>CM038675.1:355117170-356593742 GCA_021605145.1 Aegilops bicornis | reverse complement strand
CTAATGATACCCGCCACGAGCCTCAATATTCATCAGACCACATACATCAGTATGTATGATTTCCAACAAATCTATTGCTCGCTCCATTGTTCCGGAGAATGGAGTCTTAGTCATCTTGCCCATGAGGCATGGTTCGCAAGCATCTAGTGATTCATAATCAAGTGATTCCAAAATCCCATCAGCATGGAGTTTCTTCATGCGCTTTACACCAATATGACCTAAACGGCAGTGCCACAAATCAGTTGCACTATCATTATTAACTTTGCATCTTTTGGCTTCAATATTATGAATATGTGTATCACTACGATCGAGATCCAACAAACCATTTTCATTGGGTGTATGACCATAGAAGGTTTTATTCATGTAAAATGTAACAACAATTATTCTCTAACTTAAATGAATAACTGTATTGCAATAAACATGATCAAATCATATTCATGCTCAACACAAACACCAAATAACCTTATTTAGGTTCAACACTAATCCCGAAAGTATAGGGAGTGTGCGATGATGATCATATCAATCTTGGAACCACTTCCAATA
Organism: Aegilops bicornis; assembly: GCA_021605145.1. Taxonomy (NCBI): domain Eukaryota; kingdom Viridiplantae; phylum Streptophyta; class Magnoliopsida; order Poales; family Poaceae; genus Aegilops; species Aegilops bicornis. Next base: position 356,593,199 of record CM038675.1, on the reverse strand, counting down.
AACATCGTCACTTCACCCTTAACCAGTCTCTGTTCATTCTGCAACTCCCATTTCGAGTTACTACTCTTAGCAACTGAACCAAAGATCAAATACCGAGGGGTTGCTATAAACACTAGTAAAGTACACATCAATAACATGTATATCAAATATAGCTTTGTTCACTTTGCCATCCTTCTTATCCACCAAATACTTGGGGCAGTTCCGCTTCCAGTGACCAGTCCCTATGCAGTACAAGCACTCAGTTTCAGGCTTAGGTCCAGACTTGGGATTTTTTCACTTGAGCAGCAACTTGCTTGCCGTTCTTCTTGAAATTCCCTTTTCTTCCCTTTGCCCTTTTATTGAAACTAGCTGTCTTGTTAATCATCAACACATGATGATCTTTTCTTGATTTCTACCTTCATCGATTTCATCATCATGAAAAGCTCGGGAATCGTTTTCATCACCCCTTGCATACTATAGTTCATCACGAAGTTCTACTAACTTGGTGATGGTGACTAGAGAATTCTGTCAATCACTATTTTATCTGGAAGATTAACTCCCACTTGATTCAAGCGATTGTTGTACCCACACAATCTGAGCACATGCTCACTGCTTGAGCTATTCTCCTCCATCTTTTAGCTATAGAACTTGTTGGAGACTTTATATCTCTCAACTTGGGTGTTTACTTGAAATATTAACTTCAACTCCTAGAACATCTCATATGGTCCATGACGTTCAAAACGTCTTTGAAGTCCCGATTCTAAGCCGTTAAGCATGGTGCACTAAACTATCAATTAGTCATCATATTGAGCTAGCCAAACATTCATAACGTCTGCATCTGCTCCTGCAATAGATCTGTCACCTAGCGGTGCATCAAGGACATAATTCTTCTGTGCAGCAATGAGGATAAACCTCAGATCACGGATCCAATCTGCATCATTGCTACTAACATCTTTCAACTTAGTTTTCTCTAGGAACATATAAAAAATAAAACAGGGGAGCAAAAAACGCGAGCTATTGATCTACAACATAGATATTCTAATACTACCAGGACTAAGTTCATGATAAATTTAAGTTCATTAATCATATTACTTAAGAACTCCCACTTAGATAGACATCCCTCTAATCCTCTAAGTGATCACGTGATCCAAATCAACTAAACCATGTCCGATCATCATGTGAGATGGAGTAGTTTCAATGGTTAACATCACTATGTTGATCATATCTACTATAAGATTCATGCTCGACCTTTCGGTCTCAGTGTTCCGAGGCCATATCTGCATATGCTAGGCTCGTCAAGTTTAACCTGAGTATTCCGCGTGTGCAATTGTTTTGCACCCGTTGTATTTGAACGTAGAGCCTATCACACCCGATCATCACGTGGTGTCTCAGCACGAAGAACTTTCGCAACGGTGCATACTCAGGAGAACACTTGTACCTTGATAATTTAGTGAGAGATCATCTTATAATGCTACCGTCAATCAAAGCAAGATAAGATGCATAAAAGATAAACATCACATGCAATCAATATAAGTGATATGATATGGCCATCATCATCTTGTGCTTGTGATCTCCATCTCGTAAGCGCCGTCATGATCACCATCGCCACCGGGCGCGACACCTTGATCTCCATCGTAGCATCGCTTGTCGCCTCGCCAACTTATGCTTCTATGACTATCGCTACCGCTTAGTGATAAAGTAAAGCATTACAGGCGATTGCATTGCATACAATAAAGCGACAACCATATGGCTTTCGCCATTGCCGATAACTCGGTTACAAAACATGATCATCTCATACAATAAAATATAGCATCATGTCTTGACCATATCACATCACAACATGCCCTGCAAAAACAAGTAGACGTCCTCTACTTTGTTGTTGCAAGTTTTACGTGGCTACTACGGGCTGAGCAAGAACCGTTCTTACCTACGCATCAAAACCTCAACGATAGTTCGTCAAGTTAGTGTTGTTTTAAACTTCTCAAGGACCGGGCGTAGCCACACTCGGTTCAACTAAAGTTGGAGAACCGACACCCGCCACCACCTGTGTGCAAAGCACGTCGGTAGAACCAGTCTCGAGAAGCTGCACGCGTAATGTCGGTCCGGGCCGCTTCATCCAACAATACCACCGAACTAAAGTATGACATGCTGGTAAGCAGTATGACTTGTATCGCCCACAACTCACTTGTGTTCCACTCGTGCATATAACATCTACGCATAAAACCAGGCTCGGATGCCACTGTTGGGGAACGTAGTAATTTCAAAAAAAATCCTACGCACACGCAAGATCATGGTGATGCATAGCAACGAGAGGGGAGAGTGTGTCCACGTACCCTCGTAGACCGAAAGCGGAAGCGTTAGCACAATGCGGTTGATGTAGTCGTACGTCTTCACGATCCGACCGATCAAGTACCAAACGCACGGCACCTCCGAGTTCTGCACACGTTCAACTTGATGACGTCCCTCGAACTTCGATCCAGCCGAGCTTTGAGGGAGAGTTTCATCAGCACGACGGCGTGGTGACGATGATGATGTTCTACCGATGCAGGGCTTCGCCTAAGCACCGCTACGATATTATCGAGGTGGATTATGGTGGAGGGGGGCACCGAACACGGCTAAGAGATCAAGAGACCAATTGTTGTGTCTATGGGGTGCCCCCCTCCTCCGTATATAAAGGGGGGAGGAGGAGAGGGCCAGCCAAGGGGAGAGGCGCCCCAAAGGGGGGGCAATCCTACTCCAAGTAGGTTTGGCCCCCCTTTTCCTATTCCAACAAGGAGAAGGGGGAAGGAGGAGGTGGAGAGAAGGAAGGAAAAGGGGGGCCGCCCCCCCCCCCTTCCCTTTCCCAATTCGGATTGGGGCAAGGGGGGCCGCGCGCCACCTCTTGACCTCCCTCTCTCCTTTCCACTAAGGCCCATAAGGCCCAATAGCTTCCCAGGGGGTTCCGTTACCTTGCATTGATAAATATCCGATAACCCCCGGAACCATTCCGGTGTCCGAATATAGTCGTCCAATATATCAATCTTCATGTCTCGACCATTTCGAGACTCCTCGTCATGTCCATGATCACATCCGGGACTCCGAACAACCTTCGGTACATCAAAACTCATAAACTCATAATATAACCATCATCGAACTTTAAGCGTGCGGACCCTATGGGTTCGAGAACTATGTAGACATGACCGAGACACGTCTCCGGTCAATAGCCAATAGCGGAACCTGGATGCTCATATTTGCTCCCACATATTCTACAAAGATCTTTATCGGTCAAACCGCATAACAACATACGGTGTTCCCTTTGTCATCGGTATGTTACTTGCCTGAGATTCGATCGTCGGTATCTCAATACCTAGTTCAATCTCGTTACCGACAAGTCTCTTTACTCGTTCCGTAATAAATCATCCTGCAACTAACTCATTAGTTGCAATGCTTGCAAGGCTTATAGTGATGTGCATTACCGAGTGGGCCCAGAGATACCTCTTCGACAATCGGAGTGACAAATCCTAATCTCGAAATATGCCAACCCAACAAGTAACTTTGGATACACCTGTAGAGCACCTTTATAATCAACCAGTTACACTATGATGTTTGGTTGCACACAAAGTGTTCCTTCAGTAAACGGGAGTTGCATAATCTCATAGTCATAGGAACATGTATAAGTCATGAAGAAAGCAATAGCAGAATACTAAACGATCGAGTGCTAAGCTAACGGAATGGGTCAAGTCAATCACATCATTCTCCTAATGATGTGATCCCATTAATCAAATGACAACTCATGTCAATGGCTAGGAAACATAACCATCTTTGATCAACGAGCTAGTCAAGTAGAGGCATACTAGTGACACTCTGTTTGTCTATGTATTCACACAAGTATTATGTTTCCGGTTAATACAATTCTAGCATGAATAATAAAAATTTATCATGGTATAAATAAATAATAACTTCATTATTGCCTCTAGGGCATATTTCCTTCATAACTTTGTATTGAGAATCAAAGAGAGATAAGAAGCCCTCTAGCTACTAGCTATGGACCCATAGGTATGTGGTAAACTACTCACGCTTCATCGGAGACGAAATGGTGTTGATGTAGAAGCCCTCCGTGATCGAATCCCCCTCCGACAGGATGCCGGAAAAGGCCCCAAGATGGGATCTCACAAGTACAGAAGGTTGCGGCGGTGGAAAAGTGGTTTTGTGGCTCCCCCGGAAGTTTTTGGGGTATTTGAGAATATATATATAGGAGGAAGATCTAGGTCAGGGGGTCACCGAGGGGCCCACAAGGTCGGGTGCGCACCCTACCCCCCTGGGGGCGCCCTCCACCCTTGTGGCCTCCTCGTGGCTCTTCTGGCTTGCACTCCAACTCTCCTCGGTGTCTTCTAGTCCAAGAAATATTTTATTCCATTTGGTATTCCTTTTCTGCGAAACTCTAAAACAAGGAAAAAGCAAGAACTGGCACTTGACTCTAGGTTAATATGTTAGTCCCAAAAAATCATATAAAATAACATATTAATGCATTTAAAACATCCAAAACAGATAATATAGTATCATGGAACAATAAAAAATTATAGATACGTTGGAGACGTATCAAGCATCCCCAAGCTTAATTCCTGCTCGTCCTCGGGTATGTAAATGGTAAAAATAGAATTTTTGATGTGGAATGCTACCTAACATATTTATCCGTGTAATTCTCTTTGTTGTGGCATGAATGTTCAGATCCATAAGGTTTAAAACAAAAATTTAATATTGGCATAAAAACAATACTACTTCAATCATACTAACAAAATAATTATGTCTTCTCAAAATAACATGGCCAAAGGAAGCTTATCCCTACAAAATCATATAGTCTGGCTATGCTCCATCTTCATCACACAAAACATTCAAATCATGCACAACCAAGATGACAAGCCAACCAATTGTTTCATACTTTTGATGTTCTCAAACCTTTTCAACTTTCACGCAATACATGAGCATGAGCCATGGACATAGCACTATGGGTGGAATAGACGGTGGTTATGGAGAAGACAAAAGGAAGGAGATAGTCTCACATCAATAAGGCGTATCAACGGGCTATGGAGGTGCCCATTAATAGATATCAATGTGAGTGAGTAGGGATTGCCATGCAAAGGATGCACTAGAGCTATAAGTTTTTGAAAGATCAAAAATGAAACTAAGTGGGTGTGCATCCAACTTGCTTGCTCATGAAGACCTAGGGCGTTTTGAGGAAGCCCATCGTTCAAATATACAAGCCAAGTTCTATAATGAAAAATTCCCACTAGCATATGAAAGTGATATCATAGGAGACTCTCTATCATGAAGATCATGGTGCTACTTTGAAGCACAAGTGTGGCCAAAAGGATAGTAACATTGTCCCTTCTCTCTTTTTTCTCTCATTTCTTTTCTTTTCTCTTTTTTCTTTTTCTTTTTTTGGGCCTTCTCTTTTTTATTTGGCCTTTCTCTCTTTTTTTGGGAAAACTTTGTTTTTGCCACTCTAGCTTTTGCCCACTTTGCTTATGCCACTCTAGAATTTTACATTTCACTTTTGCCACTCTTAGCTTTTGACAGTATATCACTTTTGCCATCCCGTGGAAAAAGCAAAATTTTCAGAGTGGCAATTTTAGATACATGTCAAAAGCTAAGGTGGCAAAAGTGAAATGAAAAATTATAGTTTTTGCCATGAAATGGCATTTGTGATGTATTGTCAAAAGCTAAGAGTGGCAAAAGTGAGATGTTAAATTCTAGAGTGGCATAAGCAAAGTGGGCAGAAACTAGAGTGGCAAAAACAAAGTTTTCCCTTTTTTTCCTCACATGGGACAATGCTCTAATAATGAAGATCATCACACTTTTATTTACTTACAACTCAAAAATAACAAATCGATACTAGAACAAAAATATGACTCTATGTGAATGCCTCTGGCGGTGTACCGGGATGTGCAATGAATCAAGAGCGACATGTATATAAAAAATGATGAACGGTGGCTTTGCCACAAATACGATGTCAACTACATGATCATGCAAAGCAATATGACAATGATGAAGCGTGTCATAATAAACGGAACGGTGGAAAGTTGCATGGCAATATATCTCGGAATGGCTATGGAAATGCCATAATAGGTAGGTATGGTGGCTGTTTTGAGGAAGGATATGTGGTGGGTCTATGGTACCGGTGAAAGTTGCGTGGTACTAGAGAGGCTAGCACTGGCGGAAAGGTGAGAGAGTGTATAATCCATGGACTCAACATTAGTCATAAAGAACTCACATACTTATTACAAAAACCTATTAGTCATCGAAATAAAGTACTACGCACATTCTTCTACGGGGATAGATTGGTAGAAAAAGACCATCGCTCGTCCCCGACCGCTACTCATAAGGAAGACATTCAAAAACTATCTCATGCTCCAACTTCGTTACATAATGTTTCACCATACGTGCATGCTATGGGACTCACAAACGTTAACACAAGTATTTATCAAATTCACAAGTACTTACTAGCATGACTCTAATATCACCATCCTCATATCTCAAAACAATCATAAGGAATCAAACTTCTCATAGTATTCAACGCACTTTAGATGAAAGTTTTTATTATATCCCTCTTGGATGCCTATCATATTATAACTCATAAACAAGTTCCAAACCGCATCTTCCATTAGCAACTTGCAATATCCATTAGCTACAATAGTTCATCCATCATAAACAACACTACCTCATCCATGAAATTTTCTCAAATCTCTGAAGACATAGAGATGGCCACAACAACAACACACAACAGGGCAATACCAAACAACAGTGTCCACACACGCAACATTTCATCTCGCTCTTTCAGTTTCTTCTTCAAAGTGTGCTTCTTCTTCGCCAGCTCTAGGTTTCTCTTCTGCAAATGATGACATTCGATCCACATCCGTTCAATCTCAGCATGCATCTCTTCAAAGGCAAGGGCAACGCGACCTGGGGGAGGCGGATCAACCCAAACCGACCATTGGCACTCTTCTGGCAACTGCAATTTAGGCAAGGATCAGAGAACAACAAGGACACGTCCATATCCAAGATTAAGGATCTAAATGTTACTCTTACAACAAGTGGGCACCCTAAAAACCATATGCCGGTGCTTCCCCCTCCCCAGGCGACTCGACAGGCTAGAACAAGGCCATGTCCAGCGCAGCGGTGCTTCAAGTTGTACTCCAAGCCGGTGTAGGTGTCGTCCGGTAGATAAAACTCAGATGCATGCTCCACAATGCCCACCCCATCGACCTTCTCGAAAAATGTGAGATTTTTTCCCCAAAATACACAAACCCTAACTCTAGAACAGAGGAGCCGGGGGAAATCCAAAGGGAATCACCAAGCGTTGCTTACCTCTCGAGCCATGGCGGGTGCCGACGAGAACTTTGATGAGATGTCCGGGCTCGACATTGCCAGATCCACCTCCTCCCGCTTCTCCTCCTCTCGTTTTGCCGCGCCGCCGCTCTGTTTTTTTTCACTTGAGCTCAATGAGGAAAAGTAGTAAGGGCAACCAGCCCAGGGGCAAAAATGTCCATAAACGGCCATCGGTTATGGTGAAACGGCACTAACCAGGCGGAGCCGTGACGGAAGAGCAAAAACATAAGTGAGACAACCGTGGTTGGGCAAGACTGAGGGTTTTTTGAATTTAGGGGCAAAAAAACAGGTGTGACACAACTAAGGGCTCAAATGTAATTATCCATTTCCTCAAGGAGGTCCTTTGTGTCGCCTAGTTGAAGCATAAGTGACTCAACCAATTTCTTGGTCTTACTATGAAGGTTCTTTATGAAAGAGGCCACTTCTTCCTCCTTCTCCTTGCTCCCTACATCCTCAACACAATCCAAAAGAGATGGTAGTGAGGAGTTAATCGTTTTAGATGGGGGAGTCACCTTGGATCCCTTAGCGATAAGGCACATGTGGTTGTTTTCCTTCTTCTTGTTCTCATTTGGGGCGTCGAAGAGAGACTTCAATTGTGGTGGAATATGACCAATGGCAAGGGCGACCATTCCCACCTCTTCACTTTCTTCTCTGTAAATGTACTCCTCTTGAGATTGAGAAGCAACCAACGCCTTTGGTGATGTCTTCTTCATGAAGTTCTTGGGCTTGGTGGAGAACATGTTCTTCTTCCGAATGAGTTGACCTCCATATTCTTCTCTTCTTTCATATGGGCAATCTATCACAAAGTGCTTGTCATTGCCACAATTGAAGCAAGTCCTCTTCTTCTCATATCCCTTGGAGTCCCTTCTTGAAGATCCACTTGGTGAGGTGCCTTTACCCTTGAAGTTCTTCTTTCCCCAAAATTGAGATGTAGCAAAAGCCACACACTCATGCCATTCTTTGTTCAACACTTCGGGGTCCTCTTCATCACTTGAGCTCTCTCGAACTCTACTCTTGCTAGCCTTCAAGGAAAGCTTCTTTACTCCACGAGTTGGAGTGATAATCCTGGCGGTGGCGGTCAAGGTATCCATAGTGACAAATTGTGACATCACTTGTTGTCATGGTGTCATAATCCGATCTTGCATGAATGCTCAACACCATGGCTCGATCATATGGGAGTATGGTCTTGAGAAACTTGGCCTTGACCCATTCCTCGTCTAGGTCCTTGCTTCCATAGTTCTTCATGGCCACTACAAGCTTGAGGAGTCTTCTATGTAGCTTGGTTGGTGTCTCCCCCTCACGCATAGCAAAGTTGTCCACTTCATGTTGGAGCACTACTTTCTTGGGTCATTGAATGCTCGAGTTTCCCTCATGCAATGTGTCAAGAAAGTCCCATGCTTCTTTGGCGGTCTTGAAGGAGCGGACTTGATCAACATCTTCATCATTAATTGCTTTCTCAAGCATGTATTTTGGCATTGCATCAAGTTGCTCATCAATGATTTCTTGTGGCGTGAGGTTCTTGGGGTCTTGTGGCTTGAACCCATCCTCGAAGACCCTCCACAATTGTACGGAGGCACTATGAACATAAGACTCCATAGAAAGTTTCCAATTAACGTATAGATGACCCACAAGTATAGGGGATCAATCATAGTCCTTTCGATAAGTAAGAGTGTCGAACCCAACGAGGAGCAGAAGGAAATGACAAGTGGTTTTCAGTAAGGTAATGCTTGCAAGTGCTGAAGGTAGCAGTAACAGATAGTTTTGTGATAAGATAATTGGTAACGGGTAACAAGTAACGGTAGTAGTAAAAGTGCAGCAAGGTGGCCCAATCCCTTTTGTAGCAAGGGACAAGCCTCTTATAATAGGTAAAGCGCTCCCGAGGACACATGGGAATTACTGTCAAGCTAGTTTTCATAAGGTTCATATGATTCACGTTCGCTACTTTGATAGATTGGTATGTGGGTGGACCGGTGCTTGGGTGCTGCCCTTACTTGGACAAGCCTCCCACTTATGATTAACCCCCTTCGCAAGCATCCGCAACTATGAACGAAGTATTAAGACATAGTCTAACCATAGCATTAAACTAGTGGATCCAAATCAGCCCCTTACGAAGCAACTCATAAACTAGGGTTTAAGCTTCTGTCACTCTAGCAACCCATCATCTACTTATTACTTCCCAATGCCTTCCTCTAGGCCCAAATAATGGTGAAGTGTCATGTAGTCGACGTTCACATAACACCACTAGAGGATAGACAACATACAACACATTAAAATATCGAACGAATACCAAATTCACATGACTACTATTAGCAAGACTTAACCCATGTCCTTAGGAACAAACATAACTACTCACAAAGCATAATTATGTTCATCATCAGAGAGGTAATAATTATCATTAAGGATCTGAACATATGATCTTCCACCAAGTAAACCAACTAGCATCAACTACAAGGAGTAATTAACACTGCTAGCAACCTTACAGGTACCAACCAGAGTCGCGAGACGGAGATTGGATACAAGAGATGAACTAGGGTTTGAAGATGAGATTGTGCTGATGAAGATGTTGATGGAGATGACTCCCCTCCGATGAGACGAGCGTTGGAGATGACGATGGCGATGATTTCCCCCTCCGGGAGGGAAGTTTCCCCGGCAGGACAGCCCTGCCGGAGCTCTAGATTGGTTCTGCTCAAGTTCTGCCTCATGGCAGCGGCGTATCTTCTCGAAAGCTCTCCCTTGATTTTTTTTCCAGGATATAACGCAGCATATAGCAGAAGAGGGGAGCCAGAGGGGCAACAGGGGGCCACAAGCCCTGTAGGCGCGCCCAGGGGGTGGGGCGCGCCTACCAGGCTTGTGGCCTCCTGGCAGCTCCCCTCTGGTATTTCTTCCGCCCAGTATTTTTTATATATTCCAAAATAATTCTCCATTGAATTTTGTGGCTTTTGGAGTTGCGCAGAATAGCTATCTCCAACTTGCTCCTTTTCTAGTCCTGAATTCCAGCTGCCGGCATTCTCCCTCTTTATGTAAACCTTGTAAAATAAGAGAGAATAGGCATAAGTATTGTACCATAATGTGTAATAACAGCCCATAATGCGATAAATATCAATATAAAAGCATGATGCAAAATGGGCGTATCAACTCCCCCAAGCTTAGACCTCGGTTGTCCTCAAGCGGAAGCCGAGATCGATAAATATGACCACATGTTTAGAGATAGAGGTGTCGATAAAATAAAATACGGACATGCAGGCATCATGATCATATTTAGAACAGCAATATTATCATATAATCTCTTATGCTAAAGTGACAATTCATTCACCGTGTAAAGTATGAATCAAGAACCTTATGGAGAATTAGCAACCAATAGTCTTTAGTCATTGAAGCAATTGCAATTTATCATAGCATCGGGAAGAGTCAGAAATATGAGCTTGTAAGGCAAATCCACATACTCAAACATCTTTTAGTCTTCTACAATTGCTAACACTCACGCGATACTTATGAGATCAAAGTTTCAATTGGACACAGAAAGATGGGGGCTTATATTTGCCTCCCAACTATTTACCTCAAGGGTAATGTCAACAATAATAAACAATGGCTACTCACTTCCAAGTTGATATATGAATATAGATCTTTCTCCAACATATGATGCTTGCCAAGATAACGGGATAAAGGAATTGGTGTTGATCACCATGACTCTTTTAGGGATAAAAAGTAAAGGTATAAGATAGGCCCTTCGCACAGGGGAGAAGAGGTTGCCATGCGCTTTCTGGATTTGGATGTGTGATCTCTTAGTGTGGAGGAACGTCACTTTGTATTGCCCCCTATGATAAAGAACTTTGTATTGCCCCCTACTTAGTGCGGAAGTTTTGGCTGATATGAGGTGGAAGCAAGCATCACATGTTAAAGGAGCTATAATCACATAACATTGTTCGGAAACAAGCAAGCATAATTCATTATGTTGTCTTCCTTGTCCAACATCAACTTCTTAGCATGTCATATTTTAATGAGTGGTCACAATCATAAAAGATGTCCAAGATGCTTGTTGGTTTGTCCCCATGAGCTTTCTCCTGCATTACTTTCACTCGGACGGGATATATCCCAATTGGAGGGTATGTGCATGCGAGGTGTATTTTCAAGTCCATAGTTATGAATCAAATTGTGGAAGTTGTTCTGATGTAACCTGTGTAAGGGTCTCCTAGGAGAGAGCCCTTCCTGTGTCTGCTGGCCTTCGCGGTTGTTGATAGTTCCCATGGCTTGATGAGGGTTTGGAATAGTGGAGATGCCAGCCAAGGTCCCCCTCTCTGAAGCCGGAGGGTGAACCTCCAGTGAATCCGCATCATCTTCCTCCATGTTTGTCTCCCCGATTTCTAATCCTTGAGATTCCATCTGCATCAACCAAGCATCATTGTCCATGTTGTTGGAGACGGAAGACGACATGATGCCTGACCTTCGGGATTCTGCCAGGAAACAGCTCGAAATGAAAATAGAGAATAGTTGCATGATACGAGGGTCAGACCTTTCGAGAGATTATGTAATAAATTTTTACCGACCATAAAGAGTATACCACAAGAAAACGGAGTCCGGGAGGTACACGAGGTGCTCACAAGCCCCCCAGGCGCGCCCAGGGGGTAGGGGCGTGCCTGGCAGGCTTGTCACCTCCTCGTGCGCTTCTCGGACTACTTTTAATTTTTCTATTTTTCTAAATATTCCAAAACGGATAAAATTTGCTATTGGAAAAGTTTTGGAGTCTGTTTACTTACCGTAACTCATACCTCTTTGTTTTCGGAGTCCGAAACGGGCTGCTAGATATCCCTTATGTACACCTCCGGGGTTATGACATTAATAATATTACTTTCAACATTTATAGGAGTACCTGAGATATAATGCTTGATTCTTTGCCCATTCACAACTCTCGGAAAGGTTCCTTCCGCGTTGTTGATTTTGATGGCACCGGAACGATATACTTCCTCAACAATGTAAGGACCTTCCCATTTGGAGAGAAGTTTGCCTGCAAAAAATCTTAAACGAGAATTGTATAGCAAAACATAATCACCTACATTGAACTCACGTTTTTGTATCCTTTTATCATGCCATCTCTTAACTTTTTCTTTAAACAACTTGGCATTCTCATATGCCTGAGTTCTCCATTCATCAAGAGAGCTAATATCAAATAACCTCTTCTCACCAGCAAGTTTAAAATCATAGTTGAGCTCTTTGATTGCCCAATAGGCCTTATGCTCTAGCCCAAGAGGTAAATGACATGCTTTTCCATAAACCATTTTATAAGGAAACATGCCCATGGGATTCTTATAAGCAGTTCTATAAGCCCACAGTGCATCATCAAGTTTTTTAGACCAATTCTTTCTAGACCTATTAACAGTCTTTTGCAAAATTAATTTAATCTCTTTGTTACTTAACTCTACTTGACCACTAGACTGAGGATGATAAGGAGATGCAATTCTAGGTTGACATCATACTTAGCAAGCATTTTACGGAAAGCACCATGAATAAAATGTGAACCACCATCAGTCATTAAAAATCTAGGGACTCCAAATCTAGGGAAAATAACTTCTTTAAGCATCTTAATAGAGGTGTTATGATCAGCACTACTAGTTGGAATAGCTTCTACCCACTTAGTAACGTAATCAACAGCAACTAAAATATGAGTATACCCGTTGGACTTTGGAAAAGGTCCCATATAATCAAAACCCCAAACATCAAATGGTTCAATAACAAGTGAATAATTCATAGGCATTTCCTGACGTTTACTAATATTACCTATTCTTTGACATTCATCACAAGACAAGACAAACTTACGGGCATCCTTGAAGAGAGTAGGCCAATAAAAACCAGATTGCAATACCTTATGTGCAGTTCTATCTCCAGCATGGTGTCCTCCGTATGCCTCGGAGTGGCATTTCTGTAGGATATGTCCCTGTTCATGCTCATGTACACAACGTCTAATAACACCATCTACTCCTTCTTTATAAAGGTGAGGATCATCCCAAAAGTAATGTCTCAAATCATAGAAGAACTTTTTCTTTTGTTGGTAAGTGAAACTAGGTGGTATATATTTAGCAACAATATAATTAGCATAGTCAGCATACCAAGGTGTATTACGTGAAGTACTGATGACATTCAATTGCTCATCAGGGAAACTATCATCAATGGGTAGTGGGTCATCAAGAACATTCTCTAACCTAGACAAGTTATCTGCTACAGGGTTCTCAGCACCCTTTGTATCAACAATATGCAAATCAAATTCTTGTAGCAGGAGAACCCATCTAATAAGTCTAGGTTTAGCATCTTTCTTTTCCATGAGATATTTAATAGCAGCATGATCAGTGTGAATAGTAACTTTGGAATCAACAATATAAGATCTGAACTTATCACATGCAAACACAACTTCTAAAAATTCTTTTTCAGTGGTAGCATAATTTATTTGGGCACTGTCTAAAGTTTTACTAGCATAATGAATGACATTTAATTTCTTATCAACTCTTTGTCCCAGAACAGCACCAACAACGTAGTCACTAGCATCACACATAATTTCAAAAGGTAGGTTCCAATCAGGTGGTTGAACAATAGGTGCAGTTATCAAGGCCTTCTTAAGTATTTCAAATGTTTCTACACAATCATCATCAAAAACAAAAGGTATATCTTTTTGAAAGAGATTAGTGAGAGGCCTAGAAATCTTAGAGAAGTCTTTAATAAACCTTCTATAGAAGCCAGCATGACCAAGGAAACTTCTTATACCTTTCACGTCTGAAGGGCACGGCATCTTTCAATAGCATCAACCTTAGCCTTGTCAACTTCAATACCTCTCTCAGAAATTTTATGTTCCAAGACAATGCCTTCATTAACCATAAAGTGGCACTTCTCCCAATTCAAGACAAGATTAGTTTCTTCACATCTCTACAAAACTCAATCGAGGTTGCTTAAGCAATCATCAAAAGAAGACCCATAAACGGAGAAATCATCCATGAAAACCTCAACAATCTTTTCACAAAAGTCAGAGAATATAGCCATCATACATCTTTGAAAGGTAGCAGGTGCATTACATAAACCAAAAGGCATACGTCTATAAGCAAAGGTACCGAAAGGACAAGTAAAAGTGGTTTTCTCCTGATCAGGTTGTGCAACAGGTATTTGGGAGAAACCAGAATAACCATCTAGAAAGCAAAAGTGTGTGTGTTTAGATAATCTTTCTAGCATTTGATCGATAAAAGGTAGAGGGTAATGATCTTTTTTAGTAGCTTCATTTAATTTCCTAAAATCAATTACCATTCTATAGCCAGTACAATTCTTTGTGGTATCAATTCATCTTTATCATTACGAACAATGGTAATACCTCCCTTCTTAGGGACACAATGTACTGGACTTACCCAATCACTATGAGCAACATGATAAATAATACCTGCTTCCAGGAGCTTTAATATTTCTTTTCTTACCACCTCTTTCATCTTAGGATTCAATCTCCGTTGATGATCGGCAACTGGTTTGGAATCAGGATCAGTTTTAATTTTGTGCTGACATAGAGTGGGACTAATGCCCTTAAGGTCATCAAGAGTATATCCAATAGCAACACGATGCTTCCTCAGAGTTTTCAATAATTTCTTTTCTTCATGCTCTGAAAGGTTAGCACTAATAATAAGAGGATATATTTCTTTTTCGTCAAGATAAGCATACTTAAGAGTATCAGGTAATGTTTTAAGCTCAAACACGGTATCACCTTTGGGTGGAGGTGGATCCCCAAGTAACTCAACAGGCAAATTATTCTTAAGGATAGGCTGTTGATCAAAGAAGATTCTATCTATTTCATTTCTTTCATTCATATGCATATCATTCTCATGCTCAAGTAAATATTGTTCTAACGGATCAGTAGGAGGCACAACAATAGAAGCAAGACCAACAATTTCATCCTTACTAGGCAATTCTTTATCATGAGGTTGTCTACCAAATTTTGAGAAATTAAATTCATGTGACACACCTCCAAAACCAACAGTAATAGTTTGCTTCTCACTATCTATTTGAGCATTAACAGTGTTGAGGAAAGGTCTACCAAATATGATGGGAAAAAAGCTATCTTGTGTGGTAGCAAGAACAAGGAAATCAATAGGGTACTTGGTTTTTTCACACAAGACTTCAACATCTCTAATAATTCCCACAGGGCAAATAGTATCTCTATTAGCAAGCTTAATAGTAACATCGATAAATTCCATCTCAACAGGTGCAATCTCATCTTTAATTTCATCATACAAAGTTTTAGGTATTGCACTAATACTAGCACCCACATCACATAAGCCATGATAACAATGATCTCCTATCTTAACAGAAACAACAGGCGTGCCAACAACAGGTCCATGTTTATAGTTAACATGAGGTTTAGCAATTCTACCAGCAGTTTTACAGAATTGAATAACATGCCCATCAATATTATCGGCCAAGAGATCTTTAACAATAGCAATACTAGGCTCAACTTTAATTTGTTCGGGGGTGTAGGTGTTCTAATGTAGCCCTTACGTATCATGATTGAAGATTTAGCATGATTCTTTATTCTAACAAGGAAAGGTGGTCTCTCAATATAAGTAGTAGGAATAATGGAATCATTATAAGCAATAATTTTCTCTTCAACCGGAACGGGTTTAACTACATTAACTTCTATGGGAGGATGATATTTAAACCACTTCTCCTTAGGGAGATCAATATGAGTAGCAAATGATTCACATAAAGAAGCTACTATCTCAGAGTCAAGTCCATGTTTGGCGCTAAAATCACGAAAGATATCTGTTTCTATGAAGGATTTAACGCAATCAAACTTGAGATTCATACCTGACTCCTTACCTTCATCAGACTCCCAATCTTCAGAGTTGCGTTTAATTCTTTCCAATAGATCCCAACGGAAGTCAATATCTTTCTTCATAAAAGAACCGGTACAAGAAGTATCAAGCATGGTGCGATTGTTGTGAGAAAGCCGAGCATAAAAGTTCTGAATAATAATTTCTCTCGAGAGCTCATGATTGGGGCATGAATATAACATTGACTTAAGCATCCCCCAAGCTTGAGCGATACTTTCTCTATCACGAGGCCAAAAATTATAGATATAATTCCGATCACGATGAACCAAATGCATAGGATAAAACTTTTGATGAAATTCCAATTTCAATCGGTTGTAGTTCCATGATCCAGTATCATCACATAGCCTATACCATATTAATGCTTTATCCCTCAAAGATAAGGGAAATACCTTCTTCTTGACCTCATCCTCGGGCAAACCTGCAAGCTTAAATAAACCACAAACTTCATCTACATAGATTAGATGCAAGTCGGGATGTGATGTTCCATCTCCTGTAAAAGGATTAGCCAGCAGTTTCTCTATCATACCCGAAGGGATCTCATAATAAATATTTTCAAAAGGTGCAGTAGGTTGAGGAGCAACTCTTTGTGCCTCAGGTCGGGGTGAAGATACCCTGAACAAGCCCCTCAAAGATTTGTTTCCATAGCAACAAGTAACAGAAAATTTCAGCACACTGTATAGATGTTTCCTTACCAAATTCCACTCACCAGAGGCGCTTCACTCCCCGGCAACGGCGCCAGAAAAGAGTCTTGATGACCCACAAGTATAGGGGATAAATCGTAGTCCTCTCGATAAGTAAGAGTGTCGAACCCAACGAGGAGCAGAAGGAAATGACAAGTGGTTTTCAGTAAGGTAATGCCTGCAAGTACTGAAGGTAGCGGTAACAGATAGTTTTGTGATAAGATAATTGGTAACGGGTAACAAGTAACGATAGTAGTAAAAGTGTAGCAAGATGGCCCAATCCCTTTCGTAGCAACGGACAAGCCGAAACGAACTCTTATAATAGGTAAAGCGCTCTCGAGGACACATCAGAATTACTGTCAAGCTAGTTTTCATCATGTTCATATGATTCGCGTTCGCTACTTTGATAGATTGGTATGTGGGTGGACCGGTGCTTGGGTGCTTCCCTTACTTGGATAAGCCTCCCACTTATGATTAACCCCCTTCGCAAGCATCTGCAACTACGAACGAAGTATTAAAACATAGTCTAACCATAACATTAAACTAGTGGATCCAAATCAGCCCATTACGAAGCAACGCATAAACTAGGGTTTAAGCTTCTGTCACTCTAGCAACCCATCATCTACTTATTACTTCCCAATGCCTTCCTCCAGGCCCAAATAATGGTGAAGTGTCATGTAGTCGACGTTCACATAACACCACTAGAGGAGAGACAACATACAACACATCAAAATATCGAACGAATACCAAATTCACATGACTACTATTAGCAAGACTTAACCCATGTCCTCTGGAACAAACGTAACTACTCACAAAGCATAATTATGTTCATGATCAGAGAGGTAATAATTATCATTAAGGATCTGAACATATGATCTTCCACCAAGTAAACCAACTAGCATCAACTACAAGGAGTAATTAACACTACTAGCAACCTTACAGGTACCAATCGGAGTCGCGAGACGGAGATTGGATACAAGAGATGAACTAGGGTTTGGAGATGAGATGGTGCTGATGAAGATGTTGATGGAGATGAGTCCCCTCCGATGAGAGGAGCGTTGGTGATGACGATGGCGACGATTTCCCCCTCCGGGAGGGAAGTTTCCCCGGCAGGACAGCCCTGCCGAAGCTCTAGATTGGTTCTGCTCAAGTTCCGCCTCGTGGCGGCGGCGTATCTTCCCGAAAGCTCTCCCTTGATTTTTTTTCCAGGATATAACGCTTCATATAGCAGAAGAGGGGAGCCAGAGGGGCAACAGGGGGCCCACAAGCCTGTAGGCGCGCCCAGGGGGGTGGGGCACGCCTACCAGGCTTGTGGCCTCCTAGCAGCTCCCCTCTGGTATTTCTTCCGCCCAGTATTTTTTATATATTCCAAAATAATTCTTCGTTGAATTTCGTGGCTTTTGGAGTTGCGCAGAATAGCTATCTCCAACTTGCTCCTTTTCCAGTCCAGAATTCCAGCAGTCGGCATTCTCCCTCTTTATGTAAACCTTGTAAAATAAGAGAGAATATGCATAAGTATTGTACCATAATGTGTAATAACAGCCCATAATGCGATAAATATCAATATAAAAGCATGATGCAAAATGGACGTATCACGTATCTAGTGGAATCAAGCTTGGGAGGAGGACCATGAGGAGTATTAATATGAGGGTGAGTGGGTTTATGCACATAGTTAAAAGGCATAGCATTGTAAGAAGAAGGTGTTCCTTTAGGGAGTGTGTTCTTATTCTTAGATGGGTCCTCCACATTATCTACCACCACTTCGTAAGGGACGGTAGATGATGAGGTAGCATTTTTAGCAAGTTAAGAATCCATCATGGTGGCAACGTTAGCCATGAGATTTACTTCCATTTGTTTAAGGAATTTCATCATGACTCCCATTGTGACCGGAGCCTCCTCCACGATGGTTGTGTTTGTGTTTAGAGGAAGTCCGAGACCCGGATCAACCGGAGTCCCGTCATCACTTAACTTAGGATGTTCTTCCCCTCCAGATATCCTTCTCTTTAGGCGGTGAAGCCTTGATCAAAGAGACCTTGCTCTGATACCAATTAAAAGGATCGAGTAGGTTATCTAGAGGGGGGCTGAATAGGCAACTACAAATTTTTCTTTTCTTTTAACAAATTAGGGATTTGCTCAAAATATAAGTTCTCTAGAAAGTGCAACTACGTGAACAATCCTATATGATGAGCAAGATACAAGATATCACAAGATACAATAAGTAAGCTAGCTAAACAAGTAAAGGTAAGGTAAAAGATAACAACACGGTGACACGGAGATTTATCCTGAAGTTCACTTCCCAAAGGAAGCTACTCTCCGTTGGAGCGGTGCAGAGTCACAAAGTGATCCCCGAATAGGCGTCAATGCCACGCCGTATCTCCTTCGTGTCCTCACCAACGTGATACGACACGAACCACTATGTTGCCTTTGAGGTAGACAAACAAACCTTTACAAGGATGAGGCACACTCCACAACTCAATTGGAGGCTCTCACCAAATTCCCGCGGCTCCCAAAGCAACAAGAATCACAAGGTCGAGGGGGACACTCCACAACTCAATTGAAGGCTCCTCAACTAGTCTCCACGGCTACCAAAACCACGGGGACGACCACGAACTGTCTAGGGCTCCTAAGAACCCAAGAGTAACAAGAACTCAATGGAATGGAGGGGGAAATCGAATTCCTTCGGTGAAATTGTAGATCAAGGTCAACTCCCTCTAATCCTAGAAGGATAGAGTGTTTGAGTGGGTAGGGAGAGAGATCTTGGTGATTTGAGCTTGCAACAATGCTGGGGGAAATATTTCTGGTCGTGGTAGTGTGTTTGGGGAAGAAGGGGTGACTTATATAGGTCCACTGAAAAACTAGCCGTTTTTTCCAGGAAATACACATCCGGAATGGATCCGGAATTCATCTGGAATTCCGGACGCTCGGAATAATACGAATCCCAGCTCACTGGTCTCCGGATGGAAAACAGGGAGTGGGGACTCATTTCGGAACCAGTCCGGAGTGAGTTCGGAAATTCCGACTCGGCCGGAATTCTGAGTGAATTCCGAACCACTCGGAATTAGTGCATTTTGCGAGTTTTCTGTGGTAGATCAAATTTCTGTCAACTTCCCCAATGATTGTAGGAATGTGGGAAGGTGTAGACGTGATTTGTGAAGGTGCAACATTTCCCAAACCATTCCAAAGAGACGTCCCTCTTGATAGTACGGCTTTCCTATGACTCAAATAAACGAGTAAAATTAGGGGCCACCGTCTTCAAGCTTTTTCCTTTCTCTGAGGGATCATCCGACAATGTGCAATGCTTCTACGTTTCCTAAAACACTTGAGTACACAGTGAGATCATTTAATCATGTTGTTAACAAACACCAAAATATACTTAGGAGAAATATGTCCTTACATATGGCTCCCCTTGTGTCGAATCAACAAATTTGGGTTTTACTTCTCTCGAAGACTGTTGCGATCCCCTACACTTGTGGGTCATCAGCCCACTCGGGCAAGGAAAGCAAGAAGTCCAAGCCGGACCCAAACAAGGAAAACTTACCGTACAAGGCAAGAAGAAATAGAGATAGACTCCAACTCTTACTTGTAACCGACCTAGGGCACCCGGGACCCAGCCTAGTATATAATGGCACGGGAGGGGGCTCTCTAGACACCGAACGCACAATCCACCGTAGTCCCACATAGCCATCGTCAACCTCGTGCCAAGTCGCCTCTCGCCTTTGTAATCATCTCCATCAATACGATCAAACAAGCAGGGGTAGGTCTTTACCTCGTACAAGGGGCCGAACCTGGGTAAATCTCGGTCCCTGTCTTGCCTGGTAACCGTTGAGTCCATCGGCATCGTACATTTGCTCCCCTATACAGAAAATCCTAGCTACTCAAGCATGGGATTTGCCGTTTGCCCCCGAGCTTTGTGCCGGATCCATGGCGGCGGCGGCAGCTGCGACCGCGTGGACGGGATACGCCACCCCGAGGTACGAAATGAGGTGGAAACAAACTAGCGGGAGGCGGCGACTCTTTTCTGCTGCAGGGAAGCGGGGGCGGGAAGCGGCAGCGAGATTCGGTAGCGGAGAAAGGCGGGGGAAATAAGAACTCGCGCGCGGTGAAACTTCAACATGAGTGTCAAAATATGGCCACCAAAACTGAACAGATGGGGCACAGGCGGGGATTTTTCCTGCTCATCGGATTTTTTTCCGTTTGGGGGCTTATTCGGGATCTGATCTTTCCATTTCGTTCTGGGCAAAAAAGAAAAAAACAGTTATTTTTCGAGCCGGGGCTTACCAAGTTCCGGTAGAGATGCTTTTAGGCCTTCTTGGGCCTTTTTCCGTCGAGGGCCTTTTTCCGTTGAATGTTTCGTCCGAGTCCCTACGTAACAGATTAGGTTTCAAGGATTTTGAGCTCTTCAACTTATCAATGCTAGCACGCCAGGCATGGAGACTACTGCAGAATCCTGATTCCCTTAGTGCACGTGTGCTGAAAAGTATCTACTTCCCGGACACAGATATTCTACATGCAAATCTAGGCAGTCACCCGAGTCAGGTTTGGCGGGCTATAGTGGAAGGTAGAGAGGTGCTAAAGCAAGGAATCATTCGCCGAATAGGGAATGGTGAATCTACTAACATCTGGGCAGACACATGGTTACCGAGGAATAAGATGTTACGCCCGTACGGCCGTCGTGTGGCCAATCCACCAACCTGGGTGGCCGAGCTGATTGATAACACCAACGCCACATGGGATGTTGAACGCGTCAACCAGGTTTTCATGCCAATGGATGCTAAGATCATATTGGGCATTCCTCTCTGTACACTCAACACGGCTGACTTCTGGAGCTGGAATTTCGAAAGGAACGGTGTTTTCTCTGTCAAGTCGGCATACCGTATGTTAGTGGAAACCAGAAGGCGGCGGGAGGCTTGGTTGGAAAACACAGCAGGCTCGTCATCGACAATAGCAGAGGAAGGAACGTGGAAAACGTTATGGAGCACAAAGGTACCGGGGAAAGTGAAGACGTTCCTGTGGCGATTATCTAAACAATCCCTCCCAACAGAAGATGTTCGAGCTCATAGACATATGTCAGATAGTTCGTCCTGTGGGATGTGTGGAGCACTAGAT
The DNA here is from genome assembly GCA_021605145.1 of Aegilops bicornis. NCBI lineage: Eukaryota > Viridiplantae > Streptophyta > Magnoliopsida > Poales > Poaceae > Aegilops > Aegilops bicornis. The sequence continues at coordinate 356,571,217 of CM038675.1, read as the reverse complement.
TCATGGAGGCACTCACTGCTGAACTGTACATCATCCAGGTGTGTGTGGGCTTTGATTGATGATGATCTTGCCCAAGTTCTGGTTGCTACCACCGAACCAAAAGCAAAGCTATGGCTTTTTACACTAATGGAATCACTATCACATGACCAGTTTGTACGGCTAAGCGGTCACGTTATGGGCAATATGGACGGCTCGGCGGAAGGCAATTCACGAAGGATTTTTCAAACACCACAAGCCACTACAGATTTTGTCAAGAGATTCATAGCGAGCTAGAGGTGCCGGACAACAAGAAAGAACTCGCGGCAAGGCGGACCCTCTCGTGTCAGCCGCGAGCTCCACTATGCGGCTGGGTCAAAATTCATGTAGATGTCGGTGTAAGAACTGGGAGGGAGGAACAGCTGCTGCGGTTTGTAGGGATCAACAAGGCAACTACGGAAAGCTCGGTCATTGGTCATTCTCGGAGTGGACGACCCAAATGATTCTGGAAACGATCGCATGCCGTGAAGCACTTGCTCTTGCTGAAGATCTCAACCTGAACAACTTGATCATAGCCTCTGACGCTAAGCAAGTGGTTAGTGACATCTTAAAGTCACATATGGGCAGAAACGCGGCAATTATCCAAGAGATTAGAATTAGACCTTCTTCTTTCGTTTGTAATTTTATGTTTGAAGGTCGTGCGGCTAATAGAGACGCACATAAACTTGCCAAGTATTCACTCTCGTTAGGGCCGGGGCGCCATGTGTGGTTAGGCCAACCCCAGGCTCCGACTTGTATCCCACATGTTGTGAACTTTGGTGATGAATAAATTGGTTTTCACCCCTAAAAAAAAGAATAACCCTAACAGATTCCCCATATTCTACCTCAAACACATACGCGAGCCCTAATTTGCAGATCGGCGTCCACACCGAGCTGCTACTCCGCTTCTCCGCCGCCTTCTTTCCCCTCATCGTTTCTTCCCGCTCAAGCCACCGCCCTCCTCAGCATCTGACCTCCCCGCCGCACCGGACGCCGCTGGTCGCGCGCGCGATGGAGTCGACGTGCGTGTCGTGCGGCGAGGGCCCGGTGATTCCGGAACCGGCCTCGGGCGTGCTCGTCTGCACCGCCTGCGGCGTCGTCCACGACGCCGGCGCCGACGAGTTCGTCAACTCCACCTGCTTCACCGAGGGCGGGGAACTCGACAGTCGCGCCGCCACCACCGTCCACCACAGCTCCCAGTCCCCCTACCTCGAGCACAAACTCTACGCCGCCTCCGACGTCATCACCTCCATGGCCGCCCGCTTCTCACTCTCGGCCAGCCGCGTCGACGAGGTCCTCAGAATAGCCCAATCCGCCACCGACAGGAATCTCGCCTGCCTGGGCACTGCCTTTCTCCCTGCGCTCGCAGCCGCCTGCACCTTGCTCGTCGCGCGATCTCACCGCCTTCCGATCTCCTTCGCCGAGGCCGCTGAGGCCGCGGCCTGCACCACGTTCGCGCTCGCTAACCTCGTGTACCGCATCGCCTCCCAACTCTACTTCCCTCCCCTCCCGTCCTTTGACTACTCCGCCGCGCGGTGGAACGCTCAGGCAAGCTCACCGAAGCTGCGGGTGAGAAGAGGGATGCCATCCTTTTCCAAGCCCGATTTCTCCTCTGCTGCGCCTCCAAGTGGTCGCTCACGACCGGTAGGCACCCGCTCCCACTTGTCGCTGGCGTGATAGTTTTCGCGGCAGAGCTGAACAAGGTCACCTCTGTCTCTGTGGAAGATATTGCCCTGGATATTTCGGCGGTGCCGCACACCAGCCGCCTCCGATACAACGAACTTGTTGCTGCGCTGGTGGGTGCCGCGCAGAAGTTGCTTCCGTGGGGCTCCGACGTCAATACCAGAAACCTTCAGTTAAGTGCCCCCATCCTGCTGCAGCTCATGCAGATGCAGTCACAGTCCGGCCAGTCGGAACAGTTTCAAGAGTGCTTCCGTCCAGACATTGCCAGCACTGTGAAGGAGTACTCATCTGTTGACTTGGACGAATCCAAGTACTTCCAGATTGACCCCCTTGATGTTGATGATTTCGATTTCAAGAATTATGGGCAAGAGTTGAAGGAACCAGAGGATTTTAAGATCTTAGAGGGATGCATGTCAGATACTTACCAGAATATCTTGAAGAGGATTGCTCAGCTAAAGGAACTTGGGAACTTTGGTAAAGTTCCTAGCAGGAGGAAGCGGTGGAAGAGAGAGTTGGAGCTGGAACCATGGGATAATGCCCAGACCAAGAACAAACCCCTCGAGGAGGAAGCAGATATTGACATTGGCTATGATGCACCTCCTCCATCCTTTACTGCTGGAGTGGATTTGCAGAAGCGGAGGCGAGCACGGATTGAAGCTGCTAAGTGTCGGATCAATGAAATTATGAAGGCTCCTGCTACTCGTATTGCAAATGCAATTGATTCACCGTCTGCTCTTGGACATGAAGATGTCTGTCCACCACAAAAAAATATCAGGAAAAATCAATGGCGAAAGAGACGAAATGAAAAGGATCATCTGACAGAGATTTCAAATGCTCCGGACTGTGTGAAGAAGAGAAAGAAAAGAGACTCATGTAATGTTATTGACTGGGAAGATTGTGTCATTGAGCTCCTGTTATTACATGGTGCAAATGAAGCAGAGATAGAACAAGGCCAGTACAAAAGATTGTTGGAGCTGCGTGTCTTCAGTGCATAAGTGGAGAGCGATGAAAACTTGGCGATGCAGACTCTCCAGTCATTAGTACTAGATCGAAAACGCGCCTTGGCGCGAGGGTGCCGGTCACAACGCAATGGCAAGGTAGTGAATGCTTAGTTTAGTAGGAAATCAAGTTTAGCGTACATATTCAAACAGGATACAACAAAATAAAAGGAAGAAAAAACATTCACATGTAATAGGAGCAAAACATCATTGAGTTCAACATCGTCATGAAACTATAAGACAGCATACAGTATGTTAATAAGCTCTGTTTCCATAAACATTTGAATCACAACCACCATGGCCCAGATATAAAGATGACCCATATAAACCATGAAAACAAAGCCTCCAACCATCCACAAATTGAATATGTACAGATAAGAATTGACTTGTTCTTGTTTTGGTCGCTGACAAGCAAAACCAGTCCACTGGCTGTATTCCCATTAGTGGCAACCTGAAGAAAAAATATAAGATTGGCTTAAAAAAAGATACTCGACAGATACTCCATTATCAACAAAATAGGTGAATGACTGGTATACAAATTTGCTGAGCAACACAAGATTTTGCCAGCAAACATCCTGCCACAAAAGATGAAAACCGAACATAAGCAAACCCCCCAAAAAAGAAAGCCTAACAATAATAGTAGATAGATCTATTAAGGCACAATCCTTGCTTAAAATACAGCCGCTAAACTAAAGTACGAACAGAGAAAGATGGGAGAAGATGAGCACCTGCAACAGGATGGCCGAGCATGACATATTACCAGCTCACAGCAGTCACCAATCCAATAGAAAATCCTAACCCTAGAACATTAACGGGGCAACAAAAGACCTAGATGAGCACCTGGAGATAACAAATCAAACGAAAAAAATGGAGCAGCGGTCAGAGAGAGAGAGAGGGGGGGGGGGACCTGGAGTAGAACTGCGGCCAAGTGCAGCGCCTCACAATGGAGGAGGAGGAGCGACGGGGGAGCACCAGCAGTGGGCATAGAAGGAGGAGTGACGGGGGAGCGGCATCGAGCACCTCCGACGGGTGCTCCTCACCCTGCGTCTCTACCCCCGCTGCTCTTCGGTAGAAGTGACAGCGCGCAGTGGACGACAGATCTCGTGGCGTGGGCCGTGACGGATGACGCGGAGCTCGCGGTGGGGGGCGTGGCGGAGGAGGCGGAGCTGGGGCGAGGGACCAAGATGGCGGCGGCGGTTAGACGCGCAGCAGCTGCAAGGCGGAAAAAGGTGGGGCCTTTGGTTTTCGATTGTTTCGCAAGCAGACGACCAGGCAAATTAGACGCGAGGAAAAGTAAGAAGCGGACAAGGGCGAAAGAAACGAACCTTTGTCACGGCGACGAGGCAACGACAAGCCGGAAGGGTGTCGGATCTGGCGGAAAGGGACGAAGCGGAGAGAAAGGGACGAATAAGAGAAGGTGGCCTGGACGCGGACGACAGAGCTAACATTTCCAGGGCTAACTGCAACAGGGCCTTGTGCTCCATCATGAGAAGCTATTGACCTATACATGCAAAAAAACAATCTTCAGTTTCAGTTAAAGTGAGTAAACATACATAGTGTCTAAATTTTACAGGTTTGGAAATATTGTAATCTCTAAATTGTAGTAAATGGTAACTACCAACCTAAATTAAATTGTCTATCTTCTTTTATGGAATAAGATAGTCCTACCAGATTACAAGTCAGATTCTAATGAATCTTAATCATTCACAAGCCTATAGATTAAAATACACTCATGTGGTATAACCTAATTACTAATTAACCTGCATAGCTACAGATCACGTCATCTATCCAAATGATATGTGCTCATTTGGTAACCAGCAAAAATTTACCTAACTCTATAAATATCTTCCAATTACTACTGCAACCTGCAAGAAATAATTAATTTGCAGACATACATGAGAGGTATTCAGGAAACAAAAAAAAATACTACTGCTCCAATAACTACTATAAACTGAAAGAAATACAATACTTAATTTTATACATACAGAGAAGGACTCACGGAACAAAAAATCTGCTCCAATTACTATTGTACTGAAGATATACCTAATATGCAGGCATACATGAGAGGGATTCAGGAAAAAAATACTACTGCTCCAAATACTACTGTAAACTAAAAGAAATACTTAATTTGCAACATACATGAGAGGGATCCAGGGACCAAGCACAAGTTGCACACCCACATACAGGAACACCGCACGTACATGAGAGAGATTCAAGGAACAAAAGAAACTCACCATGAACACCGGTTGTTTGTTGTGTTCATCACCTCCTTGGTACGGTCATGGTCCTCTTCTTGGCCTGCGTCCATCTTCCAGCACCCCCGTGCTGCTGCACTCCTGGTCCTGCGAGCAGCAAAGCTCTTTGTACGCCGTGCCACTCTGCAGTGCGCTCTGCATCGCAGCTCAAAGACTTGCGCCAACCCGCCACTTTACCTGTGCATGCGAGAAGAAGTCGAGAAGGAGGGGTCGAGGTGATTTGGAGTTGGGCTACCACTGTACAATACCATGGGTTATATTTGCATGATGAGATGAGGTAAGTGCATCAATTACCAAATCAATTAAGTTAAAATAACCATTAGACTATCCCCGAAGTTAACTGTAGGGAATCATTTAACTTTACACATTGCTACCTTTCAATTGGAAAATATCACATCTTGGTATGCAGATGCATGGGCACTAACAAAACTTCCAATACTATAAGAAAATAAATAGCACGAGGTTATTTTAATTAGTTGTGATTCTATCTACCATTGATTTATGATTACTTTCAGGATAAATGTTAAGTTCTTTGAATTGTGCAAGAAACACTAATAATTGCTGGTGGTATTCAGATATCTCGCTCCGTCGCAATACTTCAGATATTGGGAAAAACATATTTATAACCATTAAGTACAACTGATATCTACTTATCTCAGGTTTAAAATGTGGGTTAGACCAAAGTGTGAATGTCCGCTCTTGGTTTCTTCTAGATTAATAATATGTATGCGACAAACAAGACTGGCATACTTTTTAAAAGACAACTAATATTGAGTACTGTATTTGATACTTCCAAATTATGCTAAGTAAGCAGACCATGTATAACTACCTAGCTAAAGATGATTGCCTACCTTCAGGCTTTGCCTTTTACCTTGAGCTCACACCAAGATTAGTACCTACAAAACAACAGGTATACAATTTAGTGTCAAGCAAAGACAAAGGAAAGGAAAATGAAAGAAGAAGAAGAAGAAGAAGAAGAAGAAGAAGAAGAAGAGAAAGAAAAAGGGATAGCTAGAATCCAAAGACCCCACCAAAAGTGAAATAAGATGTAAAAAAGATGACAAAATCCGAGCTAAAATAATCCGGATCAGATCCACGGTGCAGTCCCACACCCCAACCAAATCCAAGTGAGACCAAACATTATGTGTAAAATATGAACCCGTAGAAATAAACTACACTGTACTTGCACACGCAAGCCAGCCGAGGGAAATCATGAGGCAGCAAATCAAATGATAAGTACCTGCAGAAACAACAAGCAGTAGACAAACAAACACTAACAATTAGGTCAAGAGAAGGATGAGAAAGAGACAAAGGGGAATCTGGATCAGATCCATGGTGCATCCCCTCTCACAAACCCACAACAACCAGGGGATAAATGGCAGAGGGGACCAAATGCATCAACATAAAGATTTAAACATATGGTTGAATAATACAGAACAAAGGAAATTGTTGTTGGGATTGAGCCATCCTACTGCTGGCTGTTGCAACACATTGCTGCAATTCATATAATTTCAGTGTAGGTAGCAAGCAGCCAAGCACATAGGTATAGAACCAGGTTTATCTATCCTCTTGAAAGTCCTAACTTCATAATAAAATCAAAGTCACCAAATCAAGTAGGCGAAAAATGTGCGAACAGAAGTATATCAAATTTCGAGAAGAAAACAAATACTTAATGAAGAACATGATATGACAATGATGCAAAGAAAATCAATATTCATATGAATCGTTTAAATAACTCAGGTCAATATAATCACACATGATTAGAAGGAAAGAACTGCATCGATATTGGCTAGGGCCATTGAGGGAGTTCCGGACTAGGGGGTGTCCGGATAGCCGAACTATCATCATCGGCCGGACTCCAAGACTATGAAGATACAAGATTGCTCCCGTGTCCGGATGGGACTTTCCTTGGCGTGGAAGGCAAGCTTGGCGATACGGATATGTAGATCTCCTACCATTGTAACCGACTTTGTGTAACCCTAGCCCTCTCCGGTGCCTATATAAACCGGATGGCTTTAGTCCGTAGGATGAACAACAATCATACCATAGGCTAGCTTCTAGGGTTTAGCCTCTTTGATCTCGTGGTAGATCCACTCTTGTAACACACATCATCAATATTAATCAAGGTGACGTAGGGTTTTACCTCCATCAAGAGGACCCGAACACAGGTAAAACATCGTGTCCCTTGTCTCCTGTTACCATCCGCCCAGACGCACGATTCGGGACCCCCTACCCGAGATCCGCCGGTTTTGACAATCGGCAGTGGTGCTTTCATTGAGAGTTCCTCTATGTCGCCACCGATAGGCTCGATGGCTTCTTCGATCATCAACAACGACGCGGTCCGTGGTGAGACTTTTCTCCCGGACAGATCTTCGTGTTCGGCGGCTTTACCTTTGCGGGCCAATTCGCAGCCATCCGGAGCAGATCGAAGCTACGCCCGCCGTCAGTCAGATTTGGAAGTCTAAACTATACGGCCGATATCCGCGGAGACTTGATCTTCGACAGATTCGAGCCCCAAAGCAGCGCCCGCCTTGTCTCGATGGGCATGATCTAGCTCTGCGGCGAGCGATTGCCTCGGAGGCGCACGAGAATCCGCTCCGACCCTTAATTCGAGCCGGATTCCCCGATCGAGGACGAGTGGTTGGACACCGCCGGGGCTCTAATCTCACGGCGATCGAGCCGAACTCCATCCTGTCGCTGCGAAGACCTCGACCTGTGGTGCCGGACTCCGAACCCTCCGCGCCCTTGCCAATCTAATCCGATTGGGCGCCCGTTATGGAGTTCACGGCCGCGGACATCTTTCAGCACTCGCCCTTTGGCGACATCCCGAATTCACTAAAGTACCTCTCGTTATCAGGAGAGCCCTGGCCGGACTGCGGTCAGGACGGTTGGGATGCGGACGACGAAGAAATTCAAAGCCCACCCACCACCCACTTTGTAGCCGTTGGTCATTTATCTAACCGACATGCTAGACTACGACTCAAGACATCGACGGTATGGACGACGATGCCGGAGACGACCAAGACCCAGCGCCTACAGTGGCAATCGAAGGCCACCTCGCCATATGACATATATATGGTGGACATCCCAAAAGATGGGAACGGCGATGGAACAACGGAGGATGACCCTCCAAGAAACAGCCAAGCGCTTACGCCGCGGGCGCCGCTCTAAATCCCGCCACAAAGAAGAATGAAGATTCCGCACCGGAGATAACAATACACCGGACAAAGGTCGAAGACAATCCACTCCAGCAAGATCCAGCGCAGGAGGATGGAGACGCCAGCCCTCGCGAGAGAGCGGCAGAAGAAGAGGTAGAGGATTATATGCCTCCCTCCGGAGACGATGCAAGCCTCGACGATGATGAATTCATCGTGCCTGAGGATCCCGTCGAACAAGAGCGTTTTAGACGCAGGCTTATGGCCACGGCGAACAGCCTCAAGAAAAAGCAGCAACAGCTTAGAGCTGATCAGGATCTGCTAGCCGGAGATGGATGAAGTCTCGCGTCAAGAGCATGAGCTCGAACGCCCCTCCAAAAGCTACCCTAAACGCAAGCTGCTCCCCCGATTAGAGGAGGAGGCTTACGAACCCGCATCACTAGGAGACAATACGGCTGACCGACCACCCCGTGGTCGCGACAGAGAGGCCTCTAGGCCCTTCACTAGAACCATACCCGCAAGACGCTCAAAAAGCACACGGCCACGTGGGGAACGCCCGACCTGCGAGATATATTGGAGGACAAGGCAAGACAATCAAGATCGATCTATGGATTGCATGGGCGCCACTAATGCGTGGCGACAACCGTCGCACCGGACACAGTAAGTCCGCCGGGCCGAAAAAATGCATAAAGCTCTTTTGAGCTCCGGCCGTGATATCGCCAAAGATGTAGGTGCCAAGACACCCACTATGCTTCACAGACGAAGTAATGGATCATCAAATCCCGAAGGGTTTAAACCCGTCAATATTGAATCCTATGATGGCACAACAGACTTCGCGGTTTGGATTGAAGACTATCTCCTTCACATCCACATGGCCCGCGTGACGATCTTCACGCCATCAAATACCTCCCCTCGCTTAAAGGACCAGCCCGCATTGGCTCAACAGCTTGCCGCCAGAGTCAATTGGGAGCTGGAGGACCCGAAGCCGCATTCCTCGATAATTTCCAGTGGCACTTATGTGCGACCACCAGACCGATGACCTAAGCCACATAATTCAGCAGCCAGATGAATCGGCCAGACAATTACGGACACGGTTCTTAACCAAGAAAAACCAAATCGCCGACCGTCCGGATCGGAGGCCCTCGCGGCCTTCAAGCATAACATCCGCGACGAGTGGCTTGCCCGGCACCTAGGACAGAAAAGCCGAAATCCATGGCAGCCCTCACATCACTCATGACCCGCTTCGCTGGTGAGGACAAGCTAGCACGCGTAAACAACCTCAAAGAAAAATTCTGGCAGTCCGGACTTCAAGGACCGAAATGGCAGGCCGAGTCGTAACAAAAACAAACGCCGCATTAACAGCGACAATATTGAGGACACGGCAGTCAATGCCGGATTCAGAGGCTCTAAACACGGTCAGCGGAAAAAGCCATTCAAAAGAACTACTCCGGGTCCGTCCAATTTGGACCGAATACTCGACCGCTTGTGCCAGATACATGGCACCCCGAAAAGCTGGGCTTAACCACACCAACAGAGACTGTTGGGTATTCAAGAAGGCAGGCAAGTTAATTGCCGAAAACAATAACAAGGGGCTGCATAGCGATGACGAGGACGAGACCCAACCGCCAAACAATAGAGGATGAAGGGTTTCACAAAAGTGCGGACGGTGAACATGATATACGCAACGCATATACCCAAAAGGGAGCGGAAGCGTGCACTCGTGGATGTCTACGCGATGGAGCCAGTTGCCCAAGTTCAATCCATGGTCCTCTGCGCGATCACTTTTGACCGGAAGGACCACCCCAAAGATCCGCCACGGCGGATTCACCAGACCGGTCTTAGACCCGATCGTCGATGGATTTCACCTAACCAGAGTCCCGATGGACGGCGGCAAAGAAATTTGAACCTGCTTACTGTGATACAAGGCGCAAAATGGGCATAGACCCTCAAGGATTAAACCTACCAAAATGACCTTTAAAGGCGTCATACCAAGTGTAGAAGCCAATTGTACAGGCTCAATTACATCGGAAGTGGTCTTCGGATCCCCGATAACTTCCGGGCGAGGAGTTAATCTTCGACATAGTCCCGCTCCGCAGCGGCTATCATGCCTTGCTCGACGCACGTGCATTTGGTAAAGTTCAACGCGGTGCCGCACCACGCATACCTCAAGCTCAAGATGTCAGGCCCTCGAGGAGTCATCACGGTCAACGGAAACACTAAACGTTCTCTCGCGACGGAGGAACATCTGGCGACTCTCGCGAAGTGCAATGCAGCCTCTTAAGGCAATTCTCGAGTTCGGCCGTTAAGCGATCGGACCGCTAAGCGCGCCGAGTAACTTACAACAAGACCACCTGGCACGCTCGAGCATCGCCAGAAAGGCGGCCCCAACCCCACTTCGCGAAGCGTCAGCAGGCCCTTCACAGACACACCATTACGCCTCAAGATACCATGGGCATGGGGAGAGGGCACGACCACGATAAACCCAGATCGCGGCTCAACCACACCAGGGGGCTCTCAAGTGTGTCGTTCCTTTTTCTTTTCTTTATTACCTTTACTTTTTTACCCACAGGACTCCGTTTGTCGAGGCCTGTCCGGCAGCAGACCTGCCGAACTCATGATGCAACAGCCAGGGAAGGATAAAGGCTACAACAAATATACAGGTGGTCTCCATTACGAGCATTTTTATACATCAATCTGCAGCCTACCCCTGGAGGGGGACATGTTTAACAGTCCCATACCTTGCTTATCGCACTTTTCGTATCGTTCTGCATTCGTAGCAGCACTTATTGAATAAAAACAATGCAGCACCTTTTTGCTTATAATTGCATTTCTTTTTTCATACATATGTTCATTCACGGCATGTTACATCCGTACACTTTGGTACGGCTAATATACACCAGGGGCTTATGTTTCCCGCATTATGGTGTGATGAGTCTGAACACTTTCACAAGTGCGGCACCCCGAACTTATAGCACTATATGCATCGGCTCCGAATCATGTCTTGGGTCAATAGTTGGGTTTGCCCGGCTCCCATGTTTGGTACCTTACGTTCCGTTATATTGGCTAAGGTAGCATTGGGAGAACCACTGCGATTCCCCCCCCCCCCCCAAGTTGAGCTGGGCTAACGCCTCAGTGGAGAAAGCTAAAACTGACCGTCATGATGAGGCGAGAGACCGGTCGCTGTTCGAGAGGTTTTTTGCGAGTCCTTAAAGACTTATGCCGCTTAGAGCGAGGAGCCGGATACTGTCCGGCCAAGGCGTGGATAGCGCCCCAAATTCGGCCTTCCGGAGACTAGGGGCTTCGCCAAAATTTAAAATTATAGAATTCTATAGCTAAGTGAGAGTGTTCAAGCATTATAAGTCCGATGGCCTTGTTCGCTGTGTTGAGCGCCTCCCTAGATGGACCCAAAAATGGGAACAAGAGCGCTCAAGTTTATCCTGAACACCCGAGCACTCGTGGCATGGGGGCTGAAGCCGACGACTTGCAATCTCTCGATTTGATAAACAGCCGCACGTAAGGTAATATTTTAAATTAACAAGCGTTGCTTAGCGATATGAACCAAGTTTTCAACAAGACAGATAACAAAATGCGAGTCTACTCAAATATTACATCTTTGGAGCACTCACCCGCAATAGTGCGGGCGCCTCAAGACACTCTTATAATACATCTCGGGCGTGCGATGCTCCTTGCCCTCCGGTGGCGGGTCCGTCACGAGCTTCGGGCATCCATCTTTCCCCAAAGGCACCTTTGCGGGCAAGGCCCGACGGGCACCCTCAATACAAGCGGAATGCTTGATAACTTCAACCCACGGGCACGCATCCATCACCGCCGCCAGGCCAAGTAGCTCCTGTGCATGGCCTCCTTAGGCCACAGCCAACTATGAGGCCCTTCATGGCCTGCTCGGCCGCCTTTGTGGAGCTCGACCACCGCTTCACTAGTCGCTAAGGGGCACTGGATGTCCGCCTCGATATCGAGACCAGAAGACCTTCTCCGCCGAGCTCCCTCCTTGGCCCAGAGAATGCGGCAAAGATCGGACACGCTGCGAGGAAGATTGCGAACGCTCCTGGAGAGCTCCGAATTCGGGTAAGCAACAGGTAATTAACTCTCACATGCTTACTTTGCATGAAAAATGCCTTACCCGCTGCTATTTTCTTCATCGCCTCAATCTCCTGGAGGGCCTTGTAGGCTTCGGCCTTAGCGACTTTGGCACTCTCAAGAGCCGTTGCAAGCTCAGACTCTCGAAGTCTTGAGTCACGCCCAAGTTCTCATGTTTTTCACGAGATCCTGAGCTCTTGTTGTACCTCCGCCACCCGCCTCCTGCTTCTCTCGCTCGGTGCGCTCACACCGCATTATGTTCGGTCATGCCACCGCCTCCTTCTGTGGTCGCCACCTCGTTAGTGGCCCCTACAATACCCACGTTATCCTTGTCATTTTTCTTGCAACCAAATCCTTTTCTCAGAAGGTACAATTTTCATAAGGTATTACTCACCTTCTTTTTCCTTGAGCTGCTTCTTGGCATGGCCGAGCTTCGTTCTCGGACCGCCGAGGTTTTCCTTCAAAGTATTGACCTCCACAACAAGTGGAGGTCAAGAAAGACAACCTGCAATCCCATATTGACATATTTTTTATGACTCCTGCGTTTATCTTTCGAAAGATCCTCAGTCCAGCTTTTCTTTCCGAACACCGAACCGAGCATCAGGGCTACCGCCTATGCGGTACCATTTTACATATATTGAAATTCTTACCTCAAAGCTCGTTAGAAGGCTGTCAGAAGCTTCGGTCAGCCCGCTCTTGGCGAAATGAACCTTCGAATCATCGCACTCATAACAATGCGGTGTTCCTCTTTGATGGAGGCGCCGTTGAGCGCCCAAAGAAATTATCCGCACCTCCGGTTGGACGGAGGCGGGCGGCGTCAGATCTTGACCTTCTTACGAAGGGGTCGCCACGGACTCGAGCCACCGTGGCCTCCGGGCTGAATCCGTGCACAGTCCGGGAGGGTGTCCCGTGACACCTCCGGGGCCTCCTCCTCTGGTGGGTCCTTTTAGGGATCCCACCTCAGCGTCGTCCATGCACGGGGTGGAGGCAATGGAAGGGAATCCATATCCGACGACCCAAGGACCCGCCGATTTAAACGGGAAGATCATCCTTGGGCGGACTGCAGGGTTGTATGCGGCATTAGAAAGACATTATGTGGCGAAAATAAAAACCTTGAAGTTATTCGAGTCCGGATATTTACGATCTCGCCAGGGCTTGGCCCTTGGAGGCCGATCCTCGCCGTCACATCAAGGCGTTGGCGGAGCAGTCCGGGAAGAGTTTTTCCCTTCTTGGACCCTTCGCCTCCCTTGTTGGGGAGGCCTTCCTTTTCCTCCTTCACTGGGAGAGGCTTTCTTCTCCTCCTCGCCTTGGTGGGAGGAGTTGACCTCGATTCATCATCCGATAGCTCCTGAAACGGAACTCTTCGAGTCCTCGTGGCCGTCTTCTTGGCCTTCTTCTCCCACCACGTGGGGTGCCGGAGCCAAGAGCCCTGTTAGGCGGGCGTCCGCTGGGTCCTCTGGCAATGGGGCCGGACAGATAATCCGTTCGGCCTTCGCCAGCCATTCCTGTCAAAGGTAAAGGGAGTTTAGATCCCGCATAGAGCCAAACTACGGAAAACAAGTGATGAAATCACCTACCTCGTCAGCTGGACGCTGCGAGCGGAATCCGCGATCTTCAGTAGCGGATGCGGGAGCTTCGACACCCTTGAACAGCACCTTCTAGACATCTTCGTACATAGTGTCGAAGAGCCCGCTCAGTGCAGTGTGCCGCGGATCAAACTCCCACATGTTGAAGCCCCGTCATTGCACGGAGAATCCGGCGGATGAGCATGACCTGGACTACGTTGACGAGCTTGAGCTTCTTGTCCACCAGCCTCTAGATACGTGCTTGGAGTCCGGCTGGCTCCTCCGAATCCCCAAATCCGCCACTCTCTTTCCGGGAGGTGAGCCGTGTGGGGATGCCAGATCTAAATTCGGGGTCACGCCCAATCAGTCACGCTGCTCGGTGATGTAGAACCACCCCGATTGCCACCCTTTATGGTTTCCACGAAAGTGCCCTCCACCACGTAACGTGGGACATCCTGCCCACCATGGCGCCTCCGCGACTCCGCTTGGCTGCCCTTCACAACCTTCGCTTGACATCAAGGTCTTGAGCCACAAGTCAAGTGGGGCTGGATGCAGGAAGGCCTCGCACACGACGATAAACGCCGAGATGTTGAGGATGAAATTGGGGCCAGATCATGGAAGTCTAGGCCGTAGTAGAACATGAGCCCCGGACAAAGGGATGAAGGGAAGCCCAGTCCATGGAGGAAATGGGGAAGAAATACTACCCTCTCATGGGGCCTAGGGTTGGGGACGAGCTCTCCTCGCCGGGGAGCCGATGCGCTGATGTTGCTGGACAAATATCCGGCGTCGCGCAACTTCTGGATCTGCCCCTCCGTGACGGAGGAGGCCATCCACTTGCCTCCCGCTCCGGACATAGTTGGAGAAGGTTGAGGTATGATGTGCGGACTTGGGCGCTGGAGCTCGAGTTCGCGGAGATGGATAAGCCAAGGAGGAAGAAGGCGCAGGTAAAAGGGTTGGATCTTTATCCCCTTATATGGGCGGACAAAAACATGTGTCCCCGTCGGCCTGGTAAAACTCGCTTATCCCCCAAGCGTCACAATCAATGGCGCGGTTGGGTTACCCACGTCCGTATTGATGGGAATCCGGAATAAGGGGAACACGATCTGCGCTCGACAAGACGTGCCAAGGAAACCGCTTCGCTAAACGCTACCGAGGTGGAACAATAAAAACAATTTGAGTAAAGGCTTGGTAGTGGTTCGACGTCACGCCACGAATCACGCCGCCAGATTGATCTTGTGTAATATTATTCTCTCTACGGTGGTATGTGGAATTTATTTTGCAGAGCGGACACTATCCTGGTGTTCACAATCTTCTATAAATTATTCGGAGGAAGAACCTGCCTTGCAATGCCGAAGACAACATGCGCGCCGGACTCGTCATTGAAGCCTGGTTCGTGGGCTCGAGGGAGTTCCGGACTAGGGGTGTCCGGATAGCCGAACTATCATCATCGGCCGGACTCCAAGACTATGAAGATACAAGATTGAAGACTTCGTCCCGTGTCCCGGATGGGACTTCCCTTGGCGTGGAAGGCAAGCTTGGCGATACAGATATGTAGATCTCCTACCATTGTAACCGACTTTGTGTAACCCTAGCCCTCTCCTAAGGTGCCTATATAAACCGGATGGCTTTAGTTCAGAGGGACTAACAACAATCATACCATAGGCTAGCTTCTAGGGTTTAGCCTCTTTGATCTCGTGGTAGATCCACTCTTGTAACACACATCATCAATATTAATCAAGCAGATTTAGGGTTTTACCTCCATCAAGAGGGCCCGAACCTGGGTAAAACATCGTGTCCCTTGTCTCCTGTTACCTTCCGCCTAGACGCACAGTTCGGGACCCCCTACCCGAGATCCACCGGTTTTGACACCGACAGCCATCGCCGCTCAACGCGGCAAGAACAGATCATCGCTCACCTGAACCAAGGCACAAATCCAAAGCTGTCTGTGGCTAGTGGAAGACCATTGGGGTACCAAAACCCATAGAACTGTCTCATCCATATCTGATCGATCTGCAAGCAAATGTTACGAAGTAAACGCACGAGGTTAACCATTTTTCAGGGACAACTTCTGAAAAAGCAGCATACGCTACAAAAAAACTTAGGAGCAATGTTGAAAGACAAGTCCAACCATGAAAATCCATTGGCAGCACATAAAACAACAAAGAAGGCAATAAAAAAAGACTAACTTGCACATCCCATATTTAATTTCAAACTGAGCATAGATATGAACCTGAACTATTTTATCTAAACATATGGTTAGAATAAATCTATGGTTAGGATAAGCCTAAAAGAGCTAGATGTACATGCCTGAGACACCGTAGATTTTCTATTCAAGCATATAGTCAGGATAATCTGAAATAAGTAGGGCCTACAGGCCTAAATACTGCAGATTCAATCACATGTTAAATTTTAGCTCTTGCTAAGCTTATTACCTAAACTACATGGTTGTTGTCCACATGGGGAGAGAGAGATGTGAGAGAGAGAAGGCAGTGAGGAGAAGGAAGAAAAGGGGCGCAGTTCCCCAACGACTCACCGGCGGCCGGTTGCCGGAGGAGAAGACGCCGCGGTGCGGGAGCAAGGACGTGGCCGCTGTGCTTTGTCTAGTCGAGGCATCCATGGCGGCGTTCCTATGAAAAAGCAGAGGAAGAGAGAGGTGAGGAGCAGCAGGGGAGAAGAACAAGAAGAGAGAGAGAGAGAGAGAGAGAGAGAGAGAGAGAGAGAGGGAGGGAGGGAGGCGGGTCGAAGGGGATCATGGCAGCGGAGGAACTGGAGGCGCGATGCTCGGGCTCCTAACGGTGAGCAGCAGGCTACGGGCGAGCTCCTATCTCTTGTCCCCCTTCACCCTCCCACACATGCATGATTTATTATTCCTTGAAGAAGACTATATCAAATGGTCTAAGTAGGATAAATTAATTCATTGCATCATTATATGAAGAGCACACACACATTGGCAAATCATCTAAAAGGCTGATGCCAACAAAAGAGGGTACACAGTGCAGAAGACCGAGGCCGGGAAAAGATGGTCCTTGCATAATAAATAGCAATAGAACCAACCAATGATCCTGAAAATAAAAGGCTAAGCACACAATGACATGCAATTAGGTAAGTAAAAAAAAGGGCAGCTCGGTGTACGTAGTTCCCGCATGCAATTAGGTAAGTATTCAAGAGAAAATGATAGTTAAAGTTTACATAAATATCATTGAGCTTTAGTGTCAAAATCAAATTGAACTTGAGAATCAGGTTGAACGGTGCATCTTATATACCTAAGAAGTTCATCCCCACTATCTCATTTATCTTAACATGCACACATGCCACATTACCACACACGTCACCTCATCAACTCCACTACATTTGTTTCTTTTAACCTGCATGCATGAAAATGCTACCTATACTAATTCACTTAGCATGCACACACATTGCACTTTATCAACTCCATTAATTTATTTCTCTCAACATGCATGAGAGATACTGCCTAATATTTATTTTATAATTATATGTAATAAAAATACACATATATTTAATCTTTAGTTGTATTTTCAAATTCAAGACAACCACATCTCATCAAAATAACACATCGCAACAAATTCCCGCATGTTCCCGCTGCGACGCGCGGGGTGTCATCTAGTATTTACAACAAGTAAAACCCAAAAATGAATTACAGCTACAACAGTGCAAAACAATTCATGAGATAAGTCAGATCTCAGGCGATGAAACCATCCAACTGAAGCATTATGCGAAAATCCACCACCAAATCAATTTGATATTACCAAAGGACAAGATGGAGGAGATGAATAGATGCACATACCTGTGATCTGCTACTAATAAATCGTCCCTGGAAATTTTAAGCAAATGCCATGGAAACACTATTGAGTCGGTCGAAATCTTGAATGTTAGAACCATCATCTTTCTTTGAAGCGCCTTCCTTTGTCAAACCAAGCTTATCAATAATCCAACCTGCACGCCTACTTCCTTTATTATTGAATACTGGATAAACTATCTCCACAAACCTTCTTCCAAAATCTTCTTTTCTAACTGCATGATTCTGCAAAAGAAAAAGAAAAGCTAGTAAAAAAAATCTTTGATACATGATTGACGATTCATGATTGTTGTGGTTAGTTATATTTTTTGCATGTACAAGACAATGGAACAGCAAAAAAACTTTAATTGACACCTAAAACTTGTGACAACCACCTTATGGGTTATTATAGCTCACATTTGTATACCTGCACCAACTAATATGTGACACACTTTAGATCGATATAATCCAGAAGCAATCCTCAACATAAGCACCTAATCCAAAGAAGTAATCATCAAGGTGAGCACCTAAACCAGGGACTAACCTAACTAACAAGCCATGCCATCCATGCGATTAACCCTCTCGCTAAATGGCTGAATCATCCGGCAAGCAATCTGCAAGATGAGCACCTAAACCCAGGACTAACCGAACTAAATCCACGCCATCTATGCAATTAATCGTCAAGCCAAAGAGCCAAATCAAAGACTAATCCAGCCCAACAATCAATCCTTAAGCTAAACACCAAATCCAAAAAATATGGGACACACTTTAGACTGACACAATCCAGCAACTAATCCTCAAGCCAGGCTCCTAAACCAGCAAAAAACCCAAGGTAACAGTGAGGCCAGCCAAATATTGTAGTCAAGCATAATCGAACAACAAAGAAAGACATCCCTCTCCCATCTTGCTAAGGTTCTCTAGTTTTTCTTAGGAGACAACAAGTAACACAACTGAACAAATAGAATCAAAGGGGATTAAGGGCTGCTGCAGTACAAGGAATCATGTAACCATGCAAGTTCTGCTTATGCAATCAACAATGCCGCAAAAGAAACATGGAAACTGTCTGATGCAAGTACTAAAACCATCTGAGTTGATTATTCATCAATTGCTCACAGCTATGGCATAAAAAAGATGTAGGCTTCAATTCAACATTGGTATGAGAGAGATAAAACATTATGTATGCTATTACACAATAGAAATGGTAACATCAGAATGCTCACCGAGTACTTGTGCTGCGATGGTAGTCAGGCGATCGGATTTGGATACATCAAGATCCGAACAAAGTCTTTAGCAGGCTCCCATACTACGGGCCATGCGTCTCTTTTAAATCTACCACAGAGCATATAATTGCATGTGCTACTCCCTCTTTAGTTTCTGCACAACATCAGAACAATTTGTAAGGTGATTTATAATTTCGTCACAACATACACTATATCAAATCAAGGAAATTAAGTACCTTCCTAAAATGGCGACACATCCAACTCCTGCAATCAGACATTGATTTTAGGGCCAAAGTTGTGCTTTAATACCCTCCAGGGGCATGTAGTATGGACTGAACACAATTTCAGTAATCCGCTCACCGCACATACAAGCCATCATCGATGATGAATAAACCTTTGGTTCTGCAGCAAAAATGACGTGCATATATTCTGAATAAAGGTGCACAATGTTATGAAGCATGTAGGTTGTCTGAACCAGGTTAAATCGGCATTAGTACAACACACATTCTGCTCATGCTAACAACATCTACTATTAGACTATTGATTTCTATTTTCTAAACTAAAATAGACCTTGCTAGAGCAGAAAAGAAGCAGATGCAAATAAAAACTATAGAATCAAACTCCAGCTTAATTTGCAGCGTCTAAATTGGGCACGCATATGGAAGTTCAAGGAGAAAAATGTAGGATTAACCTATGACATCCCCATTCAACATTCATTTATTACATCGGGAATGTCGTATATTACTTATAGAAATATTAGCAATGCAAGCATAGAAAGACTGCACTGTAATAGATTCTAAATTAAATTGTTGACTGCATAATTAGATAAAAGCTGAATATAGATGGTTCTCATGGATGAATCACTATATTGAGATGTTATGCACTACTACTTCTGCAACCAAAATGACCGAGAAAACGGCAAGTGAATAAATTCGTGTCTTTCTTGGCACGTTTTGCATTTGAAGGAAGGAGACATGACCTGCGTGGCCGGCGGGCGCCATCCGTAGCGAGCAGAAGCAGGCGTCCCTCGATCTGGAACTAGTCGAGCAGCAGGAGCAGACGTGGATTCCTCTCCCGGCGCGAGCATCTCTTGACGGATCTATTGACGGAGGGGCGTGTCCTCCTCGCCTTCTTCTCGTAGGGGAACGATCGTCGCCGGGAGCTCCCGGTCGGGCTGCATAACGGCAATCGGGGAGGCCCCTTCCCGCCGGGCGGCGTGAGGCGGCGCCCACCGTAGGGGAGGAGGAGGCCGACCCCCTGGGCCACGCCGCCTGCGCCACGTCCCATACGCCGCCTCCTTTGCCTCGCCTCGTCATTCCTCCTTCGCTCCCGTGGGAGCCGGGGCCGGGGCAGGGCATTAGGGTTTGGCGGCGCCAGATCGGGGGGTGGAAGGAGGAGAGGGAGGCGCGGGTGGGGAGGAGGCCGGGCGGCGACGAGGAAGGAGGAGAGGGAAGCGCGGGCGTGATAGAGGCAAAGGTGTCCCGTCTTTCGATGAGATGTTGGTTTTCGCTTTGGAGGAAGTCGACTTTGACGATCCGACTACGAACGTGCGAGGACGCCGCGCCTTAGCAATCGCTAAACCAACTCCGAGAGGTTATTGACCACGCCAGAGCACGATCAACTCGACCACGAGGGTCTGCTTTCTCGCGAGCAAACGAAGAACAAGCAAGAAACCGAGATTGCAACTGGATATTGCGAATATAAGATGAAAGCTTTATTGATCAAGGTGGGGTTCTGTGGACGCCTTTGTGCAGTCGTTGAACACAAACGGCGCACGTGAAGTTGCAGCTATGGCGAACTTTTAATCTAAACAAAACCCAAAGTCTAAACGACGCCCTAAGGGCTGTATATATGGAGGAAGAGGAGGAATTTCGTGGCCCTTGAGGGAGGGTCCAAACCAACCCTAACTCTTGTTTCCCCACACATACGGACTCTAAAAACAGCCTATACTTAAGTATTTCGAAATTACATGGGCCTGGCCCAATAATAAGGCGACGCAGCACCTAGAATAGCCTATGGATGAATATTATGAAGTGGCATCTTGTATATTTCGTCCAAGGCCTCATGAACTCATTAAGGTGGCTTCAAAGTCCTGGAATCATCACTTGTAACTCCGTTCTTGTTCCCCTTGCATGCCAACATCTCCATGCTTGAACTTGCTCCAAGGTTCATCTTTCTTGTCCATGGTAGGCCCTTCATTCATAAGCAAAACAAATGTATCCAATTTAGGCAGCATCATATTCTCATGAACATTGGAATGGTTACCAAGAAACGAAAGTACACGATAATTCAATTGGCGTCTGCGAGCTCTAGTAATTGGTCCAAGATGTATAGCAGCAGGGGCTGTGGGTGTAACAATGGTATTGATGTCCTCATCATCCTCCCTTCTTGAAATGAAGTCGCCTCATTTAAAGCTCATCTTCCTCACCTAAATAAGGCTTCAAATCTGCAATGTTAAAAGTGGGACTAACCCCAAAATCTGCAGGCAGCTCAAGTTTATATGCATTATCATTTATTTTCTCTAACACCTTAAGTGGACCATCAAGACGCGTGGCATTAGCTTTGATTTGCAAATTAGGAAACCTATCCTCACGCAAATGTAACCAAACAAGATCTCCGTGCAAAGACAACATGTTTTCTACCCTTATCTCCAAAGAAGTTTATATTTAGCATTCATACGCTCAATGTTTTCCTTAGTTAATT
The DNA here is from genome assembly GCA_021605145.1 of Aegilops bicornis. Taxonomy (NCBI): domain Eukaryota; kingdom Viridiplantae; phylum Streptophyta; class Magnoliopsida; order Poales; family Poaceae; genus Aegilops; species Aegilops bicornis. Next base: position 356,549,732 of record CM038675.1, on the reverse strand, counting down.
CATGCATTTTAAAATCAATTCAGCACGTTCTTTAGAATCAAAATTAACCTTCTCCGAAGATGGAAGAGGCAACAAATCAATAGGTGCACGAGGTAGGAAGCCATACACAATTTCAAAAGGGCACATCTTAGTAGTAGAATGCAATGAATGATTATAAGCAAATTCAATATGAGGCAAGCATTCTTCCCACATTTTCTTATTATTCTTCAAAACAGCCCTAAGCATAGTAGACAATGTTCTATTGACTACTTCAGTTTGTCCATCAGTTTGGGGGTGACAAGTAGTACTAAAAAGCAGTTTAGTCCCCAACTTAGCCCATAAACATCTCCAAAAAGTGGCTAAGAAATTTAGTATCACGATCTGAAACAATAGTATTTGGCACACCATGCAAGCAAATAATTTCACGAAAGAACAAATCAGCAACATTAACAAAGATCATCGCTTTTATGACATGGTATAAAGTGTGCCATTTTCGAGAATCTATCCACGACAACAAATATGCTATCCCTCCCTTCTTTGTTCGAGGTAAACCTAAAACAAAGTCCATAGATATATCCTCCCAAGGAACACTAGGTACAGTGCAAAGGCATATATAAACCATGAGGATTGAGTCGTGACTTAGCTTTTGACATGTAGTGCAAATGAGCAACAAAACGCTCAACATCCCGTCTCATCTTTGGCCAAAAGAAATGTGTAGCAAGTATATCCTCCGCCTTCTTCACGCCAAAGTGTCCCATTAATCCTCCTCCATGCGCCTCCTGCAACAACAAAAGACTTAACAGAGCTAGCAGGAATGCATAGCTTGTTAGCACGGAACACAAAACCATCATTAATAACGAACTTGTTCCATGTTCTTCCTTCTTTACAATTCTGCATTACATCTTTAAAATCAGCATCATGCACATATTGATCTTTGATGGTCTCCAAACCAAATATTTTGAAGTCAAGTTGTGAAAGCATAGTATAGCAACGAGACAAAGCATCAAGAATAACATTTTCTTTACCCTTCTTGTGTTTAATGACATAAGGGAAAGTCTCAATGAATTCAACCCATTTAGCATGTCTATGATTCAGTTTAGCTTGACTTTTAATATGTTTCAAAGATTCATGATCAGAATGTATAACAAATTCTTTGGGCCATAAATAATGTTGCCATGTCTCTAAAGTCCAACAAGAGCATATAATTCTTTGTCATAAGTAGAATAGTTCAGACTAGGCCCACTCAATTTTTCAGAAAAGTATGCAACAGGTTTGCCATCTTGTAATAACACACCTCCTCATCCAATTCCACTAGCATCACATTCAAGCTCAAAAGTCTTACTAAAGTCAGGAAGTTGGAGTAAAGGAGCATGTGTCAACTTATCTTTCAATACCGTGAAGGCTTCTTCCCATGCGGTACCCCAAACAAAAGGCACATCCTTCTTTGTAAGCTCATTGAGAGGTGCAGCAATGGTGCTAAAGTCTCTCACAAAACGCCTATAGAAACCAGCGAGTCCAAGAAAACTCCTCACTTGTGTGACCGTTTTGGGCTGCGACCAACTCTCAATAGCTTCAATCTTGGCTTTATCAACTTCAATTCCTGTGGAGTAACAACATAGCCAAGAAAAGATACTCGGTCGGTGCAAAAGGTGCACTTCCCAAGGTTACCAAACAAACGTGCATCACGTAGAGCATTAAAAACAGCACGTAAATGTTCCAAATGTTCTTCCAAAGATTTGCTATAAATCAAGATATCATCAAAATAGACTACCACAAATCGTCCAATGAAAGCACGTAAAACTTCGTTCATTAGTCTCATGAAAGTACTAGGTGCATTAGTTAACCCAAAAGGCATGACTAACCACTCATATAAACCAAACTTAGTTTTAAATGTTGTTTTCCATTCATCTCCCAATTTCATACGAATTCGATGGTATCCACTACGCAAATCAACTTTGGAGAATATTGTAGAGCCACTCAATTCATCAAGCATATCATCTAGCCTAGGAATAGGATGGCGATAACGAATAGTAATATTATTAATGCCTCTACAATCAACACACATACGCCGACGTACCATCCTTTTTAGGCACTAGTATAATAGGAACAGCACAAGGACTAAGAGATTCGCGTATATAACCTTTGTCGAGCAGCTCCCGTGCTTGACGCATAATCTCCTTCGTCTCCTCCGGATTGGTACGGTATGGTGCACGATTGGGTAGCGATGCACCGAATTAAGTCAATTTGATGCTCAATCCCTCGAATAGGTGGTAATCCGGTGGCACGTCTTGTGGGAAGACGTCGTGAACTCCGCAAAATGTTAGTGATAGCAGGGGCAAAGAGGAAGGCATGTCCTCGAATGAAAATAATGCCTCTTTGCACACAAAAGCATAGCAAACAGATTTACTAGAATCTAACTCATCAATATCAGATTTGGTGGCAAGTAAACATGCACTTTTAGGTTTAATTTGAAGCAACATTAGATGGTTTATTATTAGGCTTCATTTGTTGCTCAAATTCTTTTGCCACAATCTGATTTTCACTCTTATTTTTCTCTGTTTTGTTTTATTAGCTCTATTAATATCATCTTTCAAAATGGAATCAGAGTCATAGGAAGCAAAGTAATATTTTTATCCTTGTGAACAAGAGTATACTGATTGTTTCTACCATGGTGTATGAATTTTTATCAAATTGCCATGGTCTACCAAGTAATAAGGAACATGCTTGCATAGGTACCACATCACAATCAACATAATCGGCATATGTAGAGATACTAAAATACACACCTAACAAAGACGTGTTACCTTAACCTTGCCGCTGTTGTTGAACCATTGGATGTAGTAAGGATGTGGATGTGGTCTTGTGGTGAGAGGAAGCTTCTCCACCATATCCATGCTAGCCAAGTTGTTGCAGCTCCCTCCATCTATGATGACGCGAATAGAACGTTCCTTCACAACTCCCTTTGTATGGAACAAGTTATGCCTCTGATTTTGCTCAGCTTGTGTAACCTGCACACTCAAAACACGTTGAGCAACTAAACATTCATACACCACAAGATCTTCGCAGCCATGTATTGCGTCTCATGATCGTAATCATCTCCACCGTGTTCTTCATGTGTAATAAGAGCCAAAGTCTCTTCATCATAGTCACTAGCGGACTCATACCCACCATCCTCGTGAGCAATCATTACACGCTGAGATTGGCATTCTCTCATAAAATGTCCTCTTCCCTTACAACGCATTTACAAATAATATCACTTGTGTGCCCTGTTGACGTCATGGAAGAAGAAGAGCTCTGTAGGCCCGGCATGTGTGCTCTTGGCGAGATAGTGGTGGTTGTGCACGCTTTCTTGTATCACGGTTGGAGGTGGCAGCCGACGGAGGTGCCGTGTAGTAGAACGTGTGGAAGTAGATGATGCGCGTGGTGTCCATGATGAAGGTCGACTGCGAGAAAAGTTAGTCCGCGCCAACGCTGTCGATCCCGCACTTCACGCTCAGCTTTACAATCAAGATGGAATAATTGAGTGATATTATTATAATCCTTGTAGTCTAGAATGGTCTGAATCTCTCTATTTAATCCACCCGTAAAAGCGTGCAAGCATAGCTTCATTCTCCTCAACAATACCACATCTAATCAAGCCAGTTTGTAATTCCTGATAATATTCTTCTACCGAATTTTTTCCTTGTCTTAAGCGCTACAATTTTTGAAGTAATTCACGTTGATAATATGGTGGAACCCAACGAGTACGCATAGCAGTTTTCAAAGCAGCCCAAGTAGTTGGAACATGATATAATCTACAATGTTCAGACCACCAAACACATGCAAAGCTAGTGAAAGCACAAACAATGCAGCAGAACACGTCTCTCCTCGTGATATTGTAAACATGTAAGTCGTTGTTGGTTTCTAACTCCCAAGTAAGATATATATCAGAACATATCTACCCTCAAATGGTGGAATATTCAATTTCAGTTTAGGGAGATGGTCATGATCTCGCACTGAGGGGAGCCCTAACATTGCCATTATTTGCATGTGGACGAATTGGTGGTTGTGGTCTTTGGTGGTTGCACGTAGTTCGATGTTGATCAACCTCATCCTCGTAATCTCCCACATAATCATCCTCCCCACATTAGCGGCAGGAGCCACAGTATCAACAAGCAAGACCAAAGCTTGGCCAGTGAAGAGAGACACGGGAAGCTCGGCGGAGGGCTGTTTCGCGATGTGGAGGTAGTCGTTGTTGTTGTAGTAGAGGTGCGTTAGGTGCAGTCGGTGGTGGTGGTGGTAGACGCGCGAGCAATTCATTAAACTTGTTATCGAGCTTTGTTTCGAACGCCTTCTCAATGCCATCTATCTTCTCCATGGCCTCTTCAAATCTATTTAGCACATCTTCCACCGCCCACTCATCATTTGTTGAAACTTATCATGTAGCGCTTTTGTTTGTCATGTTCTCCTAGTCGGTCTCGGCTTGTGATCCTGTCATGGTTAGCGACAATAGAAACACACAAGAATATGATTGACAGACTACTAGGAAGTGGTGGTGGTGGTGTGGTGGGCGGTCACAAATCCGTCAAGCAAATCTCAAATTCTTACCGGTTCTTACCCAACAAAGAAGCGGTGATCGGCAGCGATGTAGTCAAAACTCTCAAAGCTTGGATAGAGCGATTACCAGGGGAGAGTCAAACGCACGATGTAGATGTATGTGGAGCTGGGAAGGCTTATAATATGGTAGCAAAAGGGTCAAGAATAATCAATTTAGAGATGCAAAGTTGAATAAACGCTCAACGGCAGTCTTGTCTGGTCCTAGGCTAGACCGTGCTAGAGACGCGAGCCTACAACACTAACAAAATCACGGTATTTGCACGTAAACAAGGGAAAAGCACACTCTGGAATTTTTTTCGCTCTTTTTTTTGCGCTACTTTTTTCTTGTTTGCTCTTTTTAAAAATCACTATAATGGCGAGTGTCTCAAAACTCTTCCTGTGTCAAACCGACAGGATGAGCACGAAATTTTTTCGACCAAAATTTTTTTTTCGAACGCCGGACCCAAAAGCTGAAACGGGTCAAAAACTTTCTATAACGGCGTTGTCTCAATACGCTTAGAAACACCTAAAAATAGGAGAGCGGAAAATTTTTTTAAACAAGTGCGTCGAAAAATTTTGGGCCTAAACGGAGGGTGGTTTAGGACTCTTTTTTTCGTAAGCTACTCCGGCAAGGAAACACGAATCGGAAACTAGATGGATCTCGAAAACAAACCTAATATGCAAGGAACTCGGATTGGTGGTGGATATATGGTGGTGGTATATGGCATCGGTGGTGGTAGCGGTGGTAGTATATGGATATGGATCGGTGGTGGTATATGGACACGGATTGGTGGTGGTCTATGGATACGAATTCGGAGCGGTGGTGGTAGGTGGCGAGGCGATGATGATGGTGCGGTGGCGGCGTGACAACTTATGACCGTAACTTCGAAACTCTAAAAGACTAGACGCTAAGACCAAAGAACAAGACACGACGATGCAACCGCAAATTCAACAAAGCAAAACCCTAAAAAGATTATGCAAAGGCTCGATTGGTTCGGATATGATGAACTAACCCTAATTTTTTTTGTGGCTTTTTCGTGGACTTTAGGTATGAAGAACAGACTCGATCTAATCTACTTAAAAAGCGTAAAATCTCACCGAGCAACCCGAAAATCTGATACCACTTGATAGAGGCAAAGGTGTCCCGTCTTTTGATGAGATGTTGGTTTTCGCTTTGGAGGAAGTCGACTTTGGACGATCCGACTACGAACGGCGAGGACGTCGGCGCCTTAGCAATCGCTAAACCAACTCCGAGAGGTTATTGACCACGCCAGAGCACGATCAACGACCACGAGGGTCTGCTTTCCGCGAGCAAACGAAGAACAAGCAAGAAACTGAGATTGCAATCTGGATATTGCGAATATAAGATGAAAGCTTTATTGATCAAGGTGGGGTTACTGTGGACGCCTTTATTCGATCGTTGAACACAAACGGCACGCGAAGTTGCGACTATGGCGAACTTTTAATCTAAACAAAACCCAAAGTCTAAACGACGCCCTAAGGGCTGTATATATGGAGGAAGAGGAGGGAATTTCGTGGCCCTTGAGGGAGGGGTCCAAACCAACCCTAACTCTTGTTTCCCCACACATACGGACTCTAAAAACAGCCTATACTTAAGTATTTCGAAATTACATGGGCTGGCCCAATAATAAGGTGACGCAAAGACCTAGAATAGCCTATGGACGAATATTATGAAGTGGCATCTTGTATATTTCGTCCAAGGCCTCATGAACTCATTAAGGTGGCTTCAAAGTCTGGAATCATCACTTGCAACTCCGTTCTTGTTCCCCTTGCGCATGCCAACATCTCCATGCTTGAACTTGCTCCAAGGTTCATCTTTCTTGTCCATGGTAGGCCCTTCATTTGTAAGCAAAACAAATGTATCCAATTTAGGCGACATCATATTCTCATGAACATTGGAATCGTTACCAAGAAACGAAAGTACCGATAATTCAATTGGCGTATGAGCTCTAGTAATTGGTTCGGTATGTATAGCAAAATAGGGTGGGTGTAACAATGGTATTGATGTCCTCATCAGTATGGCGGGAGGCCAAGGGCATGCGGTGGAAGGAGGAGGAGGTCGGGCGGCGGCGGGGAAGGAGGAGAGGAGGCGCGTGGGAGGAGGAGAGGAGGCGTGCGGGAGGGCAGCCGGCTAGGGTTGCCTCCATGGAAGCCGGCCCTTTTATACCCCCGGCGAGTGAAATGACCAAAATACCCCGATGGGGCAATGGTATTTACATTTTGCTGCCATTACTATTCATTCCAAAGAAGCCCATTTCGAGATCCGACGGCCCAAATTGATCCAGATGCTGATCCGACGCCCAGAAACGCATCAAGGAAACTGATCCAACGGCCCAAAATCACTGATCTCTGAGGAGGCTTGTAGGAGCCTTCTTCTCTTATTTCTGGATTTGATTACTGGCTTGCTTTCTGAACATAGGTTGTCATTACTGTGAATCATGCATAGTTTTTGTTAGAGAAATTCCTCGCTGTTTGCATTATTCACATGATTGCATCCCCATTTGTCTACCGTATTTACTATGTTCACCGCCGTGTATTTATCCTACCATAGTGCCTGAAGCACATTACTTTGTTTGAACTGTAAGAGCATCTCCACTCGCAGCCCCCATATAGCATCCGGATTACAACTTTGGAGAGGGCTTTGGGGGGCGTCCGGACAAAACACGTCGTATGGGGATAGCTGTTTCCCACTCGTTCACCCCAAACCACCCCCAAATTATCTCAGTGCATTAGCACAAACACCTTGGAGGCATGGAGGTCGGCGCTGCCCAGGCCGCTGGCCGCCTCCACTCGCTTCCCGTTCGCCGCGTGGGCGAGCTGCCCAGGCCGCCGGCTTCACGCCCTGCCCCGTCGGCGCGCTGCAGCAGCCAGCGGTCGAGGTTGATCTACTCGAGGTCGCCGGCGTTAGGTACAGGACAGCAACGAGGAGGAAGAGCTGCATGTATCTCTGCTTGTTCGTGTAGACGGCGGTCTGCACCCTTCCTGGAGCAAGTATTCTTGAGCATCAAGTAGATCCTGAAAATCCCGTCGCCATTCAAGATCAGAAAGATGTACAGCATGTGCATCTAGACAACGAACTGAATAAGATTAGGAAAAAAACAAGAAACAATTGGGGATTTTGGAGAGACCGTCATGGAGCCCAGCTCCGGCTGCAACAGGATGCAGAGCTGCTCAGGATGCAGAGCTGCTCAAGATGCAGACGGGAGAGAGCACGCACGCCGGCGCCTCCGCCTCGCCCACGTGTCCGGTGAACCACATCCCAAAGCTCCATGAGCAGGCCGAGCTGCTGGACGGCATCCTCGGCGGCACCCATTGCGCCACCACGGCACGAGCTCGAGGACGGCCACCACGGCACGAGCTCGAGGACGGCGACTACGGCGCGAGGACGGCCACCACGGCGCGAGGACGGCCACCACGGCCTCGCACTCCCCCTCGCGGAGCTGCGCGCAGAGCCGACGATGCAGAGATTGGAGAAAGGGGAGGGGCTCCTGACCATCTCCTGGGCGAGCGGGTTGACGACGAGGCGCTGGAGCTGGTCCACCTGCGCGTGATGGCGGGGATCGAGCCCGCCTCGACGAGGGCTCCGGCTTCGGCCGCGAGCGGCGGCGGGGAGAGGCGCCGGAGGCGGGGGCGCGACGGCGACCATGGGCAGCAGCGCCTCCGGTCGCCGTGGTCCTGGACGCGTGCGGTAGGTGGGATTGGGAAAAGGTGGGGAAAGAAAAGAGAGAGGAGAGAGATAGGGACACGAGGAGGTCAGCCAACGTCTTGGGTGATATCCGGACGCCCCCAACGACGCCCCAGGCGTGGGGGTTTGCCTGGGGTTTCCGGATGGTTTTTGGGATGTGTCCGGATGGAAAGCATCCATTGGGGTGTCCACTGGGTGGCGTTTTTATTAGGGGCGCCCCAAAGGGCTTTGGGGGTGCCTTTGGGAGGCGTGAGTGGAGATGCTCTAAGGTAGCCACCTGGCTGTCATGTTTATATGTGTTGCAGTTTGGTGTGGATTTATGTCTGTAAGTACTACTTGGCTTTTAAATATACCACACTACCACTCCCTGCCATATATATATATATATTATGAGCCTATCTATTCACCGACGCCGAGGTTTGGCTCGGGCACTGTGACACTTGATATCTTGTGCGTCCATGTGGTGCTGCGGTTCATCGGTTGAGCAGTATTCGTACGTGTATAAGAGCCTTAATTGATGGACGCTGATAACTGCCACACGTGTGGCAGTTAGGTGGGTCGGCCCGCACGTCCTGTTCGGTGCGGGGACTAATCCGCCCGCACGACGGCGTCCGGGTGCATGAGCCACGACCCGCACGTCGGGGCGACTCCATCCCACGCTCAAGACAACCCTAACGCGGCCGATGCCGCGACTCACCGATTTAACCCTATCGCATCGATCTACATCGTCTCCTACCTCCCGATCCCATCCAGCGTGCCTTCTCGGTTGCCATGGCAACCAGACTAGATCTCAGCGGCACCACCCCCCTCCATCCTACCCCAACCCCTTGACACCACCACCCATACCCCCACCCACCCCCCCCCCCCGCCCCCACCCCCACCCCCGATCAACGAGCCCGCGGCAATAGACAAAAGAGGAGCAGGTCGATCTCCGATCTCATCGTCTTTACGGTCCTATTTCCACCCCTACTAGTTGAACTTTACGATTGCCCACGAAGCGGCAACTACATCCACAACTACATGGCAATTGCCACACGGATCTAGTGTTCACTAGAAGCATGGAAGGAATGGATGGGGTGGATTTGGGTGGCAATCGAAATAGAGAGAACTAGTTGCCGCTCAATTTTTACGTTGGTTGCCTTTGTCTTTGCGCTTAGTGGTCGCCATGGTATTTAGTCGATTGCCATCTTCTTTGTGTTGCTCATCGCCATCAGTTCAAAAACGACACTTCGCATCCAGATTTTAGAAAATGGGATAACAAACGTGCATATCATATTTGCCATCATGTAATTGGTTGTCTACGCAATAATTGTGATGGGATTGCCGTGTTTTTCTTGTATGTACAAAAAAATCAGCAGAAAATGCACGGTTTCATGTGTCTCTTGTTTGTGCAAAGGATCAAAAAACACAATGGGAAAAGAGGCGGAAGAATGAATCAGAAAGATGGCGCAGATCATTGGTTCTCTCAAAACCCGGCAATGCAACCTTGGGATGCATCAGAGTACAATCAACTCATTTCCGCGGGACCGTTCTTGCCACTTTTAGAAGCAGTATGTGAGCATGGGTACGGTAAATGATCAAAAAGGGACAATTGCCATGTTATGGGGGCGTGGGGGAATGGTATTGTACTTATGTCCTACCATGTTACTTTTTCAGAGGGTCAAACTTCGGGGTGACTTGGCAAGTTCAAACACGGGCGCTAACGCCGATGGATGTACGTTCGACCAATTTCAAGTAGCCAAAGTGGTAAATCAAGGTAACACGTAACAATAAAACCATACAACTTATGACGAAAAGATGAAAAAAGACTTGAAGAGATTGAAAATACTTACAAGTTTTATGGTGGAAACGCAGGACCTTCATGTAGCACGAGGCAACCGTCGACAATCGGGTACACCGCCATCGACGCCAAACACAGTGAGTAGTATGAAGTGATTACATTGACAATGCAACATCGAGGAGTTATATGTGACATTGCTTTGCTTGTGTGTTGTATTCGCAAAAAGTGTAGTTTGTCGTGTATGATATGAATGCATTTGCCATGTGTAGTGAAATGCATTTGCCGTGTGTGATCAACTGTGGTTGCCATGTGTGATCAACTGTGGTTGCCATGTCTGATGTATTGTGGTTGCCATGTCTGATGAACTACAATAGCCATGGATAATCAACTGCAGTTGCCATGTATTATCAACTGCATTTGCCATGGACAATCAACTATGGTTGCCATGTAATATCAACTATGGTTGCCATGCATAATAAAAAATGTCGTTGACATGTATAGAAAAAATTCTGGGTGCCAAATGTGAACAAACCGGATTATTCTGCACACTATGATTGATGTCATGCCGTAAATCAGATGCGAGATGGTTTTTCGGTTATGAAACAAAGCGCCATTCAAACGAAGATTAAATGCATGCCCTTTTTCTTTTTTTTTCTGCAGGACCTCCAACTACACTAAGCGGCAGGGGCATCTCATGCGGGTACCTTTGAGCACACGGGAGGGACATCACAACAGCAGGTCGCCGATGATGCCACAAACAATGAAGAATTAGTGTCGAGTGGCACTTTCGTTGAAGCGACTCACGACAAGCACACTGTGGGGGTGACCTCATCACCAGCTTTTGACCGACCAGTCGCACGATTCCATGGCGGTACCTCCATGAAGTCATCGTCATCGTCCTAATGGTCGCCGCGAGCCATTGTGCTACAGTAGCAACAAAAAACACACATCAAATAGAGCAACACGTATTAAAAAGACAGAAATGTAGCCAAAGTGGGAGAGCAGAAAAATGCAGATACATGGCAACAACACATGTCTCTGCTTCTTAAATGATTCAGTTGTAAATGCGCAAGTGTCAAACTACAATGCTGACTAGATTCATGTTGCCATCGGTGGTGGCGATTAACTAAAGGGTACTTGAAAAATAGGCGGACATATGCTAGATTCATGTTGCCATGTTAACAAAACAACTAGTTGTGGCGGATAAAAGGCACTCCATCGACATGGCAAGCCCGACACGCTTGTTTCAGAATCAGTTGCCACCGGTGGTGGCGGTTATTAAAATTGCCATGACAATCATCCTCAAACACTTTGAAATGCACCTAAACGGTATCCAACAAAAACCAAACGGTAACATTATTGTACCAATTGACATGGCAACTGACACATTTGTTTCAGAAATTAATTGCCATCGGATGTGGTAGTTAATGAAATTCACATGACTTTCATTCTCAAACACTCTGAAAATGTGCCTAAGATGCACCAACGACATGGCAATCGACTCAATTGATTCAAAAATCAGTTGCCATCGGTGGTGGCGATTGTTAAAATTGCCATGACAATCATTCTCAAACAATTTGAAATGCACATAAAGCGGTATCCAACAAAAACCAAAACAAGTAACATTACTGTACCACTAACATGGCAACTGACACATTTGTTTCAGAAATTAATTACCATTAGATGTGGTAGTTGATGAAATTCGCATGACTTTCATTCTCAAACACTATCAAAATGTGCCTAAGATGCACCACTACATGGCAACCGACTCGGTTGATTCAAAATCGATTGCCATCAGTTGTGGTAGTTGTTGAAATTGCCATGACAATCATTCTCAAACAATTTGAAATGCACCTAAAAAGTAGATTCAAACAAAACCAAACAGTAACATTGTCGTACCAATTACATGGCAACTGAAAAAGTTGTTTCAAAAATTAGTTGCCATCAGAGGTGGTGGATATTGAAATTGACTTGACTTTCATTCGCATACAATCTGACATGCGCCTAAAATGCACCACTGACAAGGCAACTGGCATAGTAATTTCAGAAATCAGTTGCCATCAGTGGTGGCAGTTGTTTCAAATTGTCATGGCAATCATTCTCAAAACTCTGGAATGCGCCTGAAATAGATCTAGGGTTCGTCCACAACTAGCATAACATCAATTTCATCAACACAAACGCCTCAACACTGACGGCAATAGCATTTCAGGAGCAACATAATGAACTAAACAGCATCAACATCGCCATCCCAAAAAGCAGTTGTGAGAGCACATGCGGTTGGGGATTCGACGAGTCTCGCCGGCTTGACGGCGAGAGAGACGGCGACGAGACCATAACAAGCTACCGTGCGGGGAGGGGTGAGCAAAACAACCGACTCCTCGCCGGCGGCAACACATGCGCACCGCGAAAAGCGCCGGGATCTCGAGAAATCCCGATGGGAAATCGAGCAAGCACAGAAAGGGGATATGAATCGCAGGGGAATGGGTGTGACCACGGCGGAAGGCTTACCTTGACTGCGGTACTCCGGCGACGACATCCCCGGCCGGCGAATCCCAACAACCGTCGTGAATGCCGTCGACTATTCCGCCACCGCCGCCGCCTTCTCCTCTCGACTCCTCCCGAATCGATTGGAACCGCTACAGAATGGGTGGGTTGAGGAGTAAATGGGGAGGGAGCGAGAGATCACCCGGTCTTGGGGAGGGGTGAGTGGCGAGTCATGCAATATGGCAACCAGCGTTCGAGATCGTAATGCGGCGAGATGGCAGTTCCACCGCACGCTACCGACTATGAAAACCGTCGTCGCCGGGCAAAACGGCGGCGTATGGCGAAGTGGCATACACGCCACACACTTCGCTAGTCCTACGTGGCAGTCCGGAATCCCAACATCGTGTCAAGATTCGTGCGAAATGCAGTGGACGGCGATAAGCGCGTGTGGTCGAGTTGACGCCATGCCACACGTGTGGGCGTTAACATTTCCGTAATTGATTCGCTGGAGCCTTAATTGCTGAATGTTCTTGGCACAGATTTTCATTCCCTTGCACTTTGTAATTTTTAGAAATTCATACTTCTCACTTCTGTTATGGACTTAGATCCACAACGAGATAACTACCGTGCAGAAGATAGCCAGACGGTATGGCTGCAAGGGATTGGATAGATATAGGTTGAAAAGAGAGAATAATTAGGGAGAGATTAGATTGATTGTTCTTTCTTTTCAAAAGCTAGATACATGACATCCTTATATAGTGGAAGCTATGGCTCTTGGCCTTTTCCAACACAATACGGACTCCTAATAAGTTAGAATCCTTAGATTCTAAACTTCATAATACAATACTATCTCCTAAAAGACTGTGCTCCTGTCCTTTTGCTTCCTGATGCATGTCTCTTCCCAATACGTGACCAGCTGCTGCAATATGTCAATGCATTGGCCCTCTTGCCGGCCGGCTCCACTGTACTAGTGTCACAACACTTCACTGTTAGTACCACGCCTCTCTTATACATAGCAACTATCTATCATATTTTACACCTATTAGGTAACCAAAATACGACAATGTTGTGTTGGCCTCAAAACTGGACAGACTGTGACTCTTCTGATGTCCTATTTGCTAATGCTTCATATGTGTTGTTTTAGGGAGCTATCAGTTATGGCGTTTGATCTTATCATAATCTTGCAGATTTTCTAAATTTCCAATTGTTTAGGTCAGCTCCAATGATTCCAATGATTCCCTCCCCCCCCCCTCCCCCGCCCCAATATTTGATTGTAGGTGAATAACGAACTCCTTGATTGAATTTGTCACATCTAAAATTTATGTACAACTATGATGTGATAAAGACTATATCATACATCATACTTTGTTTGCTCCTGACTCATGTGTTTCAGATGTGATTGCCTCGACTGCTTTGTCTTTAGGTCACATATTCTTATGTACTGTCGTTCCAAAATAGAATTACAATGTTTTTCTTGTTAATTAGTTTGAGTACGGCTACATGTTCTTGAGGATCGTTTCTCTTGGTACCCTTGTCCTGAACTATGCTTGGACGACCACACATGTAGATAAGATCAGGGAGGGTAGTATTTCAGCTAAGCTGTGAATGCAATGGAAATCTGAATACATGAGTGTCATTAGCTTTTTCCTTCACGTTTAGATTTGAAGTTTTTTTACTGTCTCAGTAGTCAGTACTATATTTATAGACCTTTTGCTGGTAGGAAATAGGTTATATTAATTGTTGTGTGCAGACTGTAGTTCCTTTTAGCATGGTCCTAAGTTTATGTCTTCCATTCTTACAGAGGTATCCTTAGCATACCAATTAAGCTCATGTTTGTCTCTAGATCATAGCTATACATCTTAGAAAATCTTGTTATAACAAGTGGTCCAACCTTACGGCTCTTGTAAATACTAACTAGCCATTCTCTGTTGGTTCATCTGTCAAACCTGCATTGTATCATTGTAAGGAATTATTAGGACTACTTTGACACTAAACATGGGTTGCACTGAACATGGTCAGTTCATGAAAAAGCTCACTGTGTTAGTAGGATACTTCAAGGATGGTTCCTCTGTAACCCGTTAAAGCTGTTGTGGAGGCCTGTGAAAGCCTGTACATGGTGCAGTTCACAAGATACAACATTGTGGGGAAAAACCTGGCATGGAGGAGGATATTCCCTTCTGTACCTACAGCCAAACTTCACTGGCGGATCTGCTGTAACATCCCAAATTTTCAATTTGGAATGTTATACATTAGATCATCATTGCATATCATATTTTATTGCATTTTGGCTTGATCCTAGAAATTTCACGCAACTCAAGGACCCATGGAGAGAGTTGGGGATTTCGTTATTTTCATATTTGAGTTTTCTTAAATTTTGAAAATAGAATAATTTGATTTTATTTATTTTATCTTCAATTATTCCAATTTTAAAAATAAGAGAGAGGGAATAAAATGACTTTCCCAAAATAAAGGAATATTGAGGATTTAATAAAAAATCAAATAAGATTTCGGACTTTATTTGCTATTTTATTTGAATTTAGGAAAAATGCGTGTTTATCAAAATTGCATTTAGGCCCCAAATAAATGTTCATCTTGTCCGGCTTGATTTTAGAAGTTGGGGAAATTTTATTTCGGGATTTTTGGAGTCGGTTTAGTATTTCTTTTGTTTGTTTTTCTGCGTGTAATTATTTTAAAAAAATAAGAGCGAACCGAATTTGGGCCGTAATCGGCCAGGACTCCGCCCGGCCAGGCCTTTATAAGGCGCGCCCCCGAGCCCACCCGAGCCCCCACCACGATTTAACCCTAACCCTAACTCGCTTCACAAGGCCACGGAGTCTGGCCACGACCCGCCGAAAGTCGATCACGGCCACGTGTTTTCTTCGAGAAAATCGTCCGGTTTTTCGTTCGTTTTTTTTAAACCCTAGTTCTATTTTTTCGGTTTAGTTTATTTAGCGAGCGTTCGCTTGTTGTTTCGTTCGTTTTAACGGACGAGTTCACCGGTTAGTTTCAGTTAACGAATGTTCGTTCATTAGCATGTTCGTCCGTTTTTCTTTTTCTCGGATTTTCCGCGATTATTCTAGATCACGATTTCTGATCCGATTTTTGTTTTAGTATAACTTTTCGCTCGTTTTTCGGAATCAGGCGATTCAAGCGCCTAGAGTTTCGTCTCGAAACCCTCTTTCCGTTTAACCAACTCAAACAAGTTTTTGCTTCTGTAAAAATTTGACTTAGATCCAGATTAGTAAACGAAGCTTGTTTCCTTCGCCGTTTGTCTTTTGTTGCTTCGTTTGATTTGATTCTTTTTGCAAACCGGAGTTCTTAAGTTGAGCTTTCTGGTTAGATTTCTTATTTGGGTTTTACATGTGCATTATATGAGTACTTATTGTATGCTTGTTTGTTTGCGATAGAGTACCCGGAGTGCTCCGCTTGCTACTTCGAATCTCTAGGTTTCACGGATCATCAGCAAGGCAAGTAACACTTTGATCATATCCCTTACATACCCAGTTTTTATGCATTAGATCAATCCTCAAACACTGCATGATTAGGATCTAATTAAATTGTGGGTTTTGGGAAGTAGATGAGGTAGTACCTATTACCTGTTTATTATCAAACCCTTGGGAGTTATTTCCACGTTTTCTTATATTGCCATGCTAAGCTAGTAGACGTGAATTGGGTGAGTGTATCCATGACAGATGTGAGTTTGTTAATTAATGGTTTATTTAAGGTGGCAACTTTAATACACATCTGGGTGGATTGAGGTACCTGGGTATTCCAGGATTGCATGTTTTTCTTTATGGACCGCCACCCAGGCTCAAAATGATCATGAGATCATTCTTGCTAGAAACTTCCGTTTGCAGCCACAAGCTACTATGGGCTCTAGCGTAGTTGATTAAGTCGTGCGAACTCTTACAGTGGTAGACTAGCAGATGTAGGGGATGTAGGTGTAACGGTCTACCCATCGTAAGGTGCTAGGGCTTCTGAAAGACTATGTCTAGATCATCCGAAACACCTTTTAGTGCGAGAATCCCGACGGAGGAGATCGAGTCTTGTGGGGAAAAGTGCGCAAACCTCTGCAGAGTGTACAAACTAATCATGATTAGCCGTGTCCCCGGTTATGGACATCTTGAGTATCTAGTACTTGGATTATCATGTGAATCTCATCATGTTACTTTAATTAATATTGTTGGGTTTTAATGATGTTACTTAATTGGGATTGAGAATGCTGCCAACCATTCTCAATGTTTTAACAACCACCATGATAGTTAAATAAAATTTATTCCTTTGCAGTAGGGAAAAATTGGCTTTACGCAAAACTGTAACCATAGAGCTTTCCACCAGCCATATATGCATGTAGTATAGCCTATTTCTGTTCATTACTCTCTATGTGTTACATTGCGAGCATATTCCATGTGCTGACCCATTTTCGGGCTGCAACGTTCATGTTGCAGACTTTTCAAACGACGAGTAAGGTGCCTTTAGGTCGTGGTTCTATACTCAGTGATGCCGTTGGAGTTGATGGACTCGCTTATCTTCCAAGCCTTCCATTGTTATTGTTATCATATGGCCTTAAGCCATATTTATTGCAATAAGTTCTCTTTTGAGACACTCGATGTAATAAGTGTGTGATTGCTACTCTGTTATAAATCCTTCGAGTACTATGCATGTCAGCATTACTGATCCAGGAATGACACTGATGCACAGAGATCAGACTGTTTGAGGTCTGGTCTCTACAAAGATGGTATCAGAGCACACCCTGACTGTAGGACACGACCACTAAGCTAAAAACCCTAGATCACTACTCACTCTTCTCTTTTCTGACTCCTCATCTGTTCTACTCTTTTAGGATGGCGGATGCAAGGAACAAGTTCACGCAACCGGATGAAGATACACCCTTTGGATGCCACTTGAAGGAAGTCACTAGATACCTGAACATCGGAGTACCAAGATTCACCGGAACCTACAACGCCACTTCACCCGAAGAGGAGCGCTGGATGATTCAAGTTCAAGTTCCAGGAAGGACATTCGCGTCAGTCACTGAGCCCATAGAGTTTTCCTTTGATGCACCAACCTGGAGTCTAGGAAAGAGTATGGCAGCTCACATCACCATGGGACGCATTGGAGAAGTTTACCACAATGATCTCAAGGACACTATCTACCAGATTTGTGGGCGGCGAGATGAGCAATGGGAGATGATCAGCACCAGGAGGGATAGATCAATCGCAGCTTTTATCCAGGAGGTAAACCAGCACATTCGACGCCAGGAAAATCAGATGAGCGCAGGCATGCTAGATCTGTAGAAGGCCTTGACCAAGATCACGGAGCTAGAGGAAGAACTCAAGGCTACACGCAAAGATTATATGGAGGAAATCAAAGTGTTAGTGGAGAAGAATAACGACCTAACCAGGAAGTTAGGAGTTTTCATGAGAGACCCCGCGCCAGGAGGAGAAGATGACGATTCCACTTGCCCGAATAACTACATCATCATCGCATTTACACCGAATTTCGGACCTGCATTTACGTGGATGATGACTATGTTGATGAAGTCGAGCGGATATCATGGAGTCTTCATCGGAACAGTTTTTCTAGTCGACCACCATAATAGTAGTAGTATTTCCCCCATGTATCTAGTATAGTCCGAGCACTTTTATAACGATAGTTAGACCATTGTATGCCTTTGTTTGAATTGATTGAAGTGATATTGATTGAATATGTCTCATGTGCATATGGGTAGTGTTTTCTCTATAGACCTCATTCTATTCTATATTCTCATCCTTTCTAAACCCATCAGATGCCTCCGAGATGCGACACCAAATTTGTTTTCCCACCGGAGATTACTCAGTTGATTCATCAGCAGAATGTCTTGATGCAAGCACTAGTACAGAACCAAGGCAACAACAACAACAACAACAACCCACCACCACCACCTGTTGACCATTTGACTCATTTCTTGAGGCTGAATCCGCCGGTGTTTTCCAGTAGCACCGAGCCGATTGTTGCAGATGATTGGCTCCGCAAGGTTGGAAGGAGCTGGCCCGCTGCAGGATGCATGATGCGAGAGAGAGTGCGTTTTGCCACACATCGCCTTGATGGACCCGCAACATCATGGTGGGAGAATTACGGCCACACCCTATTGACACCTTTGTCACATGGGACCCGATTTGACAAGCTTTCCGTACTACCCATGTTTCAAAGAGGAGCTATGGCCATGAAGAAGCGTGAGTTTCGCAACTTACGCCAAGGAGGACGACCTTGTAGGCCAAGTATGTGGAGGACTTTAGTAAGTTAGCACGTTATGCCCCAGATGACGCGTTGCTACAGATGCAGCTAAGCAAGAGAAGTTTCGGAAGGACTAAATGATGAGTGAGCATGCGATTGATGGTAGCAACTTTCAACAAGTACCAGGAGTTGGTAGATCAAGCTCTTATGATTGAAGGGAAGCAGCAGCAGATTGAAAACCGCAAGAGGAAGTATGGACAAGGGAAGTACAATTCTGGTGCTCAGCAGAAGCTACGTTTTACCCCGAAAACGGGAGGACAATTTCAGCATACCCATGGAGGAGGGAATTCGCATAATCATAATGGCTCCAAGAATGGTAACGGTAACGGAGGAAGCAACGGACAGAACCGTACCAACCCGTCAACCCCAGCCAAGAGAGACCCGAGCCAAGTCACTTGTTTCAAGTGTCAGAAGACGGGACAGTATGCCAATGAATGTCACGAAGCCCGTAATGGAAATGGCAATGGAAGCCTGGGAAGAAGCGAACCCTTTCAACAGGGGATGTGAACCACGTTAATGTGGAGGAGGTTGAAGCCCGGCCAGATGCGAATAGGTAAGTTTTTGGTTAAGTCATTTATCGTGACTCGTTCTTTTTGATCTTGGTGCATCGCATTCATACATATCAAGGGGATTTGTGGATAAGTATAAACTGCCCACCAAGGTTCTTAGAACACCTATGTTGGTAAGCTCACCAGGAGCGGAGTATATGGCCAGTCGAGGATGTTTTCAAGTGCCATTGAGTATAGGTAGGCATGTTTTCCCCTCGGATTTAATCATTTTGGAATCGCAAGGTTTGGATGTGATTCTGGGTATGGATTGGCTATCGATGTATGGAGGAAACATCGATTGCGCCAGTAAGTCGATTTTGCTTACCACCCCAGAAGGAAGAAGGATCAAGTATGTGTCACGGCATGAGCCAAGAGGATACAAGTAAATTCCTTATCGGGAGTTGTGCAGGAGGAAGTACCGGTGGTGAAGGATTACCACAGCGTATTTCCGGAGGAGTTACTGTGCATGCCACCGGATAGAGACATTGAGTTTTTGATTCAGCTTTTGCGGACACAAGGCCGATATCTAAGAGACCGTCTGGGATGCCCGCACAAGATTTGGAGGAAATTAAGAAGCAGATTAAGGAGTTACTGGATAAAGGTTTTATTCGCCCAAGTTCTTCACCTTGGGGATCGCCAGTACTTCTAGTGGAGAAGAAGGATGGATCATTGAGAATGGTTGTTGATTATCGAGGATTGAATGAAGTAACTATCAAGAGTAAGACCCGTTGCCGATGATCAACGACTTGTTTGACCAATTGCAAGGACCTAAGGTATTTTCCAAGATAGATTTGCGATCAGGATACCATCAGTTGAAGATTCGAGAGCAGGATATACCTAAGACGGCTTTTACCACCAGGTACGGGCTGTATGAGTATACAGTTATCTCATTTGGTCTGGCTAACGCACCTGCCTATTTCATGAACATGATGAACAAGGTGTTTATGGAGTTTCTGGATAAGTTTGTCGTGGTGTTCATTGACGATATTTTGGTCTACTCGAAGAATGAAGAGGAGCATAAGGAGTATTTGCATTTAGTACTTGAGAAGCTCAGAGAACATCAGTTATATGCCAAGTTCAGCAAATGTGAGTTTTGGTTGAAGGAAGTTGGATTTCTCGGACATGTTATATCCGGAGAAGGAATAGTAGTGGATCCCACCAAAGTTGTCACTGTGACAAACTGGCAAGCCCCAACGACAGTTGGAGAGATCCGGAGTTTTCTTGGACTCGCAGGATACTACCGGAGGTTTATTGAGAATTTCTCGAAGATTGCAAAACCCATGACGGAGTTGTTGAAGAAGGATACTAAGTTCAGTTGGACTGAGGAATGGGAGGCCAGTTTCCAAGAGTTGAAGAAACGTTTGGTTACATCACCCGTGTTGATTCTACTAGATCAGCGCAAGGATTATGAGGTGTATTGCGACGCTTCACGTCGAGGACTTGGAGCAGTGCTTGTGCAGGAGGGAAGAATTGTTTCGTATGCTTCACGACAACTTAAGCCCCATGAGTTGAATTATGCTACACACGATTTGGAGTTAGCAGCCGTAGTGCATGCATTGGAGACTTGGAGACATTTTCTCATTGGAAACCATTGTGAGGTGTACACGGATCACAAGAGTTTTAAGTACATTTTCACACAGAAGGAGTTGAATCTCAGGCAAAGGAGATGGTTGGAGCTCATCAAGGATTATGACATGAGACTGCATTATCACCCTGGAAAGGCCAACATAGTAGCCGATGCGTTGAGCCGCAAGAGCCATGTCAACACACTCATGACCGGAGATTTACCAAAGGAGTTAGCCGAGGATCTTCGCGAGCTATGTTTGGAGATAGTTCCGAGAAGCTATGTAGCAGCATTGGAGATTCAGTCTACTTTGATGGATAAGATCAGAGAAGCTCAGAAAATTGACAAGGAGATAGCCTCTATTAAAGAGAAAATGAGCAAGGGAAAAGCTAAAGGATTTTGTGAGGATGAACACGATACCCTATGGTTTGAGGACCGCGTTTATGTGCCTAATGACCCGGAGATCAAGAAGTTGATTCTGCAGGAGGCCCATGATTCACCGTATTTGATTCACCAGGAAATACCAAGATGTATTTGGATTTGAAGGATACTTTTTGGTGGACTGGAATGAAGAGGGATATTGCGGAGTATGTAGCAGTTTGTGATGTATGTCAGAGAGTGAAGGCAGAGCATCAGAAGCCAGTCGGATTGTTACAGCCATTGTCGATCCTCGAATGGAAGTGGGATAAGTTAGGCATGGACTTTATCACGGGATTGCCCAGGACTTGTTCAGGCTATGACTCGATTTGGGTTGTAGTCGATCGTTTGACGAAGGTAGCTAATTTCATCCCAGTGAAGACTACTTACAGCAGTGCCAAGTTGGCTAAGATATACATGACCAGGATCGTATGTCTGCATGGAGTTCCGAAGAGCATTGTATCAGATAGAGGAACCCAGTTTACCTCAAAGTTCTGGAATCAGTTGCACGAAACTTTGGGAACCATACTAGAGTTCAGTACAACTTTTCATCCGCAGACAGATGGGAAGACCGAGAGAGTCAATCGGATTTTGGAGGATATGCTGAGAAGCTTGTGCGCTAGATTATGGATCTAGTTGGGACGACAATTTGCCGTATGCAGAGTTCTCTTACAACAACAGTTATCAATCCAGTCTGAAGATGGCCCCTTTCGAAGCCTTGTAGGGAAGGAGGTGGAGAACCCCATTGTTGTGCGACGAAGTTGGAGACCGCCAGTTGTTTGGACCAGATTTGATTAAGGAGTCCGAACAGAAGGTGAAGTTGATTCACGATAGGCTCAAGGTAGCCCAATCCAGGTAGAAGAGCTATGCGGATTCTAAACGTAAGGAGACAGTTTACGAAGTCGGAGACAGAGTTTATCTTCGTGTATCTCCACTTCGAGGAGTTAAGCGCTCTGGAGTTAAGGGAAAATTAGCGCCACGTTTTGTGGGACCATACAAAGTTTTGGAGCATGTGGGAGAAGTTGCTTACAAGTTGGAATTTCTCGAAGGATTGTCAAAAGTTCACGATGTGTTTCACGTTTCCCAGTTGAAGAAGTGCCACGCAGAGATGGCTGATGTACCTCTAAGAGATACAGTGCCGCAGGAAGCGATTCAGTTGGATAGTTGTCACACCCTGATTTTCATGCCACAACACTTAAGCTAATATATCATGATAAAGTGTGGTTTGACAAAAACTCTTGCATTATTTGGCTTTTATTTGGAGTTGGTCTTCTCTTTGTGTTTTTCTAGTGCTCTTTAAAGTCAACACAGCTCCACCTTCTATACATCATCTCCTTGCCCCAAACTTCTGCCCAATGATCATGCCATGTGTATAGAGCAATATAGAATTTTCTTACAAAGATAATTTGGCCAAAAAGTATTTTAAAAAATTAGTCTTCCAAAAACCCCTGAATTGAGGTTTGCACTGCAAGTACTTGATTTGGGGTATGAAAAATATTTCAAAGAGTATATTTGAAACCTATTAGATATAGGATTCCCATAAACCACAAAAATATAATTTTGAAAGTTATTTTCCTATTTTATTTAAAAGCTTTTTTCTTAAGGCCACAAATGGTCTTTAATAGGGAAAAATTATTTTATTGTTTTAAAAATATTTGACAAAAATCAGGGAAACTCAGTGAGCATATATTTCCCATATATAAGAGTTTCAACACATGGTCATGTTCAAAATATTGGACAAAACCTCCCAAAACCATTTCTGCCCATTTCAAGGATTTCAAATATTTCTACAGGAAATATTTTCATAAAAATCCAAGGAAAATCCAGCAAGTCACAAATGCATATTATGATCACCTTGCAAAGCCTCATGTCAATCAAGGTCATTTTGGTTCACCAAAATGCCCCAAAACCCTCTCTGACCAGAATCAAATTTGAACAACTTTATACTACCAACTTTCTCTCCTTGACCCCAACTTTTGTGAGCATGTTCACATGACCAAATGAGGCCACTGCACCAAGTGGTTCATCAAGGGGAAGTGATTTTCTCAACTAGATCTACACAAGTTCATTTCTGCTAATTTCTAGGGTTTACAAAAGTTGCATTGGCAACTTTGCCCAAATAAGCTCCAAATTGGTGGAAGGCCCTAATTATATGTGTAATTTCACCCTGTGGAGTATCATGGCAAATGGAAATCATCTACTTGCCCAAACCATTATCAAACACCTTCTGACACTTTACCAA
The DNA here is from genome assembly GCA_021605145.1 of Aegilops bicornis. Lineage (NCBI taxonomy): Eukaryota > Viridiplantae > Streptophyta > Magnoliopsida > Poales > Poaceae > Aegilops > Aegilops bicornis. Next base: position 356,526,161 of record CM038675.1, on the reverse strand, counting down.
AATACCATTTTTGACCTCTTCCACTTATCTCCATGAGCTCAACTTTGTACCACAGCTGATCCTGAGCCTCTCCTACCTCCAATAACTCTTCCCTGGCGTCAGCTCAATGATTGAGGGGTAAAATACCCCCATTTACCTCCCTGGACAGCCCCTCTCCCCCTCTTCTTCTACCTCTCTCTTCTCCTACTGGCCACCCAGGGCATCCAAGGCCATATCCCACTTCTTTAACCCCCCCCTAGAGCTACCAGACACTTTTGGCTGCGCCCACATTGCATAGAAAATGGCCATGCCGGCCATTGGGCGCTCGGGCAAGACTACAAGGCGCTCCCTGATCAGCCGCCCTGCCTGACGACCACAGCCACCTCGGGCCTTCCCTGCGCGCCAGACGATGCATCTCGACGTCCACGACACGCTACACTGTCGGCCTCCTCCTCTCTCTCCCTCTCCGGCTCTCCTCGCATGCGGACAGAGCGCCGCCCGAGCGCGCCAGTCATTACCCGCGATGGGGACCCGCTGCCCGCGTTCCCGCTCCTCTCTTCTCCCCACAGGCGTAGTCGACCCCCACGAACGCCCTAGACTCGGCGCAGCACCCTCCCGAGGCCCATAGCGACGAGCACGAGCTCGCCGGCGCAAGAGCCCACGGTGGACCGCTGCCCGCCTATATAAGGCATCCCCGAGCCCTCCTCTCGCCACCACTCATCCCCTCCCACTCCAAATAGCCCCACTGGCCTCCTGCTCATCCTCAGCCGCCCAAGCTCGAGATCGATCTCGAGCTCCGCCGCTTCAGTCGCCCGTCGATCTCGGCATGTGCTCTCTCCGCCTCTTCTACCTCTTGATCTGGAACCTCCACACCTCCCAGACCATTTCCCCTCTGTTCCCCCTCTCTATTACAGCCGGAATCGACCGGGGCAAGCACCTCCCGAAGTTCTGCCGCCGGCTTCCTCATCGCCGGCGAACCCCTGCACCCACGCGACCAACTCCACCTCCACCCGAACGGCGACTCCGTCCTGAGCACGTCGGTGCCCTCAGATCACCTCTCCATCGACCATAGCGGCGCCGATGAGCTCGCCGCCCTCTCTGACCCGAGGTTGACGTCGACGGCCGTGGGGCCCGTCCGTCAGCCTCACGTCCTGACGTGTGGGTCCCACACGTCATGTTTAAAACACTGCAGCACAAGATCGGTTCGCTAAGGCTTACCGGAGGCGTATTTCCCAAATACGCCTTCGACGTGGTAGCCTTGCGCGGGCTGGATTCCCCCTGGGCCTGCTGCACTATGGACGAATAGGCCCAGTTGCACAGTGGCCTTTGTCCTTTTCTTTTTTTGTAACTTTTCCAAAAATTCCATAGGATTAAATAATAATCCAAATGCAATAATTCCAACTACCATATTTTTGTAAAAATCCCACCTATTTAATGGTATAACTTTCATTCATGTCCAGCCAACTTTTATGTATTGTTCATATTCAAATCATAATTTGAATATATTTAAACCCCTTTGAAAATCCATTTCTTCTATTCTGCTACTCCAAGTCCAAAACTAGGAATTTCCCCTTCTTAGTATTCACCCTAGTATTTAACAAAAATGAGTTGACATTTTTCTGAGCACTTTGGTTTTTCTGTTTTATTATTGCCTTATTTTTCTCGTTATTATTTTGCGACGATAGATTGCGTTGCCGACGAAGAAGTTGGACCAGGAAACCTTGAAGACCCAAGAAGACTTTGCTAAGCCAGGAAAGCAGCCCATTGACCATGTCTATGAAACCCTTTTTATGCATGTCATATAGCACTTTTATTGCTTGCATCAGAGACATGATGATGAGGTGACCACATGGGGTGGTTTGCCACTTTTACTTCCTCGTTGATACTTGCATTGTGCATGACCCTACCTTCTTATGAGGGTTATGCCGGTGGGAGTAGATAGGATGCTAAAGTAGATGCTACGCATGCATGGTGAAGGAGACAAAGTATTTTCAAAAGACTTTTGAAAACCCCGTCGGGTGCCACTTATGCCCGAGGGAGATAATGAGATGGGTAACCACTTGATGACGAAGTGGTGTACTGAGGCAAGTGTGTGTGTTGTTTTCGAAAACGGTTTAGATTTAAGATTTGTCGACTGTCCCAACCTTACATGCACAATCACTCTACCCTTGTATGGGAAAGGGCATTATTGATTACCTAGGCCTGTACTAGCTTGGAGCCCGCATTACTAGTGACGGGGGAGAGTTGGTGCTCTCTCTCGGGGACGGGTCGTGCTGTAGGGCGGCCATGACTGCTTTCATAGGGCACCGGATACACCGTTGTGTCCCCTCTCGGATGTTACGATCTCGAGTGAGTCTCAGATGATGTACATCGTGAGGATATGGAACAACGAGTGGACTCCTTGTTAGTGTCGTCTAGGGAAAGATAGTGATCGGTGCTTACCCGGGTACTTGAGGTACCGCTGGTCGTGGATGACACGGAAGTTCCCGGATCTTGTGGGTAAAGTGTGCAACCTCTGCAGTGTAAAACTATTCAAATAGCCATGTCCACGGTCAAGGACGGTTAGGCGATCTTTGCTTAAAATCGTCCAGAGTTTTACAAACCGCGTGTGTGTGTGTTGATAAAACTATTTGGGTCAAGTCAGATGGCTTGACACGATGATCAAGTTGGATTGGTGTCCAACTCCGCTTATGTTGATATCTGTAACTCGTTCATATGGACATCTGTACTCTCATGATGCATACTTTACAGGTTGATAGATCGTGTCATTGCACTCAAAACTAGCTTTCTGCAAACTACCTACTTAGTACTATATCATTGCATTATTGTGCCTTGTTCATGGGTTGCTTGCGAGTACATTCAAAGTACTCATTGGCTTGCCACTGGTTATTTAATTGGCCAGGCATGGAAGAGCAGGAGTTCGAAGAAGAGTTCTTTGGAGACGAACATGCGAACTAGGACGTTTCCCAGTCAGAACGCCTATAGGGTTAAGGCAGATGGCATGGGTTCTACTTATCGACGAAGATTTCCGCTGCTTAAGTTTATTTGGTATTCAGCCCCTGTGGCTTTATCTATGTAAGACTTGACCATAATGGTCATAATTTGTGTAAGACGGTATGTATGGATGTAAGACTCTTATTATTCATCTTATGTGTGTTCAGTGAGCATTGATCTCTGGGACCATCAGACACGCAGTGCATTCGGTGATCACGACTTATGAGTCGGGGTCCCCACAGAGCCGGGTATCGAGCCATCCTGACCGTAGGAAGCCTTAGTTAGCATGGTCGTTAGTTAGGGTAAAACTATTTTCAAAACTACCACTAATTTTTGAAAACTATCTCTACTACTCTTCCCTTCTGAGTTTATCAAAACTTATTGATCTCTTCCCCTTCAAAACTTTTGCAAATGGTCGCTAGTACCCTTATGCCCCTGATCACTGGATTCCTTGTAATCCTCGTGAATAACCTAGAAGGACGACGCCTTGCCAGACATTCGCCCACGTCTTCTGAACACAAGTTTGGCGACACCACGACAGGATGATACCAACAGAAGATACCGTCTCGAGGAATGAGGACATCGAGACCCAGAGGAAGGTGACACCTTTGAATTTGCCCTAGGATGATGCAACCTTGTCCTATGACGATCAGGGGGTAAGATATGCAAGACCATGATATACATCGCTAATAGAGCAATCTTGTCCTTACCGTTGTTGTATCGGCAACCACCGGTGGATGAGAACCTCGCCATTTGGTCCGCCTCACTATAGTGAGCAGGAAAACAGTTCTCTTCATCTCCCGCTCTAGGTGTCAATGTTGTCATCAACGTAACCGACATGTTGGACCTCTGCTATGCCTTGTTAATGTCATTGCATAAAGGATTACCTACTTGGTACCATCAACGCCTTAGAAGACAAAAAGGGATCGTCATGATTAAGAAGACAACAGAAGACCGAGTCAATGCCTACTACGAGGAGCCACCTTCACCCCATCACTTCAACATGCGAGAAGTTATTGAAGAATCTTGAGCTCAACCTGCATTGTTTCATCGAACAACTACAAGAGACGTAGCGACACCTGAGGAAAACCCAGAAGACTGCATGAGGCACAGAGCAAAGCACGACTACTGAATCCGAGAACCCCTAGGGTAGGATGAGTCGTGTACCCCCTATGCGCAGTCGAGTCCGTATGATGGTTCAAATAGAACCATGATTGTGTGTTGCTTGCTTTTATTTGTTTGTGTTCTGATATCAGTCGCCCTTTTGCCCTAGGCAACAAGTACGCAACTATATCACCTGCCTTATTTTGTTGTTTGTGTTTGGCCCTTTTTGGCACTTGTTTGTTTGCACCTGCACTATAGAACCCCCTTAGGCATCCCCATCGATGCCACTTTTCTCTCTCATCTCTCTCATTCACTGAAGACCGGCAAGACAAGATACACCAAGGATTATACTTCAGCAACCAATTAGCACTGAAGACTTTTGCTACGGCCTCCTAGACCAAGTGCAGTCCCTTAGAGTTATGGTTGCCCCTCAAGATTAGAAACCCATTCCTAGGCCCTTCGAGACTTCATAAGATACCCCAGCTCGAATCCTTAACCATGTGCTTAACCCACAGAATTGCAAGAGAACCAGTTAAGCCCCCGTAACCTTGCTTATCACTGGGTTCATTATGGAACTAGTGGACACAGTGAACGAGCACATTATCATCCTAATATAGCACAAGAACTGACGATGCCATAGGGAAGACCAATTTGAGGATAAAGGAATAGAGGACAAATGACTTGATGGGTTTATATCAGTGACCCTAAGGAATTATCTGAGACTCTTTGGTGGATTATAAGGCTTTCATGTTGGTAGATGAACTTGGAGGGATCATGATTATAGGTTAGAATAGCTTTCATTACCCCTGAGTAAATTGGATTTGGTAGGATAATTGTGTTCGCAAGCTGAAATTCTTGGAGGTGCAAGGATTTGACTTGATCAGATGATATTGATAGGGGACAGTTGATATTACGTAAATGACTTGGGGGAAACATGTAGGAATTCTCGTTGGACATGAGATTTGGATTTAAATAGGTGATCCTAGTGGAGTGTAGGTGGTGAGTAAGTCTACATGGTTCGGAGTAAATTGGATTTAGACTGATGATCTCGATCATGATACTATGTTTCTCGATGGACAATAAACTAGGAGATTAGATTAATTGTCGGAGTTGATTTAGAGTTATATATAAGCTTGACCTTGGAGTTTACTTGACCATGATAATGGAAATTGGTGGAATGACTATAGTAAGGTAGCCCTTTCAAGTATTTGGGGATTATAGGAACCTTAGGAGATCATGTGGGACTCCATGGACATTGGATTTGTAGAAATAATGGATTACGTAGTGATTGATGGTAGTGAATGAGTTGTTGGAGTTGATTCATAGGAAGGAAACAAGATGTTGGAGTGGCTTACGACGTGTTTCCTTAGGATGGAGGTGCTTTATCTTAGACCTTGGAAGAATAGGTTGAGCACTTGGATTGTCAAGTTCAAGCTTAGCAGCTTATATGTTCTACCCATGGATTTTTAGGGGTAGACATACATATGAGTTTGGGGATTGTAGACATATATGATTTTGTTAGACCTCCTCTCGAGAGTCATAAGGATATGAATCACATGAGTGATGATTGGAGTTGACCTATCTGAAATGATGCTATCGGTGATATGATGTGATTTGTTTAAAGGACTAGATAGAACATTTGGCATCTCAGGAATTGTGCTTAAGGATAAGATGATAAATGTTCACTCGCACACTAGAATCCTTGAAACCCTTACGCCCTACCAAGCTACAACATGGTCGGATCAGGACCTTAGGGCCTTGACACTAGATCTAGAACACCTTGGCCCACACTCAACAAAGACCACCACTAATTCCCCAGCCTACTTTATGTACCCCGTGAACAAAGTCTTCATGGAGTGCTTAGACAATATAGTTGTCATCATCATTTGGTGACCTACTTGTCCACCCGAAGATGGAAGAAGAGCCGTTCAGCTAGTCAAGGAACATTTGAAGACCGCCATGCCAAGGAGGAAGAACTACACCCACCACCATCGTCAAGAAGTGAACTTTATCATCAAAGACCAGGTGTATCTGCGAGCCACTTCTCTCAAAGAGAACCAAGCATTTTCATGTCAAGAGAAACTCACACCAAGATTTATCAAACTTCTCTGAGGTCACTGCAAGACGAAGGATAGACGACTACCAGCTAGAATTACCACCTGAGCCACCCATTTTCCATGAGTCACAGCTTCAGAAGTGCTTCCAACATCCTAACCAACCCGATCCCTACAAGGACGTCGATCACCAAGCCATCGACCTCTAGCCCAATATGACTTACGCGAAAGACCCCAATGGCAATATGGATCAAGCAGGATGTCATAGACAGATCCACACCATCAAGTACCTCAAGGTTCAATGGAGCACCACTCGGAAGCACAAGCGGTATGAGGACAAGAAGACTACCCCGGATCCAGTTTTCGTATTCCTTTCCACGCCTAGTTTGGGAATCTCGGGGACGAGATTCTTGTAAGGGGGGTAGGTCTGTCTCACCATGATTTTCATGCCACAACACTTAAGCCAATATATCATGATAAAGTGTGGTTTGACAAAAACTCTTGCATTATTTGGCTTTTATTTGGAGTTGGTCTTCTCTCTGTGTTTTTCTAGTGCTCTTTAAAGTCAACACAACTCCACCTTCTATACTTGATCTCCTTGCCCCAAACTTCTGCCCAATGATCATGCCATGTGTATAGAGCAATATAGAATTTTCTTACAAAAATAATTTGGCCAAAAAGTATTTTCCAAAATTAGTCTTCCAAAAACCCCTGAATTGAGGTTTGCACTGCAAGTACTTGATTTGGGGTATGAAAAATATTTCAAAGCGTATATTTGAAACCTATTTGATATAGGATTCCCATAAACCACAAAAATATAATTTTAAAAGTTATTTTCCTATTATATTTAAAAGCTTTTTCTTAAGGCCGGAAATGGTCTTTAATAGGGAAAAATTATTTTATTGTTTTAAAATATTTGACAAAATCAGGGAAACTCAGTGAGCATATATTTCCCATATATAAGAGTTTCAACACATGGTCATGCTCAAAATATTGGGCAAAACCTCCAAAAACCATTTCTGCCCATTTCAAGGATTTGAAATATTTCTACAGGAAATATTTTCATAAAAATCCAAGGAAATCCAGCAAGTCACAAATGCGTATTGTGATCACCTTGCAAAGCCTCATGTCAATCAAGGTCATTTTGGTTCACCAAAATGCCCCAAAACCCTCTCCGACTGTAATCAAATTTGAACAACTTTGTACTACCAACTTTCTCTCCTTGACCCCAACTTTTGTGAGCATGTTCACATGACCAAATGAGGCCACTACACCAAGTGGTTCATCAAGGGGAAGTGATTTTCTCAACTAGATCTACACAAGTTCATTTCTGCTAATTTCTAGGGTTTACAAAAGTTGCATTGGCAACTTTGCCGAAATAAGCTACAAATTGGTGGAAGGCCCTGATTATATGTGTAATTTCACCCTGTGGAGTATCATGGCAAATGGAAATCATCTACTTGCCCAAACCATTATCAAACACCTTCTGACACTTTACCAAAATACCATTTTTGACCTCTTCCACTTATCTCCATGGGCTCAACTTTGTACCACAGCTGATCCTGATCCTCTCCTACCTCCAGTAACTCTTCCCTGGCCTCAGCTCAATGACTGAGGGATAAGATACCCCCATTTACCTCCCTGGACAGCCCCTCTCTCCCTCTTCTTCTACCTCTCTGTGACGCCCCCGATTCAATCATACACTAATCATACACGCAAACGTGTACGATCAAGATCAGGGACTCACGGGAAGATATCACAACACAAATCTAAAATAAAATAAGTCATACAAGCATCATAATACAAGCCAGGGGCCTCGAGGGCTCGAATACAAGTGCTTTCGATCATAGGCCAGATTCGTGAAAGCAACAATATCCGAAATCTGAGACATAAGTTAAACAAGTTTGCCTTAAGAAGGCTAGCACAAAGCTGGGATATGAGATCGAAGAGGCGCAGGCCTCGCCTGTGATACTCCTAACTACTCACAGTGGTCGTCGCGGGCTGCTGCGTAGTAGGCACCTCCGGTGTAGTAGTCGTTGTCGACGGTGGCGTCTGGCTCCTGGGCTCCGACATCTGGTTGCGACAACCAGGTAGAAAGGAAAGGGGGAAAAGGTGGGGACAAAGCAACCGTGAGTACTCATCCAAAGTACTAGCAAGCAAGGAGCTACACTACATATGCATGGGTATATGTGTAAAGGGCCATATCAATGGACTGAACTGCAGAATGCCAGAATAAGAGGGGGATAACTAATCCTGTCAAAGACTACGCTCGCAGCCTCCGTCTTGCGACATGTAGAAGAGAGTGGTGAAGTCCTCCAAGTAGCATCGCATATCATAATCCTACTGGCGATCCCTCCTCGTCGCCTGTTAGAGAGCGATCACCGGGTTGTATCCGGCACTTGGAAGGGTGTGTTTTATTAAGTACCGGTTCTAGTTGTCATAAGGTCAAGGTACAACTCCAAGTCGTCCTCTTACCAAGATCACGGCTATTGAATAGATTAACTTCCTGCAGGGTGCACCACATTACCCGACACGCTCGATCCCATTTGGCGGACACACTTTCCTAGGTCATGCCACCCGCCTCGGAAGATCAACACGCCGCAGCCCACCTAGGCATAATAGAGAGGTCGACGCCGGTCTAAACCTAAGCGCAAGACAGGGGTCCGGGCCCATCGCCCTTAGCACACACTGCACGCTATGAGGGCGGCCAGCAGAACCTAGCCTAGCAGGCGTTCTAGTCCAATCCGGCGCGCGCCGCTTAGTCGCTGACGTCACGAAATGCTTCGACTGATACCACGACGCCGGTTGCCCATATATTGTCCCACGTGGCGGTTAGTGCGTATAAGGTCAACGACCCAACTCAGATCAAATACCAAGACCTCGTTAAGCATGTTAAGTATCCGCGAACGCCGAACAGGGCCAGGCCGACCTCTCACCTAGGCGGTCTCAACCTGCCCTGTCGCTCCGCCACAAAGATCCACACAGAGGGCCGTTGGGACAAAGGTCCTTTCAGCCCCCAATCCGTGAATCTCTCGCGGGTGCTCCACGAGCTGACCTGACTTTAGTAACCACATGTATCATGTATAAAGTATATAGTATATACCCGTGATCACCTCCCGAGTGATCACGGCCCGATAGTATAGCATGGCAGACGGACAAGAATGTAGGGCCACTAATGGAATACTAGCATCCTATACTAAGCATTTAGGATTGCAGGTAAAGGTAACAACAGTAGTAGCAAGGACAGGCTATGCATCAGGATAGGAATAATGGAAAGCAGTAACATGCTACACTACTCTAACGCAAGCAGTATAGAGAAGAATAGGCGATATCTGGTGATCAAGGGAGGGCTTGCCTGGTTGCTCTGGCAAGAAGGAGGGGTCGTCGGGGACGTAGTCGACCACAGGGACATCAGCATCGTCATGGGGTCTACCGAAGAGAAGAGGGGGGAGAAACATTAAATACATAGCAAGCAAGTGCATAACAGGACAACAGGCAGAGTTAGACGTGTTCTAACGTGGTATGAGGTGATACCGGTGAAGGGGGGAAACATCCGGGAAATATCCGGTGTTTGGCGTTTTCTGCAGTGAATCGGAGGGAAAAGTTGCGTGTTCGCTATGCTAGGGATACGTGGCGGACGAGCAGGCTGCGATATCTGGTCGTCTCGGTGTTCTGAGCAACTTTCATGTACAAAGTATTTTCATCCGAGCTACGGTTTATTTTATATTAATTTTAAAAGATTTAATCATTTTTAGAATTTACTTAATTATTTTAAATCACATTATCCAGAATAGTGAAAGGTGATGTCAGCATGACATCACCATGACATCAGCAGGTCAAATCTGACCGTTGACTTGTCAAACTGACCCGTGGGTCCCACTGTCATTGACTGAGTTTAGTTAAACAAAATTGGTTAGTTTAATAAGGTGATTAGTTTAATCTAAATAGGATTAATTAAGTTAACTAATTCATTAATTATTTTAATTATTATATTTTTTAATTCCTTTTTTAAGTCACAGGCGGTGGGCCCGTTTGGCGATGGAGGAGGGGCCTTAGCAGCACGGCGCAGGCGCCCATCACCCGTTCATTCGGGCGCACGCCCAGGGGCGGGCGGACCCGATAGGGCGCCGGAGAAGGGGGAGGCCGATAGCCATGGCGCGGTTAAGGCGGTTGAGCAGCAGGCGAGGTCACAGGCGAGTGGCGCAGGAGGGAAGCGCGCGGCCGTCGTGGCGGCGTCTGCGTTGGCCGACGGGAAGAAGCAAGACGGCTGCAGCCGGGAGAAAGCGGGCGGAGCCGAGGCGGAGTCACGGGCGCGCCTGGGCACAACCCAGAGCCGCGAGCAGCTCACGAGCCGACATCATCGATGGGGATGGGCGGCAGATGGGCGCACTGGCGATCACGCAGGCGAGGGCAGGCGAGGGAGAGAGGAGATCGCGGGCCTCACCGCGGGGCCGTGGGGTCTAGGCAGCGGGGCGTGGAGAGGACGACGGGGACGCGAGGGCGATGGGGAGGCAGTCCGGCAAGGTGGCGGCGCGGGCTCGTGGAAGCCGTTCGGGGAGGAGGACGAGGACGGGTCAGCGCTGGTGGCGTGGTCGACGACGGGGAAGAGGTCGAGGCGGCGAGGTCTCAGGGCGGTGGTGGTGCGGCGCACGACGACGAGTGATGGGGAGGGGCGCCGACGCATGATCCAGATCGGGCAGAGGGGGCAAGGACCGAGGGGGGTGGGGGTTTCATCCCTGATCCAGATCGGATCGGGAGGAGGAAAGGGAGTGGCGATGTGGGGAGGGAGTAGGTTAGGGTTTCGGTCGCCAGGTGGTTATGGGGAGTGGGGTGGCCATTTGGGCTCTTTGGGTTGGCCAATGATGATAACTTTCTTGAGCCGAGCAGGGGTTTTCCTTCCTTTTTTCATACTCATTTGTTTTCTGTTTTATATCCTTTTTTGTAGTTTCTTTTAATTTTAGTTTTATAAAAATTACCACTAGTGCCTAAATTTGTATGTATCAACAAACTACTGTGAGATTAATTCTTAACCCATAATAAAATAGTTTTAGCACTTTATAAATTCAATAGGCATTTGTTTAATTGTTTTCACTACGCTTTTAATTGTTTTGGAGCCTTTAAACATTCTATCAAAGTTTGGTTTCTCCTCCATAATTACTTACGATTTATTTGACACAATCCGAACATTTTAGTTTTGATATTTGAAAATTTTACTGTTTGCCTATATTTTAAATTTTAATTTGAATCGTTTCTGAACTAACTCGAGTTTATCAACAGTAACCGAGATGACATGGCACCATTAGCAGAGGTTTACTGTAGCTTGATTATCCGGGCGTCACACTCTCTCTTCTCCTACTGGCCACCCAGGGCATCCAAGGCCATATCCCACTTCTTTACCCCCTCCTAGAGCTACCAGACACTTTTGGCCGCGCCCACATTGCATAGAAAATGGCCATGCCGGTCATTGGGGCGCTCTGGAGCGTGCTACAGCGCGCTCCCGCACTGTAGCCGCCCTCTGCCCAACGACCTTGGCCACCTCGGGCCTTCCTAGCACGCCAGAGGATGCATCTCGATGTCCATGACACGCTACACTATCGTCCCCCTCCTCTCTCTCCCTCTCCGGCTCTCCTCGCATGCAGACAAAGCGCTGCCCGAGCGCGCCAGTCATTGCCCGCGATGGGGACCCGCTCTGCCATGTTCCCAGCTCCCTCTCTTCTCCCCCTGGGTGTAGTCGACCCCCACGAACGCCCTAGACTCGGCGTAGCACCCTCCTAAGGCCCGTAGCGACGAGCACGAGCTTGCCGGCGCACGAGCCCACGGTGGACCGCCGCTCGCCTACATAAGGCATCCCCGAGCCCTCCTCTCGACACCACTCATCCCCTCCCACTCCAAATAGCCCCACTGGGCCTCCCGTTCATCCCCAGAGCCGCCCAAGCTCGAGATCGAGCTCGAGCTCCGCCGCTTCGGGTCGCCGTCGATCTCGGGGTAGAGGCTCTCTCCGCCTCTTCTACCTCTTGATCTGGAACCTCCACACCTCCCTGACCATTTCCCCTCTGTTCCCCCTCTCTATTATAGCCGGAATCGACCGGGGCAAGCACCTCCCAAAGCTCTGCCGCCGGCTTCCTCGTCACCGGCGAACCCCTGCACCCCAGCGACCAACTCCACCTCCACCCGAACGGCGACTCCGTCCTGAGCACGTCGGTGCCATCAGATCACCTCTCCGTCGACCACAGCGGCGCCGGTGAGCTCGCCGCCCTCTCTGACCCGAGGTTGACGACGACAGCTGTGGGGCCCGTCCGTCAGCCTCACGTCCTGACGTGTGGGTCCCACACGTCAGGTTTAAAACACACGCACGCTGCCAAGACGGTTCGGCCGGCCGGAGGCGCTTCCCAACACGCCTTCGACGTGGCAGCCTTTCGTAATGGATTCCCGGCCTGCTGCTGTGGCGAATAGGCCCGCTTGCCTGATGGCCTTTCTCCTTTTCTTTTTCTGTAACTTTTCCAAAAAATCCATTGGATTAAATAATAATCCAAATGCAATAATTCCAACTCCCATATTTTTATAAAAATCCCACCTATTTAATGGTATAACTTTCATTCATGTCCAGCCAACTTTTATGTAATGTTCATATTTAAACCCCTTTGAAAATCCATTTCTTCTATTCTGCTACTCCAAATCCAAAAGTAGGAATTTCCCCTTCTTAGTATTCACCCTAGTATTTAACAAAAATGAGTTGACATTTTTCTGAGCACTTTGGTTTTTCTGTTTTATTATTGCCTTATTTTTCTCGTTATTATTTCACGACGATAGATTGCGTTGCTGACGAAGGAGTTGGACCAGGAAACCTTGAAGACCCAAGAAGACTTTTCTAAGCCAGGCAAGCAGCCCTTTGACCATGTCTATGAAACCCTTTTTATGCATCTCATATAGCACTTCTATTGCTTGCATCGGAGACCTGATGATGAGGTGACCACATGGGGTGGTTTGCCACTTTTACTTCCTCGTTGATACTTGCATTGTGCATGACCCTACCTTCTTATGAGGGTTATGCCGGTGGGAGTAGATAGGATGCTAAAGTAGATGCTATGCAAAAAGGGACAGGTATATGCATGGTGAAGGAGACAAATTATTTTCAAAAGACTTTTCGAAAACCCCGTCGGGTGCCACTTATGCCTGAGGGAGATAATGAGATGGGTAACCACTTGATGACGAAGTGGTGTACCGAGGCAAGTGTGTGTGTTGTTTTCAAAAACAGATTAGATTTAAGATTTGTCGACTGTCCCAACCTTACATGCGCAACCACTCTACCCTTGTATGGGAAAGGGCATTATTGATTACCTAGGCCGATACTAGCTTGGAGCCCGCATTACTAGTGACGGGGAGAGTTGGTGCTCTCTCTCGGGGCGGGTCGTGCGGGTAGGGCGGCCATGACTGTTTTCACAGGGCACATGATACACCGTTGTGTCCCCTCTCGGATGTTACGATCTCGAGTGAGTCTCGTATGATGTACATCGTGAGGATATGGAACAATGAGTGGACTCCTTATTAGTGTCGTCTAGGGAAAGATAGTGATCGGGTGCTTACCCCGGGTACTTGAGGTACCGCGGGTCATGGATGACACGGAAGTTCCCCGGATCTTGTGGGTAAAGTGTGCAACCTCTGCAAAGTGTAAAACTATTGAATAGCCGTGTCCATGGTCAAGGACGGTTGGCGGTCTTTGCTTAAACTACGTCCAGAGTTTTACAAACCGTGTGTGTGTGTTGATAAAACTATTTAGGTTAAGTCAGATGGCTTGACACGATGATCAAGTTGGATTGGTGTCCAACTCCGCTTATGTTGATATCTGTAACTCGTTCATATGGACATCTGTACTCTCATGATGCATACTTTACAGGTTGATAGATCATGTCATTGCACTCAAAACTAGCTTTCTGCAAACAACCTACTTAGTACTATATCATTGCATTATTGTGCCTTGTTCATGGGTTGCTTGCGAGTACATTCAAAGTACTCATTGGCTTGCCACTGGTTATTTAATTGGCCAGGCATGGAAGAGCAGGAGTTCGAAGAAGAGTTCTTTGGAGACGAACATGCACGAACTAGGGCGTTTCCGGTCGAGAATGTCAGTAGGGTTAAGGCAGATGGCATGGGTTCTACTTATCGACGAAGATTTCCGCTGCTTAAGTTTATTTGGTATTCAGCCCCTGTGGCTTTATCTATGTAAGACTTGACCATAATGGTCATAATTTGTGTAAGACGGTATGCATGGAAGTAAGACTCTTGTTATTCAGCTTCTGTGTGTTCAGTGAGCATTGATCTCTGGGATCACTGTACACGTGCATTCGCGGGGTCCCCACAATTGTGATTTGACCTATGAGGAGAAACCAGTCAAGATTCTTGAGTATGCCAGCCGAGTCACCCGCAGCAAGGTTATCAGGTTTTGTAAAGTTCAGTGGAGCCACCACACCGAGGATGAAGCCACCTGGGAGCGAGAGGAAGATCTGCTGATGGACACCCTCACCTATTTTCTAGCCAACCCGTATCTCGAGGGCGAGATTCATCTTAAGGGGGGTAGATTCAACTCAAGGACCCACGGAGAGAGTTGGGGATTTCGTTATTTTCATATTTGAGTTTTCTCAAATTTTGAAAATAGGATCATTTAATTTTATTTATTTTATCTTCAATTATTTCAATTTTGAAAATAAGAGAGAGGGAATAAAATGACTTTCCCAAAATAAAGGAATATTGAGGATTTAATAAAAAATCAAATAAGATTTATTTCGGAGTTTATTTGCTATTTTATTTGAATTTAGGAAAAATGTGCGTTTTCCAAAATTGCATTTAGGCCCCAAATAAATGTTCATCTTGTCCGGCTTGATTTTAGAAGTCCGGGGAAATTTATTTCGGAATTTTTGGAGTTCGTTTAGTATTTCTTTTGTTTGTTTTTCTGCGTGTAATTATTTAAAAAAAAGAGCGAACCGACTTTGGGCCGTAATCGGCCAGGACCCCGCCCGGCCACGCTTTTATAAGGCGCGCCCCCGAGCCCACCCGAGCCCCAGCACACCCGCCGCCGAACCCTAACCCTAACCCGCTCACGCCGCCGCCCGCCGCCTCGCCATGGCCCGCCGCCCGCTAACCCCGCCAACCGCCGACACTGCCGCCCGCCGTCGCCGACCCGCTGCCCGAGATTGACCGCCCCGCCGCCGGCGGTTTTCTTCGAGAAAACCGTCCGATTTTTCGTTCGGTTTTTTTAAAAAAGACCCTAGTTCTTTTTTCGGTTTAGTTTATTTAGCGAGCGTTCGCTCGTTCGTTCGTTTAACGGACGAGTTCACCGGTTAGTTTCAGTTAACGAACGTTTGTTCGTTAGCCTGTTCGTCCGTTTTTCTTTTTCTCGGATTTTCCGCGATTATTCCAGATCGTGATTTCTGATCCGATTTTCGTTTTAGTATAACGTTTTGCTCGTTTATTGAAATTAGGCGATTCAAGCGCCTAGAGTTTCGTCTCGAAACCCTCTTTCCGTTTAACCAACTCAAACAAGTTTTTGCTTCTGTAAATATTTGACTTAGATCCAGATTAGTAAACGAAGCTTGTTTCCTTCGTCGTTTGTCTTTCGTTGCTTCGTTTGATTTGATTCTTTTTGCATACCGGAGTTCTTAAGTTGAACTTTCTGGTTAGATTTCTTATTTGGGTTTTACCTGTGCATTAGATGAGTACTTATTGTATGCTTGTTTGTTTGTGATAGAGTACCCGGAGTGCGCCGCTTGCTACTTCGAATCTCTAGGTTTCACGGATCATCAGCAAGGCAAGTAACACTTTGATCATATCCCTTACATACCCAATTTTTATACATTAGATCAATCCTCAAACACTGCATGATTAGGATCTAATTAAATTGTGGGTTTTGAGAAGTAGATGAGGTAGTACCTGTTACCTGTTTATTATCAAACCCTTGGGAGTTATTTCCATGTTTGCTTATATTGCCATGCTATGCTAGTAGACGTGGATTGGGTGAGTGTATCCATGATAGATGTGAGTTTGTTAATTAATGGTTTATTTAAGGTGGCAACTTTAATACACATCTGGGTGGATTGAGGTACCTGGGTATTCCAGGATTGCCTATTTTTCTTTATGGACCGCCACCCAGGCTCAAAATGATCATGAGATTATTCTGGATAGAAACTTCCGTTTGCAGCCACAAGCTACTATGGGCTCTAGCATAGTTGATTAAGTCGTGCGAACTCTTACAGTGGTAGACTAGTAGATGTAGGGGATGTAGGTGTAACGGTCTACCCATCGTAAGGTGCTAGCGCTTCTGAAAGACTATGTCTAGATCATCCGTTTCTCAAACACCTTGTAGTGCGAGAATCCCAACGGAGGAGATCGAGTCTTGTGGGGAGAAGTGCGCAAACCTCTGCAGAGTGTACAAACTAATCATGATTAGCCGTGTCCCCGGTTATGGACATCTTGAGTATCTAGTACTTGGATTATCATGTGAATCTCATCATGTTACTTTAATTAATATTGTTGGGTTTTAATGATGTTACTTAATTGGGATTGAGAATGCTGTCAACCATTCTCAGTGTTTAACAACCACCATGATAGTTAAATAAAATTTATTTCTTTGCAGTAGGAAAAAATTGGCTTTATGCAAAACTGTAACCATAGAGCTTTCCACCAGCCATATATGCATGTGATATAGCCTATTTCTGTTCATTACTCTCTATGTGTTACATTGTGAGCATATTCCATGTGCTGACCCGTTTTCGGGCTGCAACGTTCATGTTACAGACTTTTCAGACGACGAGTAAGGTGCCTTTAGGTCGTGGTTCTATACTCAGTGATGTCGTTGGAGTTGATGGACTCGCTTATCTTCCAAGCCTTCCGCTGTTATCGTTATCAGATGGCCTTAAGCCATATTTATTGTAATATGTTCTCTTTTGAGACACTCGATGTAATAATTGTGTGATTGCTACTCTATTATAAATCGTTCGAGTACTGTGCGTGTCAGCATTACTGATCCAGGGATGACACTAATGCACAGAGATCAGACTGTTTGAGGTCTGGTCGCTACATCTGCCAAGGCCCAGTGCGACGCCTACACGGTTCATTTGTCAGTTATATTGTGTTCTTTGTAGATACATATACCATACTATGTTGCTTTTTTTAGCTCCTCTACCTGATCCTTGTTGCCTGCCTTGTTTTTCTACAGATGTCATTGGTAGGATAACCATGGTCTCGGATATCATCCTTATCCATCCATGCATCATAGTGGCTTCGAAAACAAGGCCAGTTATGCTCAAGTATCTGCTATAAGTTATTTGGTTTGTTCACTATGTTCCTTTGTGCCCGCTGTTTTTTCTGATGGTTTCTATGACTGACTGCTTGCTTATGTATAAATGTGTAGGGCCAGGAGATCCAGATTACCATGTGATGGTGCTGTTGAATTTGACGTAGACATGGTCCATGCAGTGTGTGAAAAGAAGCCTCTTATTCCTATATAGGAACCTTACCCAAGACTGTTCATGGTAACTACTTTAGCTATTGCTTCTCTGCAATCATGCTGTTTTGATGTATTAGTGTTTTTGTAATCCAGAAATAAGAGAAGAAGGCTCCTACAAGGCTCCTCAGAGCTCAGCGACTCTCGGCCGTCGGATCGAATTTTTGATGCGTTCTGGACCGTTGGATATCGCTCCCGATCGACCTCGTCTGGCCGGATAGAAAAAGTTCTTCTTTGGAATGAATAGTTACCTCTCTTTCCTGCCATCGCGTGTAAATTCGTTGCCCCACCGAGGGCATTTCCGTCATTTCACATGCCTGGAAAATATCCAATTCGACAGGGTGAGCACGGGGTCGTCGCTCCTCCCCCACTCGCGCCGCACCCTCTCCTCTTCCTCCCGCCTCGCCTCTCTCCCTCCCTCCAAACCCTAGAGCCGCGCGTCTCCTGCTACGCCGCCGTCGAGTCCAAATTACGCCACGCCGTCATCTCCTTCGCTTGGCCACAGACCGACGCCTGCGTTGCCGTCTTCCGAGAACGACGACGTACCGACCGGGACAGGAGCTGGGCGAGGGAGGGAGGCCTCGCCCCTCGATCTGTATGGGGCGCGGCTGCCTACACCACCGCCCGGCCACCCGGCATGGCGCCTTGCCGGCCGACGCCTCCGCTACCCCGCCGTCCAGGTCCAGCCCCACTCCCCTGTCACTCCTCCTACGTCCTCTGCAGGTGCTCCCCCATCACTCCTTCTCCTCCATGGTCTACTGCAGGTTCTCTCCTCTCTCTGACCGCTGCTCCATCCATCATCTTGGAACTGCAGGAAACGAATTTGTCATGTTCGGCTCGGACGTTGTTGACCGCCATCTTGGCCATCAAGAGGATGCTCACATGCTTCGTCTTTCTCACCAGTCGGCTCTTATTAACCAATGATGATGTATCTTCAAGGTAGATTGATTCTTCTTCTGGTGTTAATTTTCTGTTGTGTTTGTTACATATGCGTGTGAGTGCTAAAACACAAAGAGATGGATTTACTTATGTTATGTCCCTTCTCACTGCAATGAAATTAACATAATGTTCCCTTAAATATTTTTGTACCGGGGATTTCAGCTAGGACATAAAAGGCAGAAAAACTTGAGAGAAAAATTGTGACTACCTGCAACTGAATAAGATGTGCGAGCATGTTTATCATCAGGTGACCAACTTGGATTGGCACTGCTGTTGCACATGTATAATTTTATTCTCTTACTATCTGCTAGCCTGCGATTATTCGATATGCGCATGTGTCACCGTTGGTTCATGTGGTACTTTGTGACCTACTTGCTTTTCCTTTTGTATGCACAGATTATTTATCTGCTTGAGTTACACTTTTTGGAATGATCTGGGATTAATCCATGTTCAACTGAGAAAGTACGTCATGTGTCTCTATATGATTATTCAATATCAAGAAAATTTAAGAGTATATATGTGTTGGTACTTAGTTTGTGCAAAAGTAGCTGGATAAGGCTATTTGTTGTAATGGCATCAAGATTGACTTCGTGGTAAAAAATGCCTTACTTTATATGGATAAGATTCAGTACTTAGATATATGGACCAAATGTTTATGCTCATGTGTGCAATCTGATAGGGAGACTAAAAAATTCAGTATATGTGAGTCCTGAGGGTCTTTCTTTTTGTTCAGCTAAAATTATTTGGCAGCTATGTCTTCCCACATTCTTTGCTTTTGTTGCAGATCCATTGGATTTTGCACAAAACCTTTAGCACGGCACTACATTGTTGAGTTCTTGGGAGTATTTGATTGTCTATTTCTCTCATGTATATATATATTCTCTCTTATGTATCTATTCTCAGTTCTGGACAATGTTTTGGTATATGATCTACTAATTTCCGAATTGTTTCCTTTCTTAGTGTTCTCCAATGATGGAAGGGGGGGTTCTAATGATTTTCCTGTCAGGAGGAAAGTAAACTTCCAAAATTTGCTGGAGCGGGGGGTACGCCCAAATGAGTTCTTGAAAGGATAGGATAGTGAGGTGTTGGAGCCTGTTCAATTCTTTAGTGATGACCCCTTCCAAGATCATAATCAAGAAGTTAAAAACAAGACAGTGAGGTACTGGAGCCATCAACTCTGTGTTAGTGGTATCCTTTAAACTTCATTCAGACATTCATTTCTCAGCCAAGAGTCAGAGTTTCTCAGCAAGACCACACTGGCCCGCTATATCAATATTTTAGGATAAACCAAATAAGAAAAGTCTGCATTATCTTATCAGCCAATAGTGGCATATGCATACAACTAGATGTCGCTGTCATGACAGGCAAGAAATTTTTCCCATCACAGCAATTGGAGACCACACAGTAATGCCTTGCCAAGCAATTTGGTACTTCCTTAGTTCTTTAAATAATTGGTATCCTTCCATAAAAACACACCATGTCGGCATAAATACTTTTCCAAATGTTTAAACTAACATGGCACACTCCTTTAGTTTTTGGGTGGTTGTTCTGCCATACCATCTATATGTGTGTAATTGTGTATGTTCCTGATAGATAGTTTTGTTTTGTTGCGCAAATGTCCTAATATTTTCTGTCTAATGAGATTTCTTCACACGCTTTTCCATTGTTTTGTGTTGGTTGTTTTCCCCACATGGTGTTAGTTCCTGTACGACCAAATAATACAATGGAAGACAGAAAACACATATGCATGCACTTCACTGCTTTATCAACACCATGTGTGTCATCGTGTTGATTTATTCTATGTTTTACCTGGATAGACGGTTATTTGGTTGATTTCTCAGCCGCGGCGACAATGAGAGGAAGTGTGTAGAGCAGGATTACCATCATTTCAAGATACTGTGAACGAGGAGAGGTGACTAACAGTGGCAATATGTTAATGATTCTTCCCCTAAAACTGAGCTGAGCTGATATGATAATTTAAATATAGACAATTACTTCATATGTTCTGACTATGGGATATGATTTTCAAAAGCTAGGTTTACAGTTGTATGGTGATGTGTTTTTTGGCCTCACCATGCTCTTCTTGTTTTGCTTGTTGGTGTGCATGCTGGCCAATGAGGGCTTTTTGTTTCTCATCTTATTTCTAGCAAAGGCCAAAAGTATCATTCTATTTGCCCCGGTCATCTCCGCCTCTGGTGGTGTTCTTGGATGTGCTATACATCACCTTCTCGTCTCCTTGGCCGCTTCGGTGCCCGTGGAGTTCATGCTCGTCGGCGGGACGGTGCAAGGCGCAACTCCGATGCAGCGGCGTGGATGTGTGGCGTAGGAGGCGGTTCCTCGCTGGTTGGATGGCGTTCAGGCGCAACCCCGGCGTCCACTGAGTACTACCTCGGCTACAACCTCCCCTGGTGAGCTCCATCCTCCTCCTGTTCCTCTGCTTCGGCTACTATATGGAACATGGTCGTGGCTATGTTGATATAGTGCTTGTCTGGTTGATGCTCTGTAGTTGTGGATCCATGCTTGAGCTCTCTCCGAGCTCAGGCACTCTCGGCCGTCGGATCTTTTTCCTGATACGATCTGGGCCGTTGGATCTCGCCCTCGGTTCACCTCGTCCGTTGGATCAAAACTGAGGCTATTGCAATGAACAGTGTGCGCCCCGGGCGCACGAATGATGCATGGCTTTGTGATAACCAGTTTGTGGTTGTTGGACTGTTCTATGCTGGATGGACTTTCTGTTTTGGCGAGTCCGCTAGATTTGCTCTTAGCTTGCGCGGGCTATGATGATCGACTATGGCTGATATAAGCATGCTCTCGAGCAATTGAGGCACTTGTGGGTATTAAGTTGGACCCCTTCCCCCCCCTCGTTTCTTTGAGCCGTTTTGATCATGTGCTTATTTTAGTGGCTCTGCCCTTGGATGGTCATTTCTCATGAGTGATAACCAGGGCAGTTTCACCCTTGTAAGAACATATTGATCTGGTGATGAAGACGCTAGGGGAAGGTTCATGATCGAGCAAAGGCGAATCTGAGCCCATTCAAATGCAGTTCTGGTCTCAAGCATAGTGTGCTATGTTTTTGCCGTTCTGTATTTGTATTTAGCGCCTCTTTGGGTTGTATATTTCCACAATAATAGCTTCAAATCTCTTTTGCTATTTGAAACTGCAGTTTTGTTAAGGGTCACACATACAGATGATGTGTTCACATGTTAGTTGAAAACTTGGTGAATTAAATATATATCTTAGCTACTATTGATAATCATGGCTAAAGCAAAATTTCTTCTTTAAGTTTGCTTCCCATGTGCATGTGTTACTGCTTGTGAATCTCTACAGTTCATGAGAACTTGCTGCAGCTCACAGTAGAGCTAGCACGAAAAAATGTTGATGAGCTGGCATTGATCCTTGGGAAACAGAGGTATGCCCATTCTATGTGTTCTGTATGTTCCGTTTGATGCATCTTGAATCTGCTTTTCCACACGTTCAGCTTCTAGCTCCAATACAACACCTTCATATTACCTGCCAATTCACAAGTGCATGTTCTGTATCAAATATAATTGTTCCCTGTGTCGAAACATAGATTATGCATTGCATAGGATTCCAGCTCTTTAACCCTTTCTGCATGCTCTTACACATATGTGCTTTCATTAAGAAGAAAAATCTACCATGCTAGCTTAGTTGATCCAGGGCTTAAGCTATATACGAAAATAACACTTAGAGGAGTTCTGTCAGAAGTACCTTGAGCCTTTTTATTCTGTTTTGCGCACTCATTTAATGCCACTTGGAATATGAATTAGAAAATACCATAAAGAGCTTGATGACTTATAACATTACTTGGTATTTTATCGTTCTTATTACTCCATCATAGGCTTATATATGTTATTTTCAGTCATACACCACATTGAACATCCAAATATTGTGTGGCAAACCCTGTCCTATGCTCAACCTGATATGCTTTTTCAGAATTTGTTCCTGAAAAATGGTTAACCTCGTGTGTTTACTTTGTAACATTTGCTTGCAGATCGATCAGATATGGTTGAGACAGTTCTATGCATGGGCTTTGGTACCCCAATGGTCTTCCACTAGCCACAGACAGCTTTGGATTTGTGCCTTGGTTCAGGTGAGCAATGATCTGTTCTTGCGGCGTTGAGCGGCGATGGCCCTGGCCAATATCGATGAAGTTCTTTCCTTCTAATCATGTGTGATTATATTGACCTGAGTTATTTAAACGATTCATATGAATATTGATTTTCTTTGCATCATTGTCATATCATGTTCTTCATCAAGTATTTGTTTTCTTCTCGAAATTTGATATACTTACGTATGCACATTATTCGTCTACTTGATTTGGTGACTTTGATTTTATTATGAAGTTAGGACTTTCAAGAGGATAGATAAACCTGGTTCTATACCTATGTGCTTGGCTGCTTGCTACTTACACTGAAATTATACGAATTGCAGCAATGTGTTGCAACAGCTAGCGATAGGATGGCTCAATCCCAAAGCAACAATTTCCTTTGTTCTGTATTATTCAACCATATGTTTAAATCTTTATGTTGTTGCATTTGGTCCCCTCCGCCATTTATCCACAGTTCTTGCTGTGGATTTGTGAGAGGGATGCACCATGGATCTGATCCAGATTCCCTTTGTCTCTTTCTCATCCTTCTCTTGACCTAATTGTTAGTGTTTGTTTGTCTCTTGCTTGTTGTTTCTGCAGGTACTTATCATTTGATTTGCTGCCTCACAATTTCCCTCGGTGGCTTGCGTGTGCAGTGCAGTGTAGTTTATTTCTCTGGGTTCATATTTTACACACCATGTTTGGTCTCACTTGGATTTGGTTGGGGTGTCTTGTTGCACCGTGGATCTGATCCGGATTATTGTAGCTTGTATTTTGTCATCTTTTTTACATCTTATTTCACTTTTGGTGGGGTCTTTGGATTCTAGCTATCCCCTTTTCTTTCTCTTCTTCTTCTTCTTTCATTTTCCTTTCCTTTGTCTTTGCTTGACACTGAATTGTATACCTACTGTTTTGCAGGTACTAATCTTGGTGTGAGCTCAAGGTAAAAGGCAAGGCCTGAAGGTAGGCAATTATCATTAGCTAGGTAGTTATACATGGTCTGCTTACTTAGCATAATTTGGAAGTATTAAATACAGTACTCAATATTAGTTGTCTTTAAAAAAATATGCGAGTCTTGTTTGTCACATACATATTATTAATCTAGAAGAAACCAAGAGCAGACACTCACACTTTGGTCGAACCCACATTTTAAACCTGGGATAAGTAGATATCAGTTGTACTTAATGGTTATAAATATGTTTTTTCCCAATATCTGAAGTATTACGACGGAGCGAGATATCTGAATACCACCAGCAATTATTAGTGTTTCTTGCACAATTCAAATAACTTAACATTTATCCTGAACGTAATCATAAATCAATGGTAGATAGAATCACAACTAATTAAAATAACCTCGTGCTATTTATTTTCTTATAGTATTGGAAGTTTTGTTAGTGCCCATGCATCTGCATACCAAGATGTGATATTTTCCAATTGAAAGGTAGCAATGTGTAAAGTTAAATGATTCCATACATTTAACTTCGGGGATAGTCTAATGGTTATTTTAACTTAATTGACTTGGTAATTGATGCACTTACCTCATCTCATCATGCAAATATAACCCACGGTATTGTACAGTGGTAGCCCAACTCCAAATCACCTCGACCCCTCCGACTTCTTTTCGCATGCACAGGTAAAGTGGCGGGTTGGCGCAAGTCTTTGAGCTGCGCGGAGCACACTGCAAAGTGGATCAACGTACAAAGAGCTTTGCTGCTCGCAGGACCAGGAGTGCAGCAGCACGGGGGTTCTTTGGGAGATGGGCCTTGAGGCCAAGAAGAGGACCATGACCGTACCAAGGAGGTGATGAACACAACAAACAACCGGTGTTCAGGGTGAGTTTCTTTTGTTCCCTGAATCTCTCTCATGTACGTCCGGTATTCCTGTATGTGGGTGTGCAACTTGTGCTTGGTCCCTGGATCCCTCTCATGTATGTTGCAAATTAAGTATTTCTTTTAGTTTACAGTAGTATTTGGAGCAGTAGTATTTTTTTTTTGTTCCTGAATCCCTCTCATGTATGTCTGCATATTAGGTATTTCTTCAGTACAATAGTAATTGGAGCAGATTTTTTGTTCCGTGAATCCTTCTCTGTATGTATAAAATTAAGTATTGTATTTCTTTCAGTTTATAGTAGTTATCGGAGCAGTAGTATTTTTTTTGTTTCCTGAATACCTCTCATGTGCGTCTGCAAATTAATTATTTCTTGCAGGTTGCAGTAGTAATTGGAAGATATTTATAGAGTTAGGTAAATTTTTGCTGGTTACCAAATGAGCACATATCATTTGGATAGATGACGTGATCTGTAGCTATGCAGGTTAATTAGTAACTAGGTTATATACCACATGAGTGTATTTTAATTTATAGGCTTGTGAATGATTAAGATTCATTAGAATCTGACTTGTAATCTGGTAGGTCTATCTTATTCCATAAAAGAAGATAGAAAATTTAATTTAGGTTGGTAGTTACCATCCACTACAATTTAGAGATTACAATATTTTCAAACCTGTAAAACTTAGACACTATGTATGTTTACTCACTTTAACTGAAACTGAAGATTGTTTTTTTTTTGCATGTATAGGTCAATAGCTTCTCATGATGGAGCACAAGGCCCTGTTGCAGTTAGCCCTGGAAATGTTAGCTCTGCCGTCCGCGTCCAGGCCACCTTCTCTTATTCGTCCCTTTCTCTCCGCTCCGTCCCTTTCCGCCAGATCCGACGCCCTTCCGGCTTGTCGTTGCCTCGTCGCCGTGACAAAGGTTCGTTTCTTTCGCCCTTGTCCGCTTCTTACTTTTCCTCGCGTCTAATTTGCCTGGTCGTCTGCTTGCAGGAGCAACTGAAAACCAAAGGAGCCCCACCTTTTCCGCACGCACGCGCGCGATGCGTCTCGCCGCCGCCGCCGCCATCTTCGGTCCCTGTCCCCAGCTCCGCCTCCTCCGCCACGCCCCCCACCGCGAGCTCCGCGTCATCCGTCACGGCCCACGCCACGAGATCCGTCGTCCACTGCGCGCTGTCACTTCGACCGAAGAGCAGCGGGGGTAGAGACGCAGGGTGAGGAGCACCCGTCGGAGGCGCTCGATGCCCCGTCACTCCTCCTTCTATGCCCACTGTTGGTGCTCCCCCGTCGCTCCTCCTCCTCCATCGTGAGGCGCTGCACTTGGCCGCAGTTCTACTCCAGGTTCCCCCCCCCCCCCCTCTCTCTCTGACCGCTGCTCCATTTTTTTCGTTCGATTTGTTATCTCCAGATGCTCATCTAGGTCTTTTGTTGCCCCGTTAATGTTCTAGGGTTAGGATTTTCTATTGGATTGGTGACTGCTGTGAGCTGGTAATATGTCATGCTCGGCCATCCCGTTGCAGGTGCTCATCTTCTCCCATCTTTCTCTGTTCGTATTTTAGTTTAGCGGCTGTATTTTAAGCAAGGATTGTGCCTTAATAGATCTATCTACTATTATTGTTAGGCTTTCTTTTTTGTGGGGGGTTTGCTTATGTTCGGTTTTCATCGTTTGTGGCAGGATGTTTGCTGTCAAAATCTTGTGTTGCTCAGCTAATTTGTATACCAGTCATTCACCTATTTTGTTGATAATGGAGTATCTGTCGAGTATCTTTTTTTAAGCCAATCTTATATTTTTTTCTTCAGGTTGCCACCAATGGGAATACAACCAGTGGACTGGTTTTGCTTGTCAGCGACCAAAACAAGAACAAGTCAATTCTTATCTGTACATATTCAATTTGTGGATGATTGGAGGCTCTGTGTTCATGGTTTATATAGGTCATCTTTATATCTGGGCCATGGTGGTTGTGATTCAAATGTTTATAGAAACAGAGCTTTTTAACCTACTGTATGTTGTCTTATAGTTTCATGACGATGTTGAACTTAATGATGTTTTGCTCCTATTACATGTGAATGTTTCTTCTTTCTTTTATTTTGTTGTATCTTGTTTGAATGCGTACGCTAAACTTGATTTCCTACTAAACTGAGCATTCACTACCTTGCCATTGAGTTGTGACCGGCACCCTCGCGCCAAGGCGCGTTTCCGATTTAGTTCACATGATACGCGGTCTTGGTTTACTGCAGGTGTTAGAGGGCTCAGTGGTAGCTCCGCTTGCCGATGGTATATTCATGTGGATATACCCGATATCAATTCCTTCAGTGCTAGGTCTGTTCTATAGAACGAATATATTCCTGTTCTTTCTTGGTTTTCTTCTTTGCCTGCTCTATATTAATATTTTATCTCTTTATGTTATTAGCATGGGAGACTGAGTTCACTCCTCTCACAGTTTATGCTCCCTCAGGGCAAAATGCCATTTAACCCTCTGTGCATCCAGATCCAATTGTTCAACCGTGCTTCAGCTGCCTCAACTTGGTCCTTTTGACGAAATGGTGAGCTTGCTGCTCTTTAAAATTGATCCTTGGTGTAATAAGTCATCACTTTTTTTGTGACTCTTAATGTTGGTTCATGTTCTTTATGCAGAACAAGTGGTTCCACTGTACTGCTGTTGTTGACAGAATTATGCCTGATAAGCGTTGGTGGTTTGCTTCGTGTGGCGCATGCCGCAAATCCGCTAGGTTCCTCGGTGACCGGTGCCAATGCTCAGACATTAGCTGCACTTCTGGTGGTGCAGACCTAACTTAAGCATTGTTTCCTTCCCTATTTAATCCACCTATTAATCGCCATGTAGTGACCTGCTCACTTTCTGTTTTTTAGATACTGTGTTGGTGTCATAGCGACCGATGGCACGACGGAGGCTGAGTTTGTCCTCTTTGACAAAGTTGCTACAGGGGCCAGGGAAATCTCTTGTGGCCTTGCTGTGGCAGAGATACCCTGGCCAAGCTACGCTTGAGGACGCGGCACGTTTGGCTGCGCTTGACATGACTATCCGACCAGATTCGATCAGCTTGTTGGACAGAAGTCTAAGCTCCTGGTTTCCATAAGAAGAGTCTTTTTTTTCTTTCAAAATTGGAGAATTTGTCTTTCCAGATAAGCATGATAGAAGAGACTTATAATCCTGAGCTACCGTCATCTGTTTTTGGTCTCGCTTCAGCCTCTGATAAATCATCCTCATCCAGTCAGGTTTTGGAGCCGGGTGCCCCTTATGTGGGTAATGCTGTGTTGTCGACCGTAATGAGCCCACCTTGTGGCCTGAGTCTCCATGATGGACATACCTTACCTGCTAGCGACCAGTCACCCACAATTCAGGTATACTTAATGTAATTGGTTTACCATTCTTTTGTTTGTTTTGTTTCTTTAGTCGTTTGCTTTTTAATTCTAAACTTGTGTATTTTGATCATCAGCCTCACACGCTGACTTTCCACGGTACCGGCTTTGCCCTTCACCTCCAGCGGCAGGGTATGTGCCTAAAGCTTTTGTCGGTGCATATATAGCTTATCTATTCCATTCCTATCTTAAAGTGTCGCTGCCATATTACCTGCAGCAAGTCAACTGCTCATAAATGTGGTCCAAGGCGTTCTCACGGTTCATGCTATTGTGAACAGCATTTCCTCTTCGCAAGAAACGTTCACAACCCTACTGGTTCATGCTATTGTGAGTGTTTTTTATTGCAGCTCTGCCCATACTACACATTCTACAGTTTCATGGATGAAGCTGAACTCTATTGGTGCTAAAGCATCGATTTTTACATTATAGATTTTCTCCCATGTGCATCTTGACTAGCCTCGGAAGAGCCTGCTCAAGATTTTATAATTTGATTTGATAAGGTTCAGCCCTAATTTTGTGTTACTTATTCAGTTTGAGTTTCACAGATTGCAATAAATATGCTTGATGTGGTTAGCTGTTAGCTAGAATTGATGATCTGAGCATGTACTAACTTTATTATTTAGAAAAAATAGTGATGGTAGATCCCATGCAGGTAGCATGTTATAATGTTTTTGCTTCTGTGTCATTTGGGTATATAAATTGTTTGAATGGCAAGTATTATGCAGTATTTGAGAAACCTAGACATATGCTAAATCTGTAAGGTGCTCTCTTATTATGCAATATTTCTCTGGCTTCCTCTTTTAATTATGAGTGAGGTATCATTGGATTCTTGTGACTATTGATCCTATTTTCTGCAGAATTGGACAATCATGATACACTCGGTTAAAACCTTGTGATGGTGTCCCAACTGATCATGTTTTACCAAAAAAGGATTTCCCCCCGCTTTGTATACAAAGCAACCAACCGAATCATACAGGGATAGGTGCTGGGACGGAAGCAGCACAGTCATGTCCAAAAGAAACAACAGAGAAAAGAGCAAAAGAAACAAATGCCGACAACGGCGGATCAACAAAAACGAAGAAGCCTCGCGATCGCAGGGCCCACCGGGCTCATCCACTAGGCTCCAAGACTTCGAAGCGCCGACACCAATCAACACCTTTAAGAAGGATCACGACGATGACGACGCTGCTGCCAAGGGTTTCCCCCGGTACACGACGAGGCGAGAGGAAGGGTAGCCCTCGACGCCCTCCTGGAAGGTCAGGTGGCACCCACAGGCACCACCGTGCCGGAGTCGGCCACGCCGACAGGGGTTTCCCCCGATCCCAACCCACACCTCGGGCGCTCCGGATCCCTCCACCAAACCAACCACCACCCTGCGCCAACGCGGTCATGAGGCCTCCACGCCGTCTCACCACATTTACCGCTGAAGTGAGGACATCACGGCGAAGAATCGAGCCGGACTAGGGCATCGGCACCATCGCACGCGAGGGCCCCACCTCCACCGTCGTGGCGATGGCCGTCCGGACGCAATAGCAGGAGCACACCAGGCCCGTAGGCCCACAGGCCCGGCCGAGCCCTCATGGGTCCATAAAGCTCCCGCCTTCGCGCTGCTGCCGGCATGCCATCGGCGCCGACGCCCCAAGTCTGAGCCGGTCCTCCTCACCGCGCCGCAGACAATGAGACCATGCCGGGGGGCCGGCCCGCTAGGGCCCAGATCTGGGCCGGGGGCGCGTCGACCCAGCACCACCACGCCGCCCCGCCGCCAAGGAGCGGCGCCGTCACCACGCTTGTCACGGCCACCGCAGGTCACGGACCGCAGCCAAGCCGGGCCATCGCCGCCTCCCCTCGCCCGGGAAGGGAGCTGAGAGATCTGAAGGCCGCCGCCGCACCACCGAGCTGGGCGGGCGCCCGACGGCGGGGGGAGACGGGGAAGGAGGGGACCTGCGGGCGAGGGGCGCGAGCTCATGTTTTCACACCTATGATTCAGACAGCATTTGAACTTGCAGGTATTTGTGGAAATGTTTCTCCAGTTATTGGCAGGGGAGCTCGTGAGGCCATCAACTAAGCTGCAGGGCCGGGCCGGCAAAATCGGAGGCCCTGTGCTAAACTCTAAAATAGGGCCTACTATTATATGGTAGAAAATAGAATGATAATAATAGATAGGTCATAGTGTGTCACATAGCAATAAGATGGTTCGAGAATCTTATACGTTCAAGTTAAAAAAAATACATTCAACGCTTTGTTAATTTGAGATTTAGTTAGATCCTCCATTTTTTAGTTTTTCCTTACGCTTTTTGGTAACTAGATTATTATTTTATATGAAAACATGACATAGATCTTGAAACACTTAAACGTCTAATGTACATACATAAGATAAAAAAGGAATAAAATTAACTAGAAGGTATTGGTAAAACTCAGAAGTCAAAACTAAAAGGACGAAGATAAAACAATATTAGCAGAGCCACCGGTCCTTGACCGATGGGAAATGTGTTCCATCATTTGTAGAAACAAATCGCTTGTGCCTTTCCTAGTGCTCAGCTGCTGCCGTCCGGAGCGAAGGATCCATCAGCATTGCAAATCGAGCGGCTCCTCTGCTCGAGAGACGAACGGTTGGACAGAGGGATTGGGCGATCGCGTGATGCGTGCAGCCCAGAGGCCCACCTCAGGGTCCCAGCCGAATTGATTATTTGCAACAGCCAACTAACTTCGCTCAATTTTTTTTTTTTGGAACAACCAACAGTGTCAACTGGACTGTATGCATGCAACAGGGCAAGCTTCTGCTTTGTTTAAAAATCAGGGGCCCTGTGCCGGCGCACAGGTTGCACTCCCATCGGCCCGGGCCTTTCATTCATCACATAGGTCTTGTCATGTACAACAACTGGTTAGAAAATTGTCAGATCAGGCCATCAGTGGGTGGTAGTCAGCATGACACTACAAATATGATCTATTGCATTCTGACCAGAGATTACATATAAGTTAGCATGTCAACTCAAGTGGGCTGATTTATCAAACTGTGTGGTTCATTCATTCTTGTCCATGGTAAACACAGAGAGAAAAGAGTTGCAAGTACACACCTATTAACTGCATTTCTATACTTTTCTGAATGAAATCTTGCAAGTAAATCACACAGCAACTGCATCAACTTCTCTGAAATATTCAATATTGACTGGTACATCCAATTTCTTGCAAATGATCAATATTATCATAGAACATTTTTTTAATCAATCTACCTAGATGTACCAACTATTTAGAGGTAGAGCGTTAAAGGAAACGATAACACTTGATCAACTTCTTGATTGATTACGTGACAGTTTGAACATGAGGTGAACCTGCTCTTCATTCCAGTGATGACAGGAAGGTAAAGAGGCCAAAGCAAAGACGAAATGATAGTGGAGAAGAAAGAAGGGAATCTACGCGCAACACCAACAGGCTATGTTTGTTTTGATGTACAAAACTGATAATGCTCCATGCCTTTGTCGTAACGTATGTTGCATCGGCTATGTAGTGCATCAGGTTCTGAACATGTATTTGTGTCTTCTTCATACCAACATGATATGGGTCATTGTGTACCTTGCACATAAGCAGTGTCACTTCCCGTACATTTTTGCTCTGAATTACCTAAAAAATAGTAAAAGACCTTGTAGATACTGACTGGATGATAGGTGGACAGAGCCGAATCGCATAATATGAATCATGCGTGGTGATTGGAATGCACCTAACCGGCAAGGAGGCCCGCCGAGGGGCGCCCCAGCCTCTAGTATTCACCAACCAAGAATGGACTATCAAACACCAAGGCGGGCCCACTTAACCTCGAAAACTAGAGTTATTTACCCAAAATCACCACATTATGAGCTAGGGTAACAGATCAGTACCACATTTGAGGCAGGGCACAAAAAACCACCAATAATGGGGCTAATCAGAACGCTGGAGCACCGACAGCTGCTTTTAGCCCAAAAACAAATGAATCCGACAGTGGATCCCGCATGTCGGTGACATGGCGCGTGTTGACGGATGCCGTTAGACAAATGAGAGGATATTGGGGCTTTTTTGTAAATAAGAGAAACGTGAAGGATGAAAACATAAAATATTCAAAGGATAAGGTTAGCTTCTCCTTCTCCCGTATGCAGAGCCACCAACCGCTGTCTGAGTTCATGGCGGCGTGTACAGAGGAGCTTGTTCCTGGTGATTGCCGGCTTATGGTCGCATCCAAGGACCCCCGGCCAAAGCTCCTCCCTTGCTAGGAAATCGGCAGGAAGGTACCGGAATCGCCAAGACGGGCTCTTTCTTCTCCATCTCCGGTGAAGAGCGCCAAGACTATCTTCCACTCCGGCGTATCCCAGCCTCCACCCCTACCTTCCTCGGATCCTCCTCTTCCTCACGAAGCTCTAGATTGCATCCAATCGAAGCCACACTTCCTTTAGCATGGTCATTCATGAAACCGCCCGCCGTCCGCCATTGATGATGAACTCACGATTTGCGGCATCTCCAAGTCTTGTTGTCCGCGCCGAAGCGCATGCTGGCTTTCGCGTCGTCCCCAAGTCCCCATCGTCTCGCGCAAGGTTCAATTTGCCACACCCCGAGCTCCGAGATCCACTACAATTTAGCAGCAGGGTGGATCCTCACGGATCCAGCGGAACAAGGGGGGTGTGTACGGGGTTAGATCCATGCGGGCCAGTGGCTGGGGTAGCAGGTAGGCTCGTCGGGGTGGGGTGGCTTGCCGGGGTAAGTCTCCAGCGGCGGCGGCGGAGCTGTGTCGTGTTGGTGGAAAAGAAGGTGCCCATGTTACTACACTATGTTACTACCTCTATAGTGGGAAGTAACATTTGTGTGATAACATGCAACACTTCATTTATTAGGCTATAGGCATATCTTGTCTTGATATGTGTGATGTTACTCATACTAGTAGTAACTACTCCCTCCTTCCATTTATATAGGGCCTAATGCGTTTTTTGAGGCTAACTTTGACCAAATATTAGAGCAATATTATATGACATGCAACTTACAAAAAGCACATCGTTAAATTCGTGTGTGAAAGGAGCTTTCAATGATATAATTCTCACATTATGCATGTCATGTACTATTAATCTTGTCAATAGTCAAAGGCGGTCTTAAAAAACGCATTAGGCCCTATATAGATGGAAGGAGGGAGTAGCTATGTTACTACTTTCCTCTCTTTTTTCATTTATTGCTTGCCACATCATCTACTTTATCTAGATATGTGTGATGTTACTACCTATGTTACTCTCATTGTGGGTAGTCTAAGGCAGCTTATCCTGGCCATTGATTGTGGTAGAAACAGTGGGTAAATAGTAAATTTGGATTCACCCTGAGGCTAGCCATAGTGGGAGTAACTTAGGTAGTAACATATCACATTCCAAGAAAAAATTGCTTACGTGGCATGGAGTTAATGAGGAAAGAGATGCTTGTGGTAACATAATATGTTACTGTAACATAACACACCCCGAGGTAAAATGAGTCTATGTCTCAATTAATGAAAGTTTACATGTTACCATCCATATATTACTATCCACTATGAAGGTAGTAACATAGACTAGTAACATATCTATCCCTAATAATAAAGTACGGATTGACTCCGTGGGTTCACCGTCACAATACGCTTTCTTCCTATGAATTTACGCTTTCAGTTTGAATTTAAAACATATACACGAGGTGGTACTAAATTTCATCGGCAGCGTCTCTGCCCGTGCGTACAAAGTTCTCCTCAGTCATCTCGCTGGGCCTCAGTGCATGCTAACATGGGCCAACAACGTCAACTTGGGCCTGATGGAAAAGAGACGGCACACATCTCTTGCTCGCTCGTTCCCTCAACTCCGCACGCACACCAGCCGCCGGGCTCGCTCAAAAGAAAAAGCTATCTCTTGCCTCTCCATCTTCTCGCTATTTTTTTTTAAAATAATACACTTTTTTTATTAATTTTCAAAAACATTACATCGTTTTTTTATTTTTAAAAATAATACAGCGTCGGCTTACTGCAGGCCGACAAGAGCCAGTTGGCCTACTGCTAGCCGATTAGTTCCAGTCGGCTTTTTATAAGCTGATTAGTACTAATCAGCTAGCAGCTGGCCGACTGGTGCATGGCCCATGCAACGTACGTGTTTTATGTGTGATAGTACAATTTTTTCTGCTCTCTGCTAGTTCTGCCGCACGCACTGTACGCAGGGCATTCAGCCCAACGCTCCTCGTGAACCAGCCTGATGTATGCGGACGCAGGCTAACAAGCCCGTTGATGACGTAGACGTACAACACACCTAGTCGTGCAGCGCGCAGATGAGTGCCGCCGGAGCTGCGCCGCGTAAACGACTCGCAGCTAGCATGCTGCCACAGTCCCACGACGACGACGACTTTAATTTCCGGGTGACAGCCCACGGGCCAAGACTCCAACCTGGCCATGCAAAGGCTACCCACCTGATTACCGTACGTATGTACGTGTGTCATGGGCATCTACCATACTGTATGTCTATCTATCCATGTATAATATCCCAGTACGTACGTTTCATACCCACTCGATCCCACCACACCACCCACGTACGGGTGAGCTAGCTAGCTCTCCCTCCGTACACACACCACACACGCATGCAAGGTTCGACGAGGTGAGGCATGTGGCGGTGCCATGCACCAGTCGGCCAACTGCTAGCCGATTAGTATTAATCGGCTTGCAGGAAGCCGACTGGCAACTTCGGCCGACTGGCTCGCTTACTCGGCAGTAGTTCGACGTCAGTATTATTTTTAAAAATAGAAAAAACAGCGTAATATTTCTGAAAAATAATAAAAAAAGTGTATTATTTAAAAAAAATAGCCATCTTCTCCCCTACTTCCTCCCTATTGTCGTCCGTCAAGTACTCTGACATGAACTCTGCTCGAGCACGCGACCATGGGGCCTCTGACACGGACTCCTTTACTCGTTCTGCAAGCTGAAGCTACATACAAAAAGGCATTGAGTCCCAAGTTCCGTCCGTTCAATTTCGTCCACGTTGCCGCACTAAAGCGTTCAATCTCGTCGACTTTGCCGGAACACCGCTACACCCAAGCAATGGTTTCTTCCTTCGTCACCTACACAAGCTAGCAACAGGCCTCCTCTGTCCCGCTCGCTCAATGCCGTGGAAATTCATGATCGGCATGAACCCATAGCCGCAGCCTCTGGAATCCCTTGAAAACGATTACCGCCAACGACTGGGACATAGCAGCCCTGGCAAGGAGCATCAGTCACCGCCGCAAACTCCTGAATCTCTAACCTATATATTGACGGGGCTGAGATAGCGGAGCCTGAACTGGCGGCCATGGGTGACGAGCAGGATGGGACAGTAGTGCTCCGGGACGGGCTGTGGTGAGCTTTGCAGTCCACGAGAACTCACTGGTGCGCTCCCCACTGGCGCACTCCGAAGCATTACGCGGCTTACCACGCTCGGCTACATGATAACACCATCCGTGGCACATTCCAGGGCTTGCCGAGCTGGCCGGAGCGACCCTATGCCATCCACCCTCGAGTAACTGGGCGATTTGTGCAACCTCCGTGTGCTGGGCGATTTGATCTCCAGGATGTGCAACCTCCGTGTGCTGGGCGATTTGATCTCCAGGACAACCTTTGCCGGCGTTCGTGAAAGCTAGATGATTGTCTTTAACTTGTCGTACAGCTTCCTCCAGGATGAGGTCCAGGATACACTCACGCTCCATGCGTTCTTCGGCCACACCTCAAAGTTCCATCGTTTCCAGGATGAGGTCGTGAATGCTTCCTTTCGGTTGGCCTCGCCGACCGCGACCTATGATCCTGCCCCAGCCACCGGCAGCCGCGACGATCTGATCGCCATGTCGACCTTCGACGAGACGGGCGAACAAGTTGGGCAAAAGTCAAGGGACTTCCAGGTTAGCGGCATGGAGCGTTGTGGTATGATCACCCTTGTCAACGGGGCCGCGGTTTCTTCACAATGATCCTGCATCTTCCTGCTTCATACCAAGATAACCGAGATGACTGTAAGTTTGGTTGTGCCAAGCTGACAGGAGCGCCGGGCGTCACGTATCTGATGAATATGATAGGGCCCATCTTTTCTATTGAATGTGCACGTTCGGTTATATTCAAGTTAGTGCCTGTAATAAAGGAGCCATAGCTAGCTGCCGGGTGATTGTTTGCTCCAGCCCATGCACGTATGCATGCTCATGTCGATGTATTTATAGACAAAAACTGTGATCAATACAATAGTGTGTTGAATCTCTCTCACACACGCACGTGCGCGTGCACGCACAGTTCACAGTTCACACAAAAAAGAGAATATCGTTGGTTTTATATAGTGAACAATGCCTGAACTATTCACAGTTTTCAATTTCAGTGATTTGTTTCTTTAGTGTGTAGCCCGCATTTCAATGTATTTTGTCGTGAATGTTTCCAACCATGATGTATACATTCGCATGATACTGTGTTTTTTCTTCAAGTTTTTTTAAGCATTCAAGCATTAATTTTGAATTTATAAATTAGAAAAACCTTCGTATCCTCGAGCTCCAAACGAATTTTTGTTAGCCTAAGATAGTGCAATAAAAACTTTTCCCGTAGCAACGCACGGGCATTTTTGCTAGTAGTAATATATGTATGTTACTAGTCTAAGTTACTCCGTACTATGACCAGTCTGACCGTTGGATGTCTCCTCCTGCCGTTTTCACTTCCTCTTTGGCTGGATTGGTCGATGACAACTGGGGCCGTGTGCGTGTGGGTCCGTATGTTCGCTGCACCGAGTTACCCTGCTCCAAGTGGCTCCTTGATTTCGATTCGGTGCGGTGAAAATATCTGCCCCTCGCACGTCGGCACCGGCTTCTTTCCTCTCTCTCCCGTTCACTTTCCCCTTTTCGACCCACTGTTCCCGCGCGTTCTGCTCGCATCGCCTTCTTCCGCCCCGATCTGCTTGCTTTCACGATGACCTTCGCCGTCGATCATACGTATGGCTGAGGTTAGATCGTCCACCTTGTTGTTCGGTTCGTCCACGGTTCGATCTCCTCCGTTCTAAACCTTCCTTTTTTCCTTTCCTGCAGATCTTGGTTGCCCTCTGTTTTCTTGACGTGGTATTGATTCTTGAGTAGGTGCCCCTCTTTGCTTTTTCTTCCGGTGTATTTTCGGTATTTTCGTTTCCTCTGCTTGCATTTCTTGCCTTGCGGCTTACATGTTTGATGAAAATTCCTAACTCGCCGGTGCTATCAGGTTTTACTGAACGTGTTCTGCTGGTGCTCAACTGTGCGTCCTTCTTCCGCCGTTCATCGACCGTCTGCTGCTGCTGCTCATTCTTAGCAGAGGTTTGTCTCTCGCGCTCTTACGCCTTTTAGGTCTTCTATGGTACCTTTTGGTGTTCCTTTCTGTTAGCAGACTTCTTTTTATAGATCTTTGTGTGTGCCTTTTTTCAAGTAGGTTCTTGTAAGCAGAAAAATATTAGCCTTCATGCAAGTCGTCTTTGGCTAAACTGATGACAGTATCGGGTGCCTTATTCACCTAGAAAGGAAGAAGTAGTGGTGCTCTTTTTTACATTGGATATTGTTATTTCTTTTCTGTATATTTGTAATTACTTTCTAGGTTTACACGTTCTTACTTTCTGTATTAGTTTGTTTCTACTGCTTTATGGGTTTAGACGTTGTTCTTTTCTTCTTCAGAAATCTCCTTTGCAGATTTTGTATGACGTTTACCTGATTGTTGACCTGATATTCTTTTTGGTTGTCTTTTGGCCTTGTCTGCAAACAGGTCTACCAGGTCCAGAATATCATCTTGGCTCGATCCTGCCCTGTACTGTGCTTAGTGCTCCTATCAAGGTTTGTTTCTTCCCTGTAGAATATATGTATTGCATATATGTGTGATATGTGTCTATGTTTACTTACACTTGTTTTGTTCCTGCGGATTATCTCCGTGGGTTGTGGTTGTGTTTTTTTTCTTATCATTTTGTTGCGATGCTCTCCAGGATGTGTGCTGTTGTTTACTTCGTCGTTCCTGTTTTAGAGACTCTTGCAGCTCGTTGTGCTTTGCCGGCCTTGTTTTACTTGTGTGAGGTGACTGAGGACGGTTCTGTTTTGGCTGGGGTAGAGCTTGAGCTTCCTTTGGAAGGCGTCGGCGCGGTGTCACGGAGGCAGTTCTTTTGGAGCACAGCCTGGCGTGGCTGCGTTGGCGCTTACGATCACGCTGCTGTGCAGGCCATCAATTTTTTGCAACGAATCTATGGGTTCGTTGTGCGAGACTACAACTATGAATGCATGATGGCGTATAGGGAATCCATGCGTTCTGCTGTTCCTGTCGCTGTGTATGCTGCTCGGCACGCCGGGAGATTGGAGAGAGAGGTTTCTGTAGGGCCAGGGTTATTTACCTCGCCTCCTGTTGAGCGGGGAACGTTAGATTGGAATTTATTGTGCTCTCAGCTTATGGCATCCATGCGTAATGTGTAGATTCTGTAATTGATTCTTGTACTGAAACTAGGCTGCTTACTGTTTGAGAGCTTTGTATAACGAGATGTGGTTTATAGTGAGATTATTGCGTAGTCGGGTGTGCTGTTCTCTGTAAGTATTCTCTTGCTCCCTGCGTCGCTTCTCTGTGTAAAAAAGTTTTCGGTAGGCTCTTGTCTTTGCTTCTTTTTGGGCTTGCAGCAGACAAAGTGAACACACTTTGATTCCTGCCAGGATTTTAGGTGGGCTGTTAGTGTAGGTGGGCTGTTAGTTTTGTTTCTCTTTGGGCTTGTGGAAAGCAGACTGAATAGGCCTTGGCTCTTGCTATCTCAACCTTGTTTTTATAGTGTTTTGGTTTGTCCCATTTCTTTTGTTTTGCTGTTAGATGCTTAGCTTCTTGGTGGATCCATTTAAGGGTGTTTTGATACCTTTTTAGTTCGGGTTTCCTTTGTTGGTTATTTCTTCCCTTTCGTGTACAGGGATGAAAGTGGTTGGTGGTAAAGCATTTCCAGTGCCCTCTTCATATTATTTTATCCCTTTTATTTGGGTGCTGTTCTTTTACATATGTTTCTTACTTTCAGGATTTTAAAAGGTTTTAGTGCTGCTGCGTTGAGTATGGCAGTTCCTTGCTTTAGTCAATGTTTTATGCTCCGGCATGTCCATCTTTAGATTTCTCTGGTTTGTTTGGGTGCTTTCTTGACATTCCAGTGATGTTTGTGCTATGATGTAGGATTTGTAGTCCAGTGATTTTGCTATGACCTACCTCACGCCTATGTTCTACCGTATACGCTATGGATAGCCCTCCTGTTGTTTCTCGCCGCCGCAGGGCCGCTGCTGGGGTGGCTCTTGTGCCTCTTCCTCGTGCCTCTCGTCGTAAGAATCCTACGGATAGCCCTCCTGTTGTCCGTCGCCCCCGCAGGGTGGCTGCTGGGGTGCCTCTTGTGTCTCTTCCTCGTCCCTCTCGCCGTAAAAATCTTATCTCGTCGGCGTTTGTTGGATATATTGCTTCAGGCCTTCCCAAGAGAAAATGTATGACCCTTCTTGTCACTTCTCGGTAGTCCCTTTTTATGTTACCTTATTAATGCCTTTGTTTTCGTGTTATTACTATAGACGATGGGTTCTTCCCTGTTCTTACCTCTGAGGTTACTGCTGCGAATCGAAAGAAACGCAAGCTCATATACGATAGATGGTTTGGTGGTCGTGTGCCAGGTGCTTATTTAGTTCCTTTACTCTTTACTTCCTTAGACTTGTCTTATGTTTATGACGCCGTGTGAGCTTTTGGATTGCTGTATTTCGTACAGATGCACCGTTTACTTCTCCCTTAGATCCTTTGTAGATTGGTTTCACAGATGAGGAGGTTGCTATTTTTAAAGGTACACATGATGATTTCTTTGTCACGTGGGGCTTGGGGTCCTTGCTCGGTAAGACGGAGCAGGTGGATATGCCTTTCACTCGTGCTCACGGTGTAGCTCGTTTGTTGATTAGCGTGGCTAACATTCAGTTCTTGCGGATGTGGTCAGATGGTGTTATGAGGGTATTTCTTACATGTTGAATGTCGAGTATGAGGACCCGGACTTGTTTCAGGATTTTGAGGAGCTGCTACCTATGGATACCTCACGAGGGGAGGTGCTTACAGGGAACCGTGGAGAGGACGCACCCGGTGATGGTGACAGGGTTCCAGTCCGTGGATTCGTCTAAGCCAGTGATGCCTTTCGGGGAAAACACCGGTTTTGGCACCGTCCAACATGCTTCAGCTTGGCTCTGTTGGGGCTTTCTCTGCGCCTCCTCGTCTTTGGAGTGATCGTGTGGAGTTGGATGATCCGTCTGAGCATGTGCCACCGGTGATTCCGGAGGTCTTGAGGGCTAAGGAGGACAGACTTCTTTGCTCGGAGGTTGTTTCTCCTCCTTCATCCCCTGCACCGGTTGGACATGACGACTCTTGTGGACGACTTCGGCGGAGCTGGCCGGAGTACGGTCAGTCCTGCGCTCTTGCAGGTGATCGGTTCGTTGGGGCTCAGGCCGGTAGCAGTGGTTATGACCACTCCGGAGGCTCGGCGGGCATCGGATGGGTCTAGCGGCGGGAGGCCAGCGTCTGCCTTCTCCTTCATTGCGGCATCGAGGCGGCTACCGATCTTCTGGGAGGGTCGGCTATTGGCAGACCGGTGTCTTCACCGGCCAGTCCGGCCTCCACAGCTGGGAGGAATCTTCACCACTTCACGCCGCCCGTTTATGCGCCAGCGAGGTAGTCGCCTCACCGGCCCCCATTTGTGTTGGGTGGTGGGTGGAGCCACTGCAGCCTCTTGCCTCGGTCTTGGCGTGTGGGCTGCCCCGAACCCGGCATTCTTGGCGGAGTCGCCCATTGACGGCTGCAGCGGCGCCGCCGATTTCTTCTCTGCTGGTAGCGGCGACACGGGTGTCGGCTGTGGGGAAGGGCAGCGGTCTCTCCTGCAGGGCTTCCCGCGAGAGGTCATCGCTTTGGTGGTATCCGGACCTGTCTCCCGGGGGAGGCGGATCGGCGGGGAGGTTGCAGGAAGCGGCCGACGTCGATGACATTCAATCTGCGGTGCACTTTGAGAGCTGCCAAGTTGCGGGGACGTCGAGACCACCTTTGGTATATACATTATTAAGTCAAATTCCATTTTGCATTTCACTGATAATGAGATCATCCATAATGCAAATCAACTAGGAATTTCACTTGGTAATAATGATCTTCAAATTGCTAAATCAGTTAACGACATTTTTGATTTGGAAGCTGAGCGTGCGGTAGATATGATTCGTCACATAGCTGCAGTTAAACCTATGAATGATTCGGAGATTGATGCGCTTGGGGTTAGGGTTCTAGATGGTATGTGTGCCGATCTTGACCCTGTTTGTCTCGAGGCGGAGGAGGACTCATAGCCTGAGACGTCTCTTCATGTAGATGAGCCTTTAGTGCTGGAAGTTGAGGATGAGGGCCATATTCAGGTTGATGGTCAAGTGAAGCCTAAGCGGACATGGAAAAGAAAGGTTTATCAAGTTTCAGCTGTGCGTAGGAGTGCTAGGATCCGTCCGCCAAAAAATTTCATGATGACTTATGAGAGGCATTTTACGGAATAGCAGAGGTCTTCGTGACTTGGCTAAGTGGAGGTTGCTGGCGGATGCTTCTCTTGAACATCATCTGGATTTTATTGCTGTGTCGGAGCCTGGAAGAAGCAATTTCACTAATCAATTCCTTGCCACTTTGTCTGGGGGGGTAGATTTTGATTGGCACTGCCTCCCACCTCGGGGAAGATCCGGCGGGGTTTTACTTGGGGTTAAGTGTGAAACGATGGAGGTTCGGAGTGTAGTTATGGGCGAGTTCATTTGTCAAGTTTCGGAGTTAGATCTAAGGCGAGATGGGTTTGATTGGGCTTTGGTGGCAGTCTCTGAGCTGCACAACCGTAACTCAAACCAGATTTCTTAGCAGATTTGGTGCGCATCATGCTAATGAACAGTTACCTCTCTTAGTGGGAGGATTTCAACATAATCCGAAGAAAAGAGGACAAGAATAATGCCAATTTTGACGGCCGTTGGCCCTTTATGTTCAACACTATCATTGAAAGTTTGGATCTCAGAGAGATCGAACTCTCGGGTAGGAAATTCACTTGGGCTAATTCGTTAACGGTCCGACCTTTGAGAAACTTGACCGTGTGCTAGCTAGTGTCGAGTGGGAACAGAAGTTTCCCTTGTTAACGGTGCAGGCTTTGACTCGAGGTGTCTCGGATCATACACCGTTACTAGTCGATTCCGGAGTTCAAAATTTCATGGGTAACAAGAACATTTTCTCGTTTGAACTTGCCTGGTTTGAAAGAGAAGGGTTCCTCGAGTTGCTAGCTAGAGAGTGGGCTATGGACTCGGGAGGTAGGACGCCTACAGACAGATGGCAATCCAAGATTCGTCATCTCCGTCGTTTCCTTCGTGGCTGGGCTAAGCACACGCATGGGATTTATAAGGTGGAGAAGGACAGACTTCTTCTAATCATTCAAAATTTCGAAGCTAAAGCAGAAACCTCTATCTTGGATTCCAATGAGTTGGCAACAAAGATAGATGCAGAGATGCAGCTTAAAAAGCTTCTCCGTGAGGAGGAATTGAAGTGGGCATTGCGGGCTAAGGTTCGCAAAATCGTAGAAGGCGAGGATAACACTCAATTCTTTCACATGATTGCGAATGGGAAGCATCGTAAGAAGAGAATTTTCCAATTAGAACAAGATGAAGGGACGATAGTTGGTCAGGATAATCTCAAAGAGTACATTACCAATTATTACAAACAGTTGTTTGGTATCCGGTAGAGACATTTGTGTCATTGGATGAGTCTAGGGTTGAGGATGTGCCTCAACTTGAGACCGCCGAGAATGAGCTCTTTTGCTCCTTTCTCGGAGAAAGAGGTGTTTGAGGCTATTACTAAAATGGAGAACAACAAGGCTCCAGGCCGGACGGGTTTCCAGTAGAGTTTTACAAGAAGTGTTGGCATTTTATCAAGGGAGACTTGATGCCCATGTTTCACGAGTTTTTTGAGGGACGGCTTCAATTGTTCAAGCTTAATTTTGGGACGATTACTCTTACGCCCAAGAAGACCGAGGCTGTTCGGATTGAGCAGTTTCGACCCATTTGTTTGCTAAATGTGAGTTTCAAGATCTTCACTAAGGTGGGGACAAATAGGCTTACACAAATAGCACACACGATGAGTTCGGCCGTCCTGCAGACTGACTTTCATGCCGGATAGAAACATCCTGGAAGGGGTTGTTGTCTTGCATGAAACGCTCCACGAAATCCACTCCAAAAAACTTGATGGCGTAGTTTTTAAAGTGAATTTTGAAAAAGCATATGATAAAGTCAAATGGCCTTTCCTTCAACAAGCGTTGCGTATGAAAGGTTTTGATCCGGCCTGGAGAAACCAAATTGACTCTTTAACGCAAAAAGGGAGTGTCGGGATTAAGGTCAATGATGACGTGGGTCATTATTTCCAAACACACAAGGGCCTACGGCAAGGAGACCCTATGTCACCGATCATGTTTAACATAGTGGCTGACATGCCGACTATTTTAATAGGTCGGGCAAAGGATCTTGAGATGGTAGGTGGCACGGTTCCACATCTAGTAGACGGCGGGTTATCTATTCTTCAAGATCTTGATGATACTATCATATTTATGGAGCATGATATGGCGAAAGCAAGGAACATGAAGCTGCTGCTTTGCTTATTTGAACAATTGTCCGGGCTAAAAATCAACTTCCACAAGAGCGAATTGTTTTGCTTTGGAAGAGCAAATGATGACCGGGAATCGTATCAACAATTGTTCGGATGTGAATTGGGGTCTTTACCATTTACGTATTTAGGTATACCCATTCATCATCGTAAGCTAACTAATGTTGAGTGGAAATGTATTGAGGATCGTTTTGAAAAGAAAGCGAAATTTGTTGGAAAGGAAAGCTCATGTCATATGGAGGTCGATTAATTTTGATTAACTCGGTCCTTACTAGTATGCCTATGTTTACATTATTCTTTTTCTTGGTTCGGTCGGAGTTAGGAAAAGGTTAGATTTCTATCGATCTCGATTCTTTTGGCAAATTGATGAGCTTAAGCGAAGTATAGACTTGCGAAGTGGGATATTATCTGCAGACCTAAGGACCAAGGTGGCCTAGGTATTGAAAATCTGGAAATCAAAAATATATGTCTCCTTAGCAAGTGGCTTTATAAGTTGTCATTCGAGACGGAGGCCACTTGGGCATGATTTTACGCATAATAAGTATCTCTTTGCTAAAACCTTGGCCCAGGTGTCTGTGAGACCTTCAGACTCGCCCTTTTGGAAGGGTCTGATGAGAGTTAAACAAATATTTTTCAACAAGACTAAATTTATTGTTGGGAATGGTACCACGACGAGGTTTTAGGAGGATACGTGGCTTGGGGAGACCCCACTAGCACTTCAATATCCTTCTTTGTATAACATAGTCCAACGTAGAGGTGCCTATGTTGCTCTTGTTTTACTGATCAGTTCCCCTCAATATCAACTTTAGGCGGACGATTGTTGGTAATCGTTGGGAGGCCTGGCTCCATCCGGTTCGACGTTTAATGGATGTCCGGTTGTGCGCTAACCCCGATCACCGTGCATTGGAAACTTACTAAGAACGGTGTGTTCTCGGTCAAATCAATGTATCAAGCTGTCATTAACTCTACTGTCATCCCTACCTCCTTACATGTTTGGAAAGTTAAGGTACCCTTACGTATGAAAGTGTTTATGTGGTTTGTGCATAAACAAGTCATTCTGACTAAGGATAACCTTGCAAAACGTAATTGGGTAGGTCCGCTTCGATGTAGCTTCGTG
Organism: Aegilops bicornis; assembly: GCA_021605145.1. Taxonomy (NCBI): domain Eukaryota; kingdom Viridiplantae; phylum Streptophyta; class Magnoliopsida; order Poales; family Poaceae; genus Aegilops; species Aegilops bicornis. The sequence goes on along the minus strand of CM038675.1, from coordinate 356,481,518 downwards.
ATCATTACGAAAACATCAAACACCTCTTTCTCGATTGTCCGTTGGCTAAGATTCTGTGGCGGTCGGTTCATATTGCTTTTAATATCGGTCAGCCCACCTCTATTAGTATGTTATTTGGAACATGGCTAGATGGGGTGGATTCTGACATTGCAAGACACATTCGGGTTGGCGTTTGTGCACTTTTGTGGGCAATATGGAATTGCAGAAATGACTTAGTCTTTAACCGATCAACAAACATTCACTTTTTGCAGGTTATCTTCAGGGCCACGGCGTTCATCCGTATGTGGTCGCTACTCACTCCGACGGAGGCCAGTGAGCGTTTGGTTACTGCGTCTATCCGATGGGAGATGGTAGCTCGGGATATTTTCAACCGGTTTGGATGGCGGTCATGTAATAGGATAGACATGTAGTGATCCTATTGTTTGGCCAGCCGGTTGTGGCTTTGGGCTGTTCTTATTTACAGATTTTGTTATAGTTTGTACTATGACCTTTCGGTACTTTGCGACTGGTTTTTCCTTTTAATAATATGAGCCGTATGCATCTTTTTGATGCAGAGGCTGGGGCACGTCCCCTTTTCCAAAAAAAAAACATGCGATATCTTGTTTGCGCTGCCTCTGTCTTACCAGAGTCTATTGTTGTATGATTTGATCTAAGGACATACTTGTTCCATAGCTGGTTATGTAGGCAGGTCTTTCTATGGAGGCCCAGCATATAAGTGTTCCCGTTGTAAGTCGAGCTTCTGGTATCAGGAGAGGGCGAAGTCTGAATCTGCAGTAAGCAAAAGGCGGGTTGTCTACAACCTCTGCTGCAAGGGTGGGAAAGTCTTTGTTGAGCCTTTTAAAAAACCGCCTCCATTTCTTGTTGACCTTCTAAAATTTGATGGACCCCCACAGAGCAAGAATTTCATTGAAAAAATACGACAATATAACTGTTTGTTTGCTTTTACTTCCATGGGGGCGAAAATAGATCGTTCAGTAAATAATGGTGGTGGTCCAAACATTTTTAAAATCTCCGGCGGTATATGTCATCGGATGGGATCTCTTTTGCCACAGGAAGGGAATGCTCCAAAATTTGCAGAGCTGTATGTGTTTCATGGTGGAAATGAGATTGATAATCGAATTCAGGCTTTAAACAAGGAAGATAGAATTCTGGGTGGGTTAGATAAGGATATTGTTAATGGTCTGAAGCTCATGCTTGATGAGCACAATTCTCTTGTAAAAAAATTCCGCATCGCTAAGGAGATCTTGGCTGAGAATGAATTTGCTGAAATTTCTATTCGTATAGTTGCTCCTGGCAAAGATGATGGCCCTCAATTATCGAAAAAGGCTTTTGCCCCGCTTTATATATAAAGCATTGACAACAGTGTCCGATACAACCGTATTCACCCACCACAAACGCACACACACACCCAAGGCAGGATACATAGGCGCTGAGCGCAGCAACACACTCCCTAGCACTACAAGAGCCGCCGAGGGCTTCGGTAGTGACCGCGAAGAAGTGAAGCCGCATATGACGAACCGTGGGCTTCAAGGCGGCGCCTTCAAGAAGGATGCGACACCGGAGCGCCGCCACCGCCCGATCCGAGGATCAGAGTTTCCCCTGGAGCAACACGAAGGGCAATTATAGCCGCGACGACGCCTTCAAAAAGGGAGCGATCTTCGCCGTCGCCAGTCCGTCCGAAGATAGAGTAGGTTTTCACCCCGGCCAATACTCACTGCCACCAAACGCCACACACCGTCTACCACGCCGCCCACACGGCCATGGCAGCACCGAGGCACGAGCTCTGCCCATGAGCACCGCACCACCACCACAAGGGCCGCCGCCCCGGACACCAAGACCATGACACCAAGACCCCCGATCCCCACCGCTACCCCAACCGCAGAAACGAGTGGAAAGGATCCGCCTTTCGCACCCATGGCCGGTCCAAGCGCCGAGACCGAATAGGCCGGCCATCAAGCCTCCATCAAGCCGTCCTGCTACACCGGGCGTCGGACGAGCGCGGTCCTGCCGCCGGGCACGAGACGGGCCGGTCCTGCTGCCGGGCGCGAGACGAGCGCAATCTCGCCGCCGGGCGCGAGACGGCCGATCTGCTACTGGCGCGAGACCAGCTCGGTCCAACGGCACCGGGTGCGAGACGGTCGATGAACCGCAGCCGGGAGAAGGCCAGCTCTCCGGCGAGAGAAGCGGCCGGACGCCGAGGAGTGGAGTCAACGGCCGTCTGAGCATCCTACAAACGAAGTCGACGCTGTAATCAGTCGCCGCCGCCAGCCAACTCGCCACCACCACATCACCGCGCTTCCACGCTCGTCAAGACCACTCGACGCCCGGCCACCCAAAGACCGGAGCAAAGCATGGATACCGCCGCCACACCACCACCTCCACGGGGTCGCCGGCCACCCCCGCCATCGATGACCCGCACATCCACCGGATCGGGGCCGGGATGCCCCGATCCGCCGCCAGCACGACCGTGCCCACCAGATCCCACGGGCCGCAGGTGGGGAAGGGAGGAGTCGCCTGGCCACAAGGGCGCGGGCGGAGCGCCGAGCAAGAGCCGGCCGACCCGACGCCATGGGCGAGGAGGCGGCCGCATGACGCCATCCATCCACGCGAGAAGAATCGCCCGCCCCGCCTCGGCCACGCTGCCTTTGGCGTGGCGCCCGGCGGCGAGGAGGAGATGGGGTGGAGGGCTGGAGAAGCTGAGGTTGCCTGACGGCAGCCAAGGGAGCGCCTCGGGAGGGAGAGGGAGAGGGAGAGGGAGAAGGGTATTTTGGTTACCCGAGATGGCCCTTAGTTTAATCTTCCTTCCACGGATGAGCTTGCATGCTTAGTTGTTGGTGAATTAACATTGAAAACTCCTAGCCGTGATATAATAATACATGGTAGGGGAACACATTTGCAGCGAATTTCGTCTTTACATCCTGCTTATATGGCTTTACAATACCCTCTACTCTTTCCGTTCGGTGAGCGTGGATTTCAGCTTGGTGTGAAATACATAGCGGTAGATCATGAAGGTTCCAACAAAAGAGAGAAAATGACCATGCAGGATTTTTATTGTTTTTGTTCACACTATAAAGAAGGCCAGCATAACCCTTGTTTGTCTTGTGGTCTGTTGTCTGATCAGGCAGTTGTAGATTCTCGTGTATGCACAGATGAGTCCAGGCTACATTTTATTTTGCTATGCAACGATGATCTGAGAGCTGAGAATTAGATGCGGTTGGAGCGGGCCGCATAGATGGAAGTTCAGTTGGTAAAAAAATATATTGTCCTCTTCTTTTACTGGTGGACGCCGTTATATGATCGAAAATTTTCAGGATGCGGTGGCTATCGCCCGTGTGCATGGTTGTCCTGATCTTTTTACTACTTTCACATGTAATCCTAAGTGGCCTGAGATAACGGAAGCTCTTTCTGTTGAACATGGCCAGAGACCACACAATAGGGCTGATATTATTGTTAGGGTGTACCACATGAAACTTAATGAGTACCTTCGTGATATTAGATCTGGCAAGGCATACGGCAAAGTGGTCGCAGGTAATGCAACCTGTTGCTTACTTTCTCTGTGGAGATTTTTTTTTTGTTTAACTTGACTGCCTTCTCCCAGTTTTGCACACTGTGGAATTTCAGAAAAGGGGCTTACCGCACGCGCATATACTTACTTGGCAAGACAAAGAGAAGCGGGGTGAGGTTAGCCCTGCTTTGATTGATTCGTTCGTGTGTGCACAAATTCCTGATCCCGTGGCAGATCCTCTTGGATATGCCCTCGTTGCTGAATTCATGATGCATGGGCCATGTGGGGAGGATCACCCTAAATGTCCTTGTATGAAAGATGGCCTGTGTTCGAAAAAAATTCCCTAAAACATTTCAGGAAGAAACATCGATTGATGAAGTAGGCTTTCTTGTCTACAGGCGTCCAAATAATGGCCGTTTTATCATGAAAAACAAGACTAGGCTTGATAATAGGCACGTTGTGCCTTATAACATGGCAATGCTGAAGAAATATCAAGCTCATTTAAATGTTGAGTGGTGTAACAAAATACATGTCTTAAAATATCTGTATAAGTATGTTACCAAGGGCCCTGACATGTCAAAAACTCTGTTTAATAGGATAAAAAATTCTGAGGATTCAAATGATAATGGGGTGGATGAAATTGAAGAGTATAGAGTGTGTCGATACGTATGTGCCCATGATTCATTTTGGAGGTGTTATGAGTATGACATTTTAACATATAATGAGGCTAGCCAACTTGTCTTCGGTTGTCCCTCGATTTGCTTCGATTTGGACCGTTGGACGTTGGTCAAACAGTTAATTTTTGCGTTGGTTGACGTTGGATCTTTGTTGGTTTTCGTTTTGACCGTGCGGTGAGTTCTCGGCAGACCATGACCTGTGGGCTCGTCTCTCAGCCGATAGGCTGGGTGAGCCTTTTTCGGGCGTGAGTGGCCTCTCCTGCCGCGCCGCGTGCGTGCGTCGTGGGCGCTGCGTGTGATTTACGCGATATGCGGTTCCCGATCGTCCTGTGGTTCGCTCGTTAGTGACGCTGTAGGTGGGGCTGTCTTCTCCTTGGTCCCGCGCGTCATTGTCCTGCCTCTTGCTTTTTTGTGTGCGTGTGGCCTCCCGCGTCTGGATTGGCTCGTGTCGCGTATGGAGCGAGGAGGGACGCCATCGCCATGCTGCGTCGCGTCGTGAGGCGTACCGGTGGCTTCTTTTTCTTCGGGTCATCTGTTACCGTTCACGGGCGTGTTTCTTTCTATCCGGTGGGCCTTGTCCCCTTCTGGCCCCGCGCGTCAGCTCCCTCTGCCGCTGGGGCTCATCTCTTCTCCAGTGTCGCTTTGACCTGTCGCCCACCTGTCTCATCGTCATACCTCTCGCCGTCCTCTCTGAGGAGCCCTCTTCGTCCGCCCCAGGCCCAGCAGGCGATGTGGGCGCCGCCCTCGTTGCGAGGAAGCCGGTGGAGGAAGTGCTGTCGGCCGGAGGAGGGGATCGATTCGATCTGCGGAAGAGAGATGGAAGATGAGAGGGAGAGAGGGAAGGAAGGAGAGGGATTCGATCTGCAAGAGAGAGAGAAGATGAGAGGGAAAGAGAGAAGGAAGGAGAGGAGGGAGAAAGAGAGAGGAAAGAGGAGAGGGAGGCGCGACAATGGACGTGAGAGGGTCAACGGTCGGCGTTGGCCTGCCCCAGCGAGGTCGGGCGCGACCTAAAGGTTGGTGGTGGCTCGATAAGCTCCTGGATCAGGACCTACGAGGAGGCTGGGGCTCGGGCGCGAGGTACGGCAGGCTGCGCTCCACCTCTTCCTCGAGGAGCATGTGCAGTGGGCGGACGGCAGGTCGCGCGGTTGTGCGGTGGCCTCAATGGTTGCACAATGGGGACTCCATGTATCTCCTGCGCTCTGCAACCCTCTCCTTCCCGGCACGGCAGAAGCAAGGATGCCGAGGCGGTTCAGGTTTGCCTTCATCTCCTCTCATCTGCAGCTTCATTAAAGCATATCACAGGGATTTAGCTTATGTATGGACTACACGTACATGGAGAAGTTTTAATGTACACATGTCACTGAAAGTGGCCAACACAGCCACAGTCCAGTATCCAGCTATTTGCGCCCACGTAGTTATATCAGTTGGTTTTAGTTCTGAGATTTTTTTATTTTGCCTTTTTTGGGGAAAAAATTGGATGTATGAAATCTGAGATTTGTACAGTGCACTGCTTTTCTTTTCATCTTCAGTTGCGAGGAAGAGTAGGAAGATCGGGCAGAGATGGTTTCACATACCTCTTCTACACTTACAAGTCTCCGCTTTCCAGGATTGCCATGGTGAGCTGCTGCTGTAGTCCTTCATAATATTTTTTGTCCCTTTGCTAAACTTTGTTCTCTTATTCTGATGCTATGATTTGTGATGGCTAGATGAGATTTGTGGTGAAAGGTTTCCTTTCTTTTGTTTACCTACAGATCTTGAATGCACGATTGATGATTTTATTTGATAGGTTAGAAATCTAAATAATAAACATTTTTAAATTGTGTAGTTGGTAAACATGGAAAGCCAAGAAAATATATAGCTTACTTACAGTGTTGTTTGATCAATTGCTTTGCAGCAGGCTCACTGATGGAGTATGTCTAATCTTGGACTGCATTTATTGCCTGGTGTTGGTGTGTTTCTTTTATTCTGTTTAGGAGGGTTCTAAGCTATTAAGGAAACATACAATTTATCAGTTTGAGACCTGCTTCAGTCTGTGTGTTGCTGCAGGGAGCTTTGGATGGTGGTCTTGATATTCCGCACAGTGACAAGAGATTTGCTGGCTTCAAGAAGGATGAGAAGCAGCTGGACACTGAGATTCACATAACTACATTTATGAAGATCATGTTGCTGACTACATGAAGGTGAGTTGGATCCATTGTCCTTGTGGTTTTATTACAATGCCATTTCTTCATTCCCCTCAGCTATCATTGTTGTATACATGAATTCTTTCTGAAAGATATCTGAGCCTGATTCATCCATATAAAGTATCCTAAAACAGTGTACTTTGTTCTTATTTCTGAAGCAGGTTACTGAATCTTGTTTTAACTTCTGCTCTACCCTTATTTCAGTCAATAGCTGATGAGGAACCTGAGAAGTACCAACTTCACTTTAGTGAGTACATCAAGAAGGGGATTGCGGCTGATGACATGGAAGCACTGTACAAGAAGGTTCATGCTGCCATTCGTGCTGATCCTACCATGGCAAAATCAACCAAGGAACCTCCAAAGACGCACAAGAGGTAGATGTATCTTGCTGTTTATTAAAGTCAGACAACTTATTTCAGCACTTTTATTGGATTGCAAGTTAACGGGACTGTTCGCTGCAGGTATAATTTCAAGAAGCGTTGAGGTAGGTGACACAGTTTGCCATGTATGTGATGTTGCAGCTCAAAATTAAGATGTTGTCAATCCAATAAGAGAAGCCAAGGAGCTATTGGCGATCGTGTGGTGCACGACCTTATACTGGATCATGAAGTTTATCAGTATGTCGTAATGGGTATCAATGTTTTCTCATACTCATGTAGTCCATTCACTCCTAAACTGTATGTTCTTCTTTTGTTAAAACCTTGAAGTATTAAGATGTTAGGGTAAATAAATTCCTTCAGAATCAATAATAGAAAAGTTTTGCTATGCAATAAGATACAGTTGCATGCAAAAAATAATCTTGTCTTATATAGTTATATATCAAAACTATGGATTTGCTATGCACTTCTTGTGATCATTAGTATTCACTGTTTTCCTTTGGATTTTGTTGGACACCTGCGACATCGTGGTGTCAGACGCGACGGACGCTGCCAGGTCCGCGCCCACATCGTGCTCAGGGAGCCTGGCCTCTTTAGTCGTGTTCTCCATCTTGCAGCGCATGATGAACTACACTATAGAGTTCAGCTGTGTTTCCCCTGTTTTCTTCTACTATAAGAGTTCTAACGATTTGTACTGTTTGGCTGCAAATTTATGCCGTTTGCATCACCATATGGATAGTCGTAACAAATGAAGAGATTTCAGAGAGTTTCACAATCTGACTCGAGTCACAGGCTATAGGTTAACTTTAATTGAATGGTAGTATGGGAGTAATAATTTCTGAAATCTAGAAATGATCTGGTTGCTCATATCGATCTTTCTGGTAATCTGATCTGCCTTTGCTGTATTAGTGTTGTTGGGTTAAAAATCAACAGTGATGTTTAAAAAAGATAAAGGTGATTGTTGTAGTTACTGGGATCCTCCAAGTGGATCATAATAATGATGAGAAAACATAATCAAAAAAACATAAATTGGATTAAATGGAAACCCACTTTCTAGGATTGTGGGTTGAAGAGAGAATGGATGCAGGGCTTTGTCTCAATGAGATTATCTGACAAGAATGAATTAGTGATCAACAGTTTAGACGCAGCAAACCTTCTTACTTCCTCCACCTCCGGACTATGTTATTCTCATTTTTTTGTCCTTCGTTGTTGTGTCGCTCGACTGCATCTTTATTAGTTCAAATTCATGCTTGTTTTAACTAGGATGAATTTAGGAGTGGTTACCTTTTCATGGTACAGTTGAGCTGATGTTGAGTATGTGTTTGTGTGTAGCGGTTCATTTCCTCCCTTTTCTTTTTGCAGCATTTCGTTCACTTGCAGCTTATAAAAAGTGTGTAGCTAGGATGAATTTAGGAATGGTTACCTTGTCATGGTACAGTTGAGCTGATGTTGAGTATGTGTTTGTGTGTAGCGGTTCATTTCCTCCCTTTTCTTTTGCAGCATTTCGTTCACTTGCTTATAAAAAGATTCATCACATAGGGCTTTAGCTTGATTGTTCCGCATACCATGAGAACCAGCATGACTTTGGATATATGTTTCTGCGGGTTTCAAAATGTATCCAAGATTGCAGGGAAGTTAATTACACCATCTGTGGAAGATGGGCTGTGGAAGGTGGACATAGCCCCTCAAGTAATTTCACTTTGTCCTGGATAAATAACAGATTACTAATTTATTTGTTTAAACAGGGCAGGTTATTTACGAAAGTATTTCCTATGCAGAATTGGTTAGCATTAACTCTAGACCATTTACTATTGACTAGATAATTTACATGTTGGCAAGGACTTATTGCTGCAGCCTGGTCATAATTGCTCGGCCAATTTCCCAACCCAAATCCAGAACCGCATCATCTTTAGATCTTTACGTGCTTGATGAAATGCCTTAGTGACTAAGCTCTGCACTTTGTTTTTCTTTGTTCTCCTGCTCACGGATTAACCGATGGCTGCAAAACCCAGAGAAGCGTAAGGAACTGGTCCGCAGCGTCTTCCAGTGTATGCGTACACACAATTCGCTTTCCTTTTCTTTTCACACTTTTTATAGATGATGTGGTTGAGTTACGGAGCCTCTTCTTGCAGTGTTGTCTGCGAGGCCGAAGGGTGTGAGCAATTTCATTGAGGCTGATGCAATCTTTGGACCAGTAACAACGCCAGTGCCTGTATATCCCATGACTGGTTCTTTCAGCTCAATATCCATACACTACTTGTTTGTATTCTGTATTCCAGTGCAAAGTATGATTGTTGCTAAACACTTCTGCATGTAACTGTACTACTATCTGCTGTAAAAAAATGTCACTGCACTACCACAATGCTAGCATGCATTCTTTTTTACATCTAACACTTATTGAATTGTTCATCTTCTTTCTCCTCTGTTTGTCACTAAGATTCTTCTATGGCCACCTCTTTGAGGAGATCAACTAATCTTCTTGTCGCAGTTTTTGTTGAAACATTGATTAGGTGCTCCAAGAATGTATATGAGCTTGACATTGTATTTAACTGCATCAAGGTGCAATGATTCTCTTTGTTTGTATTTTATTCTGGATTGTCACTGTCACAATAAATAAAGTCCAGAATAGCATTGGTGTTTTTTATCCTAGCATGTACTCCCTCCGTTCCTAAATATAAGACTTTTTAGAGATTTCAGTAAGGACTACATATGGATGTATATAGACAAGCAGACGCTTTTTTTATATTAGTTGCTTAGTTTCATATGTTGAACTGCGTTGTTGAGTGCAGTGTGTAGGCTCTTTCTAGATTGCTCAGCAAGCGATCAACACGGCACATGTAGAGGCTGTGACAGCTGTGAATGGCATGGGTCTTGTCATACTTATGAGCAGGAGCACGGGCCACATTACTCTTCATGCCACTCTAAGCAGCCGAGATGTCGACTGCTGCTTGAATCCTGAGATTGATTTCCACGTTGTAAGGGAAGGGAGGCATGTTTGAGTTCCTGTATGAAAGGATAAAGAAGAAGGAGCATTTATCGTGGTTTTTGCTGAAGGCGTTGGTCAGGAGTTGACTACCCGGACCGATGACCAGGACCGAGAGCAGGATGAGTATGTCAACATGCTGTTCCTTGACATTGACCTTTTATAAAGTTTACATGCAACTCTCCTCCCTGGTTAAAAAAACCAATTTAAACGTTTTGTTCTTTTGATGGTTACTCATTTCTCTTACCGTTGTTGTATCAAAACAATTGTATTTTCATTGATGGCCGCTTGGGCTCATTTTCTAGGAGAATGAGATGTGGGATAAACTACTATGAAATACTTGGTTCCCTTCAAACAATTTATTAGCTAACTAATTTTGGCTGATGCTGCACATGATACATTTGTACTCTGTTGTTGTTGCCATCTTGCCTTTTTATGTGAGCTTAAACACAATCAACTAACTTTTACTAAGTTCATACCGTATATATTTGCTCAAACACAGTTACTGAAAAATACAAATATTTTTAACGAGTACATGATTTTAAATGGGATTCCGCGCCATTTGGCGCAACGGGTCATGTTATACAAATGTAATTTTTTGGCGCAATGGGTTATACAATTTTTTTTCAAACTTGGATTTTGCAACGTGATAAACATATTTTGAATATAGAATGGTTTAACTAATGGGTCCTGCGATGACCTGCCGTCTTCCACGCCTGCCACCCAGCCGCCCGCACGTGGGAGGCGCGGGTACGGACGGTCGTCGTCGGAGGAGGAGGAGGGGAGGCCGCTCTGACCGGAGTGCGAGGAGCGGGGGGACAACGGCGTCCAGTCTTCAACGCGATCGATGTGCACGAGGACGTCCCAGCGGAGCAAGTTGGGAGGTAGCGCGACCGCCCTGCTCGGCGGTGAAAAGCCTATCATCTCCTCCACCCTACCGGCTCCCCGCGCGTGCTTCCAGAGCGTCCTCTTGGTGGGGATGTGGTGGAGCTGCCACACCCACACCCAGACGGCGAAGAGCTTCGTGTCCGCACGCTCGGAAATGCGGCTGTCGAGGCGGTCGATGATCACCTTGTCGCCCAGCGCCTCCTTCGTGCCCTCCAGGGTCCACAGTTGCATGGGCAGCTTCTCCATGACGACACGGACGTGGAGCATCGAGGTGTCATGGATCGCGTGCGTGTCCTCCCTCCATGGCTCCAGGAGAAAGGCGACGCCGTCCACGGTGATCGAGCCGCGACGGACGGCGAGATCTTTGTGCGCCGGCATGGTGAAATGGACGAAGAAATCTTCGGGATCGTGGCTGGTGACGCGGAGGAGGTGAGTGGGGGTCTGAAACTGCCGCTCGATGGCCCGACCGATGGAGAGGGGGCTGGCCGCGTGCAGCTTGGACATAGCGGTGACCACCATCACAGCGTCAGCCGCAGCAGAAGACTCTTGCTCCATCTCCGGGGTGAAGCGATCACCTTGTGGCTGGTTCTTGGCGGCGCCCGTGGTCGTCTGAGGCGTTCACGGGGCCATCGGGGGCGGTGGATGGCCGGCAGGGAACACTAGGCGTTCCCGCACCGGACGGGCTTGCTGCTCGCCCACGGCCCGGCTTCTCTTGTTCTTGGGGCACTCCCTGCCGAAGTGGCCCGGGAGCTTGCAGATGATGCAATGGAGGGGGTCGTGGCAGTCGACGCGGCGGTGGTGAGGGCTAAGGCAGCGGAAGCAGAGGCCCTTGAACCTCCTTAAGAAGGCCTCGCGCCCCGGCGAGGGAGGGGAACGCCCTGGACCGGGCCCGCAGAGGCGTCCTGGATTGCCCGGCGGACGCCTGCCTGCCTTCTTGCTCCTGCGGGACTGGTAGCGAGTCCATCCCTCATCAATGGCGGCCGGCCCCGAAGAGGGCGGCGGGGAGGGCACAACTACAATGGATCGAAGCCGGGGTTGCTCTGGCGGGGGGGGGGGGGGGGAGGGGGGGGCGTCAAGACCCATCGGTCCAGGGGAAGGGGGGCGTCAAGACCCATCGGTCCAGGGGAAGGGGCTCAGCACCTCGCGGCAGGATTTGCGTGGGCGTCCCCTACACTGACGCGGCCGGAGAACAGGGAGAGGATGGCGCCGCGGAAGATCCAGGGGATCCAGATCCGCCCCCAAGAGCGGAGCATTGATGCTTGGCTGATGGGGATGCGGGATCCCGGGGCGGTGGCGGGGCCGGCATGGGCGGCAGCGGCCCTCCGGGCGGGGCAGCGTTGCTGGGAGCGGCCAGCGGCGCGGAGCGGAGCGGGGCCTAGCCTAGGAGCGGGCGGGGCAGCGTTGCTGGGAGCGGCCAGCGGCGCGGAGCGGAGCGGGGCCTAGCCTAGGAGCGGAGCGGAGCGGAGTCCATTGCCAGCAACCGGTTTTAATTTGCGTCGAGCTATGTCTTTTGAACGGTTACTTTTGGGTGCATAGTGTTGGCTCACTATACGCTTCTGTTTCTCTTGCGCTTGTTTATTGAGCGTAACGTTCTCATTTCCTCCCAGGTATAGAGCTATGTTCTTGCGTATAAATTGTCTTTACCTCTATCTACCTTTTCCTGTCTTCAGTTTGGCTGCCCGGTGCATTATCCTTGCCATTTTAATCGTCCTTGACATGTTTTCCGCAGATGGCATGTTCCAAGCTTTCTGAGATTCACAGTGATAGTAATCATGTCTCCACTTATTTCTTAATCTTGCCTTTTGTACAGATTGAACTGAACAAGGTACAAGTTGGTGGTAGTCATATTTGAGAGATTTTGGTCCAAGGCTGTAAATATATCCCCATTTACATGTCAGATGTGAGGACCTACTGGTGAAGATGAGAGCTCTACAGCGACCAATCTAGAAGGTTTAATCCCGGCTCTTCTGTGCTCATCTGCCTTCCTTGCTTCTCTGTATAAAATCTCGCTACCAATGGTCCATGTTTGCTTTTTGACTGTTTGGTCTTATCATAGTACGTTTTGATCAGATTGGTGTGATCTTGAATGTGTGGTTGAAACGGTTTAGCAGGATTTAAGTTGGATTCAAGAGTTCTCAGTTTGGCCGCAGTGTTCTCATTTTCTTAGGAAAATTGTTGGATGTAATTCCTATTCAATGTTCTGCCGTAGCTGCTCTTGTTCATTTAGTGTCTCTCAAATGCTTTATTTTCTTGTCTAGCCTTATCTCTAGGCATGTTACCTGATAGGTGTTTTTTTTTGTGTTGTTCAGGCCAGGGCTTCAGCGATGAGTTGCAACTTAATGTTTGGTACAGTCATCACCTGCAAGCAAGCACCAATAACATGTGGTGTTTATATTTGATTCGCTTGGTATGAAGGGGCTACACCATCAACTCCATTGGTTTGTTTTCGTCCCTGCTTAGATTTGTTTCCGTGTATGCTAAAATCTTGCTTACATTTCAGTGGTCTTTGCATTATTCCAGTGGTGTCTATACCGAAAAAGGCTTTCGCCCCCGCTTTATATTATAAAGCCAACCGCACAACAAGCATCCAATAAGGTCCAGCACACAAACACGCACACACACACGGAGGTCCACAGGGACAAATAGTACAAGAAAGGGTCAATGCTGAGGGCACAGCACAACAAGCCCTAACACCAAAACACACACGCCACAAACCACAAAGCCGCCAGGCGGTCTAGTCAGGCTCAGGTGGAGGAGGCGGCAGCGGGGGAGCCACGCGGAGCGCCATCGAGCGGAGATCGGAGAGGAGGGCGGTGATGACGTCCCGGTCCTCGGGGCGGCTAAGCGGCCGCCAAAGCTGCAGGTAACCACACAATTTGAAGATTGCGTCAGTCGCACGACGGAGGGGCACCTTCTGAATAACAAGCTTATTTCGAATGTTCCAAAGCGTCCAGGCGAGAACCCCAACGCACAACCATCTAATATGGCGGTAGCAAGCAGGCAGGCATTAAGCTCGGCAAGCAGGTCGGGGAAGTTGGTATTACACCACTGTCCGCCAACCGTTTCGCGGAAGCAGGCCCAAAGGAACTGGGCAGAGTGGCACGAGAAAAAGATGTGGTTAGCATCCTCAATCGTGCCACAGATGGGGCACATCCCATCACCCGGGCCATTACGCTTGAGGACCTCAACCCCACAGGGGAGGCGTCCACGGATCCATTGCCACAAGAAGATCCTGATCTTCAGCGGGAGGCGGATGTCCCAGATTAGGCTAAATGGCTCCGTGGCCGTCGAGGGCGCAATGGCGTCTTACAGGGATTTCGTGGAGAAACGTCAAGAGGGTTCGAGGCGCCAAGACAGAACATCCCGGTCCTCCGCCACGTCCATCGGTAAAAGTGCGATGTCTTGGAGGAGGGAATCCGAGGCAGCCACCTCAAGGGGGCCAAAGGGACGCCGGAAGGCGAGACGCCCTAAGTCAATAAGGGCCGTCTCGACAGAGACCCGAGGGTCAGCCGCAATGGCAAAAAGTTCTGGGAAACGCGCCGCCAGGGGGGCGTCCCCTAGCCAGCGGTCGAACCAAAACAAGGTCGAGGCTCCGGAGCCAACTGAGATGGATGTGCCGATGCGTAGTACGGGCAGAAGCTGGATCACGGACTGCCAGAACTTGGAACCACCCGTACGTTGGCAAAAGGCAAGAGGTTGGCCACGGAGGTACTTATTACAGATGATGGTGAGCCAGAGGCCTCCCTCACCGTTGGCAATACGCCACAGCCATCGGGTCAGGAAGACAGGATCCCAAGGCCCCCCCGGGCTTTGGGCTTGCAGATGTCGGGCCAGCTCAGCCCTTCTTTGAAACCAGTGGTCTTGTTAACCATCAACACTTGATGCTCCTTCTTGACTTCTACCTTTATGGCCTTAAGCACGACGAACAGCTCCGGGATCAACTTCCCTTGCATGTTATAGTTCATCCATATGGTACTTCTGCTTGTCGCCCTCGCCAGCCCTGAAGAACCTCGACTGGTATTTGGCCACCTCCTGGTGGAGGGTCTCATGCAGGCTGTAGAAGCTCATGAGAAACCAGAGAAGGCTAGCAAGCGAGGAGTTGATTAGGATCACCCTATCCGCTTTCGACAGCCAGCGTCCCCTCCAGTGTTCAACCCTGTGCTGCATCCTAGTCACCGTCGGGCGAAGATCCGCGACGGTGAGTCTGGAGTCACTAATGGGCACCCCCAAGTAGGTAGTGGGGAAGGTGCCCAGGCGGCAGTTAAGCCGGTCCGCAATGGACAAAGCTTTGTCCGGGGGGTAGCCGAGGACCATCACTTCGCTCTTGTCGAAGTTGATGGTGAGTCCCGACATCTGTTGGAAACACAGGAGGAGGAACTTCAGGTTGGCGATGTCGGACGCGGAGCCCTCCATCATGACAATGGTGTCGTCCGCGTATTGGAGGAGGGAGACCCCTCCTCCGTCCACAAGGTGGGGGACGACGCCCTGGATATGGCCGCAGGCTTTGGCCTTATCCATATATGATCTGCTTATCATGACTTACTGTAAAGGGTCAGTACTCTATTTTCTCTTGTTTTCTTTTGAATTGTCCCTATTATTGCAAAATTCAGGCTGTGCTTCTGGATGGAGAGCTGATGATTTATCTGCCGTCATTTTATACTTCTTTGTTGGATTGTATACAGATCGTAGGCATCCAATTTTTGTGTAAAGTGCCACTGAAAAATATAAATTACTCCTATTTGTATTTGACATATAAACTGTAGCCCTCTATATATATTTTTTCATTACTCGCTTTCAGCGCATGTTCTGTTGTTACTCCCAGTCCATTGATTGGGTGCTTAGTTTAGTTTTTCCTTTGGTTCTTCTGGTAGGATTGCTTTCCTAGGCATCAATATATATTATTTAGTTCTCTGTTTTAAAAGAGTCTGCAGTCTGCACTATACTCTCATGATTTTGGCCATACATATATTTTTTCATTACTCTAGCTTTCAGCCCATGTTCTGCTGTTGCTCCCAGTCCATTGATTGGGTACACGCAGATGAAAGCCCAATAATCTGAGCTAATGAAGTTTGTGAAGAGCTCATGAAGTTAAACAAAATATGTTTAGGACAATATATTTTTGCCTGCAGCATTTGGTGCCGTACCATCAGCAGTAGAAGTACTATCCACGATGTAAATTAGGTCCAGTTGTAGAAGTACTACCCAAACTTCAATGCTAACAAGTAAAAATAGCTATTTTTTTGGAAGAGCTTGTTAGTTGGCGAATGGGCGTCATTCATTCTTACAGTTTTTATCATCATTAAAGTATAATAATTGGTTGACCTCATTTCCATAATCAGCACTAGGTTAGTCTTTTTGGTTACCTCTGGTGTTGGTTCTCACAAAGCCAATTCCATGCTGTTGCCAATATTTTTGGTGAATCTGCTATGTACTGAGAGATATAACGATTAATTCTGGTTCTGCCAGAGCCAAGGTCCGATGCATTTTAGGTTGCTGGGATACACATATTTGTTCAAATGCATCCAGGAGATGAGATGCCAAATCATTTTATTTAGAACCTTTTACTCTCCAATGAGTTTAAATATTCTATATGTTGTAGCGGTATTTACATATGGAGCTTATCCTCTAGCTAATTTGGTTATGGGAAATATATTGTTTACTCTAACTTTCATGCTTAACTTAATACACAGTGTTGTGATTTTTTACTTCTGCTTTAATATAGGTGAAACTGCAATAATTGTCTTTTCGTTTTTTTTTCGACGGATCAGTTTACGTATGTCGTTAGCGTTTTATTCGGGATATTTTAGCATTGCACTATTTATTTCAAATCCTGTAACATTTCAGTTTTTGGAATACACATGTTTATCATATTACCGCACTTCCCAAATTTCAGTTTCAGCTATCAAGTTCTCGCATTATCCAGAGCTTGTTTTTGCATGTAGCAATGAAATAGACAACATCAGTTTTATATTTGTTCATATCAGCTATTGCTGTTTTCCAGGACAAGCGGTTTTTCTGTACTGTCACTGTTGACAGGCTTGGCTCTGATCAACGTTGGTGGTTCGCTTCGTGTGCCACGTGCCTCAAGTCTGCTAAATATACTGGCTATCAGTATAGATGCTCTGACGATGCTTGCTCCTCTGTTGAGGCCAACTTAACGTGAGCATATTTACCATTTACTTCTTTGATTTGGTGCTTGCATGCTACTATCTGTGAACTAAAACCTTCTTTTGGTTTTGATTTCCAGGTACTGTATTTCTGTCTTTGCATCTGATGGCACCGCGGAAACTGAATTTGTGTTGTTTGACAAGGTCGCATCGGGTGCTGTAGGAAAACCATTAATTGCTATACTTCATCAAAGGTATCCCGGATATGCTGCCGTGGACGAGATGGCCAAACTTGTGAGGCATGACGTTACTATTCCACCACAGATAACTCAGCTCATCGGGCAGAAGTATAAGCTCATGGTCTCCATATCAAAAAAAATGGAAGCTCAAAAATGGCGAGGATTTGTCATTCCAGGTCAATAGAATTGCAGAAACCTACAAACCTGAGTTGCCTCCCTCTGTCAGTGCTGTTGCTTCTGGATCTGGCAAGGATGCATTAGTCAACAATGTTTGTGGTGAACAACTCCCTGTCTTGGGACCGGCTATATCGTCTGGACCAAACACACCTCCTCCCACGGGTTTTCTACCTGGTTCTCCTGCAGCTCAGGTATAACACAACATTTTTGTGTTTTCATTTGTTTGCTGGAACTTGGAATCACAATGTTCAATCCTTTCTAGGATTTAAATGGTAGGATACTGAAGCGAGTATGCTCACATTCAGGTTAAATCGTAGGATACTTTGCATTGCCGTGTTAAGAGATACTTTGTATGTGGTAGAACAATATGCATGTCCATTAGAAGAATCAGGTTTTCAAAGCAATAAAGGCATGATCAAATGCGTTGCTTTGATGAACATCAGTATATGCAGGATGCACCAATGATACTGAGTACTGAATGAACTAACTATAATGTACACTAGCAAGTTGACTCCCAATCCCATTGCATCAGCCAACCACAGATTCATGACCAGACCATAGCAAGTACCAGTCTTCATTTTCTTATTATTTGAAGTGTGTGCTGGACTGAACACAAGTATTGCATCACTTTCTGATATTGCTGATCAGTAAAAATATATGTGGCCAAAAAATCTAGAATCAGGACATAATGAGGTAGTAACATCATGCCACTGATCAGTAAAATATTGCTTCCCTGAGTGCTACCACGCAAAAAAGAAAAAAGTGCTACTTGCTTGTTTCGGTGTGACTCTGAATCTGATTTGATGTGTTAGAGAGGAGGACGACTTGTGTTCAGTTCAGCAAAATATATGTGGCCAAAAAAATCTAGAATCAGGACATAATGAGGTAGTAACACCATGCCACTGATCAGTAAAAAATTGCTTCCCTGAGTGCTACTTGCTTGTTTCCGGTGTTACTCTGAATCTGATATGATGTGTTAGAGAGGAGGACGACTTGTGTCTTGGGTAGGGTTTGTCCTGCAACTTTTCTTTACTTTCTGAAATGTTACGTACTGCATGAGTGTGCATTTGTTCTGGGGTTGAATAGATGGTTCTGTCTAAGCACACTTGGCTGTTCATTCTTTATACTATTGTGTTATAGTACCTGGCGTCGCCCTGAACATTGTTATCCTCCCTATTTTGGAGGATCTACACTACATTGATTATTTGGATGTACTATCAGAGCATCCTAATGCTATTTTTTCTTCCTCAGGCACACACACATGCTTCTATTGGCAAAATCACCCCCTCAACTCCATCTCCACGGTACTGGTAAAGTATTATGGAACTGCATGTCCCTTGTTCATTTGGTTCTTTCCCCTTCTTATCGTCTTATTATTTATTGCAACAGCTCTGTTGCCCCGAAGCGTGGCGCAAGGCGCTCTTTGTTTGGTAAATCTTTGAAAGGAAAGTCTGACGTCATGCTAGGCGATGCTACTACATCTGCCCAGGTGCTGGCTGTTTGTTTTTTTCGTATTTACTGATCCTCTTTCTGGACCCTCCTTGTTCTTGCTCTGACTTGTTTTATCTTGGGAAAAAAATTAGGATGGCGTGGAAGCTGTGGTGGATGATTCTTCCATGACTGTTGAAGAGAAAGATGTTGATGCGGTACCCATTAGGCCCAAAAGGTCTTGCTTAACTACTTGATGGTCTGATGTATTATTAGTTCAACTCCAGGACACATTCTTATTTTGCATTCTGTTTCTTATTTTGCAATATGCGGAATTAGGGTGTAAGAGTTCTAATTCTACCACATTTACAGTGCACATGCCAGCCCCCGAACCATTTTGTCTGTCAGCAATATATTTACTGTCTGCTTTTCTCGTGTGTTAGGTCTCCGTCCGGTAGCAAGGGTCCGGGCCACCAAAGAAACAACAGAAGTAATGCCCTTTCTGCAGTGCTTGCAGATGTCGTTTGTAAATAAGGTGGGTGCTAATTACGTTTTGCATGTTCATTCTTCTGCTTCTAGGCATTAGACTCAAAGGTTGCTTCTTTTCCTGATTGTCTTGCATATGCAGTTACTTTTCTCCGTCTACTTCTTTTCTTCCAAAAGATTCCTCTATATATCCCAGTGAATTACATTGGTCTCTTGTCTTCGGTTCAAATACGATCTCTTTATTCTTTCATCTTTTCCGTGGTGATCAGGTTCAGTTCCGTTCATCCTTGTCTTCCTGTATGATTCTTGTTATGAGCTTAGCTCACAAGAAACAGGTGAAGGGTTCCTAGATAGTTCACTGCTGCTTGCCGCCTCGACATTCGCGGGTGTTCGGCTTGCCTTCCTCCGTGCTTCGTCACATCTGAAACAAACAAGCGACGCCTATGGCGACACGGGCGACGCCTGGGGTTTCCACCACGGGCCTGCCGCCGGCGAACAAGGCCGGCGTGGGGCACGTCGGTGGTCGGTTCTGGGTCCTAGCAGACTCGGATGAGGAGGACGAAGGCGACGGGGACGGCGTCGGAGCCGGCCGGAAGTGTATCGCCGACGCCATCGTCGTTGATCTGCGAGGCGTTCGATCCGGGTACTCGGAAGAGGAGGTGGCTGCGATTGTTGATGGCGTTGTCTTGGTGGACGATCCGGCGGCAAGGATTGGGGCCGGAGGACGGTGGAGATCGTTCGACGGATAGTTCATAGGCAGACGGGCGGTGCCGCGATCCGCCATGGAAGGGGCCCATTCCTAAGGTAAATCTTCCAAAACCCACTTTGTCCGATTTCATTACGGAGGATCGTGGATATCTGTGAAGAGGAAGAAGGGTCGGCGGCGGCGGCGGGCGCCGCTGTCGGCGAGGAACCCTATCGCGATCTCCGTGATGCGCCAGAGCGTTTGAACGCCGCCCCGGCCGCGGATCGATGGTTCGAGATGGGCGGTTCTATGTGAGCCGGACCCAATCGGGCTTGTGGGTACCGGTATGAGGCCCAAACCAACGTGGCTCTGACCCATGCACGTCGAAGGACTTATCGGTGGTTTTCCGATCGAGGATCGCTAGGGTTCGATCTATCGGCCGATCATTGTTTTCCGAAGCGAGGCGCCGGGCGGCGCGACGAGTCTTGCTGTTGCCAGGCGACATGGTCGGTCGGGTCGACCTCTGCTAAGACCGCTGACATGACGGCCGCCGCGGCCGGGCGGCGCCGCCGATGGCGAGTGGGCTGCGGTGGTGGCGTCGCCGCTTCGGTCGGACAGCCTTGGTGATCTTGTCTTTCGGGGCCGGAAGGCGGCGTTCCCAGTGCGGCCTAAGCGGCCACCAGGGCTAGAGGTCGTGACCCTAGGCCACCAACACCGGATGCCCGTCATTGGAGGGGTCGCGGGCACCGCGGCAACTAGGCTTCACGCCACGGCGTTGGTGAGGGTGGCCTCAGCCTCCGGTGCCGGCCTCATGTGGTCGCGCGGCACTGAAAGCGCGAGCTCGGTTCCGATGGTCCATATCGGCCGGTGGTGGAGCAACCGAGAGACCTCACGCCGCCGTGGCTCGGCGCGAGAACTCGGCAAGACCGGTCGGTGAAGCGCATTCGCAAGCATCGGCTGGGGAAGGATTCATCGGTACCTCGTGGTCGATGGGGTGACGATGGGATTAATGCTTATGGTGATGGACAAGATCGGGGATCCTCGCCCACGGTGGTGGCCGGGGTATGCATGGCAGCGACGGGTCGGCCGAGAGACCTTTTTTGGGGCCAACAGGTGGTTTCGTCGAAGGGGCATCTGGACCGGCCAACCGCAACCGAGGTGGTTTCCGTGGTTATCGTGGTGGTCGAGGTGGCCGAGGGGGACGTTATCGCCCTAGGCAGCATCATGTTGTCGTTGATGAGATGGCGGTTGGCGGAGCTACTGAGGCGCCAGAGCTATCTAGCCAGGCTATGGAGGTGGTGTCGACACTGGCGGATGTCGTCGTACCTGATAATGCTATGGCCGAGCCTATGTCAGTGGAGGCATCTGATAGGTCTGAGATGGACATGGCGGCAAAGTTTGCAAAAAAGAAAGAACGAATCTTTGTGTTACCGCTAGGTGATAAGGGCCATTTTATTCTTTGAGTGTGTGGCCGCTTTATGTGATACTTGTGGTAAGCCCGCCCATGAGACAGGGCGTGTCCGCTTTGAGGGAACAAGCATCGAGTATTATGACATACGGAGTTTTACGCTCTGAGCTCACGTTCTTTGAGTCGCCGATTGAGAGGGAGGTTCCTCAGAGGTGAACAGATGACAACTGGGATGGTTAAAGTGACTAGAGGTCAAGTGTCCGAGGCCCAGATTATTGACTCCGGAGCCGGCACTGGAGATTTCATCGGGAGCTTGTAGGGCTGGAGGCCAACTTATTCGTGGTTCGGGCCTCGACCGTGGAGGACTTACAGAGGTTGGCCGAGCTTTGGGATGTGTAAGGTACTGTGCACGGAGGGCATTCTTGAGTTCCAGGAGTGGAAGTTGATTGAGCCCCAGGGGATACCTCTCACCCAGGCATGGTTGCGCTTTTCGGGCTCCTTCCGCACTACTGCAGGAGGCTAGGGTCGTTGCTTCTCTGGGTATCTTGGCGGGAAAGCCCGAGCGAGTGGATATGGCTTTCACTCGAGCTCATGGGGTGGCTCGCGTATGGGTTAGCATTTTGGACATTGATTTACGTGGGACGTGGTTAAATGGGTTTTTCGAGGTCGTGCCTCTGACCTTGATTGAGTTTGAGGATGATGACCTTTTTGCCGACGCACTGGCCGCTATGGATGACGATATGAGCGAGGGCAATGATGGTAATGTAAGGAGAACCCGCCATCGATCCGGACGTGAGACGGCTAAGGGACTAGGGTCATCGCTCAGCCACAAGCAGTGGGACGGCGCCTAGTACCACTGTCTTGAAGTCCGACTACTTTGAGATTTGGTTCCGTTGAGCCCGCCACGCGCCCGAGGTTATGGAGCGAGCGGGTGGAGTCTCCGGAGGTTTTGAGCACTCTTTACGACTTGGCCATTGTGGAGCCGAGAGTGGAGGGTTACAGTGCGATTCTGACGAAGATTGTGGGTTCGCCTCCTCGGTCCGCGGTGAGGTAGGCTGCGGTTGAGGATGATCCAATCTGTCGAGGGTTTGAGGCGAGTGCCTCGGAGCCCCTTTCTCCTCTTGTCCCGGTTCAGATTCTGGGAGAGACGGCCTACGGTGAGGGGCCAGGCGGGTCAACCTCCGCACCCTCTTGGCCGTCTCTTGACGCTTCTGCGGCTGCAGCAGTTCTGAGGGAGGGCTTGGGGCGGTGGCCTCAAGGCCTTCTTCACATTCGGCGCTCGAGGAGCGCCCGTCGCATGTACTCGACATGCGGTGCGAGTGGATGGGGCGGAGGAGGCGGTGGCCTTACCTCCCCATTAGCGGACTTGGAGCTCTCACCGGTCATGGGGGCGGTGGATGTTCGTGAGTGACGGGCGGTCGCTTCCCGGATAAATTCTCTCGGGAGGAGGTCATTCGGTTTGGTGGGATCCGGGACCGGGCGTCCCGAGGGCCGACGATGAGTTGTCGCCTTCAGAGCCTTTCCGGAGGTGGACGACATCTAGCCATTGCGTCGTGAGGGCATCAAAGCTTCGTGGACGCTTCGTGTCACTACCGGTATGTCCGTCAATACTTCTAATACTATTTTGCATTTTTCAAATGATCAAATTGTGGATAAGGCAATCCAATTAGGGATTTCACTTGGTAGTAATGAGGGTGAAGTTGCTAATTACATAATGATTTGCTTGATCTAGGAGCCGAGAGGGCTTTAGAAATGATTCGTAACTTAGTCGGCCACAAACCGATGAATGATTCTCGAGATTGATGCTCGGGAGTTCGTATGCTTGATAATTTTTGTGATGATCTCGCACCTCCCTCCGGGAGCCGGGAGGAGGAGGACGAGAATGACGGTTTGAAGTAGTTAGATCCCCGATTCTTGGGAGTCTCGGCCGGTGGGCCCGTCCGACCCCTAAGCGCAAGTGGAAGCGCAAGATATACCCGATGTCCGCAGCTCAGAGGAGTGCTAGGATCCACGGCCAAAAAAATTTCATGATGAGATATGAGAGGAATCTTTTGGAATAGCAGAGGTCTTAAGGACTTGGCTAAAGGAGGTTCCTTGCAGAGGCATCCATTGAGAATAGATTGGACTTTATTGCCTTATCGTAAAGCAGGCGAGCAAATTTCTCACCTCAATTTCTCAATACGTTGTCGGGGGTATTGAGTTCGACTGGCATTGTCTTCCACCGAGAGGAAGGTCGGGTGGAATCTTACTTGGTGTTAGATGTGACTCTCTCAAGTTCGTGAGTGTGGTCATGGGAGATTTTGTCGTTAAGTTCAAAGTGAGGTCCAAAGATGATGGTTTCGATCGGGCGTTAGTGGCGTGTGTATGGGGTCATGGAGGTCAATTCAAACCGGATTTTTGGTGATCTTGTTAGAGTTTATGGTCCGAGCAACTTCCAATTCGTTGGGGGAGATTTTAATATTATTAGAAGACGTGATGAAAAGAATAATGACCATTTCGATGGGAGATGGTCATTTATGTTTAATACTATTATTGAAAGCTTAGATTTGAGAGAGATCGAGCTTTCAGGTAGGAAGTTCACCTGGGCTAACGCGTTGCCAAATCCAACGTTTGAGAAGTTGGATCGGGTTCTGGCTAGTGTTGCTTGGGAATGTAAGTTTCCTTTGTAACTGTTCGGGCTCTCTCGCGGGATTTCCGATCATACACCTCTGTTGCTTTCGACTACGGTGGGGCTACCTATTCGAGCAACAAGGATTTATTCTCTTTTGAGCTTGCGTGGTTTGAAAGAGAAGGAATTTTGGATCTTGTAGCAGGAGAATGGGCTAAAGATGCGGGAGGTAGGAATGCACTTGAACGCTGGCAAAGACAAGATTAGGCATCTCAGAAGTTTCCTTCGTGGGTGGGCTAAGCATCTAGGTGGGGTGTATAAGGTGGAGAAGGAACGACTCCTTTCCCTTATTCAAACCTTAGATATAAAAGCCGAAAATACGATTCTGTTAGCCACCGAGCTTCATATCAAGCATGAAATTTGAGATGAGGTCAAAAGCGATTCTTGCGTGAAGAAGAATTAAAGTGGGCGCCATGAGCAAAGGTGCGAAAAAGTTGTCTGTGGGGACACGAACACTCGCTTCTTCCACATGATAGCTAATGGCAAGCAGGAAGAAGAGAATCTTCCATCTTGAACAAGATGAGGGTACAATTATCGGTCAGACAACTCAAGCTATATATTACCGAATACTATAAACGGTTGTTCGGACCACTGGAGGAGAACTGTGTCCTCGGATGAGTCTAGGGTTCACGATATCCCTCAACTTCATCTTTGGAGAAAGATGTCTTATCGGCCCCTTCTCGGAAAAGGAGGTTTTCGAGGCGATTTCCAAGATGAAAAGTAACAAGGCACCGGTAGGATGGTTTCAGTGAGTTTTACAAGTCTTGGCACATCATCAAAGGGGACGATGCCGATGTTCCATGATTTGTTCTCGGGACATTTGCAGCTCTTCCAACTTAATTTTGGAGCGATAACCTGTTGCCTAAGAAAACAGAGGCCGTGAGAATCGAGCAATTCGGCCTATCTCGCCTTCCGAATGTCGGTTTCAAAATTTTTACGAAGGTTGGGACGATCAGGCTCACGCAAATTGCGCATGCGAGAGTGCAACCTTCTCAAACGGCTTTCATGGGATAGGAACATCCTCGAAGGGGTTGTGGTCCTTCATGAAACGCTCCATGAAATTCATACGAAAAACCGGATGGTGTTATTTTCAAGGTGGATTTCGAGAAGGCTTATGATAAAGTCAAATGGCCGTTCCTCCAACAGCTCTACGGATGAAGGGATTTGATGAAACTGGCGACGCCAGTCGAAACCTTTACGCAAAAAGGAAGTGTGGGCATTAAAGTTAATGACGACATAGGTCATTACTTCCAAACTCACAAGGGCTTGAGACAGGTGACCCTATGTCATCCATTCTGCTCAATATTGTGGTTGATATGTTAGCAATCCCGATTGGGAGGGCCAAGGAGGCCGGTCGGTGGAGGGAGTGGTGCCTCATCCGGTTGATGGTGGTCTATCCATCCCGCAATACTGATGATACAATCATTTTCATGGAACACGATTTGGCAAAAGCGAGGAACATGAAGTTAGTGTTATGCCTTTTTGAACAATTGTCTGGTGAAAATTAATTTTCATAAGCGAGTTGTTCTGCTTTGGGAGAGCCAAAGACGAACAAGAGGCGTATACACAATTGTTTGGTTGTGAAGTGGGGGCTTTACCTTTTACGTATCTTGGTATTCCCATTCACCATCGTAGGCTAACAAATGGTGAGTGGAAGTGCATTGAGGACCGGTTCGAGAAGAAAGCGAAATGCCGGAAAGGAAAACTCATGTCATATGGAGGCCGGTTGATTACGATTAACTCGGTGCTCACGAGTTTACCTATGTTTCTCTTATCTTTCTTCGAGGTCCCGATCGGGGTTAGGAAAAGGCTAGACTTCTATCGTTCTCGCTTCTTTTGGCAAGAGTGACGAGTATAAGAGGAAGTACAGATTGGCCAAATGGGATATTATTTGTCGACCAAAGGACCAAGGGGACTTGGTATTGAAAATCTTGAAGTCAAGAACAGATGCTTGCTCGATGAAGTGGTCGTTTAAGTTGTCTTCGAGACCGAGGCAACTTGGGCGCAGATTTTACGTAGTAAATATCTGCACTCAAAGACTTTATCCTGTGTTATGCCGAGACCTACAGATTCGCTGCTCGGAAAGGACTTATGAGGGTCAAAGTCGCTTTCTTTAATGTAAGCGAAATGTATTGTCGGTAATGGTGCTAATACGCGATTACGGGAGGATACGTGGCTTGGTGACGCGCTTTGGCTTCACAATATCCGACTCTCTATCGTGTTGTTCAAATCGGAGGCTCTCGTTGCCACGGTTATGCGATCTATCCCTCTCAATATTGGTTTAGGAGGGTGCTTGTGGGGGCTCGATGGGAAGCATGGCTTCACTTGGTCCGTATCGATGGAAGTTCACTAACTCCTCACCCGACCAGATAAGTTGGAAGCTAACTAGATCTGGGGTGTTCACGGTTAAATCGATGTACATTGATATCATTAATTCTCTTGTGATCCCTAGTTCCAAAGAGGTTTGGAAAGTTAAGGTACCTTTGAAGATTAAAGTGTTTATGTGGTTTGTGCATAAACAAGTTATTCTTACAAAGGATAATCTGTTAAGCGTAACTTGACAGGATCTACTAGGTGTAGTTTACGTGATCGGGATGAGACTATCAAGCATTTATTTTTCGACCGTCTGCTGGCACGAGGGTTATGGCGATCCGTGCAAATCGCTTTTAATATTACTCCTCCGCGATCGGTTAACACGTTATTTGGGGCATGGCTTGTTGGAATTGAGTCCGAAACAGCCAGACACATACGTGTAGGAGTATGCGCGTTGCTATGGGCAATTTGGAATTGCAAAAATGATTTGGTTTTTAATAGAACAACAAATACTCATTTTTTGCAGGTGATATTCGAGCTCTGACTATGATCCAGTGCGTGGTCCTTACTCACTCCGGCAGAGGCCGGGAGCGTTTGGTTATTGGATCATCCGCAGAGGAGACGGTAGCGGGATATCTTCAACCGGTTTGGATGGCGATTATGTAATAGGATAGGTTTTAGTTTACCTATCTGCTTTCTATGCCACCGGTGGTGGCTTTGGGGCTTATGTTTTGCAGTTGCTGCTCTAGGTGAGCTACATCTGCGTTTTGTTTGTGTATTGTAAGACCTTGTGAGACCTTGTTTACTTTCTAATAAAAGTGGCCGTATGCATCGATCTGATGCAGAGGCCGGGGAATCCCCCTTTTCTAAAAAAAAAAAAATCTTTAATGCTGCAGCATAGATCACCTACGATTGTTGCTTAGATGCACATGTGATGGGTATTTTGTGTGACCATATGCTTGTCCAGAAGCAAGCTTTTATAAGTACAAACTAATAACAGTAGGAAAAGGACCTGCTAGACCGGTGTCAGCACAGTAGGAAAAGGACCTGCTAGACCGGTGTCAGCACAATCTGATGATTGACCTGTAAACTTCATTTCTCTGTTTGCATGCCATGGACTATTGGTGAATACTTGGATCTACTCCCTCCGTTTCTAAATATTTGTCTTTCTAGCCATCTCAAATAGACTACAACATACGGATGTATGTAAACATGTTTTAAATTGTAGATTCATTCATTTTGCTCCGTATGTAGTCATTTGTTGAAATCTCTAGAAAGACAATTATTTAGGAACGGAGGAAGTATCTATTTAAGCTTATGTATCTACCGTGAATTTCTACTTGCTATTGTTACTGGCAAGGCTATAATATAGCCTCAAGTTTCATATGTCTTGTGTATTGAACGTACTTACTAGAGTTTCTGTTGCTCTATAATTAGTATGTGTTCAGTTTTTCCAAGGAAGGGTAAAGCAATCTTAAAAAAAAATGGTTACAAATGTACTATGGGATACCAACAGTTTCTGAAGTTATCCGCCAGAGGTGTGGTTATATAAGATGGATGCCAGGCATCATAACATACAATATGTATTTTACTCATGGACTAAAACTTTTTGTAAGCAATCGTTTATTTTCACATTCAACTAATGTTTTTTAAGTTGAAAGAAATAAAGTTTAGCTCTTCTCTGTTATCTAAAGAAGCAGCTATCCATGTGCTATCTGACGTATGAAATGAAGAGTGCATGCAAAACTAAACAAAACTTATTCAAACACGATGAATTCACATTCCATGTAACCTTCAAATACATGTTATAGTGACCATAATTGTTAGTGACTAAGCTTGATTTTGAAATGCACCTGCCATATAATTCACAAGGAATTAAATCACTGATATCACACATGTTTGTTGTCCATCATAGGGAACAATAGAATAAAAATATGTTTTGCTTAGCAGTACTGGAAATATTGGAATGTTCAACATTTAATGGATGTTCCTTCTTTATATGAGGTCAATACATATTTAAAATTACTTTCATAATATACAAATTGGTGCATACAAACCTTCTCTTCTGATTCCATCAACCACAAGTCCATTGATGCATGTTATGATCTATGTCCTTGCTTACTCGGGAACGAGTAAAGGTTTAAGTTTGGGGGAGTTGATACGTGCATTTTATATCATCATTTTTATATCTCATATTATCATATTGGAATGTTATTAGCACTGTTACATCAATGTTTTTACATGTTTAAGATGATTTATGGGACTTTCCTACAAGTCCCTATTTTTGGTATTTAATATCAGGGAGGCAGATTCCCCTCCTTTTCTTGTTTTTATTTGTTTCAGGAGTTTCGGGAACCCAGCCCAAGTTGGGCGGGCCCACACGGCAAGGTACAGGGGTCGCATGGGACCCACCAACAGGAGCCTCGGGCACCTCCTCGGCTGGGGCTTTTTACGTAGGTCGTCGTCTTCCCCGAAAAGTCACGCCCTATTTTTCCCCGGATTATCTGAGGCCGCGACAGCGGCGAAACTCCTGGATCCCTTCGAGGGGGTCAGATCCTGCTGCTCCGGAGCCCCCGGATAGGGGGAAATCATCGCCATCGTCATCACCTTTCCTCCTTGGCGTGGGAGGAGGCCTCTACATCATCACCATCACCAAGACCAGCACCATCTCCATCACCATCCCTGTGATCCATCTCGTTCCCCTCATAGTTTGAGAGCTGCTATACCCTAGATCATTGTCTTGTGCTCCTATTCATGTTAGTGATTGGGTACTTGTCATTATTTGGTGGTGAAGTTATAATTTCAGATTGTGTTGTACCCTTTATGCCACCGATTATGATTTGCACGTTGTGAGTAGTTCCCGCATGTTCCTAAGGGCATAGGATGAATTGGCAATGATTTATATATAACATGTGTTGGTATTTTGTCAAGAATTTATCTTTTATGTGATTCTATGATGGTGTTGTGCGAACGTCGACTGCACAACACTTCACCTTTATGGGCTCATAGGAGAACAACATAGTGTAATGAATTGAGGAAGACTTAGGAGGACAAGAAAGCCTAAGACAGAGTCGTGCAATTATAATTATGTGGGTATTAGTGTCGGGGACCTTAGAGTGTAATGCTATGGTGGGACTTTATGTCTTAATAATTCTTGTGCAGTCATTGAGTTGGCCACATGATCCATCATAAGGGGATGTAGACTATTAATTTAGTTTTACCTAGTTATGGCTCCGCCCCAAGAAGATTAAAACTTGACAAGATATGAAACGTGTTATCTAATAAATCTATATGCCTAGTGATATCCGTGCCGCCCTCGGGAACGTTTTCCACATATAAGTTACACGACACTTGAGCTTGTCCTCTTGCACATAGAGGATTGGGCTTTTCTCTCATTGAGAGCTTTCAACTGCTACTATTTACTTTCAGCATTTTATATTTCCGTGCAATTATACAACCAAAAACCCCAAAAATACCTGCATCTTTCATTGTTTTATTTATCATTCTTGCTAACCAATACCTTTAGCTCCTCGTGGGTTCGACAACCTTTTCTAATCGAAAGGTGCTACAACTGATCTCCTGCACTTGGGAGCCATCAATCCCCAAGCTTGAGCTCTTGCCCCTTCTTGGACTTCTTTCATAGTTCCCTACACGCGCACTTGAAAACTCCCTTCACACAAAACTTCTCATAAAATCATTCGAAGGGTTAGTGCATTAAAATGAATTCAACCACTTGATACAATTGGGAAAATCCTACAAACTTGTTTTTGACATTAGGCTACTGTTACTAGGTCTTAATGTAGTGTCCCCCACCTTAAGAGCACCACTTAACACTTGTAAAATAGGCAACGCAAAATATAGGCAGAATCTGCCAAACTGAAACAGCCAGCAAAGATGAATTTTTTCGAGGAACTTCTGGTCCTCTAATCAAAAAACTTAAAACTAATGAAAGGTAGTCAATAAGCCTCAGCTTACTCACAAACAATTTCAGATCCATATCACCTTCTGGCTGGGAGAAAGAATTTTTACGGTGAAGCACAGCGAATCTGTTTTCTGGCAGCAAGATAAAACTTTTTGATCACCTCTCAATTAGAGGCTACTCTTGGCACAACAACGAAATAAAAAGGATACAAAGGTGTCATTACAGTAGAAATGAGCACCTTGACTCAAAAATAAATAAAAAGCAAAACAGAAAGCAAAAAAAAATCTTGGGTTGTCTCCCAAGAGCACTTTTCTTTAACGCCTTTAAGTTAGGCTTAAAGCAAGAAATCAAGTCTTTTCAATATTACCATCCTCTGGGGCATAGGTTGCCTTCTCAATAGATTCATATGGTTGTCTCATTAATCTCTTTGGGAAGTGTTCCATCCCTCTTTTGAGTGGAAATTGGAACTTAATAACGCCATCTTCCATATCAATAATAGCACCAACAATTCTAAGAAAAAGGTCTTCCCAAAATAATAGGACAAGAAGCCTTGCGATCTATATCCATAACAAGAAAATCAACGGGAACATAATTATCATTAACCATAATAAGAACATCATTTATCCTTCCCACAGGTCTTTTCATAGTAGAATCAGCAAGATGAACACCCAAATGACAAGCTTCCAATTGTTTCAAATCAAGAATAACATATAATTTCTTAGGCATAATAGAAACACTTGCACCAAGATCACACAAAGCATTGCAATCAAAATCATTAACTCTCATCTTAATAGTAGGTTCCCAATTATCTTCCAACATCCTAGGGATAGAAACTTCAACTTGTAGCCTTTCTTCTCTAGCTTTAATGAGAGCATCAGTAATATGTTTAGTAAATGCCATATTAATTTTACTAGTATTGGAAGTCTTAGCAATATTTTGTAGGAACTTTATAACTTCAGTAAGGTTGCAATTATCAAAGTGAATATCATTTTCATCAAGAATAGAAGGTTCATCCTTCTCTAAAATTTCAGCATTTTCAGATTTTTTCTCAAAAACAGTTTTAACACTTTCCAATTTTCTAGGGTTCTTTTTAGATGAAGTAGAGGACTCGCCTACCCCAATTCTTTTACCATTAGAATATTTAGAACCAGTAGGTGATTCATAAGTACTCAAAGTTTTAACTTCTTCAATGTCACATATAGCAGAAACATTAGCAATTCTACTCATTCTAGCAATTTCAGCCTATTTTTCTTCTCTAGCCCATCTAGCATGCAATTGAGCTAACATCCTCACATTATTATCTATTTTAGTCTGTGAGTGGGTCAATTCTTAACCATAGATTTCATTCTTTCCCAAGCTTGAGGAACATGTTCATTATCAATTTGTCTAAAGTTCATGATGTTACTCCTTAGTTGTATAATTTTTGCAGGTGGATAATACTTTCCAATAAAAGCATCTTTGCACTTAGTCCATGAATCAATACTATTTCTAGGCAAAGATTATAACCATTCTTTAGCACGTCCTCTCAAAGAGAAAGAGAAAAGTTCCAGTTTTATGATGTCTCCTTCTAGCTCCTTATATTTTTGCATATCACATAATTCAACAAAGTTATTCAAATGAGAGGCAACATCATCAGTACTAGCACCGGAAAATTGCTCTTTCATGACAAGATTAAGTAAAGCAGGTTTTATTTCATAAGATTCGGCCTTAGTAGCAGGTGGAGCAATGGGTGTGCATATAAAATCATTGTTGTTGGTGCTTGTAAAGTCACACAACTTGGTATTCTCAAGGTTACTCATAAATGCAAGATAAAAACTAAGAACATGTAAAACAAGTAAAAGGTAAAAGCTAAAATTCTATTTTTTTGTGTTTTTGTTTTTTATAGGAAGCAAGAAAGCAAGTAAAACTAGAAAAGTAAACTAAGCAAGACTAGAAACAAAGTAAAGAGGTTGGAAGTGTGAGACTCCCCTTGCTGAAATTTTCAAGTCCCTAGCAACGGCGCCAGAAAGTTTGATGTGGACAACTGATGTGCCCGTTGGGAATTCCAAGAGCAAGGTTTTGATGCAGTACAGAGCAAGCATTCCCTTGATTTTATCAAACCAAGGTTATCAATCCAGTAGGACTTGAGAACTTCCAACAAGGTGTCAACGGCGCCAGAGAGCTTAACGTTGACGGAAACCTGCACACAACAGACAAACTCCCATTTTGCCCCAACTTACAGGAAGGTTGTCAATCCTCTTGGTCTGCTGAAAACAAAGAGATTAAACGAATGGTGGAAAACAAAGTTGAAAGGAACAGCGAACAAAAGAGAATTAAAGAGGTTGTAATCAATGTAAACAAGATGGACCGGGGTCCACAGTTTCACTAGTGGTGTCTCTCCAAGCAGAAAATAATGTGAAAGGGTAAACAAATTACAGCTGGGCAATTGATGAATAACTATGACATAACAATGCATCTTGTAACAGTTCATTCATTGTGGTGTTTATTTTGGGCATTACGTCTAACATACACTGACTGTTATCCAACTGCATTTGTGACTAATAATCTACCCCGGGATCGCTATCCAGCATGTCACCCTAAAGATATTAAGTTGAGGCAAACAAGTTCACCCTATTCAACAGATAATTGCATTAAGCTCAATACATAATATAAGCAATGTTTCATAACACATGGAAACTAGCACCGCTGTTTTCTCCCTAGTAGAAACTGCACACCCAAGGTACTTGTACGTTTCTGTCACTCGGGCACTGACTCATGGGGGCAAGAAACAAAGATGAAGCTGAGATTGGCCGGATTCCAGAAGACAAGGAACGGCATCGTCAAGAAGGTAGCTGCGCCCAGTCCTTCCGATCCGCTCGGCGCTGAGGTAAAAAAGCCAACCAAAAATATTGCTCATCTAATTGATGTGTCCGTAGCTAGTAAGTTCTGCTCTAATATGACAAACATGACGAATACAATTAATCAGACCGTAGCTAGTACAATTGACGAACTTAGAAAGGATATTGATAATACTTTATCCCATCACGTTCGTTCAGTAGTGCTGCAAGTTAATGATGAGTATTTTAAGAAAAATCTGATGCATTTAGAGAATAATGGATTCATTAGTTTTCCTACTAGTATTCATACATCTGTTGCATCGGCTAATGATAGGCAGCCTCACGTTTCTTTATATAACCATCTGAGTGGCCGGAACTATGTGAGCGGTTCGGCTAATAATTTGATGTCTAGCGTAGTTGCACCTATTGTTTCAACTTTGGTACCACCAGATTACGACAACTTTAACCGAAGTGCAACTTTCAATTATAATTTGCAGCAGCCTAGTTATCAGACGGTAGCATACAATACACCACCATTACCGCCTATCAGTACCGGCGTTACGTACGGGCCGGTACACGATACATATTTTAGTGGGACTCTGCGGCAAACGTCGCATGCTCAAATTTCTTTGCCGGAGTTTCCACCACGTGCTTGCGTTCCATCTACTAGACAAACCAATTCTCCACAGTCCAGTGGTAGTTTTAAGGATCAGCTTGATAGTATACTCAGAGAATTTGGTTTAGAACCAAAGGGTAAAGTAGAAGGGCAACAATGTTCAGATGTTAATCAAGTTTTGAAAAAGGCTTTGCTGCAGGTAAATTGAGCTAAAGATATTAAACAACATAGCCGGTTTGAAGAAAGTATAAATAAAGAGAAGGAACACCAGATTGTTTATGATGGTGATTCGGCTAGTGGTGATGGTAATGACATAAGTGTAGCCGAATGGGTGCAAGAACCTAAATCAGTACCATTTGCATGTTCTGTTTTGAAACCTACACCTGCTAAAAGAGAAGAACTTAAATACACTTTTGATGTTAGTAAGTGTGATAGGATATTTGATATGTTACTACAAGAAAGGGTAATTAGAGTAAGAGATGGTCATGTAATTCCACCTTCGGAAGAATTGGCTAAAAAAGATTATTGCAAGTGGCACAATTCTTTTTCTCATTGTACTAATGATTGCAATGGGTTTCGTCGACAGGTACAATTGGCCATTAATGACGGACGATTGACATTTATGAAGACTACCGAAAGGAAGCTCGATAGTGATCCTTTACCTATTATCAATGTGATCGAGTTTGAAAAGAAGAAAGTGCTTATTCGGTCGGATCAGACCGAGTCCGCAAAGGGAAAAAATGTTGTCGTCGATGATAATGTTGCGCCGAGGATGATCAAACCAAAAAAAATTGAAAGTAAGGTTGTGGAAAGTCAATGGAAAAATGACACAAGCTCCAAGAATAAAGCCGACAGTTAGCATGTTGTTGGAAAAGTATACTTCACGCAAGGCCAACAATGTGTTTAATTGTTTTGGAGGCGTTAAGCGTACTAGGTCTCCTTTTGGACCTGGAGGTCATGAGCGATGGAAAATATATTCATATCATCAACAGCCGTACTATCCAATGGAGTCGGCTTATTGGGGATGTTCACCTCCTATGTATCCTCGATTTTCTCGGAGAGATTTTTGTCCTTGGGCGCCATATCCTACAGGTCCAGCATGTTACTTTCAACCGGAGTGGAATTCATCAAGGCCTATGTTGAACCAAACTCGTATGAAAAAAGAGTTCAGTTTAATCAGAAAGGTAGACTCCATGATGCCAATGTAATTCGTGCTAATGATGAAAATCCAGTCTCGGTAATTTCAAATCCGGCGTCGGAGACACAACACAGACGACACGATTCATATTGGTGGTCATAAGTTTAAGTGGGTGCCGGTGAGGACTGCTGCTACCAAGAGCTTGGTCTGTATCAGAAGAAGGTTAGTCTGGAGCATAACGTGCAGAATTGTGGAAATAAAGTACCTCTTGTGACCTCTAGTGCTGGTCAAAAATTTGGTTCAGTTAGCATGCATACCAATTCAGCTATGGGAAACATTACCTCTGGAGCATAAGTGTGTGCACCTCCAACGGGATTCAAGTCTAGTACTGGCACAACTACACAATGGTGGAATCCAAATAATAGTGGAAGCCAGAAAATTGCAAATCCAGGTGCATCTGATTTGGAACCTGTGCACACACGTTCAGAGAAGACTGTACTGGTGAGTCGGCTGATGCATTTGCGAATCTACATGCAAGAGGCAAAAGAAGATTTCAGACGGATGTTACATCTGATCAGCAGAGAGTTATTTCGGCTAAGGGAAAAATATTTGTCCCACGGACAGCACTACGTCAGTATAGGCTGAGAAGCTCGGGGGCAGCAGAATTAAGTCACTCGCTCCAGGAACCAAACCAGAACCACGATGGTGCCCGGCGGGACTTACACACACTCAGAAACGGTGTGTACAATGGCTGCGAGCATTGGAAATAAAGGAACATATAGCTAAGAAAAGGTGAAATGAATTGTTCAGTCGGTATAGACCATTGGTGCCTACAAAAACTTCGAAGGAGAAGCGCATATGTTAGGAAGTTTGATGCACCATGGCCGATATATTATTTGAGTATCACCCTAAGGAAAATTTGGCCGGTGAGTTATTTGGAAATCGCTCTAAACTGAAATTTTTTGGCCGATGTGTTCTATTGACATCACCTTACGCAACTATATGGCCGATGAAGTGACAACATCGTGCTAAGGCATTATTATAGTGTTTTTGGTAAGTGCAATTGCACCAAAAACAGGGAGAGCATGTGTTCATGGTGTAATTTGGCTAGTAGTTGTTCAGCCAAATTAATTCATTGATCAAGTTTATCAGCTGATATATTGCTCAAGTGTTGCAACAGGCATTTTAAATGATGACTACTCCAAGGATAACTTCTGACCAGGTTTTTTGTACGTGGAGTTTGTTAGAATATGATATGGGTTTAAAGATAGAGATAAGGAGTAGAGATTAAATAGGTTTAAACTATATATGACTTGTCTTGTACTCCAAGCCTCCACCCCTCATGTATTCTATATATACCCCCATACACGGATGAGAGCAATACAACACAATATTATCATCCTACATTTTCCACATGGTATAAGAGCGGTTAGTCTCACGACGCCGATCCTAGGACCTTCCACCACTTCTGCAGCGCGCCGCCCCCGGGAAGATCAATCTTCTCTTCCCGGGGGCACGGCACGATCAAAGATTAGATCAGTTCTTTAGATTAGTTTAGATAAAAATTTCAAAATTCCTATTAGACCAAAATTTCCTTTAGCCACGAAATAAATCTTGCCAGATCCCTTCCGGTGAAAATCCAGCAAAATTGATGCAAACAGCGGCCAAGCGCCGCCGACCTCTACGTACAACTCTGATGAGCGGTGCGCCATGGTCGGTTGTGCACGAACAGGTGCTTGCAATTTCGTACAGATCGACAGCCCGGCAGCCCCGGGAAAGATGGATCCGCGCCTCCGGCTGTATGTACGTAGGCGCCGGCGCGAACTCGTCGACTCCACGAGCTCGTCATCGACCTTCACCATCGCGCGCACATGCAGACCAGCGAGCACAGCGGCTCCCGTCTACACCAGCACACGCCATCTCCATGGATGCATGTAAGCATGCGTTTGTAAACTTTGTAGATTCCATCTGATACATGCACACTCCGCACACATCCTGATTTCCATCAACTCATCCCCCAATCATGGGAGGACGAACTTCCGCGCGCACGGCATCGATCCCACCGCGCAGCATCGATTGGTCTTCTAAACCGGAGCTTCTTAAGCATCTGCACCAGCTATTCTTCATCGAGCCGAACGACAAAACTACACCAAGCGATCTTCATCGACCCGCACAGCGACACCAAGCTGTACATCTACATCGACCTGTAACTGCACCAACATCAACGACTACACCGACGCCTCTGCATTGACCGGCGCCACTCCATCGACCTGTACGACTGCACCAGACTACAGCCAAGTCTTCGCCAAGACATCGAGTTGTACATCACGCCAGTGTGGAAAGCGATGCAATTCTTCATCGACTTCTCCGGCGCAACACGGCATCGACACTTGGTGATACGGTCACCGCTAGTACACCTATTATTCCCTCATTGCTGCCAAGTAGAATATTTTCAAAGTGAGAGGCTGGCTATGAAAAAGAGATGCAGAAGTACGTGGTTCCGGCTCTACGTCAAAGGAAGGTGTTGCATTCAACTAATCAAAGAGGTATATTAGGCTCCATGCCTTGCTCACGTACTATCCAAGGAAGTCAAAAGTCAGTATTCAGGGATCCAAGTATCACCAGAGTTATAATTGAAGAGATGCCTGCTAATACAATCCCTTTGGATGAAGTGGAGCCTTGCTTTAGAACCCCAAGCAACTACTACAAGTTTAGCCAGAAAAGCAAGCTTACGTGAAGGTCTCATAGTTTTATTATGGTGTATTATTTTTATCCTGCAGTGTGTTTTCTAGTATTTTTGTTGAGTCCGGTCCGTGTCGTGATGTGAGTCGGGTTTGGCCCAGGCGTTATGCACCACCTATTTAAGCAAGGGGTGCAGCGTTGTCTAAGGTTAGGTTTTAGTTTTGAAGGAAATACTCAGAAAAGGCATCTGATGGATGCGCCACATCTGTGTTCCTGCGTTCCATGAATTGGATCGGTGATCGCATGTGTTTTGGCGACTTGATCTCCAGGGCATAGCTTCGTTCGGTTCTTGTTCTTCAAGGAGCGATCCAGTCCTTTCTTTTTCATCTACTACTACTAGTTCGTGAACTCCATCTGGCTAATTACGCCGCCGCCGCTGATCATCATTAGCATAATCCATCCATCTAATTTAGCTGCAGTACTACTACGACCTAGCCCAATACTTCCGCCCGTACACATCTTATCTGGTTTGTTTTAATTCATCTGCTTCCGATCAATTCTAATCTGCTAGCTCTTTGCACCGGTGAAAGATCAGGGACACCCAAAAATCGTCTCAGCGCTACTTGAGGCATATCAACTGGTATCAGAGAGCGCCAGGTTTATCACTGCGCGATGTCAACTGCAAGCAAGCGTGACGCGGATGAGGTGCAGGAGGATGATGGGCCGCCGCAATATGGTCCCGATATGGACCCAGGTGCCCGTGCTATGTTCAAGGCTACATACCAGCACTTCGACAACCGCATGAAGGCCCTCGACGAGACGGTGACCGACGGGTTCCAGGCCATGCAAGCAACCCCCCGTCGCCTAGAGGCAAGGGCAGCCGGCGCGGCTGCTCCAGCGAGGGAACAACATGCCCTGCAGCAGCGAGCACCTCGACATGTTCGTGACGCGGACGTTGCCAACGACGACAATGATGCTGAGTCCAAGGAAGGTTCTGATGCTCGCGGCGACTTGCCTCGCCGACCACGACAGGATGCTCGTCCCCGTGATGTTGGACCAAGTGGCGCCGCGATGAGGATGAGGACGGAGGTATTGGTAGAATAAAAATTACTATACCTTCGTTCACAGGCAAGGCCGGTCCCGAGGAGTATCTTGAGTGGGAGATGCGTGTGGAGCAGATTTTTGATAATCACCGTTACTCGAGGAGCGGAAGATTCGTTTTGCTTCTCTTGAATTTTCAGGTTATGCATTAATTTGGTGGGATCAGCTCAACCGCAATGACGCACGACCAGAATCGTGGCGTGAGATGAAGCGTACAATACGTGCTCGCTTTGTGCCAGCTTATTTTCAGAAGGAGCAACACACAAAGCTTCGCCGTCTTGTTCAAGGAGCCATGACGGTGGATGAGTATTACCAACGGATGCAAGTCCTGATGATTAGAACTAATGTGCATGAGTCTGATGATGCAACAATGACACGCTTCTTTGAGGGGCTGAATGAGGATATACGTGACCGTGTTGATTTGATGCAGTATAATGATATGCAAGAGCTTCTTCATCAAGCGGAGCGCATCAGACAGTGGGTCAAAGCCAAGCAAGTTTCCAATGGCCGCACCAATTTCAGCATGGGGCGACGTTCCTATTCGCATGACGATGATAATGTCAAGCCAACTTCATCCTATAGGTCAGCTGCTACCGATCACAAGGAGATGAGCAAAGAATCTATGGCCGCGGGCAAAGTGGCTTCAAGGGCCGATTCAAGTGCGCAGTCTGTTATGCGTACTAGTGAGATTGTTTGTTACACATGTGGAGGTAGGGGACACAAACGCATTGATTGTCCGAACAAGAAGAGAGTGCTCCTTGTTAATGATGGATATGTTTCCGAAGACAAAATTGACTCAGAGTCTGATGAGCCCAAGGAAGGGGAAAGTGAATCTAATCCTATCATGTGCTATCCTTTAGATTATGATGATCTGCCATGCATCATGGTGCAGCGAGCTAAAGAGGATCAAATTCCAAGTTCGGGACAACGGTGGAAAATTTTTCAGTCACAATGCAAGATCAAAAACAAGTGTTGCAAGTTGATTATTGATGGAGGGAGCTACACCAACATCATAAGCAAGCGTGTGGTGGATGCGTTAGGACTGAAGGCATGGCCACATCCGCAGCCACATTGCATTGAGTGGTTGTACAACTCCGGACGTTTGAAGGTGACTCACAAGATACGCGTAAAGTTCAATGTTGGCACATATTACGATGAGGTGATTTGCGATGTTGTGCCAATGGATGTGTGTCAATTACTATTGGGTCGTTCATGGCAATATGATCGCAATGCTATACATGAGGGGAGGTCCAACACTTACGTGTTTCGAGATGTTGGCATCAAACGTGTGCTGCAGCCCATGGGTAATAATGCTATCAAGATTGATCATATGTTTGTATGCAAGGAAATTTTGAAGAGTGTCCCAAAACCGAGGACGGTTTTGCTTGAAGGAGGAGAGGATGATACGGTCACCGCTCGTACACCTATTATTCCCTCATTGCTGCCAAGTAGAATATTTTCAAAGCGAGAGGCTGGCTATGAAAAAGAGATGCAGAAGTACGTGGTTCCGGCTCTACGTCAAAGGAAGGTGTTGCATTCAACTAATCAAAGAGGTATATTAGGCTCCATGCCTTGCTCACGTACTATCCAAGGAAGTCAAAAGTCAGTATTCAGGGATCCAAGTATCACCAGAGTTATAATTGAAGAGATGCCTGCTAATACAATCCCTTTGGATGAAGTGGAGCCTTGCTTTAGAACCCCAAGCAACTACTACAAGTTTAGCCAGAAAAGCAAGCTTACGTGAAGGTCTCATAGTTTTATTATGGTGTATTATTTTTATTCTGCAGTGTGTTTTCTAGTATTTTTGTTGAGTCCGGTCCGTGTCGTGATGTGAGTCGGGCTTGGCCCAGGCGTTATGCACCACCTATTTAAGCAAGGGGTGCAGCGTTGTCTAAGGTTAGGTTTTAGTTTTGAAGGAAATACTCAGAAAAGGCATCTGATGGATGCGCCACATCTGTGTTCCTGCGTTCCATGAATTGGATCGGTGATCGCATGTGTTTTGGCGACTTGATCTCCAGGGCATAGCTTCGTTCGGTTCTTGTTCTTGAAGGAGCGATCCAGTCCTTTCTTTTTCATCTACTACTACTAGTTCGTGAACTCCATCTGGCTAATTACGCCGCCGCCGCCGCCGCTGATCATCATTAGCATAATCCATCCATCTAATCTAGCTGCAGTACTACTACGACCTATCCTAGTACTTCCGCCCGTACACATCTTATCTGGTTTGTTTTAATTCATCTGCTTCCAATCAATTCTAATCTGCTAGCTCTTTGCGCCGGTGAAAGATCAGGGACACCCAAAAATCGTCTCAGCGCTACTTGAGGCATATCAACTGGTATCAGAGAGCGCCAGGTTTATCATCGCTGGCGATGTCAACTGCAAGCAAGCGTGACGCGGATGAGGTGCAGGAGGATGATGGGCCGCCGCAATATGGTCCCGATATGGACCCAGGTGTCCGTGCTATGTTCAAGGCTACATACCAGCACTTCGACAACCGCATGAAGGCCCTCGACGAGACGGTGACCGACAGGTTCCAGGCCATGCAAGCAACCCCCCGTCGCCTAGAGGCAAGGGCAGCCGGCGCGGCTGCTCCAGCAAGGGAACAACATGCCCTGCAGCAGCGAGCACCTCGACATGTTCGTGACGCGGA
This sequence comes from Aegilops bicornis, assembly GCA_021605145.1. Taxonomy (NCBI): domain Eukaryota; kingdom Viridiplantae; phylum Streptophyta; class Magnoliopsida; order Poales; family Poaceae; genus Aegilops; species Aegilops bicornis. The sequence continues at coordinate 356,440,469 of CM038675.1, read as the reverse complement.
CGTTGCCAACGACGACAATGATGCTGAGTCCAAGGAAGGTTCTGATGCTCGCGGCGACTTGCCTCGCCGACCACGACAGGATGCTCGTCCCCGTGATGTTGGACCAAGGCGGCGCCGCGATGAGGATTAGGACGGAGGTATTGGTAGAATAAAAATTACTATACCTTCGTTCACAGGCAAGGCCGGTCCCGAGGAGTATCTTGAGTGGGAGATGCGTGTGGAGCAGATTTTTGATAATCACCGTTACTCCGAGGAGCGGAAGATTCGTTTTGCTTCTCTTGAATTTTCAGGTTATGCATTAATTTGGTGGGATCAGCTCAACCGCAATGACGCACGACCAGAATCGTGGCGTGAGATGAAGCGTACAATACGTGCTCGCTTTGTGCCAGCTTATTTTCAGAAGGAGCAACACACAAAGCTTCGCCGTCTTGTTCAAGGAGCCATGACGGTGGATGAGTATTACCAACGGATGCAAGTCCTGATGATTAGAACTAATGTGCATGAGTCTGATGATGCAACAATGACACGCTTCTTTGAGGGGCTGAATGAGGATATACGTGACCGTGTTGATTTGATGCAGTATAATGATATGCAAGAGCTTCTTCATCAAGCGGAGCGTGCCGAACAGTGGGTCAAAGCCAAGCAAGTTTCCAAAGGCCGCACCAATTTCAGCATGGGGCGACGTTCCTATTCGCATGACGATGATAATGTCAAGCCAGCTTCATCCTATAGGTCAGCTGCTACCGATCACAAGGAGATGAGCACAGAATCTATGGCCGCGAGCAAAGTGGCTTCAAGGGCTGATTCAAGTGCGCAGTCTGCTATGCGTACTAGTGAGATTGTTTGTTACACATGTGGAGGTAGGGGACACAAACGCATTGATTGTCCGAACAAGAAGAGAGTGCTCCTTGTTAATGATGGATATGTTTCCGAAGACAAAATTGACTCAGAGTCTGATGAGCCCAAGGAAGGGGAAAGTGAATCTAATCCTATCATGTGCTATCCTTTAGATTATGATGATCTGCCATGCATCATGGTGCAGCGAGCTAAAGAGGATCAAATTCCAAGTTCGGGACAACGGTGGAAAATTTTTCAGTCACAATGCAAGATCAAAAACAAGTGTTGCAAGTTGATTATTGATGGAGGGAGCTACACCAACATCATAAGCAAGCGTGTGGTGGATGCGTTAGGACTGAAGGCATGGCCACATCCGCAGCCACATTGCATTGAGTGGTTGTACAACTCCGGACGTTTGAAGGTGACTCACAAGGTACGCGTAAAGTTCAATGTTGGCACATATTACGATGAGGTGATTTGCGATGTTGTGCCAATGGATATGTGTCAATTACTATTGGGTCGTCCATGGCAATATGATCGCAATGCTATACATGAGGGGAGGTCCAACACTTACGTGTTTCGAGATGTTGGCATGAAACGTGTGCGCAGCCCATGGGTAATAATGCTATCAAGATTGATCATATGTTTGTATGCAAGGAAATTTTGAAGAGTGTCCCAAAACCGAGGACGGTTTTGCTTGAAGGAGGAGAGGATGATACGGTCACCGCCAGACACCTATTATTCCCTCATTGCTGCCAAGTAGAATATTTTCAAAGCGAGAGGCTGGCTATGGAAAAGAGATGCAGAAGTACGTGGTTCCGGCTCTACGTCAAAGGAAGGTGTTGCATTCAACTAATCAAAGAGGTATATTAGGCTCCATGCCTTGCTCACGTACTATCCAAGGAAGTCAAAAGTCAGTATTCAGGGATCCAAGTATCACCAGAGTTATAATTGAAGAGATGCCTGCTAATACAATCCCTTTGGATGTAGTGGAGCCTTGCTTTAGAACCCCAAGCAACTACTACAAGTTTAGCCAGAAAAGCAAGCTTACGTGAAGGTCTCATAGTTTTATTATGGTGTATTATTTTTATCCTGCAGTGTGTTTTCTAGTATTTTGTTGAGTCCGGTCCGTGTCGTGATGTGAGTCGGGCTTGGCCCAGGCGTTATGCACCACCTATTTAAGCAAGGGGTGCAGCGTTGTCTAAGGTTAGGTTTTAGTTTTGAAGAAAATACTCAGAAAAGGCATCTGATGGATGCGCCACATCTGTGTTCCTGCGTTCCATGAATTGGATCGGTGATCGCATGTGTTTTGGCGACTTGATCTCCAGGGCATAGCTTCGTTTGGTTCTTGTTCTTGAAGGAGCGATCCAGTCCTTTCTTTTTCATCTACTACTACTAGTTCGTGAACTCCATCTGGCTAATTATGCCGCCGCCGCCGCCGCTGATCATCATTAGCATAATCCATCCATCTAATCTAGCTGCAGTACTACTACGACCTAGCCCAGTACTTCCGCCCGTACACATCTTATCTGGTTTGTTTTAATTCATCTGCTTCCGATCAATTCTAATCTGCTAGCTCTTTGCGCCGGTGAAAGATAAGGGACACCCAAAAATCGTCTCAGCGCTACTTGAGGCATATCAATCGGTATCGAGAGCGCCAGGTTTATCATCGCTGGCGATGTCAACTGCAAGCAAGCGTGACGCGGATGAGGTGCAGGAGGATGATGGGCACGCCGCAATATGGTCCCGATATGGACCCGTGTGTCCGTGCAATGTTCAAGGCTACATACCAAAGACTTCGACAACCGCATGAAGGCCCTCGACGAGACGGTGACCGACGGGTTCCAGGCCATGCAAGCAACCCCCCGTCGCCTAGAGGCAAGGGCAGCCGGCGCGGCTGCTCCAGTGTAACACCCGGGTAATTAAGCTACAGTAATCCCTGCTAATGATGCCACGCCACTGTGATTAAACTCACGTGGATTAAAAACCCGGTTCAAATTCAAAATTTAAAACAAAAGCAAACGATAAAAGTTTTCAAAAACTAAAACTAAAATGTTCGGGGGTTGTCTAATATTCCAAAGTTAATTAAGGTGGGGTGCACACATTTTTGTAAAGTGTTTAGATATTTTAAATAAATTAAAACAGAAAAAGAAAAATAAGTAAAACAAAATAAAACAAAAGAGGAAGTGGGGGAGAAAACCCCACTGGCCCAACTGGGCGAAGCCCCCACCTGGCCCAGCCGGCCCCCCCACCTGGCCCAGCCCCCCCTGGCCCGGCCCAACCGGCCACTCCCTTACCCCCCCGGTCGGCAGGGGAAACCCTAGCCGCTCCCTCACTCGCCCCCTCCCCCGATCCCATTTCTCCTCCCTCCTCGCTGATCCGGATCGCACCGGATCCGCCCGTCGCCTCGACACCGGCGACCCCGCCACCCGACCGCAAGACCTCCTCCCCTCCTCCCCGACCGGCTGCGCAGGGCGCAAGGCCCCGCGTCGCCTCGGGCCGACCCCCACCCCGGAACGCCACCTCGCCGGATCCACCGTCGCTGCCGGCCGCCTCGCCGCCTCCTCACTGCCGCCACCAGCGCCCGAGCCCGCCTCATAGACCCCGCGATCCCCCACCGTGAGCTCTCCCCTCTCTCCCCCTAGTTCCCTCCCGAACGCCGCCGTCGCCCCGGGCCTCCCCGTCGCCGGCTCCGGCCGCCCCCCTCGCGGTCATGATGCGCCGCCGCCCAGCCACGCCGTCCCCACCTCCCTCTCCTTTCTCCTCGCCGAAGCGGCGTCCCCCTCCGCCGCACTGAACGCTTCTCCCGCCGTGGATCCTGTCGCCGGCGCCGGTGACCAAATGGTCACGGGCCGAGCTCAGGGTTTCGGCGGCCACAAGAACCTCCCGGCCTCAGAAGGCTTGCCGACGAAGACTGAGCCACCCCGCCCGCCGCCGCTGGCGCTGCTCAATGAGTCCGGCCGACCCCCTTGCCCCCATTGGACGCAGAGCCCTCCCCGCTCTCGAACGCGCCCGCCCGCTTCTGCTTGGTCACGGGAGACGAAGTCCGGTGAGCTCGGCGCCTCCGCCATGGACGCCACCGGAGCCAACTCCGCCTACCTACCCGACGTGGCACGAACTGGGCCCTTTGGCCACATCGATCGATGGGCCCAGGCCTCGCTCTGTTGACTTTGGCTGCCAGGTCGACCTGGCCCAACCTCCCCACTGCCGCTGACATGGGGGCCCCACCCCCCAAAGAACATTTTAAAATAAAAGGAAATGAAAATGAAATTAGTTAAATATAAATATTATAAATAAAAATGAATAAAATTAATTAATTAATTAATTAATTTAATTAACCTGATTAATTAAACCTAATGACTAATTAACCTAATTAACTACTGTTAATTAAACTTAACTAAGTTAATTAGTTAACAGTGTATGACGAACGGGACCCACATGTCGGGGTTGACTTAGTCAACCCTGTTGATCGCCGACGTCAAGATGACATCATGCCGACGCTATAAATACATTTTGCGAATTAATTAATTAATTAATTAAATTCCAGAAATTATTAAAATCTTTTAAAAATCATATCTTCTAATCCGTAACTCGGATTAAAATATTTTCAACATGAAAGTTGCTCAGAACGACGAGACGAATCCGGATATGCAGTCCGTTCGTCCGCCACACCCCCCTAACCTATCGAACCTGCAACTTTCCTCCGCCCTTCCGCTCGAAAACCACGTAAACACCGGAATACTTTTCCGGATGTTTCTTAACCAAGACCCCCCTCATACCACGTTAGGGCACGCCTAGCATCGCTTCTTGGCATGTCATGCATCGATTTGCATCTGTTTACTTGGTATTCATTGTTTCTTCCCCTCTTCTCTCCAGAGACTACGAGACCGACGCCGCCGGCAGTTCGACTATGGTGTTGACGACCCTCTCTCTTGCCAGAGAGCAACCGTGCAAGCCCCCTTGATCACTAGATATCGCTTACTCTTCTCTACATCGCTTGCATTAGAGTAGTGTAACATGTTATCGCTCTCGAGATACTCCTATACCGCTTTGCATAGCTTGTCCTTGTTATTTACATTGTTACCTTACCGCAATCCTATATGCTTAGTATAGGATGCTAGTACTTTCATCTGTGGCCCTACATTCTTGTCCGTCTGCCGTGCTATACTATCGGGCCGTGATCACTCGGGAGGTGATCACGGGTATATACTATATACTTATACATGATACATGTGGAGACTAAAGTCGGGTCGGCTGATGGAGCACCCGCGAGTGGATCTTTGAGGCGGAGCGACAGGGCAGGTTGAGACCGCCTAGGAGAGAGGTGGCCTGGCCTGCTCGGGCGTTCGCGGATACTTAACACGCTTAACGAGGTCTTGGTATTTGATCTGAGTTGGCTCTGAGCTTATACGCACTAACCATCTACGCTGGAGTAGTTATGGGTATCCCGGCGTCGTGGTATCTGCCAAGCACTTCAGACGTCGTGACGGAGCGTGCCGGATTGGACTGGAACGCCTGCTAGGCTAGGTCTGCTTCTGCCACAGACGTTAACGCAGTGTGTGTTCAGGGCGATGGGCCCAGACCCCTGCGCGCTTAGGTTTAGACCGGCGTGTTGGCCTCTTTGTTGTGCCTAGGTGGGGCTGCGACGTGTTGATCTTCCGCGGCCGGGCATGACCCAGGAAAGTGTGTCCGGCCAAATGGGATCAAGCGTGCTGGGTAAGATGGTGCACCCCTACAGGGAAGTTAATCTATTCGGATAGCCGTGATCTTCGGTAACAGGACGACTTGGAGTTGTACCTTGAGCTTATGACAACTAGAACCGGATACTTGATAAAACACACCCTTCCAAGTGCGGATACAACCGGTGGTCGCTTCTCTCGTGGATATGAGGAGGGATCGCGGGTAGGATTATTGCTATGTGATGTTACTTGGAGGACTTCAGATTGTCCCTCCTACTGCTGTAAAGACAGGTGTCGAGCGTAGTCTTCGTTAAGACTAGCTATCCCCTCTTATTCTCGGCATTCTGCAGTTCAGTCCAATCGATATGGCCTTTACACATATATCCATGCATATGTAGTGTAGCTCCTTGCTTGCGAGTACTTTGGATGAGTACTCACGGTTGCCTTGTTCCCCTTTTCCCTACCTCTACTCGATTGTCGCAACTGCACGATGGAGCCCAGGAGCGACGCCACCGCCTATGACGACTACTACTCGAGGTGCCTACTACTACGCAGCCTCACCGACGACGCACTCAGAGTAGCCTAGGAGGATCCAAGGCAGGAGGCCTGCTCCTCTTCGATCTGTATCCCGCTTTGTGCTAGCCTTCTTAAGGCAAACTTGTTTAACATATGTACGTACTCAGATATTGTTGCTTCCGCTGACTCGCCTATGATCGAGCACTTGTATTCGAGCCCTCGAGGCCCCTAGCTTGTATTATGATGCTTGTATGACTTATTTTATTTGTAGAGTTGTGTTGTGATATCTTCCCGTGAGTCCTTGATCTTGATCGTACACATTTGCGTGCATGATTAGTGTACGATTGAATCGAGGGCGTCACATCCAGCGAGGGAACAACATGCCCTGCAGCAGCGAGCACCTCGACATGTTCGTGATGCGGACGTTGCCAACGACGACAATGATGCTGAGTCCGAGGAAGGTTCTGATGCTCGCGGCGACTTGCCTTGCCGACCACGACAGGATGCTCGTCCCCGTGATGTTGGACCAAGGCGGCGCCGCGATGAGGATGAGGATGGAGGTATTGGTAGAATAAAAATTACTATACCTTCGTTCACAGGCAAGGCCGGTCCCGAGGAGTATCTTGAGTGGGAGATGCGTGTGGAGCAGATTTTTGATAATCACCGTTACTCCGAGGAGCGGAAGATTCGCTTTTGCTTCTCTTGAATTTTCAGGTTATGCATTAATTTGGTGGGATCAGCTCAACCGCAATGACGCACGACCAGAATCGTGGCGTGAGATGAAGCGTACAATGCGCGTGCTCGCTTTGTGCCAGCTTATTTTCAGAAGGAGCAACACACAAAGCTTCGCCGTCTTGTTCAAGGAGCCATGACGGTGGATGAGTATTACCAACGGATGCAAGTCCTGATGATTAGAACTAATGTGCATGAGTCTGATGATGCAACAATGACACGCTTCTTTGAGGGGCTGAATGAGGATATACGTGACCGTGTTGATTTGATGCAGTATAATGATATGCAAGAGCTTCTTCATCAAGCGGAGCGTGCCGAACAGTGGGTCAAAGCCAAGCAAGTTTCCAATGGCCGCACCAATTTCAGCATGGGGCGACGTTCCTATTCGCATGACGATGATAATGTCAAGCCAACTTCATCCTATAGGTCAGCTGCTACCGATCACAAGGAGATGAGCAAAGAATCTATGGCCGCGGGCAAAGTGGCTTCAAGGGCCGATTCAAGTGCGCAGTCTGTTATGCGTACTAGTGAGATTGTTTGTTACACATGTGGAGGTAGGGGACACAAACGCATTGATTGTCCGAACAAGAAGAGAGTGCTCCTTGTTAATGATGGATATGTTTCAAGACAAAATTGACTCAGAGTCCGATGAGCCCAAGGAAGGGGAAAGTGAATCTAATCCTATCATGTGCTATCCTTTAGATTATGATGATCTGCCATGCATCATGGTGCAGCGAGCTAAAGAGGATCAAATTCCAAGTTCGGGACAACGGTGGAAAATTTTTCAGTCACAATGCAAGATCAAAAACAAGTGTTGCAAGTTGATTATTGATGGAGGGAGCTACACCAACATCATAAGCAAGCGTAGGTGGATGCGTTAGGACTGAAGGCATGGCCACATCCGCAGCCACATTGCATTGAGTGGTTGTACAACTCCGGACGTTTGAAGGTGACTCACAAGGTACGCGTAAAGTTCAATGTTGGCACATATTATGATGAGGTGATTTGCGATGTTGTGCCAATGGATGTGTGTCAATTACTATTGGGTCGTCCATGACAATATGATCGCAATGCTATACATGAGGGGAGGTCCAACACTTACGTGTTTCGAGATGTTGGCATCAAACGTGTGCTGTAGCCCATGGGTAATAATGCTATCAAGATTGATCATATGTTTGTATGCAAGGAAATTTTGAAGAGTGTCCCAAAACCGAGGACGGTTTTGCTTGAAGGAGGAGAGGATGATACGGTCACCGCTCGTACACCTATTATTCCCTCATTGCTGCCAAGTAGAATATTTTCAAAGCGAGAGGTTGGCTATGAAAAAGATATGCAGAAGTACGTGGTTCCGGCTCTACGTCAAAGGAAGGTGTTGCATTCAACTAATCAAAGAGGTATATTAGGCTCCATGCCTTGCTCACGTACTATCCAAGGAAGTCAAAAGTCAGTATTCAGGGATCCAAGTATCATCAGAGTTATAATTGAAGAGATGCCTGCTAATACAATCCCTTTGGATGAAGTGGAGCCTTGCTTTAGAACCCCAAGCAACTACTACAAGTTTAGCCAGAAAAGCAAGCTTACGTGAAGGTCTCATAGTTTTATTATGGTGTATTATTTTTATCCTGCAGTGTGTTTTCTAGTATTTTTGTTGAGTCCGGTCCGTGTCGTGATGTGAGTCGGGCTTGGCCCAGGCGTTATGCACCACCTATTTAAGCAAGGGGTGCAGCGTTGTCTAAGGTTAGGTTTTAGTTTTGAAGGAAATACTCAGAAAAGGCATCTGATGGATGCGCCACATCTGTGTTCCTGCGGTCCATGAATTGGATCGGTGATCACATGTGTTTTGGCGACTTGATCTCCAGGGCATAGCTTCGTTCGGTTCTTGTTCTTCAAGGAGCGATCCAGTCCTTTCTTTTTCATCTACTACTACTAGTTCGTGAACTCCATCTGGCTAATTACGCCGCCGCCGCCGCCGATCATCATTAGCATAATCCATCCATTTAATCTAGCTGCAGTACTACTACGACCTAGCCCAGTACTTCCGCCCGTACACATCTTATCTGGTTTGTTTTAATTCATTTGCTTCCGATCAATTCTAATCTGCTAGCTCTTTGCGCCGGTGAAAGATCAGTGACACCTAAAAATCGTCTCAGCGCTATTTGAGGCATATCACTTGGTCGCCATGAGGGACGCCTTCAAGCGATACATTATCATCGACCCGCCGCTGCGACGTTATCGCCGACACTTCATCGCCAAGATCTTCATCAACGTGGTCTTCATCACCATCATCGTCAACACACCGTCGTTACCTCGTCCACAAGATGGACACCTAGCTTCCTCTGACAGACTTTTCTGCAAGACGCGACCTCGGCGACGGCAATGACCGTGTCATCCACGACGGCATGACTGCATCGACACGGCGTCACTACAGTGACGACCCTACACGGCCGCACGGTTCTGGCAAAACCGATGTGTGCTCGATGGTCTTCCTCCGGTCTTGGCAAAACCAGTGGACTCATCGCTGACGCCACCCTCTGACATCCGCAAGGTGCATCGTCCACGTCTGCAGCTCCGTCATAGTGCATTTTTTTGCGCCTCCGGCTTTGTGCGGTTTCATCGTCCACGACGACCACACCATCGACCGCGACTACTTCGACCACGGCGACATCATGATCGGCTACATCGACATCGACACACACGACCACGTCTACAGCGACACATCGGCAACAATTTCAGTCAACAGCGTCCGCGTCGTTACCAGCATCCACGCCACTCCCGCTGTGACTACGGGAGGGAATAGAGGAGAGACAAGGGAGACGCCAGAAGGGGACACGGTCACCGTCCTAGGTGCCGACCTATCAGAGACGCAGTTGATGATGACGCGGCGACGAAAGCACAAGAGTTCAAATTCAGTCGTCATCGTTCGCTTCGCTCCCGCTACGACTGAGGGGAATGTTAGAATATGATATGGGTTTAAAGATAGAGATAAGGAGTAGAGATTAAATAGGTTTAAACTATATATGACTTATCTTGTACTCCAAGCCTCTACCCCTCATGTATTCTATATATACCCTCATACACGGGTGAGAGCAATACAACACAATATTATCATCCTATATTTTCCACAGAGTTAACGCGCCGCTGCTTAGAACAATTCCTAACCGGGCTAAAATATCAGGCTGAAGTTTCAGGTTTGTGAAGGCCATCACGCAAGAAGGTGCAGGACAAGTCCTAATAGGACTCGATGAAGTGCTGCTGCCGAATATGCAGTCACGTATACGAATTTTTTTTGAAGCATCAACCGTAGAACAATAGTTCTATGGTAATTTTCATTAATAATATATACAATCTACATGATAAAAATAAAAAGAATTTATCTCTAAACAATCAGCCAATTCCTTTTTTGGGAAAACATGGGGGTACTAAAGTTTGTGGCTGTTAATCTCTGCAAACATTACAAATGTGCAGCAATCCATTCCAGCAAAACATCCTTGTACTTTGCTTTGATTCTGTATTGGAGAAGTTGAAGATCCTCTTTTAATCTGTACTTCCAACAGTTTATGCTTGGCACTTCCTTTCTAAAAATCTTTCCATTTCTTTGGGTCCAGATCCTCCAGCAACCTTGAATAATGATCTCAAGAGCAATTCCCTTTGGTAGTAATGAGTAGATCAGCATAATATCGTCGTAGCTTGAGATGCCTGGCTTTTTAGAAGGGAAGGTGCTTTTCCAACATTCCTGAGTGAAGACACAGTCCCAGAAAAGGTGTCTTAGAGTTTCTTCTGAGTGCTCATTAAAGAAGACACAATCATAAGATTCAAAGAACATGTTCTTCCGATTCAAAAGATTTCTGGTGTTCACTCTGTCATGTAGCAGGAGCCAGAAGAAAATTTTGTGTCCTAATCGATTGGCTGTCTTCCAGATTTTTCTGAAAACTTTGTTCGGTTCAGCTCTGGCAAAAATTGTTTTATACATCTTGATGGAGGAGTACTTCCTGTTTTGTTCTGTGCCAGTCCAAGTATCAATTGTCATGCCAGACCATTGAGTTTGAATCAAAATTTGTAGCTCCATGAGCTGATCATGTGCTTCTACAGACAATGGAGTGTGAAGAAGTTGGCGAACATCTGATTCTCTCACCCATGAAGCGATAGAAATGTCATCTTTTTTTAACAAAGGAGTGTAGTTCTGGCATCAATACTGATAGTGGCCTGTCTCTCCATTTATCATGCCATAATAAAATGGAGGTACCATTTCCCACTTTGCAATGGAAATGTTCTTTGAAAAGGGGCATCAGCTTAAGATGTTGTTTCCACCAACTTGATCCTTCCATTTTTTGCTGAGGCAGTGTCTGATTGTAGTAGGTGTCCCAGATTAATTTCACCCAAGGCAGGTCCTCTCTATTGAAGAATTTTTGAAGATTTTTCAGCAGCAGTGTCTTGTTGTGAATGGATATGTCTAGAATGCCCAGCCCTCCCTGGTTTTTTGGTTGGCATACCTTACTCCATGCTATGAGTGGTGGCCCTGCCTGCTCTTTCCCATACTTTCTCCAAAAGAAATGTCTCAGATATTTGTTGATTTGTTCTATGATGCTTACTGGCAGGGTTAGTGTGCACATGAAGAATATTGGCAAAGCTGAGAATATTGCTTTGATTAGGAGGAACCTACCATCATAGGATAAGAGATTTGAACAGCCACTGAGTCTTCTCTCAATATTCTGGCATATGGGGGAAAAATCTTCTGCTTTAAGTCTGTTTGCACTAAGTGGAAGACCTAGGTAAGTGAAAGGAAATCCACCTTGAAAGTGCACGAATTGGAAAGTGCACCAAGATTTCCATGTTTCATGGTACATACTGTAGGGTCACGTAGAGATAAACAAAACTTTTTCTACGCATCTAACCCAACATCTAGCCGAGGTAGAAGTATCAAATCATATCTCCATCACCGTTTATTTCGGTTCAACATATCAAAAGAGTATCATCCCAGATCTCAATCACCATTTATCTCGGTTTAATATATCAAGGGAATCACCCGATATCTCTATCACCAATTATTTTGGTTCAAAAATATCAACAGAGCCTCATCTCATATCGCTATAGCTGTGTATCTCGGTTCAGAATATCAGAAACAGATTATCACTATTTCATATCATCAATTGTGCGGAGACATCAAATATCAAGATATCATGGTATCCCATCTCGCTGAGTATCATGTGTTGAGAAATATATCAACTCATCATTTGACAAATGCCCACGAAGGCAAAGTGTCATTTTAGCCCATGCATGCAATTTGTTGGTTCAGCTAAGGCTGCCAGCATAGCTTTGCGGTGAAAGCCTAGAGAAGGCTAAAAACCGACATATGAGATATGCCCAAGCAGGCAGTATGTCAAACTTGCCAAATATCGGCCAAGACATCAATATATGACAGTGCCCAAACAGGCAATATGTCAGTCCAGCTCATGCTGGAGACATCCGACTTTGGTAAATGCCCAAAGTGGCTAAAAACCGACATATGACAGTGCCCAAGCAGGCAATATGTCAGTCCAGCTCATGCTGGAGACATACGACTTCCGTAAACGCCCAAAGTGGCTAAAAACCAACATATGACAGTGCTCAAGCAGGCTATATGTCAATTCAGCTCATGCTGTTGACATACGACTTCGGTTATGCCCAAGATGGCTAAAAACCGACTTATGATGGTGCCCGTGCTGGCAGGTTACTGTTTATATGGAGATTCTACTATTGGTATTTGTTCTTGAAAGTCTATGCGCCACTCTGCGAGTCCCCCACAGCCTCGGGGACTAGTGTCGAGGATGTAACCTCGGGTACCCCAAAGTTGTTGGTTCCGTTGAGTTAGTAGAAGAGAGAAACAGTGGATAAACAACTAAAAGATAAGAGAAAAGCAAAAGAAATCAGCCTGGGCCGAGATTGGCGTGACCCAGGCCGGAATACCCTGTTCTGGGCCGACATACACCTATGTCGGTGTCCGCTATCTCGGTTTGGGCCGACATCAGCTCCTAACTCGGAGCGGGCCAGCATCACCTCTTCGAGATCCCGGTTTTGGGCTCCAGACGGGCCAATTTGACCGGCATTTCCCAGATCCCGGTTTTGGGCCGGCTTCTCCCGCAACCCGGCGTTCCTTCCCTCCCCCGCGCAGACCTCGGTTTGGGCCGGGTGTGACTTACCGAGTCACCCAGCAGGCCGAGCTCCACATTATTGGGCCGAGACTCCTTGACCTCGGAATGGGCCGAGGTGGCTTCATCCCGGGGGGCGACATTTGCGTATCCCGGACAGGCCGACATCCGGCCCTTTGGCAATCTCCGCCCCAGGCCGACATCTGGTTAGTTCGCCGTCTGTCACGGGCCGGCCCATCCGACATCTGCTGCCGGTTGGCCCATTGATGCATGTAAAATGCATACATGAACTTTGCATTATATCACTTATATTCCAATCATATTTACATCATATAAGGGTTATACCACTGTTATATAATGATTTTAGGCAATAAAATATTTATTTCCTATTTTTATGGAATTAACCCTGCGCAGGCAGAAAACCCTATTTCCTTCCTTTTAAGTTTCACGGACCAAAACGACGCCCAAATGACCTGGAAAATTATGAGCGTCAATATTTTGGAAGGAAGAAGACTTGGGAGCGAAGGAAGCAAGCAAACGGAGGTCGGAGGCCCAGAAGAGGGTGGCTCATGCGGCCACTGTACCTGGTCGCGTGGGGCCCACTCTTTTGGCCCTCGAGGCTCCGCTGCCGTCGATCTTTTCTCCACCGACCTAGTCTTGACCTAAAAACGCCTATAAAAAAGGTCCCCCGACGTTCTCTGGAAGGAGGCGGCGCAGAAACAGAAAACCACGAAACAAAGAGTCAGAAGGCTGCCGCCGGAGAAGATCGGAGGGGGGAAACGCCGTCGGAATCACCTTCGAAGGGCTTGATGTGGACAACTGATGTGCCCGTTGGGAACCCCAAGAGCAAGGTTTTGATGCAGTATAGAGCAAGCCTTCCCTTGATTTTATCAAACCAAGGTTATCAATCCAGTAGGACTTGAGAACTTCCAACAAGGTGTCAACGGCGCCAGAGAGCTTAATGTTGACGGAAACCTGCACCCAACAGACAAACTCCCACTTTGCCCCAACTTACAGGAAGGTTGTCAATCCTCCTGGTCTGCTGAAAAAAAAGAGATTAAACGAATGGTGGAAAACAAAGTTGAAAGGAACAGCGAACAAAAGAGAATTAAAGAGGTTGTAATCAATGTAAAGAAGATGGACCGGGGTCCACAGTTTAAGTAGTGGTGTATCTCCAAGCAGAAAATGATGTGAAAGGGTAAACAAATTACAGTTGGGCAATTGATGAATCACTATGGCATAACAGTGCATCTTGTAACAGTTCATTCATTGTGGTGTTTATTTTGGGCATTACGTCTAACATACACAGACCGTTATCCAAGTGCATATGTGACTAATAATCCACCCCGGGATCGCTATCCAGCATGTCTCCTAAAGGTATTAAGTTGAGGAAAACAAGTTCACCCTATTCAACAGATAATTGCATTAAGCTCAATACATAATGTAAGCAATGTTTCATAACACATGGAAACTAGCACCGCTGTTTTCTCCCTAGTAGCAACTGCACACCCAAGGTACTTGTATGTTTCTGTCACTCGAGCACTGACTCATGGGGGCAAGAACCTACTATCATGCACTACGCTCCCTCTTGGAGATCAATCTAACTACTTGGCCAAAGCAATTAAAGAGATCAGAAAGCATGCAAGATCATAAACAACACATGGATAAAGAAGATAATATACTGATGAACAAAACTGAACACAAGTTCATGATCCCTCGGATCCCAGCAAACCAATCACATAGGAATTACATAAAGACGATCTTGATCATGCAGGAAGCTGACAAGATCTTAATACAATGAAGCACATGGGAGAGAGACAACCATCTAGCTACTGCTATGGACCCGTAGTCCAAGGATGAACTACTCACGCATCTCACCGGAGGCAGGCATGGTGATGAAGAGGCCTCCGATGACGATCTCCTCCTCCGGCAGGGTGCCCGTGTAGGTCTGCAGAACCCCCGTTTTAGGGTTTTTGGTGGCGGCGACGACTCGGGACGAGTTCTGGAAAAAGGGTCGCGCTTCTGGGGTTTTCGGGACGAGAGAATAATAGGTCCAAAGGTCGGTGCCGGGAGGTCCCCGTGGGCCATGCGCACCCCCCTGCGCGGGTGGGCCCCGGGCCGCGCCCTAGGGTAACAAACAACAATGGAGAAAGGGGGTCATCCTGTCTCACTCCCCTTTTACAATAATTTTTTTCCCAGGCACCCCATTCAACAGTAATGAAGAGCTTCCAGATTCCAAAATCATTTGTATCCATTTAATCCATTTGCTACCAAAACCCCTTGCTTTTAGGATATATAGAATAGCTTGATGCTCAATCTTGTCAAAAGCTTTTTCAAAATCAAGCTTAAGAATCAAAATCCTTTCATTGGACTTGTGACATTGGTGAAAATATTCAAAATCCCACCCCAAACAGTCTTGGATAGATCTCTTCTTGAGGAAACCATACTGGTTTTTGTGAACCATTTTTAAGATAACCTTTTGCAGGCTATTAGCCAGAATTTTGGTAATAAGCTTGAGCACACTGTTCAGCAGAGAGATTGGTCTAAAATCACCAGCATTTAGGGTATTCTCAATTTTTAGGATGAGGGTGATGTATGAAGAATTGATGCTTTCCAAGGAGATTTTTCCGTCATAGAAATCAAGGATAAGTTTCTTGATGTCTTGCCCAACAATGTCCCAACAGTTTTTCAGAAATTCATTATTGAAGCCATCTGGGCCTGGGGATTTGTCATTAGGCAATTCCTTTACAGTATCTTCAATTTCTTTCTCAGTAATTGTGCTTTCAAGTTGCAGTACAATATCAGGATCAAGGGGCTCCAATAGTTCAGACAGGTTGAAATGCATGTTTGTGTTATCTGAAGTACCCATTCTGTCCTTGAAAGCATTCCAAAGGAGAGTAGCTTTTCCTTCATGGTCTGTGATCTCAGCCATGTCATTGTTCTGTAGCATCGCAATATAGTTGTGCCTGAAACTAATTGTTGCTCTAGTGTGGAATTTTTTTGTGTTTTCATCACCCAATTTTACCCATTTTATTTTCACCCTTTGCTTCCAATAAGATTTTTGGTTCTGCAAAAGTGTAATCAGGTGTTGCTTCAAAATGTCCCTCAGGTTGCTTTCAAGATCTGTTAGGGGTCTCATTTCTTCAAAGAGATCCAGCATATCAATAGTTTCATTCACCTTGAAGATAAGAATCTTGAGACATGGCAATTTTTTGGACCAGACATTTAAGCCTCTTCTCAAGTTTTTGAGCTTTGCTGTGATCAATTTGGCACTATTCAAGTTTCCAACTGGGATGTTCCAAGCATTCTGTACCACAGATTTTAATTCACTATGTTGTAACCAGAAATTCTCAAACCTGAAAATCTTTGCTTTTGGAATCATGGTGCCAATGGAGATAACACATGGGACATGGTCAGAAATATGTTTTACCAAAGGATAAACCATGGTATTAGGAAAAGTTACTGTCCAGGTTGCAGAGGTGAAGAACCAGTCTAATTTCTCAAGTAATGGATCCTGTTGCATATTACTCCAAGTAAATTTCCTTCCTTTCAGAGGCAGCTCAATCAGACCCAGATTACTTATTGCTTCATTAAAAATCAACATATCATTTACATCACCTCCAAGTTTGTTTCTGTCTGTAGGCTTTCTTATGAAATTGAAATCACCCATAAGTAACCAATTTTCATCACCAGGCATATCAATGTTAGCAAGCCAGTTAATGAACAAAGCCCTCTTATCTGCCTGACAAGGGCCATATATGTTTGTGAGAATCCAAGATTCTGAAGATAGATTGCATGTAAATTTCACAGAGAGAGAGAAATCATTTTGGAAGGCCAGTTCTCCTTTTAGCAAAGCACCATTCCAGATCACAATTAGACCCCCAGAGGCTCCCGCAGAAGGTAAGTATTCAAATTTGTTGAATTTTTTTGGACAAAATTTTCTAATGTAATCAAGCTCAAAGTTTTCTCTTTTTGTTTCTTGAAGACAGATAATATCACAACCACATTCATCGATTTTGTTACCAAGGGCCAGCCATTTATTTTCAGAATTGATACCTCTTATATTCCAGTTCATTACTCTCAGAATTCTGTTGTGATCCATTGATAATTGGTGTTAATGATGATACCCACAACAATATGAAGCACAACCCCATAGCAAACCCATATATACAACAGATAGCCCAGATAAACATCACAAAATATATGGCTGCATGTAAGGTTCCAACAGCAGCAACATTCAGAGTACACAACATAGGCAGAAATCACTGTTTTAACCTAAGGATGAAATCAATTCACAAACTGAACTGTTCTGGAAAAAAATTCACCCAACTGACCTTTTTGTATGACGCCCGACAGCTAGGCGCCACACTACACTGTGCAGCGCCTAACACACAGGCGCTACACATCTGGACAGCGTGGCACCCCGGAGCCAGGCCTGGCCCCACCCCTGATGGTGCAGCGCCTAGGCGAAAGGCGCTACACTATCATGTGCAGCGCCTAGACGAAAGGCGCTACACATGCACTTACTAGGCGCTGTGGTCAATCTGCAGGTTGGCTGGCTCACAGGCGGGGGCCGGCTGCAGTCACGATTTGTACACCCATGCTCCTGCGGTTAAAGCAAGCAAGCACGGACCCTTGGGCGGTCACCGTGGATCTTCTCCATCCCTGTTGTGTCGGCCACTATGCAATCAGATCAAATGATCTTCTTAGAAAGAAAGAAAAAGAGCCCGGGTATGATCGTAACGAGCGTATGTGCATGGATCGATTAAATAAAAGGAATATGTAGCCAAAGATCAACAAGAGTGAGCGCTGGAGAGAGTAGTATATTTCCGTTTAGTTTCGCCACATTTTGTCTCTCCTTCAAGAATGACCAAGCATTGAGCAAAGGAGTACAACTAGCATCTAGCCAGTGTAGTTAATCAAGAATAGTGTCGGCCGCCCGTGGTGGTGGTAACAGTAAAACGGAAGCGCAGAGTCGTCGCTACTAGCCACCGCAGAGGCGACGCACGTAAACAGTAAATGCGCAAATGTAACTTACCAAAGAGTAGGAATAGATTCATCGCATGGCATATCTACTCATCATGCGAGCAAGGCAGGGCAAGTGCGTGTAGTAACTCAAATTTTGACCGTGCATGTCACGCCACGCCCTATGCCTTTACAGCTCGGTCGGTCGAGGCCACACGCGGTGGATCAATCTTGCAGCGCCTAGACGTTAGGCGCTACACTGTATCGTGTAGCGCCTAGCTCTCAGGCGCTGCACACTGACTTAGCAATTTTCAGCTTTGCTCTCTGTTGCCCTGAGGCGGTTAGTAAGTGCATGTGTAGCGCCTTTCGTCTAGGCGCTGCACATGATAGTGTAGCACCTTTCGCCAAGGCGCTGCACCATCAGGGGTGGGGCCAGGCCTGGCTCCGGGATGCCACGCTGTCCAGATGTGTAGCGCCTGTGTGTTAGGCGCTGCACAGTGTAGTGTGGCGCCTAGCTGTCGGACGCCACATAAAAAGGTCAGTTGGGTGAAATTTTTTTCAGAACAGTTCAGTTTGTGAATTGATTTCGTCCTCAGGTCAAAACAGTGATTTCTGCCCACAACATACAACCAACATTCAGAAGGTTTCCAATAGCAGCAACATTCAAAATACAAGACATAAAACCAACATTCAGCAACAACCACATAGCCAACAAAATACTGTTGTTCTATCATTGAGAACTAGATTTATTTCTTGCTTTTTCCCTTGTCTTGCTATCCAGCAGCTTCCTTCTCTGCCCCCTTTTCTTCTTATTAAGTTTCTTTTCCAGCCCTTGCTCTTCCACCTTGCAAAAAGAGGAAGCCAAACTTTTAACCACTTTTGGTTTGAGCACAGGAGGGGCAACATTGCAAGGTAAACAATTTCTGCCATTACATGCAGAATGTGATTTGAAACCTTTGTTTAGTTCCAAAAACCTTGGACTCATTCTTACCTCAGTCTCCACCATAGGGGTTTTGCTTCTTATTTTTCTTGTGGGAGCTATTGGGGTGATTGATCCATTTCTGGTAGTCCAAGTTTCCTTTTCCAATACCAAGCTTTCATCTAGCTCAGTAATTGTACAAGTTGGTGCCTGTTTAACCAGGCAATTGTCAGGCACAAGAAAGGTGAATGCTTGCTCATTATTATCAGAATCACACAAAGCTTCCCAAAGAGGAGAACATAACAATTTTTTTGTCCAATCAAATCTCTCAGGAGACATTAACATCATAGTGACAAAATTGAACCAACTTACTGGAATAGAAACAGGTTTTCCTTCCAAAGAGACATGAGGAGCAAAGTACTTGTCCCAGAGAGCAAGACCCTGCTGTGAGAACTGATGAGTGAATTCCTTTTCAACTGGGAAGAAATAAGTCTTGACCACAGCAAGCTGCAGGTGAGCCACTTCAGCTGGTACCATGGCTACTATGTTATCCTCAATATCCATGTGTTGCTCTTCATCAACTTGGAAATCCTCAGCCAACTGCTCCTCCTGTTGGTCTTCATCCTGGTAAGCAGCCATAATATTCAGTAAACCAGCACCCAACTGTTGCACCAAATCAAGTGGATTTTCAGCTGCAATTTCGACAGCTTCCATTTCAACATCCACAGGAGCCACCAAGTTTTCCTCCTGACCAGGAAAAACATTCTGGTCCACCTCATCAATTATGTGCTCAGCATTTTGTTGGATGTCATTTACAGAGTTTCCACTATCAGATAGCCCAGCATCCACTGTCAGACTGCTGTTGAAAGGCCGTTCAGGTGCTGCATCAGCAGGAAAACCCTCAGGTGCCATTTGAGGAATATCTACTGCCAAGTTATTGATATCACCTTGCTCCCCAGCTGGAGGCACAACCCAGTGGCCCCAGCCAGCCTCCTCTCCTGCATTGTTGTTTTCAGCCACATCATTGTCATTAGCAGCTTCATTGCCTTGCCCAAACTCTTGATTAACATGTCCATGATCAGGAAGAGGATGAGGATCCTCTTCATCACTAGGGGGATCATCTTCATCTGGAGGACCACCACCCAAGAGTGTTTCCTGAAGAATTTCTACAGAACAGGTCCATGATTCAGCTTCAGGTAAATTGCCTTCCGTATACCTGAGGCTCTTAGGTATTTCCACTAATTCTGTTGCTCTGAGTTTTGCAATAATTCTTCCTTTGTGTCTAGGATATTTCTCACAGCTGATGAGGTGAGCAATATCTGAAAAAGCAGCAACAATATCCTCTGTATTCCAGTTATCTAGTGGTGGCCCAACCATCAAACCCCAACATTCATGGTTAAAATATGCACAGCGCCAGTTATCCCCTTGATTGTGCTTAGTGACAGTAAACATTGCATCAGCAAAAGGAATAGGGCTGGCATGCACAAGTCTGTCATGGTCTCTGGGATGAACAAATTGGACATATGCGGCACCAAAGGGGCAGGGCTGAATGTCTCTAGCAATTGCTTGGTTCTCAAATCCCTTGTCACTTAAACCAGTCACTGCCTTCCACTGCAGCAATTCCAGTGTGGTACCGAGCTTTGTGTTGTCATCTTCGCAACCTGGGTATAACTTTTTCTTGTGGTCATTTAACATGCGCTCCAACGTCAACTTCTCATTTTCACTTTCTGCTTCTCTCTGTGCATCAACGATGGCCCGACGAAGATCATCATCTAACACGGGCTCATCTGGTTCCTCTTCATCTTCAGCTTCCCCACTTGCATTACCACCGTATTCAGGGAACATATGATGATAGTTGTCAACGTTCTCTTCTTCTTCGTTGTCTTCCATCATAACCCCTCTTTCTCCGTGCTTGGTCCAACAATTATAGCCGGACATGAAATCAGACTGAATCAGGTGGATGTGAATGGTGCTTGAGGAAGAGTAATCCTTCTCATTCTGACAGACACGACACGGAAAACACATAAAAAACCATTCTGCTTGTTTGCCTCAGCCACTCTGAGAAAATAATGCACGCCTTCCCTGTACTCGTTAGAGCGTCGGTCAGCGTACATCCATGGATGACTTATATGCATTATATAAGTATATCAAAACACAATCACGATGATAAAATTAGTCCAGACATGTAATATCTAAAGATACTAAGACGCGAGGGATCCGATTTCTCTCCTTTTTTGAGCACGTGCCGATTTTTGTGGACTTTACACGTGTCCTTGTGGATCCTCTATCGGGTCAGCAGCTCCCGTTATCGGTGCGGGGCAACCCTTCGGACCCGTTAGGATATGTGTCTGTTAACGGGTGCGTAGCGGGTTACCGGGCGCGATAACGGGTCGGGTACGGACGTGGTAGCACTCTCGGACCCGTTAAGGGGGTCCTTACTGGTTCGGGTGTGGAGCTCTGCTTACGCAAGCGCTGACGTCGTCGTGTGACATGTACGGGACGTGTTTATCAGGGCGGTTTGACGTGTCTATACTTGGGTGGCTACGAGCATTGATGTCTATCGCCGGTTGGGGTGTGAGGGAGTCCCGGACTAGGGGGTGTCCGGATAGCCGGACTATCGTCACGGCCAGACTCCAAGACTATGAAGATACAAGATTGAAGACTTCGTCCCGTGTCCGGATGGGACTTTCCTTGGCGTGGAAGGCAAGCTTGGCGATACGGATATGTAGATCTCCTACCATTGTAACCGACTACTGTAACCCTAACCTATCCGGTGTCTATATAAACCGGAGGGTTTTAGTCCGTATCTGAACAACAATCATACCATAGGCTAGCTTCTAGGGTTTAGCCTCCTTGATCTCGTGGTAGATCTACTCTTGTACTACCCATATCATCAATATTAATCAAGCAGAGTAGGGTATTACCTCCATCGAGAGGGCCCGAACCTGGGTAAAAACATCGTGTCCCTTGTCTCCTCGTTACCATCCGCCTAGACGCATAGTTAGGGACCCCCTACCCGAGATCCGCCGGTTTTGACACGACATTGGTGCTTTCATTGAGAGTTCCTTCATGCCGCCGCCATCGGTAGGATGCCTCATCTCGCCTTTTTAAAGACGATACCATCGCCAAAGAAGCCTTGGCCACCGGTCGACTTCTTCGCTAGGCGGTTTTCTCATGACCGCTAGTTCGCCGTCGCTACCGACGATGACCTCTCGAGTCATCGAAACCAATCTCCATGTCGATTCGGAACTTGCCGAACAGTTAGATCCGATCGAGCTCTCCTCCAGAACGAGCTCTTGGATCGCATCGCCGCCTCGAGTCGCCACAGACACGACCGGATCGGGCCTAAAACCAATCTGAGAGAGATCAACTCTCCCCAGGCTACCCATCATGTTGCTGTGATAGAGGAGCAACGCGGCGAATCTTCTCCTATCTTAAGGACTAGCTACGTCTCGATTCCCGATCCCTCCATGCCGGATTCCTGCGGAGGGACGGATGTCGATCAAGCCCTGAACTTAAAGTCAGGTGGCGGGTCGGACTCGTCGGATAGCACTCAAAAATCCAAGCTTCCGAGTTCGGAAACTTCCCAGCCCTTGAGTCCTAAATTGGACGGGGTTCCGGATTTAGTGCCACCCGCCCACCCAAACATTAGCGATCTCTCTTGAATTCGGCAAGAGCCATGAACAAGACATCATTATCGGGCGATTCCTCCCGGTTATGAACAGGATAAAGGATCGCCGAGAGGAGGACGCAATACCAATCTTCTGCAATAATTGCACGGACAAGGGAATCCTAAACACCATAAGTCGTCGCGAAATCACACGCTTCTTTGACTTGGTGACCATCGCATAAAAGTATCGTATGGCGATGGAGAGCGCTCGAAAATCGAAAGTAAATTTTGGGATAATCCGCCCCGAATACATCCCTAGTCCGGAACAAAAGGGTGCATCATTATCAAGCACCGGTTGAATACCAAAAAGCCAAAACCCCCTAAAGGGTACGGAACTGCATCGGAGGGTTGGCTAAACGGACCCTGCAAAATTCATAGCACAGAGGGCGCCACTCCAACTCATAGCCTTCGAGCATGTTGGATACTACGGCAGGTGGCTAAAAGTGGCGAAGAGCTTCTAGCTTCATAATCCCAGCCCAGTAACACCAGTATGGTGTTAACAGTCTTTGAGACTTTCGCATCAAATAACATGCGAAAACGACAACTCCGCAACCTTGCCGAAATCTACCAAGTAGCAACAATAAATCCATGGAGTGACACAGCTATTACCTTCAATGCCAGTGAACCTAAATTCCGAACTGCCCAGGCATCAGCCGCATTGGTCCTCAGCCCGATAGTAGACGGCTTTCGCCTTACTAAGGTACTCATGGATGGCGGCAGCGGACTAAACCTCATCTATGAGGAAACCCTACGAAAAATGGAAATAGACTGGAACCGCATTGAGCGAAGCGGCACAACCTTTAGAGGAATAATCCTCACCGGAAGCATGCTGCACAGGAAAAATCACGCTAGACGAGAGTTCGCTCACGGACAATTACAGTCCGAGGAGGTCACATTTCAAGTGGCCCCTGCTCAACAATGGATACCATGCTTTATTAGGACGAGAGGCATTCACAATTTTTCAAGCCATACCCCATTATGGGTACATGATGCTTAAAATGCCCGGTCCCAACGGAATCATCACTCTCGCTAGTGATCCGAACATAGCACTCGCGCCCGAAAATAAGACGGCCGCACTAGCCCTCGAGGCACTATCCAAGCCCTAGCGGCCGAGGAACTCACCGCGATGCGCTCCACGGTGAATGTGGACGATGTGATACTTGATAAAAGATCCAAGTCCACCTCTTTAAACCAGCGGACGAAATAGTCAAATTCCAAGTCCACCCAACGGACCTCGCAAAGACGGCCTCCATCGGGCACAATTAAACCACGATGTAGACTCCGACTACGAGAATTTCTACAAGAAAAGCTGGGACATCTTTGCCTGGCACCCTTCAGACATGCCAGGAATCCCACGTCAGCTGGCTGAGCACAACCTAAACATCCTAAAAGGATTCAAGCCGGTCAAACAGGCTCTTCGGTGCTTTTCCGAACCCAAGAGACAGGCCATGGGAGAGGAGCTAGCCAAACTTTTGGAGGCCGGATTCATCAGAGATATAAAACATCCGGACTGGCTAGCAAACCTGGTGATGGTACCAAAGAAGGATAAATCCTGGCGCATATGTGTTGATTTCAAAGACCTTAATAAGGCTTGCCCAAAGGATCCCTTCCTCCCTCGAATTGATCAAATCATTGGCGCTACAGCAGGACACGACTCATTGTGCTTCCTCGACGCTGCATCTCGGCTACCACCAAATCAAGATGGCGGAGCTGCACCAAGCTGCAACGGCATTCATCACTCCATACGGCCCGCTCGCTTCAACACAATGCCCTTTGGGCTCAAAAACGCCATCTCAACATATCAGCGCATGATTCAGACATGTCTGGCAAACCAGATCGGCAAAACGGTGGAAGCATATGTAGATGACGTGGTCGTCAAAACCAAGCACGTCGAAACTCTAGTAGACGACTTGAGGCTCACATTCGACAATCTTCGAAAATATGACATCAAGCTCAATCCGGAAAATGTGTCTTCGGCGTTCCAAATTAAAAAGCTCCCGGGCTTCATTGTGTCCGGTAGAGGAATTGAAGCAAACCCAGCCAAGATTCGAGCTCTGTCACAATTGGATATTCCAAAAGACCTCAAACAAATACAAAAATTGACAGGATGCGTAGCGGCTCTAAGCCGCTTTATCTCCCGTTTAGGAGAAAAGGCATTACCTCTTTACCGCCTCCTCCGCCGCACCGAACACTTCGAGTGGACGGATGCCGCCATGGCCGGACTCGAAGAAATAATGGCCATTTTGGCAACAAATCCGGTCCTGGCCGCGCCCAACGTGGGTGAACCAATGCTATTATACATCTCCGCAACACATCAAGTTGTCAGCGTGGTGCTCGTTGTCGAACGAGAAACGGACGGACACCGGTTCCCTATTCAAAAACCGGTTTATTATGTGTCCACTGTCCTAACTCCATGCAAGTCCTGGTACCCACACTATCAAAAAATAGCATACGCGGTGTTCATGGCATCCGGAAGCTGCGACACTACTTTCAAGAGTGTTCGATAACGGTAGCCTCCAAGTACCTCTTAATGACATTATAAACAACCGCTGACGCGACGGGCCGGATTGCTAAATGGGCCATAAAGCTCCTTCCATTCGACATAACTTATAAGCCATGACGAGCTATTAAGTCGCGGGTTTTGGCTGACTTCGTGGCCGAATGGACTGAAGCCGAACTCCCTAAAGAGTACGGCGCATACTCCAATTGGATCATGCACTTTGACGGCTCCAAAATTTTGGCTGGCCTGGGGGCTGGCGTCGTCCTGACGTCCCCAACCGGGGACACAGTCCAATACGTCCTTTAGATAATGTATACGGACTCCAACAATACAGCCGAATACGAGGCCCTCCTGCACGGCCTCCGGATGGCAGTCTCCATGGGCATTAAACGCCTAGAGGTGCGCGGAGATTCAAACCTCGCAATATCCCAAATAAACGGAGACTTTGACGCCAAAGATCCAAAAATGGCAGCATACCGCAATGCGGTCCTAAAAATGTCAAAGACCGCTCAAGGGCTCGAATTCCATCATATAGCCCGGATAACAACCAGCGGCGGATATATTGGCGCCAGACGGTGCAAAACGCGATGCCGCCCCACCCAATATCTTTGTGGAACGGCTGTTCAAGCCATCCGCATTATGGGATGGGAGTCCGCACAATAATCCGGACCCAACCGCATCACCGACGCCAACACTCGACACAACCGGAGGCTCCGCCCGAGATAACACCCTCGCTCACGAAATAATGGCGATTATCGCCCGTGGGCGGAACCATTCCTAGCCTACCTAACTAGGCAGGAACTCCCGAAGACCAAAATGAGGCTCGCTGCATAGTACGGCGCTCTAAAGCCTATAAAGTCCATGAGGGAGAGCTTTATAAGAAAAGCACTACCGAGTCCTTCAAAGGTGCATCTCCGAAGAGGAAGGGCGAAACCTCCTGGCTGAAGTTCATGCCGGACTGGGTGGGCACCACGCCACTGCCCGGGCCCTTGTAGGCAAGGCCTTCCATACAGGATTTTATTGGCCGACGGCCCGGGCAGATGCGCAGGACTTAGTCCAACGATGCGTCGGTTGCCAGCTTTTTGCTAACCAAAGCCACATGCCACCCACCGCCCTTAAAACTATACCCATCACATGGCCGTTCGCGGTCTGGGGGCTTGACATGGTTGGACCCTCGTGGAGGAACCCACAAGCAAAAATACCTATTGGTCATGGTGGATAAATTCACCAAATGGATAGAGGCCAAACCTGTTAAAGCGGCGAATCCGACCATGATAGACTTCATATCGTGGGTAGTGCACCGTTACGGTGCCCCCACAAGATCATCACCGATAATGGCACCAACTTCACGGCCGATGAGGTCAAATCATGGTGCAAAAACATGGGCATCAAGCTCGATTACGCCTCAGTCTATCACCCTCAAACCAACGGCCAAGTCGAACGGGCAAATGGTCTAATAATGAGCGGCATTAAACCCAGACTAGTGCGGTCCCTCAAGGAATCTAACACGCACTGGGTTGAGGAGCTTGACTCCGTACTCTGGGGGCTGCGGACCACGCCGAATCATACTACCGGATTCACGCCATTCTTCATGGTGTACGGCGCAGAGGCAGTCTTGCCATGCGACATAATACATGACTCACCTCGAGTGCGCATGTACGAAGAAAGAGAAGCCGAGCCTGATCGTCAGGACAGTTTGGACGCATTGGAGGAGGAGCGCGACGTGGCAAAAGCTCGTTCCGCATTCTATCAACAGCAGGCTCGAAGATATCAAAGCAGGGAAGTACGGGCCAAAGCTTATAACATTGGCGAACTAGTTCTACGCCTGCCGGACAAGAAAAAGGACAAACTCAAGCCCAAATGGGAAGGTCCCTTCATCATCGACCAGGTCCTGACCGGCGGAGCATACCGTCTGCGAAACGCATCGGATAACCGACTCGAGCCGAACCCATGGAACTCAGCCTGTCTACGAAGATTCTACGCCCGAGTGCCGGACTCCAAGTTCGTCTCCTTCCTCCGTCCGCATTTATTTTTTGCTTTTTGTTGTCCTCTATTTATCTCCTTCCCTCTTCTTCTTCTTCTTCTTCTTCTTCTTCTTCTTCTTCTTCTTCTTCTTCTTCTTGTAGCCTCTAGAGGCTAGTTTGCGTTTTTTTTCCGCACAAACTTGACGCGCTGTCCGCGCTCATTATACCTGCGGGCTTCTTTAACAGAAGCTTATTTATACGGGCTTTCATGCCCAACACATGCGTTAAACTTTCGCATGTGCCTTTTATTCACCATTATATGCATCGATATGACTTAAGTTTTGGCCAAGCTGGGTTGCCTGGCTCCTGTGCTTACCCATACGTTCCCGATTGTTCGGCTAGGAGGTAAAGGGAGCACCTCTGCGATTATTCTTGCGGGTCACCGGATGTGTACCTCATACTTGGGTGAAGCCGAAAGCTAGCGTTCTTAAGGGAATATTCGGTCGGTGAACTGAAAGATGATTTTTAACTATTTACACATCTGCCCCCAGATGATTTTCTGCTTTTATAGCAGCTTTGACATGCACTTTAGGGCATGCATCCCAGCAAAAGGAACCCTTAACGGAACTATTCTCCATGGAAGATGTTTCTTACTACCCATGTAATATAACATAACTAGTTGGGCACTTGTCCGACATAAAGAACAATGACCCCTACGCTGGTCTCCATGCATACCACGGTTCTTATATAACCACGAAGGTATTCGGACACACTCCGGACTATTAGGTCCGGAGGTCGAGAAAAAGGTCCGCTTATGACAAACGATCTACAATCCGGCTAGAAGACATTCTTTCATGTCATATTTTTACATAGTCAACTCGACTCATTGTATTCCTCCTCAATGCCATCTAATAGGCTATCTAATTTACAATCTTGCTGGGAATACTTGGCGGCCAATTCTACTTGGTCGTACACTAAGCTTACAGGGATCTCCATCCCATCCGGCCCCACAGGTCCGACCTCGGCCATGTGGTTTGTGTCAGCCTTTGTGTACCACGTCTTCACCATGGCCCAGGCCGGAGGGAGAAATCCCTTGGCTTGGAGTATAACTAGCTCGCTATGCGGGACTGAGCATCTCTCCCAATTTCCTGGCTGGGGGCTGGGAGCGCGAGAGGAGGAGCCGTCGACCGTCCCATGATGGAATGGGCTTTGGTCGAGTCGCCCGATGAAAGCTCGCAAAGGGGGATGGTGTGACTCAGATCTAGATCCTTGCCCTTTTATAAGCGGCTCCTTTGCGCGGCTAGGGGAATATTGTAAAAATACCACGGCTTTTCGCATTCATTCAAACATGTGGAAGATGGCCATTATTGGGCGCAGGCCGAGGAGCGCAGCATTTATCGAGCCGGACACTATTCGACAAGTATATGGAATTTGGAGAAGAACCCGCCTCGCAATGCCGAAGAAAATCAACGCGCCGGACTCATCGTCATTGAAGCCTGGTTCGGGGGCTACTGAGGGAGTCCCGGACTAGGGGGTGTCCGGATAGCCGGACTATCGTCACGGCCGGACTCCAAGACTATGAAGATACACGATTGAAGACTTTGTCCCATGTCCGGATGGGACTTTCCTTGGCGTGGAAGGCAAGCTTGGCGATACGGATATGTAGATCTCCTACAATTGTAACCGACTCTGTGTAACCCTAAACTAACCGGTGTCTATATAAACCGTAGGGTTTTAGTCCGTAGGACTAACAACAATCATACCATAGGCTAGCTTCTAGGGTTTAGCCTCCTTGAAATCGTGGTAGATCTACACTTGTACTACCCAAATCAACAATATTAATCAAGGTGAGTAGGGTATTACCTCCATCGAGAGGGCCCGAACCTGGGTAAAAACATCGTGTCCCATGTCTCTTGTTACCATCCGCCTAGACGCACAGTTCGGGACCCTCTACCCGAGATCCGCCGGTTTTGACACCGACAGGGTGGGTCCCGCACGGTGGTTTGTCTTGTGGGTGCCTGCCAATGGGTGTTTTTGTTTTTAGCTGTTTTCACTGCCTTTGTCGTCACCTTGGCTCCGTGTGCGGGCTGTTTTCACTTGGTGACGTGTTCTGCGTCTTGCTACGTGTTGGCTTGCATGTTATTCCTTGCTTCCACGTGTTCCGCCTGCATTGTGCTCTAGATTGTTCTTCCGGTCCTATATAAGTCTCTGGTTTCTGCATGCTGGTCTTTCGTTCGTTTCGTCGGGTTTTGTTGTGCTGAGTTTCTCTTGCTGTTCTTGTTGTTCATCTTGCCAGGTCTTTTTCGTTCTTTCGATCTGTTGCTTCTCTTTCGTTCTTTGTTTGTAGTATTTGGTCTGTTTTTTGTTTCTGTGAACATGGTTCGTCCTGCTGGGCGTGGTGCTGCGAGGGGTGTTGGGCTATCGCGGATGCCTACCCGTAGTTCCGTTGGTTTTGGGTCTGGGTTTGGTGTTCGTCCGCCTTCGTTTGCTTTGCGTGGCCGTTCTTCTTTTCTTGCTACCGGCGACCGTGGTGGTAGCCGTGGAAGTGGTGGTGTTCTTGGCGTTTCCCGCCCTGGTTCATCTTCTATCCACCGTTCTTCTTTGGGTCGTTCGGTTTCTTCGGCGGTTGGTTCTTCTGTGGTGGGTGGTGCTGTTGAGCGGCCGGGTCGGCTGTCGACTTCCTCGATGGACTGGGCTGCTTCTGTCCTCGGTTTTTCGGGCGTGCATGCTATTATGCCGTCTATTTCTGCTGCACCTCCTTCGACGAGTTAGTTCTTTTCGTGTGTTTGTTTGCTGCTGTGTTCTATCGTGTTTGTTTTTTCTTTTGGTTTTGTGTGTTGTATGTGTTGTTAAGGTTCGGCGGGTTCTATTTCTTTTTGCTCTCTAGACGCTATTGATGGGTGGTGTCGTCGGGCTCATGGCTTTCGTGGGAGAAGGTGCTCCCGTGTTCTTGCATGTAGGTTGCTGGTTTCTGTGTTCTTGCGTGTTGCTTTTTCTTTTTGCCCGGGCTGACTTGCTCATTGATGTCTTTGGTTGCTTAGATGGATTTGTTTGTTCTCTTTTTCTATGTTCTGTTTTTTTTAGGATCTGTGTTCTGTTTCGCATCGTCTTTGTTTCTGGTTAGTTTGGTAGTCCATTTTCTGAGCTATTGATGTAACTCTTTCGTTTGCAGCCGCGCGTTTCTCGGGCATGGTGTCCGCTGTTGCTGGCTGTGCGTTGTCTGCTGTGTCGGCTTTGCGCTCTGCCCTTCCTTCGCGTCCTACTCCGCGTGGTATTCTTTTTGTTGCCCTTTTTTCGTGTTATTTCGGCGTTCCTTTTTTGTGTCCTCTTGATTAGTTTTTTTTTTTGTTTATTGTTTCAGTTTTGCCGGTTCCCCGTGTGGAAAGGGCTCGGGCTTCGCTAAAACGACTGAGGCGCCGGTTTCTGATTCTTTTTTGTCGTGCCTTCTAAAAGGTGACTTTTGTTTTTAAGCGTTGCTTTGTTTTGTCTAATCAAGGGGTCGGGCGCTATGTTAGGTCTAATCCGTATTTCTGGGTAGGTATGTCTAATCAAGAAGCAGGCACTATGTTAGGTCTAATCCGTATTTCTTCTTCTTGCAAAAGTAATTTCTTTTCTCGTGAATCTATGTTAGGTCCTGCATGCACGTTGGTCGCTACCGGATTTGTTTTT
This sequence comes from Aegilops bicornis, assembly GCA_021605145.1. Taxonomy (NCBI): domain Eukaryota; kingdom Viridiplantae; phylum Streptophyta; class Magnoliopsida; order Poales; family Poaceae; genus Aegilops; species Aegilops bicornis. Next base: position 356,409,893 of record CM038675.1, on the reverse strand, counting down.
GGGTTCCGTGTTTTTTAGCCTGTGATTCCTTGTGTGCCTTGTTTGTTCTTGTGTGCATTCTTGCGTGTTTATTCTTTTTTCTTGATTGTTTTATTTATAAAGCGGGGCGAAAACCTTTTTCGGTAACTCGTCGTTTCTGATTCCACGAGAGTCGGCCAGTGCCTCGCTGGATATTATTAGTCGTCTCGCGCGCATAGATAACTGCTTTTTTTGCCCAGGTATGTGTTTAGTTTTGGCTGGGTCCTGTGCCTGTCTTCCTATCCTGTTGCTGGGTCATGTGTTTCGTTGTAGCTGGGTTATGTGCATTTTTCTTTTTGGTTTCCTTTTAGTGGGCGTGCTATCGTGTTGTCTCTTACGCCTCGCGTCTAGCCGTGGATGGGAGCCGTCGTCTGCGACTCCACGAGAGTCGGCTGGTGCCTCTCATCAGTCATCTCGCGTACATTGATAATTGCTTTTTCTGCTCGGGTATGTGTTTGGTTTTGGCTGGGTCTTGTGCCTGCCTTCCGGTTAGGCATTTTTTTCCTCATGTGCTCTTTCGATAATTGCTGGTTGACTTTATCTATCTTTTTGTGTTGGATTTGTTTTTTTGTCACACATGTTCATATGTGTCCTTTTTTTGTGTGTCAGTGGATATAGTAAGCCACCGTACTCTGAAGAAGCGATTGCTTATTGAAAGGTTTTTTTTAACATCAGTACAGACACAAGCGCTCGTATACACGCGCATACATTCATCCCTATGAACGCACACACGCACACCCTACCCCTATGAGCACCTCTGAGAGACTGAGCCGGCATATCGTCTTGAGATTTACGAACTCATCGTAGGCGCCTCGTCGTCGACGGAAACGTCTCCTCCCACTGAAAGCGCATTGCCGGAAATCCTGAAATAAATCCAGAAATAATGCGAGCACCAGGATTTAAACCCTGATGGGTTGGAGATACCACTGTCCACCTAACCAACTCAATCATAGGTTGATTCACGCTTTATTGAAAGGTTTGATTTGTATGTTCCCGTGCTGCTGCTGTCTTTCTATTTCATTTGTGTGTTTGCTGACTGTTTTTTTTGTTTTCTAATGCGCAGCTCTTTGTCCGTCGCGGTCTTATTATGGTGGTCCTACCTATTCCTGTCCGGATTGCTCTGTTTCTTTTGGTATCTCGAGCGTTCTACGCGTTACGGTAAGGTAAGGGGTGCCTTCCTATCTACACGGGGTGCTGTGTCGGGTGGAAGGTTTCCTTGCCTTCCTTTAAGGATTGGCCTTATCCTCTGAAGGAGCTCTTTCGGTTTGATGGTGGGTCTGGTCATTCCTCTACCAAGTTTATGCGTCTGATTAGGTACTACAATTCTCTGTTCTGCTTTACTTCACTGGGTGCTGCGGTTGATACGACGGTGAACGTAGGTCCTGGTCCCTACGTTTTTAAGATGGGTGGAGGTGTTTATCACTGTATTGGCTCTTTGGTGCCGTCTGTGGGAAGTGATCCTAAGTTTGCACAGCTTTATTTGGTTGACTCGGCTGATGAGGTGGACTCGAGGCTTCGTGTGTTTGATGGGGAGAGTGATGATGCTCTGTCGGCGGACAGAGTTGTTGTGCAGGAGCTTATTCGTACTACCTCCGTCTCGGTGAATAAGTCATTCGCGTAGTTCTAGATCGACGATTTAACTATCTAAATGTGCACTATATGTGACAAAATATATATATTTAGAAACTACATCCGTGTAGAAATCTAGTGATATACTTTTCATGACATATAACACATATTTAATTTTTTAAATCGATGACCTAGAACTACGCGAGTGACTTATTCACCTAGACGGAGGTAGTATGCTTGATGCGTGCAACCCATTGGTGCAGAAGTTTAGGCTTGCCCGTGACAGGCTGTTAGAATCTGGTGCTACTTCTGTCGCTATTAAGTTTTATGGTCACGACTCATGGAACCCGGTATTCAGGACCGACTGTGTCTGAGGTTGCCGCGCTTGTGGTTGGTGATCTGACTCCAGAGGTTGCTCGCTTTGATATTGTTGTGAAGGCTGAAAATGGTCCGCTTCAACACGTTTCTCCCTTGAACGCAAATGTGATGTCTTTACAGTATCCTTTGTTGTTCCCGTATGGCGACAAGGCCTTTTACCTTGGTATCAAGTATATGCCGGCATCTGTACGTCTTCCCACTGGTTCTTTGACTGATCGTCGGTCGTTTGGATCTATACGCGGTACAAGTGACTATGTTGGAGTATTACTAGCAAATATTCCCGTGCGTTGCAACGGGAGACAAAAAGGTTACACGTGAGCCAAATAAGTATGACTTAATACCCCAAATTATGAGCATCCTCTATTTTCACACGGTAGCTCATCATGTTTCCACTTATCTTTCTTTCCACCCTCGTTGATGATGTACGCGATGTCCATGTGATCGCAATGCATTCGACGTGGTAAATCCCAAGGCAATGAGCTTGCCACTGCATGTCACACTTGTCATTGTGCCGCACAAGAGAATGTTTAAAACTTTGAAAACAAATTTCATGGACCACAAACTACTCCTAGCGCCTAGACATAAAAGGACTTTCCAAAAACTACCCAAATCCTAGACATGAAAGACTTTTGAATTGACGAACATTTTTTCTAATCGACAAACATTTGTTTTAAATTTTTGGGCATTTTTTAAATGCATGAACATTTGTTTTGTTCAGACGAACATTTTTTGAAATGCATGAGTAGTTTTCGAATTCATGAACATTTGTTTTGTTCAGACGAACATTTTTTTAAATGCATGCATAGTTTTCGAATTCATGAACAGTTTTCGAGTTAGCAAACCTTTTTTGTATGAATGAACTTTTTTTATAATTGGGGAACAAATATTGAAAAATTGTGATTTTTTTATAATCTGCGAACAGTTTTGTAAATCACCAAAAGAATTAAAACTGCAGAAAATTTATGATTTCTCGCACATTTTTTGAATTCATAAATATTCTATGATTTCTCGAATATTTTTCTCAAAACTTGCAACCTTTTGTAATTTGAAAATCTTGAATTAATTTAAAGAAAGAAAAACAAAAATAGAAATGAGAAAAAAAAATAGGGGCGTCACGCCGCGCCCCACGGGCCATGAATGCGTATGTGGGAGGGAGGACGTGCGTGAGAAAAAGGTGGAAGAAAATAGGACGACCCTAGGGATTGAACCTGGGTCTGCACGGTGGAGCAAATAGGATTCAACCACTGAGCTACTATAGCGTCCGTAACATATGTGGGATATTACCTTTATAAAAGACTGTGCGCGACCATGACTTTGAAAAAAAAGAATCGTTTTCTTGACTTATGAGTGGCATAGCGGGTAATTTAAAGCAACTTTATAAGGGTTTTTTTTTTCGGACGACAGAAACCTTATTTGCTTTATTATTAAAAATAAATTAGGTAGAGAGTAGAGATTGCTACTACTTTCATTATCGTCTGGGTGAGCCCAATGCGTTTACTTGCTGCGGTCGTCTCAGTCTACAGATCCTCTGTAATGCCTATACTTTCGTTGAATGGAGTAGATTGAGGTACCATTACGACCATCAGGACGCCCTTCGGTCGGAGACGTATCAGGGTGTTTCTGATGTTGTTGGTGAGGGCAGCTCCACTGGGAAAAATTTGGGCGTTCAGTATATGCTTCATTCTAGCTTTACGGTCCGTTTTGAAAAAAAAATCAGCTTTACGGGTGGTCCTTGGTATATGGCTCAGAATTACCAAGATGGGTTGGCAATATTCTGTGTGCCTGGTTGTGACGCCCGGGTAATTAAGCTACAGTAATCCCCTGCTAATAATGTCATGGCATCACTGTCACTGTTGTTGATCTCGCGTTAATCCAAATCCTATTCAAATTCAAATTACAGTCAAAATTCAAGATTGTCAAATATGAAAACAAAAATATTGAAAGTGTTGCAAATATTCTCTGGATATTTGACATACTGAAACCACATTTTTATAAGTGCTTAAATGCACTAAAACAATTAAACAGCAGCAAAACATTAATTAAATACCATTTTCAAATTAATAAAATATTAAACTATTTTATTTGGCTGTCCAAATTAATGTGGTAGTGGGATAAATTAAAACATTAATTTAGGTGTTGGCCTCATATTTTTAATAAGTCTAAAATCTAATAATAATAAAATAAGAAGTAGCAAAGAAATAAGTAAAATAAATAAAAGAGAAGTCCTAAACTAAATCTAACTAAAAATAAAAACAAAAGGAAAACCCCGATGGCCCAACTGGGCCAGCAGCCAGCCAGCCCCACACCTCCCCAAGCTGGGCTTTGGCACACCAAGCCCGGTAGGCGCCTACTTAGCTGGCCTCCCCTGGCACCAAACCTCACCGACACCACTCTCCCCCCCTCTCCCGAAAATATCTCCCTCTCCCCCTCACCTCTCGATCCCATCTGGATCGGGGAGGGGCTCGACCACGCCGTGCTCGTTCGCCTGACGCCGGGCCGAACCCGCCGCCCGCCCGGGACCGCCTCACGCGCCGCCCACCACCCGCCGCTTCCCGGCCTCGTCGAGCCTCTCGCCTATTCCCTCGCGCCTGTGAGCTCCACCCTCTCTCCTTTCTCGCCGTGGTCGCCGTGAGCCAGCTGTCGCGCTCCGCCCAGCCAAGGCCTTCGCCGTCCATGCTATGCCGCCGCCTCCGCCTCAGCGTTCCGCGCCGTGCCGACGAGTCGCCCCTGCCGGCCCGGCCTGTCATTCGGCCCCGCCACCACCTCCACTGCCGCTGACCAAGCACCACGCCGCCTCGCTGGCCACGCCCTCTATGCAACCCACGCCGCGTGCTCGCAACCATTATTATTCGTGCTTCGCCGCTTCGCCGCCTCATTGCCGCCCGGCTTCATTGTCGCCGCTTCTGCTAGCGCCGCCGCCATCGCGCCTCCCACACTGTTCGCGTCGCAGCCCTCTGCTGCACCAGCTCGCCGGCAAACGCCGCCCTGTCCGGCCCGAGGCAACCGGCCTCGCCAGGCCGGGTGGCCGGGCGCCCACCCTGTCCGATCTGGTGTGCGCCCATTCGGTGGCGCCTTGGTTGCAGAACCGCTATGGCCCTCTGGGCCACTGACTAGGGGCCCCAGCCTCCTCTGAACGTTAAAACTTTTTAAAAGATATAAAAATAAATAAAATAAATAAATAGTTCAGTTAATAATTAATTAATTAAGTTAATTATTCTGTTTAAGTTAAACTAACTAGGTTTAGTTAACCTAATTGTTAATTAACCAAATAAACTCTTAGTTAGTGTTAGTAGTCAATGACATGTGGGTCCCCTTGACCCGTTGACTGGTCAATGTTGACCCAGTCAACAATAGTTGACTGTTGACCAAATTAAAAATACCCCAAAATGTTTTATAAAACTTCAGAAATTAATAGAAATTAAACCGTAACCCGGATCGAAAAACTTTGAACATGAAAGTTGCTTAGAACGACGAGACGAACCCGGATACGCTACCCGCATATCCATGTGATGCCTCTAAATAGCTGAACATGAAACATTCCCCCTCCGTTCACCTGTCTGACAGATGTCCGGAATCGGGAATACTTTCTCGGAAGGGTTCCCCCTTTTTTGGTAATGTGCAACCATACGATAGGACACACCCGAGACAGCTTATCGCCTTGTCGTGTATTGTGCTGCTTTTTTGCTTGTATTTACTGTTTCTTCCCCCTCCTCTCTCAATAGACCCCGATACTGCTGACGACGCTGCCGTGAACGACTACTGCGTCGACGAACCCCCCTCCTTTTCAGCAGAGCTTCCAGGCAAGCAAACCCCCTTGAGCATCCCGATATCGCCTATTCCTTCTCTCTACTGCTTGCATTAGAGTAGTGTAGCATGTTACTACTTATTGTTTAATTCCTACTCTGTTGCATAGCCTGTCCTTGCTACTACTATTGATACCTTACCTGCAATCCTAAATGCTTAGTGTAGGATGCTAGTATTTCATCAGTGGCCCTACACCCTTGTCCGCCTGCTATGCTATACTATCGGGCCGTGATCACTCGGGGTGATCGCGGGTATATATATACTTTTACACTATGCATGATACATTATGATGACTAAAGTCGGGTCGGCTCGTAGAGTACCCACAGGTGATTCAGGTAAGTGGGGGTTGGAGGGGCAGGTGGTTCCATCCAGGTAGTGATGGGCCTAGGTTCCGTACGGCCCCCGAGTGACACTTTGTTGCGGAGCGACAGGGCAGGCAGAGACCACCCAGGTGAGAGGTGGACCTGGTCCCTGGTCGTTGTCCGTGGTTGTTTCAAGATAACACACTAACTAGACTGGATATTTGACATGAGTCTGACTACAGCTATACGCACTAACCAACAGACATGGGCAAGTTATGGGCAACTCAGCGTCATGGTATCAGCCGAATCTTTCAACGACATCGGCAACAGAGCGGCGCGCGCCGATTTGGATCGCGTTAAGTAATCGCTGTGATCATGTGGGTTGCCAGGTCTATTTTCGGGCGCCCACGTATCGTCGGATAGCTCACAGGGCGATGGATCCAGACCCCTGTGTGTCTAGGTGATGGCATGTTGACCTCTCGGAGAGCCTAAGTAGGATTGCGACGTGTCGATTCTCCCGAGGCCGGGCATGACCCAAAAAAGTGTGTGCGGCCGGAGGAGCAGAGAGCGTGTTGGGAATATGTGGTGCACCCCTGCAGGGAAGTTTATCTATTCGAATAGCCGTGTCCCCCGGTAAAAGGACGACCCGGAGTTGTATTCCGACCTCATGATAACTAGAACTGGATACTTAATAAAACACACCCTTACAAGTGTCAGATATACCACGGTGGTCGCTTTTCCACAGGTCGACGAGGAGAGGATCGCCGGGTAGGATTATGCTAGACGTGGATACTTGGTTAACTTACTAGCTACTCTCTTCTTCTGCTTCAAGATGGAGGCTACCAGAAGCATGGTCATTGATAGGACTAGCTTCTCCCCCCTTATTCCGGCATTCTGCAGTTTAGTCCACAGATACTACCCCCTTCATTGATACCGATGCACATGTAGTATAGTTCTGATGTAAGTCTTGTGAGTACTTTGGATGAGTACTCACGCTACTTTGCTACTTCTTTTCCCCCCATACCCGTTTGCTGCGATCAGATGATGGAGCCCCGGAGCCAGCTGCCACTACCGACGATGGCTACTACTACGCCGACGGTGCCTACTACTACGTCCAGGATGCTGACGGCCAAGAGTAGTTAGGAGGATCCCAGGCAGGAGGCCTGCGCCTCTTCAATCTGTATCTTTGTTTATGCTAGCCATCTTATGGCACCTGAACTTATGTCTGTACTCAGATATTTTTGCTTCCGCTGACACTTGTGCTCTTGAGCTTTTGTATTCGAGCCCTCGGGCCCCTGGCTTGTAATATGAAGCTTGAATTATTTCTATTTTGTGTTTAGAGTTGTGTTGTGATATCTTCACGTGAGTCCCTGATCGGATCGTACATGTTTGTGTGTATGATTAGTGTACGGTCAAATCGGGGGCGTCACAAGTTGGTATCAGAGCTGGCTGCCTGTAGGAATCCCCCTTCCAACTCCTTGGCCGAAGTTGAGTCTAGTTAAAGAAAATTGTTTTACTAACTTGGTTGTGTGGCTTACGGCCCCACGTCGCCAATTGGGTGATATTAGGTTCTTTTATTCCTCATCTATACTCTGAGACTCTGATCTCTCTTCTTTTCGTGTAAAATGACTTTGTTAACCCTGACTCTAGGTTCTCGTAACTACTTCCTCCCGGAGAGCCCCTTATTACAGATGATCGCCTGCTGCACCAAAGGATTCCAAAAATACTCTCCGATGTTCTCTCGAGACTTTGTACCCATTGCTTTTGCAATTCCCTACCATCGAAATATCCCTATAGATATATAGATACACCTGGCGTTCATACTTTCACTTCCAGCTGCTCTTGTTCTCATAAGATGCCCTGAAATACTTCCGTTGTTTCGAGAATACTTTGTGCCTATTACCTTACAGTTCTGGCCTCATGAATACCCCCTTCGGATAATTCCTCGCAATTACCGAGTATCGGTTCTTCCCCCTATGTTCATATGATTCACATGATACAATGAAATACTATTTGGTCTTCCAAAAATCTACAACAGCTTATTGCTCTTGAATTTCTTGTCTACTTGCATTATGGTAAATTCCATATGTTTAAATTGTCTTCGTTGACATCCCTTGCCCTTGTCATTTTTAGCCTATTGGTTCAATGTGTGCGTATGCACGCAATCATCAGTTTATCCTTTTAAATTATCTTTCCGACTCAGACGCCCTTCCGGGCATGAGTTGGTTCTCGGTAATTCAAACCTATATTGATTGCCCAACTAAGTCTATTCAACTTATCTATCCATGATCAGAGCGTCTGCTTCTGATCCCTCGACGTGAAAATCAAAATTCCTTTGTTACTAAAGCTTCGAGTTATTCAGTTGTTTCTATAACCCGATGCCTCTACACTCTTTCTTCCTCTGAGTGAGTACCGATACTCACATCAGCTCTGTTGTGGATCATCCGATCTATTGTTGGGTTCTTATCCAGTTGTGTCATTAATTTTCAATCACCTTGTGAGTTCTTCCCCTGATACATAATGCCTTTGGTAAATTGTATCCTCTGATTTTGCCAACCATGCTCTACCTTCGAGCTTGTGTTAATTACTCTTGAAGTTTGTTGTGTATGTTCCTAAGATGCCCCATTGGGTTGAACCTATGCATTCCTAATTCATGAGAACCCGAAAGTTTTCACGAGTCATACTCTTCTGGTGTTTTTCCAGATAAATTTCCAACACTACAACTTCATCAGAACAAGAGGTGAATGAAATGTTATGCATTGGAGAAATGGGAGTCGGCCTTGAGCTTGTGTTCATGCCCATGGAAACGATGTAGACCGTCTCGGAAGCTTCTTGCAAAATGATTTTTCATCTGAATAATTCTTTCGATATCATTAAATTGATCCCTTGCGGTTATGGTTCCAACCATGCTGTCCTTATTCAATATATCTGGAAGAAATTCATTCCCGTGCCTCGTCGAATTTTTGATAAGGTTAAAATATCTATAGTCGTCGGTCAACGACCCAGTTCTACTTCTATCATGTCTGCCTTCGAGTTTTACCCACTGGTATCTCGAGGATATCATGCCTTTGCACTTCATCTTACTAACTTTGTTGAAGTAATAACTTCCTCGTCGTAATCACTCTACGGGTTCTAGGTTGCCGTCAACCGAGGACACCGTTTAGTAAATCAAATCCGCTCTAAAATTCAAATACCCCTAGTAAATGTTACTGGGAAAATTTTAAACTCAATCTGGTTATTCCTAGACTATCGGATACATCCCTTTGTCTTGCTATCTTTGACTGTGCTACCTCGTCCTTCTCTGGTGCAAAAATTCTTCAGAGTGTGAGCACGACTTACGTCGAGCTTTCAATATCATGTTGCTTGTCCTGAAAGGCAACTTTGGTTCCGAGCTTGCATATTATATATTGATCCAATAACTTGCCACTTCGTCATTCCCTTGCTTATTGCCGTTGTTGTTTGATTGCATCCTCTTGAAACCTCCCGGCAAATGTGTCGGATCACCTTCAACACTTTGACTTCTTCCGAGATGTCGATTGAGTTCATGATGAGAAATACCCTCCTTATCCTCAATGAATTTTGTTATCATCGACAACACCCTTGACTTCCTTTCATCGTGAGCTTGTCCACGTTATGTTTACAACTTTATCTCCAGCTTGTATTATGTTCTGCCTTGAAGTATTACTGTCTTTTATGTCGAGAATGTTGCAAGGATTGCTCCACCTCTTTGAAATTCTTGGCATAGTGATACTTCTTGCCATCACCGTTCTTTCTTGGTCCCCGTTTTTGATCCTAACCTGGATACCAATATGCAAACGATACTACTTGAATTCTGTACCTCTAGCAACCCTATTGCTTTGAATGTTAACGATCGACAGTTCGTTCCTAGGCTGTTGGTTATTGAATCGTCACTCTCATATTGATCGTGCTACCTATGGTCATATTTCGGGCGCCCCCTTTTCCACTAGTGATTAATGGTGTATGTTTTCCTCAAGCATACAACATTATATCATTTGAATTGACAAATGCCATCTCCTTTTTCACATAATTGTGGAAATCCATCCGTTTGGAATTCTCGATGAATTATCGTTGAGTCCATCAACCACCTACTCATCCTCCCCTTGGTTTAGTGATGAACTCTTATTCCGGAACTCGCTTCCATAGTTCATTTTCCTGAGAATCTTACAATGCCATCTCGTCAAATTGTGTTGCATCTTCTCTCCTTAGATATCCTGAGTCTGAGGTAACCTCACACCAATCAGATCTGAATCTCGGTCAGATTTGGTGGTTGGAACGTATTTCCAAGAGTTATAACGTTGGTCTTTATATATCCCAGTAAGGTGATGTCATGCTTAACACACCTATCTGGAGGACCTATTGTTATAGTTTCCTTTTTAGCAAGGTTAACCGTTCTTCCATGAGGAAATGGGAAGACTTATTCTTGAGTTGTTCCTGATGGATCCTTTGCGTATCCAAAGTCTGACCTTTGTTTAAGACCATGTCGAGGCTATTCTGAAACATGACTGTGGTACTCAAACGTCAACAAGGGCATTGAAGGCGCAATGCTAAATGTTTCTTGATCAGTTGTCCAAACACGTTGTAGGGGTGCAGATCATGATTCTTCTTGCCCCTGTTATCTAATGGCCATGCGTTGACCTCCTGACACGTATATCATGCCCTACTTAACCTTGGGAAGGATATACTCTTAATACTTGTGTATATTTTCACAATTTTCCTTTCCATTGTTCTGATTAATGTGTTGATCACATTTTCCTTTCCTTTGTTCTGTCTAACCTTCTTGATCTATATAATCTAAGCAGTATTAATTCTCTGCTTAGGCAAACACCTCTGTAACACCTTTGTGTAATAACTACTGTGCCACTATGCTAAACATACTTTGTCATCATCATTAGCAATAAATAATCACAGTGGTTGAGCACCCATTTCAAATTTTTCCTCTGAATTCAAAGCAAATTCAAATAGCAAAATGAAGTTGCTTCAAAATTTCTGGAAAATTTTTCCCCTTGTTGCAAATATTCCAAAACAATTGTTGTTAAGGAAAACAACATCACCATCAACTCCAATATTGGGCTAGAGCATTAAACAGTGTTAAAACAACACTTATAATGCCTTTGCACTTTTGAAAAATTCAAAAGAAGTCCAAACATGCCCAAACCAATTTTTGGTGGTAAAGAATATTGCAAAGTAATATTTGGACCAACTACCGCATTTTTACAAAAATGTTTGGTGGCATAAACAATTCCGTCTCCTCTCTGTTAATTAAATAAAGAAAACAGAGAAAGGAAAAACACTTACGTGTCGCCTGGGGCGCGGCCCAGCCGGCCCGATCCCCCTCCTCCTACCTGCTCCCGTCGTGGTGTCGAGCACACCGCGGCCGCACGCACTCGCCGTCGCTCCAGCCGCCACCTGCCGCCACAGGGCAAAGGGAGAGGATAAGACCGAGCCTCCCACTCCCCCTGAGCTCCCCCGCCACTCCTCCCCTCCTCGCTTAGCCTCTCCCTCTCTCTTCTTCCTCGGTTCCGAGCAGAACCGAGCGCTCCCGCCGTCGTCCCCGTGCTCTCCGGCGTCCCCGCGGCTCGCGGCCGTGTCTGGGAGGTGTACCGAGCTCGGCTACGTTGTCTGGTGGCCACAGCTAGAGCGGGGAGCCAACGCAGCACCAGATCCACCTCGCCCCCTTCCGCTTCGGCCGTCGGTGATCTCCGGCGATCGCGACCCCCTACAGCTCCTAAGCCTCTCGCCGGGCCTTCGTGTTCCCTCCCGGTGAGCTTCGCACCTCCTCCCCCTCTCCGTTAGCTCTCTCTCTCTCTCGCCCTGTAGCCACAGTCGTTTGCGTGGCCAAACCCGTTGCCGCCTAGCTCGTCGCCGGTGCGGACCCGGTGACCTTTTGGTCCCGCCAACATGTCCAACGAGCTCCATGCGCCGCGTATACCTCGCCCAGCTCCTTAGTTCGCCAAAACGCGCACCGCAATGCCGGTTTCGTCGCCGCCCGAACCTCGCCTCCGCCACCCCTCGTCGTCGGCGCTGTTCCCGGCCAACTCCGGCGTAGCCAACACCACCGTTTGACTCGCGGGCGAGGACTCATCCGAACGCAGCCAACCGCGCGGCAAATGGTGCCCTCTAGCGCCTTTCCGAGCTGCTCTGCCATGCGCCTCCGGGCTTTGGGTCGCCAGAGCAGCTCCGACAACGTCCGGCGATGGCGCCCGGCGTGGCGTGGGCCCACACGGCTGAGCCAGCGACCGTTGGCCTCAGCCGATTGACCAAGTCAACTGCCCACGTGGCAGCTCTGACTCACTGACATGTGGGTCCCGTGAGTAAAACGTTTTTATAAAAATAAATAAAACGATTAATTAAAACGTTGGTTAAATTAGTTAGTTAATTAGTACTAACTAGTCACTGACTGCTGGGGCCCACGCCCCCTAACTAACCCTGTTAGTTTAGTTAAGCCTCTGTTGAGCGAGAGGGCGACAGTGGGTCCCACTGTCGGTTTGATCGTCGGCAGAAATGACGGCGATCTTGACGCCATCACGGCGTAATAAACCTTTTCTGCTTTTAAAATAATTCAGAAATTGGTTTAAACATCGAAAATCCGTAACTTTTAAACCGTAGCTCGGATCATAAAAGTTTATATATGTGGTCAAAATGCTTAACCAGCACTCCTAAACACATGAACATGGAACCTTCCCCTCCGGTTCAGTGTTACGGAACCCGCTTAAACACTCGGGAAAATATCTCGGATATTTTCCCGCTCAGCCTCCGACGCATAGCGATGCGTTAGACACCCGCCGACGCTGCATATCTCCATGACCTGCATATGTGTGATTTTCTTCTGCTGTTATTTATTGTTTCTTCCCCCTCTTCTCTCTCGATAGCCCCCGAGACTGACGCCACTCCGGTGATCGACGACCCAGTTAACGAGCCCTCTCTTGCTGCAGAGCTTCCAGGCAAGCAAACCCCCCTTGAGCATTTCCTATATCGCCCATGTCTCTTCTCTCTTATTCTTGCACTAGAATTGCCGCTATTGCTGCTGCTCCTATCACTGTTGCATAGCCTGCTTTTGTAACTATTGTTGATACCTGTCTATTATCCAAACTGCTTAGTATAGGATGGATGGGTTTTACCAGTGACCCCTTAGTTGTGTTGTTGCCCCGCTTTAGTTTTCCGTCTCGCACCGCACATCACTTCCCCCCCCCCCCTAAGTGCTCGACTCCGCAGAGTCAACGTTGGGTAACGAGGGTGATACCTCCGAACTCACCTTCGACGTTGCCCTTGTAGATGAACTAGCCAGTCGTGGGTTATCGAGGATGATTCCTCTTACTCACTTCCGGCTAAGCTTTAGTCGAGCCCCCGTAAGAGTGGATGCTGACGAGGGTGATTCCTCCGATTCACCTTATCGGGATTGTCGAGCGGGAGTCCAATGAGGGTGATGCCTCGGATGCCTGTTCGATGTGGTAACCACACGGATGCCCTTTATATTTATGTTGTTACTGATGTTTACTAAATAAAGACGGGTCAGCCCTGAGGGGTACCCGCGTGTGCCTATGTGGCAAATACGGGTGACCAGGAGAGTACCCGCGAGTAGACGGGTGACTAGTGAGGGTACCCGCGAGATAATACAAGGCTTGGCCGGACATTCTTAGTCCTTGCCGCAAGCCCTCGAGACGGGGCGACGGGGGCACATCGATCGTGAGCTCTTCTCGTTACCGCGCGCTACCAATCCACTAAGCGATTTGGATATTTGATCCGAGGGGCCTCTGGTTCGATAGCACTAACCATCACGTGGGCATAGTATGGGCGTTCTACGTCGTATACTTCAGCCAGAGCCTTCACGACGTCAGTGACTAGCGGCGCGCGCCGAGTTGGACTGCGAAAGCAACTGCGTGCTTGTATAAGGGGTTGCTAGGTCTGCTCTCGGCCGCGTTCGCAACGCGCAGGAGTTCCCGGGGCGAAGGCCTAAGACCCCTAGGGGCATAGGGTTAGTCCGGCGTGCTTGTCCTCTCTGATGGTTTCCGGTCGGGTTGCAGCGTATCGGTTAGCCGAGGCCTGGCAGGACCCAGAAAGCTTGTCCGGCCGGAGTTAAGCGAGCGTGGTGGGTAAGTTGGTGCACCCCTGCAGGGAAGAAAACATCTATCGATAGCCTGCCCTACGGCAACGAACACTCGGAGTTGTATCCATTTCGGTGCAACTAGAACTGTGACTTGTGATGAGAATGTGATAGGGCTCTGGGATTGCTTTCTCGCAGGGAATCGAGGAAGAATCCCCAACCGAGGTTGATACTACTACAATACTTTACATGATGTTGTACTAATCTGCACTCTTCTAATGCTGCAAGACCCTAAAGATGCTAGTCTTCGATAGGACTAGGCTTTCCCTCTCTACTCTCGCTTTCTGCAGTCTAGTCCACGCACATACAACCTTCTTTGAAAATGTTGCATGCTTAGATTAATTCTGATGTAAGTCTTGCTGAGTACTTTGGATGAGTACTCACGGTTGCTTTGCTTCCCCTTTTGTCCTACCCGCATGATCTTTCAGACGACGGAGCCCCTGAGCCAGTAGCCCCCGTCGACGATTTCTACTACCAGCCCAACTACTTCTACTACCCGGCCAGCGAGTACTACTACGAGGAGCCGGCGGACGATGACCAGGAGTAGGATCGGAGGTCCCAGGCAGGAGGCCTGCACCTTTTCGATCATAGCTTTTATTTTGCCCCGCCTCGTTATGAGGCCTACCTGTTGAACTTTGTGTCTGGACTCAGATACCTAACGCTTTCGCTAATACATGTATGTCATCATGCTTATGTATTCGAGCCCTTGAGGCCCTGGCTTGTAATACAAAGCTTGTATGAATTTATTTATGTTTTAGAGTTGTGTTGTGATTCCTTCAAGTGAGTCCTTAGGCTTGATCGTGTGCATTTGCGTGTATGATTAGTGCACGATTAAGCCAGGGGCGTCACAAGTTGGTATAAGAGCCGACTGCCGGTAGTAACCCCCCTATCCAACTCCTTGGCCGAAGTCGAGTCTAGAGGTCCAATTTTTTTTCTAACTTGGCTGTGTGGCTTATGGCCCCACGACGCCAATTGGGTGGTATAGCATCTTTATTCCTCGTCTTTACTCTAGGACTCTTGTCTCTCATCTATTCGGGTTAAATTTTACTAACACTGCTATTATGATCTCGCTTTCACTTCCACCCGGAGAGCTGGATACCAGTGCAATTTCCCTGTCTTTGATCTAATTAGTCTGATAATCATTTTCCTTTTCATTGGTCTGTTTAATCTTTCTCACAAGTCTGAATCTTCTTCTTTCATATGGATCGTTTGTTTCCACCGCGCCCGGAGAGGCAGCTTGTGCTTCGCACCTGGGCTCGAGATGCCCCTGGGTTTCCAGCCATTCTGGTCGCTCTCCTGACTAGGCTAGGATACCGCTGGTACCCCGAGTACATGGTCCACGAGGAGTACCGCGAGTTCAACCAGGAGCTGTACTATGCTGATGTCCGTATCTACGACCGGCAGGATGATTCAGACACTAAGCTGTACCGTTTCCACGGTATGGGCGTGACAGTTGAGATGGCAGTCCATGATGCTGCCTACACCGCTGTCGCACGCCTCCGAGGAGAGCACAGCGATAGCTTGGATGCTTCTGAGATCAGATACATCACGTATGCCCCTGCTGGAGATGATACTGGATACTACTCAGCTATCTCATGCCCGTCTGGCGTCGTCGTTTCGACGCGTGAGGTTACGATTGATGCACTCAGGCTCTGGATCGGACTGCTCGGGCTCTTGCCGTTGAGTTGTTCACCACTCGGACACTGCTCTACGAGACATTGACGCAGTTGCTACCAGTTGTTCGTGCAAGGACACTTTCCCAGATCGTCCTTTACCCGCGCAGGATCAACACGCCTTCAGGTGTCGATTGGCCCGCGGTTGGAGGTCACACGCCCGCACGTGGACCTCTGCTTCCAGTTCGAGACCGGGTTCTGCATCAGAGTGCACATGGAGCGCAGGAGCCTACTGTGATAGCTATCCGCCGTCCGCGCTTGCAGTTACCTCGTTTTAGTGGTTTTTCCCGACGTTGATGTAGCCTTTGCTATGTCGCGTTGTGTACTTCCTTACCGCGGCCTGCGCGCCGCCTAGCATGTCTAGCTTTTGGATTTGCGCCGTTATGTTGTCCGTTTGTAACCGAACCTATGTATGGATCTGCATGTCATGTTGTGTATGATGTTGTATCTACTGCACTTATCTTTATGTAGTGCATATTTACTTCATTACTGAATCCATGCAATGTGTGTGCTTGTCGCTAAACTACTCCTGTTGAAATTATCAGGATGGATGATGACAATAATCCACCCCCTCCACCACCGCCGCCAGACTATATGGCTGTCGTGATGCAGACCTTTGAGTTGCAGCGTCAGTTGTTGCAGGGCATGATCAATCAGTTACCTCAGCCCAACGCCAACGCTCACCAGCAGCCAGCCGCTATTACCTTGCAAGAGTTTGTGCGGCTCAGTCCAACGATATTCCGCAGTGCCGTCAACCCGCTGGACGCGGATGACTGACTGCGTGATATATTCTTCGAGCTGGAGTCTGCCGCCGTGGCCCCTGACAATTATGTCAAGTTTGCGACATACTTCCTGAAGGGTCCGGCGGCCCAATGGTGGGACACACACCGGAACACCCTACCTGCTGGGACAGAAATCACCTGGGCAGATTTCAAGTATGCCTTCCACGCTCGGTACATCCCTGAAGGGGTTATCGACCGCAAGAAGACGGAGTTTCGCAATCTCGTGCGGGGCAACAAGTCCGTAGACGTCTATCAGCGGGAGTTCCTTGAACTGTCCCGCTATGCTGAGGAGGACATCGCTACAGATGCAAGATGTCAAGAGAAGTTCAGACGTGGCCTTCACCATGACATACTGCTAGCACTACTAGCTCTAGACTTTCTTGACTTCGCCACCTTGGTGAATAAGGCTATTCAGGTTGAGACCGGGCTGAAGATGCACAAGGACGCTCTCAAGCGCTCTCGCGAGTCAGGCTCATCTTTGGGTACGTCTTCCCAGAAGCGCCGCATATGGATTCCACAAAGCATGTATCGCCCCAATGCGCCTGTGTACCGGCCCTCGTATGCTGCACCTCGTCTGCCTCCCCCACCGCCAATGCAGCACAGGCCTTGTAACATCCCAAATTTTCAATTTGGAATGTTATACATAGATCATTCATGCATATCATATTTTATTGCATTTTCATTTCACGATCCTCGAAATCCTAAGCAACTCAAGGACCCTCGGAGAGAGTTGGGGATTTCCCGGTTTTCACATTTGATTTCTATCAAATATTGAAACGAGTATCTTGGTTTTAATTATTTTTCTCTCCGAAAAATATTTCATATTAAAATATATGAGAGGAGATAATATGACTTCTCCAAAATAATTGAAATATTGGAGGAAAAATATTAAAATCAAATATTTGATTTTATTCAGATTTTATCGCAATTTTATTTGCATTAGAAAAATTGCACGTTTTTCAAAATTGCATTTTAGGGCCAAGAAAATGTTCATCTCGTTCTAAATATTTTATTTAGACGGTGAAAATTTGTTTTGGCATTTTTAGATTTTTATTTTATTTTCTAGGATTTATTTTCTGTTCGGTGAATTGTTTAAAAAATCTAGCGCTCGATCGGGCCGAGGCCCGGCCGAGGCAACCCATCTCCCAGCGCCGTCTGCCTCCCACTGGAGACCGCACGCCGCCGCCGCCGACTCGGACCGGAGTCCAAGCCGGACTCCTCCTCCCCCGCCGCCTTGCCCCCTCCTCCAAGCCGCCCCTCCCCCTCTTTAAATACCCCCGGACCCCTCCACCACCACCAAGCCGCCAGCCCCGCCCCAACGCATGACCCGCGCCGCCGCCTTTTACCGCGCCTCGCCCACTTGGCCGCCGCCGCCCTCGTCGCCTCACGCCCGTCGCAGCCCGCCTCTCGCCGGAGGTAACGCGCCGTTCGCCGCCGCCGGTTTTTTTGAAAACTGATTTGGTTTTTTTAAAAGAAAAACCCTAGTTCGTTTTTTTAGATCGGTTCGACGGTTTTCTCGGATTATCTATTTAGCGGACGTTCGTCCATATGTTCGTTTTAACGAACGGTTTTTGCTCGATAGTTACACACAACTAATTCTCGTTCGTTAGCCTGTTCGTCAGTTTTCTTTTTCTCGGATTTTTTTCTGTGATTATTTTCGATCACGATTTCTGATCTGATTTTCGTTTCAATTTATCTTTTCGCTCGTTTATCGGAATCAGGCGATTCAATCGCCTAGATCTTCGTCTAGAGACCCTCTTTCTGTTTAATCAACTTGAACAAGATTTTGGTACTGTAAAATTTGACTTTAGTTTAGATTAGTAAACGGATCTTGTTTCTTTCGCCGTTTGAGTTTCGTTGCTCCGTTTGATTTGATTCTTTTTGCAAATCGGAGTTCTTAAGTTGAACTTTCTGGTCAAATCTTCTTATTTTTGGTTTTTCCCGTGCATCTTTGCTTGATTGCTTATGTATGCTATTCTTGTTTGCGATAGAATTCCTGGAGTGTGAAGCGTGCTACTACGAATCCCTAGGTTTCGCAGATCGTCAGCAAGGCAATTAACACATTGATCTTACTCTTTCCATACCCAGTTTTTATGCATTAGTTCAATCCTCAAACATTGCATGATTAGGATGTCATTAACATGTGGGTTGGGGAGTAGTTGATGAGGTAGGAACCTATTGCCCTGTTATATTCAAACCCTTGGGAGTTACTTCTACGTATTGCTTATATTGCTATGCTATGCTAGTAGACGTGGTTTGGGTGAGTGAAATCCATGACAAACGTGAGATTGTTAATTAATGGTTCAACTTAAGGTGGCAACTTAAATACACATCTGGGTGGATTGCGGCACCTGGAGAATCCAATGTTGCTTGTATTTTTTGGAAATCCCGGGGTTCCGTGTGATTTTCCTATGGACTGCCACCCAGGCTCAAAGGGAACTAAGATAATTCATGCTAGAAACTTCCGTGTGCAGCCACAAGCTATTATGGGCTCTAGCATAGTTGAGTAAGTTACGTGAAGCTCTTGAAGAGGTGGATCAGCAGGTAGTGAGTTGTAGGTTTGGTATGGTCTGCCCGGAGTAGAGAGTTAATGTCTCTGAAAGACTGTGTCTCGGTCATCCGTTTCTCAAACACCATGTAGTGCGAGAAATCCAACGTAGGCGATCGAGTCTTGTGGGGAAAAGTGTGCAAACCTCTGCCGAGTGTACAATCTAATCATGGTTAGCCGTGTCCCCAATTATGGACAATCTTGAGTATCTAGTACTTGGAGTATCTTAAGTATCTCATCACTCTAAATTAATATTGTTGGGCTGATAATTACTTTAATTGGGATTGAGTTGGAGGAACCTTCTCAATGATGTTTCAACTACCATGATAGTTAAATTAAAATCTATTCCTTTGCAGTAGGGAAAACTGGCTTTTCGCAAAAACATTATAACTATAGAGCTTTTCCACCAGCCAAATATGCATGTAGTGATAGCATTATTCCGTTCTTGCTCTACTGTGTTATATTGCCAGCATATTCCATGTGTTGACCCGTTTTCGAGCTGCAACGTATCATGTTGCAGACTTTTCAGACGCGGAGTAAGGTTTGTTAGGTCGTTGCCGTGCAGCTCAGCTATGCCGTTGGAGTTGATGGACTCACTTTGTCTTCCAAGCCTTCCGCTGTTATCGTATTAGATGGCCTTAAGCCATATTTATTGTAATAAGTTCTCTTTGAGACATTCGATGTAATAAGTGTGTGATTGCTACTCTATTATAAATCCTTGAGTAATCGTGTGTCGGCAAGATTACCGATCCAGGGGATGACAACTGAAGCGTAGACTTGACCGTTTGAGGTCGGATCACTACAAGATGGTATCAGAGCACACGCTGAGTGTAGGACACGACCACTAAGATAAACCATGGGTCACTCTTCTCCACCCTTCCCCTGGCGTAGCTCTCTCCCTCCTCCAACACCTCCTCCTCCGTAGTGCTTGGCGAAGCCCTGCCGGAGAACCACGAGCTCCATCACCACCATGTCGTCGTGCTGTCGGAGTTCTCCCTCAACTTCTCCTCTCCCCTTGCTGGATCAAGAAGGAGGAGACGTCCCTGGGCTGTACATGTGTTGAACGCGGAGGCACCGTTTTTCGGTGCTTAGATCGGAATCAACCGCGATCTGAATCGCTACGAGTACGACTCCTTCATCCGCGTTCTTGTAACGCTTCCGCTTAGCGATCTTCAAAGGTATGAAGATGATCATCCTCTCCCTCTCTTTTTGCTAGAATCTCCATAGATTGATCTTGGTGTTGCGTAGAAAATTTTGAATTTCTGCTACGTGCCCAACAGCTGCACTATCATCCAGGAAAGGCCAATGTCGTAGCAGACGCTTTGAGCCGGAAGAGTTATGCTAATACCCTAGAGAGTACAGGATTACCAAAGGAGTTAGCAGAGGATCTCGTGGAACTTCGATTGGAGATTGTTCCTAGAGGTTTTGTTGCAACAATGGAGGTTGATCTACATTGTTAGGAAAGATTCGAGAAGCTCAGAAGGATGACAAGGAGATTGCCGAGATAAAAGAGAGAATGAGCAAAGGAAAGGCCAAAGGTTTTCGTGAGGATGAGCACGACACCTTATGGTTTGAGAACCGAGTTTATGTGCCCAATAACACAGAGATCAGGAAGTTGATACTTCAGGAGGCTCATGACTCACCATACTCGATACACCCCGGAAACACCAAGATGTATTTGGATTTGAAGGAACGTTTCTAGTGGACGGGTATGAAGAAGGATATTGCCGAGTATGTAGCCGTATGTGATGTATGTCAGAGAGTGAAGACAGAGCATCAAAAGCCAGCAGGATTGTTACAACCTATGCCGATACCCGAATGGAAGTGGGATAAACTTGGCATGGATTTTATCACCGGATTGCCCAGGACCAAATCAGGATATGATTCTATATGGGTAGTAGTTGATCGCTTGATCAAAGTGGCACACTTTATCCCAGTGAAAACAACTTATACAAGTGCGAAGTTGGCCAAGATATATATGACCAGGATCATATGTCTGCATGGAGTTCCGAGGACCATGGTATCAGATAGAGGAACACAGTTTACCTCAAAGTTTTGGCGTCAGCTGCATAAGACTTTGGGAACGAGATTGGAGTTCAGTATAGCATTTCACCCGCAGACGGATGGATAGACCGAGAGAGTCAACCAGATTCTGGAGGACATGTTGAGAGCCTGTGCGCTAGATTATGATCTAGTTGGGATGACAATTTGCCTTACGTAGAGTTCTCATACAACAATAGTTACCAAGCCAGTTTGAAGATGGCACTATTCGAAGCCCTGTATGGACGAAGGTGCAGAACGCCACTGATGTGGGATGAAGTAGGAGACCGACAGTTATTTGGACCAGACTTGATCAAGGAGTCTGAAGAGAAAGTTAAGCTAATTTGAGATAGACTGAAGATAGCTCAGTCCAGGCAGAAGAGTTATGCAGATTCGAAACGCAAGGAGGTAACCTATAAATTGGAGATAGAGCATATCTGCGAGTATCACCCTTGCGAGGAGTGAAACGTTTTGGAGTTAAGGGAAAGTTAGCCCCGAGATTTGTAGGACCGTATCATGTTTTGGAATGGATGGGAGAAGTTGCCTACAAGTTGGAGTTGCCTGAAGGACTGTCAGGAGTTCATGATGTGTTTCACGTTTCACATTGAAGAAGTGTCATGCTGAGATGACCGATATATCGTTAAGAGATCTGATTACCCTTGGAGGCGATTCGGTTGGACAGTGATTTGACTTATGAGGAGAAGCCAGTTAGGATTCTTGAGTTTGCAAGTCGAGTCACCCGCAGCAAGGTTATCAAGTTTTGCAAAATTCAGTGGAGCCACCATACCGAGGATGAAGCCACCAGGGAACGAGAGGATGATCTTTGCAAAGACCACCCACACCTATTTTCTAGCCAACCCGAATCTCGAGTGAGATTCATCTTAAGGGGTAGGTTTGTAACATCCCAAATTTTCAATTTGGAATGTTATACATAGATCATTCATGCATATCATATTTTATTGCATTTTCGTTTCGCGATCCTCGAAATCCTAAGCAACTCAAGGACCCTCGGAGAGAGTTGGGCATTTCCCGGTTTTCACATTTGATTTCTATCAAATATTGAAACGAGGATCTTGGTTTTAATTAATTTTCTCTCCGAAAAATATTTCATATTAAAATATATGAGAGGAGATAATATGACTTCTCCAAAATAATTGAAATATTGGAGAAAAAATATTAAAATAAAATATTTGATTTTATTCAGATTTTATTGCAATTTTAATTGCATTAGAAAAATTGCATGTTTTTCAAAATTGCATTTAAGGCCAAGAAAATGTTCATCTCGTTCTAAATATTTTATTTAGACGGTGAAAATTTGTTTTGGCATTTTTAGATTTTTAATTTATTTTCTAGGATTTATTTTCTGTTCGGCGGAATTGTTTAAAAAAATTCCAGGCCCGCCTCACGAGGCCCAGTGGCCGGCCCATCTCCCAGCGCCGCGTCTCCCACTGGAGACCGGCGCCACCGCCATCCAACTCGGCCAGGAGTCCAAGCCGGACTCCTCCTTCGCTGCCGCTTTGCCCCCTCCTCCTAGCCGCCTCCCTCTTTAAATACCCGGACCCTCCACCACCAAGCCAAGCGGCCCGCCGCCCCAACCTTGACCCGCCGCCGCCGCCTTTTCTGCGCCTCGCCCCTTGTTGTAAGCGCCGCCGCCGCCCTCGCGCCGCCGTCGCCCCGCCGCAGCCCGCCTCTCGCCGGAGGTAACGCGCCGTTCGCCGCCGCCGGTGTTTTTTTTACCGATTCGTTTTTTTAAGAAAAACCCTAGTTCGTTTTTTTAGATCGGTTCACCGGTTTTCTCGGTTTATCTATTTAGCGGACATTCGTCCGTACGTTCGTTTTAACGAACAGTTTTCGCTCGATAGTTACACACAATTAACGCTCGTTCGTTAGCCTGTTCGTCAGTTTTCTTTTTCTCGGATTTTTTCCGCGATTATTTTCGATCGTGATTTCTGATCCGATTTTCGTTTCAGTTTATCTTTTTGCTCGTTTGTCGGAATTAGGTGATTCAAGCGCCTAGATCTTCATCTCGAGACCCTCTTTCTGTTTAATCAAGTTGAACAAGATTTTGGTACTGTAAAATTTGACTTTAGTTCAGATTAGTAAACGGATCTTGTTTCTTTAGCTATTTGAGTTTTGTTGCTCCATTTGATTTGATTCTTTTTGCAAACCGGAGTTCTTAAGTTGAACTTTCTGGTCAAATCTTCTTATTTGAGTTTTGCCCGTGCATCTTTGCTTGATTGCTTATGTATGCTATTGTTGTTTGCAATAGAATTCCCGGAGTGCGAAGCGTGCTACTACGAGTCCCTAGGTTTCGCGGATCGTCAGCAAGGCAAGTAACACATTGATCATACTCTTTCCATACCCAGTTTTTATGCATTAGTTCAATCCTCAAACATTGCATGATTAGAATGTCATTAACATGTGGGTTGGGGAGTAGTTGATGAGGTAGGAACCTATTGCCCTGTTATATTCAAACCCTTGGGAGTTACTTCTACGTATTGCTTATATTGCTATGTTATGCGGCGTGAAGCGTGGTTTGGGTGAGTGAAATCCATGACAGATGTGAGATTGTTAATTAATGGTTCAACTTAAGGTGGCAACTTAAATACACATCTGGGTGGATTGAGGCACCTTGAGAATCGATATTACTGTATTTTTGGAAATCCCGGGGTTCCGTGTGATTTTCCTATGGACCGCCACCCAGGCTCAAAGGGAACTGAGATAATTCATGCTAGAAACTTCCGTGTGTAGCCACAAGCTATTATGGGCTCTAGCCTAGTTGAGTAAGTTACGTGAAGCTCTCTAAGAGGTGGATCGACAGGTAGTGGGTTGTATGTTTGGTATGGTCTGCCCGGAGTAGAGAGTTAATGTCTCTGAAAGACTGTGTCTCGGTCATCCGTTTCTCAAACACCATGTAGTGCGAGAAATCCAACGTAGGCAATCGAATCTTGTGGGGAAAAGTGCGCAAACCTCTGCAGAGTGTACAATCTAATCATGGTTAGTCGTGTCCCCAGTTATGGACAATCTTGAGTATCTAGTACTAGTAGTATCTTAAGTATCTCATCACTCTAAATTAATATTGTTGGGCTGATAATTACTTTAATTGGGATTGAGTTGGAGGAACCTTCTCAATGATGTTTCAACTACCATGATAGTTAAATTAAAATATATTCCTTTGTAGTAGGGAAAAACTGGCTTTTCGCGAAAACATTATAACCATAGAGCTTTTCCACCAGCCAAATATGCATGTAGTGATAGCATTATTCCGTTCTTGCTCTACTGTGTTATATTGCCAGCATATTCCATGTGCTAACCTGTTTTCAAGCTGCAACGTATCATGTTGCAGACTTTTCAGACGAGGAGTAAGGTTCGTTAGGTCGTTGCCGTGCAGCTCAACTATGCCGTTGGAGTTGATGGACTCACTTCGTCTTCCAAGCCATCCGGTGTTATCGTATTAGATGGCCTTAAGCCATATTTATTGTAATAAGTTCTCTTTTGAGACATTCGATGTAATAAGTGTGTGATTGCTACTCTATTATAAATCCTTGAGTCGTATGTGTGTCAAGCATTACCGATCGAGGATGACACTTTGAAGCACAGAGACTTGACCGTTTGAGGTCGGGTCGCTACAAGATGGTATCAGAGCACACGCTGAGTGTAGGACACGACCACTAAGATAAACAATAGGTCACTCTTCTCCACTCATTTCTGACTCCTCTCCATTTTCTACTCTTTAGGATGGTGGAATTGAAGAACAAGTTTGCACAGCCGGATGAAGACACACCCTTTTGGACGCCACTTGAAGGAAGTCACTAAGTACTTGAATATAGGAATACCAAGCTTCACCGGGACGTACAACGCCACCTTGCCAGAAGAGGAGCGTTGGATGATTCAAGTACAAGTTCCAGGAAGGACATTCTCACCAACCACTAAACCCATAGAATTTTCTTTTGAAGCACCCACCTGGAGTCTAGGCAAGAGCATGGCAGCCCACATTACCATGGGACGCATTGGAGAAGTCTACAACAAGGATCTTAAGGACACTATCTACCAGATATGTGGCCGCCGAGACAAGCAATGGGAGATGATCAGCACCAAGAAGGACAAATCCATTGCAGCTTTCATCCAGGAGTTAAACCAGCACATTCGACGCCAGGAGAATCAGATGTGCGCAGACATGATAGATTTGAAGAAGGCAAAGACTAGGATCATCGAGCTAGAAGAAGAACTCAAGTTTACACGCGATGGATATGAGGAGGAAATTGTGACACTATTGGAGAAGAATAACGACCTGGTAAAGAAGATCAGAGTATTCATGGGAGATCCAGCGCCGGGAGGAGAGGACTACGATTCCAATTGCCCGGAGAACTACATCATCATATTGCAACAACCTCAAGGTTAAGCAAGCTCAACCTCGTCTTTATGAAGAGCTGAGCAAGCTGAACTTGTGCATCGTTCCACAAGGTTCTCTTAATGATCTTATGTTACAGCCAGATCTTGAGAAAGTTATCAAAGTGGTGCAAGCCAAAGATGCCGAGATTGATCTCATGAAGAGAGAACTTCATCTTTCGAAGTACAGGGATTTCTCGATGTCTGAAGATGGAACATTGTATTTCAGAAACCACATTGTAGTACCTCGCTTCGAGCTGATGACTGATAAGGTCATGAAGGAGGCTCATGATACACCGCTGTCTATTCTTCCGGGTAGCACCAAGATGTATCGTGATCTCCGTCAAAGGTACTGGTGGTCTAGAATGAAGCAGGATATCGCTCGATATGTTGCTGAATGTGACGTTTGTCATCGCGTGAAGGCAGAACATCAGAAGCCTGCTGGAATTCTCCAACCCCTCCCTATTCCGCTGTGGAAATGGGATAAGGTGAAAATGGACTTCATTACTGGCCTACCCAAGTCGCAAAAGGGTCACAATACCATTCTTGTCGTCGTTGACCGACTCTCTGAAGTTGCACACTTCCTGCCAGTTAAGGAGACTATCACTGCTAACCAGTTGGCAGAGTTGTATATCCCCAGCATTGTTTCACTCCACGGTGTTCCGAAAGAGATCAGTTCGGCCCGTGGCAGCCTCTTCACTTCCAAATTCTGGGAAAGTTTCCAAGAAGCTTTGGGGACTCATATTACCTGGAGTTCTGCCTATCATCCACAATCCCAAGGCCAAGTTGAGCGAATTAATCAAGTGCTTGAAGATATGTTGTGAGCTTGTGTTATATCTTTTGGTAAGAAATGGGAGGAATCTCTTCCTTATGCCGAGTTCTCTTATAACAACACCTATCAAGCAAGCTTGAAAATGGCCACATTTGAAGTTCTGTATGGGCGTAAGTGTCGAACCCCTCTGAACTGGTCAGAAGTTGGGGAACGACCACTTGTTGGTCCGGATATTATCCAACACGCCGAAGAACAAGTTCGAATAGTGCGTGGAAACCTCAAGGCGGCTCAAGACCGCCAGAAGAGCAACTATGATCGCAAACGATGGGGTTTGACTTATCAACCCGGTTATCAAGTCTATCTACGAGTCACCCCCATGAAGGGCACGCACCGTTTCGGCATCAAGGGCAAGTTAGCTCCACGCTACATCGGTCTTTTCCGCGTGGTTGCCAGATGTGGATTGGTGGCTTACAAACTGGAGTTGCCACCGCAATTCTCGCATATCCACGACGTCTTCCATGTGTCGCAACTTCGCCGGTCCTTCAAGGAATCTCTGCATCGAGCTGTGGATCACGAGGTGCTCGAGCTTCAAGATGATTTATCCTATAAGGAGCATCCGATCCGCATTCTTGATCAAGCTGAACGTCGGACCCGCCAGAAGACAACCAAGTTCCTGAAAGTGCAGTGGTCGAATCATACTGAAGATGAAGCCACTTGGGAACGCGAGGAAAATCTTCGGGCGGAATACCCCGACCTCTTTCCTTCTACCTCCTGAATTCTCGGGACGAGAATTTCTTTTAGAGGAGGAGAATTTGTAACACATTTGTGTAATAACTACTGTGCCACTATGCTAAACATGCTTTTTCATCATCATTAGCAATAAATAATCACAGTGGTTGAGCACCCATTTCAAATTTTTCCTCTGAATTCAAAGCAAATTCAAATAGCAAAATGAAGTTGCTTCAAAATTTCTGGAAAAATGTTCCCCTTGTTGCAAATATTCCAAAACAATTGTTGTTAAGGAAAACAACATCACCACCAACTCCAGTATTGGGCTAGAGCATTAAACAGTGTTAAAACAACACTTATAATGCCTTTGCACTTTTGAAAAATTCAAAAGAAGTCCAAACATGCCCAAACCAATTTTTGGTGGTAAAGAATATTGCAAAGTAATATTTGGACCAACTACCACATTTTTAGAAAAATGTTTGGTGGCATAAACAATTCCTTCTCCTCTCTATTGATTAAATAAAGAAAACAAAGAAAGGAAAAACACTTAACTGTCGCCTGGGGCGCGGCCCAGCCGGCCCAATCCCCCTCCTCCTACATGCACCCGCCGCGGTGTCGAAAGCACACTTGACCGCAAGCCTTCTGCCGTCGCTCCAGCCGCCACCTGCCGCCACAGGGCAACGGAGAGGATAAGACCGAGCCTCCCACTCCCTCTGAGCTCCCCCGCCACTCCTCCCCTCCTCGCTTAGCCTCTCCCCCTCTCTTCTTCCTCGGTTCCGAGTGGAACCGAGCGCTCCCGTCGCCGTTCGACCGCCGTCCCCGTGCTCTCCGGCGTCCCCGCGGCTCACCGCCGTGTCTGGGAGGTGTGCTGATCTCGGCTACATCATCTGGTGGCCGCATCTGGAGCGGGGAGACAACGCAGCACCAGATCCACCTCGCCCCCTTCCGCTTCGGCCATCGGCGATCTCCGGCGACCGCGACCCCCTACAACTCCTAAGCCTCTCGCCGGGCATTCGTGTGCCCTCCCGGTGAACTTCGCACCTCCTCCCCCTCTCCGTTAGCTCTCTCTCGCCCCGCAGCCACCGTCGTTTGTGTGGCCGAACCCGTTGCCGCCTAGCTCGTCGCCGGCGCGGACCCGGTGACCTTTTGGTCCCGCCAACATGTCCAACGAGCTCCATGTGCCGCGTAGACCTTGCTCAGCTCCTTAGTTCGCCAAAACGCGCACCGTAACGCCGGTTCCGTTGGCGCCCGAACCTCGCCTCCGCCACCCCTCGTCGCCGGCGCCGTTCCCGGCCAACTCCGGCGAAGCCAACACCACCGTTCGACTCGCGGGGGAGGACTCGTCCGAACGCAGCCAACCGCGCGGCAAATGGAGCCCTCTAGCGCCTTTCCGAGCTGCTCCGCGGCCCGCCGCCGTGCTTTGGGTCGCTGGAGCAACTCCGGCGACGCGTCTGACGTGGCGCCAACATGGCCGCGGGCCCCGCGCGCTGGGCCGCTCACCGCTGGGCCCGGCGGGCCCAGTTGACCAAGTCAGCTACCCACGTGGCAGCTCTGGCTCGCTGACATGTGGGTCCCGTGAGTAAAACGTTTAAAAAAATAAATAAAACAATTAATTAAAACATTAGTTAAATTAGTTAGTTAATTAGTACTAACTCGTCACTGACTGCTGGGCCCACGCCCCCTAACTAACCTTGTTTGTTTAGTTAAGCCTCTGTTATACAGAGAGGCTGATAGGTGGGTCCCACCTGTCAGTTTGACTTGTCAGCAGAGCTGACGCGATCTTAACGTCCTTGTTGACGCAATAAACCTTTTCTGCTTTTAAAATAATTCAGAAATTGGTTTAAACTTCGAAAATCCGTAATTTTTAAGCCGTAGCTCGGATCGTAAAAGTTTATATATGAAAAACGCTCAGAAAAACGAGACGATTCCGAATACGTGGTCAAAATGCTTGACCAGCACTCCTAAACACATGAACATGGAACCTTCCCCTCCGGTTCAGTGTTACGGAACCCGCTTAAACACCTGGGAAAATATCTCGGATATTTTCCCGCTCAGCCTCCGACGCATAGCGATGCGTCAGGCACCCGCCGACGCTGCATATCTCCATGACCTGCATATGTGTGCTTTTCTTCTGCTGTTATTTATTGTTTCTTCCCCATCTTCTCTCTCGATAGCCCCCGAGACCGACGCCACTCCGGTGATCGACGACCCAGTTGACGAGCCCTCTCTTGCTGCAGAGCTTCCAGGCAAGCAAACCCCCCTTGAGCATTTCCGATATCGCCCATGTCTCTTCTCTCTTATTCTTGCACTAGAATTGCCGCTATTGCTGCTGCTCCTATCACTGTTGCATAGCCTGCATTTGTAACTATTGTTGATACCTGACTATTATCCAAACTGCTTAGAATATGATGGATGGGTTTTACCTGTGACCCCTTAGTTGTGCTATTGCCCCGCTTTAGTTTTCCGTCTCGCACCGCACATCACTTCCCCCCCTAAGTGCTCGACTCCGCAGAGTCAACGTCGGGTAACGAGGGTGATACCTCCGAACTAACCTTCGACGTTGCCCATGTAGATGAACTAGCCAGTCGTGGGTTATCGAGGGTGATTCCTCTTACTCACTTCCGGCTAAACTTTAGTCGAGCCCCCGTAAGAGTGGATGCTGACGAGGGTGATTCCTCCGATTCACCTTATCGGGATTGTCGAGCGGGAGTCCAACGAGGGTGATGCCTCAGATGCTTGTTCGATGTGGTAACCACACGGATACCCTTTATATTTATGTTGTTACTGATGTTTACTAAATAAAGACGGGTCGGCCCTGAGGGGTACCCGCGCGTGCCTATGTGGCGAAGACGGGTGACCAGGAGAGTACCCGCGAGTAGACGGGTGACCAGTGAGGGTACCCGCGAGATAATACGAGGCGTGGCCGGACATTCTTAGTCCTTGCCGCAAGCCCTCAAGACGGGGCGACGGGGGCACATCGATGGTGAGCTCTGCTCTTTACCGCGCGCTACCAATCCACTAAGCGATTTGGATATTTGATCCGAGGGGCCTCTGGTCCGATAGCACTAACCATCACGTGGGCATAGTATGAGCGTTCTGCGTTGTATACTTCAGCCGGAGCCTTCACGACGTCAGCGACTAGGGGCGCGCACCGAGTTGGACTGCGAAAGCAACTGCTTGCTTGTATAAGGGGTTGCTAGGTCTGCTCTCGGCCGCGTTCGCAACGCGCAGGAGTTCCCGGGGCGAAGGCCCAAGACCCCTGGGGGCATAGGGTTAGTCCGGCGTGCTTGTTCCTCTCTGATGGTTTCCGGTCGGGTTGCGGCGTATCGGTTAGCCGAGTGTCACAGCCCTAGAGTTTGCTTGTAACTAGTGGCATTGCATCCATGCGTGATGTTTAAATTTCATGAAACTTGAAATGGGGATTGATCCAAGCCCTAGCACCAAATGAATTCAACTAGGTTCATTAAAAAATATTTTCAA
Organism: Aegilops bicornis; assembly: GCA_021605145.1. Lineage (NCBI taxonomy): Eukaryota > Viridiplantae > Streptophyta > Magnoliopsida > Poales > Poaceae > Aegilops > Aegilops bicornis. The sequence continues at coordinate 356,379,287 of CM038675.1, read as the reverse complement.
TGATCCCAATGCCCTGTAGAAAAGTTCATGATTTTTGTCAAAGGTGAAAACCTCTGCCAAAAGTCATGCACATATTTCTAGGCCATTCTGGATTTCTGAATTAAATCATATGTTATTTGAATTTGGGCATTTAAATGCTAGTAAATATTTTAAAAGCCCAAATAATCCTAAACTGAAATGTTCCATGTTGGATATATTCTATACAGTGGGCATGTACAGTTTGGTGATTTTTGAAAGGGTTTAGGTATTTTTAGAAAAGCCACAAAGATTACCGGAAAAATAGAAAAGCGAAAACAAATAAGCGAAGGAGAGAGAGACACACTGTCTTACAGCAGCCCACGGCCCAGCCCTCCAGGTGGCCCAGCCCATCGCCAAAGCGGTGTCGCCCGCGTCTTGGCGCTCGCCCAGCCACCTCACCTTGCCGCCCGCATCCACAGACGTCTGGGCGACCTCCACGTCGTCGCCCGACCCCCTGGACCCCTCCATTCGCCCCAACTCCTCTCCCTCGCCCGTTCCCCGCCATGGCCGAAACCTCCATGGACGCGCCGCCGTAACCCCACGCCCACAGCCACTCCCTCGCTCCATCTCTGCCTCCCCGAGCTCTGTATCATCTCCAGCTTCATCCTCGACGAGCCAAGCCTCGCCGGACGCCCTGTAGCGCCGCCCCCGACGCCTTCTTCTTCCTTGGGTCGCCGAGATCGCCTCCGCCGCCCCGCTCGCTCCGGCCCCTCCCCGAGCTCACCGACTCGCTCGTCGTGTTCTACGTGAGCTTCTGATCATCCTCCCCCTCTCCGTTCTCTCTCTTGCACGCCGTAGCCGCCACGCCCCTCTCGCCCGACTGCGCCGCCGCCTGCACTCGCCGCCGACACGACTCCGGCGACCATTTGGTCCGGGCGTCGTGTCCAACATGCTCGCCGCCTCGCGTAGCTGCTGTAGGTGCCACGAACGCGATACCACGGCCACTGCAGCCCCGTAGCCACAAACACCCGAACGCTGGCGCCGCCCCGAGCTCGTTTCCAGCGAGCTCCGGCTGTCCCGCTGCTGCCGCATGCCTCCCTGGATGCGGGCGAGCCCGGCTTGGCGTGCTCTCGGCCGCCCGTTTGGTCGGGAGACGCAAAACCCGAGCCCTCCACTGCGTCGGCCTCGCCCGGCATCATGTCGCTGGTGGGTTTGACCTTGACCGTTGATTTGGGTGGGCCTGATTTGACCCAGGGTCAGCGGCGTGTGGGCCACCCTTGTTAATTATTAGTTAGGTTAGTTTAGTGCTAATTAACCTAGATTAGTACTTAACCTAACACTAACTAACTCTGTTTAGTTAGTTAACTAACCACTGACACGTGGGTCCCACAGGTCAGGTTTGACCTGGCCGACCCAGTTGACCGCTGACGTCACAGTGACGCAGTTAATTATTTTCTGGATTTATTCTTATTCAGGAAATTCCAGAAAATAGTGCTAACTTCTAAAAATCATAGAAAATCAACCGTAACTCCAAATCAAACAAATTATATATGAAAAATTATCAGAAAATGCAACCTATCCATTTGTATCATTTTCATGCATGTTTGAGAAAGTTAACCTCACTGTTTAGGATGAAACATGATTAGGACAAATTTGATAATAGATTTGGAGTTGGAATTTGATCTAGTTTTGAATTCCACTTCAATCAAAATGACTTTCTGTTGCATTAGCTCAAATCACAGCATATTGCCATGTCATGATCATGCATCATATTGTGCATTGCATTGATTGTGTTTCTTTCTCTATTGCCGGTATTTGTCCCCTCTAGATAGACGTGGTTTCGACGATGAGATCGATGACACCGATGAAGAGCTATAATATCTTCAGAAGTGCCAGGCAAGCAAACCCCCCTTGTTCATCCCGATACAATCCCACTCTCTCGCTGCTGCTCTCTTTTACTGCATTAGGACAACAACGAATCATCTGTTACTTGCTGCGGTAGCTGAACCCCTTTTCCTCTGCATGACCTGTCATTTCCACAGTAAATAGATGAAACCCACTAGCATGAGTAGGAGTTGTTTGAGCCCGATGTGCCTACTCATTCATGCTTGTTTGTCATGCACTGCTCTTGCTTAGAGTTGAGTCGGTGCGATTCATCGGGGATGAATCCGAGGTGTGTAAACATGTCCTCGTGTGTGAGCTAAGTGTGTGAACACGATTTGGTAAAGGTAGCGGTGAGAGGCCATGTAGGAGTACATGGTGGGTTGTCTCATTGAAACCATCCTCGAGGAACTGAGTTACGTGTTTGTGATCCATGAATAGTTACTACCACACATTGGGATCCTTAATTGACTCTCTCGGCTTCTTAACCACCCTTGTTCTCTGTCCAGGAGTTGCAACTAGTTTCTGGTATTTGTAGGATATGTGTTGGAGGTCGTGCGTAGCGCTGACCCTAGGGGTGGGCTATGATGCGGTAGATACACCGTGGCCACCGAGCGCCCGTTTGGTGTCTCAAGAACGCCCGTTTGCTTGCAGTCGTAGTTCAGGATAGCCACCGAGTCAAAGCTGGCTTGCTGCAGTTAAACCCCACCACCCCTTTGTTGATAATGATGCATATGTAGTTAGCTCTGATGTAAGTCTTGGTGAGTACATTTGTACTCACGTTTGCCTATTTTATGTTTTTCAAGAGAGACTTGATCTCACTAGTAGTTCAGCGTGGACTTGATGTTTAGCTTGTTACCTCAGCTACGATCTTGTGCTCTCGGCAGGATGCGGTAGATAGTCGGGTTTCTCGGCCTTTTCATTTGTAGATGTACGTACTCGGACATGTTAAGCTTCAGCGTGTGCTTTGACTTGTATGTTTCTGAATGTTGGGTCATGAGACCCATGTTTGTAATATCTCGCTCCTCGGAGCCTAATGAATAAATACTTGAGTTGTAGAGTTATGTTGTGATGCCATGTTGTATTTACACATATCGAGCATATTGTGTGTATGATTGAAATGCTTGGTATGTGTGGGATCCGAAAATCTAGTTGTTTATCCTTGGCAGCCTCTCTTATGGGGAAATGTAGTCTTGTGCTTCCATGAGCCATAGTAGTCCCTTCTGACCAGTTCACCGGAGTCCTGCTAGCCCAACACTACTGCTCCAGGAACACTTGACCGGCCGGCATGTGATTCACTTTGTTCCTGTATACGTCCTTCGGAAATGTCGCAGCGGTGACATCCGGAGTCCTGCCTAGCTCACATACAGCTCGGGTTCCCGAGTCCTGTTAGCCAGTGCTACAGCCGGATTCGCATTGGCCGACATGCTCAATGTTGATTCATGTATGCCTGTCCCTATAAGTTAGTGCCACTTTGGGTTCACGACTAGTCATGTCGGTCCGGGTTCTCTGTCATATGGATGCTAGCGACACTATCATATCGTGAGCCAAAAGGCTAAAACGGTCCCGGGCCATGGTAAGGCGACACCCGTGGAATACCGTGCGTGAGGCCGCAAAGTGATATGAGGTGTTACCGGCTAGATCGATGTGACTTGGAATCGGGTCGACATCGAGGCCGGGCAGGACCTGTAAAGTGTGTCCGGCCGGAGTTAAGCGAGCGTGGTGGGTAAGTTGGTGCACCCCTGCAGGGAAGAAAACATCTATCGATAGCCTGTCCTACGGTAACGGACACTCAGAGTTTTATCCACTTCGGTGCAACTAGAACTGTGACTTGTGATGAGAATGTGATAGGGCTCTGGGATTGCTTTCTCACAGGGAGTCGAGGAAGGATCCCCGGCCAAGGTTGATACTACCACAATACTTTACATGATGTTGTACTAATCTGCACTCTTCTAATGCTGCAAGACCCTGAAGATGCTAGTCTTTGATAGGACTAGGCTTTCCCTCCCTACTCTCGCTTTCTGCAGTCTAGTCCACCCACATACAGCCTTCTTTGAAAATGTTGCATGCTTAGATTAATTCTGATGTAAGTCTTGCTGAGAACTTTGGATGAGTACTCACGGTTGCTTTGCTTCCCCTTTTGTCCTACCCGCATGATCTTTCAGACGAGGGAGCCCCTGAGCCAGTAGCCCCCGCCGACAATGTCTACTACCAGCCCGACGGCGGCTACTTCTACTACCCGGCCGGCGAGTACTACTACGAGGAGCCGGCGGACGACGACCAGGAGTAGGATCGGAGGTCCCAGGCAGGAGGCCTGCGCCTTTTCGATCTTAGCTTTTATTTTTCCCCGCCTCGTTATGAGGCCTACCTGTTGAACTTTGTGTCTGTACTCAGATACCTAACGCTTCCGCTAATACATGTATGTCATCATGCTTATGTATTCGAGCCCTCGAGGCCCTGGCTTGTAATATAAAGATTGTATGAATTTATTTATGTTTTAGAGTTGTGTTGTGATTCCTTCAAGTGAGTCCTTAGGCTTGATCGTGTGCATTTGCATGTATGATTAGTGCACGATTAAGCTGGGGGCGTCACAACCTCAGTGTACAACTCTGCCAGTAAGACCATGTTACTGTTGTTGTTAACCTTCCGGTAACCTCCGGTGGTTGAGAACTTTGCCTATTGGTCCGCCTCATTTCAACGAGCGGGAAGATGGTTCTCTTCGTTCCCCCGTCCATAGTACCGACGTTGTTGCCTACATAATTGACAATCTATTCTCTGACTTGCCTTCCTACCGTGACCGTATAAGATGTCACCGCCCTTTCTATTTTGAACCCACATGGCGGGCCCATAACCCACAGTTTCACAGGATCGAAACCTGACTCTCCTGTACACCCCTGTTTTTAAAAGTTATTCCTCATGGCTTTGTATGTAATTCACAAGCCACCTGCATAAAGGACCGCCAGTTCCTGTATCAAATGCAATACATAATCTCGATGCTCTGAACCCCTTACACACTCTTTTTCAGACAACAAACGTTTGTCTATCTGCTTGGAACTCCTCGTGTACCTTCTTACCTTGCTCTCGATGTGATTCATTTGACCAACTCGAGAGATACTCATATGTTCATTCATGGGAAAACCCCAGACGATTACCCCTTATAGCATTCTACCGTTGACGATCTGCCCCTTGCTCATTCGTAAGTACGATGGAGTTCCCGAAGATAGGATGCTGAGTTCATCATGAGGACCTGATACAGAGGAACGAAGACGTCAACGTAATAGACCTCTTCGAGAAGGGCAACCGAGACAGAGAAGACTCGATAGAATTTCGTAACCAAATCCTTTCCCCTTTCTCCACCTCTTAAATATCGGGACGAGATTTCTTGTAGTGGAGGAGAATTGTGACGCCCAGATAATTAAGCTACAGTAATCCCCTGCTAATGATGCCATGTCACCACTGTTACTGTTGTTGATCTCGCGTTAATCCAAATACTATTCAAATTCAAATTTAAAGTCAAAATTCAAGATTGTCAAATATGAAAACAAAAATGTTCAAAGTGTTGCAAATATTCTCTGGATATTTGACATACTGAAACCACATTTTTATAAGTGCTTAAATGCACTAAAACAATTAAGCAAAGAAAACATTAATTAAATACCATTTTCAAATTAATAAAATATTAAACTATTTTATTTGGCTGTCCAAATTAATGTGGTAGTGAGATAAATTAAAACATTAATTTAGGTGTTGGCCTCATATTTTTAATAAGTGTAAAATCTAATAATAATAAAATAAATAGTAGCAAAGAAATAAGTAAAATAAATAAAAGAAAAGTCCTAAACTAAATCTAACTAAAAATAAAAACAAAAGGAAAACCCCCTTGGCCTAACTGGGCCAAGCGGCCCAGCCAGGCCGCCCCACACCTCCCCCCCCCCCAACTGGGCTTTGGCCTGCTGCCGGCCCAGCCGGCGCCTACTTAGCTGGCTTCCCCTGGCCCTAAACCCCACCGGCACCACTCCCCCCCCCCTCGAAAATATCTCCTCTCCCCCGCACCTCTCGATCCCAACGGGATCGGGGAGGGGCTAGACCACGCCGCCGCCGGTCGCCGCCCGACGCCGCCCCCCACCCGCGCCGCCCGGACCGCCACACGGCGCCGCTGTCCACCCCGCCTCTGCCTCGACCCTCCCTCCTCTCCTCGCCGCGGTTGATTTCGGCCGCTGTGCTCCCGCTCCACGCCGCGTTCGCCTGCCCGTCAACGCTTCTGCCGCCGCCTCCTCCTCCGGCGTTCACGCCCGCCGACAGCAGCCGTGGCCCCGACAGCCAGCCGCTCTGCCCATGCGGCCCCCGCCACCACCTCCACCACTGCTGCCAGCACCACCAGCGCCCACGCCGCCTCGCGGGCCACGCCCTCTTGCAGCCCGCAGCGCCCGCGTCGTCTGCGGCAGCTATTCGTCTGCTTTCGCCGCCTCTGTTGCCTCATTGCCTTCGCCCGCCTCATTGCCTTTGCCTCTGCTTCTTTGCTAGCGCCGCCATATGCCTCCCACCCCATGTGCAGCGCATAACCCTCTGCTGCACCCTTTCATGACGCCGCTGTCCCGGCCGAGGCAACCGGCCTCGCCAGGTGGTGGCGCCCACCTACTGTCGATCTGGGTGTGCGCCCATTCAGGCTGGGCGCCAGCGCCCGTTTGCCGCAACCGCTATGGCCCTCTGGGCCACTGACTAGGGGGCCCAGCCCGCTCTGAACGTTAAAACATTTTAAAATATAGAAAAATAAATAAATAAATAAATAGTTAAGTTAATAATTAATTAAGTTAATTATTCTGTTTAAGTTAAACTAACTAGGTTTAGTTAACCTAATTGTTAATTAACCAGATAAACTGTTAGTTAGTGTTAGTAGTCAATGATATGTGGGTCCCCTTGACCCATTGACTGGTCAATGTTGACCCAGTCAACAGCAGTTGACTGTTGACCGAATTAAAAATACCCCAAAATGTTTTATAAAACTTCAGAAATTAATAGAAATTAAACCGTAACCCGGATCGAAAAACTTTGAACATGAAAGTTGCTTAGAACGACGAGACAAATACGGCTACGCTACCCGCATATCCATGTGATGCCTCTAAATAGCTGAACATGAAACATTCCCCCTCCGTTCACCTGTCTGACAGATGTCCGGAATCGGGAATACTTTCTCGGAAGGGTTCCCCCTTTTTCAGTAACGTGCAACCATACGATAGGACACACCCGACACAGCTTATCGCCTTGTCTTGTATTGTGCTGCTTTGTTTGCTTATATTTACTGTTTCTCCCCCCTTCCTCTCTTGATAGACCCCGAGACTGCCGACGACGCTGCCGTGAACGACTACTGCGTCGATGAACCCCCCTCCTTTTTAGCAGAGCTTCCAGGAAAGCAAACCCCCTTGAGCATCCCGATGTCGCCTATTCCTTCTCTCTACTGCTTGCATTAGAGTAGTGTAGCATGTTACTACTTATCATTTAATTCCTACTCTGTTGCATAGCCTGTCCTTGCTACTACTGTTGATACCTTACCTGCAATCCTAAATGCTCAGTGTAGGATGCTAGTATTTCATCAGTGGCCCTACACCCTTGTCCGTCTGCTATGCTATACTATCGGGCCGTGATCACTCGGGGTGATCACGGGTATATATATACTTTTACACTATGCATGACTAAAGTCGGGTCGGCTCGTAGAGTACCCGCAAGTGATTCAGGTAAATGGGGGCTGGAGGGGCAGGTGGTTCCATCCAGGTAGTGATGGGCTTGGGTTCCCGACGGCCCCCGAGTGATACTTTGTTGCGGAGCGACATGGCAGGCACAGACCACCCAGGTGAGAGGTGGGCCTAGTCCCTGGTCATTGTCCGCGGTTGTTTCAAGATAACACGCTAACGAGATTGGATATTTGATCTGAGTTTGGCTACGGCCTATACGCACTAACCAACAGACGTGGGCAAGTTATGGGCAGCTCAGTGTCGTGGTATCAGCCGAAGCTTTCAATGACGTCAGCAACAGAGCGGCGCACGCCGATTTGGACCGCGTTAAGTAACCGATGTGATCATGTGGGTTGCCAGGTCTGTTTTCGGCAGCCCACGTATCGTCGGATAGCGCACAGGGCGATGGATCCAGACCCCTGTGTGTCTAGGTGATGGCGTGTTGACCTCTTGGAGAGCCTAAGTAGGATTGAGACGTGTCGATTCTCCCGAGGCCGGGCATGACCAAGAAAAGTGTGTGCGGCCGGAGGAGCAGAGAGCGTGTTGGGAATATGTGGTGCACCCCTGCAGGGAAGTTTATCTATTCGAATAGTTGTGTCCCTCGGTAAAAGGACGAGCCGGAGTTGTATTCCGACCTCATGATAACTAGATCTGGATACTTAATGAAACACACCCTTACAAGTGCCAGATATACCCCAGTGGTCGCTTTTCCACATGTCGACGAGGAGAGGATCGCCGGGTAGGATTATACTACACGTGGATACTTGGTTAACCTACCAGCTACTCTCTTCTCCTGCTTCAAGATGGAGGCTACCAGAAGCGTAGTCGTCGATAGGACTAGCTTCTCCCCCCTTATTCCGGCATTCTGCAGTTTAGTCCATAGATACTACCCCCTTCATTGATACCGATGCACATGTAGTATAGTTCTGATGTAAGTCTTGCGAGTACTTTGGATGAGTACTCACGCTTCTTTGCTACTTCTTTTTCCCCCATACCCGTTTGCTGCGATCAGATGATGGAGCCCCGGAGCCAGCTGCCACTATGACGACGGCTACTACTACGCCGACGGTGCCTACTACTACGTCCAGGATGCTGACGGCCAGGAGTAGTTAGGAGGATCCCAGGCAGGAGGCCTGCGCCTCTTCGATCTGTATCTTTGTTTATGCTAGCCATCTTATGGCACCTGAACTTATGTTTGTACTCAGATATTTTTGCTTCCGCTGACACTTGTGCTCTTGAGCTTTTGTATTCGAGCCCTCGAGGCCCCTGACTTGTAATATGAAGCTTGAATTTCTATTTTGTGTTTAAAGTTGTGTTGTGATATTTTTCCGTGAGTCCCTGATCGGATCGTACACGTTTGCGTGTATGATTAGCGTACGATCAAATCGGGGGCGTCACAATGGTGCTCCCGATTTGTTTATTACGTTTACCTGTAACCCTAAGTGGCAGGAAATTGCCGATGCGCTGGCGTCCGAGCCTGGTCAGACCGCTGCTGATCGCCCGGACATTGTCACTCGGGTTTTCCATATGAAATTCAAGGAGTTTCTAAAGGATGTGAAGAAAGGAGTCTTGTTTGGCAAGATTCGAGCCTGTACGTATTTGCTCTGCTGGTTTATTTTTGTTAGCGTTAGCGTTGTTGTTCGTTGGTTCGTTTCGTTTCTCTGTTGCCGATCAACTTCATCTAACATTCCTTTTTAAAAAATAAACTGTAGATCTATATGTGGTCGAATTTCAGAAGAGAGGGCTGCCACATACACATACTCTTGTGTGGTTGGATCACCGAACGACTGAACCATCTGCTTCCTTGATAGATAGCTATATATCGGCGGAGATTCCTGATTAGGTGACGGATCCAGTCAGGTACGTGCTTGTGGATGAGTTCATGCATGGTGCATGGTCCGTGTGGTGAGTTGAACCCGAGGTGTCCTTGCATGAGGAACGACGCGTGCTCTAAACGGTTTCCGCGTTCGTTTAACAATGAGACTTCGAATTGACGAGATGGGTTTTCCGTTGTACCACCGTCGCGATGATGGTCGTTTTGTTTATAGAAATAAAGGGGCCGTACAGTTAGACAATCGGTGGGTTGTCCCTCATAATCTTGCTCTGCTTAAGAGGTTTCAGGCACATATAAATGTTGAGTGGTGCAACAAGACAAATTTGCTCCAGTATCTTTTTAAGTACGTTAATAAGGGTACTGATATTGCGCTTGTTCGGTTGCGCCATGTGGGTCAGCCCATGGAGATTGATAGTGGAGCTGCGCACTCTGGTAGAGATGAGATTGATGACTACATTAGGTGCAGGTGTGTCTGTTAGCTTGCTGCTTCCTGTTTCTTACGTGTGTGCTCTAGACGTTGCTAACGTGCTTTGTTGTTCTGCCTCTAGGTATATCTCTTCTTGTGAGGCTTGCTGGCGGATGTTTGCGTTTGACATTCATGGACAGGAGCTTTCTGTGGAGAGACTTGTCGTTCATATGCCCAAAATGAATAGGGTGATTTTTTCTGAGCATGACACGCTTGAGTCGGTTCTAAATAACCCGTCGGCTTGCAAGACTAGGTTGACCGAGTGGTTTGTTGCCAATCGGGATCATCCTGAGGCTAGGGCTCTCACATATGGTCAGTTTCCTTCGTAGTGGACGTGGGACGGTACTAACAAGGTCTGGCACAAGAGAAAGCGCGCGAGTAAATTTGGCGACAAGATTGATAAGAAAGTTCACCCTGGAACTGTTGAGTTGTTCTATCTACGGCACCTTCTTATGCACGTGGCAGGCGCTACTTGTTTTGAAGATGTTAGAACATATGGAGGCGTGGTTTACGATACCTTTAAAGAGGCCTGTTTCGTTCAGGGTTTGGTTGGTGATGATAAAGAGTGGTTCAGGTTGTTTGACGAAGCTATTGTGTGGGCCACGCCTTATCAGTTGAGACATCTTTTCATGACTGTGCTAGTGTTCTGTGAGGCTAATAACGGGCGTGCTTTGTTTGATCAGTACTGGGAGAGTATGGCTGAGGATATAGTCTATGACATTCAGCAACGGCTTCCCGACTTCATTGTACCACAGGAATCTCTAAAACATGAGTTGCTTCAGGAGCTGGCTGCGCTGTTTGCCAGGAATGGGTCGGCTCTAGCTTCTTTTGGTCTGTCTCCTCGCGTTGTTTCGTCGGCTGGACTCCCTTTTAATAGGCTGATCGCCGAAGAGATGCAGTACGACAAGAGTGCTCTTGGGGTGTTGGCGCAGGAGCTCCGTGATAAGCTGAACGATGATCGGAGAGTCGTCTACAACGAGATTATGTGTGCTATCAATGAGGGGTTGCCCCGTGTTTTTTTTTTTGTGTCTGGTCATGGCGGCACTGGCAAGACGTTCCTCTGGAATTGTATTGCTTCTACGCTGAGATCTCAGGGCTTGATTGTGCTTGTTGTTGCGTCTTCTGGTGTGGCTTCTCTGTTGTTGCCCAGTGGGAGGACCGCTCATTCTCGGTTCAGGGTTCCGCTGGATATCGATGAAGGCTCTTTGTGTAATATTTCGAGGGGTTCCACGTTGGCTGCTCTTCTTGCGAAAGCCAGTCTACTTCTTTGGGACGAAGCGCCGATGACGAACCGAAGATGTTTTGAAGCCCTTGATCGAAGCGTGAGGGATGTGCTATCTGCTGACGGCGCTGATATGTCGAAACTTCCATTTGGGGGCAAGACGGTCGTGTTAGGTGGTGATTTTCGTCAAGTTTTGCCAGTTGTCGAAGGAGGGGCTAGGAATGACATTCTCGATGCTTCACTTATTATGTCTCCCCTTTGGCAACATGTTAAAGTGATGAAGCTAGAGATCAATATGTGGTTGATGCGCCCTGATTTGTTGGCTGCGGATGTACGGGAATGTTCTGAATTTGCTGATTGGGTTCTAAGTATTGGAGAGGGTACTGTGCCTGCGCACGCGAGGGAAGGCGAGGATTAGGCTTGCTGGATAACTATACCTGATGATCTTGTGGTTGGCCCTTCCTCTTCTAATATACGGGCGGCTATCGATAGCATTTATGATGATTTTTTTAACAAATATTCTGATCCTGATTATCTCGCGGAGAGGACGATTGTGTGTCTGACTAATGCTGTTGTGCATGAGATCAATGATGTTATTTTTGAGTCGGTTCCAGGGAATGCTTCGACTTACTATAGCGGTGATACAGTATCAAAATCAACGGATTTTGTTTTTGATGTTGATCTGCACTATCCGCGTGAGTTTCTTCATTCTATAGACTATAACAACTTCCCTCAGCATATACTTAATCTGAAGGTTGGTGTGCCGGTGATGCTTCTGAGGAATATTAATCAGTCGGTTGACTTATGCAACAGTACTCGGTTGATCGTCGTCAGGTTGGGTGAGAGAGTCCTTCAAGCAAAAATCATAACGGGAACCCATGCTGGCAAATGTGTGTGCGTCCCTAGAATTGTTCTGAATTCTACAGGTTCCAGGTGGCCGTTTACGCTGCGGCGTTGTCAGTTTCCTATCCGTGTATGTTATGGTATGACTATTAACAAAAGTCAAGGTCAGACGTTGTCCAAGGTATGTGTCTATCTTCGTAGGCTCGTTTTCTCTCATGGGCAGCTCTATGTGGCTGTTTCGCGTGTTACTTCGCGTGCCGGCCTAAAGCTTCTTATCGAGGACGATGACGGTGTCCCTACGAATGAGACTAAGAATCTTGTGTATAGAGAGGTCATTGGCCGCTTTTAGAGGACGTTGGCTGGGTGGATTATGGTAGCCTGTCCGACTGGATAGATTGACTTGTGTCGTGTTTTGTTCTCCGTTGTTGTTGTGGACGGTTTAAGAGGGAATATGCTGCAACTCGGAGGAGCTGGGCCTTTCCATTGTAATGGCGTGTGCTCTGGGGGTCGCTTGCCTTGTTGAATGTTTGTTTGTGATGGACGGGTTTGTTGTAGATGCTACGTGTTTTTAAGTACGTATCGTCCTCTCCGCGTGTCTTGAACTCCGTTGTCTGTGTATCTGTGCTGGGTCAGAGTGTAAGCAGTTTACGTGGTGTGTGTATCTATTTAGTGAATACCTACATGGCCTTTGTCTGGTAGTCGTTGTACTCGGCAGCTGTACTCGGGCAGTTGAAGGCACGTGGAAGGGACGACTTAGGCCAACTCCACCGCGCGACCCTATCCTGTCCGTCCCCGTCTGTTTGGGGTAAAAGGGACAAACGAGACGGCCCAGCGCACGGGCGTAAACGGACTTTTGTCCGTTTTTGACCCATCCGCGACCCAACTTTGCGCCGCTTTTTGGGGTGAAACAGACACCACGAGGACGCGTGGGTCGACTGCGCGTGTCCTCCTCTGGCCCGCCCGTCGGTGGCACAGGACGGGCCTTTTTCTATCCGCCCCATCCCTTCCTCCGGCCGCATCCACTCCACTCTTCCCTCTCTTCCTCGCCGCCGCCCGCCGCTGCCATTGCGTGCAACCTTCAGACGGCGCTTGCCCGACCCCTTCCTCTCGTCGCCGCCGAGCTACCCAAGCACGGCCACCTTGTTCTTGCACCCGCCGGCCGGATTTAGGCGGATCCGGTCGGTCTTAAGCTCGCCCATTGTGGGAGGCGGGCAGCGCCATGGATCGGCCGGAACCTCGCCGACAAGGCCCTGGTAGGGCGACAAGGCGACATCACGCAGCGATGGCTCGTCCTCTAGCCGTTCGGATCTGCAAGTCGGTGGCCCGCAAACAAATCTGCGACTGGCGGCCGGCCGGGCTCGGTGCTTGCCCAAAAGCTCGTCGGCGCACCGTTGCCCCTCATCAAGTGCGACCACTGCCCAAGGGTGGTTGTGCGCCGCGTGTCTACAACGCCGGAGCATCCCGGATGGGTGCTCATCAAGTGCTTAAATGATGAGGTATGTGCTCTTTTAGCATCGGTTTGTGCTCTTAGATTAGACTAGTGGTGCTAACTTTAAGTTTTATTGTGTAGAACGGATGCAAGTTTTGGTATTGAGAAGAAGAGTACATCGATATGTTGATAGAGCGAAATGTATTCCATGTTCGTGCACTTTTAGCTAGCCTAGAGGCTTTAGATGAGACAAGTGCACTTGTTGCTAGATTAGAGGCTAGGCACGATACTATGTGCGAAGAAGCAACAAGGCACGATACTACGTGTGAGGAAGCAACGTCGACTTACGGCTTGAAGAAGAAAGGAGGGTGCAACGTCGTGCCTCCTCCACAGATCAACAATGAGTGCATCGAGAAGGCCCTAACCCAACTTCGGGGAAGCGATTATGGAAGTTGGGTATCTTCTCAAATGTATTCTTGTGGTTCTTGTTTTCTTTGGCCTTGCTTTACTAGTTAAAATGTGATGATGTATTGTCATGTATCAAAGATGAATGATAAAAAAGTTTAAGGACTTGCAAAAGAAATATCACAGCAGACGAGGATGGGGCGAATGGATGCGGGCGACGGCCACCGCATCCTGGGACATGTCGGACATCGACCCCCAAATCTCTACCCAAACAGACAGAATCCGAATGGCCAGCGTCGCTTTTGGGATCGCGCGGTGAAGTTGGCCTTAGCTCTCACTGAGACGATACTTGTCCGTCCAGTGAAGAAGAAATGCCCAGGCTTCATCTATGTACAACTGTACAGGGTACGCTGTCAGAAGATCCAGCAACGTGGACAACCTGTCTCTGCCGTGACACGTACGAGCGTACACGCGTCTTTTGGAGGATACCCATGCGGCCTCATGGTCGTCCACGCGTACAGCCACACTGTGCACATGGACCTTTGTATGTAGCTGCTATGCATACCCGTGTTCGCCCATACACGCCGGAGCAGAATGGCAGAGCGCAGGAAGAATACCACATAAAAAATAGTCCGTAACGCCGCATCTACACGGCCGGCCTGGACACAAACACACAGTCTGCTGCGCGTCGGTAGGAAGCGTGTGCAGAGCGTGATGTGGTCTTATTGTGTCGGCCAGTGCTAGGTCGACTCACGATGGACTGTGTCTTGTGGGCTCGTGCAGCGAGCACGTGGGAGTCGTCTGCGAGGGAGTCGTCTGTGGTGTCAGCAGTGTTGTACCGTCGCGTCGTCTTAGTGTCGTATCGAAGAGGGCCAGGAGTGTACCTCTATTATATGTTCATGTTGGGTGTGTACACCTATGACGTCGCAGGGGCCGTGTCCGCCTGGTGGTGCCCCGGTCTTCGTTCCCCTCTCCTCCTCGCCGTGGGCTGATGTTGCCGCCACTCATGATCTTAGCCTGGACTTCCTCCCCTGGTCGGAATTCGGGGATTTCAATTGGGAGATCGCCGACGCTCGGGGCGGTCTGCTGCTCCTCTTCGATCCGTTGGAGTCAGAACTCATTGTCTGCGATCCCACCTTCGCGCAGCGGTACAGGCATATCCTCCCCTCTGCGTGGTTTCGTGGCTGCAGGTTTTTGGGTGCTTTCTTACTCCACGGCGAGGATGTGGGTGTGCCGTGTGCGCATCGGACTGTCAAACTTCAGGGTGACGTGTGCTCTCTACAACCATTACCAGGGCACCGCCAGGGTGCGCGTTCTCGCCCGCCGGCGCTGGTCGCTGGACTTGCTTTAGCACGGTCGTGTGCGGCACCGGGTACTGGGATGCTAACGGAGCGCGTTTGCGCTTTGCGGGCTGTGGGACTGATGGATCGGTGGCGTATTGGACAATCGGAGGCGTCCGCGTTCTTCTTGCTCTCGACAAGGAGGCCGCTGAGCTATCGTCTTCTGTCTTGCCGGACGGTGAAGACTACGCTGCGTTTCGTGGCATGCGCCACGCGTCAGAGTACGCCTACGAACTGAAGTGGCCTCCTACCATCCGAGCATGTTTATCGTGTTTGCATTCGGCTTCGGAATGGTGATGACCATGTTCCTGTTCCAGTGGTTTATTGGTTAGTTTATCGGTTTCTCTTGGCAGCGTTGTTGCGTCACGAGGGCCGGCTGTCTAGGCTTGACTGTAATCCATTGCCACTAGAGGTTATCTCTGAAATTGGCTGTGCTCTGTCTGCTCGGAGTAGCAAAAATCTTCTATTTTGTACCTCAGCGTACCTTCCGTGAGGGCGACTCAGACCTCTATCGTTGCAGTGGCGTCTTCTGGGGGCGGGCGATTTCGGCTCTTGCTTTGTGTGTTGGTAGTCTCTACGGTCGTGGACACCGCTAATGACAAGCTAGCATTCTTCTGTAGTTTTAACGTCCGAATTCCAGAAGCATATTACGTTGATATTCAGGATCTATTTAGGACTGAAGGGAAAGACGGTGAGGCTGGAATGGGAGATTTGGCGGCTGAGATCATCGATGCCACGTATAGGGATACGAAGAGGAATTTTCACTGGACGCAACATGAGCTGTGGGAGACCGAGCCACTTCCGAGGAGGCACCTCGAATATGCTACGAAGGATGCACATATTACGTACGAGCTATATCGAAGAATCAGAAGCATGAATAGGGGGCAACATCACTTACAGGGACGATACGGGGAGATGATCTGTCGTAGCTGTACACAGGTAACTGAATGTTCGAGCGGCGGCAAACGCAGGAAGAGGGGTGACGAGCAGTGACCGTTGGTTTAGCCTAAATTGTATATTTAATTGCTATGTGGTTTCGTGGTCGAGTCTTTTGTTTATCTTATTTCTGGTTGTCTATACAGGGTTTTAATTCCCGATGGTCTGTGTGTATTTTTAAAATTATGTTAGTCGTATGTACGTTTAAGTTAGTACCATGTTAGATGAAACAGAGTGAGTATATATGTTTTTCGTTTGTGTCTGGCGGCTCCAGGAAGAGGCCTGGGTTCCATTAGGATTGTGCCTCACAATGTGGTTTTGTGTTCTATTTCTACCCGTGCTTGACAATGGGTTTTTGGTCGTCTTCCCATTTTCCTGTTGCAATATGGTCGGCTTCGCGTTTCGGCTCCAGGCGCTCGGAGTGCGGCTTTCGCTTCTACGCCTTTGGGATGGGAGACGCCTGTTCGGTATAGTGTGGTTTTGAGGTTTTGAGATTGCTGTGGGATGGTTCTTGATGGATCAGTCGGTGGTCTTCAATGAAGCTCGAGCTGTTAGGCTAACGCACCAGCTTATCGATGTAGTTAGGCGTTGGTTTTACTGATTGTGCCTGAGGAATGGGTCTGTTAGTTTTTTCCCGAAAAGGGTAGGCTCGCCTGCGTGCATCAAGAAGTGATGCATCTACCATCTTATTAACTAGAAATCAAATCAGCCAACAAAGTTCCAAAGTCTCAAGCTGAAAGAAAGAAAAGACAGCTCACACATAGCGGAGAAGGCTAGAAACACACACTAGTCATAAAAAGATGCCACAACCGGCTGGCTAAACAAGGGTAGGTAAACTAATTGCATATCCTATTACATGACCGCCATCCAAACCGGTTGAAGATATCCCGAGCTACCATCTCCCAACGGATAGACCCAGTAACCAAATGCTCCTGGCCTCCATCGGAGTGAGTAGCGACCACGAGCGGATCACCGCCGTAGCTCGGAAAATAACCTGCAAAAATGAATCCGTGATGTTCGTTAAAAACCAAATCATTTACGCAAAGCCGGATGGTCCACAAAAGCCACAGACTCCAACCCGAATATGTCTTGCTAAGGTAGACTCAATCCCATTAAGCCAAGTCCCAAATAAAGCATTAACAGTATTCGATGGAATAATGTTGAAAGCAATGTGGACCGTCCGCCAAAGGACCTTGGCCAACGGGCAATCAAAAAAGAGATGTTTAATCGTCTCATCCCGATCACAGAAACTACACCTAGTAGGTCCTGTCCAATTAAGCTTTAATAAGTTGTCCTTTGTTAGAATAACTTGTTTATAAACAAATCACATAAACACTTTTATTTTTAAAGGAACTTTGACATCCCAGACATTCTTGGAAGTTGGAATGGAGCTCGAATTAATGACATCAATATACATTGACTTAACTGTAAATACTCCAGACCTAGTCAACTTCCAGCATAATTCATCAGGTTGGTCAGAGAGTTGAACCTCCATCAGTCTCCTAACTAAATGGAGCCAAACTTCCCAACGATTGCCCGCTAGCGACCGTCTAAACTGAATATTAAGGGGGATAGATTGAAATACCGTTGCCACGAACACCTCACGTCGTTGAGCAATACGATATAGAGACGGATATTGAATGGCCAAGGGTGAATCGCCAAGCCAAGTATCCTCCCGAAGCGTGTAGTAGCACCGTCTCCAATAACAACTCTAGTCCTATTGAGCAGAATTGTTTGACTTTCATGAGACCTTTCCGTAAAGGTGAGTCGGTCGGCCTAAGCTGTTACACGGGACAGAGTTCTAGTCTGGAGGTACTTGCTGCGAAGGATCTGCGCCCACATGGCTTCAAATTCCCGTAAGCGAGCTTCCACAACCACTTACTAAGAAGGCATCTGTTCTTAACTTCAAGATTCTCAATACCAAGCCCTCCTTGGTCTTTGGGTCGACAGATAATATCCCATTTAGCAAGTCGGTATTTTCTTTTAAGTTCATCACCCTGCCAAAAGAAGCGTGACCGATAGAAGTCCAGTCTTTTCCTAACACCAACTGAAACCTCAAAGAACGATAAGAGGAACATAGGCATACTCGTGAGCACCGAATTTATCAAGATTAATCGGCCTCCGTATGACATGAGCTTACCCTTCCAGCAACTCGGTTTCTTCTCAAATCGGTCCTCGATACACTTCCACTCTCTGTTTGTCAGCCTACGATGGTGTATGGGAATACCAAGGTAGGAGAAGGGCAAACTCCCCAACTTGCACCCAAACAATTGCCTATAAGACTCATGTTCGTCTTTGGCTCTACCAAAGCAGAACAACTCGCTCTTATGAAAGTTAATCTTTAACTCGGACAATTGTTCAAAGAGGCATAACAACAGCTTCATATTTCTCGCCTTGGCCAAGTCGTGCTCCATAAAGATGATTGTATCATCAACGTATTGAAGGATGGATACACCTCCATCAACAAGATGAGGTACCAAACCCCCCACTTGACCATTCTCCTTAGCCCTTCCTATCAAAATTGCTAACATATCCACCACAATGTTAAACAGGATAGGAGACATCGGATCTCCTTGCCTGAGGCCTTTATGAGTCTGGAAATAATGACCTATATCGTCATTCACTTTAATTCCCACACTCCCTTTTTGCGTAAATGATTCGACTTGCCGGCGCCATGCATCATCGAAACCTTTCATACGCAAAGCCTGTTGGAGGAATGGCTACTTGACCTTATCATACGCTTTTTCGAAATCCACCTTAAAAATTACCCCATCTAATTTTTTGGAGTGAATATTGACACTGTGTCTTATGTGTAGTTTGACGTCGTCAGCCTAGCGCGGCATGCCGCCGCGCCTACCCCTTTTCTAGTGAGCTTAATTATCAATTAAATGGCTTAGTTGCTAACCTTTGGAACAGATCAACAGAAGGGCGCCCCGCAAAATCTTGACAAATTTCGTGAACCTAGTTAGCTTGAGCATTTCGTCGAACACATAGTGTGCATAGGAGAAAAAAAATGTAGCACCCACCTCTTGTGCATGAGAAGAGGAAAAAAACAGAGAGAAGAGGTTGTGGGCAGGGGTATATATAGGCAGAGTATCTCTAGTCCCGGTTCGTGGCACGAACCGGGACTAGAGGTGCTCGCATGTGGCCCTACCGGCCGAGACACCTCTAGTACGAACCGGGACTAGAGATCCCACACGACCCGGGACTAGAGGTATGCGGCCTCTGTTCCTTTCACTCGGGACTAGTGCCCCCTTCTAGTCCCGGTTCGAAAGCCAACCGGGACTAGAGCCAAATTCTGGCCTAGACCAAAGCCCCCTTTTCTAATAGTGCTCGAACGGCGACTCGGGGGCTACTGATGTGGTCACACTTACCCGAGTGTCGACTCAAGGCACCCCGGTGTAGGACAACCCATATCCCATTATGCTAGTTACAAGCAAAGCCCAAGATCCTCACACGAAGCTCAAGAGCCGCACACGAAGCCCACCAAGGGACCGCACACAAAGCCCACTCGGGACAAAGCATCAAAGACGGAAAGTGGAGAGTCCGATCAAGACTCGACGGATACAACTTCCCGCACAAGGAAAGGAGAAGTAGAATTAGACTCCAACTCTCTCATGTAACCGACCTAGGGCACCCGGGACCTAGCCTATTATATAAAGGCACAGGAGGGGCCTCTCTAGGCACCGAACAATCTCTCAACCGTAG
The DNA here is from genome assembly GCA_021605145.1 of Aegilops bicornis. NCBI lineage: Eukaryota > Viridiplantae > Streptophyta > Magnoliopsida > Poales > Poaceae > Aegilops > Aegilops bicornis. The sequence continues at coordinate 356,359,536 of CM038675.1, read as the reverse complement.
CCCCATAGCCATCATCAACCTTGCGCACAGTCGCCTCTCGCCATTGTAATCCACCCCATCAATAACAGATCAGACAAGCAGGAGTAGGTCTTTACCTCAACAGATGGGCCGAACCTGGGTAAATCTCGCTCCCTGTCTTGCCTGATAACCGTCGAGTCCACCGGCACCGTACGTTCGCTCCCCTATTCAGAAAACCCTAGCGACTCAAGCATGGGATATGCCGTGCTGACCCCACGACAAACGTCAAACAAATTTTCAATGGAATAATCTAAAGTAGATGGGTCATCCATGATCGATGAACACGTCTACACGTTTTTCAAGTTCCATGCCATCTAAAGAAACAAAATTTGCATGTGACCGAAATCGACGAATCAATTAAGAATGTACCTTTCGGATATTTTGCCGAACAACCTATGTGTGTGGAATTCCTCGTCTACCGAATCAGAGAGGGAAGATTGGAATTGAGCTCGAGGCAGGGGAGAACAATCCCATAAGAATAATGCAAGTCGGCAGTAACGAACTCGATTAACCAGCCGAATCAGGCGACAGTGGGCGCCGAGCTCACGATGGGAGGGATGCACAATGCAGGGCGGAACATGAGGAGCGGGATAGACTGCCGCGCCGCTCAAGAACGTCCCATTATGGCCATTCGGAGGCAGTTGAGAACCCCCATCTAGCTCAAAGAGACAGTCCATGATAGAGCTCGCGCACCTCACCGAGACCTTGGTAGGGACCGCGACGAGCTCCAGGAGGGGCGGGAATAGTGCGACACGTAATGGCGGACCCTATCGATGACGTGGCTGTGATGCGGGTTGCCAGAGCAGCGACCACGGGAGTTTCATGAATTTCCCTAGCGCTTTTTCTCTCGTGGTTTTTTTTGAAACGGAGGCAAAAGCTTTGCCTCGTCTATTAATTAAGCAGAAGAGAGTTGCCTGGTTAATAATCGGAAAACCGGGCGAAAACCGTCACAAACCGCTGAGCGGCACTAGCATAACCCCCCCCCCCCCCCCCACACACACACACACCTCATATAGAGGGTTTCGTAAACATCACACACCGATGTCATCGTCATCACTTCTCCACAACAGGCGTTCTCGCCCTCCCTAAACTCCGAGCAAGCGACTCCGACTTCTCCGAAGACAAACGTCGACCCAACCCACACCGTAGAGGTTGTGTGGATACACAAGAAGGCCCGCGCCAGACTCAGTCACCCGCGCCAAGGACAGCGCAGCTCCGACTCTGAAAGATAGCTCCGAAGGAGAACAATGCAAGGCTGGCGCCGCGGGAGACCACCGAACAGACCACCTGTTGCCTGTCATCGTCGCCAAAGGGGCCCCGCCGCCGCAGCTCCGACTTCACTGCAACAAAACAACCCGAGGTAATCCCACGAACACGCCGGAGAAGAGCCGGCTACCACAACCATTGCCGCGTCTCCGACATCACACACACCCATCATCATTGCCACAGAAGCCTCGATGCCAACACCACCATCTTCCATCTATCTCGCTTGTTGATGCTTAGCTCCAAAGACGAAGCCCCCGAGAGGGGATACGATGCCAAAGCACCATCATCGTCCGGTCCCATGGATCTAGGGTTTCCCCCGTAGCTGCGAAGATTGTGGCTGAGAGTACCTCGGCGATGCCAACAAGAAGGAAACGACGCTTGAAAGCGTCGCCATCGCCGGCTCCGGACACGCTGGAGACAAGCTTTCGCCTGGGTTAACCTCTCGAGCCCCGCACAGCAAGCATCAACAAGTCCTCCATCGAGTCACCAAGGTCACCTCCTGTCGGATCTGACCACCTTCACACCAAGCCACTGAACTGGCCACCTCCACCAGCCCTTAGCAAAGCCCACAAGCCACAAAAGCTCTGCCTCCCGCTACCGTCCGTAGACGCCGACGTCAGGACCGCCCACGTTGGCCGACGAGCGACGACCACCACACCGCGCGGCACCCTCTTGGCGACGCTCACCTCCGCACCAGGGCGCCGCGCCGTCGCCTGCGATACCTGCCGCCTCAGCACCTCCAGATCCGCGGTGGACGTGCACTCCAAGGCCAGGGCGCGCAGCAGCGGCGACTGCGCACCAGCCTCCTCAGGGACACCGAGGACTCCCTGGACTGTGCCCAGACCCGAGCGGCAGATCTGCGTGACCACATCCATCCTCGCCAGATCCGCGCGACCGCGGTGACCACGCCCATCCTCACCAGATCCGCTCCACCCAGCTCGCCCGCCCTTGCGCCGAGCCCATGCGCCCCCGCCACACCCAGGCGCGGCCGCGTTGCCTCTAGCCGCCATGAGCCCGAAGACGCCACGCCGGCCCATGCTCCTCTGCCCAGCCGTGCTGCCCCGCGCCGCCGTGCCTCGCGAGAGGGAAGAAAGGACCCCGCCGCCGCCGACGCCGCACGGGCTTTGCCCGGCGGCGCGCACCGGCAGCAGCGAGGGGAATCGGGCGGGGTGGTGGGTGGCTAGCAACGGCGGCTAGGGTTGCTCCCGGGCCGCTCGCGGGGAGCGACACGGGAGTCGTGGGTTTCTTCTTAGCGCTTACGAGTCAATTAATTACCTGCGTTAGGAGATCGTGGATTTCTCGTGGTTTTGCATATGCAAATATAATGGATCTGTACGAGGCAAGTAGAACGAACCGCTTTTTAGTATCTGCTAGAGTTTGCTCCTATACACTCTTCTAAACCCATTTTAGAGCCGCTCTTTAGAAAAACATAATTTTTTTTTGCGAGAAAACTTTCAATCTATTCATCTTCCATCACGGCAGTACATCGAACACTAGAAATAATAAAAATTACATTCAGATCCGTAGACCATCTAACGACGACTACAATCATTGAAACGAGCCGAAGACGCGCCGCCGTCATCACCCCTCCCTCGCCGGAGTCGGGCACAACTTGTTGTAGTAGACAGTCGGAAAATCGTCGTGCTAAGGCCCCGTAGGACCAGCGCACCAGAATAGCAACCGCCGCTGATGAATAATAACGTGATCGAAAGGATCCAACACGAAGACACACGAACATAGACGAACCACAACCAGATCCGAGCAAATCCATCGAGGATAGATCCGCCGGAGACACACCTCCACACGCCCACCAACGATGCTAGACGCACCACCGAAACGGGGACTAGACGGGGAGACCTTTATTCCATGTTCAGGAAGCCGCCACCGTCTCGTCTCCCTGAGTAGGACACAAACCCTAACAAATTTTGAAAGAACGACTAACAACGGAGCCCTCCCGCCGGCCCTTGCCAGGATCCACCACGTCCCCATGGCCCTAGGGCCACCGGAGACGAGGTGGACCTGCGGCGGAGCCGGCGAGAGGCACAAACCTTAGCTTTTCTTGGAGGAGGAGGCGGCGGCTAGAAAGAGCTGCTTAGAAAAACACAAAATTATGTCATAGAAAAAGAAAGAATTTTAAAATTTCAAAATTTTGCTTGTTTCTTTTAAATATTATTTTGTAATCGTATAATGTACTTTTCACTACTATAAATATATCATGATATTGATTGTAAAAGAAACTCATTTTAGAGCTACTCTTCACTTTGAGAGTTGAGACCCTCATACCATTTCGGAAGAGGACACATCTATTGTGCCCGTATTAACCACTCGGAAACGGACTCAATGTAAAACTAGGGATACAAAAACGGATTGTTCCACTTAATTTTTACTAGCAAATATGCCCGTGCGTTGTAACGGGAGTCTAAAAAAAATTATGCGCTAACCAAATAAGTATAACTCAATACCCTGATATATGAGCGTACTTTATTTTAACACAGAGGCTCATCATGTTGCCATTTACTTTTTTCTCACTCTCATTATCATTATGCTGCGCAAGGAACATTTAAAACTTTAGAAAAAAATCTCATCGACCACAAACTACTCCCAATGCCAAGACATATAAAGACTTTCAAAAAACTAATCAAATCCAAGACATAAAATACTTTTGAATCGGTGAACATTTTTTCAAATCGACAAACATTTTTTAAAAAAAATTGGATTTTCCCAAAAAATCAACGAACATTAGCTTGTTTACAAATATTTTTGTAATGTATGAACAGTTTTCAAATTCATTAACATTTTTTGAATCAACAAAATTTTTTTGAATCAACGAACATTTTTTGGATCGACGAACTTTTCTAAAAATTGGGGAAAAAGTTTTCAAAAAATATTTATTTTTATTTATGTGAACATTTTCTAAAATTTGATGCAAATGTTTTTCAGACTCCCGAATATGTTTTGAATACACGATAATTTTTGTAAAAATCATGAACATGATTTTATTTACCGACCATTTTTTTCAAATTATGATATTTTTTATGTAATTTGCGAACAGTTTTGCAAAACCACCAAATTTTTTGAGTCTGCAAAAAAATTATGTTTTTAAACATTTTTAAATTTACATATATTTTATGATTTCTCAAACATATTTTTTAAACTCACAAATTTTAAAATTTAAGTTTCCCGAATTAATTTAAAGGAGAAAGAAAACAGAATGAGAAAAGAAAAGACAAATAAAAAAATAAAAAAATCAGGGGAATGAAGCACCGCACATGGGCCGGCCCATGAACGCATACAAGGTGGAGGAGATGCGTTAGAAAACAGAGAAAACCCTATTTGACGCTCTCTGCGTCAAACAGTCGACCGATAGCACAGAGGAGGCGATAAAGTGGGCCGGTCCATCTCCCGCTGTAGGAAGTCCCGGTTTTGGGAACTTTCTAGAAGTTTCCCAGCCGGTTTTTATCCGTTTCTAGAGGGTTCCTTAAGCGGGTTTTTTTTCTTTTATTTTCTGTTTCTCTTTCCTTTTTCAGTTTTTTTCCTGTTTTATCCTTTTTGTTTTCGTTTTTTCTTTATTTTCTTTGTCACTTTTATTTCAAAATAAGTTCGAGTACTCAAGTATTGTTCGAAATTCAAAAATGTTTCTTGTTTTTGAAAATTGTTCATCGTTTCTAAAAACTGTTCCAAATCAAACATTGTTCTCATTTTTTCAAAAATTATTCTCATTTTTTCAAAAATTGTTCACAACTTCAAAAAATGTTCGCACTTTACAAAAAGTGTTTGGGAATTTTAAAAATGTTCCCATTTTTTGTTTTTGTTCACAAATTTTAAAATGTTCGTGAATACTAAGAAATGATTATATTTTTAGAAAAAAGATTGCATTTGTCAACAATTTGTTTTCTTTTCAAAAAAAATCTCGTATTTTCATAAATTGTTCATATATTCAAAAAATGTTCTTGTTTTCATATTTTGTTCACGTCTGAAAAAATGTTCAATTTTTTCAATTTTTATTTGAAGTTTCTAAAAATTGTTCGTATTTTAAAAAATTGTTCATAGATGCAAAAAATGTTCGTACTTTCATAAATTGTTCATAGATTCAAAAAATGTTCTTATTTCCATATTTTGTTGACATATGAAAAAATGCTCGTTTTTTCAATATTTTTTTGGAGTTTCAGAAAATTGTTCGTATTTTCCAAAATTGTTCATAAATTCAAAAAATGTTCGTATTTAAAAAAACATTCACCTCTAAGAAAATGTTCATGTTTTCAGTTTTTGTTCGGAGTTTGAAAAAATGTTCGTGTTTCCACTTTTGCTCCCAATTTCAGAACAATATTTCCATTTTAAAAAAATCACAAAATCAAGAGATGTTTGATTTTCTAAAATTTATTTAGATTTTTTTGTATATTTCGCATGTAAAAAAGTAATTAGTTCCTTCAAAAAATCATGTTTGAATGTTCATAACACGTTTGATCTTACACTACTGCTTATTAAAGCCCCGAGCTAGGAATTGAACAGCAAGCCTCTTTAGGTGCGTTTGTTACTAGCCCGCGTGTAGTTTGTGCGGTCGTGGGTTCGAACCTGATCGAGCGCATTAATTTTTGGAGTTTTCGGGTGCGCTCCCGCTGCTGGGCCGGCCCAGTCCGCTGCTTCTGCATGCGTCGGGACGCTACTCGCCACAAAATGCGGCGCATAGGAGTTCCCAGGAAAACCCTAAAAAAAAGGAGTTCCCAAAAAACAGAGATAAAAAGTGCAAAGGACCCGTCTGAGCTAGGAGAGCCACGGGTCAACCACTCCGCTGCTAGTGGATCTATGATTAATACCCGTCTCACTTCTATAAGAGAAGCAATCAGGCGGTGACTTTTAATCCGAAAAATCAAATCATTTCCTTGACTTATGGACGGCATAATGGGTAATTTGTAGCAACTTTAAGGGTATTTTTTGGACATACGGGCAGAAACCCAATTTGCTTTATTATTAGGTAGAGATTTTGTACATATCTATACTTATTTATAAAAGAGCAAACTTCGTAGATACTTTTGATCTCAACCGTCAGACGACGTGGATCAAACGGACAAGATCGCTCCAATGTCGAGCTACAAAGTTGAAGAAAATTACCTACCACTGCCACCCGTAAGTTAAATACCCTCTGGTTTCAATTTATTAATAGTTGAAGAAAATTAAATAAACTTTCGCTTTCGCCTCGATTTTTTCATCTATTCGCATGTCGGAAACGCCTGCCGATGAGCTGACGTTGGAGACGGAGCCGAACTTGGATTCACGCTCTCACGCATACAAATAGCTAGGACCTTAGGAGGAGAGACCTTACTGACTCACTATCAAACGTTGCCCATCAAGCCTGTCCACCTGCCGCCCTACAGCACGTTGGCCTGCATGCGGCCGTCCCGCCCGAGAGCCTGCCCACCGAGCCTACCACCGCGCTGGATGATCGATGTACCACTGCGCCGGATGATCGATGATGTGCCGGTCGTGGAGAGGCGGCGAAGCGAAGGAAAAGGTCGGGTGGTTTCTTTCAGCATGCTGCGGGCCTATTTTTCGGAACTCACGCGAGAGATCCATCCGGCAGCCATGCTTGCGTGCCTACTGTTAAATTGGTTCCTGTGTTACAGCGATGCAAGGTGGCCACCTCCGTGCGCGTCCGGCGGCAACGGCCAATTTCTATGCAAGGCGAGCGATGTACTGCAGCGTCCTGGGCCTCAACTCTGATCGATTTATTAGTATGATCGCTTTATCATAGGTAAGCAATGACTTGCACTTCTCCTCTTTCCCGTCAGGTCTTAGAAAGTTTGCTTAGTTACGTTTGAGTATCACATCCGACCTAAAATACGTGTATTTGCATATGCCTCAATGGCTAATTGATATCTGAATTTGATTTATCTTTTTTAGAAAAGAAGGATGACCCCTGGTCTCTGCATCTGGAAAATGCATACGGCCACTTTATTGATTATTCTCGAGGACCTTACAAAGTATTACAAACAATATACCTGAATCCACCATCTTGGCAACATATGCCGCTACTCCTATCCATATGATGAAGGGATGCTAGCTGGGCCACTACCGAAACCACTCACCTAAACCTAACATCAAAAGCCGGAAGCCCCAGCCAAGCCACATACCGGGTCTGGGGCACAATCCGGTCAGATGCACTCATGTGTCATCGCAGCCATCTTCCACAGGTTCGTCTTCAGATTATATTGAGGCTTCTATCTTGTCTGGCCACTCTGCCATCGACGTCACGATGACGCCAGACAGCTACCTCCTCCTGCGCGAGTCCATCTCCGCGCATCGGACGTCGAGCCTCCACAGTGCCATGCCGCCGATCTCCGCCGCCATCAATGAGTGAGATGAAGTACCGCTCCACCACGGCAGGTACAAGGTGAGGAAGGGCGAGGTCCCCATCGGAGACACGGCCGGAAGAGGAGCACCGCGACCACGAGACAGAATCACCGCCCGGAGCTGCGACGCAGAGATCGACGGGCCGCCACCAGAACCAGACAAGCTCGCCGCACGCGCCCGGCATCCCCATGCCCAAGTCGGCGCCTTCAAGAAGGTGAAGACGTGGCGCCGCCGCCGCTTAGCCACCGGGCTAGGGTTTTCACCCGGCGCGAGGAAGCGGGAGGCGAGGAAGTTGAGCCTCGGCGCCGCCACCAAGGAGGGAATGGCGTCCGGGACGACATCGACGCCGTGACCGCCACCGGCGGCCAAGGGTTTCCCCCAGCCAAGCACCCTGCCGCCACCTCCGCACCAGCCACAACATCAGCAGGCGCGTGCACGCCGGAGATCCAGGCCGGCCGGAGGTCATGCGTCACGAGCGGACCAGAACGCCTCAGATCTGCCGAGGGAGCCTGGGCCTCCAGCGCCACGACCAGCGCCACCGGGACCTCGGCGCTCACAGCCGAGGGGACCAGCCAACCTCACCGACGAGCACTCCCGCCACGGAGGTGCGCCGTCACATCAGCCGAGGCCGCCGCCAGATCCGGGCCCTCACCACCGAAAGGGAGCGGCGGAGGCCTCGCCGCCGCCCTCACAGGCAGCACATGGGCCCGGCGACCGCCTCCGGCAGCGGCGAGGAGGGGAAGGGGGAGGTGGCGGCACGAGAGAACCCTAGGTCGCCCCCGAGTCGCCCTCGGGAGAGTGACGCGGGGGGGGGGGGGGGAGGGGGGAGGTCTAGTGTGTTACTTTGAGAGTTTGATCTAGGTATTAACAGTACCTTGGTGAGAGCTGAACATTTTTTTAAACCTTTTCGGATGTTCTAACTTAGTAACTATATTTTATTAGTACTTTTATGCTCAGAAAGTTGAAGCTTTATTTTCATCCTGAAAGAAATTATCTGAAACTTATTATTATTATTCACTTTTGTTCGTTGTTTCAGGTTACTCACGAGTGTTATTATTTTCATGCAGATTCTACTCTGAAGTAATTGTGGAGCAATAGTTTTAAGGTACAACTAGACAAAACAACAAATTAAGCATCAGTCCTATTGCATGAACCTTTAGTATGTCCAGATCTTGGAGTGTATGAAACTTATACTCCCTCCGTCCGAAAATACTTAGTATTTCATCAAAATGAATAAAAAAGAATGTATCTAGAATTAAAATACGTCTAGATACATCTCCTTTTATCCATTTTGATGACAAGTATTTCCGGACGAAGAGAGTACAATTTTGCAGTTTACTTTAGGTTTTCCCTTCCATTGATGCATCACCAATAGACTTGTTTCGATCATGGTCGGGTCAGCATCAAGAAGTGACTTGTTTGGAGCACAGCCAATATGTTCTTAGCATGTGTGCATCCTGATTGAGGTAAATACTCCCTCAGTACCAAAATATAATATGTCTTAGTTTTTTTTACTATAGACTACATACGGAGTAATGAGTGAATGTACACATGAAACATGTCTACATACATGCAAATATGAGACAATAGTCAAAATGTAAAACATCTTATATTTAGTAACAGAGAGAGTAAGCACCAAGTATGTCGATGCTGAATATTTTTAGAAGATGATAAAAATGATATAAACATTACTCAAATCGCAACTCAGCATATGTTTTCTAGGATACATGTGCGGTATAATTTTTGTTTTGTAGAAATAAAAGGCACGGGGGATCAGGCTGGGCGACCCCGGGATGTGGCGAGCCGAGTCGGCATGTAGGGGAGGTCTCCGGGGAACCAAACGAGGCGATGGTGCGGGTAAAGGCTGCCAGAGTTACCCGAGACAGGGTGACACACAATGTAGGCCGACATGCCCCCAAGTTGGGTGGCACGGGGGAATTCTAGGTAAGGGAGGAGAGGACGACACCTTAGAGCCAAAGTAAGTGGAGAGGAAGGTGGCGCCAGCAAGGTGGAATATGAGATAGAGTCTGTGGTGGAATGTGGACTGCAGGAAGGTGACTCCGTTGAAGGACTGGAGCACTTGAAAGTTAGAGGAAAACAACATGTCAACCTAACATTCAACTAAATCATAATATGTGTCTTGTAGACACGTGCGTGCACGTGCAATGCTACGAGTCTAGCACAAAATTTAGATCTAAACTTTTGTGCTGAACATATATAAAATGGATAATAAGTGGGACAAACGAATCCTATTTTCTCATCTGGCCTTTTTCTCCCCCTCAAAACGGAAAGAAACAAGAGCAATATTTGCGTCAAATTGGAAAACCACGTCTCGTGCGACGACCACTTTCCGACCACGACGCAACGACCGCAGATAAACCTGGCCAAACGAGCTGGTTTTGTAGGGCCGTCACGATAGCCCGCGTGCCTGACCCGTCATGGATCGGCACGGCACATGACTTAGTGGGCCGTGCCTAGCACGTGGCCCGACCAGGGCCGTGCCTGGGCTGCCATGCCCGGCACGCGTGCCGGCCCGGCACGGCACGACTAACCTGGCGATACGTTTTTCTTAGCAAAAGCTACCCTACAACGTATACATACGAGGGACAGGGAGTCAGCGCAGCGAGCCAGGGTGGCAGGGGGACTAGGGCGATGTGAGTGCCTGCGATTCCTTATCCATGAATCGATGTGACGAGCGCACTGGCGCACTGCGACGCTGCACGGTCACGACCGGTCGGCCAATGATCCATTTTTTAATTCCAGTGATGCCAACGAGGTAGCGAACGAGAGGCCAGAGCCAATTAGGCAACGATCGATGGTTTTTTTTAATAGAGAACAGGCAACGATCGATGTAGGCTCGTGAACGTGCCTACTCGGGCCAGCTCTTTCGGCGTGTTAAACGGGCCGCCGTGCCAGCCCATGTAGCAAGGGGCCGTGCCTGGGCCAGAGAGGCCAGCAAGCGTGCCTGGATAGGCCGTGCCGTGCCTGGCCCGTTTAACACAGGCCGGGCTGGGCCGGGCCGGGCCGGCCCATTTGGCCAGGTATGACCGCATATGCCACTGTCGGAATCTTTCATAGCCCCTTCCCGTACGCTATAAGTTCCACCGTCCGCCTCCCCAATCTCCCCATCCTCTCCAAAACCCTCAGAATCCTTGCGCTGCCGCCTCCACCACAGCAATTGCAACAATGGCTGACAAGGGCGACGGTCCGGCCATCGGGATTGACCTCGGCACCACCTACTCCTGCGTCGGCGTGTGGCAGCACGGCCAAGTTGAGATCATTGCAAACGACCAGGGCAACCGCACCACGCCGTCCTACGTCGCCTTCACCGACTCCGAGATACTCAGCGGCGATGCCACCAAGAACCAGGTCGCCATGAACCCTGTCAACACAGTTTTTGGTGAGCAACCCACCCTCTACCACTACCTTTGTAATTGTTGTCGTTCCTGTGCGTTAGATCTGTCGGTTGTGGCTCTGAGGCTACAGATTTTGAATGGATTGGTAGTGGTTATTGCTTCAGTAGTGTAGCCTTTCGATTCTGTCCTGATGTGAGATAGTTGTTGCTCGTGCTTCGGTTCGTTTTATCTGTTAATTATTAATTAGTCAAAGCGCCACGTTTTAGTACATGTGGCTGGATGATTAGTTTACTTGTTTGGTCTGACTAGTATCTTCCTGTCATAGATCTATTATAAAAGAATAGTGTGCGTGTGCAATGTTCGTATATACCAATCAGTTATCTGTTGCCATTGTATTGCTTGCTCATGGTCATCCCATCTCTCGTGTTAAATACTTCCTCCGTCTAAAAATACTTGTCATCAAAATGAAAAAAAAAGATATGTATCTAGAATTAAAATACATCTAGATACATACCCTTTTATTCATTTTGATGATAAGTATTTCCGGACGGAGAGAGTAGTTCCTTGCTTTGCTGACAAAGCAGCTTTGAGAAAAAACTGTTTACATAACATATACTCCCTCCGTTCCATATAATCCTTTATAGCAAATTGTTTTACCTTGCTAAAAAGGCTTATAATGTGGAACGGAGGAAGTATCTCCTTTAATTAAAGGGAGAAGTGATGATGCGTTATCAATAGACATCTCTGAATCTAAGATGATGAACAATGTCATCATGCAACACTATCTGATCTTACTACGTGCTTGGAGTAACCTATGGTAGTATTGTAATCTGCTTTATGTTTTCATCTATAACTTTGTAGTATTTTATTGGTATTACATTCTGCTATACACAGTACTCGAGTTTAGTTTTCTGTTCCAAGTATAAGTCAATGTGTGTTGCTGACTACTAGTATATCTTTTCTGCCCATTAATTACTGTTTTGTACTTTATTGCTTCCGCTGGTGTTTGTCCTGGCATAACCATTTGTCAAGTTGATTTCTTTATACAAGCCTTGGTCCATATAAATTAATACAAACATAATTGTTCATGTATATGTACTTCAAAGTTTCTGATTTTCCATATATTTTACACCATTGTTCATATTTTTGTACTTCAAAGTACTGACATACCATTTGCTCTGCAGATGCTAAGCGTCTTATTGGCAGGAGATTCAGTGATGGTTCAGTCCTGATGGACATGACGTTGTGGCCCTTCAAGGTCATTGCTGGACCTGGTGATAAGCCTAAGATTGCTGTTCAGTACATGGGCGAGGAGAAGAAGTTTTCTGCTGAAGATATCTCCTCCATTGTCCTCATCAAGATGCGTGACATTGCGGAAGCCTTCCTTGGCAGGACAATCAGGAATGCTGTTGTCAGTGTCCCTGCCTACTTCAACGACTCTCAGAGACAGGCCACCAAGGAAGCTGGAGGTTTGGCTAGTCTGAATGTTATGCGCATCATCAACGAGCCAACTACTGCTGCTATTGCATATGGTCTTGACAAGAAGGTCATCAGTGTTGGTGAGAAGAATGTTCTCATCTTTGACCTTGGAGGTGGCACCTTTGATGTCTCCCTTATCACCCTTCAGGACCTCATCTTTAAGGTCAAGTCCACTGCTGGTTATACTCACCTTGGTGGCGAGGACTTCGACAACAGGATGGTTGTTCACTTTGTTGAAGAATTCAAGAGGAAGAATAAGAAGGATATAAGTGGTAACCCCAGGGCTCTCCGTAGGCTAAGGACAGCTTGTGAGCGGGCAAAGAGGACCCTCTCCTCAACTGCACAGACCACCGTTGAGATTGATTCATTGTGTGAGGGCATTAACTTCTACACCACCATCACCCGTGCCAGGTTTGAGGAGTTGAACATTGACCTCTTCAGGAAGTGCTTGGTACCTATGGAGAAGTGTCTGAGGGGTGCTAAGGTGGACAAGAGCACTGTACATGATGTTGTCCTTGTTGGTGGCTCGACAAGGATCCCAAAGGTTCAACAGTTGCTTCAGGATTTCTTCAATGGCAAGGAGCTGTGCAAGAACATCAACCCTGATGAAGCCGTTGCCTATGGTGCAACTGTCCAGGCTGCCATCTTGAGTGGCGAGGGCAATGAGAAGGTCCAGGACCTGTTGCTACTGGATGTCACACTTTTATCTCTCAGTATGCAGACTGACGAAGGTGTCATGACAGTGTTAATTCCGAGGAACGCTACCATCCCGGCAAAGAAGGAGCAGGTCTTTTTCACCAACAAAGGCCAGACCAATGGCATCATCAAGGTGTATGAGGGTGAGGGCACCAGGGCCGACAACCTGTTGGTAAAGTGTGAGTTCTCTGGCATCCCTCCTGTCACGGATATACCCCGCGGCGTAAACCGGCCGGAAGTATAACCCGGCCGGACTTGGCGGTTTACTTGAGACCCGGCTGACACTTGGCGATTCACTGGCAACTCCATACGACTGGCGGTTTACAAGCAACCCGACCGGTCATTATGACTTCATCGGTAACCCGTGGGCGGGTCAGACGGATGACAAGGCCCAAGGCCCAGAAGGCCGGTTCATGTTAATGGTGGGCCGGTTTATGAGGAAAGCACAAGGAATATTCTCCTACAAAGGAAGCAAGACTAGGACTCCACTTGTAATAGAGTAATCCTAATCCAACTAGGACTAGTCATGTAAACCGCCCCTTCAACTTATATAAGGAGGGGTAGGGCTCCCCAAAGGGCGGGGCAAGAAGAAACAATCTCTAGGCTAGACACAAAGAGCCGGTTTACCGGCGACTCCCTCGTGATGATAATGAGACCTAGCCTCAAACAACATGTAGGGTTATTACCGGATGATGTTTCCTGGGGCCCGAAGCTGTCTAAACCCTTGTCTTGTGTTGCGTCTCTCGATTCCGCTCAACCCCTCTCAAGCTATCACATAGATGCGTTGGCCTCACGACTAAGTCCTTACACTAGGACATCTGCCGTGACAAAACCACGACACCTCCTGCTCCCAAGGGTGAGTACAAGATCACAGTCTGCTTTGACATTGATACCAATGGCATCCTGATTCTCAATGTCTCATTTGAGGAAACGACCATTGGGGAGAAGAGTCAGTTCACAATGGATAAGACTATTGAGGACAGGCTGATTTTCAAGGACATGCCGTTCTTCCTGCAAGCACTTGAGCTCTTGATTTTCAACTTGCGCAACACCATCAAGGATGACAAGTTTGCCTTCAAGCTGTCCGCGGATGAGTAGAAGGTGGGCGAGGACGCCATCAACCAGGCTGTCCATTGACTGGACAGCAACAAGCAAGCTACGGATGATGAGTACAGGAAGAAGAAGGATGAGCTGGAAATTGTGAGCTGCCCCATCATCATTAAGTGTATGTTCGATTAAGCGCACACTACGCGTGCTTCTAGTAGTTACCTTGATCCTATTCCAAGTTCTGAACGATTATGAGAATACTTTATGTGCTTTGCTATTTGCCGCTGCTTGTATATATTCCGTTGTGTTAATTACATCTAAGTACCTGCTGTTGTCCACCATGAGCTCTGACATATTTATGACTTTTTGTTTTCGGGGCTGGTTGTTTGCTCAAAACTTGGTTAACTTCATACCTGCAAAACGTACTACTTCCTCCGTCTTAAAATAAGTGTCTCAAATTTATTAAAAAGTGGATGTATCTAGACATAAAATTAAAAAGTAGATGTATCTAGACTTGTTTATGTCTAGATATATCCAATTTTGGACAAAGTTAAGACATTTATTTTAGGACGGAGGAAGTATTACATTTCTCAAGACTCTATGTTAGGAAACATGGAGGACGGGGCGTCGACCCGTTGGCTGGGCAGCTGAGGTTGCTGCCAGCCCACCCGAGTTCGAGTCCCGGCGCGGACGCGTGGTGCTCACGGAGTTTCTCCTATAAAGAAAAGCCAACGAGGGTTAGCCATTGGGTTGGTCTCATTTTTTTTATGTTAGGAAACATGCACGATTTCTGTACGATACTCTCTTCACCTGGTGCTAGTCACGGTAGTTGCTTCGCCCGTAGTCCGGCCCAAACCGCAGTACTAGCGAACTCAGTCAAAGCCTGTCAACGACTCCACCTATTCCCTCCACTCCCTCCCTTTCACGTCTGCATCTTCCTGGTCGTTAGGAAATGGTAGAAACCTACTCCCTCCGTTCCAAAATAGATGACTTTAAAGTTAATACAAAGTTGAGTCATCTATTTTGAAACGGAGGGAGTACTTGATTTGAACTGATAAGCTCCGGCATGGACGATCCGACCAACCTCCTTCCTGTTAATAAGTAAGCCTTCAATCGTTTCGTTTTATTCCTCCTTTTGCTTTTTTTGATTTTGGCTTGCTTTTTTCTTTCATCTTTTGGCTTATTTCTTTCTTCGTGTTTACAGTGTTAAGCCGGCAACTCGCCTTAGGCCAAAGCTCCAAACAGGCCGTGGCAAGCCGTCACGCCCTTCTCCAGCTGTGGGATTGGTAACGCCTTCTAGCGTTCACGTGATCCTCCATACGGAGACTTTGGTGATCTCCAACGACCCTGCTCCAGGCAGTGGTTCTGCTGCTTCTGACGCGGCCAACAATCCAACGGCTGATCCTACGGGAAATGATGTCGTAGAATTTCGCATGAAGACGGAGCCGCATATGATTGGTAACTTCTTCTTCTTCTCCTCCTCCTCCTTCTTCTTCTTCTCACCGGCAAGTCTCTTTTCTCCTTCTTCTTCTTCTCCTCCTCCTCCTCCTTCTTCTTCTCCTTCAATGCTCCTTTGTACTTTCTCAACATATGATTGATAACTTCTTTTTGTATTTGCACAGTGCCCCTAAAGCTTGGTGATGAAGGCAGCACTGATCCGTGCCTGGCGCGTGTTCTTAAGGCCGGGGAGTATCTGCATAGCCTCCACGAGTCTGGGAAAGCATGTGTTCACAAGCTGTTTCCTGGGAGCGTGGAGGTTGTTGAAGACTTCGCCGAGCTGCCAGGAATCCTCGAAGGCATGGCGGAGAAATACGAAGATCATCTGCGATCAGCGGCAAGGGGAGGAGCTAAGACGACATGTCATGGCCCGAGACCGGGCCTGGGAGAATGACAGCCGCCGCGCACCTATAGACCCAAAAGTCTATACACGGGCAAGGCTAGAAAAACATGCGTAAAGCAGCACAGTGGATCTCAAGTAGCTTTAACTGTCACGCCCCGAGACTCGGCCAGATAGAATGACAGCCGCCGCACGCCTATAGACCCGAAAGCCTATACATGCGCAAGGCGTGGAAAGCAGGATAAACCAGCACGTTGGATCTCAAGATGCTCATTTAAATTAATATTACATGTTTATTACATTTACATGAATAAAAAGATTTTCTATCGTCTTCCCACCCAACTGGTTCAGCCTACTCTTCGAATAACGACGTCTTTTGCTGCAAATTCTGATAAAAACAAAGGGAAGCAAGGGTGAGTACGATAAATCATACTCAGCAAACTATTCAAACACTTTCATATACTTTGTAAAATATACTAGGTTTTACAAATACAAATAAGTAATCATGGTTAGATAATTAAGCAGTTTAAAACCCATGGTGCCACACTTGAAAGTGAGTTTCCCTACCCGGGAATCACAAGAGTGAAATTCCACACTTTTACGCTCTTAAGAGGGGTACTCCGACATCGACAGCCTCGACCAGAACTACACAGGCTCCAGAACGAGCAGAGCTCTTGCACCCGCTAAGACACCGGACACCCTGACCTACTCATGTCGATCGCTCCTAGGGATCCATCACCGAAACTTTCCATTCAAGGGCCGCCCCTCGCGGAGAACTCAGACAGTCCCATACCTGAACTGTGACCGGTACAATACGATCACCTTCGTAGCACCAAGTTTTCTTTATAAAAACATTGAGTTCATTTTCATCTCGAATATACGTGCTAAGCCCGGCTCGTATCGGTAGCTCCTACGGATCCATCACCGCATACCGACACCAGCGCATTAGCCCCATATATCCACACATAAGCTCGTACCAATACGGTATCATGCAAATTCACATCAAAGCATATAATACAAAGTATATGAAAGTGTTTGAATGGTTTGCTGAGTACGACTTGTTTGTACTCACCCCTTGCTCCCTTTGTTTTTACCAGAGTGCGCAGCGGAAGACGTCGTTAAGAGAAAAGTAGGCTGGACCAGTTGGGTGGGAAACGACTAGAGAATCTTTTTATTCTTGTATAAATATAATTAATCCTGTAAATTGAATAAAGGAGCATCTTGAGATCCACTGTGCTGGTTTATCCTGCTTTTCCACACCTTGCGCATGTATAGACTTTCGGGTCTATAGGCGCGGCGGCTGTCATTCTACCGGGCCAGGTCTCGGGGCGTGACAGTTTAAGGTTCTCTATCGTCTTCCCACCCAATCGGGTCCAAATTTTCATCAGAATAATTCCCCGGATGTAACTTTCGATATTTGTAACTCCAACTCTTGCCATTTTTCGCTATGTGCTATGGTTTTTCCCTCCGTGGTTGGGTTTTTCTTCATTTTGCATTTTGTCCATGTCATGCATTTCATATCATGTCATCATGTGCATCGCATTCGCATACGTGTTCGTCTCATGATTCCGAGCATTTTCCCCGTTGTCCGTTTTGTAATCCGACACTCCTACATGCACCTGCGCACCCCTCTTGTCTCTTTTTCGTGAGCGGGTGTTAAACATTCTCGGAATGGACCGAGGCTTGCCAAGTGGCCTTGGTACACCACCGGTAGACCACCTGTCAAGTTTCGTGCCATTTGGAGGTCGTTTGATACTCCAACTGTTAACCGGGTAACTGCGAAGGCCTCTTGTGTGTTGTAGCCCAACACCCCTCCAAAACAGCCCAATAACCCATCTAAGTCACTTCCATGCTCTCTGTTGTCGGATCACGATCGTGTGGGCGAAAACTACACCTCATTTGGACACTCCTAGCTCCTTCTATCTATAAAAACACCCCCTCCCCCAAAATCCCGGGTCATTTCCACCCTAACCCTAGCCCGCTCCTCTCGCCGCCGGACACGTCCGGACGGAGCAGACGCGTCCGCGCCCGCGCCCAGCGGTCAGGAGCCGCCACGTGGCGCTCCGCCGCCCCGCGCCGCCCGCCGCCAGCAGGAAGCCCGGCCAGCGCGCCGCTGGCTTCGCCCTTGCCGCCGTCGCCGCTTCGCTGCGCGCCGCGCCAAACCCGCCGGCCTCCGCCGCCATCGCCCGGCCTCCGCCGCCTCGTCCTCGGCAGCGCTGCCGCCGGCCGCCTCCGCCTCGCCCTCGGCAGCGCGCCGCCGCCGGCCGCCTCCATCGCCGCCCGTCTCGTCTGCCGCCCGCGCGCCGAACTCCGGCGACGCGCCGTCCGGCGTCGCCAGCGCCGCCGTCGCCCAGATCCGACTCGGCCGCCTGCCTTCGTCCCGTCCTGCTCGGCCCGAAGCTCCATCTCCGGCCGAACCTCGAAGTCCGAGCGGATCCAGATCCGTCCGGTTGACTTTTCTTCCTCCCCCGATTTTCGTCCAAGTCCTTATCTGTCATTAATTCTGTAGCATGTTCATTGCACCACAACTTTGGACCCGTGGCTCCGTTTTGGGCGTGTAGCATACCGAATTGTTCGCCTCGAAGAGTACATCATTTCATCTCATTGCATCATTTTCATTTGAGCTCATCTTGATGTCCGCAATGCTGTTAGAAGAGGGCTATGTGATGTTAGTTTCAGATTCTTATCAGAACATGCACTTTTGTCATTTTTGCCATGATTGATGTGTGCACCCTATGAATTTGAGTCCTACATGTGTTTTGTAATATGCCATGCCATCTTTACAGGGGTGTATGCCATGTAGTTTTTTGATCTCTGTGGTGACTAGCACAACCATGCAAACTAGGCTTCGTGATGTTGCTGATTTCAGTCCCTGTTCTGCTGTTATTTTTATGCCATGTAAACTTTATACTACAGAGAGATCCATGCAATTATGGAGTGCCATAGCTTGAGTCAATCGAGCTCTACTTTTGCTATAAAATGTTTCCTGGCAGATTGTTTACATGTTATTCAATTTTGCCAAGGTTGTTGTAGTAGATACGTGTATGATATGATGTTGTTCTTGCCATGTATAGCTTCTATGCCATGTCTTCTTAATGTATGTATGCTTAGTTTATCATGAAATGCTCTGTAGTGAGTGCATCGAGCTCGCGAAGATGCCTTCATAATTCTGTCAATGTCATGCCCTGTTTGCTGAATCTGTTAACGAAACTTGCTATGTTTACATGGGCGCAATCCTATCTTCTGATCCTTTTTGCCTCATGGTCAGTAAAGGACTTTTGTTGTACGCATTTAGTGGTATGATGCCGTGCCTTAAGTTTCTATGATATGTTCCTGTAGAATAATGTTTGCTTGCTCTAAACATTGCTTCCTGATGCTGTTTCTGCCATGTTCAGTTTTTCACTAAGTCTGTGAAACTGATATATTTTGCACTTTTGCCATGCTTGTTTAGACCTGTTATGGTGTGATTTAGCCGTATCGCAGTGTTCATTTTTTGTCAAGCATCTTGAGTAGATCACTGCCATATGCTTTGTTGGTTAGTTTGGGTGCAGTAGCTTAATTTCTTGTTGCTTGCTATGTGGCATCATGCTGTTAATGGCAGATTTGTGCCATTCTTGTTTTGCTTGCCATTTGCAAACCGTGAATCCGATTCCGGTGATATTTATATCGATTTCAACCGAAATCATCTCACCTTTCCAGCGGCATACTTGGTTTGCCAAGTTGATGCCTTGTTCATCATTTTCCTTCCGGAGCACGCATATGCATTGCATCTCACATCTCGCATATCATGCCATGTTTTGCATCATGTGGTTTGTGCATCGCCCGTGATTGATTGTTGGTCCTTTGCTTGTGTTCTTGCTTTGGTAGAGCCGGGAGATGAGGACGTGAACGAGGAACCTGTTGAGAACGCTTACGAGGATCAAACTTTCGACAACTCTGAGAACCTTGCAGGCAAGATGACCATACCCTCGAAATCACTTCTATCTTTGCTTGCTAGATGCTCGCTCTTTTGCTATGCCTATGTTACGTTACCTACCACTTGCTATATCATGCCACCCATATTACCATGTCAAACCTCTAACCATCCTTTCCTAGCAAATCGTTGTTTGGCTATGTTACCGCTTTGCTCGGCCCTCTTATAAGCGTTGCTAGTTGCGGTGAAGATGAAGTTTGTTCCTTGTTGGAACATGGATATTTTGGGATATCACAATATCTCTTATTTAATTAATGCATATATATACTTGGTAAAGGGTGGAATGCTCTTCCTTATTCATGGTGTTATGTTCCACTCTTGACGCCCTAGTATACGTCATACCGGTGTTATGTTACTTGATTTCGTTCCTTACACGGTTGGGTGATTTATGGGAACCCCTTGACAGTTCGCTTTGAATAAGACTCCTCCGGCAAGGCCCAACTTTGGTTTTACCATTTGCCACCTAAGCCTTTTTCCCCGGGTTTTCATGAGCCCGAGGGTCATCTTTATTTACCCCGGGCGGTGCTCCTCAGTGTTGGTCCAAACTAGAGCACCGTATGGGACCGTCCCTTGGCAACTTGGGTCACGTTGGTACTGACGCTTCGCTTATCCGGTGTGCCACGAGAACGAGATATGTGCAGCTCCTATCGGGATTTGTCGACCTGGTCGGGTGGTCTTGCTGGTCTTGTTTTACCATTGTCGAAATGTCTTGTAGTCGAGATTCCGAGACTGATCGGGTCTTCCTGTAGAAGGAATATCCTTCGTTGACCGTGAGAGCTTATAATGGGCTAAGTTGGGACACCCTCGCAGGTATTATCTTTCAAAGCCGTGCGCGGTTATGAGGCGAGATGGGAATTTGTTAATGTCCGGTTGTAGAAAACCCGAAGTTGACCTTAATTAAAATACATCAATCAGCGTGTGTAACCGTGATGGTCTCTTCTCGGCGGAGTCCGGGAAGTGAACACGGTGTTGGAGTTATGTTTGGCGTAAGTAGTTTCAGGATCACTTCTTGATCGCTACTAGCTTCACGAGCGTGCCTTGCTTCTCTTCTCGCTCTCTTTTTGCGAATGTAGCCACCATATATGCTAGTCGCTGTCGCAGCTCCACCTCACAACTCTGTCCTTCCTATAAGCTTAAATAGTCTTGATCTCGCGGGTGTGAGATTGCTGAGTCCCCGTGACTCACAGATTTTACCAAAACAGTTGCAGGTGCCGACGATGCCAGTGCAGGTGACGCAACCGAGCTCAAGTGGGAGTTCGACGAGGAACGTGCGAAAGGATCGATATGGTTGACTAGAGGGGGGGGGGGTGAATAGGCAACTAACAATTTTTAAGCTTTTCTTTACCAATTTAAAGTTTGCAATAATAAAGGTTGTCTAGATGTGCAACTAGGTGGACAACCTATATGATGCAACAACACAAGCACACGAGCAAGCAAGGATAGGAACACAAATAAGCTTGCACAAGTAAAGGGATAAGATAACCAAGAGTGGAGCCGGTGGAGACGAGGATGTGTTACGAAGTTCCTTCCTTTTGAGGGGAAAGTACGTCTCCGTTAGAGCGGTGTGGAGGCACAATGCTCCCCAAGAAGCCACTAGGGCCACCGTATTCTCCTCACGCCCTCACACAATGCGAGATGCCGTGATTCCACTATTGGTGCCCTTGAAGGCGGCGACCGAACCTTTACAAGCAAGGTTGGGGCAAACTCCACAACAACCGGAGGCTCCCAACAACAACAACAACAACACCACGAAGCTTCACCACAATGGAGTATGGCTTCGAGGTGACCTCAACCGTCTAGGGTGCTCAACACCCAAGAGTAACAAGATCCGCAAGGGATAAGTGGGGGGAATCAAATTTCTCTTGGTGGAAGTGTAGATCTGGGCCTTCTCAACCAATCCCGAGCAAATCAACAAGTTTGATTGGCTAGGGAGAGATCGGGCGAAAATGGAGCTTTGAGCAACAATGGAGCTTTGGGGGAAAGAGGTAGGTCAACTAGGAGGAAGAAGACCCCTTTATATAGTGGGGGAACACATCCAACCGCTACTCCCAATCCGAAAGCAGCTTTCAAGACAGAGCGGTATTACTTAGGAAGGGCGGTATTACCAATCGAGGGCGGTACTACCGCTTCCCTCATCCAGCCGTACCGCTACCGAAGAGGAAGTCAGGCCACTGGCCCCAGAGCGGTACTACCGCGGGAGTAGAGCAGTACTACCGCTCAGAGGGGTACTACCGCTCAGAGGGGTACTACCGCTTCTACTGCCACTACTAGTGCCGCAAAACCCGACACGAGAAAACACCGTCTCGAATCGAGGCGGCAGTAGGCGCGGTACTACGCGGTACTACGGCCGAAGCCCGCGAGCGGTACTACCGCTCTGCGTAGCGGTACTACCGCTACGTGGAGCGGTACTACCGCTGGGGGGCTTCGGTACTATCATCAGAGATCATGGGTACTACTACCGGCACAGGCGTAAGCAGTACGGAAGAGAGGTGCAGCTCAAAGATGCGAAAGGAAGACGACGGGTGTGATAAGGATGTGTGCAGTAGATTCCACCCTAGTCTTACCAAAGCGGATCCCCTCTTAATAGTACGGTGACTCCTACGAAACTAGTCCACCAACAACGAAACGCAGGAGCTACACCGTCTTGAATAAAAACACCGAGGGGAGGAAATTGTCTCGTGCCAATGGATAATCCTCTGAAAGAACTTAACGCACACGATTAGTCCGCAAAAGCATTTTCATCAATCACCAAAACCACTAGGGAATAAATATGCCCTTACAATCTCCCCCTTTTTTGTGGATTGATGACAATACGGGATTTGCATAAACACGATATGTAGTAAGCATACAAACCCGACGGTCCTAACATGTAGATGGGCTCCCCCTCGATGTGTGCTATTTAGATAAGTGCTTTGGACTGCACAGCACACATACTCGGATCAAAGCTCCCCCTACATTTTAGAGACCAATAATCTAAGCATGGTGTATGAGAGCAGCATAGATGATATAACAAGAAAAGCACGCAACTCATGAGCTAGATAGACATAGATAATGATACTGAAAGGGTAAGGTAGCATATGTCTCACACCATATGACTCGAACTAAGTCTCATAGACAAACCAACCAAAGCAGAAAGGAGGAAAAACACGAACAAGACAAGACACACGAAAGAGACACAACTCGCAAATCCCTAAGCTCTCTCCCCCTTTGGCATCGAGACACCAAAAAGGAGAGGGAGCGCTACTCTGACAGTGAGAGCAAATGAGGGACACACGAATCAGAGCACAGCAGAATCATCGGCACCACCGTCGTCAGTCTGGAAGTGCTCGGCCTAACAATCGTTCCAAGGGCAGTGCTGCTGAATCCACTCCTCCTCCTCGAAGCTGGTCCTCGAGATCCACTGGACTGTAGCACCCAACTGACGCATGAGCTCCTTGTGACGACCTCGGGCCTTCTTCTCAGCCACGTGAGCCATGTACTGACCGTGAGACTCCATGCAGAAGAGCTTCTTTACCTTGGCCTTGAGCTTCTTGGCCCAAGATGGCTCTGTCCCAGAGGGCACGTAGTCATCATCCTCATCCTCAGCCTCAGCACCAAACTCCTCTTCAGTCTCCATAGCAGCAGCAGATGACGGAACACCAGTCCTAGGGGCCTGAGTGCCCCAGTTATCCTTCTTCCTCAGACGCTTGACATCATGAGAAACCAAGTCTCCAAGCTCCAGCGCCACCTTGGGATAGACATGATCGAGTGCCTTCTCAATGAGCGGCATAATGAGCGGACCATAAATCGGGCACTTGCGCTTGGAGATTGCAGAAACCAGCTCAGACCACATAACATGAGAGATATCCAAGGACTCTCCGGTGCTCTGCCCCTTCTCTCGCTGACAGAAGAGAAGCATGTCCACGAGATAAGAGTGAACCTGGTCCAGATTCCCGATGCGAGGGAAAAGAGTTTCTCTGAAGATATGGTGAAGTATATCCAGATAGGCAGGCAGCTCATAGGTCTCCTTCTTCGTCACAGAGTTGATCTTCAGAGTGCAGTAGGGCCACAGAGCTTGTTTGTGAGTGGCATTGGCTCGACGGTGGGGGCGAAAGCCGACAACAGACTCAAGTCCAAGATCTTCCACCCCAATCAACTGCATGAAAGCTTTCCACTTGATCGACAAAGAACTTGCCATTTGTCATCGGTCGAGTCCTTTCCTCATCGGTCCCAAGGTGAACCGTGGCATAGCCGAGCCACAATATCGGCATCATAGTCCTTGTTGAATTGCATGATCCCGAGAATGTTCATTGAGTGCACATCTGAAGCGCTTCACCAAAGTAGTCAGGATCACTCTCCATATGCTCGGTGTCGATGGAGTGCACGTTGACATAGAGATTCTTCTTGGCCTTGAGAACATCAAAATAGGTGGCAAACTGGAACCTGTTCCAGAACGGACGGTTGACCAAAGTGGGATCTTGGTCGACCTCATACGGGTTGCGTCGGCGCCTTGCCCAGAACTCCTTGGGCTGCATTTCTGGCACAGTTTTGCCCGGCGTTGACTTGACCCCAGGCTTCTTCTGCATTTGGGGAGGAGGTGGAGCACTAGAAGATCCTCCGGCAGGCTCAGTGGTGCGGTAGCGCTTGGACGAAGCACGACCGGGGTTGACACGACGAGCTTGATGCTCAGGAGCCTCATCACCTGGAACCACACACACGAAACACGCATAAACAACCCGGAAAGAACGAGCATAAGCCACAAAAAGCGAACAAAGAGGATCACGGAGAGGTAGGAGTAGGATGGAATCCGGTAGAGGGCGGTAGTCTGTGACCCTTGAGCGGTAGTACCGCTCCAAGCGGTAGTACCGCTCTAGAAATGATAGTACCGCTCACATGACAATACTGGCTCGGGGAGAGCGGTAGTACCGCTCGAGCGAGAAACAACAGTTTCCTACTACCGTGGTCGATCCGGTACTTCCGTCCTACCAAATTCAAAAATACTCCAACCAAACACTAATCCAAACTGCCTAGAAGCAATCTCCAACCTACTCAAGCCTAGATTTGGCCAAAAATCTAAAGATGCAACCGCTACTGCCCCTAAGAAGCTAGATTGGAAACCTAGACAAAAGAACAAGAGAACGGGGCAATCTGGCATCCATGGCAAGAGGACGAGGTGGGGATCGACTCCACCGAAGGGAATGGAGAGGACGGCCCGGAGAGGGAGATCCGCCGGAGCCCTCCAGCGCCGATTCTTTGGAGAGAGAGGAACAGGCGAGGGGGCGTGCGAATGGGTATGGGGGAGAAGAAACTCCCCCTGCCCCGAAATAACCCCCACCCGCGCCTCTCAGCGGTAGTACCGCGCTGGAGGGCGGTAGTACCGCTTGGAGCGGTAGTACCGCTCGCCAGCGGCGGTAGTACCGCCAGCAACCAGAAACAGACTTCTTAGGCAAACAAAAGGGAAAAACACACCGAAAAGAACGGGAAGGCAACACAAGAGAGAGACCAGCAAAACAACACACACGAAACACGAACCGGAACCCACTCCTTCAAAGCAAACAACAACAAAAAGAGCGAGCTCAGGCCTCTCTCAAGAGAGGGCGGTGGCCGGAGCCACCTATGTTTGAGTCAATTGGTATGGCACCGCGAAGAATTATCCTTGGGTCCATGACCAAAACTCCTCTTTGAAGCACAAGCACCATCAACAATGGCTAAAGTGGAAGAGTTGATCGTTTTATGCATAAAGGGGGGAGGGAGAGTTCATTGGGAGAACAACACTCCCCCTATGTCCATGCCTACACCTAAACTAGACATCACATTGAGTTTGGTGGGGGTTGCACGGGTTCAAGTCACATTGCTCAAATCAATGATATTTAGCTCATGCCTTAACTCATGAAATCTTGCTTCATCCAAGGGCTTCGTGAAAATATCCGCAAGGTTATCATGAGTGTTGACATACTTGATCTCGATCTCCCCTCGCCTAATGTGATCCCGGATGAAGTGATACCGAATCTCAATGTGTTTCGTCTTGAAGTGTTGCACCGGGTTGAGAGAAATCTTGATGGCACTTTCATTATCACACCAAAGAGGCACTTTGTCACAATTGACACCGTACTCCTTTAAAGTTTGCCTCATCCATAGGAGTTGAGCACAGCAACTACCCGCCGCCACATACTCCGCTTGGTGGACGAGAGAGACACACAACTTTGCTTTTTGGAAGACCAACTTACCAAAGAGCAACCAAGAAATTGGCATCCTCCTAAGTGGACTTCCTATCCACTTTGTCTCCCGCCTAATCGGAACTGTGAAGCCTTCAAGCTTGAAGTTTGCTCCTCTTGGGTACCATAAGCCAAAGTTTGGGGTATGAGCCAAATATCGAAAGATTCGCTTGACCGCCACATAGTGACTTTCCTTCGGTGCGGCTTGAAACCGTGCACACATACCCACACTCAACATGATATCCGGTCTAGATGCACAAAGGTAAAGCAAAGATCCAATCATGGAGCGATATACCTTTTGATCCACCGCTTTACCATTGGGATCAATGTCAAGTTGGCACTTGGTGGGCATTGGTGTGGTAGCCGCTTGACATCACTTAGCTTGAATCTTTTGAGCATGTCTTGGGTGTATTTGGCTTGGTTGATGAAGGTTCCTTCTCTTCTTTGTTTGATATCGAAACCAAGGAAGAACTTCAACTCTCCCATCGAAGACATCTTGAACTTGGAGGTCATGAGAGCGGCAAATTCCTCATTGAAAGCTTTGTTAGGAGAACCAAAGATAATATCATCAACATATAGTTGGCATACAAACAACTCCCATTGACCTTCTTAGTAAAAAGAGTGGGATCGATTTGCCCCACTTCAAAGCCACGATCTTGTAGCAACTCGGTAAGGTGGTCATACCACGCACGTGGGGCTTGTTTAAGGCCATAGAGTGCCTTATCGAGTTGATACACATGATCCGGAAAGTAGGGGTCCTCGAAGCCGGGGGGTTGCTTGACATAGACCAACTCATTAATGGGACCATTAAGAAAAGCACTTTTCACATCCATTTGTTGTAACTTAAAGTTGTGATGGGAAGCATAAGCAATCAACAAACGAATGGATTCAAGGCGAGCAACGGGAGCAATGGTTTCACCGTAGTCGATACCCTCGACTTGGGAGTAGCCTTGTGCTACCAATCTTGCCTTGTTGCGTAATGATGTTCCCATGAGCATCTTGCTTGTTCTTGAAAATCCACTTGGTTCCAATGACGTTGTGGTTCTCCGATGGCCTTGGCACCAATCTCCACACCTTGTTGTACTCAAAGTTGTTGAGTTCTTCATGCATGGCATTGAGCCAATCCGAGTCTTCAAGCGCCTCATAGACCTTTTGAGGTTCAACACAAGAGACAAATGCGTGATGTTCACAATAGTTTGCCAATTGTCTACGAGTGCTTACCCCTTTTCTTAGGCTTCCAACCACATTCTCCATGAGATGGCCTTTGGTAGTGAGTTTGGAAGCAATCTTGGCGACACGACGCTATAAAACCTCCTCGGAGGCGAGATGAGGAGGGGTCACTTGATCATCTTGAGCGCCGTCTTGAGCATGGCCTTCATCTTGAGCATGCTCGGGGGAGATAACTTGACCTTGGGCATCATTTAAGGTGATATCATCGTCTTGAGCACGATCTTGCCCTTGGTCTTGTTCTTGAGGTTGAGGGCCTTCACTTTGTTCTTCGGAAGCGTGTGGGCCTTGGGTTGGTGATGGCTCCACTTGAGTGGAGCATTGTCCTTCTCCTTCGGTGACAAGGGGTTCCTCAATGGGTAGGGTAAAGCCAACTCCCATTCTTCTTATGGCTTGTGGAGGAATTTCATCACCTACATCACAAGTGCCACTTTGCTCCACTTGGGAGCCGTTATTCTCATCAAACTGCATGTTACACGTCTCCTCAATAAGTCCCGTGGATTTATTGAGGACACGGTAAGCATGAGAGTTTGTAGCATAACCAACAAATATGCCCTCATGAGCTCTAGCTTCAAATTTAGACAAACGAACACCTTTCTTGAGAATGAAACACTTACACCCGAACACCGGAAGTACTTGAGGTTGGGCTTGTTGCGGTGAGTATCTCATAAGGAGTCTTGTTCAAGCCTTTGCGGAGATAGAGCCGATTGGATGCATGACAAGCGGTGTTGATGGCTTCGGCCCAAAAGTTGTATGGAGACTTGAACTCCGCCATCATGGTCCTTGCCGCATCCATCAACGTCCGGTTCTTTCTCTCCGCCACACCATTTTGTTGAGGGGTATATGGTGCAGAATATTGATGCTTGATTCCCTCATCACTAAGAAACTCATCCAAGGTGTAGTTCTTGAACTCGGTGCCGTTGTCACTTCTTATAGTCAAGATCTTTGCATTATGTTGACGTTGAGCTTCATTTGCAAAGTCGATGACGGTTTGTTGGGTCTCACTCTTCCTCTTGAAGAAATATACCCCAAGTGTATCTTGAATAGTCATCCACGATCACCAAGCAATACTTTCTTCCTCCAAGACTATCAAATGATGGTGGCCCAAAGAGATCCATGTGAAGGAGCTCCAAGGGTCTCTTTGAGTATATGATAGTTGTGGGAGGGTGAGCCTTCTCATGAAGCTTTCCTTCAATACAAACCTTTGCAAGCACGGTCTTTGGCAAAACTAACATTTGTTAGTCCACGAACATGGTCCCCCTTGAGAAGACTTTGCAAAGATCTCATATTGACATGGGCTAAACGGCGATGCCAAAGCCATCCCACGTCAACTTTAGCCATTAGGCATGTTGCGGTCTTAGTGGGTCGCTCCGAAAAGTTAATCACATAGAGACCGTTTTCGACATGCCCAACAAAGGCTACTTTAAGAGTATTGCTCCACAAGAGGGCCACGGTATCAATGTCAAAGAAAGTAGCAAAACCCATGACTGCAAGTTGACGAACGGAAAGCAAATTGTATGCAAGAGACTCAACAAGCATGACTTTCTCGATCGTAAGATCATGAGAAATGACAACCTTGCCGAGACCCAATACCTTAGAATGTGATGCATCACCCCACTCGACATCGGTGGGCATAGATGGAATCTCTTGCACGTCCACCACCATGTCCTTGCTCCCGGTCATATGATTTGTTGATCCACTATCAAGCAACCATGATCCCCCACCGGAAGCAAACCCCTACAAGAGATCAATGCTTGGTTTTAGGTACCCATTTGGTAATGGGTCCTTTGATGTTAGTAACGAGGGTCTTAGGAACCCAAATAGACCATTCAATGTACTCATAAGAAGAACCAACAAATTTAGCATAAACATGCCCATCACTAGCACGGCACAACACATAAGAGGGGTTAAAGTCGCCGGCTATGTTCATGGGGATGACGTTGTCCTTCTTGACATTGCCACCCTTTGCACGGTTCTTCTTCTTCTTGGAAGCACCCTCTCCCTCCCTCACAAAAGTTTGCTTGAGAGGGGGAGGTTGCTTGGTCTTGTCATCCTTCTTCTTGCTCTTGGGCTTGGGCGCGAACCCAATCCCCTCCTTGGCCACAACTTCCTTTTGATTACTCAAAAGATCGTTAAGGTTCTTCTCACCTTGAATGCATGTGACAAGGCCCTTTTCAAGTTTCTCCTTCAACTTAGGATTCTCCTCAACAAGATGCACATGCTCACAACAAGGGTTAGTAGCATTTGCATTATCAATCAATATCATATGAGGAAAGGTGGCTTTCTCCTTGGTTAGCTTCACTTGGAGTTGATCATGAGACTCTTTGAGACTAGCATGAGCACCCTTCAAGACTTTGTGAGCCTTGTCGAGAGTGTCAAAGTCCTCGTTGAGTCTAGCAAGATCAACTCCAAGCTTTGCCTTCTCGGAACTAAGCACACGAGACACAACAAGAGCATGATCAAGGTCTTTCTTTAATTTAAGCGTGATCATCGTTGTGTGACTCCTCAAGAGCCAAACGAAGGCCACGCTCTTCCTCAAGAGCATTGGAAAGATCCGAAATCTCATCGGCATAGTCACGACTATGCCCTTCCATCTTAGAGATGGTTTCTTCATGAGTCTCGATCATGACATTGGCTTCACCAAGTTGTTCCAAGAGAGCAACGAAGTGCTTCTTGGATTTGCCCTTGAGTTTACTCATAAAGCTCTCAAATTCATTTTCCTCTACATTAGTCCCGTCATGTTCATCAATGCAATACGTCAAAGAAGAATGATTGATGATGGTAGTTTTGATGTTGGGAGTTACCTTGTTGGTGGCTTTAGCCATGAGGCACTTAAGCGGTGATGCTTTCATTGGGTGAACCAAGAGAGACACCAGGAGTCATTGCAATGGCCACGGAGGCCATGGCAACCGGTTCACCATCCTCATCATCATCATCATCCTCATTGTACTCTTCTTGAACCACCAAGGCTTTGTGAGGAGTATTCTTTGGAAAGTTGCTCTTGTTGGGGAAAGACTTGGCCTTGTCCTTACGGATGAGCTTGCCACCATTGTCTTCCCTCTTCTCATATGGACACTCCGCAACAAAGTGACTCACATTGCCACAATTGAAACACGTCCTCACTCGTTGCTTGCCCTTAGAGCCACTTGAATTGCTCTTGTTGAAGTTGGGCCTTGAGTTCTTCTTGCTCCAAAATTGTCTTGAAGCAAGGGCCATGTGTTCATGATAATCATACTTAGTATCTTCGAGGTTGCTCTCTTCTTCTTCCTCCTCTCCATCTTCTTCGACACAAATCTTGGCCTTCAAAGCGAGGTTGGGCTTCTTTGCTCTTTGGAAGCGAAGCACCGCATTGTCAGCGGTCTTGTCCAATATGCTCATAGCCACAAACTCATCCAACACATCGCTTGAGGACAAGGTGTGGAAGTCCGGTCGTTGACGGATGACGGAGGACATGGCTTTATGGTATGGCATCATTGCCTTGAGAAATTTGTGCTTGATCCAGTTGTCATCAGTGTCCTTACTTCCATGATCCCGGAGGGATACGGCAAGCTTGGTTACTCTCCGATAGAGCTCACGAGGTTCTTCTTCTTCCTTCATTGCAAACTCATCGGCTTCATCTTGGGCCACTTCATAATTGGAACGTTGAATGCTTGCGCTTCCTCGATACATGGAGACCACCTTGAGCCAAGCATCTTTGGCACGGGTGTAAGGCCGGAGATGAGGGAGGTCTTCGGGAAGGATTGATTCTTGGATGATGAAGAGAGCATTCTCATTGAATTGATGGTCCACGACCTCTCTAGGAGAAAAGTTGCTCGGATCATGCGGATAGAAACCTTCTTCAATGATTCTCCAAAGGTTAGTGTTCACATGATTTAAATGACGCTTAAAGCGATAAACCCAAGAATCAAAATCCTCCTTTTATCAATCTTAGGTGGTGGACCGGCATGATTCAAATGAGTGGAAGGAATCGGTCCACCATAAACGGGAGGTTGCACATGGGCGAAGATGCGGTGCCATTCGTACCACTAGAAGAGGGGCTTTCTCACTAGTAGCTTCCCCTTATCGGAGTTAGCATCCGCTCCCGTGTTGGTGGGATCACCCACTTTCACGGTGCGGTGGAAAGTTTAAGCCCTTCTAGGAATTCCTTAAACATGTCCTTGACCTCGCTTTCGTCATGGAGTTTTTCAATGTGTCCAACGCCACATTGAATTCCTCACGAGAGATCGAGGTACTCCCATCTCCGTAGATGATGTCGGATTCAGACCGGAGTGCTCCCCACATCATCTACGACGTCAACTCATACTCTACGGACGGTAAAGTCCTTAAAAAGAGATGAGGCTCTGATACCAATTGAAAGGATCGATATGGTTGACTAGAGGGGGGGTGAATAGGCAACTAACAATTTTTAAGCTTTTCTTTACCAATTTAAAGTTTGCAATAATAAAGGTTGTCTAGATGTGCAACTAGGTGGACAACCTATATGATGCAACAACACAAGCACACGAGCAAGCAAGGATAGGAACACAAATAAGCTTGCACAAGTAAAGGGATAAGATAACCAAGAGTGGAGCCGGTGGAGACGAGGATGTGTTACGAAGTTCCTTCCTTTTGAGGAAATGCGTCTCCGTTAGAGCGGTGTGGAGGCACAATGCTCCCCAAGAAGCCACTAGGGCCACCGTATTCTCCTCACGCCCTCACACAATGCGAGATGCCGTGATTCCACTATTGGTGCCCTTGAAGGCAGCGACCGAACCTTTACAAGCAAGGTTGGGGCAAACTCCACAACAACCGGAGGCTCCCAACAACAACAACAACAACACGAAGCTTCACCACAATGGAGTATGGCTTCGAGGTGACCTCAACCGTCTAGGGTGCTCAACACCCAAGAGTAACAAGATCCGCAAGGGATAAGTGGGGGGAATCAAATTTCTCTTGGTGGAAGTGTAGATCTGGGCCTTCTCAACCAATCCCGAGCAAATCAACAAGTTTGATTGGCTAGGGAGAGAGATCGGGCGAAAATGGAGCTTTGAGCAACAATGGAGCTTTGGGGGAAAGAGGTAGGTCAACTAGGAGGAAGAAGACCCCTTTATATAGTGGGGGAACACATCCAACCGTTACCCCAATCGAAGCAGCCCAAGACAGCGCGGGTACTACCGCTTAGGAAGGGCGGTACTACCGCTTCCCTATCCAGCGGTACTACCGCTACTGAAGAGGAAGTCAAAGCATCGGCCCAGAGCGGTATTACGTCAGAGCGGTACTACCGTCAGAGCGGCATTACCGCTTCTCATCGCCATTAGTGCCGCAAAAACCCGACACGAGAAAACACTGTCTCGAATCGAGGCGCCAGAGGCGCTGCATTATGCTACTACGTCGAAGCCATGAGCGGTACTACCACTCACAGAAGCGGTACTATCATTGGGGGTTTCGGCGGTATTATCGTCAGTAGATAGCGGTACTATCACGCATGTAGGCAGTACGAAGGGAGGTGCAGCTCAAAGATGCGAAAGGAAGACGACGGGTGTGATAAGGATGTGTACAGTAGATTCCACCCTAGTCTTACCAAAGCGGATCCCTCTTAATAGTACGGTGACTCCTCTGAAACTAGTCCACCAACAACGAAATGCAGGAGCTACACCGTCTTGAATAAAACACCGAGGGAGGAAATCGTCTCGTGCCAATGGATGATCCTCTGAAAGAACTTAACGCACACGATTAGTCCGCAAAAGCATTGTCATCAATCACCAAAACCACTAGGGAATAAATATGCCCTTACAACATGGTCGTTAGTATGTGTCTTTTCCTGATGATCAGTAGTGGAGCCCAGTTGGGACGATGGGGGATCTGTGTAGCATTTGGGGTAGTCTTCTTTTATTTTGGTTCCTAGTCGGACCTTGAGTGTAAAAATCTGGATAATGGATGTTTATTTATGTATTGTGTGAAGTGGCGACTGTAAGCCAACTATGTATCTCTTTCCCTTATGTATTACATGGGTTGTGTGAAGATTACCTCATTTGCGACATTGCTTTCCATGCGGTTATGCCTCTAAGTCGTGCTTCGACACGTGGGAGATATAGCCGCATCGAGGGTGTTACAAGTTGGTAATCAGAGCCATCCCTGACTTAGGAGCCCCCGCTGATTGTTTCTTTGGCGTTGTTGAGTCTAGAACAAAAATGTTTTGAGTCTTAGGATTATATATATCGGAGTAGGATTCTTTTTACTCCCGGTCCCTTCGTCGCTCTGGTGAGGTCTCTGACGAGAAGTTTTGACTCTCCTCTCCTCAAATTTCACAAAAAAAAATTAGGATCACGCTGGTATCTTGGAATCGTTCCGATGGTTTTGTGACGAGAACATTGTTCTTGGTGCCTCGACATTTAGGGGTTGTGGCTGTGTCCCGGGAGTTGAGCTCCGAGGTGTTGTCGTCACAATTTTATCGTTGCGATTAATACACGAGCTTTGCCGACATCGAAAATCTCTTTTGTACAGTTGTTGGTGAGATAACCCGATAACCCGATCTTGGGGTGAGCTCGAGAGTATTGCCATGACTCGTATAACGGATGCTTTTCGAAGGTCGAGGTACACGATTTCCGAAGGTTTCTTGGTTATGTGTTGACGGATGGATACAGCTGAATCTAGGTATTCTTAGTTTGGGTGATATATTTTGTGTCCCCTGTATCCCCAACACCAGATTGCATAACCAGAAAGTTTCGGGAGTTTATAGGTGGGATTCAAGTAGCTCTTAGCATTTCTTCCCGCAGATATTTGGTTTGCGATAGGGTAATCCTTATCACTTATTTGTTCCAGTCGTACCTTGTTATTTTTTTCATCAACCCTTAATCAAGTGGCTTCTCACCTTAATGGACGTATGATGTTAGCTTTTGAAATTCATTCGTTCATCCTTGTTCGAATGTTTATTGTGAAGACTATAGGTTGCAATTTCTATCCGTTGATTCAACTTGTCTATCTGTCTTTCAAGTGCTAACGGATGTCACCCTCTTCAGGATGGCTCCACCAACGCGTCTGAATCCGGAACGCAATGATGGGAGTCAGTCGAACCCTCCACCTCCACCTCCGCCTCCAGAGGCATGGCAAGCTATCATGGCAGCCACCAACGCAAATGCTCAGATGATTTTGCAACTCTTGCAAGAGCGTACCCAAGGGCAAGGCAACCAAGGAAATCAAGGCCAAGGCAACAATCAGCTGCATTTCGCTACCCTCAATCAGTTCCTTGCTAATCAGCCGAAGTCTTTTAGCTTCTGTGCCGAGGCCACAGACGCCGACGATTGGCTTGTGGACATCTGCAAACATTTTGAATGTAGCAATGTCAGACCTGAGGACTTTGTCAAGTTTGCTTCGTTTCAACTCAAGGACCAAGCTGCCGAGTGGTATCAACAATACAAAGATTCCAGAGGAGGTCGTGTAATTACCTGGAATGATTTCCGCCGAGACTTCAAAGCTCACCACATTCCGCAAAGTGTTGTCGAGAGCAAGCGTGAGGAGTTCCGCAATCTCAAGCAAGGCAACATGTCTGTGTATCAATACAATATCCAGTTCCAGAAACTTCGCCGCTTCGCTAAGCAAGGCGTCCACGATGAAAAGAGTATGATCTATCAATTCAGAGGTGGCCTCGGAGAAGATCTGCAATTAGCTCTCGTGCTTTTGAGCCGGAAAAGTATGATGAATTCTACAACATGGCACTGAAGCAAGAAGCTGCCCAGCTCAAATGTGAGGCTTCTAAGAAGAGAATCAGGGATGCAGTTCAGTCTTGTTCTTCCTCTCAAGTGGCAGCTAAGCAGCAGAAGTTCTACCTTCCTCCTCCTCCGTTTCGTCAGCCTTACCAGCAGAAGAACAAAGGTGGCCATGGATCTTCCCACCCACCCAACCCAGGCTATCAGAACAAGTCTAATTCTCAAGCTCCAAGGTCAAATGCTCCGTATCATCGTCCGCTCTCAGAGGTGACTTGCAACAAATGGCAGCAGAAAGGTCACTATGCGAACAAGTGCTTCAACCAAAGGCACCTTCCGCCTCCTCCTCCTGTGAGATCTTCCAGCAATGCAGTGGTCAAGCATAATCCCAAGTCTGCAAAGGTGAACATGATGAATGCAGCTCAAGCGGAGGAATCTCTTGATGTGATAATGGGTAATCTCTCGCTTGATGATATTCCTGCAAAAGTCTTATTTGATCTTGGTGCATCGCATTGTTTCATGTCAAGATCGTTCTTTGCAAAGAATGATTTTACTTGGTCTTACCTGGATAAACCTTTGGGTGCTTTGTTTCTCGGGAAGTCAATGAGAGCCAACTCAATAGTTCATGATGTCTCTATCAAGATGGGCGACTATAAGTTTCTATCTAAACCATTTGTCCTTGGTGACTCGAGATATTGATCTAATTCTCGGGATGGATCGGCTTTCTCGGCACAAAGCTCGGCTTGATTGTGCTGCCAGTGGAAATTCAATTGACACACTCTTACGAGGATGTGATCATCTATGCCGCTTCGTGATGAAACCATTCGGTTGTTTTCTCTCAATGAGAAGGGCGAGTTGGATGCTATCTCTCGATTCGGTCGTTTGTGAGTACCAAGATGTCTTTCGGAAGAGCTCCCGGGTATGCCTCCTCACCGGCCAGTTGAGTTCGTTATCGGTCTTGAGCCTGGCACGGAACCCGTTTGCAAGCGTCCATACAAGCTTGGACCTAATGAGCTGAAGGAATTGAAGAAACAACTCGATGAACAAGAGCGTCTGGGTTTGGGTCAGACCGAGTTCATCTCCATGGGGTTGTGGAGTTCTTTTTGTCCAGAAGAAGGATGGCACGGACCGACTTTGCGTCGATTACCGTCCATTGAACAAGAAGACTATCAAGAACAAGTATCCACTTCCCAACATCAATGAGCTTTTCGAGCAACTCAAAGGTGCTTAAGTGTTCTCCAAGCTTGACCTTCGTATGGGTTATCATCAAATTCGCATTCGTGAACAAGATATTCCCAAGGCGACATTCGAACAAGCTTTGGTTCTTATGAATATACTGTCATGTCTTTCGGCCTTGTCAATGCTCCTCCAACATTCTCTCGAATGATGAACTTCATCTTCAACCCCTACACAAATGAATTCGTCTTGGTCTATCTTGATGATATTTTGGTCTTCTCCAAGAATAAGAAGGATCATGCCAAACATTTGCGATTGGTGCTCGACAAGCTCAGAGAGCATCAATTCTATGCGAATTTTTCCAAATGTGAGTTCCGGCTTGATGAAGTTCTTTATCTTGGTCACATCATCTCCGCCAAGGGCATCGCTGTTAATCCCGAGAAGGTGTCTGCAGTTGTGAATTGGGAACCTCCTCAGAATGTCAAGCAGCTTTGCAGTTTTCTTGGACTTGCAAGCTATTGCCGAAGATTCGTTGAGAACTTCTCTAAGATTGCAAAGCCTCTTTCCAACCTCCTCCGTAAGCATGTGAAGTATGTCCGGTCTCCGAGTGTGACGTTGCTTTCAACACTCTCAAAGAGAAACTCGTCACAGCTCTGTCTTAACTCCTCTGATGAATCCAAGCCATTCGAAGTTTTCTGTGATGCTTCTCTTCAAGGTCTCGGTCTTTGTGAATGCAAGAGAAGAAAGTTGTGGCCTATACCTCTCGTCGGTTGAAGCCCAGCGAAAAGAACTACCCCACTCACGATCTTGAGTTGGCGGCAGTTGTCCATGCTTTAATTTCTTGGAGACTTCTATTGTTGTGATGGAATGTGGACATATTCACCGACCTCAAGAGCCTCAAGTTTATCTTCACTCATACCAAGCTCATCCTCTGGCAAACTTGATGGGTCGAAATGATTCAAGAGTACAACCCAAGTATTGAATATACTCCGGGCAAGGCCAATGTGATTGCAGATTCTTTGAGCAGGAAGGCTTACTGCAACAGTTTAATCCTCAAGCCCTTCCAACCAGACCTTTATGAAGCTTTCCGCAAGCTGAATCTTCAAGTTGTTCCTCAAGGCTTTCTTGCCAACCTCTTAGTCTCTCCTACTTTGGAAGCCTAAATTCGTGAGGCTCAACTCCTGGATACCATGGTGAAAAAGGTGAAACGTGGTATCGACAAGGGCATTTCCAAATACAAGTGCTTCCACATTTATGACAAAGATACTCTTTTCTTCGAGGACCGGATTGTGGTTCCAAAGGGTGATCTACGTAAAGTCATTATGAACGAGGCGCACAATTCTCTTCTATCCATTCATCCTGGAAGTACGAAGATGTACCATGACCTCAAGCAGTCGTATTGGTGGACTCGAATGAAGCGAGAAATTGCTCAATTCGTGAATGAATGTGATGTCTGCCAAAGGGTGAAAGCAGAACACCAACGACCAGCTGGTCTCCTCCAACCTCTTGCTATTCCAGAATGGAAGTTTGATCATATCGAGATGGACTTCGTGACTGGATTTCCTAAGTCCAAGCGTGGAAATGATGCTATCTTCGTTGTCATTGACAAGCTTACTAAAGTGGCTCATTTTCTTCCTATCAAAGAATCTATCACAGCAGCTCAGTTGGCAGAGCTATACACCTCCAGAATTGTCTCCTTGCACGACATTCCACAATTGATCTCTTTAGACCGCGGAAGCATCTTCACTTCTAAGTTCTGGGACTCCTTTCAGAAGGCCATGGGCACCAACATTCGTTTCAGCACAGCTTTCCACCCTCAAACAAGTGGCCAAGTCGAGCGAGTCAATCAAATCCTTGAAGACATGCTCAGGGCTTGTGTCATTTCCTCGATGAAGTGGGAAGATTGTCTTCCATATGCCGAAGTTCTCCTACAACAACAGCTTCCAGCGAAGTTCGGGCAAGGCCCCATTCGAAATTCTCTATGGCGTAAAGTGTCGTACTCCTCTCAATTGGTCCGAGACAGGTGAACGCCAACTTCTTGGCAACGACTTGATCACAGGTCGAAGAAATGTGCAAAGTCATTCGTGAGAATCTCAAAGCCGCGCAATCGCGCGGAAGAGCTATTATGATGACAAGCACCATGATGTGGCTTTTGAAATCGGAGACCATGTCTACCTCCGCGTCTCTCAATGAAAGGCACCCGTCGCCCGGTATCAAAGGGAAGCTTGCCCCGGATACGTGGGTCCTTTCAAGATCATTGGCAAAAGAGGCGATCTCGCCTATCAACTTGAACTTCCGTCCAACTTCGCAAAGCGTGCGATGTGTTTCACGTGTCACAGCTTCGCAAGTGCTTCAAGACTCCTGAGCGCACCATCAACTTCGAAGAAATTGACCTCCAAGAAGATCTCTCTTATGAGCACCCCGTTGCTATTCTTGAAGAAACCGAGCGCAAGACTCGCAACAAGTCAATCAAATTCCTGAAAGTGAAGTGGTCACACCATTCCGACCGAGAAGCCACACAGGGCGCGAGGATCACCTCCGTTCCGAATATCCGGAGTTCTTTCAGTCCTAGATCTCGGGACAGATCCTCTTGTAGTGGTGGAGTGTTGTAACACCTCGGATGTAACTTTCCATATGTGTAACTCCAACTCTTGCCATTTCTCGGCTATGTGCTATGGTTTTCCCTCCGTGGTTGGGTTTTTCTTCATTTTTCATTTTGTCCATGTCATGCATTTCATATCATGTCATCATGTGCATCGCATTCGCATACGTGTTTGTCTCATGATTCCGAGCATTTTCCCCGTTGTCCGTTTTGTAATCCGACACTCCTACATGCACCGGCGCACCCCTCTTGTCTCTTTTTCGTGAGCGGGTGTTAAACGTTCTCGGAATGGACCGAGGCTTGCCAAGTGGCCTTGGTACACCACCGGTATACCACCTGTCAAGTTTCGTGCCATTTGGAGGTCGTTTGATACTCCAACGGTTAACCGAGTAAATGAAGGCCTCTTGTGTGTTGCAGCCCAACACCCCTCCAAAACAGCCCAATAACCCATCTAAGTCACCTCCATGCTCTCCGTCGTCAGATCACGATCGTGTGGGCGAAAACTACACCTCATTTGGATACTCCTAGCTAATTCTACCTATAAAAACACCCCCTCCCCCGAAATCCCGGGTCATTTCCACCCTAACCCTAGCCCCGCTCCTCTCCGCGCCGCCGGACACGTCCGACGGAGACGCGTCCGCCAGACACGTCCGACGGAGGCAGACGCGTCACGCCGCCAGACACGTCCGGGCCAGGCCGGACGCGTCGCCGCCGCGCCCGGCGAATCGGAAGCCGCCATGGCAGCTCCAGCCCATGGAAGCCCGCCCGGCACGCATCGCCGCCGCCGCTTCGCCCGCGCCGCCGCCCGACCCGCCCGGCCTCCGCCGCCCGTCGCCGCCCCTCGTCGCCCGGCGCCGAACTCCGGCGGCCGCCGTCCGGCGTCGCCCGCGCCGCCGCCCCAGATCCGACTCCGGCCGCCGCCCCGGCCTCGTCCCCGTCCTGCTCCGGCCCCGAGATCCATCTCCGGCCGGCGAACCTCGAAGTCCGATCCGGATCCAGATCTGTCCGGTTGACTTTTCTTCCTCCCCCGATTTTCGTCTAAGTCCTTATCTGTCATTAATTGTGTAGCATGTTCATTGCACCACAACTTTGCACCCGTGGCTCCGTTTTGGGCGTGTAGCATACCTTGTTGTTCGCCTCGAAGAGTACATCATTTCATCTCATTGTATCATTTTCATTTGAGCTCATCTTGATGTCCGCAATGCTGTTAGAAGAGGGCTATGTGATGTTAGTTTCAGATTCTTATCAGAACATGCAATTTTGTCATTTTTGCCATGATTGATGTGTGCACCCTATGAATTTGAGTCCTACATGTGTTTTGTAATATGCCATGCCATCTTTATATGGGTGTATGCCATGTATTTTGTTGATCTCTGTGGTGACTAGCACAAGCATGCAAACTAGGCTTCGTGATGTTGCTGATTTCAGTCCCTATTCTGCTGTTATTTTTATGCCATGTAAACTTTATACTACAGAGAGATCCATGCTTATTTTGATATACTTCAGTAAGGATGTTTTGAACATATGGTTATGCTCTACCCATCCATGCCCTTTTTTGCAATTATGGAGTGCCATAGCTTGAGTCAATCGAGCTCTACTTTTGCTATAAAATGTTTCCTGGCAGATTGTTTACATGTTATTCAATTTTGCCAAGGTTGTTGTAGTTGATCCGTGTATTCTATGATGTGTGTTCTTCCCATTTATAGCTTCTATGCCATGTCTTCTTGATGTATGTATGCTTAGTTTATCATGAAATGCTCTGTAATGAGTGCATCGAGCTCGCGAAGATGCCTTCATAATTCTGTCAATGTCATGCCCTGTTTGCTGAATCTGTTAACAAAGCTTGCTATGTTTACATGGGTGCAATCCTATCTTCTGATCCTTTTTGGCTCATGATATGTAAAGGACTTTTGTTCTATGCATTTCGTAGTATCATGCCATGCCTTAAGTTTCTATGATATGTTCCTGTAGCAGGATGTTTGCTTGCTCTAAACATTGCTTCCTGATGCTGTTTCTGCCATGTTCAGTTTTTCACTAAGTCTGTGAAGCTGATATATTTTGCACTTTTGCCATGCTTCTTTGGACCTGTTATGGTGTGATTTAGCCGTATCTCAGTGTTCATCTTTTGTCAAGCATCTTGAGTAGATCACTGCCATATGCTTTGTTGGTACGTTTGCGTGCAGTAGCTTAATTTCTTGTTGCTTGCTATGTGGCATCATGCTGTTAATGGCAGATTTGTGCCATTCTTGTTTTGCTTGCCATTTGCAAACCGTGCATCCGATTCCGGTGATCTTTATATCGATTTCAATCGAAATCATCTCACCTTTCCAGCGGCATACTTGGTTTGCCAAGTTGATGCCTTGTTCATCATTTTCCTTCCGGAGCACGCATATGCATTGCATCTCACATCTCGCATATCATGCCATGTTTTGCATCATGTGGTTTGTGCATCGCCCGTGATTGATTGTTGGTCCTATGCTTGTGTTCTTGCTTTGGGTAGAGCCGGAGGCGAGTGCGTGAAAGAGGAACCTGTTGAGAACGCTTACGAGGATCAAGCTTTCGACAACTCGAGAACATTGCGTGCAAGATGACCATACCCTCGAAATCACTTCTATCTTTGCTTGCTAGATGCTCGCTCTTTTGCTATGCCTATGCTATGTTACCTACCACTTGCTATATCATGCCACCCATATTGCCATGTCAAACCTCTAACCATCCTTTCCTAGCAAACCGTTGTTTGGCTATGTTACCGCTTTGCTCGGCCCTCTTATAAGCGTTGCTAGTTGCGGTGAAGATGAAGTTTGTTCCTTGTTGGAACATGGATATTTTGGGATATCACAATATCTCTTATTTAATTAATGCATCTATATACTTGGTAAAGGGTGGAAGGCTCGGCCTTATGCCCGGTGTTTTGTTCCACTCTTGCCGCCTAGTTTCCATCATACCGTGTTATGTTCCTTGATTTCGCGTTCCTTACGGTTGGGTGATTTATGGGACCCCCTTGACAGTTCGCTTTGAATAAGATTCCTCCAGCAAGGCCCAACTTTGGTTTTACCATTTGCCACCTAAGCCTTTTTCCCCCGGGTTTTCGCGAGCCCGAGGGTCATCTTTATTTACCCCCCGGGCCAGTGCTCCTCCGAGTATTGGTCCAAACTAGAGCACCGTGCGGGACCGTCCCTTGGCAACTTGGCTCACGTTGGTACCTGTACGCTTCGCTTATCCGGTGTCCCTAAGAACAAGATATGTGCAGCTCCTATCGGGATTTGTCGGCACAGTCGGGTGGTCTTGCTGGTGTTGTTTTACCATTGTCGAAATGTCTTGTAGTCCGGGATTCCGAGACTGATCGGGTCTTCCCGGTAGAAGGAATATCCTTCGTTGACCGTGAGAGCTTATAATGGGCTAAGTTGGGACACCCTGCGGGTATTATCTTTCGAAAGTCGTGCCCGCGGTTATGAGGCAGATGGAATTTGTTAATGTCGGTTGTAGAGAACCCGAAGTTGACCTTAATTAAAATACATCAACGCGTGTGTAACCGTGATGGTCTCTTCTCGTGAGTCCGGGAAGTGAACACGGTGTTGGAGTTATGTTTGACGTAAGTAGTTTTAGGATCACTTCTTGATCGCTACTAGCTTCAAGAATGTGCCTTGCTTCTCTTCTCGCTCTCTTTTGCGAATGTAGCCACCATATATGCTAGTCGCTTGCTGCAGCTCCACCTCACAACTCTGTCCTTCCTATAAGCTTAAATAGTCTTGATCTCGCGGGTGTGAGATTGCTTTGAGTCCCGTGACTCACAGATTCTACCAAAATAGTTGCAGGTGCCGACGATGCGGTGCACGGTGGCATAACCGAGCTCAAGTGGGAGTTCGACGAGGAACGTGGTCGTTACTATGTGTCTTTTCCTGATGATCAGAAGTGGAGCCCAGTTGGGACGATCGGGGATCTGTGTAGCATTTGGGGTAGTCTTCTTTTATTTTGGTTCCGTAGTCGGACCTTGAGTGTAAAAATCTAGATGATGGATGTTTATTTATGTATTGTGTGAAGTGGCGACTGTAAGCCAACTATGTATCTCTTTCCCTTATGTATTACATGGGTTGTGTGAAGATTACCTCACTTGCGACATTGCTTTCCATGCGGTTATGCCTCTAAGTCGTGCTTCGACACGTGGGAGATATAGCCGCATCGAGGGCGTTACACCTACTCCTCGGATAACGACGTCTTCTGCTACGAACTCTGATAAAAACAAAGGGGAGCAAGGGTGAGTACAAACAAATCGTACTCAGCAAACTATTCATACACTTTCATATAAATTGTAAAATACACTAAGTTTTGAAAATACAAACAGAGCATTGTTGTTAAGTAATTAAGCATATTAAAACACATGGTGCCACACATGAAAGTGAGTTTCTCAACCCGGAAATCACAGGGGTGAATATTCACACTTTTACGCTCTTAAGAGGGGTACTCCGAAACCGACAGCCTCGACCAGAACCACACAGGTTCCAGAACAAGCAGAGACCTTTGACCCGCTAAGACACCGAACACCCTGACCTACTCATGTTGATCGCTCCTACG
Source organism: Aegilops bicornis (assembly GCA_021605145.1). Classification (NCBI taxonomy): domain Eukaryota; kingdom Viridiplantae; phylum Streptophyta; class Magnoliopsida; order Poales; family Poaceae; genus Aegilops; species Aegilops bicornis. The sequence goes on along the minus strand of CM038675.1, from coordinate 356,316,063 downwards.
GATCCATCACCAACATTTTCCATTCAAGGGCCGCCCCTCGCGGAGAACTCAGACAGTCCCATACCAGAACTGTAACCGGTACAATACGATCACCTTTGTAGCACCAAGTTTTCTTGAGTTCATTTCCATGTCGAATGTACGTGCTAAGCCCGGCTCGTACCGGTGGCTCCTACGGATCCATCACTGTGTATCGACACCAGCGCATTAGCCCCAATATATCGACATCAATCTTCTACCATCTCGGTATCATGTAAATTATCGACAAAGCATATATCACAAAATATACAAAAGATGAAAGAAGAGCTTGCCTCAATAATCTACGCTGTAGACACAAAACAACACTGGCTCCAGATACCCAGTTTGGCGTACAAGCTCAACCACCAGTACACCAAAAGAATACCACCATCGCACGCAATGGCGGAGCTAGGAAATTATGAAAGGGTGTGTCAGGACTGCAGTGTATGCTATGCATGCCGCCCTGTTGAGATTAAGAGAAAGGGGTGTAGCGTTTCCGACAATACCGTTTCAGATAAGGAACGACCACGATGGCTCTCATGGGTGGATCACCACCGTTGGATCGCAGTCACTAAACTGGCCAGCCTATAAACAGCCGGGTTGTGGCTGGAGAGAATCATTATCGATTTCCCAACTTGCCTTGCGAGCTACGGCTTGAACAAGAACCCTACATTTACTTCCAAAGTAATACATATGAGATCTCTCTTCTCTCCCGATAATCTCCTGAAATTAGCTATAGAAATCTGTTACTCCCTCTCGGGTCCTGAAAAATTGGTATACAGAGCCATCGTTCCTTGGAGCAATTCCCCCCCCCCCCTCCCAGATCCGGGATTCCCACCCTTCCCCCCCTTCTTCGGAGACCGGTGATGAGGCGTGGCGGCTGGGATGTGGTAGTTGGTGACGGTGTGGTGGCGCTGGCGGCGGTGCTTATTCGGGCACAGATTGGTAGAGCAGAGGTGGTTGTTCGAGCAAATTGCTTGATCTGTAAAATTCCGCGCTCTAGCCCCAATCCGTGTGCCAAGGAGGCGTGGAGCGCGGCGGCGACAGGATCGGGAGTAGGGAACGGGTTGCTGGCAGTCCAGTAGTAAAATTCCTTATTCCTACTTCAGATCAAGGAGATGGGACGTGGTAAAGGAATTGATGAAGCAGATCTGCTCGAGGTGCTCTCACTGCGCGACGATTTTGGAGTTCTGCAAAAAGAGAGTGCTCAGGTACAGTCACAAGTGTCGAAACTACAGACATACGTGCAGGCTATTGGATCCAAGCAAGGGGAAATTTCAGCTACTATAGGAGAGGTTGAAAAAGTGGTCATAGATCTAGGTAAGCAGCTGTCGGTGATCAGCAGTGTTCTCCAAACACTGGTCAAAACAACTCAGCAGGCTCAACATTCAGACCACCCTTCTAGCTCGACGGAAGTGCCCAAATCTCCTACACTGAACGAAGATCAAACACAGGAATAAGAAGCTCGACGTGAGCAACTAAGGAAACAATTGGCTGCTGAGAGAGAGAAATCCAAGCAAATGGAAGATACTCAACTTCAGAATCTTCCTCCTATTCGCACAAACCAAGCTAATGGACCACCTGGTTTTGTCCAGCAGAGCAGACAGGAAGCACACCACTCTGGTAGTACTCCACTAACAGCTAGGCACAATGCCCAGACACCTGCATTCAATCATTTCTATCAGAACACAGAGACAGACAAATGTGGCAGGGGTATCACAGAACCTATGAATTAGATATGCAAGCTCAATTCATGAAAGCACTGAATAAAGGGCCCAAACTGGAATTCCCTAGATTCTCTGGTGAAGATCCAGTGGGATTGATCAGGCAATGTAACAAGTATTTTCATATGTCTGCTGCACCTGAAGAATATAAGGTCTCCCTTGCTCAAATGTACATCATTGGAGAAGCTGACACATGGCTTAGGAGATCTGGACTGCTGAAGAAGCAGTTGTCTTGGACTCAGTTTGGGAAGGAAGTCATTAAAAGATTTGCAGAACATGGATCCTATGACTTAACTGAGAAATTTAACTCACTTAAACAAGGAAACAACACTGTCTCTGAATACACCAAGAGCTTTGAAGATCTGATGGCAGATGTGTTAGAAGAAACACCTGAACTTGGAGAGCAGTGGTTTGTGAGATGCTTTGTCAATGGTTTGAGAGAGGGAATTAAATTCCAAATCAGACCACTCAGACCACAGTCACTAACAGATGCCTACTGTTTAGCCAAAGAGGTTGAACCAAATCATCCACCAGCAAGTACAATACAAAAGAAGCAACATAGTTCTTTTGTAAACTTCTATCAGAAGAACAATAACAACTTCCAGAACAAGAGCAGTACCACAACAGCTACTCCACAACAAAGTGGGCAAATCAAACAGCCTGAAAGTACCGATAACAATCCTCAGCGAATTAGAAAGGTGGGTGAATGTTGGAGATGTGGAGACAAGTGAATGCATGGTCACAAATGCAAGCTCATTCCTAATATTCATCTGTTGCAACAAGAAATGGGAGAACAACAGGAAGATATAGAAGATAGTCCTCCTCAAGAGCAAGAGGAAATTCAAGAGGCAGGAGATCAAGCCATGTTTATCATTGCTCATGCTATGAGACAACAGCTAGCAGTTCCTACACCAACTGTTATAATCCATATCAATGGTAAACGAGCTGTAGCCTTGTTGGATTCTGGGAGTTCATCATCCTTTATGAATCGGGAATTTGTTGTGAAGGCAAACTGCCATCTGCTGCCGATAAAACCTAGAGCAATAGCAGTAGCAGGAGGAGGGAAATTAATATCAAATGTTGTCATCCCAAACTGTAAATTTCAGTTAGCAAAAACAACACTACAACACAGTTTCAGAACCTTGCCTCTACCTAGTCATGATGTCATACTAGGTTATGATCGGTTCACTATGATGAGTCCTGTTTCTTTCAACATACCTGATAACACCTTCAATTTCACTATGAAGGGAAAGCAAACAGTGACTGCTGCTATATTCAACACTCCTGAGAAAGTAAAGGAAATCCCAGCAGAGGAAGTGAGTAAACTGTTGGATAAAGGAGCAGAAGGTTTCTTACTACAAATGCATAATATTGTAATGGAAGCACCTGCTGGTTTTCAAACCCCTCCCCAATTACAGAAGTTACTCATGGAATATGCAGACCTATTTGAGGAACCACATACCCTTCCACCTCATAGAGAGTGTGATCACACAATACCCTTACAACCTGGAGTGGAGCCCCCTCATTCAAGACCATATAGGGTACCACATCATCAAAAACAGGAAATGGATGATCAAATCAAGAAAATGTTGGCTGCTCATTTCATTAGACACAGCCAGAGTCCATATGCAGCTCCTGTCATATTAGTGAAGAAAAAGGATAATTCTATGAGGTTATGCACTAATTTCAGGAAACTCAACTCTGTCACTGTGAAAAACAAATTCCCCATACCAGTAATAGAAGATTTACTGGATGAATTGCATGGAGCTCAGTATTTTTCTAAGTTGGATTTGAGAGCAGGATACCACCAAATTAGGATGCACCCTGATGATATACATAAAACGGCTTTCAGAACTTTTTTGGGGCATTTTGAATACTTGGTGATGCCCTTTGGCCTGTCTAATGCACCAGGCACCTTCCAATCATTAATGAACAACATTTTTGGGCCCTATTTGAGAAAGTTTGTACTAGTTTTCTTTGATGACATACTCATTTACAGTAAAACTCTCAAAGAGCACATGGAACACATTGAGCTAGTGCTTAAACTACTGAAGGAAAACCAGCTATGTGCTAAACTATCCAAGTGTGTATTTGCAGTCCAGCAGGAGTGGCAACTGAACCACAGAAAATCAAAGCAATTGCTGAGTGGCCCATCCCTGAAAATGTCACAAAGTTGAGAAGTTTTCTGGGATTAGCAGGTTACTACAGGAGATTTATTAAAGGGTATGGTACCATCTGCAGACCTCTACATGATCTACTGAAAAAGGGTCAGTTTGCTTGGAAAACTGAACATGACAGAGCATTTGCTCAACTCCAACAAGCCCTCGTCACAGCCCCTGTCCTAACACTGCCTGATTTCTCTAAACCATTCATACTGGAAACTAATGCTTCTGGCAAAGGGATAGGAGCAGTACTGATGCAACAGGGTAGACCTATAGCTTACTACAGCTCTTCCTTATGCCCTAGAAATGCTGCTCTATCAACTTATGAGAAAGAAGCTCTGGCTATCCTAGAAGCCCTTAAGAAATGGAGGCATTATCTCATAGGAAATGAACCGATCATTAAAACTGATCAACAATCTCTGAAATTTATCACTGATCAGAAAATCATTGAAGGAGTCCAACACAAATTAATGATGAAGCTATTGGAGTTTAATTTCAAGATCCAGTACAAAAAGGGTATACAGAACAAAGTAGCTGATGCTCTCTCTAGATTACTTCCTTCTTGCATGGCTATATCTGTTGCTACTCATGTGTGGGCACAAGAACTAGTGGACAGTTATCCCAAAGATCCAGTCACAAAGCTCTCTTGGAACAACTACTGCTAAAGCACAGTAATACCATGTCTGAGTACAGCTTAACAACTGGCATTATCAGATATAAAGGAAGAATTATGGTAGCAGATGTGGCTGATTTGAGAACCAGACTTATTACTGCTTTACATAGCTCTCCAGTGGGGGGACACTCAGGGACAAGAGCTACATATCAGAGAGTTAAAAGCATATTTTATTTGCCTGGTTTGAAAGCACATGTGGAAAACTTCATTGCTGCATGTCCTATCTGTGAGAGAGCCAAGCATGAAAATTGTCTGCAACCTGGCTTGTTGGAACCCCTACCTATGGCAGACATGGCTTGGCAACATATCTCTATGGATTTCATAATTCTCAAGGCAAGGAAGTTATATTAGTGGTGGTGGACAGGTTCACTAGATATGCTCATTTCATTCCATTGTCACAACCCTACACTATGCTAAGTGTGCTCAAGCATTTGTAGATAATATCATCAGATTGCATGGACCACCTCAGCTTATAATCTCAGGCAGAGATAGAATTTTTACCAGCAAGCTATGGAAAGATATCTTTGCTGCTCTCAATAGTGAACTGAGATACAGTGCTGCATACCTTCCTGAAACAGATGGCCAAACATAGAGAGTTAATCAGTGTCTGGAAACTTATCTCAGGTGCATGACTACTGATCAACCAAAAAAATGGTCCTCTTGGCTTTCCCTAGCTGAATTCTGGTACAATACAACTTATCATACTGCTCTGAAGATGTCTCCTTTTCAAGCTCTATATGGTTTTGCCCCACCACTAATCTCTGAACTTGCTATACCTGGCCCTGAAGATGAGGATGCACAGTCCTTCCTAGCAGATAAACAAAACATGTTGGAACATTTAAAAGCAAAATTGCAGCAAGCTCAGAACAGGATGAAAAAGTATGCAGATATGAAGAGAAGTGAAAGGGTGTTTGAGGTGGGAGATATGTTGTATCTCAAGATGGCTCCTTACAGACTTGCTGCATTTGGATTTCGTGGGGCTTTGAAACTCCAAAACAAGTTTTATGGCCCATTCATGATCACCCAGAAAGTGGGCAAAGTGGCTTATAAGTTACAGTTTCCTGAACATGTGAAAATACATCCTGTGTTTCATGTTAGTCAGTTAAAGAAGCACATTGGTCCAAAGGCCATTCCTAGCCCTAATCTACCAATGGTCACAGAGGATGGCACTGTCAAGACGGGTCCTGCAACAGTCCTTCAGGTCAGACAAATTCCTCGGCACAATCTGTCGTGGTTCTAAGTCTAACAGTAGAATGGGGGGTAGGAATGGAGAGGCAAGATCCTAGCTATGGAGTAGTTGTATAAGCAAGATGTTTACGAGTTCAGGCCCTTCTCGGAGGAAGTAATAGCCCTACGTCTCGGAGCCCGGAGGCGGTCGACTGAATTATATGCGTATGAGTTACAGGGGTGCGAACCCTCTACACTGAGGAGGGGGGTGGCTTATATAGAATTCGCTGCACCTCCAAATTTCTCGATTATGTAGGGATTAAGGTACATTAAGATAGGGAGTTCTTGGTAGCGTCCCACATAAAGTGCTATGATGACCATAAAGCCACTTAATGACCGACCGCTTATGCGTCGATCAGTAGATCTCCTGGCGGTCGAGTGGTTGGTCGATGGTCGAGTGTCTTCAGGTCCGTCGAGTGGAATCCTTCCAGGTCGACTGAAAGGTGTTTTCTTCAAGAGATGTCCTTGGGGAGGGTATCTTGGACAGGTCCATGACCCTACCCTAGGTACATGGCTTCATCACAATCTGTCGGTGGTCCAATGGTATATTCAGTGGGAAAATTTACCACCTGAAGATGCAACTTGGGAGGATGACGATTTCATAAAGTACACATTCCCGGACTTCTTCCGGACAACTACACAAGGGTGGAGAGAACAAGAACAAGCGCCACGAGGACATGTCGTTTCTCAAGAAGGGGGTAATGTCAGGACTGCAGTGTATGCTATGCAGGCCACCCTGTTGAGATTCGAGAAAGGGTGTAGCGTTTCCGACAATACCGTTTCAGATAAGGAACGACCACGATGGCTCTCATGGGTGGATCACCACCGTTGGATCGCAGTCACTAAACTGGCCAGCCTATAAACAGCCGGGTTGTGGCTGGAGAGAATCATTATCGATTTCCCAACTTGCCTTGCGAACTACGGCTTGAACAAGAATCCTACATTTACTTCCAAAGTAATACATCTGAGATCTCGCTTCTCTCCGATAATCTCCTCAAATTAGCTATAGAAATCTGTTACTCCCTCTCGGGTCCAAAGTAATACACCGGCGATTTTTTTTGACAACACATGTAATCCACAATTGTATGGAAATAACTACCCACTCCGATCCATAAATAGTGGCTGACACTTTTATGGATCGGAGGGGGTATATAAATAAGTTGAAGTCTTACAATATTATAGCTCACCAAATATGTTTAAATATAACAAAAGTAGCCATACAAATAGTTTGATAATATTAAATAGTCTTGACTAGGCTCATGGAGGAAAATACTCTTTCAACCGTCGACGTAGAAACCGGTAGGATCAATACCAACTTGAGAAATAAGTAAACCAAGTCATAAAGAACATGTTTCTTTGTTTCAACATGTTTCTTTGTTGACAGGAAAAATAGAAAAATAGCTAACAGGCTAAAATCAAAACAGAAATACTACTGCAATATTCGGTCCATGGCAATATGAAACAGGGAAAGTGGGGAACTACCTCGATGCGCCGATGCCTAGCTAGGTTTGGCCGTTGGCCAACCGACGGCGGCGTCTTCTTGCTGGCCGTCCGACTGTCGAATCGCTGCTCACGCAGCCTGCGCCTGTGATGTCGCCAATGCAGGTTGTCCTTGCCCGATTGACCTGCCCGTGCTCGACGCCGCAAGCCGGCCCGAAGTCTCGGCCGCTGGCTCACTGGTTTCCCTGCACACATGGTCTCCCGCCGGCAGCCTATGTGTTGAAGCGTGGGGATTTAGGCCTCATTCGTTTTGAAGGATTTTTACAGGAAAAGCATAGGATCGAAGATTCCAGAGGAAAATTTCCTACATATGCATTCGATTCGTAGGAAACACGTACAGGGATTTTGTAGGAATACTATTCATATCCTATGTTTTTAGAAGAATCTACACATCCACCCAAAGCTCATTTTATGCGTAGGAACGAGGCAAGACAATTTCTTAAGATGGCAAGTGTCATCTTATCAACTTCTTATACTATTCCTAAATCCTACGTTTTGGTTTCCTCCAAAACGAATGAGGCCTTAGGGATTTCACGAATCTAGAGCAGGTGAGGAGGTGAGATCGTGAGAAGCTGAGTTGTCGTCGTGCACGAGCAACCCAGCCGTGATGCCAAGCGAAACAATTTTAGCTCTATGGGCTGTAAGCTTGTAAATGGCCGCGTCCTCTGTCCTTCTCCTGCGTTTTTTTCAAATGGATTTTTCATTTTTTAACTATAATGGGACAACAACTAATTAATACTTCCTCCGTCCGGAAATACTTATCATCAAAATGGATAAAAGGAGGTATATTTAAACATATTTTAGTTCTAGATACATCTCTCTTTATCCATTTTGTGACAAGTATTTTTGGACGGAGAGAATAATAGCTAATTTTTTCACACCCGGCACACCCCCTGGAGTCGTCGGCGACGAACGTTAGCGCACCGAGACGGGTCTCGCGGCCTCAACCAAAACTCCACCTGAAACCATGATGAAGGAGATCGGAAAAAACTGCAACTTCTCCAACAAGTCGCTAAGACACCTGCCCCATGGTGGGCGCCAAATTCGTGGTTCTAAGTCTGACAGTAGAATGGTGGGTAGGAATGGAGAGGCAAGATCCTAGCTATGGAGTAGTTGTATAAGCAAGATGTTTACGAGTTCAGGCCCTTCTCGGAGGAAGTAATAGCCCTACGTCTCGGAGCCCGGAGGCGGTCGACTGAATTATATGCGTATGAGTTACTGTGGGGTGCGAACCCTCTACATCGAGGAGGGGGTGGCTTATATAGAATTCATGAGACCCTCCACCCTCGGTTATGTAGGGATTAAGGTACATTAAGATAGGGAGTTCTTGGTAGCGTCCCACATAAAGTGCTATGATGACCATAAAGCCACTTAATGACCGACCGCTTATGCGCAGATCGATTGTAGATCTCTGGCGGTCGAAAGTGGTTGGTGATGGTCGAGTGTCTTCAGTCCGCTGACCGGAATCCTTCCGTGTCGATCGAAGGTGTTTTCTTCAAGAGATGTCCTTGGGGAGGGTATCTTGGACATGTCCATGACCCTACCCTAGGTACATGGCTTCATCACTAGCCCCCGAATGGATCGAGGTTTGAGTGGGGAAGGAGTTGAGAACTCTTCCGACCCACATTTCGTGCGATAAGCACATCCTGTTCTGGATCAATGAGCTTAGGTGACGGCTTTAACTTCTTTTTCAGTCGCCTTGATCCATTCTTTGTATCCGTCGAGTGTGTTTTTCATGCTTGGAGAACTCCGATTGATGTGACGGAGGAAATCTTTTGTTTGACGATTTGCCTGTGGGCGCTGGATTTAAGCGGGATTCAATTTTCGGGAACGAAGCGGGCGGAGGAAGCCGCAGAATCGGACGGGATAAGGCTTGGACGCCTCGATCTTCAAGGCCACCTTTTTTCGCCATGTATCGTAAGGGGCATCGCTATGGATTTGACAGGATAGCCTGGGCCTACCAGTCAGTCACTCAGAAGCAACCTCATATAAGGCCCTGGACGGGGTTTTTTTGAACAGTGCGTTCCCCTTTCCTCCTCCCTTCTCCAGATTCATCCGCCGCGTGCGACTCCACCTCAGTGTTGCTTCTCTGTGCGTGTTTTGCCGGCGACAATGGTGAAGGACAAGACGGTGACTTTGGAGCGGGCGAAGAAGGCGACGGCGAAGGCGAAGGGAAGAGCGACCAGTCGGGGTGGATCTTCGTCGAGGGCCGGCTTGCCGCAGGGCTGGATCCACGGCGACTGGATCCGCTCGACGATTAGCCCGAAGGATCTTGACGACATGGCCAATGAGGTTCGGATCCCCCATGGATCAGCGCGGCTCCCGGGGAAGGAGTGGGAGCCATAACCTCTGGAGGGTGAGTGTGTTCTCTTGGCCACCCATGTCGACCGAGGGTTCTCTCTGCCGCCTCACCCTTTCTTTCGGGGATTTCTGAACTTCTTTGGGGCACAACTTCACCACTTCACTCCCAACTCCATCGTGTATCTCGCTGCTTTCGTGTCTTTGTGTGAGAATTTCTTGGGTTGCCGGCCTCATTGGGGTCTTTTCAAGCACATTTTCACTTGTCGCTCCCAGACGGTGAAAAGGCAAATCCGAGTGACGAGAGAACTCAAGTGATTCAGATGTGTGGGGGTCTTGGGGTTCAAATGAGAGGAAAAAGTTCCTTTCTGGCCATGATCTTACCCGAGTCAGTCCGTGGATGGCAGTCGACTTGGTTCTACTGCAAGGACCAGCCAACGCCAGGGCAGTCGACTGGACTCCCTCGTTTTTCCATGGACCGAGTGAGCAAGCCTTCTTCTTTGAAGGTAATCCCGGAAGAGAGGGCGCAAGTGAAGGTGTTGGTCGAACGAGTTGTCCAGCTCATCCGAGACGGGGTGACTGGCATGGATCTCTTGGAGGTCTTCCTTCGACGACGCATCCAGCCGCTTCAAGCCCGAGACCATCCGATGTGGTTGTACTCCAAGATCGAGGACACCACTCGGATCCACCCGGAGGAGATCGAGGATGCCATCTTTGGAAAGATGTCTCGGGGCATCACAGGAAACAAGGACAACCCTCGAGGGGCCGTGGAGGATCCCTCCACTCGACCAGTCCTACGAAGTAGACAAGGTCCATTCCTGCATCTTTGATTGTTATCCTGCTTTCTCCATCTTGTTTGCTTCAAATCGGTCGATTGACTTTTGTCTTGTTTGTCGTCTTCCAGGCCACCACTGAGATGTACTCGATGCCCAACGGGGCGCAAGAACCAGTTGAGGAGGAGGAAGGGAGCGGAGGTGAAAGCCAGGAGGAATGGCAATCTGACGGTGCGGAGGACGAAGATGACGACAGCTCCGATGAAGAGGAGGAGGAGGAAGAAGTCGACCCTCCTTGCATGGAAAGGCGGTCCAAGCTCACCCATGACCCCGCGGTCGAGCGTGGCAAGGCTATCGCTAGCGCTGTCAGGCGGTCGGCAAACGTCCTCGGACGACCTCTCCGGCGCCGACTGAAAAAGCGCTGAAGCAACCCCGAGCGGCGCCATCAAAGCCGACGAAGGTTTTGCCCAAGATGAAGATGGCCATCCCCACCCTTTCCGGGTACAGTAGAATTTGTGTTTTCTTGTTCAGCATGGACATACTTTTGGTCGACTTGTTGACTGATCAACTGATTTCTGAAATCTGCAGCACTGCCACCTCCGAGACCTTAGCCAGGAACGAAGACCAGGAGATGGAAGACGTTGTTACCTCTAACCTTGGTATGATCGCTGTAGTTTCGCTTTTGGTCGATTGGATTTCCATTTTTAACTTTGAATCTTTCCTGTAGTCCCTCCTCACGTCATTGATCTCCCTGATGATGATGATGAGGCGCCGTTGAGGCAGAGGAGGACTAAAAAGGCGCCTCTGGCAAGACTGCTCAGTTGTATCGATTCGAGGCGCTGGTTCATGAGGGTGGCAACATCACTCGGACTTCGTGTCTTTCGCTATGTCACCGACGAGTATCCGGCCTTCATCGCCGACCATCGATCCGCCCTCCTTTTCGCCACACACCACGTCCCAGAGGACCAAGTGGGTGCTGCTAAGGAAGCTATACGCCAGGCGGGGATCATGATGGAGCAAGTGAAGGTGGTCCGAGAGGCCAGCCAGGCGGCCTATGATGCTAGCTCAGCTCTTCAAAGCAATGTCCAGGTTAGTTGATCACCACTTGTTCTGTTAGGATATGCTACCTGAAAACTCTTCTTTCTGAAGATCTTCGTATCTGAACACCCACCGGGTGTGTCGATTGAATTTTTGGACTGGTGGGGGCACGCTGAGTGCACCCATCGGTGTAGAACCCGAGACTATGGTGGACTGGCGGGCAATCGACCGTAGTCTTTATACTTTGTATTTCTTTGGTAACTTCTTCACTCGGTCCGGTGGGACCATGTCGAATGAAATCTTGAAACCCGGTGGGGGCACTGAGTGCACCCATCGGTGTAGTCCCGAGACTATGGTGGATCGCCGGGCAACAACCGTAGTCTCAAGAACTCTTTTTTATGACACCGAGGCTGTTGTTGACAATTAGCTATGGTTTGGGATCGTAACCTTTTGTCTCTTCGGTCGATCGATCGAACTGAAGTCGGTAGGACCCTGGGGAGACGCTAAGTGCACCCAGCAGGTGTAGTCCCCGAGACTGCTGTCGAATATTTTGATTCGGCTGTAGTCTTAGAAACGCAACGATTTTTCTTAGTCACTCGGAAGTAACCTATCTTTGATGTCCGTCGATTGATTCTTCGCAGAAATCCTGCGAGCTTGTGGCTCGCTATACTGAATTGGAAAACAAACAGACCCAGCTCAACCTTGACTTGAAGCTTGCTCAGGAGAATTTGCAGAAGGCGAGAGACGAAGCAAAAGGTATGGCTGGTGAGAACTTGACGACTGTCTTTGTTTTTCTGCCCCTTCCTAATTCTGATCTCACTGTCATTTTGCAGACAAAATGGAGGAGGCTTTGAAGAAGAAGGATCATGACCTTGCCGAGGCGCAGAAAACGGCTTTGGACAAAACCAAGCTCGCGGAAGAAAAGCTGTCTTCAGTCGGAAAACTTGAAGAAGAGAAAGCCAATCTCAAAGCTGCTCTCGACGCGGCCAACAAGGAGGTTAGCCGATCAAGAACGACAAGATAGCTCGAGCGACAAGGCACGGGCGAATCAAGGGAAGAGGAACGATCTGGAGGCTTATCTGGGAGGGCTCGCCAAGAAGTTATTTCTCATGCTTGAAGGTAATTCCTCTTATCCGACTGACTTGTTATCACTGACTCATCAAAGAACCATTAGCTTGAACTTCGAGTTGCGTTCACAGAATTCTGTCAGAACTTCGAGGAAGAGACTAGTCGAGTGGAGACAAGTCTGGACCGCATTAACTCTCCCGTGAAGGATGAAGCCGCCATGAATGTGCTCCGACTGGAGTCTCGTGGTCGCTTGTGGTGGACTACCTCGCCGATTGAAGGTTGCGATGTCGCTGGATTGACTCGACACTTTGGCCGGCGAAACACTTCAAAATGACCTCGAGTCTTTAATGACTTGGTGAATGACGCGTTCAAGTCGAGTGCAGGAATGGAAAAAGTCTTCGCCAGATGCGGTGCCGATGTTGCTCTATCCTCGGTCCGCGTTCATCGCAAGGAGGCGCGAGAGGAAAGGTGGCGTCCATCAAAGTTTCCAATACCAAGAAGTACGACTTCCGATCTTTCATGGAGACTTTCATTGGTGCCGCCACCGGATCGCCGACGGATCGACTGGACCGGTTCGTCGCGCCTTCCAGTCCTCCACCGAGGAGTAAAAACTTCTATGATTCGTCTTAAATTTTCCTCGAATGCCGAGTGATCTTGTAATCGATAAACTTTAATGTGCTTGATGCCTGGGTACTTCGCATCCGTAGGATGTTATCCGAACTTTACTTATCGTCGAATATGCTTTCATTTGCCTTCGAGCAAACTTTGTTCTTCACTCGGAATATACTTCAGTGTTTGAGATGCAGCTCTGAGGTGAAAAATCCAGTCAACCTACACTTCATTGTTCTTGCAGGTAGGGATGGTGTTCGGATTGTACTTATGGCGCAGCTCCGCAGGAGAAGGTAATAGTCGACCTGCACCTCGTCGTCCTTGCGGATCGGGATGGAGCGCACGTTGTACTTGTGGCGCAGCTCCGAAGGAGAAGGTAGCAGTTGACCTGCACCTCGTCGTCCTTGCGGATTGGGATGGAGTGCATGTTGTACTTGTGGTGCAGCTCCGAAGGAGAAGGTAACAGTTGACCTGCACCTCATCGTCCTTGCGGATTGGAATGGATTTCGTACTTAGGCGAGTACTGGACTGCAGCTAAGCCTCCGAGTGGGAGGGTTTCTCTCCACTCGGTAGGATTTTCAGATACTTAGGCGAGTACTGGACTGCAGGTAAGCCCCCGAGTGGGAGGTTCGCTCTCCACTCGGTAGGATTTTTCAAACTTAGGCGAGTACTGGACTGCTGCTAAGCCCCCGAGTGGGAGGTTTGCTCTACACTCAGTAGAATTTTTCAAACTTAGGCGAGTACTGGACTGCTGCTAAGCCCCCGAGTGGGAGGTTTGCTCTCCACTCGGTAGGATTTTTCAAACTTAGGCAAGTACTGGACTGCAGCTAAGCCTCTGAGGAGGATTTTTTCTGTCGTAGCTCTGAAGGGGAAGGCAACAGTCGGCCTGTACCTCGTTGTCCTTGCAAAGCGCACATTGTATTAAATACTTAGGCGAGTACTTGGACTGCAGCTAAGCCCCCGAGTGGGAGGCTGGCTCACCACTCGGTAGGATTTTAAACACTTAGGCGAGTACTTGGACTGCAACTAAGCCCCCGAGTGGGAGGCTGGCTCACCACTCGGTAGGATTTTAAACACTTAGGCGAGTACTTGGACTGCAGCTAAGCCCCGAGTGGGAGGCTGGCTCACCACTCGGTAGGATTTTGAACACTTAGGCGAGTACCGGACTGCAGCTAAGCCCCCGAGTGGGAGGCTGGCTCACCACTCAGTAGGATTTTCAGATACTTAGGCGAAATGGATTCGCAGCTAAGCCCCCGAGTGGGAGGCTGGCTCTCCACTCGGCAGTGATTTTTTTTACAAACTTAGGTGAAACAGGTTCGCAGCTAAGCCACCCACTGGGGGGAAATTTCTTATGTAAACAAAAATTAATAACAATCACTGAGAAAATTATAACATTCTTGTCTTCGATAAACAAACTATAGAGGTACTTTTATTACATCTCACCCGAGTGAGTACTTAAGTATAAAAGGCGGAGCAGCTCCGCATTCCAAGCTCGAGGCTCATCAACTGGGCGATCGATGTTGTAAAGATGGTATGCTCCATCGTGGAGAACTCTGGTGACGATGAAGGGACCTTCCCAAGTGGGAGCGAGCTTGTGTGGTTTCTGTTGATCCACTCGGAGGACCAAGTCTCCTTCTTGGAAGGTTCGACTCTTCTCATTTCTAGCATGGAATTGACGCAAGTCCTGCTGATAGATGGTCGAGCGGATCAGAGCCATCTCTCTCTCCTCTTCTAGGAGGTCGACTGCATCTTGCCGGGCTTGCTCCGCTTCATATTCAGAGTAGAGTTCGACTCGGGGTGCATTGTGAAGCAGGTCACTCGGCGTAATCGCTTGACTCCATAGACCAGAAAGAATGGAGTTCTCCCAGTCGACCAATTAGGAGTGGTCCTCAATCCCCAAAGAACCGATGGAAGTTCGTCGACCCATGCTCCTGCTGCATGCTTGAGATCATGCATCAGCCGGGGTTTTAGTCCTTTGAGAATTAGACCGTTTGCTCGTTCTGCTTGTCCAGTCGACTAGGGGTGAGCAACTGAAGCATAGTCGACTCGCGTGCCTTGAGAGGCGCAAAAGGCTTTGAACTTGTCGGAATCGAAGTTTGACCCATTGTCAGTGATGATGCTATGCGGAACTCCATATCTGAATATCAACTCTCTGATGAAATTGATAGCGATTACGCGCATCGAGGTTCTTGATAGGTTTAGCTTCGATCCACTTCGTAAACTTGTCGATCGCCACTAGCAAGTGAGTGAAGCCGCTTACGCCAGTTCTCGATGGTCCAATCATATCCAACCCCAAAGCTGCGAAGGGCCGACGAGTGGAATGGTCTTCAAGGCTGAGGCGGGTTTGTGTGACATATTGGAATAGAACCGACACCCTTCACACTTGTCGACTATTTCCTTTGCCATTTCATTTGCTTTTGGCCAGTAAAATCCCGCTCGGTATGCTTTAGCCACAATGGTCCGAGAGGACGCATGATGACCACAGGTCCCCGAGTGGATACCATCAAGAATTATCTGACCTTCTTGTGGTGTTATGCACTTCTGGCCGACTCCAGTCGCGCTTTCTCTATACAACTGTCCCTTGATCACAGTAAAGGCCTTGGATTGGCGGATGATCTGTCGAGCCTCTTCTTCGTTCGCCGGGAGCTCTTTCCTTAGGATATACGCGATATGCAGCCTTGTCGATCGGGAGTGATGACCACGACTTCCATGATCAGTCGACCATAGCTGGGACCTCAACTTGATCGGATCGGTGGCACTTTTTGGCTGCGGGGCTTCTTCGGTGAAAGGATCCTCTTGAATTGACGGTGTGTGGATGTGCTCCAAAAACACATCATTGGGAATGGCTTCCCTCTTGGATCCTATTTTCGCCAAATCATCAGCAGCTTGATTTTTCAGTCGGGGTACATGATGAAGCTCTAACCCCTCAAACTTCTTCTCTAGCTTCCTCACTACATTGCAATAACCAGTCATGGTTTGGACTTCGACATCCCACTCCTTCATCACCGATTAAGCACTAGATCTGAGTCGCCATAAACCATGAGGCTGACGGACGCCGAGTGAAATGGCCATACATAACCCATACAACATGCTTCATATTCGCTTCATTGTTGGAAGAATCAAAGTGAATCTGGAGCACATATCTCGAGCTTATC
This sequence comes from Aegilops bicornis, assembly GCA_021605145.1. Classification (NCBI taxonomy): domain Eukaryota; kingdom Viridiplantae; phylum Streptophyta; class Magnoliopsida; order Poales; family Poaceae; genus Aegilops; species Aegilops bicornis. Next base: position 356,299,821 of record CM038675.1, on the reverse strand, counting down.
TCCTCGGGGAAACCAACACTACCCCAAAGACCGGAACCATTCGGCATCTTGGAACAATCAAAGAACATGGTCCAGTGCTCCGAGTGAACTTGAGTCAGCAATTGCTGTTCAATCCACTTGGCGATGAAATCTGCTATTGCTTGGGACTTGATGGCTTTCTTTGCCTCAAACTTGATATCAAGGGGAAGGAGTTCAATCGCCCATTTCACCACTCGACCAGTTGCATCTCTGTTGTGCAGAATCTCTGACAATGGGGCGTCGCTGACGACTGTAATGGAATGGTCAGAGAAGTAATGAGAAACCTTCTTCGTGGTCATATAAATCCCATAGACAAGCTTCTGATAATGAGGATATCTTTGCTTTGGTGGGGTCAATACTTCAGAAAGATAGTATACTGGGCATTGAACTTTGAAGGCTTTTCCTTCTTCTTCCCCCTCGACCGTAAGTACTGTACTGACGACTTGTCCTGTGGCTGCAATGTAAAGCAGCAAAGGCTCTTTGCTGATTGGGGCAGCAAGCACCGGCTGGGTGGAGAGAAGAGCTTTTAGCTCTGCAAACGCTGCATCAGCTTCTGGAGTCCACTCGAACTTGTCTGACTTCTTCATCAGTCGGTAAAGAGGCAATGCCTTTTCACCGAGACGAGAGATGAATCGACTTAAAGCGTCCAAGCATCCAGTAAGCTTCTGGACATCATGCACACGCACATGGCATTTCATTCGGAGTATAGTGCCAACTTTTTCTGGGTTTGCATCGATTCCTCGTTCGGAAACGAGAAAACCGAGTAACTTTCTGCCGGGAACTCCGAATGTGCACTTTGATGGATTAAGCTTGATGTCATACCTCCTGAGATTCGCAAATGTTTCAGCAAGGTCAGTCAACAGGCCGGAACCTTTTCGTGACTTGACCACAATATCATCCATGTATGCTTCCACATTCCGACTGATTTGAGTGAGCAAACACTTCTGAATCATCCTCATGCACGTGGCTCCGGCATTCTTAAGGCCGAATGGCATGGTGACATAACAGATGCACCCGAATGGAGTGATGAAAGCTGTTTTGATCTCGTCAGGTCCATACAGACGGATCTGATGGTAACCGGAATAGGCGTCTAAGAAAGACAACCGCTCACATCCCGCAGTCGAGTCAACTATTTGGTCGATGCGGAGGAGAGGAAAATGATCTTTCGGCAGGCCCGATTGATATGTTTGAAGTCGATGCACATGCGAAGTGACTTGTCCTTCTTAGGGACCATGACAACATTGGCGAGCCACTCGGAGTGGTAAATCTCTTGGATAAACTCCGCTGCTAAGAGCCGAGCCACCTCCTCGCCAATGGCCTTTCTCTTCTGGACGGCGGACCGTCAAAGATGTTCTTTGAGAGGTTTAACTTTTGAGTCGACTCGTAGACGATGCTCAGCCAGTCCCCTGGAACACCCGGCATGTCAGCAGGCTTCCATGCGAAGATGTCCCAGTTCTCACGGAGGAACTGGATGAGCGCTTCTTCCTATTTGGAGTCGAGTGTTGTTGAGATGTGAGTCGGAGCAGCATTGGGATCAGTCGGGTGAATATGAATCGGTTTCGTCTCGCCGGACGACCGAAATGCTGACTCCATGGCGGGCTTCTTGGCTCGCAACAAATCACTCGGGTCTGCAGTTTTCTGGTACTCTTGCAGCTCTACCACTGCCATCTGAGCATCGGCGATCTTAGAGCCTTTCTGAAAACACTCTTACGCTTTCTTCCGATTGCGGTGGCGGTGATCACACCTTTGGGGCCTGGCATCTTGAGTTTGAGGTATACATAACATGGTCAAGCCATGAAAGCGATGCATACGCCCGGCCTCCCAGTAATTGCGTGATAAGCACTCTGGAAATCCACGACCTCAAAGGTCAACTTTTCCTTACGAAAATTCTTGTAATCACCAAAAACCACATCGAGAGCAATTTGGCTGAGTGACTCAGCCTTCTTTCCAAGAATGACCCCATGGAAGCTCATGTTCTTTGGTCTTTGAGTCCGGACATCGGAATGCCCATCCCTTTCAACGCCTCTGCATACAAGATGTTCAAAGCATCGCCACCATCCATCAAAACCTTAGTTAGTGGAGTGCCTTCAACGACCGGGTCGACCACCAACGCTTGCCTCCCAGGGGTGGCTATGTGTGTCGGGTGATCAGACTGGTCGAACGTGATGGCGGTCTACGACCATTTCAGATAACTGGGTGTCGCCGGAGCGACCATATTCACCTCTCGGTTGATAACTTTCAATCGACTTTTTCTTTCAACGTCAGCAAAAATCATCAGGGTGGAATTGACCTGGGGGTATCCACCGTCACTATCTTCCTTGTCCTCAACTTTGTCCGACTCCTTCTCCTTGTCCTTGGGCTGCTTCCCCTGGAACTGCTGAATCAAGAGCCGATAATGTCGAGTGGTATGCTTTGGGTAAATGAGTTTACCCTCTTCATCTTTCTTCGTGTGAATGTGACATGGAAAGTCCAACACATCATTTCCATCTTGGTCTTTTACTTTCTTGGGGTTCCAAGGCCCCTTGGATTTCCCCTTGAACTTTCCTGGAGTCACGGCCAAGGCTTCTCCAGGAGCAGCTGGCTCAGCTTTCCACTTCTGTTTCCGACTGGAGTTCCCTCCCCCGGTTTCATTAGCGGCTGACTTGTACTTGCCACTCCGGAGCCGATCCTCTTCTTCACCATTGGCGATTTGGTGGCAATCTCCATCATTCGACTCAGTGGTCATGTCTCCGGTCCGATCAATTTCAGACTTAACTCTCTATTCTTAACGCCTTCCTTGAAGGCACATACGGCCCGATGATCGATACATTCTCTCTTGTGTGATGCAATGTGATCCATCTTTGGATGTAATCCTCGAGTTTCATTCGACTTACGCACACGATCGCAACTCACAACCTCGCCGCCGCTTGCAAGTTCCTTCAAATGTCCTGACAAACACTCGGGCAAGATCTTCCCAAGTGTAAATGCTGCTGGGTGCTAACTGATTCAGCCATGCTCTGGCCGATCCCTCCAACATAAGAAGCAGGTGTTTCATGGCCACTTCATCGTTGCCGCCGCCAATCTGAACAACCACTCGGTAGTCCTCAAGCCAGGTATCCGGCTTTGACTCACCAGTGAACTTACTGACTCCAGTCGCCAACCTGAAGTTGGGATGAATCACCACAGCTCTGATGGCTCTGCTAAAACACTCTGGTCCTGAGACGTGTACTCTGCTGCTGGTGGGCGCATTTCTGTCATGGCCTTCTCGGTTAGCTCTGTTCCTGTCGACCAAGCCTTGAACGATGACGGATCTCGCATCAAAGCCTGGTTCCCTGGGGTCAAGTGGAATCCTTCGTCCAACACTGTGATGGCGTCTGTCGTCTTGCTGTCGAGGCGCGTATGACCCACCTCTTGGGGGAGGAGTGGGCACTCGACGTCGATCATCACGATCGAATCGGTCCTCATACTGATCCCGCCGGCCTCCATGTCCCTCACGCCTCGGGGGCGATCTTGGGCTATGAGCCGACTGGACTGTATTCGCAGCGACGATCTATAGCAAGCCTCTGCCAGCCTCTGACTGGGAAGGCTGAATGGACTCTGCTATACGGGCTGCAGCTGCTAGATTCTGAATTGGAGTTCGGTATACCTGAGTCGGTTGTGGAAAGAGTTGACGCCGACCAGACGACGGGACCCGTTGTTGCGCTTCGTTAGTACTGGAGATTTTCCAGTCGAATGCGCTCAGCCAAATTGGCCAGACGCACGTCTTCTAAGGCACGGGCCTCGGGGGTTTCTCCAACGATAGGAGTGTGAAGCGCGTCCATGTTCCGGCGGCGAAGCTCCTCCCTCTGCAGCGAAGTGAGGGACTCGGGTTGATACTCTTCGTGAACCTGCGCCGGCTCGCCTCCGCCAACGCCTCCGTCGGCGCGGGGGAAACCAGGAGGACTACGTGGTCCGTCGACCATCAGAACCTCCGATGTTGGATCACTGCTGTCGCACTCGGATGCAGTCTCTACGGAGCCAGTCGACAGATCGAACAGGCCGTAGAGAGATCCCTCGGGCTCGATTGCCGCGACTTGGGGAGTGGCCGACTGGCGGGCCACCGCGTGCCTCACCCACCGCTGAAGCCTCGACCGACCGGAGCGCTTGCGCCGTGGCGAGATCGGAGGAGGACGGCACAGGAGCCGACCGATACTGGGTCGACGGCTGCCGCAGGAGGACGCCGCGGACGCACGCACGAAAGTGCGTTGCCCCGCGGACGGGGAGTGCGTCGACGTCGAGTGGAGCCTCCTGCAGCCAAGCGGAGTCGTCGGCGACGAACGTGAGCGCACCGAGACGGGTCTCGCGGCCTCAACCAAAACTCCACCTGAAACCATGATGAAGGAGATCGGAAAAAACTGCAACTTCTCCAACAAGTCGCTAAGACACCTGCCCCATGGTGGGCGCCAACTTCGTGGTTCTAAGTCTGACAGTAGAATGGTGGGTAGGAATGGAGAGGCAAGATCCTAGCTATGGAGTAGTTGTATAAGCAAGATGTTTACGAAGTTCAGGCCCTTCTCGGAGGAAGTAATAGCCCTACGTCTCGGAGCCCGGAGGCGGTCGACTGAATTATATGCGTATGAGTTACAGGGGTGCGAACCCTCTACACTGAGGAGGGGGGTGGCTTATATAGAATTCGCCAGACCCCTCCAGCCCTCAGTTATGTAGGGATTAAGGTACATTAAGATAGGGAGTTACTGGTAGCGTCCCACATAAAGTGCTATGATGACCATAAAGCCACTTAATGACCGACCGCTTATGCGTGATCGATCAGTAGATCTCTGGCGGTCGAGTGGTTGGCTGATGGTCGAGTGTCTTCAGGTCCGTCGAGTGGAATCCTTCCAGGTCGACTGAAAGGTGTTTTCTTCAAGAGATGTCTTTGGGGAGGGTATCTTGGACAGGTCCATGACCCTACCCTAGGTACATGGCTTCATCACAATCTGTCGGTGGTCCAATGGTATATTCAGTGGGAAAATTTACCACCTGAAGATGCAACTTGGGAGGATGACGATTTCATAAAGTACACATTCCCGGACTTCTTTCGGACAACTACACAAGGGTGGAGAGAACAAGAACAAGCGCCATGAGGACATGTCGTTTCTCAAGAAGGGGGTAATGTCAGGACTGCAGTGTATGCTATGCAGGCCACCCTGTTGAGATTCAGAGAAAGGGGTGTAGCGTTTCCGACAATACCGTTTCAGATAAGGAACGACCACGATGGCTCTCATGGGTGGATCACCACCGTTGGATCGCGGTCACTAAACTGGCCAGCCTATAAACAGCCGGGTTGTGGCTGGAGAGAATCATTATCGATTTCCCAACTTGCCTTGCGAACTACGGCTTGAACAAGAATCCTACATTTACTTCCAAAGTAATACATCTGAGATCTCGCTTCTCTCCCGATAATCTCCTCAAATTAGCTATAGAAATCTGTTACTCCCTCTCGGGTCCAAAGTAATACACCGGCGATTTTTTTTGACAACACATGTAATCCACAATTGTATGGAAATAACTACCCACTCCGATCCATAAATAGTGGCTGACACTTTTTATGGATCGGAGGGGGTATATAAATAAGTTGAAGTCTTACAATATTATAGCTCACCAAATATGTTTAAATATAACAAAAGTAGCCATACAAATAGTTTGATAATATTAAATAGTCTTGACTAGGCTCATGGAGGAAAATACTCTTTCAACCGTCGACGTAGAAACCGGTAGGATCAATACCAACTTGAGAAATAAGTAAACCAAGTCATAAAGAACATGTTTCTTTGTTTCAACATGTTTCTTTGTTGACAGGAAAAATAGAAAAATAGCTAACAGGCTAAAATCAAAACAGAAACACTACTGCAATATTCGGTCCATGGCAATATGAAACAGGGAAAGTGGGGAACTACCTCGATGCGCCGATGCCTAGCTAGGTTTGGCCGTTGGCCAGCCGACGGCGGCCCGGCGTGCTGCTGCTGGCCTGCTGCTGTCGACCTGTCGAATCGCTGCTCGCCTGCAGCCTGCCCGTGTGATGTCGCCAATGCAGGTTGTCCTTGCCCAGTTGACCTGCCCGTGCTCGACGCCGCAAGCCGGCCGAAGTCTCAGCGCCGCCGCGCGGGCTCGCCTGGTTTCCCTGCACACATGGTCTCCCGCCGGCAGCCTATGTGTTGAAGCGTGGGGATTTAGGCCTCATTCGTTTTGAAGGATTTTTACAGGAAAAGCATAGGATCGAAGATTCCAGAGGAAAATTTCCTACATATGCATTCGATTCGTAGGAAACACGTACAGGGATTTTGTAGGAATACTATTCATATCCTATGTTTTTAGAAGAATCTACACATCCACCCAAAGCTCATTTTATGTGTAGGAACGAGGCAAGACAATTTCTTAAGATGGCAAGTGTCATCTTATCAACTTCTTATACTATTCCTAAATCCTACGTTTTGGTTTCCTCCAAAACGAATGAGGCCTTAGGGATTTCACGAATCTAGAGCAGGTGAGGAGGTGAGATCGTGAGAAGCTGAGTTGTCGTCTGTGCACGAGCAACCCAGCCAGGATGCCAAGCGAAACAATTTTAGCTCTATGGGCTGTAAGCTTGTAAATGGCCGCGTCCTCTGTCCTTCTCCCTGCGTTTTTTTCAAATGGATTTTTCATTTTTTAACTATAATGGGACAACAACTAATTAATACTTCCTCCGTCCGGAAATACTTATCATCAAAATGGATAAAAGGAGGTATATTTAAACATATTTTAGTTCTAGATACATCTCTCTTTATCCATTTTGTGATAAGTATTTTTGGACGGAGAGAATAACAGCTAATTTTTTCACACCCGGCACACCCCCTGGCTACGCAACTGATTCGCACACCATGGATCAGCAGCACCTTCTACTCTAATGTCTCGCCAGCCTTGCTCTCACTCTCTGTAGTTTTACAGCACCTCCTTCTCTATCATTCTCTCGAATGGACCGACTGGTAAACGTTGTGATGGTATGCCTCATAAGCAGAAGTGCTACTCCCTTCATTCCAAATTATTTGACTCTCACTTGTCTAGATATAAATATATCTATATTTATTTAATGTCTAGACACATTTATATTTAAACAAATGAAAATCATGTAATTTAAAACGGAGGAAGTAGCTATTTATAAGAGTCGGTCGGGGGAGAAATAGCTAAATATCTTGCCGCTCTGCTGAGGAAAATCTGCGGACATCCCTTGCTGCCCTGGACGCCATGCAACCAAACCATGTTGAGAGAACAAGGCTGAGTCAGCCACTAGGGTGCTGCCAGCAACGCATGGGCATGGCCCACATAGGAGAAATATCCGCCGACTATTAGTTCGCCCTGTTCAATACCTCCCATCTTCTTTGTATGAAGCCACGTTTTCTTCTAAGATTAAGAATACAACCTCTAACTAGATGCTTCGTACTAGTACTCCCTTTGTTCGAAAATATTTGTAATCAAAATGGATAAAAAAGATGTATTTAGATGTATGTTAATTTTAGATACATTCATTTTTCTTCAATTTGATGACAAGTATTTTTGGACGGAGCTAGTACTACTCAAACATGGCTGACCGATGCATGCACAAACAAAACATGCCAATCAACTCTATTTCTCTTTCATGCATTCAGACAAGATAATTAGAGGTTAACTATTATTTTACCAGAACTAATTAATAACTCGAAAATTCGGGTTATCACATCCTCCCCATCTTATAAGAATTTTATCCCCGAAATCCACCACAAAACAAACTTATTTTTTAAAAAAGAAAACTAGCCAGCCATGATTTTGTCAAAGCGAAACAAAAGATTTGGTCAAACCACAAATGGAACAAACAAATCTAAAAGTTAGCACAAGAAACAAGCGTCAAAGGTTAGCCACAAACATCAAACAATGTCGCAAACACTAACTGTGACGCCCCCGATTCAATCGTACACTAATCATACACACAAACGTGTACGATCAAGATCAGGGACTCACGAGAAGATATCACAACACAACTCTAAAAAATAAAATAAGTCATACAAGCATCATAATACAAGCCAGGGGCCTCGAGGGATCGAATACAAGTGTTCGATCATAGACGAGTCAGCGGAAGCAACAATATCTGAGTACAGACATAAGTTAAACAAGTTGCCATAAGATGGCTAGCACAAACTGGGATACAAACGAAAGAGGCGCAGGCCTCCTGCGTGGGATCCTCCTAAACTACTCCTGGTCGTCATCGGCGGCCTGCACGTAGTAGTAGGCACCTCCAGTATAGTAGGCGTCGTCGTCGACGGTGGCGTCGGGCTCCTGGACTCCAGCATCTGGTTGCGACAACCAGAAAGAACGGAAAGAGGAAAAAGGAGGAGCAAAGCAACCGTGAGTACTCATCCAAAGTACTCGCAAGCAAGGAGCTACACTACATATGCATGTGTATATGTGTAAAGGGCCATATCAGTGGACTGAACTGCAGAAAGCCAGAATAAGAGGGGGATAGCTAATCCTGTCGAAGACTACGCTTCTGGCAGCCTCCGTCTTGCAGCATGTAGAAGAGAGTAGATTGAAGTTCTCCAAGTAGCATCGCATAGCATAATCCTACCCGGCGATCCCCTCCTCGTTGCCATGTTAGAGAGCGACCACCAGGTTGTATCTGGCACTTGGAAGGGTGTGTTTTATTATGTATCCGGTTCTAGTTGTCATAAGGTCAAGGTACAACTCCAGGTCGTCCTGTTACCGAAGATCACGACTATTTGAATAGATTAACTTCCACTGCGGTGCACCACATAACCCAACACGCTTGATCCCATTTGGCGGACACACTTTCTCGGTCATGCCCGCCTTGGAAGATCAACACGCCGCAACCCCACCTAGGCCAACAGAGAGGTCAAGACGCCGTCTAAACCTAAGCGCATGACAGGTGCCCCATCGCCCATAGCACACCAAGACGCTAAGTAGGGCGGCCGAAAGGAGACCTAGCCTAGCAGCGTTCCATCAATCCGACGCTACGCCGCCGCCGACGTCACGAAGGCTTGGCTGATACCACGACATCGAGTGCCCATAACTTTCCCACGTAGTTGGTTAGTGTGTATAGACCAAATGGCCAGACTCAGATCAAATACCAAGAACTCGTTAAGCGTGTTATTATGAAGTAACCGCGGACGCCGACCAGGGCCAGACCCACCTCTCTCTTAGGTGGTCTCAACCTGCCCTGTCGCTCCGCCACAAAGATCCACTCGCGGGTACTCCTCGAGCCGACCCGACTTTAGTCACCACATGTATCATGTATAAAGTATATAGTAAATACCCGCGATCACCTCCCTAGTGATCACGGCCCGATAGTATAGCATGGCAGACAGACAAGTATGTAGGGCCACTGATGAAATACTAGCATCCTATACTAGGCATGTAGGATTACAAGTAAAGGTAACAACAATAGGAGCAATGACAGGCTATGCATCAGAATAGGATTAACGGAAAGCAGTAACATTGCTACACTAGTCTAATGCAAGCAGTATAAAGTATAATAGGCGATATCTGGTGATCAGGGGGGGAGCTTGCCTGGTTGCTCTGGCAAGAAGGAGTCGTCAACACCGTAGTCGAATTGGGAGTCACCGGCAGCCTCAGGGTCTACCGGAAAGAAGTAACAGAGGGGGAACACAATAAATAACAGAGCAATCAAAGCATCCCAAAGCGTAACATGGCAATACGCGGTGCTAGAGGTGACCTAACGCGGTAGGAGGTGATACCGACGAAGGGGGGGAACATCCGGGAAAGTATCCTCGGTGTTTCGCGTTTTGGGGCAGATGAACCGGAGGGGGAAAGTTATGTGTTCGATATGCTAGGGGTGTGTGGCGGACGAACGGGCTGCGTATTCATATTCGTCTCGTCGTTCTGAGCAACTTCCATGTACAAAGTATTTTCATCTGAAGTACGGTTTATTTTATATTAATTTTCAAAGTTTTAACTCATTTTCTATATTATTATTATTATTATTATTAAATTAATTCAAAAAAGAATTATTGCGTCATCGTGACATCAGCGTGACGTCAGCGGTCAAAGTTTACCGTTGACCAGTCAACTGACGGGTGGGTCCCATTTGTCATTGACTAGGATTAACTAAACATGTTAATTATTTTAATTACTTGATTAGGTTAACTAATTCTAATTGGTTTAGTTAAACAAAATTAATTAACTCAATTATTTCACTAATTAATTAATTTATTATTACTTTTACTAATTTCATTTTCATTTTTTTAAACATTCTGGGCAGTGGGCCCCGTTTGGAAGTACCTAGCGAGCGGGCGACGGGCGCTGGGCGCCAACCCGAGCAAGGCGCCGCCAAATACATGGGCGCCAAGTGCGTGCCGGAGGCGGCGAAGGGAGGCGCGTTGCCGTGGGAGGGGGGCGCGGCGGGCGCGGCCAAGAAGAGCAAAGAAGATGACGAAGGGCGAGGCTGCTGGGCGCAGCAAGGGCGCGAGGCGGATGGCGACGCTGGGGCTTGCGAAAGCCGGGGCGAAGGCGCAACGGGCGCGAGGCGAGGGTGCGGCGTGTTACGGGCGCGCTGCACAGACGACGAAGGCCGAGCGCAGCATGAGGGGCTACGGACGCGGCGGCGGCGTTGCGGGCGCGGGTGCCGCGGCGAAGTGGAAGTGGAAGGGCGCGGGCCAGGGATGAGCGAGGCGCAGGACACGTGCGCGGTGCGAGTACGGCCCAGAGCGTGGGTAGCGCGCTACTGTGGAGGGGGAAGGCGGCGGCCTCTGAGCGGCTGCAGGCGCGGGCAGGGAAAGAGGAGGAGATGCCGGGGCCTCACCACGGGGTCGTGGGGTCTAGGCAGTGGAGGGCGAGGAGGAGGACGGGGACGTCATTCCGGCGGGGAGGTAGGACGTCGTGGTGGCTCCGTGCGGCGGCGGGGTCCGGTGACGGCGTCGGGAGAGGACAGCGAGGCGACGGCGGAGACGGCGGAGACGGCGGGTTCGGGCGCGCCGGGGTCGGGGGCGACGGGATCGGGGCGTCGGTTGCCCCTGATCCAGATCCACTCGGGGCGGGGTGCGAGAGAGAGTGGGGGAACAAGGGGAGTGGGGGTGGTAGCGGTTTAGGGTTTGGTCTAGTGGGGGATAAGAGGGAACGGGGTGGGCCGGCCTGGCGGCCCGTCGGCCTGCTGGGCCGAGGCCTAGATGGCCAGGGGATTCTCTCCCTCTCTTTTATTTCCTTTCGGTTTTCTTTTTAATTTACTTTTGTTAGTTTAGTTTCTTCAAAATACCAAGTTAGCACCTAAATTAGTATTATCAAAATAGGCCACTGCCAAACCTAGTTTGGGCCCAAAATTATTTAGTTTAATATTTTTATATTTTTAAAAGAAATTAAATTATTATTTTAGCCACTGTTTTAATTAGTTCAGGGCATTTAAACACTTTGTAAAAGGTTGGTTCCACCATCAAAACTAGTTAGGGATTATGGGACACATGATGAACATTTTAGTTTTAATGTTTCAAAACTTTTGTTGTTTGCCTAAAATTCAAATTTGATTTCGAAACGTTTTGATCTAACGCGAGGTTAGCAACTCTAATCGAGGTGACGTGGCATCATTAGGAAAGGTTTACTGTAGCTTGATTATCCGGGCGTCACAACTCTCCTCCACTACAAGGAATCTCGTCCCGAGATTTAAGAGGGGGGGGGGTTGATGACCCACAAGTATAGGGGATCTATCGTAGTCCTTTCGATAAGTAAGAGTGTCGAACCCAACGAGGAGTAGAAGGAAATGATAAGCGGTTTTCAAAGAAGGTATTCTATGCAAGTATCTTGAAATAAGTGGTAACAGATAGTTTTGTGATAAGATAAATTGTAACGAGCAACAAGTAACAAAAGTAAATAAGGTGCAGCAAGGTGGCCCAATCCTTTTTGTAGCAAAGGACAAGCTAGAACAAACTCTTATAATAGGAAAAGCGCTCTCGAGGACACATGGGAATATCGTCAAGCTAGTTTTCATCACGTTCATATGATTCGCGTTCGGTACTTTGATAATTTGATATGTGGGTGGACCGGTGCTTGGGTGCTGTTCTTACTTGAACAAACATCCCACTTATGATTAACCTCTATTGCAAGCATCCGCAACTACAACAAAAGTATTAAGGTAAGCCTAACCATAGCATGAAACATATGGATCCAAATCAGCCCCTTACGAAGCAACACATAAACTAGGGTTTAAGCTTACATCACTCTAGCAACCCATCATCTACTTATTACTTCCCAATGCCTTCCTCTAGGCCCAAATAATGGTGAAGTGTTATGTATTCGACGTTCACATAACACCACTAGAGGTTAGACAACATACATCTTATCAAAATATCGAAAGAATACCAAATTCACATGACTACTAATAGCAAGACTTCTCCCTTGTCCTCAGGAACAAACGTAACTACTCACAAAGCATATTCATGTTCATAATCAGAGGGGTAATAATATGCATAAAGGATCTGAACATATGATCTTCCACCAAGTAAACCAACTAGCATCAACTACAAGGAGTAATCAACACTACTAGCAACCTACTAGCACCAACCCCGGACTTGGAGACAAGAATTGGATACAAGAGATGAACTAGGGCTTGGAGATGAGATGGTGCTGGTGAAGATGTTGATGGAGATTGCCCTCTCCCTATGAGAGGAGCGTTGGTGATGATGATGACGATGATTTCCCCCTCCCGGGGGGGAGTGTCCCCGGCAGAACAGCTATGCCGGAGCCCTAGATTGGTTCCGCCAAGGTTCCGCCTCGTGGCGGCGGAGTCTCGTCCCGAAAGGTTGCCTATGATTTTTTTCTCATCGAAAGACTTCATATAGGAGAAGATGGGCATCGGAGAGCCACCAGGGGGCCCACGAGGTAGGGGGCGCGCCCAGGGGGGAGGGCGCGCCCCCACCCTCGTGAGCAGGGTGTTGGCCCCCTGGCCTTCATCTTTGGCGACGATTTTTCTTTATTTATTTTAAGGTATTCCGTGGAGTTTCAGGACTTTTGGAGTTGCGCAGAATAGTCCTTCAATTTTTTCTCCTTTTCCAAATTTAGAATTCCAAATTGTCGGCATTCTCCCTCTTCATGTAAACCTTGTAAAATAGGAGAGAATAGCCATAATTATTGTGACATAACGTGAAATAACAGCCCATAATGCGATAAATATCGATATAAAAGCATGACGCAAAATGGACGTATCAACTCCCCCAAGCTTAGACCTCGCTTGTCCTCAAGCGAAAAGCCGATAACAATAAATATGTCCTCATGTTTAGAGGTAGAGGCGTCGATAAAAATAAAATACGGACATGAAGGCATCATGATTATTCTCATAACAACAACATATATTGATTTTTCATATGATTACTTATGTTCAAATGATGATCTTTTCACAAAGCCAAAGTATGAATCAGAAACCTTATTGAGCACCAACAAATTATACCCTTAGTCATTAAAACAATTGCAATTTATCATAACATCGGAAAGATTCTATGTCAGAGCTTAAAAGCAAGTCCACATACTCAACTATCACTTAGTCTTTCATAATTGCTAACACTCATGCAATACTTGTGGTTACGGAGTCTTAACCGGACACAGAGAAAGATAGGGGCTTGTAGTTTTGCCCCACAACCTTTTACCTCAAGGGTAATGTCAACAATAACAATTCATGCTCCCCTACATCCAATTATATCTATATATATATATATATATCATGTTCTTTCCAACATGCCGGGCTTGCCAAAGGATAAAATGACAAAGGAAAGGTGAAGATCACCGTGACTCTTGCATAAGGTAGAGGATAATAATAAAAGATAGGCCCTTAGCAGAGAGAAGCAGAGGTTGCCATGCGCTTTTATGGTTGGATGCACAAAATCTTAATGCAAAAGAACGTCACTTTATATTGCCCCTTGTATGTGTTCCTTTATTATGCAGTCCGTCGCTTTTATTGCGTCCACAACAAGTTCGTACAAAGCTTATTTCTCTGCACTAATAAGTCATGCATATTTAGAGAGCAATTTTTATTGCTTGCACCGATGACAACTTACTTGAAGGATCTTACTCAAACCATAGGTAGATATGGTGGACTCTCATGGCTAACTGGTTTAAGGGTATTTGGAAGCACAAGTAGTATCTCTACTTGGTGCTGAGAATTTGGCTAGCATGAGGGGAAAAGGCAAGCTCAACATGTTAGGAGATCCATGACAATATACTTTATCTCAGATATAAGAAAACATAACTCATTACGTTGTCTTCCTTGTCCAACATCAACTCTTTAGCATGTCATATTTTAATGAGTGTTCCCAATCATAAAAGATGTCAATGATAATATATCTATATGTGAAACCTCTCTCTCCTTATTACTTCCTATTAATTGCAACGATGACCAAAGCCATATTTGCCAACTCCCAACAACTTTTAATCATCATACTCTTTCTATGTGAAGTTATTACTTTCAATAAGATCAATATGAACTCTTTGTTTCTTTTTATTCTTTTCTTTTATTCACCCAAGATCATGGCAAAGTAATCAAGCCCTTGACTCAACACTAATCTTTATTATATATAGCTCACGGACTCGATTGCATAGAGGGGTCATAAAGCAAAACTTCAAAACTAGATCATGCCATGAATTTATTCTACTATATCAAGATACTACTAATAGGATCGAACTAACAAAAATGGTAAAGCTAGGAGTTGTGATGGTGATACGATACCGGGGCACCTCCCCCAAGCTTGGCAGTTGCCAAGGGGAGTGCCCATACCCATGTGATTATGTCTCCTTCTTTGTTGTTGGCGGTGGAGGTGTTGTTGATGATGCAAGCTTGTCGTCCACCTTCCATGGCATAGGCTCACCCTCATAGAAGGATGATCGAGTCTCCGGAATCCTCAAATCTGCAACGGAAACATCGAAACGAAAATAGAGGATATTTGCGTGATACGGTCGTCAAAACCTTCGGGAGAATATATAATGAATTTTTACCGACCAAAATACGTATCGTGCAAGAAAACGGAGTCCGGAGGGCACACGAGGTGCTCACGAGGCAGGGGGGGTAGGGCGCGCCCTCCACCCTCGTGGAGGCCTCGTATCCTCCCCGGACTGCTACTTATTTTTCTATTTTTCAAAATATTCCAAAATGGAGAAATATTGCCTTAGAATTTGTTTTGGAGTCGGTTTATTTACCGTAACACATACCTATTCCTTTTCGGAGTCTGGAACGTTCTGGAAAGTGTCCCTTATGTATTCCTCCGGGGTTACGGTTTCAATAATATTAGTTTCAACATTTATAGGATTACCTGAGATGTAGTGTTTGACCCTTTGACCGTTTACCACCTTCGGATTTGTGCCTGCGAAGTTGTTGATTTTTATGGCACCGGAACGATAGACCTCCTCGATAACGTAGGGACCTTCCCATTTAGAGAGAAGTTTTCCTGCAAAAAAATCTTAAACGAGAGTTGTATAGCAATATATAATCACCTACATTGAACTCACGCTTTTGTATCCTTTTGTCATGCCATCTTTTAACTTTTTCTTTAAATAACTTGGCATTTTCATAGGCTTGGGTTCTCCATTCATCAAGTGAGCTAATATCAAATAACCTCTTCTCACCGGCAAGTTTGAAATCATAGTTGAGCTCTTTAATAGCCCAATATGCCTTATGTTCTAGCTCGAGAGGTAAGTGACATGCTTTTCCATAAACCATTTTATATGGAGACATACCCATAGGATTCTTATATGCAGTTCTATAGGCCCATAATGCATCATCAAGTTTCTTGGACCAATTCTTTCTAGACCTATTAACAGTCTTTTGCAAAATTAATTTGAGCTCTCTATTACTCAATTCTACTTGACCACTAGATCATGGGTGATAAGGAGATGCAATCCTATGATTAACATCATATTTAGCCAGCATTTTACGGAAAGCACCATGAATAAAATGTGAGCCACCATCAGTCATTAAATATCTAGGGACTCCAAACCTCGGAAAAAATAACTTCCTTAAGCATTTTAATAGAAGTGTTATGATCAGCACTACTAGTTGGAATAGCTTCTACCCACTTAGTAACGTAATCAACAACAACTAAAACATGAGTGTATCCATTAGAAGCAGGAAAAGGTCCCATATAATCAAAGCCCCAAACATCAAATGGTTCAATAACAAGTGAATAATTCATAGGCATTTCTTGACGTCCACTAATATTACCAATTCTTTGACATTCATCACAAGACAAAACAAACTTACGGGCATCTTTGAAGAGAGTAGGCCAATAAAAACCAGATTGCAATACCTTATGTGCAGTTCTATCTCCAGCGTGGTGTCCTCCATAAGCTTCGGAGTGACACTTGCGTAGGATCTGTTCCTGTTCATGCTCGTACACAACGCCTAATAACACCATCTACTCCTTCTTTATAAAGATGTGGGTCATCCCAAAAGTAATGTCGCAAATCATAAAAGAACTTTTTCTTTTGTTGGTATGTGAAGATAGGTGGTATAAATTTAGCAACAATATAATTAGCATAATCAGCATACCATGGAGTGCTACGAGAAGTGCTTATGACATTTAATTGTTCATCGGGAAAGCTATCATCAATAGGTAGTGGGTCATCAAGAACATTCTCTAACCTAGATAAGTTGTCTGCAACGGGGTTCTCAGCTCCTTTTCTATCAACAATATGCAAATCAAATTCTTGCAGCAAGAGAACCCATCTAATAAGTCTAGGTTTAGCATCTTTCTTTTCCATAAGATATTTAATAGCAGCATGATCGGTGTGAATAGTTACTTTAGAATCAACAATATAGGGTCTGAATTTATCACAAGCAAATACAACTGCTAAAAGTTCCTTTTCGGTAGTAGCATAATTTCTTTGAGCATTGTCTAGAGTCTTACTAGCATAATGGATAACATTTAACTTCTTATCAACTCTTTGCCCTAGAACAGCACCTACAACATAATCACTAGCATCACACATAATTTCAAAGGGTAAATTCCAATCAGGTGGCTGAACAACAAAAAAGTGAGACTAATGCTTTCTTAAGTGTTTCAAATGCTTCTACACAATCATCATCAAAGACAAATGGTACATCTTTTTGTAATAAATTATTCAGAGGTCGAGAGATTTTTGAGAAGTCCTTAATGAACCTCCTATAAAATCCGACATGACCAAGGAAACTTCTTATACCTTTGATGTCCTTGGGACATGGCATCTTTTCAATAGCATCAACCTTGGCTTTATCAACTTCAATACCTCTTTTAGAAACTTTGTGCCCCAAGACAATACCTTCATTAACCATAAAGTGGCACTTTTTCCAATTCAAGACAAGATTAGTTTCTTCACATCTCTGCAAAACTCGATCAAGATTGCTCAAGCAATCGTCAAAAGAGGAACCATAGACGGAAAAGTAGTCCATGAAAACCTCACAAATCTTTTCACAAAAGTCAGAGAATATAGCCATCATGCATCTTTGAAAGGTAGCAGGTGCATTACATAAACCAAAAGGCATACGTCTATAAGCAAAAGTACCAAAAGGGCATGTAAAAGTAGTGTTTGATTGATCTTTAGCCGACACAGGTATTTGAGAGAAACCAGAATAACCATCTAGAAAGCAATAATGTGTATGTTTGCATAATCTTTCTAGCATTTGATCAATAAAAGGTAAGGGTAATGATCTTTCTTAGTAGCTTTATTCAATCTGCGGAACTCAATTACCATCCTATAACTTGTGATAATTCTTTGCGGGATCAATTCATCTTTATCATTAGGGACAACAGTAATACCTCCCTTCTTAGGGACACAATGGACAGGACTTACCCAATCGACTATCAAAGAACGGGATAAATTATACCTGCCTCCAGGAGCTTGAGTATTTCTTTTCTTACAACTTCTTTCATTTTAGGATTCAAACGTCGTTGAGGATCACGAACTGGTTTGGCATCCGCTTCCAAATTTATTTTATGTTGACGTAGAGTGGGACTAATGCCCTTAAGATCATCGAGAGTATATCCAATAGCTGCACGGTGCTTCTTCAGAGTTTTCAATAATCTTTCTTCTTCATGCTCTGAAAGGTTAGCACTAATAATAACAATATATATTTTATTTTCATCCAGATAAGCATATTTAAGATTATCAGGCAACGGTTTAAGCTCAAACACGGGATCACCCTTGGGTGGAGGAGGATCCCCTAAGATTTCAACATGCAAATTGTGTTGCAGAATAGGTTCCTATTTAAAGAATACTTCATCTATTTCCCTTCTTTCATTCATGAACATCTCATTTTCATGGTCTAGCAAATAGTGTTCCAAAGGATCACTAGGAGGCACAACAATAGAAGTAAGACCAATAATTTCATCCTTACTAGGCAATTCTTCCTCACGATGTTGTTTACTAAATTTAGAGAAATTAAACTTATGAACCATATCATCCAAGCCAATAGTAACAACATTCTTTTCGCAGTCTATCTTAGCATTAACAGTATTCAAGAAGGGTCTACCAAAATAATGGGACAAAAGCTATCTTGTGGAGAACCAAGAACAAGGAAATCAGCGGGATATTTGGTTTTTCCACACAAGACTTCAACATCTCTAACAATTCCCATTGCAGATATAGTATCTCTATTGGCAAGTTTAATTGTAACATCAATATCTTCTAACTCAGCAGGTGCGATATCATGCATAATTTCTTTGTATAAGTCAATGGGTATAACGCTAGCACTAGCACCCATATCACATAAGCCATGATAACGATGATCTCCTATTTTAACAGAAATAACAGGCACGCCTACCACAGGTCTATGTTTATCTCTATCACAGGGTTTAGCAATTCTAGCAGTTTCACCAGAGAATTGAATGACATGCCCATCAATATTATCAGACAAGAGATCTTTAACAATAGCAATATTAGGTTCTACTTTGACTTGCTCAGGAGGTGTATAAGTTCTAGTATTGCTTTTACGAACAACAGTTCAAGCTTTAGCATGATCCTTTACTCTAACAGGGAAAGGTGGTTTCTCAACATAAGAGGTGGGAACAATAGGATCATTATAAGTGATAGTCTTTTCTTCAACTTTAATAGGTGCAGCTACTTTTACTTCTATGGGAGGATGATATTTAAACCACTTCTCCTTAGGGAGATCAACATAAGTAGCAAAAGATTCATAGAAAGAAGCTACTATCTCATAGTCAAGTCCATATTTAGTGCTAAACTTACGGAAAATATCGGTATCCATAAAAGATTTAACACAATCAAACTTAGGTGTCATACCTGACTCCTTACCTTCGTCGAGGTCCCAATCTTCAGAGTTGCGTTTAATTCTATCCAATAAATTCCATCTGAATTCAATAGTCTTCATCATAAAAGAGCCAGCACAAGAAGTGTCGAGCATGGTGCGATTGTTATCAGAAAGCCGAGCATAAAAACTTTGAATAATTATTTCTCTTGGAAGCTCATGATTGGGGCATGAATATAACATTGACTTAAGCCTCCCCCAAGCTTGATCGATGCTTTCTCCTTCGCGAGGCCAAAAATTATATATATAATTGTGATCACGATGAACAAGATGCATAGGGTAATACTTTTGATGAAATTCCAATTTCAATCTTTTATAGTTCCATGATCTCGTATCACATAGCCTATACCATGTCAATGCGTCTTCCTTCAAAGATAAAGGAAAAGCCTTCTTCTTAACAACATCATCGGGTACACCTACAAGCTTAAATAATCCACAAATTTCATCCATATATATTAAGTGCTAATGAGGGTGCTTTGTTCCATCTCCTGTAAAAGGATTAGCTAGCAGTTTTTCCATCATACCCGAAGGAAATTCAAAAGGAGTTTCATTTTCAATAGGTTCAAGAGGGTTGAGTAGGTTGAGGAGCAACTCTTTGTTCTCTTGGACGGAGTGAAGATACCCCGAACAAGCCCCTCAGACAATTACTTTCCATAGTAACAAGTGACAGAAAATTTCAGCACACTATATAAATTTTTCCTTACCAAATTCCACCTACCAAAGGTGCTTCACTCCCCGGCAACGGCGCCAGAAAAGAGTCTTGATGACCCACAAGTATAGGGGATCTATCGTAGTCCTTTCGGTAAGTAAGAGTGTCGAACCCAACGAGGAGCGAAGGAAATGATAAGCGGTTTTCAGCAAGGTATTCTCTGCAAGTACTGAAATAAGTGGTAACAGATAGTTTTGTGATAAGATAAATTGTAACGAGCAACAAGTAACAAAAGTAAATAAGGTGCAGCAAGGTGGCCCAATCCTTTTTGTAGCAAAGGACAAGCCGGAACAAACTCTTATAATAAGAAAAGCGCTCACGAGGACACATGGGAATATCGTCAAGCTAGTTTTCATCATGTTCATATGATTCACGTTCGGTACTTTGATAATTTGATATGTGGGTGGACCGGTGCTTGGGTGCTGTTCTTACTTGAACAAACATCCCACTTATGATTAACCTCTATTGCAAGCATCCGCAACTACAACAAAAGTATTAAGGTAAACCTAACCATAGCATGAAACATATGGATCCAAATCAGCCCTTACGAAGCAATGCATAAACTAGGGTTTAAGCTTACATCACTCTAGCAACCCATCATCTACTTATTACTTCCCAATGCCTTCCTCTAGGCCCAAATAATGGTGAAGTGTTATGTAGTCGACGTTCACATAACACCACTAGAGGTTAGACAACATACATCTTATCAAAATATCGAAAGAATACCAAATTCACATGACTACTAATAGCAAGACTTCTCCCTTGTCCTCAGGAACAAACGTAACTACTCACAAAACATATTCATGTTCATAATCAGAGGGGTAATAATATGCATAAAGGATCTGAACATATGATCTTCCACCAAGTAAACCAACTAGCATCAACTACAAGGAGTAATCAACACTACTAGCAACCTACTAGCACCAATCCCGGACTTGGAGACAAGAGTTGGATACAAGAGATGAACTAGGATTTAGAGATGAGATGGTGCTGGTGAAGATGTTGATGGAGATTTCCCTCTCCTGATGAGAGGAGCGTTGGTGATGATGATGACGATGATTTCCCCCTCCCGGAGGGAAGTGTCCCCGGCAGAACAGCTCTCTGGGAGCCCTAGATTGGTTCCGCCAAGGTTCCGCCTCGTGGCGGCGGAGTCTCGTCGAAAGGTTGCCTATGATTTTTTCTCAATGAAAGACTTCATATAGGAGAAGATGGGCATCGGAGAGCCACCGGGGGCCCACGAGGTTGGGGGGGCGCCCCCACCCTCATGAGCAGGGTGTGGCCTCCCTGGCCTTCATCTTTGGCGATGATTTTTCTTTATTTATTTTAAGGTATTCCGTGGAGTTTCAGGACTTTTGGAGTTGCGCAGAATAGGTCTCCAATATTTGCTCCTTTTCCACCCGAATTCCGGTGCGGCATTCTCCCTCTTCATGTAAACCTTGTAAAATAGGAGAGAATAGCCATAAGTATTGTGACATAACGTGAAATAACAGCCCATAATGCGATAAATATCGATATAAAAGCATGATGCAAAATGGACGTATCAGGGGTAAGGGGGGAAGGGGGGGGGGTAAGGGTGGAAGGGATTTGGTAACGAAATTCTAACGGATCTTCTCAGTCTTGGTTGCTCTTCTCGAAGAGGTTGATCCATAGTGTTGATGTCTTCATTTCCCTACATCAATGCATCATGATGAAGTTGTCATCCTTTCTTCGGGGGTTCCATCGTACTTACGAATAGGTAACGCGACAGATCGGCAACGACAGAATGCTATAAGGGTGATAATCTGGGATTAACCCATGAAGGAGCATGTGTGTACCTCTCGAACTGAAACTTAAGAAGATAATGAGAGCAAAGTAAGAAGGTACCATGAGAAGTTTCAATCGGATAGGCAATCGTTCGTTGCCTGAAACGAAGTGTGAAAGGGGTTCAAAGCAATAGGAATAAGTATTGCGTCTGAAACCAGAATAGAGCACTAGGAAGGTGGCTCGTGAATTACATACGAGGCCACGCGCGCGGAACCACCTTGCGAATAGGTGGTGTACAGGAGTCAGGTTTCGATCCTGTGGAACTGTGGGTTATGGGCCCACCATGTGGGGTTAAAAGTAGGAAGAGGGGTGGCGTCTTGCACGATCCTGTAAGCAAGGCATGTCAGAGAATAACCGGTCAGTTATGTTGGCAGCATCGTTGGTACCAAGGGCGAGGGACGAAGAGAACCATTTTCCTGCTCGTTGAACGAGGCAGACCAATAGGCAAAGTTCTCATCCATCGGTGGCTACCGGAATGTCATCAACAATAGTAACAGGGTCTTGCTGATAGAATTGTACACCGAGGTGTTTACATAAGTAGGAGAATATTACTACTTAGATCATATAGATCACAAGAAAGGTCAAGCCCATCAATGGAAAGGAAAAATATGATTATCAGATTAAACAGAACACATGGAAAGGAAAATGTGTTTATACACATATTTCAGGGGTATATCCTTCCCTAAGGACAAGCAGAACATGATATCCATGACATGATATAATGTAGAAAACCCTTTAGGTAAGGGGAGAGAAATTTCATGACATTACCCAGGCAACGGTGTTTGGATAAATGATAAAGAAAATTTTAGCATTGTGCTTCAAATGTTCTTATTGATGATAGGAGTACCACATACATGCTTCGAGATAGCATTGACATGGTCTTCAAGCAAAGGTCGGACTTTGGATACACAAAGGATCCATCAGGAACAACTTATAAAATAAGTCTTACGATTTCCTCATGGAAGAATCGCTAAGCTTGCTAAAAAGGAAACTATAACAATAGGTCCTCCGGCCAGGTGTGCTAGGCATGACATCATCTTACCGGGTCATATAAAGACCAATGTTATAACTCTTGGATATATGTTCCAACCATCATATCTGACCGAGATTCAGATCTGATTGGTGTTAGGATACCTCAAACTCAGGATGCTCAAGGAGAAAAGGTGCGACACAAATTGACGAGATGACATCGAAGATTCTCGGCAAATGAACTATGGAAGCGAGTTCCGAAACAAGAGTTCATCATTAAACCAAGAAGAAGATGAGGGGGTGGCTGATGGACTCAGCGACAATTCATTGTGATTTCCAAAAGATGGATGCCCACAATTATGTGAACAAGGAGATAACATTTGTCAGATCAAATGATATAATGATGTATGCTCGAGGAAAACATACACAATTTAAACAATGGTTGAAAGGTGCACCCGAAATATGGGCTTAGGTAGCCTGATCAATGTTAGACTGGTGATTTGATCACCAATGGTCGAAGAATGAATTATCGACCATTAACTTGAAAGCAATAGGGTTGCTAGAAGTTTTGAAGTCGCACGTCATAGTTCAATTGTCGGTTTTCCGGTTAGAAACAACACAGGGACCAAGGAATGAACGGATATGGCAAGAAGTATCACCAGTATCAAGAATTCTTAAGAGGTGGCGAAATTCTCACGACATTCTTGACATAGAAGATGGTAATACTCCAAGCTAAAGAACGAATGCTGGATAGCAAGGATCTCAAGGTATAACACGAAACACGAACAAGTTTGTGTTGAACGAAAGGCAATAAAGTGGTCGATGATAACACAAATCATCGAGGGGCAAGGATGGTATTTCTCATCATGAATTCGATTGATATCTTGTAAGAGCTCAGAATGTTGATGATCTTGACATCTGTCGAGAAATTCCATGTGGCTGCCATCGGACAACGACGACATCAAGAAAAAGGAATGGTGAAGCAAAAGACTACTGGAACCACGGATACGACACAAACTCAGAACCAAGCATTGTTGTTCAAGGCAATACGATATGACAAGGAAGATTGACATAAGCTTAGCTCATCGTCGAACATTGTGCTCCGGGAAGGACCAGGTAGCACAGTTAAAATTTAGCACAATAATGATATAGCCGATCATGTTAGGAATGACTTGAAGGATTATTAAACTCATAAGCAACAAAAAATTCTTAAGAGTTATTGAATCGAAGTGCGGAATCGATTCACTTATCGGTGTTCTTGGTTGACAAACAACCCAGAACCCATGAAGTGACAACAACACGGAAAGATAGTACTTCATCAAAAGTTCATAAGATGTAGTGCAATGGCATGATATCCTCGAGATACCAGGGGTTATACTCAAAGGTAGATCATAAAAGAGGTTGGCATACGTAATGATCTGGAGACGACAAGTACTTTTAACTTGTCCGAGAATGGGATCAAAGAAGAACAATCACGGTCGGAACCACGATTGCAAAGGACAAAATCATAGATAACAGATCAAATTATGCCCAGTGAATAATTAATGTTACGAGAAGCTATCAAGATAAGCTCAACATCGTTTCCATGCGCATGAACACAAAGTTCAAGGCCAACTCCCACTTCTCCAATGTATAACCTTTCAATCACTCCTCGCCTTCGACGAAGTTGTAGTGTAGAAATTTTATCTGGCTTAACACCAGTAGAGTATGACCCGTAGAAGTTACCGGGTTCATACAGATTAGGGAAGGCATTGGTTCAACCCATCGGCGCATCTTAGGAACATACACCACAAACTTCTCGAAGTAATTAACACAAGCTCGAAAGTAGAGCATGGTTGTCAAGGCAGAGGATACAATTTACCAAAGGCATTATGTATCAGGGTAAGAACTCATAAGATTTGAATGTGAATAATATCATCGGATAACAACCCAACAATGGGTATGGCGGTCCACAACGGGGCTGATGTGAGTATCGGCACTCAATCAGAGGAAGAAGGAATGCAAAGAGATCAAATTATAGAAACAACTGACTAATCTAAAGCTCAATTGCACAGGAATTATGAATTTCATGTCAAGAGATCAGAATCAAACGCTCTGATTAAGGATGGATAAGTTGAGTAGGCTTAGGGGTACAATCGATGGCAAGTTGATTGGTCGAGATCCAGCTCATGTTTTAAAATGACATCTGAGATGGAAAGATAAATTCTAGGATATGATTGAAGATCACGAGCATTAGCAACATATCAAATCAATGAAATCAAAATGATAATGGCAAGGGATGCCAATAAGATTACGAGACTTATGAGGTTAACCATAATGCCAGCAAGCAAGAATTTCAAGAGCAATAGGCTACTCAGGATTTTCGGAAGACCGAATGGTATTTCAAAGACTTTTGCGAAACACATAAACAACTGGGAATAAGAAGATGCTCATTAAGTGCGAGGAATTATCCGTAGGGGTATTTCTGTGGCAAGGAACTACAAGGCAGTAGCACAAAGGGTTCCCGGAACAACAGAGAGAATTTTGGGGTATCTTGTAATAACAAGATGAACTGGGAAACATTGTATGAATGGCGACTATATGTGGTTATCCATAAGGGTTTATCGATGGAAGGGAATTGTAAAAGCAATGACATAAAGTCTCAAGAGAACATCAGAGGGTATCTTCGGAATCTTCTGGTGCAGCAGGCGATCATCGGTAATAAGGTGCTCTCCGGGTGAAAGTGATCACGAGATCCTAATGTTAGATTTAGTAACCCAAATAGAAGAGAGATCAGAGTCCCAGAGTATAGACGAGGAATAAAAGATCCTAATACCACCCAATGGCGAGGTGGGCCCGTAAGCCATACAACCATGTTAGTAAAACAGTTTTTAGTGACTAGACTCAACTTCCGCCAAGGAGTGTGGAAGGGAGATTCCTACAGGCAGTCGGCTCTGATACCAACTTGTGACGCCCCAGAATTAATCGTACATTAATCATACACACAAACGTGTACGATCAAGATCAGGTACTCACGGGAAGATATCACAACACAACTCTAAAAAATAAAATAAGTCATACAAGCATCATAATACAAGCCAGGGGCCTCGAGGGATCGAATACAAGTGTTCGACCATAGACGAGTCAGCGGAAGCAACAATATCTGAGTACTGACATAAGTTAAACAAGTTGCCATAAGATGGCTAGCACAAACTGGGATACAAACGAAAGAGGCGCAGGCCTCCTGCCTAGGATCCTCCTAAACTACTACTGGTCGTCATCGGTGGCCTGCACGTAGTAGTAGGCACCTCCAGTGTAGTAGGTGTCATCGTCGACGGTGGCGTCGGGCTCCTGGACTCCAGCATCTGGTTGCCACAACCAGAAAGAACGGAAAGGGGAAAAAGGGGGAGCAAAGAAACCGTAAGTACTCATCCAAAGTACTCGCAAGCAAGGAACTACACTACATATGCATGGGTATATGTGTTGTTGGGGAACGTAGTAATTTCAAAAAAATTCCTACGCACACGCAAGATCATGGTGATGGCATAGCAACGAGAGGGGAGAGTGTATGTCCACGCACTCGTGAGACCGTGAAGAGGAAGCGTTATAACAACGCGGTTGATGTAGTCAGACGTCTTCACGATCCGACCGATCCAAGTACCGAACGCACGGCACCTCCGAGTTCAAAGACACGCTCAGCTCGATGACGATCCCGGGCTCCGATCCAAAGAAAGCGTCGGGGATGAGTTCCGTCAAGACGACGGCAGCGTGGTGACGATTATGATGCTCCACCGACGCAGGGCTTCGCCTAAGCTCATGACGATATGACTTCACCGGCGCAGGCTTCGCCTAAGCTCCATGACGATATGACCAAGTCGAATATGGTGGAGGGGCACCGCACACGGCTAAGGAACGATCCGTAGATCAACTTGTGTGTCCATGGGGTGCCCCTGCCCCGTGATATAAAGGAGGGAGGGAGGAGGAGGCTGGCCCTAGGAGGCGCGCCATGGGGAGTCCTACTCCCACCGGGAGTAGGATTCCCCTTCCTAGTCCAACTAGGAGTCCTTCCATGTATTAGGAGTAGGAGACAAGGAATGGGAAGAGAGAAGGGAAGGAAGGAGGGGTGCGGCCCCTCCCCTAGTCAATTCGGACTAGGCCATGCGAAGCGGCCTGCCCTAGGCAGCCCCTCTCTCTTTCCCGCAGGGCCCAATAAGGCCCAATACTTCTCCCGGCGAATTCCCGTAACTCTCCGGTACCCGAAAAATACCGAATCATTCGAACCTTTCCGAACTCCGAATATAGTCGTCCAATATATCGATCTTTACGTCTCGACCATTTCGAGACTCCTCGTCATGTCCCCGATCTCATCCGGGACTCCGAACTCCTTCGGTACATCAAAACTCATAAACTCATAATATAACTGTCATCGAAACCTTAGGCGTGCGGACCCTACGGGTTCGAGAACTATGTAGACATGACCTAGAACTGTTTCCGGTCAATAACCAATAGTGGAACCTGGATGTTCATATTGGCTCCTACATATTCTACGAAGATCTTTATCGGTCAAACCGCATAACAACATACGTTGTTCCCTTTGTCATTGGTATGTTACTTGCCCGAGATTCGATCGTCGGTATCCAATACCTAGTTCAATCTCGTTATCGCAAGTCTCTTTACTCGCTTCGTAATACATCATTTCATAACTAACTCATTAGTTACAATGCTTGCAAGGCTTAGGTGATGAGTATTACCGAGAAGGCCCAGATACCTCTCCGATAATCGGAGTGACAAAACCTAATCTCAATTATGCCAACTCAACATATACTTTTGGAGACACCTGTAGAGTACCTTTATAATCACCCAGTTACGTTGTGACGTTTGGTAGCACACAAAGTGTTCCTCCGGTAGACGGGAGTTGCATAATCTCATAGTTACAGGAACATGTATAAGTCATGAAGAAAGCAATAGTAACATACTAAACGATCAAGTGCTAAGCTAACGGAATGGGTCAAGTCAATCAGATCATTCAACTAATGATGTGATCCCGTTAATCAAATGACAACTCAAGTCTATGGTTAGGAAACATAACCATCTTTGATTAACGAGCTAGTCGAGTAGAGGCATACTAGTGACACTCTGTTTGTCTATATATTCACACATGTATTATGTTTCCGGTTAATACAATTCTAGCATTAATAATAAACATTTATCATGATGTAAGGAAATAAATAATAACTTTATTATTGCCTCTAGGGCATATTTCCTTCAGTCTCCCACTTGCACTAGAGTCAATAATCTAGTTCACATTGCCATGTGATTTACCAGCAATAGGTCACATCACCATGTGATTAACACCCATAGTTCACATCGATATGTGATCAACACCCAAAGGGTTTACTAGAGTCAGTAATCTAGTTCACATCGCTATGTGATTAACACCCAAAGAGTACTAAGGTGTGATCATGTTTTGCTTGTGAGATAATTTTAGTCAACGGGTCTCACATTCAGATCCGTAAGTATTTTGCTAATTTCTATGTCAACAATGCTCGCAAGGAGCTATTCTAGCTAATTGCTCCCACTTTCAATATGTATCTAGATCGAGACTTAGAGTCATCCAGATCGGTGTCAAAACTTGCATCGACGTAACCCTTTACTGACTAACCTTTGTCACCTCCATAATCGAGAAATATTTACTTATTCCACTAAGGATAATTTTGACCGCTGTCCGATGATCTACTCTTAGATCACTATTGTACTCCTTGCTTAACACAAAGATAGGGTATACAATAGATCTGGTACACAGCTTGGCATACTTTATAGAACCTATGGTCGAGGCATAGGGAATGACTTTCATTCTCTTTCTATCTTCCGCCGTGGTCGGGCTTTGAGTCTTACTCAATTTCACACCTTGTAACACAGTGCAAGAACTCTTTCTTTGACTGCTCCATTTTGAACTACTTCAAAATCTTGTCAAGGTATGTACTCATTGAAAAACTTATCAAGCGTCTTGATCTATCTCTATAGATCTTGATGCTCAATATGTAAGCAGCTTCACCGAGGTCTTTCTTTGAAAAACTCCTTTTAAACACTCCTTTATGCTTTGCAGAATAATTCTACATTATTTCCGATCTACAATATGTCATTCACATATACTTATCGAAATGCTGTAGTGCTCCCACTCACTTTCTAGTAATTACGTGCTTCATCGCAAGTCTGTATAAAACTATATGCTTTGATCAACTTATCAAAGTGTATATTCCAACTCCGAGATGCTTGCACCAGTCCATAGATGGATCGCTGGAGCTTGCTTATTTTGTCAGCACCTTTAGGATTGACAAAACCTTCTGGTTGCATCATATACAACTCTTCTTCAAATCCATTAAGGAATGTAGTTTTGTTTATCCATTTGCCAGATTTCATAAAAATGCGGCAATTGCTAACATGATTTGGACAGACTTAAGCATCGCTACGAGTGAGAAAATTTCATCGTAGTCAACACCTTGAACTTTGTCAAGAACCTTTTTCGACAAGTCTAGCTTTGTAGCTAGTAACACTACTATCAATGTCCGTCTTCCTCTTGAAGATCCATTTATTTTCTATGGTTTGCCGGTCATCGGGCAAATCCATCAAAGTCCATACTTTGTTCTCATACATGGATCATATCTCAGATTTCATGGCCTCAAACCATTTTGCGGAATCTGGGCTCATCATCGCTTCTTCATAGTTCGTAGGTTCACCATGATCTAGTAGCATGACTTCCAGAATAGGATTACCGTACCACTCTGGTGCGGATCTCACTCTGGTTGACCTACGCGGTTCGGTAGTAACTTGATCTGAAGTTACATGATCATCATCATTAGCT
Organism: Aegilops bicornis; assembly: GCA_021605145.1. Classification (NCBI taxonomy): domain Eukaryota; kingdom Viridiplantae; phylum Streptophyta; class Magnoliopsida; order Poales; family Poaceae; genus Aegilops; species Aegilops bicornis. The sequence continues at coordinate 356,270,205 of CM038675.1, read as the reverse complement.
TCCTCACTAATTGGTGTAGTAGTCACAGGAACAGATTTCTGTGATGAACTACTTTCCAATAAGGGAGAAGGTACAATTACCTTATCAAGTTCTACTTTCCTCCCACTCACTTCTTTCGAGAGAAACTCCTTCTCTAGAAAGGATCCATTTTTAGCAACGAAAAACTTGCCTTTGGATCTGTGATAGAAGGTGTACCCAATAGTTACCTTTGGGTATTCTATGAAGACGCACTTCTCCGATTTGGGTTCGAGCTTATCAGGTGAAAACTTTTTCACATAAGCATCACAACTCCAAACTTTTAAGAAACGATACTTAGGTTTACATCGTTAAACCATAGTTCATATGGTGTCGCCTCAACGGATTTAGATGGTGCCCTATTAAACGTGAATGCAGCTGTCTCTAATGCATAACCCCAAAACAATATTGGTAAATCGGTAAGAGACATCATTGATCGCACCATATCAAAATAAAGAAATGCTGATTCTGACGTTCGGACACACCATAACGTTGTGGTGTTCCAGTGGCGTGAGCGATGAAACTATTCCACTTTATTTTAATTGAAGACCAAACTCGTAACTCAAATATTTATCTCCACGATCGATCGCAGAAACTTTATTTTCTTGTTACAATGATTTTCTACTTCACTCTGAAATTCTTTGAACTTTTCAACTATTTCAGACTTATGTTTCATCAAGAAGATATACGCATATCTGCTCAAATCATCTGTGAAGATTAGAAAATAATGATACTTGCCACGAGCATCAACACTCATTGGATCGCATACATCGGTATGTATTATTTCCAACAAGTCAAGAGCTCGCTCCATTGTTCCGAGAACGGAGTTTTAGTCATCTTGCCAAAAAGGCACGGTTCGCAAGCATCAAATGATTCATAATCAAGTGATTCCAAAAGCCCATCAGTATGGAGTTTCTTCATGCGCTTTACACCAATATGACCTAAACTGCAGTGCCACAAATAAGTTGCACAATCATTATTAACTTTACATCTTTTGGTTTCAACATTATGAATATGTGTATCACACGATCGAGATCCAACAAACCATTTTCATTGGGTGTATGACCATAGAAGGTTTTACTCATGTAAACAGAATAATAATTATTCTCTAACTTACATGAATAACCGTCTTGCAATAAACATGATCAAATCATATTCATGCTCAACGCAAACGCCAAATAACATTTATCTAGGTTCAACACTTATCCCGAGAGTATAGGGAGTGTGCGATGATGATCATATCAATCTTGGAACTACTTCCAACACTCATCGTCACTTCCCCTTCAACTAGTCTCTGTTTATTCTGTAACTCCTGTTTCGAGTTACTAATCTTAGCAACCGAACAAGTATCAAATACTCAGGGGCTACTATAAACATTAGTAAGGCACACATCAATAACCTGTATATCAAATATAACCTTGTTCACTTTGCCATCCTTCTTATCCGCCGAATACTTGGGGTAGTTCCGCTTCCAAAGGACCAGTTCCATTGCAGCAAAAGCACTTAGTCTCGTGCTCAGTCCAGATTTGGGCTATTTCACTCGAACAAAGCAACTTGCTTGCCGCTCTTCTTGAAGTTCCCCTTCTTTCCTTTGCCCTTTTCCTTGAAACTAGTGGTCTTGTCAATCATCAACACTTGATGCTCTTTTCTTGATTTCTACCTTCGCCGATTTCCAAAGCATCACGTAAGAGCTTGGGAATTACTTTTGTCATCCCTTGCATATTATAGTTCATCACGAAGTTCTACTAACTTGGTGATGGTGACTAGAGAATTCTGTCAATCACTATCTTATCCGGAAGATTAACTCCCACTTGATTCAAGCGATTGAAGTACCCGGACAATCTGAGCACATGCTCACTAGTTGAGCGATTCTCCTCCATCTTTTAGCTATAGAACTTGTTGGAGACTTCATATCTCTCAACTCGGTATTTGCTTGAAATATTAACTTCAATTCTCGGAACATCTCATATGGTCCATGACGCTCAAAACGCCTTTGAAGTCCCGATTCTAAGCCATTAAGCATGGTGCACTAAACTATCAAATAGTCATCATATTGAGCTAGCCAAACGCTCATAACGTATGCATCCGCTTCCTGCAATAGGTCTGTCACCTAGCGGTGCATTAAGGACATAATTCTTCCGTGCAGCAATGAGGATAAACCTCAGATCACGCATCCAATCCGCAACATTGCTACTAACATTTTTCAATACAATTTTCTCTAGGAACACATATAAAAACATAGGGAATCAAAAACATAGGGAAGCAACAACGCGAGCTATTGATCTACAACATAATTTGCAAAATACTACCAGGACTAAGTTCATGATAAATTTAAGTTCAATTAATCATATTACTTAAGAACTCCCACTTAGATAGATATCTCTCTAGTCATCTAAGTGATCACGTGATCCAAATCAACTAAACCATACCGATCATCACGTGAGATGGAGTAGTTTTCAATGGTGAACATCAATATGTTGATCATATCTACTATATGATTCACGCTCGACCTTTCGGTCTCCGTGTTCCGAGGCCATATCTGCATATGCTAGGCTCGTCAAGTTTAACCCGAGTATTTTATGCGTGTGCAAACTGGCTTGCTCCGTTGTAGATGGACGAGAACTTATCACACCCGATCATCACGTGGTGTCCGGGTACTACAAACTTTTAGCAACGGTGCATACTCGGAAGAACACTTCTTGATAATTTTAGTGAGAGATCATCTTATAATGCTACCGTCAATCAAAGCAAGATAAGATGCATAAAGGATAAACATCACATGCAATCAATATAAGTGATATGATATGGCCATCATCATCTTGTGCTTGTGATCTCCATCTCCAAGCACCGTCATGACCACCATTGTCACCGGTAGCGACACCTTGTTCTCCATCAGAGCATCGTTGTCGTCTCGCCAACTATTGCTTCTACGACTATCGCTACTGTTTAGTGATAAAATAAAGCAATTACATGGCTTTTGCATTTCATACAATAAAGCGACAACCATATGGCTCCTGCCAGTTGCCGATAACTTGGTTACAAAACATGATCATCTCATACAATAAAATATAGCATCACGTCTTGACCATATCACATCACAACATGCCCCGCAAAAACAAGTTAGACGTCCTCTACTTTGTTGTTGCAAGTTTTACGTGGCTGCTACGGGCTAAGCAAGAACCGTTCTTACCTACGCATCAAAACCACAATGATAGTTTGTCAAGTTGGTGCTGTTTTAACCTTCGCAAGGACCGGGCGTAGCCACTCTCGGCTCAACTAAAGTGAGAGAGACAGACACCCGCCGGTCACCTTTAAGCAACGAGTGCTCGAAGCGGTGAAACCAGTCTCGCGTAAGCGTATGCGTAATGTCGGTCCGAGCCGCTTCATCTCACAATACCGCTGAACCAAAGTATGACATGCTGGTAAGCAGTATGACTTATATCGCCCACAACTCACTTGTGTTCTACTCGTGCATATGACATCAACGCATAAAACCAGGCTCGGATGCCACTGTTGGAGAACGTAGTAATTTTAAAAAATTTCCTACGCACACGCAGGATCATGGTGATGGCATAGCAACGAGAGGGGAGAGTGTATGTCCACGCACTCGTGAGACCGTAAGCGGAAGCGTTATAACAACGCTGGTTGATGTAGTCAGACGCCTTCACGATCCGACCGATCCAAGTACCGAACACAGCACCTCCGAAGTTCAGACATCGCTCAGCTCGATGACGATCCCCGGGCTCCGATCCAGCAAAGCGTCGGGGATGAGTTCCGTTAGCACGACGGCGTGGTGACGATTATGATGCTCCACCAACGCAGGGCTTCGCCTAAGCTCCGCGACGATATGACTTCACCGGCGCAGGGCTTCGCCTAAGCTCATGACGATATGACCAAGTGGAATATGGTGGAGGGGGCACCGCACACGGCTAAGGAACGATCCGTAGATCAACTTGTGTGTCCATGGGGTGCCCCTGCCCCAGATATAAAGGAGGGAGGGAGGAGCAGGCCGGCCCTAGGAGGGCGCGCCATGGGGAGTCCTACTCCCACCGAGAGTAGGATTCCCCTTTCCTAGTCCAACTAGGAGTCCTTCCATGTATTAGGAGTAGGAGACAAGGAAGGGGAAGAGAGAAGGGAAGGAAGGAGGGTGCGGCCTCCCCTAGTCCAATTCGGACTAGGCCATGCGGGCGCGGCCTGCCCTAGGCAGCCCTCTCTCTTTCCGCAGGGCCCAATAAGGCCCAATACTTCTCCCGGCGAATTCCCGTAACTCTCCGGTACCCGAAAAATACCGAATCATTCGAACCTTTCCGAACTCCGAATATAGTCGTCCAATATATCGATCTTTACGTCTCGACCATTTCGAGACTCCTCGTCATGTCCCCGATCTCATCCGGGACTCAACTCCTTCGGTACATCAAAACTCATAAACTCATAATATAACCGCCATCGAAACCTTGTTGCGTGCGGATTCTACGGGTTCGAGAACTATGTAGACATGACCTAGAACTTTTTCCGGTCAATAACCAATAGTGGAACCTGGATGTTCATATTGGCTCCTACATATTCTACTTAAGATCTTTATCGGTCAAACCGCATAACAACATACGTTGTTCCCTTTGTCATTGGTATGTTACTTGCCCGAGATTCGATCGTCGGTATCCAATACCTAGTTCAATCTCGCTATCGCAAGTCTCTTTACTCGCTTTCGTAATACATCATTTCATAACTAACTCATTAGTTACAATGCTTGCAAGGCTTAGGTGATGAGTATTACCGAGAAGGCCCAGAGATACCTCTCCGACAATCGGAGTGACAAAACCTAATCTCAATTATGCCAACTCAACATATACTTTTGGAGACACCTGAGAGTACCTTTATAATCACCCGATTACGTTGCCAGGACGCTTTGGTAGCACACAAAGTGTTCCTCCGGTAGACGGGAGTTGCATAATCTCATACTTACAGGAACATGTATAAGTCATGAAGAAAGCAATAGTAACATACTAAACGATCAAGTGCTAAGCTAATGGAATGGGTCAAGTCAATCAGATCATTCAACTAATGATGTGATCCCGTTAATCAAATGACAACTCATGTCTATGGTTAGGAAACATAACCATCTTTGATTAACGAGCTAGTTGAGTAGAGGCATACTAGTGACACTCTGTTTGTCTATATATTCACACATGTATTATGTTTCCGGTTAATACAATTCTAGCATGAATAATAAACATTTATCATGATGTAAGGAAATAAATAATAACTTTATTATTGCCTCTAGGGCATATTTCCTTCATGTGTAAAGGGCCATATCAGTGGACTGAACTGTAGAAAGCCAGAATAAGAGGGGGATAGCTAATCCCGTCGAAGACTACGCTTCTGGCAGCCTCCGTCTTGCAGCATGTAGAAGAGAGTAGATTGAAGTCCTCCAAGTAGCATCGCATAGCATAATCCTACCCGGCGATCCCCTCCTCATCGCCCTGTTAGAGAGCGACCACCGGGTTGTATCTGCCACTTGGAAGGGTGTGTTTTATTAAGTATCTGGTTCTAGTTGTCATAAGGTCAAGGTACAACTCTAGGTCGTCCTGTTACCGAAGATCACGGCTATTCGAATAGATTAACTTCCCTGCAGGGGTGCACCACATAACCCAACACGCTTGATCCCATTTGGCGGACACACTTTCTGGGTCATGCCCGGCCTCGGAAGATCAACACGCCATAGCCCCACCTAGGCTAACAGAGAGGCCAAAGACGCCGGTCTAAACCTAAGCGCATCGGGATGGGGCCCATCGCCCATAGCATACCCGCATGTTAAGTAGGGCGGCCGAAAGAAGACCTAGCCTAGCAGTGCATTCCAGTCCAATCCAAATACAAGGCCGCTTAGTTGTCGACGCCACGAAGGCTTCTACCGATACCACGACGCCGAAAGTGCCCATAACTTTCCCACGTAGTTGGTTAGTGCGTATAGACCAAATGGCCAGACTCAGATCAAATACCAAGAACTCGTTAAGCGTGTTATTATGAAGTAACCGCGGACGCCGACCAGGGCCAGGCCCACCTCTCTCCTAGGTGGTCTCAACCCGCCCTGTCGCTCCGCCACAAAGATCCACTCGTGGGTACTCCTCGAGCCGACCCGACTTTAGTCACCACATGTATAATGTATAAAGTATATAGTAAAGGGTTAATTATCCTTTTGCCCTTAGTGGTGTCCATCTACTCAGTTTTGCCCTCAGATGCAAATTGTGCTCAGTTTTGCCCCTAGTCCGTGCGCACCGACTCGTTCTGTGAACTTTGGCGTCTACGCCAGTCAACGCTTTGACTCGGCCCTTACAGTGGGACCAAAGCGCAGAGGCGGCCAATTTTATTCAGAACGTTGCACGCGTGGCTTGTGGGACCCAGCAGAGAGCCGTTGAGCATAGAGCCGTTGCGGGTGTGCTATATAAGCGGGCGACAGCGGCGGTGACCACGGCGACTGTTGGAGAACGTAGTAATTTCAAAAAAATTCCTACGCACACGCAGGATCATGGTGATGGCATAGCAACGAGAGGGGAGAGTGTATGTCCACGTACCCTCGTAGACCGTAAGTGGAAGTGTTATAACAACGCGGTTGATGTAGTCGTACGTCTTCACGATCCGACCGATCCAAGTACCGAACGCACGGCACCTCCGAGTTCAAAGACACGCTCAGCTCGATGACGATCCCCGGCTCCGATCCAAAGAAAGCGCCGGGATGAGTTCCACAAGACGACGGCGTGGTGACGATGATGATGCTCCATCGGCGCAGGGCTTCGCCTAAGCTCCGCGACATATGACCGAAGTGGAATATGGTGGAGGGGGGCACCGCACACGGCTAAGGAACGATCCGTAGATCAACTTGTGTGTCATGGGGTGCCCCCGCCCCGTGATATAAAGGAGCAAGGGGGAGGAGGCCGGCCCTAGGTGGGGCGCGCCAAGTGTGGAGTCCTACTAGGACTCCCTAGTCCTAGTAGGATTCCACCTCCCTTGTTGGAGTAGGAGAAGGGGAAAGAGGGGGAGATGAATAAGGAAAAGGGGGTTGCGCCCCTTGTCCAATTCGGACCAGAGGGGGGCCCAAACCTCCTTCCTTTTGGCCTCTCTCCTCTATTCCCGTATGGCCCAATAAGGCCCATATACTCCCCGGCGAATTCCCGTAACTCTCTGGTACTCCGAAAAATACCCGAATCACTCGGAACCTTTCCGAACTCCGAATATAGTCGTCCAATATATCGATCTTTACGTCTCGACCATTTCGAGACTCCTCGTCATGTCCCCGATCTCATCCGGGACTCCGAACTCCTTCGGTACCTCAAAACTTATAAACTCATAATATAACTGTAATCGAAACCTTAAGCGTGCGGACCCTACAGGTTCGAGAACTATGTAGACATGACCTAGAACTATTCTTGGTCAATAACCAATAGCGGAACCTGGATGCTCATATTGGCTCCTACATATTCTACGAAGATCTTTATCGGTCAAACCGCATAACAACATACGTTGTTCCCTTTGTCATCGGTATGTTACTTGCCCGAGATTTGATCGTCGGTATCAAATACCTAGTTCAATCTCGTTACTGGCAAGTCTCTTTACTCGTTACGTAATGCATCATTCCGTAACTAACTCATTAGCTACATTGCTTACAAGGCTTATAGTGATGTGCATTACCGAGAGGGCCCAGAGATACCTAACCGATAATCGGAGTGACAAAACCTAATCTCGAAATACGCCAACCCAACATGTACCTTTGGAGACACCTGTAGTACTCCTTTATAATCACCCACTTACGTTGTGACGTTTGGTAGCACCCAAAGTGTTCCTCCGGTAAACGGGAGTTGCATAATCTCATAGTTACAGTAACATGTATAAGTCATGAAGAAAGCAATAGCAATATACTAAACGATCAAGTGCTAGGCTAACGGAATGGGTCATGCCAATCACATCATTCTCCTAATGATGTGATCCCATTAATCAAATAACAACACATGTCTATGGTTAGGAAACATAACCATCTTTGATTAATGAGCTAGTCAATTAGAGGCATACTAGTGACATTAAGTTTGTCTATGTATTCACACATGTATCATGTTTCCGGTTAATACAATTCTAGCATGAATAATAAACATTTATCATGAAATAAGGAAATAAATAATAACTTTATTATTGCCTCTAGGGCATATTTCCTTCAGTCTCCCACTTGCACTAGAGTCAATAATCTAGTTCACATCATCATGTGATTCAACACTAATATTCACATCCTGTATGTGATTAACACCCATAGTTCACATCGTCATGTGGCCAACACCCAAAGGGTTTACTAGAGTCAATAATCTAGTTCACATCGCTATGTGATTAACACCCAAGGAGTACTAAGGTATGATCATGTTTTGCTCGTGAGAGAAGCTTAGTCAACGGGTCTGTCACATTCAGAGCCGTATGTATTTTGCAAATATTCTATGTCTACAATGCTCTGCACGGAGCTACTCTAGCTAATTGCTCCCACTTTCAATATGTATCCAGATTGAGACTTAGAGTCATCTGGATTAGTGTAAAAAGCTTGCATCGATTACGACGGGCTCTTTTATCACCTCCATAATCGAGAAATATTTCCTTAGTCCTCACTAAGGATGTTCTTGACCAATGTCCAAAGGATCTACTCCTAGATCACCATTGTACTACCTTCCCAAAAAACAGAGCAAGGTATACAATAGGTCTGGTACATAGCATAGCATACTTTATAGAACCTATGACTGAGGCATAGGGAATGACTTTCATTCTCTTTTCTATTTTCTGCCGTGGTCGGGATTTGAGTCTTACTCAATTTCACACCTTGTAACACAGGCAAGAACTTTTCTTTGACTGTTCCATTTTGAACTACTTCAAAATCTTGACAAGGTATATACTTATTGAAAAAACTTATCAAGCGTCTTGATCTATCTCAATAGATCTTGATGCTCAATATGTAAGTAGCTTTATTGAGGTCTTTCTTTTAAAGAACTCCTTTCGAATACTCCTTTGTGCTTTGCAGAATAATTCTACATTATTTCCGATCAACAATATGTCATTCACATATACTTATCGTAAAATCTTGTAGTGCTCCCACTCACTTTCTTGTAAATACAGGCTTCTCCAAAAGTCTCAGATAAAACCATATGCTTTGATCACACTACCAAAGCGTTTATTCCAACTCCGAGATGCTTGCACCAGTCCATAGATGGATTGCTGAAGCTTGCACATTTTGTTAGCTCTTTTAGGATTGACAAAACCTTCGGTTTGCATCATATGCAACTCTTCTTTAATAAATCCATTAAGGAATGCAGTTTTGACATCCATTTGCCAGATTTCATAAAATGTGGCAATTGCTAACATGATTCGGACAGACTTAAGCATCGTTACGAGTGAGAAAATATCATCGTATTCAACACCTTGAACTTGTCGAAAACCTTTTGCAACAAGTTGAGCTTTGTAGATAGTAACACTAATATCAGTGTCCGTCTTCCTCTTGAAGATCCATTTATTTAACATGGCTTGCTGATCATCGAGTAAGTCAATCAAAGACCATACTTTGTTCTCATACATGGATCCTATCTCAGATTTCATGGCCTCAAGCCATTTCGCGGAATCTGGGCTCATCATCGCTTCCTCATAGTCCGTAGGTTCATCATGGTCTAGTAACATGACTTCCGAACACGATTACCGTACCACTCAGTGCGGATTTTACTCGGAAGACCTACGAGGTTTGGTAGCAACTTGATCTCAAGTTTTATGATCATCATCATTAACTTCCTCACTAATTGGTGTAGGAATCATGGAACTGATTTACGTGATGAACTACTTTCCAATAAGGGAGAAGGTACAATTACCTCATCAAGTTCTACTTTCCTCCCACTCACTTCTTTCGAGAGAAACTTCTTCTCTAGAAAGGATCCATCTTAGCAACGAAAAACTTGCCTTCGGATCTGTGGTAGAAGGTGTACCCAATAGTTACCTTTGGGTATTCTATGAAGACGCACTTCTCTGATTTGGGTTCGAGCTTATCGTGTGAAAACTTTTCACATAAGCATCACAACTCCAAACTTTAAGAAACGACAGCTTAGGTTTACTGTTTAAACCATAGTTCATACGGTGTCGTCTCAACGGATTTAGATGGTGCCCTATTAAACGTGAATGCAGCTGTCTCTAATGCATAACCCCAAAACGATAGTGGTAAATTGGTAAGACACATCATAGATCGCACCATATTAAAATAAAGTACGATTACGACGTTCGGACACACCATCACGTTGTGGTGTTCCAGGTGGCGTGAGCTATGAAACTATTCCACATTGTTTTAATTGAAGACCAAACTCGTAACGCAAATATTCATCTCCACGATCAGATCGCAGAAACTTTATTTTCTTGTTGCGATGATTTTCCACTTCACTCTGAAATTCTTTGAACTTTTCAACTATTTCAGACTTATGTTTCATCAAGAAGATATACCCATATCTGCTCAAATCATCTTGTGAAGGTCAGAAAATAATGATACTTGCCACGAGCATCAACACTCATTGGATCGCATACATCGGTATGTATTATTTCCAATAAGTCAAGATCTCGTTACATTGTTACGAACAACGGAGTTTCAGTCATCTTGCCCAAAAGGCACGGTTCAAAGCATCAAATGATTCATAATCAAGTGATTCCAAAACCCATCAACATGGAGTTTCTTCATGCGCTTTACACCGATATGACCCAAACGGCAGTGCCACAAATAAGTTGCACTATCATTGTTAACTTTGCATCTTTTGGCATCAATATTATGAATATGTGTATCACTACTATCGAGATCCAACAAATTATTTTCATTGGGTGTATGACCATTGAAGGTTTTATTCATGTAAACAGAACAACAATTATTCTTTGACTTTAAATGAATAACTGTTTTGCAATAAACATGATCAAATCATATTCATGCTCAACGCAAACACCAAATAACATTTATTTAGGTTTAACACTAATCCCGAAAGTATAGGGAGTGTGCGATGATGATCATATCAATCTTGGAACTACTTCCAACACTCATCGTCACTTCCCCTTCAACTAGTCTCTGCTTATTCTCAGAACTCCTGCTTCGAAGTTACTAATCTTAGCAACCTAACAAGTATCAAATACTCAGGGCTACTATAAACACTAGTAAGGCACACATCAATAACTTGTATATCAAATATAACCTTGTTCACTTTGCCATCCTTCTTATCCACCAAATATTCAGGGGTAGTTCCGCTTCCAATGACCAGTTCCATTGCAGCAAAAGTACTTAGTCTCAGACTTAGGTCCGCACTGGCTTCTTCAATGAGCAGCAACTTGCTTGCCGTTCCTTTTGATGTTCCCCTTCTTCCCTTTGCCATTTTCCTTGAGACTAGTGGTCTTGTCAACCATCAACACTTGATGTTTTTCTAGATTTCTACCTTCGTCGATTTTAGCATCGCGAAGAGCTCGAGAATCTTTTTCGTCATCCCTTGCATACTATAGTTCATCACGAAGTTCTACTAACTTAGTGATGGTGACTAGAGAATTCTGTCAATCACTATCTTATCTGGAAGATTAACTCCCACTTGATTCAAGCGATTGAAGTACTCGAGACAATAACTGAGCACATGCTCACTAGTTGAGCGATTCTCCTCCATCTTTTAGCTATAGAACTTGTTGGATACTTCATATCTCTCAACTCGGGTATTTTCTTGAAATATTAACTTCAATTCCTGGAACATCTCATATGGTCCATGACGTTCAAAACGTCTTTGAAGTCCCGATTCTAAGCCGTTAAGTATGGTGCACTAAACTATCAAGTAGTCATCATATTGAGCTAGCCAAACGCTCATAACATCTCGCATCCGCTTCCTCGCAATAGGTCCGTTACCTAGCGGTGCATTAAGGACATAATTCTTACGTAGCAATGAGGATAAACCTCAGATCACGGATCCAATCCGCATCATTGCTACTAACATTTTTCAATACAATTTTCTCTAGGAACATATTAAAATAAACATATGAAAGCAACAAACATAGGGAAGCAACAACGCGAGCTATTGATCTACAACATAATTTGCAAAATACTACCAGGACTAAGTTCATGATAAATTAAAGTTCAATTAATCATATTACTTAAGAACTCCCACTTAGATAGACATCTCTCCAGTTATCTAAGTGATTACGTGATCCAAATCAACTAAACCATGTCCGATCATCACGTGAGATGGAGTAGTTTCAATGGTGAACATCACTATGTTGATCATATCTACTATATGATTCACGCTCGACCTTTCGGTCTCCGTGCTCCGAGGCCATATCTGTTATATGCTAGGCTCGTCAAGTTTAACCTGAGTATTCCGCGTGCGCAACTGTTTTGCACCCGTTGTATTTGAACGTAGAGCCTATCACACCCGATCATCACGTGGTGTCTCAAAGACGAAGAACTTTCGCAATGGTGCATACTCAGGAGAACACTTCTTGATAATTTTAGTGAGAGATCATCTTATAATGCTACCGTCAATCAAAGCAAGATAAGATGCATAAAGGATAAACATCACATGCAATCAATATAAGTGATATGATATGGCCATCATCATCTTGTGCTTGTGATCTCCATCTCCAAAGCACCGTCGTGATCACCATTGTCACCGGGCGCGACACCTTGATCTCCATCGTAGCATCGTTGTCGCCTCGCCAATTATTGCTTCTCGACTATCGCTACCGCTTAGTGATAAAGTAAAGCAATTACATGGCGCTTGCATTTCATACAATAAAGCGACAACCATATGGCTCTCGCCGATTGCCGATAACTCGGTTACAAAACATGATCATCTCATACAATAAAATATAGCATCACGTCTTGACCATATCACATCACAACATGCCCTGCAAAAACAAGTTAGACGTCCTCTACTTTGTTGTTGCAAGTTTTACGTGGCTGCTACGGGCTGAGCAAGAACCGTTCTGACCTACGCATCAAAACCACAACGATAGTTTGTCAAGTTGGTGCTGTTTTAACCTTCGCAAGGACCGGGCGTAGCCACACACGGTTCAACTAAACTGAGAGAGACAGACACACGCCGGTCACCTTTAAGCAACGAAAGTGCTCAAGCGGTGAAACCAGTCTTCGCGTAAATGCACGCGTAATGTCGGTCCGGCCGCTTCATCTCACAATACCGCTGAACCAAAGTATGACATGCTGGTAAGCAGTATGACTTATATCGCCCACAACTCACTTGTGTTCTACTCGTGCATATGACATCAACGCATAAAACCAGGCTCGGATGCCACTGTTGGAGAACGTAGTAATTTTAAAAAATTTCCTACGCACACGCAGGATCATGGTGATGGCATAGCAACGAGAGGGGAGAGTGTATGTCCACGTACCCTCGTAGACCGTAAGTGGAAGCGTTATAACAACGCGGTTGATGTAGTCGTACGTCTTCACGATCCGACCTATCCAAGTACCGAACGCACGGCACCTCCGAGTTCAGCACACGTTCAGCTCGATGACGATCCCCGGGCTCCGATCCAGCAAAGCGTCGGGGATGAGTTCCGTCAGCACGACGACGTGGTGACGATGATGATGCTCCACCGGCGCAGGGCTTCGCCTAAGCTCCGCGATGATATGACCAAGTGGAATATGATGGAGGGGCACCAGACACGGCTAAGGAACGATCCGTAGATCAACTTGTGTGTCATGGGGTGCCCCACCTGTGATATATAAAGGAGCAAGGGGGGAGGAGGCGCGCCAAGTCTGGAGTCCTACTAGGACTCCCTAGTCCTAGTAGGATTCCACCTCCCTTGTTGGAGTAGGAGAAGGGGAAAAGAGGGGGAGATGAATAAGGAAAAGGGGGCTGCGCCCCTTGTCCAATTCGGACCATAGGGGGGCGCAGGCCTCCTTCCTTTTGGCCTCTCTCCTCTATTCCCGTATGGCCCAATAAGGCCCATATACTCCCCGGCGAATTCCCGTAACTCTCCGGTACTCCGAAAAATACCTGAATCACTCGGAACCTTTTCGAAGTCCGAATATAGTCGTCCAATATATCGATCTTTACGTCTCGACCATTTCGAGACTCCTCGTCATGTCCCCGATCTCATCCGGGACTCGAACTCCTTCGGTACATAAAAACTCATAAACTCATAATATAATCGCTATCGAAACCTTAAGCGTGCGGACCCTACGGGTTCGAGAACTATGTAGACATGACCTAGAACTATTCTTGGTCAATAACCAATAGCGGAACCTGGATGCTCATATTGGCTCCTACATATTCTACGAAGATCTTTATCGGTCAAACCGCATAACAACATACGTTGTTCCCTTTGTCATCGGTATGTTACTTGCCCGAGATTTGATCGTCGGTATCCAATACCTAGTTCAATCTCGTTCATCGGCAAGTCTCTTTACTCGTTACGTAATGCATCATTCCGTAACTAACTCATTAGCTACATTGCTTGCAAGGCTTATAGTGATGTGCATTACTGAGAGGGCCCAGAGATACCTCCCCGACAATCGGAGTGACAAAACCTAATCTCGAAATACGCCAACCCAACATGTACCTTTGGAGACACCTGTAGTACTCCTTTATAATCACCCTGTTACGTTGTGACGTTTGGTAGCACCAAAGTGTTCCTCCGTAAACGGGAGTTGCATAATCTCATAGCTACAGGAACATGTATAAGTCATGAAGAAAGCAATAGCAATATACTAAACGATCAAGTGCTAGGCTAACGGAATGGGTCATGTCAATCACATAATTCTCCTAATGATGTGATCCCATTAATCAAATAACAACACATGTCTATGGTTAGGAAACATAACCATCTTTGATTAATGAGCTAGTCAAGTAGAGGCATACTAGTGACATTAAGTTTGTCTATGTATTCACACATGTATCATGTTTCCGGTTAATACAATTCTAGCATGAATAATAAACATTTATCATGAAATAAGGAAATAAATAATAACTTTATTATTGCCTCTAGGGCATATTTCCTTCAGCGACAGAGAGCACGGCGCTGACCACGGCGAGAGAGCGAGAGCACGACGGCAGTGGGAAGCTAGTTGTGGAGGACGCAGCGGTGGGAAGCTAGCTGTGGAGGGCGCGGCGGCGTTGAGATCCCGTTCGGCTCCGAGCTCCATGTCTTCCGCAAGCTCCCGCGCCACCTCGCGGATGTAGAGCCGGGCGCGCGTGGAGATGTCTGTCTTCGTCTGTCAGCGGTGCCGGGCGAGCGTTGATCGGAGGGTTTCTCACACGCCGAGGAACCACAATCGTCCGTTCTACGTGTGCAGCAAGAATGGGGTAAGAATCGGGGCAATTGCACCATTTTCATGGTCGGGATCTTTGAGCAATCGGTTGATCTGTTCCGTGTTCATGCAGGTGACATGGTTCTTTCTTTGAGTCGATGCTCTGGCCAAGACTCTGATAAATGAACTGCAAGAAGAGCATGAAGAATGGTTGCGCATGCTGCCACAAACCGCAATGGCCGCAGCACGAGCTCTGGAAGAAGAGATGGAGGGCGAAGCACGCACTGGCAGAGAGCTAGTTGTTGAGCTTAGGATTTTGAAGAAGAAGGTTAGGAAGCTTGAAGATCAAGCACTAACAATACCCATTTGCAAATACTTTTGGGCATTTGTAGGTATGGTAATCGCACTGGTTGTAATGTTGAAAATGTATGGAAAGACATGAATTATGGAGGAATTTGTAATCTTAAAATTGTATGAGAAATTCACCTAGTTTAAATGTTGGTCAAAGTTGTTTAAATGTTGAAAAAAAAGAGAAGAAGTGACCAACATTTCAATATGTTGAAAAAAGGAGAAGAAATGAGGAATTGTAAACTTTTGATCAATGAAATGCAGCTAATGAATTATTGCAGAGCCAAACAATTAAGGTCAGAAATTTTTTGGAGTTGTTAAATATTTAATAGCAATTTAAGTAATCCAATTCAAATACACCGTGATATAAATCAAAGACCAAAATGTCATGGAAAATGTGCCTCAGCTCTGGTAGATTTTTACACCTAGTGCCAAAATAAATGAACATTTTTTAAGGGCATTACATTGAGTAAAAACTAATTTGTCTCAAAAATGAAGGGTGGAAAATGCACAACAAATTGGTGCGGCTGGGGACTCGAACCCAAGACCGCGTGGGTTTGTGGTGTTTAGGGCTGCGCTGGTAACCGCTAGGACAGATGGCAAGAGTTTGACATGGGTAGGGAAGGAATGTATACATAGTGAGACTGTGAAATTTGTCAAAAAACAATAGTGAGACCGTGAATGTTTGCACACGCGTGAGAGTGGTTTTCCTTTGTTTTGCACTGAAATTTTGGAGGGTTGGAAGGTTGAAAACGTATGTTTGCACTGCCACGTGGTTTTGGTTAGAGTGGCACTTGATTTAGTGTTAGAGTGGCACTTGGTTTAGGATTTAAACGGAATAAATTTGCAGGTTAGTTCATGACTTTTTTTTTGAATAAAATGGAGGGCTTCTCACCCCCTCCGATTTTCATTAATGAAAACCACAAGTTCTCGAGCTTCATGACTTGGTTTAGGGAAGAAATTATATGCTTGGGCACGAACATTTTTTAACACACATGATAAACCCTAATAAATAACTTAGATAAGATGCAACACAAGTACCATTACAATAATAAGTTCACGGACACATGACGAAACATGACACGACACGACATAGAAAAGCAACAAATAAAAAACGAAACAGTCTTCATCTTGATCCCCTCCTTCCACTTTGGCCGCACGCGCCCCTTCAACACCATCTTCATCTTCACACCTCCTCCTCGTCGTCGTAGGGAAGGGAGTGCATCCCGGCTGGAGTGGGGAAGATGTTCTCGTAGTTGGTGTAGATGTTGTAGACGGTGAAGAAGATGGCCTCGCAGCCGCACCAAAAGAGTTGGCCGAGGAGCTCGCGCGCGTCAAACGCGTTGGTGAAGGTGACCGTGAGCAGTAGGAGGATGCCGTCGCGGTCACGAACCTCGTTGAGGGTGAACATCCTCGGCGAGCCCCGTGGGAGGTGGGCAGAGACGGCTCTGAGGAAGGCGCGGGTGAGTTCGACGGAACCCCTCCACCTTGAAAAAGCCCACACGCGGAGCTCCCTCTCCACGAGCACGCCCGGTGGGTAGCGCAGCTCCGGCACGACAGGCGGACGGCTGAAGGTCGGCCCGTTGAACTGCATGGTCTCGCTTTGGGAGGGCTCGATCGATTGGGTGTTTGAAGATGGAGAGAATGGATCGGATCTGGCTAATGGGTGGGAGAGGAAGATAGGCACCCCATTTATAGGCCTGTGGGTGGGAGAGGAAGAGATAAAGGATGAGAACAGTGCGTGTGTGAATCCGAACGCGTGTGTGTATCAGTTACGCTTTGCACTCTTAAATTTTTGCACAAAAATGATGCATGCATGGGGCGCGTGCGTGCATTTGAATCACTGCATAGCTCTTTGACCGAACGATGCATCTGACTCGTTGAACCACCTAGCTGGCCTCGCTAGCCTAGCGCGCCCAGCACGCCTCGCTCGCCTCGCTCGCATGCATGCACGTCGCAGCCTATGCACGTCGCAGCCTCCCGCCAAGATGCAAACCCACGCCGCAGCCTATGCATCGCCGCAGCCTCCCATGCATGCATGCAAGGCACGGAAAGGCTGAGACGGCTATTTATCGCGGTCTCGTGCCCAGACAACTAAACGCGCCCAACGGTCCATCCAAAGACGCCCGATATTTGTTTAAAAAAGAATCTCCCAGCCAATCAGATTGCATCTCGCGGATCGCCTCTTCTCCCCGCAGATTCCTTCTAGAAGGGTTAGATCGACGGCCCTTGTTCAGCGCTAGGGTTAGATGAACGGTCCTGGTTCAGCGCTAGGGTTAGCGGGGTTTGGGAGGGGTTTGGAGCAGTCAAAGTTATGTTTGACCAGATTTCAAATGAGCATAATAAATTAAAGAAAAATCAGAAAAATAAAAACCTGCGCACATAGTCTTCTTATGTCATATACTAACGATTTAAGTTGATAAACAAGGTTTACATACATTTAAATGATAAGTTCATGCGTATTGTATGATATCTCGAGTATCTCAAACTCTTTTGTATGAAGTGAAGAGAAGTGTTTTGGGGAAATAAACATGAAAATTTCAAAAAACTCACCACAGCTTCATTTTAGAGTGACTAAGAAGGATCCAGGCTTAGTTTTTGATTTTGATGTTTTACACTTGTTTAAATCTTGGTCAAAGTTAAGTTTGACCAGAATTCAAATGAGCAAAACAAATTTAAAAAAAAATCAAACAATGGAAAAACCAGCGCACATAGTCCGTATATATATAATATATAGAATATATGTTTAGGAAAGTTATTTGGCTGATTTAGACAAGGTTGAAAAAAACCTTGCTTAGAAATGAGGCCGTTTACCCTAGGCATTGGACCCCTCATTTTAGCACATTTTTCATGAAAATTTCAAAAACCTCACCACAGCTTCATTTTGGATTGACTAAGAAGGATCCAGGCTTAGTTCTTCATTTTGATGTTTTAGACTTGTTTAAATCTTGGTCAAAGTTAGGTTTGACCAGAATTCAAATGAGCAAAACAAAATTCAAAAAAATCAAAAAGGAAAAACCATGTGCTCATTCAAACATCATCCAACAGATTTAAACATCATGTCAAACATAGTTCTAACATAGGCCCAACATCATCCAACAGAAATACAACATTATTCATAATGTTTCATAATTATTCACAAATAGCGTTCGGGCTTCTGTCTGTTCCTTGAGCTTCTTGCGATCACTTTGCTCCTCGTGCACCTTGTGATCATTACTTCTTCTCTTCTCCTCTTGGTTGTCGGTACCTTGTGCGTCTTCTTCAAACCTATCATAGAGCTGTGCAAAACATAAAGGGTAATGGGATCATGTCAAGTGACCCATAAATGTACAGTAGTATTTGACCCTTGCAAGATTTACATACCTAGCGTAACTCACAACAACGGAAGGTTGGTCACCATTTGGAGCCTCACTTGGATCATCATTTGGAGCCTCACTTGGATCACCATGATCATCATTTGGAGCCTCACTTGGATCACCATGATCACTATTTGGAGCCTCACTTGGATCACCATGATCACTATTTGGAGCCTCACTTGGATCATCGTAAAAATCATGCGGCTGTTGACCATCATCATTTCGAACCTCGTCAAAATCCTCATCTGATGCAACCGGCTGCTGTCCATCATTTTCATCATCTGTTGAGGCAACCGGCTGCTGACCAACATTTTCATCGAAGCCTTCATCGAAACTCTCTCCGAACGCTGGATCTACTGTGTTATCACAATACTTACCGAAATGACCAGACCCACCACATCTTGTGCACTTACGCTTCCTCGCTCCAAGTCCAGCTCCTTCGCTGCGAGGTCTGATTCGACTCTTCCTTGGTCTACCTGATGCTCTCTTCAGAACTGGAGTGCAAAGCTTGAATCCAGGGTCCACCATGTCCCATTGTTGTTTTCCCTCCATAGCAGGCAAGGCATAAGCATATGTGGCTCTGAACCTTGCAACAGAGTAGTAATCATGCACATCTTCTTGAATGTTCCTCTTTGGACACAGGAGAAGTGATGAAAAACAAGGCATGAATGCATGGCAACCCAGTTATCTGCCATTGCCTACAACTCGCAAGTTCTAGCTTCTAAATCCACCGGATATCTCCATTCCCTCTTCTCTTTATCCAAATATGATATCTCTGTTGTGGTACCCGAGCAAAGAGTCATGTTCATTTCCAAGCCTGTTGTTTTCTGCATCAGTTCATTCATCACGGCAGGGATGATAATGTGGCCCATGAATTTTGCCTCGGCTATTCCTGCACGATAATGAAATTTCTCCATGTATTCTATCCTTATCCTGTCCAGCAAATCCACCACATAATGACCGTTTAGTTTCCGGATCATTGAGTTGAAAGACTCTGCTAGATTATTGTGCACATAGTCAACTTTGCTCATTTCACTGAATTGGCTTCTGGCCCATAACTTGGAGTGGTGTGTTTCCAAGTATTCTTTCACTTTGGGATTCATGTATAACTGCCTCAAGTGGTAGTTGTGCTTCTTCACACTGCAAGTCAAAGATGTTGGCCATAAATTGTCAGATACACCTTTCCTTAGAATTTCTTCATGAAATTTGCAGCAAGGTGACGCATGCATTCCCTATGCTCTACTCCAGGGAACACATTGTCCACGGCCACTTCTAAACATTTGCAGGCATATGTATGAATGACCAACCCATTGGGATGTGCAATAGCCCGGCGCAGATTATGCCAAAACAAAGTCTAGCTCTCCTCAGACTCTGTCTCCAGCACACCTTAGGCAACTGGAAATACAAAACTGTGTGCATCGACTGCACAAGCTGCTACTAACTGTCCTTTAAACCTTCCTGTGAGAAAAGTGGCATCAATAGCCAAATAAGGCCTCCAACCTGCCAAAATACCCCGGCGACAAGCCTCAAAGCAGACAAAAACCCTCCTAAAGCATTCCTTGGTCTTTGTCACTCCCCTGAATGTGTACTCCACGGTGTGGTGATCAATATCTACAATACTACCTGGGCTTGTCCTCTCCACTTCACCTTTGAATGAATACAACAATTGAAAACTTTCCTGCCAGTTACCATAAATAGAATCCATAGCATGTTATTTACCATTGAACAACCTCATGTATGGTAAATCTATGTTGAATTTATCTTTGATGTTCTTCTGCAATTCCTTTGGACCCACTTGCTGGTTTTCTTTCACCCACTTCTTTACTTCTTCTGCCACCCATCTTGACTTGGCTCTACTGATTGTATCCTTCCTAAGGGTTGATTCTGGCATGTGTGCTTAAAAGGGTTCACTTTGACCTGAACATTAGTGCTATTTCGCATTTTAGATGCGAGCAGCCTCCATGGACAACCCTCGGTTGGACAAAGGCACTCAGAACGTGCTTGATCGCTCTTGTCAACTTTGAAAGTACGTTCTACCTTGATACAGTATGTCACAAGTGCATTTCTACACTCATTCATGGATGCAAAAACTGTACCTTCTTCCAAATGAGGGTTCAAAGGGTCCCATTCAACATATGTAAGGTCTTCGTCCTCACCCACCGCGTCATCATCCACACGGACTGCATTGTGAGCCTCATCTTGGTTATCAGCCGGAGGTGCCCATCGTAAATTCCGAATAACATATGAATATAGCTTCTCTTCATCAACCCCAGAATTGTAGTCATCAGGCTCCACTTCAAGGGGGACCCTACTGCTGTTGCCCACACTTGTCGAGCCACCACGTCGCCGTGCACCAACTGAACTGTTCTGGCTAGAGATGCCATTACGACGACTTGGTTCTCCCCGAGATGTTGCCATCCTAGGTCCAAATGCCTGCTCAAGCACATCAATTTGCAGCCTCACATGAAAATTATCTTTCTCTTTATGCCTAGCAAACATGGTAGCCAGCTCTTCATCATTACTAACTGTCACCCATTTCTTTTCCCCATCATAGTATTTGTATACCACTTCATCAAGCAAACCCCAAGGATATTGGCTACAAATTACCTCCCCAAATTGTCTGAAACTCCAATTACTAGCCATTGGCAACCGATAATCAAAACCTCCTTGGTATTTCTTCTGATCCTTTGCATCGAACGTGTACCGGTCCCTTCTAATGTGCATCAAGAAAGCAAACCGCAACTCCATCCTAACCGGCAAAAAACAAAGACGCAATCAGCACACTAATTGGGTAAATGATGTAGGGTGGAACCCTATGGCGTCGATCTTTCACGTTTGGAGTGGGATCCCTCGAAGAACACGATGAACGTGGGGAAGAACGGAGAGAAATCACAAGGGGAAACACTCAAGAACAGGTCTAATCACACATCCACTAGACAATCAAACACACAAGATCCACAAGGTACATGAACAACAAAGGGAAAGATACAAGGTAAAGTTCATCTCCATGAGGAGGTCTTGAAGGGGTCCGCCCAAGATGGGGGTCTTGATGATATCCCGCAGGATCTTCTCACATGGAGGTCTTGAACTCCATGGGAGTGGTAGCCTCTCTCTCTCTAGAGAAGAGGTAGGAGCAAAGCTCACCTAAGAATGAGCTATCATATTTGCTAACCCTAACTAGGAGGAGGGGAAGAAGTATATATAGTGCTAGTACAAGTTGGGGCGAGTTGGAGGGTTACATGGGCCCTTGGCCCGTTCACTGTGCACAGACAGGCGCCGGATGTCCGGGCTGGGGCCCGGATGTCCGGGGCTTCGCGAGGCGCCGGATGTCCGGGCTACCCGGCCGGATGTCCGGGCTGTGGCAACGGTTTCTGCCGAATCGGGAGTGAGGTGCCGGATTTCTGGGCTTCAGGCCGGATATCCGGGCTCTCGTGAGACGCCGGATGTCCGGGCTTTGGTGAGGCGCCGGATGTCCGGCCTCTGGCCCGGATGTCCGGTCGCTGTAGCTTCAGCAGCTCCGTCTTCTTCCGTCGTCGCTTCCATGCTTCCCTCGCGGATGGTGTAGTCGTTCCTTGGCGCTTGCACTCCTCCTTGACATCCGAGACGCTCCGACAATACCTATGCATGCACACGGGGAAGTGTCAAGTAGTATACCATCCTCGAAGGGGTCAAGTGAGCCCGTGTAAAGGAGAAGATTCACCTTTGTGTATGTGAAGAAGAGGTCGACGTGTCACTTGCCAAGCGGACTCTTGACATGGTGATGACCGTAGGATGCTCCGCATCATCCCCTCCCCCTTGGAAAGGATCCGACCTCGGATCGAAAACCAAATCACCATGGGAAAGAGATGGCGGTGCCATGTCAAAGTGGTCGATCACCAAGCTCTCGTCATCTTGAAGCTCGAAATGGGCACTCTCCAATGTCGCACCATCTTGTGATTCCTTCAAAAGGAGTAAATAGAACAAACACTTGGAAAAACAAATGTGGTTAGCGTTAGTGCAAAACCAAGCATTCAAGAGGTGATTCACCAAACAAGTGTTGTCATCAAGCATAGCATAGGGTGTGACAAAGGACTGTGACATGGCATGTAAGCATATCAATCGAGCACAAGCAAAGATATCATGGGAACAAGCATGTAAATGTGAGGTAGAGATGCAAATATGTGTGACAAGAGCATAAGCATCCACCTCAAGGTCATAGCAAGCATGCATAAAGCGCTCGACAAATGGTCGATGGTAGGCATAGGAAGTATTCACAACACCAAATAAAATGAAGTGTCTAAACACATGGGTCAAGTGCAGGACAATCCAAGCATAATGTGCATAGGGTGTAGTGAATATAGTGTAGCACTCAACACAATATAAAGAGCAATTGTTCATCATGTGAGAGGCAATCAAGTCAAGCATGAGACAAGCAATGGGACATGGCATATGTGAAGAAATGACATTGGTGCAACCAAGCATATCATAGGGGCAAGTAATCCAAGAATTGGATGCAACACACAAGGCATATATATCATGATGCATGGAACGGTGGAAATGACAAGTTGAAGCAAAATCTCTAACAAGTGTGCAATCAAGTGATCCAAGATGAACAATAAGTCTCATCATGCAAGCAACACAAGTAGTATGATCCGCAATATCCATGCTCAAGAAAGATGTCACCTTGAAGGCGTGTCCTTGTGCGTCCTTCACAATGCCGAAGCACAAACACGTGCGATGTAGAATTGTCGTGGTAGAAGGTGGTTCGCTCTCAAGAGCTCGAATGGTCGTGACGTGGAAGTCGACACAAAGTCCAAGTATCTTACACATGCACAAAACAAAACAAAGAACGTATGCGCATGGTAGATAAACACATCATCTATCATGATGGTTCTCTTCTTTTGCACAAAACCATTAGTAACAAAAGTGCATGAATAATATGATGCAACAATGGCGATATTCATGGCACTAGGTATATGGTGCAAAGAAGTAAGGCAAGCATGCTGCACAAGGGATATGTCAAAATCTCCAAACAAGTGTGAGAATGCTATGGGGCAATCTCATGAGCAAGATGACAATCATGGTTGCACTCAATACATGGAAAATGATCTAGCATGAGAGAGGCAACATATGGAGATATGTGACAAGAAGCAATAACAATCATGTGCAAAGCATTTAGATGGTTGTCATCAACCGCATGAAATGAGCAAGTATGAATCATTGGTGATGCAACATAAGCAAGCATTGTAATCCAGTCGTGCAAACTAGTGGAGCAAAGATGCAACACACTAGGATAAATCATGGCAATCATGTCATGTGAGCAAATAATAGGCAAATAAAATGCACATGACATATCGCAAGCACGAACACAACGCAAGATGAAAGTATCATCATAGGAATGGGTCATGAATAGAACATGGTAATAACAAGTGAAATCTCCACCAAGCTTGCAAATACACATACAAGTACTAGAATCAATCATCATGTGTAACGCAAAGCATGGGTCACAAATGCATGGCAAATGCATAGGAATGGGCATATCATGCAAAGTGAACATGGCAACATGGGCAAAAGATATATAATGGAGAACAACCCATAGCCAAGTGAGGGCCATGTAGAAGAAATGCGCGAAGTCTTTGCGCGAAGAGAGCGGTGGGAAAGTCAATCCATGGGATCCCAAATCATCGTTGCTCTCTAGAGCTCGTTTTGTCAACTCGTGGGATTGCGAAGTTGACAAGTATTCATGGGTACCTACACAAAATAGACACAAACGAAAGAAATTGTGTGTGTGGTAAATGTACACATCATCCATCATGATGTGTATGTGCACATGTGAGTTAGCACAAGATAAGCATCGCTCAAAGAAATTTGATGCATGGTATAAGAACATGTCATCCATCATGAAAGAATAGTTATTGTATATGACACGATGGGGACACAAATTGAGAATGCAAGTATATGGCACATCAAAAGCATGTTTCTTCATGGGGAGCATATGTTGCACACAAGTATGGGTATCATGCAATGAATAGGATGGATCAAATTCTCCTAACATGTATGAGGAAACTATGGGGGTCTCCTCATGAGCAATATTGGAAACATCATTTGGAGAAAATGGACAACATCCAAAACAATGCATATCCGAAGCTAGGTGGGCATGGCATGGCATATGAGATAAATGATGCAAAGGGAGCATATCAATATCATCACAAGAAAAACAAATGCCAATAACCATGGGCTTGTCATCTATGCCATATGTGCAAATTGGGTTTATTTTAATGGCATATGCATAGTCACTATGGAGAGATTGCAAATAAGACATATGGTTGATCTCATGCATAGCATATGACAAGTCAAGCGGATTAGCGAACATGATGTGACCTAAAGAATTGTCACAAGAAATCCTATGTAACATAGCATCACAACTAATAGACTCCACATGAGAATCATCATATTCATCATAAATGGGTAAATCATCACATGGGGAAATCATACTAGAATGAAGCATGTTAATAGGGTGATCAACATCATGCAAGCAATCAATGTCAAAATAGTCCACTAGTGGGACGAGAACATCACCGTCACCTTTGTTACCTTTGTCATTCCACTCAAGTGGTGTAGGTGAGGTGGGAAAGACCAAATGGTGGTCATCTTCATCTTGATGGAACCATGTGGGGGGTGCATCATATTCCACCATGGCCATCGTCTTGTCCAAAGGGAGGACGAAGTCGTCGAGGATCGGGGCGTCATCATAAATGGGACCTAGCACCAAATGAGAAGACACAATAGAGGTAGAGGTCAAGTTGTTAGTGTTGAAAGTGGCCTCACATGACCTATCAACTATCTCACTCTCTCTATGTGGTGGTTCACTCACTCCCTCAAAATAGGTGCACTCAAACTCACGTATGGTGGAGTCACTCATCTCACTCAAGTGGTGGGGGTTGTGGCTCTCCTCACATGGGAATTGGGGCAACACATCTATGGGGCTAGTGGTGAAGTCACTCTCACTCTCAATATGGTGGCTCAAGTCACTCAAGTCATCGGATGTCGCCGTGGTCGAAGGGAAAATCCCATGCTCAACCGTCTCGTAGTCGTCGTCATGGATGAAGGCCGAAGATGGCACATCATCGCTCTCGTCGTGGATGAAGGCGAAGATGGCACAACATCAATCTCGCCTCCTAAGATGGAAGCATCATCCTTGCTCGCCACCTTGTCGCTTGCCTCCAAAGCTTGGTCCTTGAAGGTCTCCGTAGTCGTACTTGTCGCCGCACCATCTTGAAAAAGAGTCAAGGTAGCAAAGAGGGATGCCACAAAGAGGGATGGCGGTGAAGTCGCACTTGGGAGCATCGTCTTGGAGCTTGTCGGGCTTGGACATCATGGTGGTACTAGCCTCATGCTTGTCGTAGAGCTTGGTCTCCACGAAGTTTGCTTGGGGTGGAGAAGCGTTGGCCTTTATGAGTTCTTGTTCCGCCTTGAGAGCACCAATGTAGTAGTCGTTGATGGACTTGTAGTTCTCGAGGAAGATGGTCTTGGAGATGTCGTTGTGCAATCCCATCATGAAGTGGAACTTCATTGACATGGGGTCGTCCACGCCGGCTCGTCGCAAGGCAATCTTCATCTCCTTGAAGTACGCGTCGATGGACTTGGATCCTTGGATGGTGTTCTCCAATTGGCGTCGAAGTTGTTCCGTGTAGGTTGGAGGCACGAACTCTCGCCGCAAAGCTCTCTTCATCTTGGGCCAACTCATCTCGTAGCACTCCGAAGGTGTGTGAAGCCACCATGTCGAGGCGTAGTCGTGGAAGTTTCTTGTGGCGCACTTCACTTGATCTTCGGGATGAACTTAATGTAGCTTGAGGTAGTCGTCCATCAAACGCTCCCACTCGAGGTACTCCTCGGGTTCTTGAGTCCCATAGAAAGGAATCTCGTGGTCGATGTCGAGGTCGTAGTAGCTCGTGGAAGTCGCGGACTTGAGCTTGGGGAGCTTCTCTTGAGCGTAGTCTTGGGGTGCTTGTTGGCGAAGATGCCAAATATCCAAGGCGAAGATGCCTTGAAGTCGCTTGGCGAAGATGCCAAGGGAGATGGTGAAGTCGTTGAGCGGTTGTTGATGTTGAGCTCTTGACCTTCACGTTCTTGTTGATGATGGTGTCGATGCCGATGTGATCTTGCCGGAGATGGTCGCTCGGAAGGATGTGCTCTTGAGCGTCTTCTCGAAGATGAGGAAGATCGGTTGTAGGACTTGATGAGGGATTTGATCTCCTCCATTTTAGCTTGCATCTTGGCGTCGTAGTTGTTTTCCATGGCATCGAACTTCGTCGTTGTTGTTGTAGACCGAAGATGAAATGCCTTGCCTATCCATCACAAGACTCGAGTAGAGGTGAGTAGGAAATGAGATAAACAATACCAAGTTACCTTTTCCCAAAGTTGAGGATGTATCCGTTTCACTCAATGTGAGATGAAAGAATAGTGGAATTGGTACCGGACTTGTTCACTCACACCTATCAAGTAAAGCTTATGGTAGAGCTCGGTGAGGATAGTGGCACAAAAATTTGATGCAAAATGTTAGCAAGAGTCAATAATGTTGAAAGAGATTCACAAATTCGCAAGCTTAAACAAGTAGAACAATAGCAATATGTGGCGACGGAAACACACACACGGATAGATAAATGGGGCCGTGCAACCAAGGAATGAGCTCAAAATGTGGAATCCACCAAAACGCTCGTGTTGCACAACTCAAGAGAGACGCTAGCACGATTGCTCAATAGGCGGATACGACACTTGTGCACAACCTATTTGATGCAAAATGGATAAACTTCTATCCCAAGTATGCTATGTACGTATGGTTCCCGGTGTTTCTCTCAAGATGATCCAAGATGATCGGATATGACAATCTTATATGCAATATGGTATGATGCTATGGCACTTGCTTACAAGCTTCTTTGCTCTCTTTTTTTGCTTAAAAGCTTTTTTTTATGGCCACTTTGCACAATGCACAAACCAAGATAGCAATTGTGTGTATGCGGGAACAAACTTGAGACACAATGGATGATATGATACCAATATGATATGGTATATATGCTATGGGAAGTATGATCACTAATGTGCACAAGTAATGTTGCCGGCAATACTCAAATGGCTAGTATCGATAGGCAAGTAATGCAAAAGTAAGGCTAGGGGTTAACAATGCAATGGCAAGGGGAATATACAATGGAGGGATACCACGATACCAAGATGATATGGAGGTTACCGCCCGGCGATGATGAGTAGCGGTGTTCTTGATGTAGATACCAAGATGATGAAGACTCGTCCCTAAGTAGCCGAAACACCTTAGGAAACGGAAAAACCGCGAACTCAAAATCTCAAACATCAAATGTCAAAATGGTGGTAGCGGGAAAGCGGTGGTGGTTTGCACTTGGCAATGCGGAAGTGGAATGATGGGCTATACACGTGTCGGAGTTGAAGTTGCCGTCCCTAAGTAGCCGAAACACCTTAGGAGACACAAGCCACAACTCGAAAAGCTCAATCAACAATTGGGTTAAGTTGGGTTGTCGGAAGTGTATGGTGGGCAAGGTTATGTGGAAGTGGTGGTGGTGGTTGATGAAGAAGCAATCGTCCCTAAGTAGCCGAAACACCTTAGGAGACTCGAATCACTACTCAAGCAACCACTAATGCTATGGGGAACAAAATTGGTTAGGTTGCGGAAGTCGGTGGTGGTTATGCGGAGGATGTGGCGGAAGCCCTAGGCAAAGATGCCAAAGTTCACAAAATTTGATGGAGTCAAATGGTGATGGTAGTATTTTTATGGGAAGGGGGATGTCAATAGCTTCAAAACGAGCTAAAGAACGTCAAAATCGGACTCCGGATGAATTAGTTATGGACAAAACGGTGAAATGGGAAAGCTGAAATGTACAGGGGCCGGATATCCGGGGGTCGGGGCCGGATTTCCGGGGGTGTATGTCCAGAACCGAGCGAAATTGGTGCTCCAGGGCCCGGATGTCCGGCTTGGGGCCCGGATGTCCGGCATGAGGCCCGGATGTCCGGCCCGACGGTTCCCGAAATTTTCGAATTGGGGGCGGAAATTGATGATTTCGGGGGCAAAATTTGATGGATTTTGTGGAGGAAAGATGGGGAAACTTGGGGGAATGCTAGATCCACTTGAAACCAAGCAAATCCACGGATCAAAATCAACAAAACATCATCAAAACTAACAAATCACAAAAAAATTTGGGGCTATTTTTGGTGGGGATTTTCGGATTTAGGACGAAATCAACAAAATCAAGCTAGAAAAAGAGGGGTAGGGGCTCCAAAAACGTGATCAACCTAAGCTCTGATACCATAGATGATGTAGGGTGGAACCCTATGGCGTCGATCTTTCACGTTTGGAGTGGGATCCCTCGAAGAACACAATGAACGTGGGGAAGAACGGAGAGAAATCACAAGGGGAAACACTCAAGAACAGGTCTAATCACACATCCACTAGACAATCAAACACACAAGATCCACAAGGTACATGAACAACAAAGGGAAAGATACAAGGTAAAGTTCATCTCCATGAGGAGGTCTTGAAGGGGTCCGCCCAAGATGGGGGTCTTGATGATATCCCGCAGGATCTTCTCACATGGAGGTCTTGAACTCCATGGGAGTGGTAGTCTCTCTCTCTCTAGAGAAGAGGTAGGAGCAAAGCTCACTTAAGAATGAGCTATCATATTTGCTAACCCTAACTAGGAGGAGGGGAAGAAGTATATATAGTGCTAGTACAAGTTGGGGCGAGTTGGAGGGTTACATGGGCCCTTGGCCCGTTCACTTTGTCCTGCAGACAGGCGCCGGATGTCCGGGCTGGGGCCCGGATGTCCGGGGCTTCGCGAGGCGCCGGATGTCCGGGCTACCCGGCCGGATGTTCGGGCTGTGGCAACGGTTTCTGCCGAATCGGGAGTGAGGTGCCGGATTTCCTGGCTTCAGGCCGGATATCCGGGCTCTCGTGAGACGCCGGATGTCCGGGGCGGTTGGCCGGATGTCCGACCTCTGGCCCGGATGTCCGGCCGCTGTAGCTTCAGCAGCTCCGTCTTCTTCCGTCATCGCTTCCATGCTTCCCTCGCGGATGGTGTAGTCGTTCCTTGGCGCTTGCAGTCCTCCTTGACATCCGAGACGCTCCGACAATACCTATGCATGCACACGGGGGAAGTGTCAAGTAGTATACCATCCTCGAAGGGGTCAAGTGAGCACGTGTAAAGGAGAAGATTCACCTTTGTGTATGTGAAGAAGAGGTCGCACATGTCACTTGCCAAGCGGACTCTTGACATGGTGATGACCGTAGGATGCTCCGCATCAGTAAACCTACTCGAATCGAGTGTTCAAATGCACAACTAAGCTCAATCTAAACAGGAGGGAGACTTACCCCTCGGGAACCCAGTCGTGGACGCGGCGGATCTCCGGCCCGATGCCTGCCTCGCTAAATACTCTGGGGTCGCCGCTGCTCTCCATTTCGCCCTAGGGTTCTTCCTCCTAGTTCAAATAGCTCCAGCAGCCCCCACCTTTGAGCGCTCCGGTCGGGCGCACGGAAGGAGGCCGCGCCGCGGGTCGAGCAGGTGGCGGGCTCCCCACCCGTGGTGTCGCAGGAAGGTGGCGGGAGTCGCAGGTAGCCGTGGAGCGTAGGCGCAAAAAGGTAGCGGTGGAGTAGGCGTGCAGCTGGTGGCGGGGCAGGTCTTGTGGCGCATGAAATCTTGGCGGCGGCGCAGTCAACTGCCGGCGGGGAAGCGGATGAGCAGAGTGAGCTACGAATGATTTGGGGATTTAGTTGCACGGACCTACATGTCAGCTCCGGACCCACGTCCACGCGGTCCCACGTGTAAGCTCCGGAACCACAGCCACTAACGCTGGCGGACGGAATGGACTCAAATATGGCCGTTTGGCCTCGTCATAGTAGCTGTGCTTGGACTAGGGGCAAAACTGAGCTCAATTTGCATCTGAGGGCAAAAATGAGCACAGAGACACCACTGAGGGCAAAATGATAATTAACCCTATAGTAAATACCCGTGATCACCTCCCTAGTGATCACGGCCCGATAGTATAGCATGGAAGACAGACAAGTATGTAGGGCCACTGTTGAAATACTAGCATCCTATACTAGGCATGTAGGATTACAGGTAAAGGTAACAACAGTAGGAGCAAGGACATGCTATGCATCAGAATAGGATTAACGGAAAGTAGTAACATAGCTACACTACTCTAATGCAAGCAGTATAGAGTAGAATAGGCGATATCTGGTGATCAAGGGGGGGGGGCTTGCCTGGTTGCTCTGGCAAGAGGGAGTCGTCAACACCGTAGTCGAATTGGGGGTCACCAGCAGCCTCGGGGTCTACCGGCAAGAAGTAACGAAGGGGGAACACAATAAATAACAGAGCAATCAAAGCATCTCAAAGCGTAATATGGCAATACGCGGTGCTAGAGGTAACCTAACGCGGTAGGAGGTGATACCGACGAAGGGGGGGGGGACATCCGGGAAAGTATCCCCGGTGTTTCGCGTTTTCGGGCAGATGCACCGGAGGGGGAAATTTACGTGTTCGATATGCTAGGGGTGTGTGGCGGACGAACAGGCTGCGTATTCAGATTCGTCTCGTCGTTGTGAGCAACTTCCATGTACAATGTATTTTCATCCGAAGTGCGGTTTATTTTATATTAATTTTCAAAGTTTTAACTCATTTTCTATATTATTATTATTATTATTATTAAATTAATTCGAAAAAGAATTATTGTGTTATCGTGACATCAGCGTGACGTCAGCGGTCAAAGTTGACCGTTGACCAGTCAACTGACGGGTGGGTCCCATTTGTCATTGACTGGGATTAACTAAACATGTTAATTAGTTTAAGTACTTGATTAGGTTAACTAATTCTAATTAGTTTAGTTGAAAAAAATTAATTAACTTAATTATTTCACTAATTAATTAATTTATAATTACTTTTACTAATTTCATTTCCATTATTATTATTTTTAACATTCTGGGCAGTGCGCCCCGTTTGGAAGTGGATAGCGAGCGGGCGACGGGCGCCAGCCTGATAAGGCGATCGCCCAACCAGCGCCGGTGCGCTACCAAGGTGGCGAAGGGAGGCGCGTGGTCATGGGGAGGGGCGCTATGGGCGGCGTCACAAGAAGAGCAAAGAAGAACGACGAAGCTGTGGCGAAGGCGGCTGCAAGGCGCAGCAAGGGCGCGAGGCGGATGGATGGCGACGCTGGGCTTGTAGCAGCCGGGGCGAGGCAACAGCGCGAGGCGAGGGTGCGCGGCGTGGTTAGCGGGGCGCGTCACAGACGACGAAGGCCGAGCACGGGCAGGAGGAGGGGCCGCGGACGCTGGGCGGGCGGCGCGGGCGCGGGGTGTCGCTATGCAGGGAGGAGGCTGGCGCCCGGCTGTGGATGAGCGAGGCGCGGACGCTGGCGGCGCAGTATGGCCTGTAGCGTGGGTAGCGCGTGACTGCGGAGGGGAAAGGCGGCGGCCTCTGAGCGGCAGCAGGCGCGGGCAGGGGAAGAGGAGGAGATGCAGGGGCCTCACCACGGGGTCGTGGGGTCTAGGCAGTGGAGGGCGAGGAGGAGGACGGGGACGTCATTCCGGCGGGGAGGTAGGCCGTCGTGGTGGCTCCGGGCGGCGGTGGGGTCCGATGACGGCGTCGGAGAGGACGGCAAGGCGACGGCGGAGACGGGGCGCAGGGACGAGGCGGCGGGTTCGGGCGCGCCGGGGTCGGGGGGCGACGGGATCGGGGCGTCGGTTGCCCCCGATCCAGATCCACTCAGGACGGGGTGCGAGAGAGAGTGGGGGAACGAGGGGAGTGGGGGTGGTAGCGGTTTAGGGTTTGGTCTAGTGGGGGGATAAGGGGGACCGGGGTGGGCCGGCCTGGTGGCCCGTCGGCCTACTGGGCCGATGCCTAGATGGCCAAGGGGTTCTCTCCCTCTCTTTTATTTCCTTTCGGTTTTCTTTTTAATTTACTTTTGTTAGTTTAGTTTCTTTAAAATACCAAGTTAGCACCTAAATTAGTATTATCAAAATAGGCCACTGCCAAACCTAGTTTGGGCCCAAAATATTTAGTTTAATATTTTTATATTTTCAAAAGCATTTAAATTATTATTTTAGCCACTGTTTTTAATTAGTTCAGGGCATTTAAACACTTTGTAAAAGGTTGCTTCCATCATCAAAACTAGTTAGGGATTATTGGACACATGATGAACATTTTAGTTTTAATGCTTCAAAACTTTTGTTGTTTGCCTAAAATTCAAATTTGATTTCAAAACGTTTTGATCTAACGCGAGGTTAGCAACTCTAATCGAGGTGATTAGCAAAGGTTTACTGTAGCTTGATTATCTGGGCGTCACACTAACTAACATTCTATCCATATTTCCCGCATGTGACCTATAAACTTGAGCTCTGATACCATTTTAACTGTCATGCCCTGAGGCCGGGCCTGAAAATGACAGTCGCCGCACGCATATAGACAATGGAGCCTATACACGCGCAAGGCGTGGAAATGCAGGATAAACCAGCACAGTGGATCTCAAATAGCTCATTTACATGTTTTACAAGATTATTATGTGTTTCTTTACAAGAATGGAAAGATTATCTAATTGCTTCCACCCAACTGGTCCAGCCTACTCTTCGGATAACATAGTCTTCCGCTGCACACTCTGATAAAAACAAAGAAAGCAAAAGGTGAATACGATAAATCATACTCAGCAAACTAATCAAACACTTTCATATACTTTGTAAAATACACTAGGTTTTAGAACTAAAAAGGGAACATTGTGGTTAAGTGATTAGACAGATTAAATGCATTGTGTCAGACATGAAAGTGAGTTTCCCTACCCGGAGATCACATGGGTGAAATTTCACACTTATACGCTCTTAAGAGGGGTACTCCGACGTGACAGCCTCGACCAGAACTACACAAGCTCCAGAACGAACAGAGTCATTTGACCCGCTAAGACACCGGACACCCTGACCTACTCATGTCGATTGCTCCTACAAATCCATCACTGGCACTTTCCATTCAAGGGCCGCCCCTCGCGGAGAATTCAGACAGTTCCATACCTATATCTGAACTGTGACCGGTACAATACGATCACCTTCGTAGCACCAAGTTTTATTTAAAAAACATTCATGTTATTTTCATGTCGGATATACGTGCTAAGCCCAGCTCGTATCGGTGGCTCCTACGGATCCATCACCGCATACCAACACTGACGCATTAGCCCCTGTATACCAACACAAATCTCGTACAATCTCGGTATCATGCAAAACTATACTACTTATAAAAGAGCAAACTTGTCTGGATACATTAAATCACAGCCCTTCAATATCCAATCTACTGCCTAGATCTCTCCGACGTTATTACCACAAATCTTTCATGGTTTCGATGATTTTAAGGTCCGGTCTCCCAGTTTTCCCTGGAATTTCTTAGAAAGAATCGGGATGCGCACGAATCCGATGTTTTGTTGATTATGTTTATTCTTGGGTTCACGAGAATAAGGTTGGGAACATAATCTTTGACTTTCTCATGAAGGAAATTGAAGCGTTAGCTGGTTGATATGGATCCACCATGCGAAGAGCTTCTCCTGATGTGGCGGCCATGTGTGATTATCGATTACACATCATGTTTTGTCGCCCAATATGGCTGGTTTCAACCCTTTATTCTTTGTTTTTTCTACAACCCTAGATTCACAACTCTTGCTCATCTGTTCCTTCCGGCTGGGCGTCCTTAGCGCAAACAGGAATCAACAATGATGATATTGTTAGCTCGGCCACCAGGTAGTTGCATTAGTTAAATCAAGTGCTTCACAAAATCCCTGTAAGAAGATGGTGCTTCACAAAATTCAAGTTTGTCTTTCTTATGCACTTGCAGTGATACTATTTTTTTTGTCACCCTATAGTCCTATACTACAGAAGTGCAGCAAAAGCATCCATCTACTCAAGGTGTAATACAAGAAGATCTAAGATGCTTGCACTGCTAATTTATTATGCATATTGTGGTCAAAGTTTGTTTCTCTGAACTCCTTATATTTTTTTCCAAATAAACTACCAAGGAAGGTGATGTTATCTTATAGAGCAACTATAAATTGTTTTAGATGGGACCATATTTCTGTATTGATTACCTTGGTTGACTGCTTCACCAATTTAAGACGTTAGGTTGCTTCACTGTGAGCAAGTTGCCTTGCATGTTCTACTTGAGCGATTATTTCACAACCTGCCACAATTTTATAGTGTGTTTGAACATGATTTTTCGCTTAAGAAAATGCCCTTCTTATTGTAATCATATGTAATGAACCAGAGAAGAGCACCTCAAATCTGAGATAGCACAAA
This sequence comes from Aegilops bicornis, assembly GCA_021605145.1. Lineage (NCBI taxonomy): Eukaryota > Viridiplantae > Streptophyta > Magnoliopsida > Poales > Poaceae > Aegilops > Aegilops bicornis. The sequence goes on along the minus strand of CM038675.1, from coordinate 356,234,888 downwards.
TTCAATCCAACTGATTTGATCATGCATTTTATGATGATTTTTAGCTTAAGAAACTTTTGCTTCTTTTGTACTCCCTCCGTCCCAAAATACTTGTCGAAGAAATGGATAAAAATGGATGTATCTAAAACTACAATACATCTAGATACATCCATTCCTTCGACAAGTATTTCCAGACGGAGGGAGTAGATCATACATAGTTATTCAACCATAGAATAACTCCTCAAATCTGAGTTAGCATACATTCAATCTGGCTGGCAAACAAATCAGAAGAAAGCAAGAAATGGTCAATGATAAATGATATTGACTTTTTAGAGTCCATCAGGAAACTTTGGAATTGTTCATCTCCAGTTTCTATGAATAAGCCGACATGTTTTATTAAAACCGTTCCTTTCGACCATCCATATTTGAAGTATATTTATAGACTTGATCAGATTACCGCTTTATTTATAACCTATCTCATGTAACCTGTATTTTTGCTTGTTCATGGCAAATACTATAGGCATGTTGAGAACTATTGCTACTCACCTAAGTGATGCATCGTTTTTTCATTCATGTCGAATGATGAATTGATACAGTTTTGAGATGAAAAGTTATGGCACTGGTAAACATAACACTTCTTTCCAATTCAGTCATCGAGCACTTGATATACTTCTGGACTCTTGCTACCATTATGAAAACAGACACGTGCAACAACACACCATCTTGGGTAAGTGTCTATGCTAATTTGCTCTTAGTTAGATTTGTGTTTTTCATTTTGTTTAATTATAGCTTGAATCAAACAACGATAGTAGATTAGGTGAATGATTTCCTTCAGATATAGTGGTTTTGTAGATTCAGTATGTTACACACGGTACTAGATAGCACACCGACTATTTTGATACATCAAGCGTTGGATGAGAAATCTACGCCATATATATCCGGTTTGAACTGATTGTATTTTATTCCAAAAATTACCGGACATATGTTCCCAAATAATGACCTGTTTAAAAAATTGCATTGTTCTTCAAATTAAATATCGTTATGTTCTTTAATATGAAAAGGCATTTGAAAAATGCCTTTCTAACCTCCGACCCATGTATTTGTTGAAATCACTACCATCCCATTGGAAAAACTTGATGGCTGCCATTGTGCATCATTAGGTTCCTCACCACAATAAATCAGATAACATCGATTTTTTTCTAGGGGTAAATAAATAACATCTAAAAATAAAGATAAGAAATCAGAGAAGAGATAAGGTTTGAGCTGGGGTCCATGGGACAATGCAAAAAACTAAGTCCCGTAACAAGCCCAGTGAATATGATGGAACATTCATACCGCATTCTCACCTTGAAAAGAAACTTGAACTCCATGTTTTAGAAAACATTCTAACGCTACAATATAAATTCAAAATCGACGGGCGCGGCAACGCGCGCCATCGATGATCTAGTATAAAAATATAATTGCCCCGTCATCTCTGCAAATGAAGAAAATCTTCCTCTTTTTTCTATATCCTGCATATGAAATAGTTTCATCACAAAGATTATTATTCCATGTTGGCGAGTATTCTTTGGTAGTTCCATATCCGATATTGTGTATCATTTTTTTGGATAGCTGAAGTCAGTTAAATTGAGCAATGAAGTCGACGGCGGATGCGCGCAATGTGGAGCACGAGGCCGGCGGTGGCATCGCGCGGTGTGGATTTGAGTGATTTTTTAGGGGATCTTGGTGCAAAACCACCACCATTGGCAATCGGCATGCCCTCGATGTTATGAAGGTTTGCCCAAAGCTCAGGCGGTACGCGGTCATGGAATTTTGTGATGAGCAGTCCAAGTGACCTAAACACGAACTTAGTGTCTCAACTGTTTCAAATCTAACTCAACCATGAGGTTATGGCAAAAAGAGCATAATGGGGGGGGGGGGGGTTGGAAGATCAAATGGAAGAAAGGTTTGCAAAGCTGAAAAAGTGACTGTTAGACATGAGAAAGTCTTACAATCGAAGCTATGCAAGGAGTAGGGATTGCCACACAACATGGATGCACATGGAGCTACAAGTGTATAAAACTCTCCAATAGAACTACTAGGGGTGCATCCAACTTGCTTGCTTATGAAGACCTAGAGCACTTTTGAGGAGGCTCATCCTTGGAATATGCAAGCGAAGTTCTATAATGAAAGGTTCCCCACATAGTTATACTAATCAAAACATGAAAGCTCTCAAAACTGAAATATGGGTGCTCACTTTTTGAAGCACAAGTGTGGAATAATAGATAGTAGTGTTGTCCATTCTTTCTTTTTATTTTTGGTGGCCTCCGTGGCTCTTTTTTTTTTCTTTTTTTGGTGGCCTCCATGGCTCTTTTTTTATGGCAACACTCTATGAACATAAAACCATCACACTTTTTTATACTTATAACTCTCTTAACTTTCAACATGTTGATACAGCTGTATGTTGCCTGCCAGTGTAGCAAGATAACAATGAAGCATAAAACAACCTTCTCTAATAACATGATATGACATAATGGATGATGGATGTTGCATGGCAATATATCTCGGAACAGCTATGGAAATGTTGTAGTAGGTAGGTATGGTGGCTGTTTTGAGGAAGATATAATGGGGTCTATGTGTGAGAGAGCAAATCATTTCACGGGGTTTGGATGTACTGGCGAAATATGCACAATTCTCAATGTGAGAAAGGCAATGCACAACACCGAAGAGGCTAGCAAATATTTGGGAGGTGGAAGTGACAAAAACCAAAGCTCAACATTAGTCAAAAAGAACTCACAAGTTTGTTGTTTCACAATTAGCAGCTTTCAACATTTCAACGCATGGTTAAATACACCCCAAGTGGGACCATGGCGGAGTCACCGAAGTGCCCTGTTAGCTTCCCTGACCTTAGCACACAACCCTGATACTAGCAACTACTTCTCACAGATGACAGCTATCATGTTCTTCTGCACCTTTGACATTTTTAAGTATTTGTAGTAGGGTTCATGCTTTATTATACCATTCACTAATTAGCCTTAACTTCATGACCAGCAAGTTTAAACACCAATTCATCTAATAACTCAAAACAATTGCAAAGAATCAATTTAACATAGCTTAATGATCTACAAGACTATGCATGTTTTATTCGTTGCACACTACTACACTTTGTCATTTCTAGATCCAACACATTAACCAAGCAATTTTAATCCACTCTCCAAATAGATATAAGTGAAGCAAGAGAGTACTTTCTACAAAAGACTAATAGCTCTGAACATTATGATAAATAAAAAGCAGAGCTAAAAGCACAACATAGCTAGCTATAATACTCAAAAAGATATAAGTGAAGAATATGAGTGTTTCATGAAAAAGTGGAGCGTGTCTCTCTCCAAAACAAAATAAGGGACCAAAGGTATCAATGTGTCCAGCAAAGAAAGCAAAACAAAACTGAAAACAAAAGCAAAAAGATGCTCCAAGAATAACTCATAATGGGCAAAGGAATAAAAATATAGTGATACGAGGGAAACCTGGTGATTGTTGACAAAGAAAGGGATGCCTTGGGCATCCCCAAGCTTAGATGTTTATGGCTCCTTGGAATATGTCTTGGGGGCGCATTGGGCATCCCTGATACATGCATTTATATCATCATTTTTATATTTCATATTATCATATTGGAATGTTATTAGCACTGTTACATCAATGTTTTAGATGATTTATGGGACCTTCCTACAAAGTCCCTATTTTTGGTATTTAATATCAGGGAGGCAGATTCCCCTTATTTTCTTGTTTTTATTGTTTCAGGAGTTTCGGGAACCCAATGAACAAAAGGAAAGAAACCACGATGATTTTTCTTCGGAAGGAATAACGTTGAAAGAAGACAGAAGAGAGGAGAGCCACGGGACCCAAGTTGGGTGGGCCCATGCAGCCTTGCACAGGGGCCGCGTGGGACTCACCAACAGGAGCCTCGGGCGCCTCCTCGGCTGGGCCTTTTTACGTAGGTCGTCGTCTTCCCCAAAAGTCACGCCCTATTTTTCCCCGAATTATCTGAGGCCGCGGCGGTGGCGAAACTCCTGGATCCCTCCGAGGGGGTCAGATCCTGCTGCTCTGGAGCCCCCGGAGAGGGGGAAATCATCGCCATCGTCATCACCTCTCCTCCTTGGCATGGGAGGAGGCCTCTACATCATCACCATCACCAAGACCAGCACCATCTCCATCACCATCCCCGTGATCCATCTCGTTCCCCTCATAGTTTGAGAGTTGCTATACCCTAGATCATTGTCTTGTGCTCCTATTCATGTTAGTGATTGGGTACTTGTCATTATTTGGTGGTGAAGTTATAATTTCAGATTGTGTTGTACCCTTTATGCCACTGATTATGATCATGTTTGCACGTTGTGAGTAGTTCCCGCATGTTCCTGAGGACATAGGATGAATTGGCAATGATTTATATATAACATGTGTTGGTATTTTGTCAATAATTTATCTTTTATGTGATTATATGATGGTGTTGTCTGACGTCATTGCACAACACTTCACCTTTATGGGCTCATAGGAGAACAACGTAGTGTAATGAATTGAGGAAGACTTAGGAGGACAAGAAAGCCTAAGACAGAGTCATGTAGTTATAATTATGTGGGTATTAGTGTAGAGTGTAATGCTATGGTGGGACTTTGTGTCTTAATAATTCTTGTGCAGTTATTGAGTTGGCCACATGATCCATCATAAGGGGTTGTAGACTATTAATTTAGTTTTACCTAGTTATGGCTCCGCCCTAAGAAGATTAAAACTTGACAAGATATGAAACGTGTTATTTAATAAATCTATATGCCTAGTGATATCCGTGCCGCCCTCGGGAACGTTTTCCACATATAAGTTACACGTGACTTGAGCTTGTCCTCTTGCACATAGAGGATTGGGCTTTCCTCTCATTGAGAGCTTTCAACTGCTACTACTTACTTTCAACATTTTATATTTCCGTGCAATTATACAACCAAAACCCCCAAAAATACCTGCATCTTTCATTGTTTTATTTATCATTCTTGCTAACCAATACCTTCAGCTCCTTGTGGGTTCAACAACCTTTTCTAATCGAAAGGTGCTACAACTGATCTTCTGCACTTGGGAGCCATCAAGACACTTTTCTGGCGCCGTTGCCGGGGAGCGTAGCGCTATTGGTAAGAAGTTTGGTAAGGAAACTTGGAAGCTGAATTTCATTTGCTGTTTTATCCCATTGATATTATGGCGTTTAGAAAGCGTAAATCGCTGCATCTTGCTTTATATGAAAGTGCTTATACCACTACTGCTAAAGTGGTTGAAACTGATGTGTCTAAGATACCTGAAGTGGAATTTAAACTTCGTGCTGGCCATGTTAAAACTGTTATGAAGCATATGTTTTCAGGAGATGGAACTAAGTTTGCACGTGAACACATTGAATTGATTGAAGAAATATGTGGCTTATTTAGGATTACTGGTGTTTCTGAGGACTCTGTGAAAAAGAAGCTATTATTTGCATCTTTATCTGGTAATGCTCGTGATTGGTTCATATCTTTAGATGAAGAAGCCACTACTAAATGGAGCGTAATGAGGAAGATTTTCTTTCTCAAATATTTTACTCCAAGAGAAGCTTATGAGAACCGCTGCTATATATTTAATTTCTGGCCACATCTGGAAGAGAGTATTACTCAAGCTTGGGGAGACTGAAGGCCCTCCTTCGTGAAAATCCCTGTCATGATCTTACAAGAAAACTTATATTGATAAACTTTTATGTGAGGCTGCCTATGAAGCATAAGAAAATTCTGGATAATTCATCTGGTGGGAGTTTTACAAACAATACTGAGGAAGAAGCATGAAACTTATTGGAAACTATTTCTGAAAATACTGGACACTGGAAACTTGATAAAGGTAATGAGCCTTACTTTGATAATGGATACTAGAAAGGGGGCAGGCGCGGCAGCACGCCTCGCTAGGCTGACGACATGAAGCTACACATAAGACACTGTATCAATACTAACAAATCCCATTCCGCAGGCAGAATTAGCCAAACCAATACTTAAAGCTTTGTGCTAAATGAATCATGGATCGGAGAGAGTTCAAACAACCGATCTGCGCCTGACTTCAAGCCAACCCGAGTATCCCACCCAAACCAACTGAGTAAAGCACCTCTCAATCAAAGCAAACCCTACCTAAGTCGCCCTGCGTAGCATCAATATACTAAATGAATATAACCGCAGCCAAAAAACCTTATCGCCTTAGGACATCTCCAACAGTTGTAAGATAGTTGCTGGTAAATTTGCCACCTAGGACATAGTGATGATGTGGCATGTAATAACTATGGAGAGAGAGAGAGCAAAGTTGTATGTAGATTAACCAACAACCTTTGCACAGGCTCCAAGGTGGAATAGAGAGCAATCACATTTATTTTCTCACCAGCTATTGGATAGCTTAGATACAACCATTGGAGTAGTTGTATGATAGCTTGTTGGTTGATGACATGAACATTTTACCAACAAAACTAACATACAACCTGTTGGAGATGCCCTTAGCAGCGATAGGAAAGGAAACTCTATAAATCCACCGGCGGATCCTATCATTTTTATCGACCGCTTTTCCTGCTCAAGGGCATGATTGCCGCTGGCCCTTCTTTTTCCACCGCACTGCTTGCTATTCGCTACTGAGAATTTCGGCAACAAGGCCACTGTTGCAAAAAGAAAAACTATGATAAGACCTCTATTGTAAGGAAAATAAAATTGCAACACTCCCTTGCAAGAAAAAAATTATAACAAGACCTTTGTTGCAAAAAAATGCAACAAAACCTCTGTTACAAAAAATATATGCAACCTGACATATTTTGCAAAAATTTCCGCAACACGACTCATGCTGCAGGAATTTTCTGCAACAGGACTTGTGTTGCAATGACAGAGGGTGACGCTCGGCCACTCCATCTGCAGATTTCACGGCTCGCGAAGCGGCGGATGTTTTCAAAAAGATCCACCGGCCGACGTGTAGCGTGGCCCTAATAGGAAGCCCCAAGTCAGCTAGACACGGTGCCCAAAGCAACACCCACCCAGCTTCAGTAAAAACCGGCGACCAACCCGTCTCAATGGAAGTCGTCTTGGGAACGCATAAAGAAAAACCATACACAACCCCTTCGCCTGGGAAAAAGCAGAAAACACCTCCATAAGAGCATCTCCAACAGCCGCGCTAAACTAGCGCCGTGCCGCAAATTACTCTGTTTTAGCGCGCGCGCAACACGGTGGGTCGCTCCGGTAGCGCGCATAAAAGCAGCTTGGCGCTTCTCGCGAAGTTAGGCGCGTGGTCGAAAACTACTCCAGCGCGGTGTATTTGGCGCTGCTACGGCGTCACGGCACACAGGCGCTTCGCCGCACTCTCTCCTCTCATCCTCCTCGCCCAGCCTTGGCGCCGGCGCTCTGCCACCACCCATGGGCCACGGCACCCGCTCACCCGTTATGCGGCCGCGACCCTCCCCCCCCGCCGCCGCCGAAAAAGCCTTGAGGCGTTAGCGTCGCCACCGCCGGAAACTCCGCCAGCGTCGGCCTCATGCGCAACCTCTTCTTGCCGCCACAGATGACCACGGCGCCCGGGTGGCGTCGCGCGGCCGCCGTCTGTGCCGGCGCACCGTCGAAGGTCCCCAATGCGGCGCGGCCAAAGAAGAGCAAAACATCCGCGAATAAGAACAAGGCGGCGGACGGCTCCGGTAGCACAAAGGCGAGGGGAAAGAAGCTTGCAGGGCGTTCGACCGCCGCGGCGGCTACCGAAGCGCCGACGAGCTCACTCGTTGAGCCGGCCGCGGACGCGCACCACGTGTTCGACGAAATGCCCCCAAGGTGAAAAAATTTCCAACTTTTCTTTTCTTGTTATTTTTTCAATGCATCATCACATATAGATAGCTTTATTTGCATTGTTCAACAAACTTTGTAGTCTCAACGATGATACATACATATCAACTATGGGTGTTGGGTCCAACAATTCGCATTGGTCTCAAACCAATGACATCCATTTCGAAGACCATAAGTTTGAGGTGGACGAGGAGGGTGAGGGCATTGTCGAGGCGCCGAAAGGAAGAGCGGGTAATTACACCACCAACGATGACAAGTTACTATGCTATACTTATTTGCAAGTGTTGAGGGATCCATCCATTGGAGGTGATCAAAGTAGAGACGCGTATTGGGGGCGAATGAAAGAACACTTTGATGCTCACAACTCGGTCCGAGAGATCACTTCGGTCTCGATGGTCGACAATCAACTCGGATTGTCAAAAGTGGGCGGCTTGTCAAAAGGCGGTTGACAAGATTAACCCAAGTGGCACAAATGAGGATGATCGAGTAAGTGGCATCTCATATATGTTCATCATACTTGTTTTTGGTGACCGAAGTGCTAACTTGTTTTGTTTTTCTTGTAATACAACATTGCACAAAACTTGTTCAAAGAAGAGACGAGGACAACCAAGAAGGGAAGATCAAGAAAGGAAGGGTCTTTACCTTGCCTCATTGCTATGAAGTGTTAAAGGATGATGAGAAATGGAAAAAGCGTGATGGTTTGGATGATTTGCATTTGAGCAACAAGCATAAGCGAACAATTGAGTTGAACGATGAGGAGGAGGAGGATGATGCATCAAGTGATGACGGCAAGAGAAGCCCCACACCCAACTCGGTTTCATACTCGAAGCCAAAACGACCGGATGAGTGCAAGAAAGAAAAAACCGAAAAGAAGAAGAGGAAAGGAGATGATGAACTCAAAAATGCTATGGAAGCTATTGTGAAGGCAAGGGTCGAAGCCAATGAGGTGAGGAAAATGGTAAGGAACCAAGATGTCGTGGCCGAGGAGAGGAGGTTGGCGGCCGAGGAAGGGTGGCGGCCGAGGAGAGGAAGGTGGCTTTGGAGGAGAGGAAAGTGAGCAATGAGGAGCGAACTAGATTGTTGGAATGGGAGAAGCACTTGTTCTTCTTGGACACATCCAACCTCAATGAAGCGCAAAAGGAATATGTCAATCTTGCCCGTGAAAAAGTGTTGATCCAAAAAAGAGCCATGATCCGCATGAGTGGCGGTGGCCTTGGCGGCATGGGTGGCGGTGGCCTTGGCGGCATGGGTGGCGGTGGCCTCGGCGGCATGGGTGGCGGTGGCCTTGGCGCCATGGGAGGCATGGGTGGCTTCGGAGCCATGGAAGGCATGGGTGCACCTCCGGCCGCCATAGGAGGCATGGGTGCATCTCCGGCCACCATGGGAGGCATGGGTGCATCTCCGGCCGCCATGGGAGGCATGGGTGGCTTTGGAGCACCCTCCGACGCTATGGCCGCCATGGGAGGCATGAGTTTTGCTTCTCTCATGGGAGGCATGGGTGCACCTCCGGCCGCCATGGGTGGAATGTCTTCTCACACACATTCCCTGAAGATGCCGTTGAAGATCTTGCCAACACCGTCGGAGCTTCACGTGATGCGGTGCGTGGTGAGGAGAGGGAGGAAGATTCATCTTCGAAGGTGGAAGAATCGTCTTCGGAAGATGAGGACGAAGACGAGAAAGATGATTGATGTGTCTTTCATGTCTTGAACTTTAGTTTGCATTTGAATTTGGTTGGATAAACTTGTGGCCATGATTTTAAATTTGTGGGCATGAACTTTTATTCATCAACTTGTTTGTGTCAAATTTCACATGTTCATTGCATTTTGATGAATGTTTCAAACTCATTTTGTGTCCAAAATATCATATATCCGACGAGTCGCGCATGCTGTATTATAAGCAGCGGCTCTTATTGGCGCGCTAAACATGCAAGCCTTGGCAAACAGGTTTTCTTGTGGCGCTTCTTACATTTGTTGGAAATGCTCTAACTCCCATTACTCGCTCCGCCACTGTAGACAGTGGTGGACCCACCATTGGGGCGAGCTGGGGTCGCCGGTGGCGAAAAATCGAACCCCTGTTACATATCCTTCCTTCCCGTTTCCTCCGGCGAGCGATTCATGGTGGCGGCGGCGTTGGCGTTATTCTCTGTTTACTCTGTCGAAGCGGTGCAGGAGCAGTTTGAAGAAGATAGAGGTTTGGGCTGGACTGCATAACTGGGCTACGTTACAACAAGCCCAAATGCCCAAACAAAAAAAGTCCCCAATCGATCCCAGTCGTTCCGAACCTAGCCACTGCAGTGGTGCTGTGCGGTCGCCTGACGCCGCCTCACGCTGCTCCGCGCCTCCGTCGACGCCGACGCCCCGCTGCCTCGCGACCCCCGCCAGTGCCGGATGTCCCCCGCCGCTCCGTCGCCACTCCGTGCAGTACCGCCGCGGCGCCACCCCCGCTGCCGGCTCCATGCTGTTGTTTCCTGACTCATTGTCTGCCGCCTGCAGTGATGGATTCTGAAATTTTTGATGAAGAGACCGCTTGGATAGCTGCTGAAGAAGCTGATCTGAGGCTGAGGCTCTAGATTTGGTGCCAGCAGTGGCAACGGATGGTACATGCAGATCGACCAACCGGAAGCGACACATGATTCCAAGACCAACGATCACGAACTTGTATCCTCTTCAGTTTTTCTAGTCTCCTTGGACATGTTCAGTACTAGATATGTTAGTTGGATATGAACAGTAGACTGACTTCAATTGGTGGTTGTTGCCGTTGTCAACGGAGTTCTAGCTGTTAGTGATTTCTTTGGCCATACAAATAAGATTGTAAACATGTTTAGCTAGCCATTGTAAAATTCTAACTGCACATACTTTTTTCTTCTATGTAAGGGCCTCATGTAAAAGGAAAGGTGCATTTGCAGCAAAAGTGATGATTGGTTTAATTATTTGATGGTTTGCTTTGTTGAGAGCGAGATATTTGCTAAAATTAGTGACAAGGAGATTATGGTTCATTTCATGCCTGAAGAGCCGTCGAGGCCATCTACCTCCACAACCCTGTGTTCTTTGCGCAAGTACATCATAAAGGTATACTACCATCATATGATCATATAAAAATATACAGTTGTTATCATGCTTGTGTTAATACATTACAGTTTTGTAGGTCTCATTTGTATTATGGGATCATATTGTGGCATCAAGTGTGCATTTTAAGTGGCAAGAGTCCATGTTAGTAGTTTACCAATGTTTAAGACATGTTTTATACTTTTGTTGTTGAATGTTATGAGTTTTGGTTGAATAGAGTTGCATTTGTATCAAAAAAAATTAGACCGTAAACGTTCGCCCCGGCTAACTTTAATTCCTGGGTCCGCCACTGACTGTAGACCACCACTCTACTTACAGCCCCGACTCTCACTCACAACGCCACATCCTGTCCACAATGGACGATCCACCTCCGCCACCGGCGAACTATCCTTGCAAGCATGGAGGATTCACATCAACCTTCAACAAACCTTCACCGTTTGTGCGTTCCGCTGCACCCATGCGATCTGTGGTGTACCCTGCGACAACGCCGCCCAAGAAAGCGCCGGCGCCGCCAGAGCCGCCCCAGTGCACAGCACTGAGCCCGCCATGCCCTCCGCGCAGGAGAAACTCGCTGGCAGCAGCTCAAACCGTGGCGGCCATCGAGCTGAGGAGATCGGGGATCGGTCCCCCACCGGGGCTTCCGCCTGTGCCACGCTTCGACCTAGCGCCCCACTACTTCCAACCATTCACCCGCGCACCAGCAGCTCAATCTGGCTGGACTCAACCCACAGGAATGCTGAAATCCTCACCGCCGCCTGGGCCTTCTTCCTCAGGCACATCAATGGAGGCTATATCCAGACAAAGCACAACCAGGCTGCTCTTGCAACCAGTCGCTCCATCTGCCCAACAACCCACGGTAAGTTCATTTACCCAACCTTCACATACAGCTACGCGTAAGGCCACCTAGACATCACTTGAACTACTCTATTGATATGTATATAAGTAGCCACAGATGGACATGTTGACCAATACGTCTACTCGGATACTTCACCACTGACAATTTCTCTATGTACCATTATCTGACATTTCTGTATACATCAATCACAAGAGTGGGATACTCACCGCTGCAACAGCATCCCTCAACCTCTGGATCCTAAAGCTTACAGCCACCAAAACACCATCGACGACAGAGGGCGTGTTGATGACCTGGAGGCAGTTGCAGACATGCTAGAGAAAGAAGAATCCGATAGAAAAGCAACTAAGAAAAACCCAGCAGGACGTCCTCCACGGCTAGGCCACGGTGCGGCCGATCTACTACCATACCGGTTCTACGTCCAAATCACAGCCAAAAACTTGAAGGCGCTGGTTATACCAACAGCGTTTGAGCCAGTGCTGGAAAACAGAATGAGTATCAGCAGATCCAAGCCTGAACACAAGGTTAGTGTACCAATCCGAGTGACTAAATTCTGTGAGCACAGGGTCCAGCTCCAGTGGTTGAACGATCAACTGGTATTCCTGAAAGGATGGAAAAAATTCGCCAGAAAAGTGCAACTAAAGGTGGACGATGTCTTGGTATTTAAATACCAAGACAAAGGTTTTAAGGCTAAGTTGTTCCCACGCCACAACTCCACAGAAGCGGCGTTCGCCGGCAAGCGCCACGGTGGCTAGTCCTACAGCAGCGTTTTTCTGGCTACAAACCCAGCAGCTGATCACAGTCATGTATGCTCTAAAACCGCTAAAGATTTTACTTATTCTTCGCCAAGAACGCACTCCTGTGGGCTAACTAATAACCAAACTGTATGGAGTATTCCACGCTGTAAATCACCAGATACTCTTGGCCTACACCGACACATCTTACACGCACTCCATTGCATGATATAAGCAACAGACATAGCACTAACCCATCAGAAATAACCGCTAACCATAAACGGTTAACCTAATTCTACGCAGACAAAAAACAGTGGACTATAAACACACACAACACACACGTACGACTAACTCCCAGTCTAACCCGACTAAGACACCACATAGAGAAGGGAACAACTCCCGGGTAAGTACGACTGTACGACTGAGGCAGCACATCAAGGACGACTAACCACTAACTCATCTTTGACATAAAATTCGTACAGACCTCCATGGAGCAAATAACAAACATGACAGACACAGCAGGACAAACCAACCGTACCCAAATAACGACACACACAGTGTATGAAAGGAACGGATTAAACTGCGCCTAGGACACACGAACGGACAGAGAAAACATCAAAACACGTCCGAGACACTCTGCATCAGTCAACCTACAAAACTCACATGCCGACTCCAAAGTCCAAACAGAGCATGTCCGGCTCCCACCAAAACAGAAGACGGTCGCGTGTCGGAACAAAGACACCGGGAGTGTCAAGACACCCCCTTTGAGGTTCGGCACGGGGCACAAAGAGGTCGGAGATCTACTTCACCGGCCTTCCTAGAGACAGGTTCCGGCTACGTCGTCGATCCTGACGGAGAGAGAGATCGAGGGAGGAGTAGAGAGAACGAGACGGCAAACACAGGGCAGTTTACCCAGGTTCGGCCGCGTGGTGCGGAAACCCTACTCCTGCATGGATGTACTCAAGATAAATGGTGATGGAGCTACAAGGATGGTTCCCGGGGGACTCATGGTGAGTGGCCCGAGCTACACGAAGGGCAGATCCTCCTGGAGAGATCCCCTCCCTTCCAAGTCTAGCCTATCCTTCTAGCTTGCGGTGGCTTGGCTCTGGTCTTGTCTTGAGTTGGCTTGGATTCGCCCCTCCTCCTCCTCGTGCCCATGGTCCTCCCTTTATAGCTCGAGGGGGTTGCCACAATGGGCACGAGGGAGGTCACGTGCTTCCCTCCATTTCCTAGCCGGGCGCTCCTCCAGGTTTTGGCGGGAAGACAGGTGGCGCTCCGTCGTTGGCTCGTGGTGGACGGAGCGGTGCCGCCTCAAAGCGTGCCATCTTTGGGGTCGACAAAGGTGTCAGGAGTGGTTGGCTCCTGACAGAGGATCGCTCCTGATCCTCTGGCGTCGTCCTTGCGTGGTAGGTGGTGTCTCCTATACCACCTTGGTGCCCAAGTATCATAGCCTTCCGGCCCAAGCGTTCGGAGAGGCATCCCATTCTCCCAGGTCTTACTCCGGCGGACAACCATCCCGGGGACTAGCAGTGACAGGCCTCCTACCTGGGTCACCTGCTCTCAATCCCGGGATGCTGTACCGTACCCTGTGGAGAACCTCCCGGGTCGTCCCCCGTGACCGCCTGAAGGGGAACTCTCTAGCTGGACCAGACAAGCTCCACTATGGAGGGAACGGTACGGAGTCGATCATGGATGGCCTCTGCTCATCCACTCGTCTGCTCACCGTGATACTGGGCCCGTATACGCCGTCTTCCACGTCTTCTGGGGCTAGCCGGGGTTAGCCCGATCCTGGCTCGTCGGGGCACACTGTCCCACAATGTGCCAGCAAGTTTCGTCTTCTGGGGGTGCACGGCGAGAGTGCACCCGGGTCTCGGCCTTCTCTTGGTGGTGGGCCCGCTTTGCCAGGAGCAATGGGGGCCCTGGTCTTCATTGCTACGACAGAAGCCCTCGGGCATGGTGACTTCCATCGACTGACGGGGTTATGGCCAAAAAATGGTCAAAGCGGGACCGTCGCGTCCCGTCACGTCTTCGCTTCGATGGGTCTTGTCGATCTGACGCGGTGCGCAGTGGGCAGGCGACCCGTCGGGGCGACGGCGCCACGCGTCAGAGGCATTGATGGGGGCAGTGCTAGTAGGAAACCGCCCGCAGTGTTCGTGGCTCCTTGGTTCCCGCACGGCGTGGAAGCCGAGGAGATAGTGGGGAGAGCGAGAGGGGCGAAGCCCCCCCCTCCCCCCCCCCCCGTTATAAGGAGGCGCGGGGGGGGGGGGAGCGGTTCTCACCACTGCCCATTGCCTCTCAGCTCCCCAATCTTCTTCTTCTTCTTCTTCCCGCGCTTCTTGGAGAATTCCTTCCGGCCGTCATGGTGAAGAGAGAACCCAACTCACCCCACCAGTGGCGGCGCCGCTGGCGCTGGAGGTGGCGGAGGCTATGGCGGCCTTGGCTATGGTGCTGGATGGAGCGGAAGCGCCCGCCCCTTCAGCAGGAGTGGCAGCCTCGGTGGCGAAGAAACGGGGCCGCCCTCCCCTCCCGGTGGAAGAGAGGCTGAGGAGGCTCGAAGAGCAAGATGCCCGGCGGAAGGCCAAGAGGGACGCTGACCGCCTGGCGAAGAGGTCGCAGCCGCGCGGTTCTGCATCTGGGGGCACCCCAAGGTTGATGCTGGGGGGTGGCCCTGGAGATGCGGGTGCGTCAAGTAGCGGGGGGTCGAATCCCCCCACGGGGCAGAGGGAGCCATCAATCCCTCCTTCAAACAGGTTTCCCCTTCCCTCGCTGGTGCCGAGGGAGGATCCACGGTGGCCGCCTCGAGAGTTCCTTATTCATGCGAATGACGACCTCCGCGGCAGGTGCCCTCTCCTGCCGTCGTTCATCTTCCTCTTCTCGGCGCACAGGATCACCTACTTCAAGCTCTGGGTTGATGGGTGCGACAATGACCCCATCTTCGCCGAAGTGGCGTATACGGTCGACGGCGAGATGTACATCAAACGTGGCTGGGGGACGTTCATCAGATGCCATGGCTTCAGATACGTCTCGGACCTCCACATTGCTTACGATGGGTGGTGGACGCTCACCCTCAAGGTGTTCAACCGAGCCGGGCTGGCTGCGGCCTGCTGCTTGGAAAGCGAGAGCGATGACTCCTCAGAAGATGGGCGGGAGTGAAATCCTCTCATCTTTCCATCTCCAAGATCTTTCCTCCTATAAAAATGGAGATGGAGTTCTTGGTGATGGCCTGGCGGATCCTTGCGCCAGGGTCTTCAGTAATAAACGTAGGGCTGGAGATGTTCGTCTTCTGATCTTGTAAAAACTTCCTTTTGTCTTGAATGAATGAAGATCTCCGCCTTTTAGTTTCAGACTATAGCTTGTTCTTCCGTTTCAATCTGTGTATATTGACCAGACTGGGTGATTCCCGGGGCTCCTGCCGCAAAGGTTCCCCGGAAGGCTTGCTCATGATGACGTCAGGTTTCTGGGTGACGGGGATGCGGTAAGGTTGCATCCCAACGGTCGGACGAGTGGGCGGAGAGCTTGAGCAGAGGATCTCCCCGCCCTAGGCCTATAAATAGACCGGTCAGGGTGCTTGGCACTCTCAGCCTAACTCCTCCAACTTTTCTGTCTTTCTTCTGCTGCAGCTTCGCGAATCTTCCTCAAGATGTCAGGAGAATCTGACCAGCCGCGCTCAGATCTGTCGAAGGAAGAGTCCTTTGAACTGCATGCCGAAAAGGCGCGGGCCAAATCCCGAGGCACGGCGATTGGAGAGGACGAAGTTGCGTCTGATCCTTTGGGGCTGGACGCATATCCAGCGGTCTCTGCTGCAATCGGCCAGTCTTCCAGATCCAGAGGGGTGGAGTTCGCTCCGTCCTTCCACACCTTGCGGAAGGAGGAGATTTTGAAGGATCTGAGGGAAGAGGCCTCAGGTCATTCACGGATCATGGAGCTTCTGGACGAACTTGTTGCAACCATGAGGGTAAGGCGTGTTCCGTCGGTTTTCTTCAACCATGCTCCCGCCAGCCCCGAGCCTTTGCCGGGGGTGACGAGGTGACGCACGTCCCCGGGAGCGAGGGGTCCATAAGAACTTGACGCTTACGAATCCTTTCTGCAGGGGGAAGATGAAGCGGCGACCCAGATGGTGAGAGCCATCCATGTGCAGTGCTCCCGGCTGCTTCCCCCCTTTGCCCGGAGGTTCCCGACCCCGGATAGTACCTGAAGAGGCTTTGCGCGAAGCTTCTCCTTTTCCCGCAGGCATCCCCGGGAGGCAAGGATGGCCCGGCAAGCAATAACAAACTACAGAGTGGGGGGGGGGGGTCCTCCCCATCTCAGTCTTAGCGTTAGGGAAATAAGCTGTAACTCTGTAAACTTAGAAACGCAATGCAGAAGATAACAGTGCAAGTGCTCATGTCTATATGATCCATCTCGGGGTCCAGGCCAATTCCCTCAGGAGCACGTTGGAAGTCCTTCGTAGTCGGGTAGGTCCCTATGAGTACTAAGCAGTGGAGGACCCTGCGCGCTTTGGCCTCATACGATCTCTAGCCCCTAGAGGCTAGAGTCGAGTTCCATTCCGCCCCAGTGATCACACCTCTGCCCCCTAAGGACCTGCACCCCAAGGCCGTCCGCCCCTAATGCCGGTGGAACTCCCAGAACTAGTCTGTAGTCCAGCGGGGGGAGGATGACAGAGGACAAGGGGCACCCGCGAGACGTCAGAGCCATGCTCAAGAGGAGGTATCTGCAGTCCGAGCGGATTACATGCTTAATGCAATATGCATGAGGTTGACTTACTGTGATATTCTGAAGCAGGTCGTAGAACGCTCCCGGGTCATGGCATGCCTTCGTAGTCCCTCCTTGCGAGTGCCCGGGAGCGCGACCTTGCAAAACAACTCAGCAGTAGTAACAACTGAGCCCTCTATCCGTATCACGGTCATCTTTTCATTCAGTGAAACCCCTCAACCAACGAGACTACCAGGGCGATCTGCCATGATCCTTCCACGCCATCGTCGCGGCACTACTCGTCCTCTTGACGAGAGATAGCATGGCTGGGTGGCCCATGAGTCTTGCCTAAATTTTCTGGTGGGGCAAGCCTCACACCATTTAGGCAAGCAGGATTGTCCAGACTATGTCTAGATTGGGCGAGATACAATCTACGACCCCTAGCGCATAGCTGCATCCCAGTCCCCGGTAGGGCAGATCTTCACCGGGGCAATGCCATCAGCCCCGTCTAATAACATGCCTCTTGCGAGTGCGGGCTCGACCGCCTGCCTAGGCAGCGGAGTCGAACTATACTAATGCATCCGGGCCCTATGATAGCCCCCTTGCTTGTGGATTTTGCCGAACCAGAAAGGCTCCGAGATACGGTGTTAGGCTCGTACTGAATTGGAAATACTTATCTTTATTCCGCTCGCCCATTGGATTACAAACACACTCTGCGCTTCTTGCGGCAAAATCAGGTCTTCTGTTAAGATGGCTGTGTTTGTGAATCATTGGTAGAATCTCCTCAGGTGCTCGATGTTCCAGGAGTTGGCCACTGGGTCTCCTTCCTCGGTCTCCAACCGGTATGCGCCTGGGCGGGAGACGTGCGCCACTCGGAACGGGCCCTCCCATGGGGGCGACATCTTGTTCTTTCCATAGGTGGATTGGATCTTGCGCAGGAAGAGATCTCCTTCAGCAATTTGGCGGGGGCGAATGTTGCGCCTGTGATAGCGACACAATCCTTGCTGGTATCTGGCAGAGCGTAGTGTGACCCGGCGTCGAATTTCTTCGAGGGTGTTGAGGTCATCGATTCTCTGTTCCGGCTGGGTGGACTCATCATAAGCTCTCACCCGTGGTGATCCGTGTTTCAGCTCGGAGGGGAGTACTGCCTCGGCACCGTAGACGAGTGCAAAAGGCATCTCACCCATGGCTCTGCTAGGCGTGGTTCTCATGGACCAGAGCACGCTAGTTAGTTCTTCGATCCAATTTTTCCCGCTCTTCTTCAGCCTCTCAAATGTCTTGGTTTTTAGTCCTTTTAGAACTTCTACATTCCCCCGCTCGACTTGGCCATTGCTCCTTGGATGGGCGACTGATGCAAAGCAGACTCTTGTTCCGAGATCTTCACAGTAGGATAGAAATGCTGCGCTTTTGAACTGAGATCCATTATCCATGATTATCTGGTTGGGGACTCCAAATCGGCACACAATCCCTCTGATGAACTTGACCGCTGCCTAGGCAGTGAAATTCCTGACGGGCTCCACTTCGATCCACTTGGAGAACTTGTCGACGGCGACGAAGAGAAACTTGTACCCTCCCACCGCGCGTGGGAGCTTACCGACGATGTCCAGCGCCCAAACCGCGAAGGGCCAAGTGACTGGAAGCGTCTAAAGCGCCTGTGCTGGCTGGTTGACATTTTTGGCGTGGAATTGGCAAGCGTCACATGTTCTGACCAACCGTTCGGCGTCGAAGACGGCGGACGGCCAGTAGAACCCTTGACGGAAAGCTTTTGCCACCAAGGCTCGTGAGGCGACGTGGCTGGAGCACGTGCCTCGATGAATCTCCTCCAGTAGCTACTGTCCCTCCTCCTGAGGGATGCAGAGCAGCATGACGCCATTGTGGCCTTGACGATAGAGCTTGTTGTCGACCATGGCGTACATCCTGGCCTAGCGTGCGACCTTCTCGGCCTCATGCGGGTCCTCGGGCAGGATGTGGTCGCACATGTGCTTGACGATGCCAGTGGCCTAAGGGGGATGAGTCCTCTTCCCGGGGACCACTGAGGATTCGAGGGGGAGCGCGAGGATTGCCGGGGTCGATGGCTCTGCCGGTGTAGATGTAGAGGCAGCAGCCCCTAGGCCTGGCGCAGCCCCCAGCTCGGCTTTGGAGAGTTGTGCCGAGGGTTGTCGAAGCTCTTCGATGAACATGCCGGGGGTACTAACACCCACTGAGAAGCTATCCGAGACAGCTCGTCAGCTTCAGTGCTCTCCTCCCGGGGGATGAAGACGGCATTGAAGGTTTGGAAGCGTTTCTTGAGCTTCCAGACATCCTGGACGAAAGGAGCCATGCGCGGGCACACATACTCTTCGTTGATCTGCTTGATTACTAGTTGGGAGTCGCCCTTGACGACGATCTTCGAGATGCCGAGGCCGAGAGAAGCTCTCAGCCCCGCTAGGAGCCCCTCGTACTCGGCGGTATTGTTGGTGATGTTGTCAGTGTAGCGTACCCGCACGACGTACTTGAGGCGCTCTCTGGTTGGTGAGATCAGGACTACTCCAGCTCCGGCCTTCCCTTGGGTGTATGATCCGTCAAAGTACAGAGTCCATGAGTTGGGGTCTTCCTTCCCAGGCAAGCTTGATGGGGCTTGCACCCAGTCAAAGGCTGTCTTCGTCCATTCTGAAGTGAAATCCACGAGGGCTTGACTTTTGATCGCGTCGGAGTGCTCGAAGTTGAGGCCAGAACCCGACAGCTCCAGGCCCACTCCGTGATTCTTCCCGTGGCGTTGCGGTTCTGCAGGGGTCCTTTTAGATTGTACTTGGAGACCACCGTGATGGGGTGAGCCTCGAAGTAATGCCTGAGCTTGCGGGATGCGATAAGGATGGCTAGCAGAAGCTTCTGCATCTGAGGATACCGTTCTCGAGCGTGCCTGAGTACCATGCTAACGAAGTACACAGGTCGCTGCTCAAGGCGCGGCTTGCCGCCTTGCGGTCCATCGGGGGATCCTGAAGACGAATCCTCAGTTTCCCTAGTGGACGTCTCTTCCCGGGGAGCTCCCTGTGGCGAGCCTGAGGACAAGTCCTCAGCTCTTGTCATGGGCAGCTCCTCCATTGGGGCTTCACCTGAGTGAAGTCCCTCCGTGCTGCTGGGCAATAGCTGACCCGTACCGGTATCCTCATCCTCATGCTCCCCGAAGAGTTCCTTGCCATGGCAAGGCCTCTTGTCCTTCTTCTTGACCAATGCGTTGCCGCTTCGCTTGTGGCTTCGGGGCCTCGTGGCTTCGCGCTCCACCACCAGTACAGCGCTCACTACTTGGTTGGTAGCAGCGATGTACAGTAACAGAGGTTCCTTCTCCAGCGGACCCACCAAGATGGGCGGTTCCGCTAGGTACTTCTTGAGGTCTTCGAAAGAGGCTTCAACTTCAGAGGTCCACTCGACCGGTCCTGATTTCTTCAAGAGCTTGAAGAACGGGAGAGCTCACTCGCCAAGTCTTGAGATGAAGTCCCAGAGCGGTGATACAACCATTGAGTCGCTGCACGTCCTTGATCCGCTTAGGGGCCTCCATCTGCTCGATGGCCTTTATCTTGTCGGGGTTCGCTTCAATTCCCCGGTGAGACACCAGGAAGCCAAGAAGCTTGCCCGACAAAACACCGAAGATGCATTTCTTTGGGTAGAGCTTGAAGTTGACCTTCCGTAGGCTACGAAAAGTCTCCTCCAGGTCGGTGACGAGCGTGTCGCGGTGGAGCGTCTTGACCACGATGTCGTCGATGTAGGCTTCAGCATTGCGGCCCATCTGCGTGCCCAGGTAGGCACGCATAGCTTGCTGAAACGTAGCTCCGTCGTTCTTCAGTCCGAAGGGCATACGCGTGTAGCAGTAGCACCCGTTCGGAGTGATGAAAGCCGTCTTCTCCTCGTCTGCCCGGGACATCCTGATCTGGTGGTAACCAGAGAAGGCGTCCAGGAAACTCAGGATCTCACAGCTAGCCGTGGAGTCCACGAGCTGGTCAATCCTGGGCAAAGGAAAAGGATCCTTTGGGCAGGCCTTGTTGAGGTCGGTGAAGTCCACGCAGAGTCGTAGGTCGTCGCTGCTGGGTTTGGGAACCACCACTGGATTAGCCACCCATGTCGGGTGCGGCACTAGCCGGATGGTGCCCACCTTCAGAAGCTTCTCCACCTCTGCTACAATGAAGTCCGACTTCGTTTTGCGTTGCTTCCTGATGACTTGCGCCACGGGGCGGACATCCGGGTTTACCGCCAGCTTGTGCTCAATCACCTCCCTTGGCACGCCGGGAAGATCCGACGGTTCCCAGGCGAACACGTCGGCATTCTCCGGAAGGAAGGCGATGAGCGCGCCTTCCTATTTGATAGGGGTGGAATAGAATATGATGATAGGGGTAAACATAGAGAAGACAAAACAGTAAGAAATTCTCACATCGACGCGGCTAATCAACGGGCTATGGAGATGCCCATCAATTGATATCAATACGAGGAGTAAGGATTGCCATGCAACAGATGCACTAAGAGCTATAAGTGTATGAAAGCTCAAACTAAAAACTTAGTGGGTGTGCATCTAACTCTATACTGAAAAATTCCCACTAGTATATGAAAGTGACAACATAGGAGACTCTCTATATGAAGAACATGGTGCTATTTTGAAACACAAGTGTGGAACTTGCATGCCCCTTCAATCTTTTTCTCTCATTTTTCTTTTTTTCTTTTTTTTCTTGGGCTCTTTTTGGCCTCACTTTTTTCTGTTTTTGTTCAGAGTCTCATCCCGACTTGTGGGGGAATCATTGTCTCCATCATCCTTTCCTCACTAGGACATGCTCTAATAATGAATAATGATGATCATCACACTTATATTTACTTACAAAACAATATTACAACTCAATACCTAGAACAAGTATGACTCTATATGAATGCCTCTAGCAGTGTACGAGGATGTGCAATGATCTAGCATAGCAAGGATATCAAAAAATGGACAATCCATGGAAATATCATGCTAGCTATTTTACGATCATGCAAAGCAATATGACAATTAATGATCAAGTCATCAAAATGGAAGAGCTAGAAGTTGCATGGCAATATATCTCGGAATGGCTATGGAAAGGCCATAATAGGTCGGTATGGTGGTTGTTTTGAGGAAGATATAATAAGGCTTATGTGTGATAGAGCGTATCATATCATGGGATTTGGATGCACCAGCGAAGTTTACACTGACTCTCAAGGTGAGAGAGGGCAATGCATGGTACCGTAGAGGCTAGCAAATTGCGGAAAGGTAAGAGTGCGTATAATCCATGGACTCACATTAGTCATAAAGAACTCATATAGTTATTGCAAAAGTTTATTAGCCCTCGAAGCAAAGTACTACTACGCATGCCCCTACGGGGATAGACTGGTAGGAAAAGACCATCGCTCGTTGAAAGTGCAACTAATCCCTGGGTGGTTTTGGCAATTCTTAACAACATATAGCTCATTGAACAAATATTCTTTCAAGGTAATCATTTCAGAAAGTTCAATGATTGGCATGGCATGGACTAGAGATGTGGACCCCTCAAAATGCTAAGGACACATATTGGCAAAAGCTCAGGACTCAACATTTTCATTTTAGTGATCCATAGGAAAAGTCAATACTATTAAAAGGGGATGAGGTGTTGCTTAATGACTTGCTTGCTCAAAATGCTCAGTGATATGCTCCAAAAGCCCGCAACCACTTTCTCATTTCCACATATGTCCTAAACCTAAAGTCAAACTCGGCCCCACCGATTTGATCTATCCGGCGCCACCGAGTTCAATTGACATAGCCACTGCCAGAAACCCTAATCAATTCGGTCTCACCGATAGGGACCTCCGTCTCACCGAGATGGTATCGCAAACTCTCTGTTTCCCTTCGCAACGTTTTGGTCCAAACGAGATGAGCGACTGGTCCCACCGAGTTTGCAATGAAAACTCTCTGTTTCCTTTTCGTAACGTTTCGGTCAAACCGAAATGAGCGATCGGTCCCACCGAGTTTGCCTGACCAACTCTCTGTTTGCTTGCTACTGAAATCGGTCTCACCGAATTGAAGTGGTCGGTCAAACCGAGATCAAGTTACGCCCTAACCCTGATGCATCGTTCCCATCGAGTTGATCATGCCGGTCCCACCGAAAAGCCTAACGTTCACATTTTGAACCATATCGGTCTGACCGAGTTTCACTATTCGGTCCCACCGAGTTTGGTAAATTGTGTGTAACGGTTAGATTTTGTGTGGAGGCTATATACACCCCTATCATTTGAAGCACAAGAGCATGGAGTTCATCATCAACACACCATCTATTACCTTTTGGAGAGTGGCGTATCCTAGATTGGTTAGGTGTCACTTGGCAGCCTCCATCAAGATTGTGGAGTTGAACCAAGGAGTTTGTAAGGGCAAGGAGATCGCCTACTTCGTGAAGATCTACGCAAGTGAGGCAAGTCATTTGTGGGCGATGGCCATGGTCGGATAGACAAGGTTGCTGAGGGAGTCCTGGATTAGGGGGTCCCCGGGCGTCCGGGCTATGTGACGTGGGCCGGACTGATGGGTCGTGAAGATACAAGACAAAAGGCTTTCCCCGTGTCCGGATGGGACTCTCCTTTGCATGAATGTCAAGCTTAGCGTTTGGATATGAAGATTCCTTTCTCTGTAAACCGACTCTGTACAACCCTAGGCCCCTCCGGTGTCTATACAAACCGGAGGGTTTAGTCCGTAAAGGCAATAATCATAATCATACATGCTAGACATCTAGGGTTTAGCCATTACGATCTCGAGGTAGATCAACTGTTGTAACCCCTATACTCATCAAAGTCAATCAAGCAGGAAGTAGGGTATTACCTCCAAGAGAGCCCGAACCTGGGTAAACATCGTGTCCCTGTCTGATGTTACCTTCGATCCTAAGACGCATAGTTCGGGACCCCCTAACCGAGATCTGCCGGTTTTGACACCGACATTGGTGCTTTCATTGAGAGTTCCACTGTGCCGTCGTAGAAAGGCTCGATGGCTCCATCGATCATCTACAACAATGCTGTCGTGAAGGAGATTTTTCTCCCTGGCAAAATTTTTGTATTCGGCGGCTTCACACTGCGGGCCAACTCGGTTGGCCACCTAGAGCAGATCGACAACTACGCCCCTGGTCATCAGATCAGTTTTGGAAATCTGAACTATGTCGCTGATATCCGAGGAGACTTGATCTTCCAAGGGTTCGCGGGCCCAACCACCGCTCTGGCCTTAGATCTGGAGCACCTCACCAGGTCCGAAGACGGGAGTCTAGAGCCCGCCAGACTCTCTGCAGCTATAGAGCTCGATGCTGGGGAACCGGAGGGGATAGCATCACCGGCAAGCCTGGAGTCACGTCAGGCTCCCTCTATCATCATAAAGCCAGACTCTTCTGCGGACACTAGCTCCGAACCCTCGAAGCCCGTGTCATGTGAGCTCGGCCAGGGAACTTCTGTCCCGCCCAGCTCCACGGACTCTCGCTTCACCGTCCAAACCTCACCATCACAGAGGAATCGCTTTCGAATTGCACCCAGCCCGGACTAGGGGCTGAAAGCAGGGAATTTTACTTCCCACCCACCACCCACTTCATAGCCACTGTCGAGGATTTAACTGACATGCTCGATTATGCTTGTGAAGACACCGACGGTATGGACGACGATGCCGGAGAGGAGCAGGCCCAAAACCCGCCGTTCACCGGACGCTGGACGACCACTTCATCATATGACGTGTACATGGTGGAGACACCTAAAGAAAGCGACGTCGATGATGAGAAGGATCCTGTCAAGGATGAACCTCCTGAGATACCACCAAAGCGTCGACGTCAGCGGCGCCACTCTGAATCACGTCGTGGAAAAGATAGCAATACCTACACCGGAGACAATAATACTCCGGAGAACGCCGAAGACCAAGAAGCCCCCATCGAACCAACATCCGAACAGGATGATCAGGAGGACGGGCAAGTTGACCCTGACGAGCCAGCAGGAAACGAGGACTCGGAGGATAGCAACTATCTACCACTCTTCGAGGACGACGTGAGCCTCGGGGACGAAGATTTCATCGTGCCAGAGGAACCCCTTGAACAAGAGTGCTTCAAGCGCCAGCTAATAGCCACTGCAAGAAGCCTGAAAAAGCAGCAGCAACAGCTTCAAGCTGATCAAGATCTGCTCAATGATAGATGGACTAATGTCCCGGCAGCCGGGGAATACAGCCTCGAACGCTCAACTAAGAGTTACCCGAATTACAAGCTGCTACCCCAATTCAACGATGAAGCACTGGAGCCCATACCACCAGCGCGTAACGCTGCTGACAGACCTGACCGACCACCATGTGGCCAGGACAGAACGACAACTCAAGCCGAACACCAGCCCGCACCACCCCGCCGTAAAGGCAAAAAACAACAGCTCGGGGATACACCTATTACCTATGACAGGACCTGGAAAATAGAGCCGGTCAGACCAGATCAATCTACAGATCACGGGGGCGTGCCCCGGCGCGACAAGCATAACCACGCCCGGGCCGAAAACCGCATACGGACTTCATCCGAACTGCGTCGTGACATGACCCGATACAGAGGCGCCGCGCACCCCCTATGCTTCACCGATGAGGTAATGGAGAACGAGTTACCAGAAGGGTTTAAACCCGTGAACATCAAATCGTACGATGGCACAACAGATCCCGCAGTATGGATCGAAGATTTTCTTCTCCATATTCACATGGCTCGCGGTGATGATCTACATGCCATCAATTACCTCCCACTAAAGCTTAAGGGACCAGCTCGGTACTGGTTAAACAGCCTCCGAGAAAACTCTATCGGAAGCTGGCAAGACTTGGAAGACGCCTTTAGAGACAACTTCCAAGGCACGTATATCCGGCCTCCGGACGCCGATGACCTCAGTCACATAGTCTAGGAGCCCAGAGAGTCAGCCAGGAAATTCTGGACCAGGTTCCTAATAAAAAAGAACAAGATTGTCGACTGTCCGAACGCCGAAGCCCTAGCGCCCTTTAAACACAACATACATGATGAATGGCTCGCCCGACACCTCGGCCAAGAAAAGTCGAAGTCCATAGCAGCCCTTACATCACTCATGACCCACTTTTGCGCGGGCGAAGATAGCTGGCTAGCTCGTAGCAGTAACAGTACCAGCGACCCTTGCACTTCCGAAGTCAGAAACGGCAACGGTAGGCCCCGACGCAACAAACAAAAGCATCGAAGCAACAATGACAATACCGAAGATATGACAGTCAACGCCGAATTCAGTGGCCCCAAGTCTGGTCAGCGGAAGAGGCCATTCAAAAGAAACAAAGACGGTCCATCTAGCTTGGACCGTATACTCGATCGACCTTGCCAAATTCACGGCACCCCGACAAGCCTGCCAATAACACCAACAGAAGCTGTTGGGTCTTTGAACAAGCCGATAAGTTAAATACCGAACATAAGGAGAAAGGGTCGCCTAGTGAGGACGACGAGGAGGAGCCTCGTCCACTGGACACAGGGGGGCAGAAGAAATCCCCCCCCCCCCCCCGAAGTCAAAACGGTGAATATGATATATGTTACTCAAATCCCCAAGAGGGAGCGCGAGCGCACGCTAAGGGACGTCTATGCGATAGAGCCAGTCGCCCCAAAAACCCATGGTCAGCCTGTCCGATCACTTACGATCGCAGAGACCATCTGACCAGTATCCGTCATGGAGGTTCAGCTGCACTGGTCCTCGACCCAATTATTGATGGATTCCACCTTACGGGAGTCCTCATGGATGGCGGCAGCAGCCTTAACCTGCTCTATCAGGATACGGTCCGTAAGATGGGCATTGATCCGTTAAGAATCAAGCCCACCAAAACTACCTTTAAAGGAGTAATACCGGGTGTAGAGGCCCGCTGCACGGGCTCAGTCACATTGGAGGTCGTCTTCGGTTCGCCGGGCAACTTCCGCAGCGAAGATTTGATCTTCGACATCGTCCCTTTCCGCAGTTGCTACCATGCACTGCTCGGACGAACCGCGTTCGCTCGCTTTAATGCGGTCCCACACTATGCCTATCTCAAACTCAAGATGCCCGGACCATGCGGTGTCATAACAGTCAATGGAAACATGGAACACTCCCTCCATACTGAGGAGCACACCGCGGCCCTGGCAGCGGAGGTACAAAGCGGCCTTATCAAGCCAACTATTACATCGGTGGCCAAGCCCCCAGACACTATCAAACGAGTCCGGACCACCCCACAACATGACAGTCTAGCTCGTCAGGAGCTCGATTAGCAATTCGGCCTCCGTCTCAGCCCCAACCGAATTGTGGCATATGTACCACGCGTACATAACTACGCACTAAAGATACCATGGGCAAAGATGGAGGCATAATAATGATAAAGTCCACAATACGGCTAGACACTATCCGGACACTCATATTTCCTTTTTCTCTTATTTTTATTTTTTCCAGGTTCCTTACAACCCACATCACCTTTTCGATGATACCAAGGGCCATTTCCTGGGCCCATCATGGAAACCCGATCGTCAATCCTTTTGAAGGATAATACACCAAGGAGAAAAGCAGCGTAGACGCGTGGCAGAGTATATAAAGGGTCTTTAAAGATCACCTCGTCCGTTTTCAGGACCCGTACGCAGCTTTCCCTTGTGCTTTTCATGTAAAATAGCCTTGTCGCTTATCGCATTATTGGTACAAATATGTTTTTATGTATCAATCAGATTATAATGGAAACAGTTTCTAGCCCAACCTATACGGTACTGGCCTATTTCTTAATATGCATTTCCCTGTTTTTCGTCCGATTGTCATGTACACCTCGGTACGACTTAAATCGGTAGGGGCTTTATTGAGCCACGCACATTTTTTAAACATAAAATAAGTCCGAACACTTTTATAGTACAATTCGGTGTCCCGAATATAGAATTATATGCATCGGCTCCGAATCATGTCTTTGGTCATTAGTTGGGTTGCCCGGCTCCTGTGGTTACTGCCTTACGTTCTGCTTGTTCGACTAAGGTAGTAATGGGAGAACTACTGCAATTGTGTTTCTGGTTCATCCAGATAAACACCTCAGTAGAGAAAGCCGAAAACTGACTGTGATGATACGGCGAGAGCTGGTGAGCTATTCGGTGACTAAGTATAAATCTTTTGCGATTTTTTCCGCATCAGCGACAGACCGGTCTTCACCCGGTCGGGCATTTACAGCACCCAAGTTCGGATAATCGAACAACACTAGGGGTTGCGCCTACACTCACATTGTAAAACTCCTATGGCTAAGTGGGAGCGATAAAGCCACATAGTCCGATTGCCTGGTTCGCCGCAATAACACCTCCTTCAAGGACCAAGCTGTTTGGTCAAGTGTGTTTAGGTGCTATCCCGAACACGCTCGTACTATCTACGTAGGGGCTGAAGCCGACGACTGGCCAACTCTCAGATACCATAAACGGCCGCACAGGAAGGAACACTTTAAGGTAAAACAAGCAACATATCATACATAAGCCTTGTTTCATAATACAAGTTTGGGCAACACGGATACATTCATTATTCAAAAATAATGTCCTTCGAACACTGGCCCTCTACAATGCGGGATCCTTCCAGGACGTCCTTGAAATACCGCTCCGGCGTGCGATGCTCTTTGCCTGCGGGCGGTCCCTCGGTTGCAAGCTTGACGGCGTTCATCTTCGCCCACTGCACCTTGACACGGGCGAAGGCCATCCGCGCACCTTCGATACAGACTGACCGCTTCACGGCATCAAGCCGGGGGCAGGCACTGACCAGCCGCTTCACGAGCCCGAAGTAGCTGCTGGGTATGGGTTCGGCAGGCCAAAGACGGATTATAAAATCCCTCATGGCCAATCCGGCCACCCTATGCAGTTCGGTCAACTGCTTCAGCTAAACGTTGAGGCGCACGGGATGCTTTGGTGCAAGGTACTGCGACCAGAGCAGCTTTTCCGTCGAGCTCCCCTCTTTGGCTGAGAAGAACTCCGCAACATCGGCAACACTCCGGGACAGGTCCGCAAACGCTCCTGGAGAACTCCAAATCCAGGTTAGTAAGATATACTTTATTCTCACAAATTTTCTCTGCATGTTAAAGGCCTTACCCGCCGCAATCTACTTTGCCTCTTGGATCTCCCGCCAGGCGCTTTGGGCTTCAGCCCAAGCCTCCTGTGCGCTTTGGAGGGCCTTAGCAAGTTCGGAATTTTGATCCAAAATCTTGCGCTCCTAGGACTCACATTTGCTTATAGCATCCTTGAGCTCTTCCTGGACTTCCTCCACCCTAGTTTCATGTTTCAGGCGGGCGGCTCGTTCCTCCTCCGCCTCCTTCTTGGCCTTGGCCAGCACGCTCTTGAGGGTCTCGACCTCAGACGCGTCAGCTATGAGCATAATTATAACACTCATTCTGATGACAAATAATAGTTGATATCATTTCAGACGCGTTTTCAGTATCACATACCTTGCTTTTCCTCGAACTTCCGCCTGAGCTCGGACGCTTCGGCGGCATGGGAAGCTGACGCCTGAATCACAGCTTGTTTGTTCAAATAGATATGTATGTCAATCTCCTGCATGAGTTATTAGATCCTCTGTTCGGCCTTTCTTTGCGAACACGAACAGAGTCTCAAGGGCTACTATCTATACACAGACATTCTTCTCATATAGCTAAAAGGCATTATATCACATACCTCAAAGCCTCTCAGATGGCTAGTGTAGGCCTCGCTCAATCCGCTTTTAGCGGACTGATATGTCTCCGTCGTATCTATAATTTTTTATTGTTCCATGCCAATATTATACAACTTTCATATACTTTTGACAACTTTTTATACTATTTTTGGGACTAACATATTGATTCAGTGCCCAGTGACAGTTCCTGTTTGTTGCATGTTTTTGTTTCGCAGAAAATCCAATCAAATGGAGTCCAAACAGGATAAAAAATGACGGAGATTTTTTTGGAAAATATGTGATTTTTGGGAAGAAGAATCAGCGAGGCGATGCCCGAGGGGCCACGAGGCAGGCGCGCCCGAAGTCGGGCGCACGCACAGGCCCTCGTGGCCACCCGTAAGGTGGTTGGTTCCCTTCTTTCGCCGCAAGAAAGCTAATATCCAGATAGAGATTGTGTCCAAAATTCAGCCCAATCAGAGTTACGTTCTTCGGGAATTTAAGAAACGGTGAAAGGCCAAAATCAGAGAGCGCAGAAACACACACACACACAGAGAGAGAGAGAGAGAGAGAGAGAGAGAGAGAGAGGGAGAGAGGGAGAGAGAGACGGATCCAATCTCGGAGGGGCTCTCGCCCCTCCGCTGCCATGGAGACCATGGACCAGAGGGGAAACCCTTCTCCCTCCTAAGGAGAAGGTCAAGGAAGAAGAAGAAGGAGGTTCTCCCCTTGCTTCGGTGGCGCCCGGAGCATGCCGGGCCATCATCATCACCGCAATCTACACCAACACCTCCGTCATCTTCACCAACATCTTCATCCCCTTCCCCCATCTATCTACAGCGGTCCACTCTCCCGCAACCCGCTATACCCTCTACTTGAATATGGTGCTTTATGCTTCATATTATTATCCAATGATGTGTTGCCATCCTATGATGTCTGAGTAGATTTTCGTTGTCCTATCGGTAATTGGTGAATTGCTATGATTGGTTTAATTTGCTTGTGGTTATGTTGTTGTCCTTTGGTGCCCATCATATGAGCGAGTGCGTGGATCACACCATAGGGTTAGTTGTATGTTGATAGGACTATGTATTGGAGGGCAAGAGTGACAGAAGCTTCAACCTAGCATAGAAATTGATGCGTACAAGATTGAAGGGGGACCAATATATCTTAATGCTATGGTTGGGTTTTAACTTAATGAACGTTAGTAGTTGTGGATGCTTGCTAATAGTTCCAATCATAAGTGCATAGAATTCCATGTCAGGGATGACATGCTAGCAGTGGCCTCTCCCACATAAAACTTGATATCGGTCTAGTAAAGTAGTCCATTTCTTAGGGACAATTTCGCAACTCCTACCACCACTTTTCCACACTCGCTATACTAACTTTATTGTGTCGTCTTTATTTAAACAGCCCCTACCTTTTATTTACGCGCTCTTTATATCCTTGAAAACCTATCCAACAACACCTACAAAGTACTTCTAGTTTCATACTTGTTCTAGGTAAAGCGAACGTTAAGCGTGCGTAGAGTTGTATCGGTGGTCGATAGAACTTGAGGGAATATTTGTTCTACCTTTAGCTCCTCGTTGGGTTCGACACTCTTACTTATCAAAAGAGGCTACAATTGATCCCCTATACTTGTGGGTTATCAAGACCTTTTACGGCGCCCGTTCTTGGGAGCAATAGCGTGGGGTGAATATTCTCGTGTGTGCTTGTTTGCTTTATCACTAAGTAGTTTTTATTCTCTGTTCTAAGTTGTTCTCTATCTTTAGTTATGGATATGGAACACGAAATACCAAAAAATAGGTTTACTTGCTACTCATGGAGATGGGGAACCTCCTAAAACCCTCGATGCTGGTTATGTGAAAAATATTATGTACTACTTTGATAATCCCGAGAAAACCCCATTCAATTATGTAATGGGAGACACGTTGGATCAACGTGAATACTTTAGGGATTATCGCTTGACTCAAAAAGGGAAGCTATTATGGGATCAAATTCATATGTTGCATTGGTATGCTCGGGAACTATGCTTGAGATATGATTATACTTGTTGCTCTAGGATGAAGGCTCCACACCTTCCCTTTTCATGAAAATTTAATGATAATGAAACATTGGCTTCTTACGCTAACGGTATATATGATTACTTCGGCGTTGTACCGGAAGGGTCCTTCAGGACAACACTTCGGCGTTGTCCGTAGCAGTGGGGGGAGGCCGATGGAGGCGACTCACTATCCATCATGTTCGGACCCAGCGAATTCCTCGAAGATGAGGATCGCCAGGGGAGAACGCGAGCCGGACTGCAGCACATAATTCAGTATATTAAAATCACAAGGCGAAAAACCGGATATATATAATCACGTGCTTTGGCCTGGGGTGCCACTCAGGGATGTCGTCGGCGTCCGATTCGGAATCATCCGTAAGGGAGATTCTCCCTTTCTTGGATGCCTCCGCCTCCAGATCCGCGGAAGCCCCCTTTTCTTCTTTCCCCCCTTAAGGGGAGAATTACTCTCTTCCTCCTCCTCTTCATCTTCATCGGGGGAGGAGTGAGTCTCGGTGTCTTCGCACACTACGTCTGAAGTGCCTCTACAGCGGAGGCCACTTTTGGTCTCCTTGCCCTTCTTCTAGGCCTTCTTTTCCGGTGCCTGATATGGCGCCGGAACCAGCATCCTCGTTAGCAGAGGGATGGTTGGGTCTTCGGGTAGCGGAGCCGGGCAGTGAATCCGCTCCACCTTCTTCGTCCAGCGCTGTGGGAAGAATGGAAAGCTTAGTATGCTCCTTGGATTTACAAAAATAAGGGTATCAAGAAACTTACGGGAGTCGCTACGTGAGTGCAGTCCAGGCCGAGGTCATCGGTCGTTTTCGGCCACGTCTTTTGGGTCTTGAAAAGCAACTTCCACATGTCTTCGTGCTTTGTGCCGAAGAACCGCTGCAGGGTCCGGGGACCAGCCGGGTCGAACTCCCACATATACTGAGTCCAGCGTTGGCAGGGGAGAATCCGGCAAAAGAGCATTACCTGGATCACGTTGGCAAGACTGGTATTCTTGTATACCATACTTTTGACGTGCTTCTGCAGCGTCATCACCTTGTCGGAAGACACGCAGTCCAGGCCCTTGTTGAGGCAGGATGTCAGCTGCATTGGAGGTCCGGACTTCAACTCGGGAGGAGCGGCTCATGTGGAGTCACGGGGTTCCGTGACGTAGAACCACTCCTACTGCCATCCCTTCACGGTCTCCACAAAGGTGCCTTTGGGCCAAGTGACGTTGGGGAGCTTGCTCACCATGGCGCCGCCGCACTCCGCGTGTTGACCATCCACCACTTTCGTCTTCACATTGAAGACCTTGAGCCATAGACCGAAGTGGGGAGGGATGCGGAGGAATGCCTCACACACGACGATGAACGCCGAAATGTTGAGGAAGGAATTCAGGGCTTGATCATGGAAATCTAGCCCGTAGTAAAACATAAGGCCGCTGACGAAAGGATGGAGGGGAAACCCTAATCTGTGAAGGAAATGAGCGATGAATACTACCCTCTCATTAGGCTCCGGAGTAGGGACGATCTGCTTTTTGGCCGGAAGCCGGTGGGCGATTTCCTTGGCTAAGAACCCCGCTTCCCGAAGCTCCTTGATGTTCCCCTCCGTGACGGAGGAGGCCATCCACTTGCCCAATGCTCCAGATCCGTACATGGCTGGAGTGTTTTTTGGGGACAGAAAGATTGAAGCTTGGGCGCTAGAGCTCAAGGGTGGATGGGCTAAGGAAGAAGAAGGCGTGGGGTGAAAAGGTGGATCCTTATCTCCTTATAAAGGCAGTGAATATCAAGCGTCCCTCCCACAGCCTTAAAACTCGCCTATTTCCAAGGGGTCGTGCGGACGGCACGGTTGGATTACCCAAGCCCGTATTGATGAAAATCCCGTAATAAGGGGACACGATCTCTGCTTTGACAAGACGTGTCACCGGAGGCTGCGTCTCGAAACGTGAATCGGGAGATTGAAAAATGATTCAAAATAATGAAGAGGTCAGACATAACGTCTCGCCAGCAAAACTATTAGTAAAGACATATTTATATTTTTTGATTAAGTATTATGCCCTTGTGGTAGTGGGTTGTAACTGTTAAACAGAGAGGGATATAGTTCTTGTTGATCAACTACTTTGAAGTGTTCGGAGGAGGAACCCTCCTTGCACTGCCGAAGACAATCTGTAGCACGGACATATTGTCATTGAAGCACAGTTAGGGAGACTCTTGAGGAGTCTGGATTAGGGGGTCCCCGGGCGTCCAGGCTATGTGACGTGGGCCGGACTGATGGGCCGTAAAGATACAACATGGAAGGTTTCCCCTGTGTCCGGATGGGACTCTCCTTTTCATGGATGTCAAGCTTGGCGTTCGGATATGAAGATTCCTTTCTCTGTAAACCGACTCTGTAGAACCCTAGGCTCCTCCGGTGTCTATATAAACAGGAGGGTTTAGTCCATAGAGGCAATAATCATAATCATACTGGCTAGACATCTAGGGTTTAGCCATTATGTTCTCGAGGTAGATTAACTCTTGTAACCCCTATACTCATCAAAGTCAATCAAGTAGGAAGTAGGGTATTACCTCCATTAAGAGGGCCTGAACCTGGGTAAACATCGTGTCCCTGTCTCCTGTTACCTTCGATCCTAAGATGCACAGTTTGGGACCCCTACCCGAGATATGCCGGTTTTGACACCGGCAGTTGCTTCTTCGTGGACCCTTCGTGCGTGGAGCCCTTTGTGGACTCACGCAACTGTTACCCTTCGTGGGTTGAAGTCTCCATCAACGTGGATGTACGATAGTAGCACCTATCAGAACCACGCCAAAAATCTCCGTGTTAACATTGTGTTTGCTCCCTCCAAACTCCTTCCCTTTACCTTCATATGCGATGATTTACATTCCGCTGATATACTCTTATAATTTTATGTGTAGGTTGATTGCTTGGCTTGTGTAAAGTTGCTAAAATCTGCCAAGACTTAAAATTGGGAAAAGGCTAGATTTTTATTTGGTCAAGTAGTGTAATCACCCCCCTCTAGACATACTTTCGGTCCTACAAGTGGTATCAGATATTTGGTCTCCATTTGCCTTGATTTCCATAGCTTTGGTGATCATAGCATTGGTATCACAACCTAGGAGAGTATGGCGTCCAGCGAGGGAAATTACCACCATAGAGGTCCTTACTTTGATGGTACTAATTGTGCTAGTTGGAAGCATAAGATGAAAATGCATATTCTTGGACATAACCCCGCCGTTTGGGCTATTGTGTGTATTGTCTTGCAAGGTGAATTCTTCGATGGGAGAGAACCAAATCATGAAGCTACCGCGGAAGAATTGAAGATGTTGCAATAGAACGCTCAAGCTTGCGATATCCTCTTCAACGGATTGTGCCCCAAAGAATTCAACAAGATTTTCCGTCTTGAGAATGCAAAGGAAATTTGGGGTACTTTGGTTGATATGCATGAAGGTACCAACTCCGTCAAAGAATCCAAATTGGATGTGCTTCCAAGTCAACTTGACAAGTTCAAAATGAAGGACGGTGAAGGTGTCACTGAAATGTACTCTAGGCTTGCTCTCATCACAAATGAGATTGCCGGCTTAGGAAGTGAAGAGATGACTGATAGATTCATCACCAAGAAGATCCTAAGAGCCTTGGACAGAAAATATGATACCGTGTGCACATTGATCCAAATGATGCCCAATTACAACGATCTCAAGCCAACGGAAGTCATTGGTAGAATTGTTGCTCATGAGATGTCACTCAAGGATAAAGAAGAGCTTCACAACTAGTCTAGTGGTGCTTACAAAGCCTCATGTGATGCTCCTACATCATCAAGTGAGAAACAAGTCTTCAATGAAGAATTGAGCTTAATGGTGAAAAACTTCAACAAGTTCACCAAGAGTAGAAGCAAAGAAAGAAGTTCCAAGTCAAGGTCCTACAATGAAAAAAGATCTTATAGTCGTGAACGTAATTGCTACAATTGTGGATGACCCGGACACTACTCCAATGAGTGTACGGCTCCCTATAAAAGAAGAGAAGACTCACCTAAAAGGAGAAGCAAAAGAGAAGAATCACCTCCAAGGGAGAGAAGGAGTAGAGATGATCGTAACAAAGAACCTCTCGCAGAAGCAAGGATTCAGAAAGGAAGGAAAAGTCATCAAGGAGCTATACAAAACAAAGACATCAAGATCATGTTGGTGAATGGGTGTCCTGTTCCGACTCCGACCACCACTCCGAGAGAAGTTATCACTCCGACTCTAAATATACTCAAGATGAAGGTGTTTCCGGTCTAGCACTTGTGTCAACCAACTCCTATGACATATTTTATTCACGAAATGAACGAATTGGAAGATGCTTCATGGCTAAAGGCCCAAAGGAATCACACCCCGAGTATGTTGATTTCAATAGTGATGAAGATGATTTGCTAGATGATGATGATTTACTTGTTGACAGTTCTAGTGATGAAAACTATGATGAACTTTCTATTAATCATGCTAATCAAGATGAAACGAATGACGATGATAAGAAGGAGATTGAGCGTCTAACTAAAGAACTAAACACTCTTATGTTAGCTCATGAAACTACCTTGGAAGATCATCAAGAGCTTTTAAAGACTCATGAGAAGCTACGCTTTGAAAAGCTCAACCTAGAGCAAGAGCATGGGTTCTTAAAAGCAATCAATGATGATCTTCGTAAGAAAAGTTCTTCTTACATTGCTAGACGTTTACTCTTGTCTACTTACATGCCACAAGTAAAATCTAGCAACAAGAGTGAGAAAGATTCTTCTTCTAGTAGTAACAGTAATCACGCTAAATCCAATATTGTTGCTTCTAGTAGTTCTCTTGATTCTGCTAATGATTCTCTTAGCCAAGTTACACTTGAGCAAGAAAATATCTTATTGAAAGGGAATTTTAGAGAAAGGTGTTTACAAGAGCCTTGCTGGAAGTAAGCAATTTGAGGAAATTGTACGCAAGCAAGGAAGGCACCGGAAGAATCAAGTTGTTGGTTTTGAACGAAAGTTCAATGCCAATGGAGTTGAGTGGGAAGAAGATGAATACCCCAAGATGAAGTTTGTTCCTCAACAAGAGAAGTATGATCCTACTTCCCTCAAGGGGACACAAGCTCAAGATGATCTTCCACCACAAGACCACAAGCTAAAAGGCAAGGACAAGCTTCAAGAGGAGATTGATGCATTTGAAGAAGCTCCTAAGGCCTTGGTCAAGTGGGTTCCCAATACTACATCAAGTTCTACTTCATCATGTACGACTACAACTCCAAGGATTCCCATCAAGATGATGTGGATCCCGAAGAAGAAGAACTAGAGAGTTCTTGAGGGTGACTCCACCAACACACTTCACTCATATTCATTTTGGTAAGGACAAGTGCAAACAACTTCCACATCTTGCACTAGTTCAAGGAGTCACAAACCCTCTTGTTGGTAAGTCAAGGGACAAGGTAACCTAATGCTTTCATGGATGTCATCTTGTGTGTACTTCACTCTATGTCTATGGATATCCTTGTTTGTTCCTCGTGGGACTAACCCATGTAGGTATTGAAAGTGCAACTCACTCCAATGGATTGCTCCAAGTGATCTACATCATCATTGAGCATCCACATCTTCAACATCTACATGAAGTCATCATCGACAAAACCCAAGGTTAGTTCATCCCTCCTTGGGGGGATATCACATCTAGGGGGAGCTTTACTCTAATAATTGATCTAAAGCAACTCTAATGGTGTGAACACAACAATGTGTTATGTAAAAGTGTTAACCCCACTTGTGTTTAAACGATGAGTATGACCTATGATCAAATGTTCTCATTTGACTCCTTAGTCAATATACTCATATATAGATGACCTTGTCATCGCCAATTTCTTGATAGATGCTAGAGTGTTTGTGCATTCTTTGCCACATATTTCATTTGCCATATTATTGTGTGAGCATGTTGAGTGCATATTTTTCTCATTCGAGGACATCCATTTGTTGCTTTGATTGTTTGGTCTTTTTCTTTTGCCAAATGGATGGACAAGAATGCCTAAGAACTCCCTCTAGCTATCTATGCTTTTCTCGTCTCAAACTTTATTCATGCTACATCACAAAGTTTGATCAAGTCAGATTCGAACCCTCTGGGTGAGGAGCAATCGGAGCCACCGATTCGTCATAGACCTAAACTTCCAAAACCTCTCTATGTATTTCGGTCTAACCGATTCATTCCTTTCGGTCATACCGAGTTCATTGAGTTGATCTATGTTTCAATCTCGGTGCAACCGATTTGAACAATCCGGTCACACCGAGTTGCAGTAACCGCTTGCAATTCTGCATCTCGGTGCCACCGAGTCGTTCCACTCGGTCAGACCGAGACACAGTTCGGTGCAATCCCGGAGTCACCAAACGGTGTCTCGGTCTGACCGATTCCACTAGTTTAGACTCTAATATTGCTTCGGTGTCACCGAGTTTAACAAATCGGTAGCTCTGAAATGCTTTCTAACTAAGTTTTTGACTCAATTGTTTTGCAAAATCTCTGCACTTTGTGATGCTCATCACTCTATCTCAACTATATCCATTCATAGGGTCAGCTTTTAGTTTGCAGTTTCAGCAATGTCAGATCAAAGTGACAGCCAGAACAAGTCTGAGGAAGAAGTCAACTTGAGTGAGGGCACTAGTCCCTCTGGCAGCTATGATGAGGGTAGCAGAAGCACCCCAAGCAATTTGCCAAAAGCTGCAACCAGGACAAGGAGGAAGAGAAACTCAGATTCTGAAGATGAAGACTATGTTGCTGTGGATAAGGAAGTCACCTCCAAGAAAGTCCTGAAAAAGGAGTATGCTGTTGCTGCTGCAACCAAGCCTGGTTTGCACCAGAAAGCTCATGCCAAGAGAGTTCCCATGTCCAAAGCCAGAGCATCATCTCAGGATAAAGCTCAACCAACAAGTGGAGCTAGAAAAGAAAATAAGGAAAGGAAGAGAGGAAGATGGTGCAAGCTTGTTGATCCCATGGTTGAGTTTGAGAAGCACTCATCAGATTCCAGATCATGATGATAATCATCCAGTGGCTTAAAACATGAAGGAAAGAAAGGATGCAGTTCTCAGATTGTGGAGACAATTAGACCCCTATGTTGTAAGAAGAAGAACTGCTGTGAACTACAGATTTCACACTAAGGAACAACATGACTTCTATGAGACAGTCCTCTTGGATAAGAAGCCCATTGTGTGTGACATGAAATGGGTGGACTGGGAATACATTGACAGTAATGAATATCATTTCCCTAGAGTGCATGAGAGCTTTAGACTCAGTGGAGTTGACACCTTTGTGGGTAAAAAATTGACCAAATGGAATGATCAGCCGATCATGCAGTTTTACTCTACTGCTCACTTCTACCCAGATGGGAAGATTGTATGGATGACTAAGGGTACAAGGTACCAGTCTACTATTGCTGAGTGGGCCAAACTTATCAATGCTCCAGAAGAAGCTGAGGATGACATTGATGTCTATGCAAAGCGCAAGAAAGATCACAACACCATGGCCAATATGTACAAGGAAATACCTGAAAAGGCCTTGGAGACACACAAGCTAGGCTCAGTGTACTATCTGTTGTCTGGATTGGCCACCATGAACACCATATTGAGGCACACCTTGCTGCCCAAGTCAGGAGATCACAGGATGATCAGAGACCACTCTATCAACTTGCTTCAAATGTTTGATGTGCCAAAAAAATTCAAGGTGATGAGCGTGATAGTTGAAACAATCAAAAGAACTGCAACAGATCAAAAGAGATCATGTGGGTATGCTCCACACATTCAGATGCTCGTCAACTCCAGTATGGGCAAAGGCATGTATCTCCTGGACAAAGAGCACCTTCCCTTGAGGCCTGATCGTGAGGATAACACAGTTGTTATGGATGGTTCACATCCTACATCAGTAGAGGCTCAGGATAAGAGAGAAAAAGCAAAAGCAGAGAAGGCAGCCAAGATACCAAGTGTTGAAGAGGCATCCCAGGTATTTCTCAAGTCCAAACAAGATCAACTTGGCTATCTCATTCAGGCTACTTTGAGGATTTAGAAAGGTTTGGCCACCCTAACTCAAAATCAAGAGAGTCTTGAAAGGATTAGACAAAAATACATGATCTAGATGTCAAGGTTACAGAGATTCAGACTTCTGTGGAGAAGATTCAAGAAGAGCTTTGTAAGTGCATCTAGTGCCCCTTAGTGATTTTGGTGGATTGAAGACTTATAGGTTAAGGAACTAATGCGTTTGTGAGTGTACACAGGTCTATAAGTCTATGAGGAGTTTGATATTTACAAAGAAAGTCGACCCCTAAAAATGAAGTTCTTCGACTGAAGACTTTGATATTCTGAATACTTTCTGAAGACTTTGAAAGTGAAGAAATTGGTGTGACCTTGAAGACTTGGTATTCATTCGAGGAACATGAAGCGTGAAGACTTCTGTTTTCGTAGTTTCGTTTTTCTCTTTCTTGAGTCATAGGAAACACCGTCTTTGTTAAAGAAATTCGAGGAAATACTAAGGAAAAATTTCCATGTGATGCTCAACTCAAAATCCTACACCTACCAATCCCTTGAGTGAAGCCTTTGGAAATCTCATACTGATTCAGTCAATTTCTTGATGTGACGAAGTTCTTACGGTGAGGAATTTGTTACGGCCCGAGGAGTTAGGAATTCGCCAAAGGCGGATTGCCTACGATGAGGAACATGATAGTGAGGAGTCTGGATTAGGGGGTGTCCGGATAGCGGACTACCATCATCGACCGAACTATCATTTGCGGACTATCATCATCGACGGACTCCAAGACTATGAAGATACAAGATTGAAGACTTCCCCGTGTCCGGATGGGACTTTCCTTGGCGTGGAAGGCAAGCTTGGCGATACGGATATGTAGATCTCCTACCATTGTAACCGACTCTATGTAACCCTAGCCCTCTCCGGTGTCTATATAAACCGGATGGCTTTAGTCCGTGGGACAACAATCACAACAACCCTTACAATCATACCATAGGCTAGCTTCTAGGGTTTAGCCTCCTTGATCTCGTGGTAGATCCACTCTTGTAAACATCCACAATATCAATATCAATCAAGCGGACGTAGGGTTTTACCTCCATCAAGAGGGCCCGAACACAGGTAAACATCGTGTCCCTTGTCTCCTGTTACCATCCGCCAAGACGCACGATTCGGGACCCCTACCGAGATCCGCGGTTTTGACACCGACATTGGTGCTTTCATTGAGAGTTCCTCCGTGTCATCACCGATAGGCTTGATGGCCTCTTCAATCAACAACGACGCAGTCTGGGTGAGACCTTTCTCCCGGACAGATCTTACGATTCGGCGGCCGCTGCGGGCTAACTCCCTTGGCCATCTGGAGCAGATCGAAAGCTCGCCCTGGCCGTCGAGTCAGGTTTGGAAGCCTAAACTTCACGGCCGATATCCGCGGGACTTGATCCTCGATGGATCTGAGCCGCAACCCGGCGTGCGCGGCTGTCACGATGGGCATGACCTAACTCTGCCGCCGGACAGCACCTTGGAGGCCGCACCCGGATCCGCTCCGACTCATAGTCCGGAGCCGATCGCTCAAATCGAGGACGGATGGTTGGACACCGCCTCGGGAGCCGTGATTCCTACAGCGATGGAGCCGAATACTTACCTTGTCCCACGTAAAACCCATGACTCCGAGGTGCCGGACTCCCTGCCGGACTCCGAACCTCCTGCACCCCTGCCAGTCGAATCCGATTGGGCGCCGATCATGGAATTCACCGCTGCGGACATCTTTCAGCACTCGCCCTTCGGCGATATCATAAATTCATTGAAGCATCTCTCGCTATCCGGAGAGCCCTGGCCAAACTACGGCGGGGCGGTTGGGACGCGGATGACGAAGAAATTCAGATCCACCCACCACCCGCCCGTAGCCACCGTCGACGATCTAACCGACGTACTCGACTACGACTCCGAAGACATCGACGGTATGGACGGCGATGCCGGAGACTACCAAGAACCGATTGCCTACGGGACCTTTGGAAAACCACCTCGTCATACGACATATACATGGTGGACACCCCAAAGGATGGGGGCGGCGAAGAAGCGATGGAGGCCGATTCCTTAAAACAGCCCAAGCGCCCGGCGTCGTGGCGCCGCTCTAAATCCGCCACACGGCAAGAATGGAGATTCCGCACAGGAGATAATAACACCCAGAAAGTGCGAAGACAACTCCCTCCAAAGACGATCCAGCGCAGGAGGAGGCGAAGCAAGCCCTCGGGAGAGGCGGCGGGACGAAGAGGTCGAGGATGACAATTACTTACCTCCCTCCGGGAGGCGAGGCAAGCCTCGGCGACGAATTCGTCGTGCACGAGGATCCCGTCGAGCAAGAGCGTTTTAGGCGCAGCTAATGGCCACGGCAAACAGCCTAAAGAAAAAGCAACAACGACTTCAAGCTGATCAAGACCCTCTTGGCGACAGATGGACGAAGTCCTCGCGGCGAAGAGTATGAACTCGAGCGCCCCTCAAAAGTTACCCAAAACGCAAGTTGCTCCCCCGGTTAGAGGAGGCAGCATCACCAGCGCATAATCCGGCAGACCGACCTACTCGTGGCCGAGATAGAGGCGTGCTAGCCCTCCACCAAAACCGCACCCGACATCTCTCAAAAGCAGGAAGCCACGGGGAATGCGCCGGACTTGCGAGATATATTGGAGGACAAGGCAAGACAATCCAGATCTATCTATGGATCACGTGGGCGCCACGACCCACGGCGAATACCGTCGCACGGATACAACTACTCCGGCCGGGCCGAACACAGCAGACAACGCTCTCTCGAGCTACGTCGTGATATTGCTCAATACAGAGGCGCCGCACACCCACTATGCTTCACTGACGAAGTAATTGATCATCAAATCCCTGAAGGGTTCAAACCCGTTAATATTGAATCCTACGATGGCACAACAGACCCATGATGCGGATTGAGGATTATCTCCTCCATATACACATGGCCCATGGCGGCAATCTTCACGCCATCAAATATCTCCCGCTCAAGCTTAAAGGACCGGCTCGGCATTGGCTTAACAGCCTGCCCGCAGAGTCAATTGGATCTTTGGGAAGACACGGAAGCCGCATTCCTCGACAACTTCCAGGGCACGTATGTGCGACCACCGGACGCAGATGACCTAAGCCACATAATCCAGCAATTCTGGACACGGTTCTTAACAAAGAAAAATCAAATCGTCGACTGTCCGGATGCGGAGGCACTCGCTGCCTTCAAACATAACATCCGCGACGAGTGGCTGGCCCGGCACCTAGGACAGGAGAAGCCGAAATCTATGGCAGCCCTCACATCCCTCATGACCCGCTTACATGCGGGAGAGGATAGCTGGCTCGCTCGCGATAACAACCTCGGCAAAAAACGGCGGCAGTCCGGATACCAAGGACCGCAATGGCGGTTGCGTCGAAACAAAAACAAGCGCCGCATTAACAGCGGCGGCAATGAGGATCTGGCAGTCAACGCCGGATTCGAGGCTCCAAACCCGGTCAACGGAATAAGCCATTCAAAAGAACCACTCCGGGCCCGTCCAATTTGGACCGAATACTCGACCGCTCTTGTCAAATACATGGAACCCCCGAAAAGCCAGCTAACCATACCAATAGAGATTGTTGGGTATTCAAGCGAGCGAGCAAATTAATCGCCGAAAACAGTGACAAGGGGCTACAGCGATGACGAGGAAGAGACCGGCCGCCGAACAACAGAGGACAAAAGGATTCCCTCAAGTTCGGACGGTAAACATGATATACGCAACGCATATTCCCAAGAGGGAGCGGAAGCGTGCACTAAGGGACGTATATACGATGGAGCCAGCCGCCCCAAAATTTAACCCATGGTCCTCTTGCCCCGATCACTTTCGATCGAGGAGACCATCCGACCAGTATCCGCCATGGCGGATTCGCCGCATTGGTTTTAGACCCAATCGTTGTTGGATTTCACCTCACGAGAGTCGATGGACGGCGGCAACTGAACCTGCTTTATCGAGGATACGGTCGCCAAGATGGGCATAGACCCTTCAAGGATTAAACTTACAACGGCGACCTTCAAAGGCGTCATACCAGGTGTCGAGGCCAATTGTACAGGCTCGATTACATTGGAAGTGGTCTTGGATCCCGGATAATTTCCGAAGCGAGGAGTTAATCTTCGACATAGTCCCGTTCCGCAGCGGCTATCACGCTCTGCTTGGACGAACCGCGTTTGCAAAGTTCAACGCGGTGCCGCATTATGCATACATTAAGCTCAAGATGCCATGCCATCGTGGAGTCATCACGGTCAATGTAAACACGGAACGCTCCCTCCGAACGGAGGAACATACAGCGGCTCTCGCGGCAGAAGTACAAAGCAGCCTTTTAAGGCAATTCTCGAGTCCGGCCGTTAAAAGACCGGACACGACCAAAGCGATGCCGAGCAACATCAACCAAGACCACCTGGCACGTTCCGTGCACGCGTAGCA
Organism: Aegilops bicornis; assembly: GCA_021605145.1. NCBI lineage: Eukaryota > Viridiplantae > Streptophyta > Magnoliopsida > Poales > Poaceae > Aegilops > Aegilops bicornis. The sequence goes on along the minus strand of CM038675.1, from coordinate 356,190,632 downwards.
ATGCGGCCCCAACCCCAGCCCTCACAAAACTGCAAGACAATCTCTCCGCGTACATCATTACGCTCTGGAGATACCATGGGCATAGGGGGAAGGGCACAACCACAACAGACCCAGAGTGCGGTTCGACCACACCAGGGGCTCCCAAGTGTGTCGCTCTTTTTTTTCTTTCATTTCTCCCTTTTTTATACAGAACTCAGTCCGGCGGCGAACCTGCCGAACTCATGATGCAACAGCCAGGGAAGGACAAAGGCCACGACGAACACTCAGGTGGTCTCCATCACGAGCATTAAATTTGTTACAATACAACATTCCGCGGTCTACCCCTGGAGGGAGACGCCTTTAATTCGTCCAATCCCTTGCTTTCCGCACTATTTGTATCATTCCGCACTGATAGCATATCTTATCGAATAAAATGCAGCACTTTTTGCCTTTAATTGCATTACTTTATATATATATGTTCATTTACGACATGTTGCACCCGTGCATCCTGATGCTGACCAAACACACCAGGGGCTTATGTCCTCCGCTTTATGGTGTGATAAAGTCCGCACACTTTCACAAGTGCGGCACCCCGAACTTATAGCATTATATGAATCAGCTCCGAATCCTGCCTTGAGTCAATAGTTGGGTTTACCCGGCTCCCACGTTCGGCACCTTACGTTTCCGTTCTATCGGCTAAGGTAGCACTGGGAGAACCACTGCGATTGCGCCCCGGTTGAGCCGGGTTAACGCCTCAGTGGAGAAAGCTAAAACTGACCGGTACGATAAGGCGAGAGACTGGTCGCTATTCAAGAGGTCCTTTCGGGTCCGTAAAGACCTACGCCGCTTCGAGCGAAGTTCCGGATTATGTCCGATGAAGGCGTGGATAGCGCCCCAATTCGGTCTTCCGAATACTAGGGGCTTCACCGAAATTTAAAATTATAGAATTCTATGGCTAAGTGAGAGTGTTCAAGCACTATAAGTCCGGTTGCCTTGTTCGTTGTGTTGAGCGCCTCCCTAGATGGACCCAAAAATGGGAACAAGAGTGCTCAAGTTTATCCCGAACACCCGGCACTTTCGTGGCATGAAATTTGAAGCCGACGACTTGCCATCTCTCAGATTTAATAAGCGGCCGCCTGAAGGTAATATTTTAAATTAAACAAGCGTTGCTTAGCGCATATGAACAAAGTTTTCAGCGCGCGAGGATAACACATTGCGAATTCACTCAATAATTACATCCACAGGGCACTCATCCGCAATCTTGCGGGCACCCTTCAGGACAGCCTTATAGTAAAGTTCGGGCGTACGATGCTCCTTGCCCGCTGGTGGTGCGTCAGTGATTAGCTTCTCCGCATCCAGCTTGCCCCAATGCACCTTTGCGCGGGCAAGAGCCCGACGCGCACCTTCAATACAGGCGGAGCGCTTGATAACCTCCACCCAGGGGCACGCATCCACCAGACGTCGCACGAGGCCGAAGTAGCTCCCAGGCATGGCCTCTCCAGGCCACAGCCGGTCTATGAGCCCCTTCATGGCCTGCTCGGCCACCTTGTGAAGTTCGACCAGCTGCTTAATTTGGTCGCTAGAAACTGCCGGATGGCCGGCCTCGACATCTGAGACCGAAGACCTTCTCCGTTGAGCTCCCTCCTCGGCTCGGTAGAATGCGGCGGCATCGGACACGCAGCTGCGAGGCAGATCTGCAAACGCCTGGAGAGCTCGAATTCGGGTAAGTATCACGTAATTTACATTCACATGCTTGCTTTGCATGAAAAATGCCTTACCCGCCGCTATCTTCTTCATCAATTCAACCTCCTGAAGGGACTTATGGGCCTTGGCCTTGGCGGTTTTGGCACTTTCGAGAGCCGAGGCAAGCTCGGACTCTGGAGTCTTTGAGTCACGCTCTAAACTCTCATGCTTTTCCATGAGAGCCTGGAGCTCTTGCTGAACCACCGCCACCCTCGCCTCTTGCTTTTCTCGCTCTGCCCATTCCGTGGCCGCATTGCGTTCGGCCGCAGACACGGCCTCCTTCAGGGCCGCCACCTCGTTCGTGGCCCCTGCAGTACCCATGTTATCCTTGTTATTTTTTGTCGCAACCTAAATCCTTTTCTGTAAGGTACAAATTCAAAGTGGTGTTACTCACCTTCTTTGTCTTGGAGATGCTTCCTGGCGCGGCCGAGCTCTTGCCCGGACCGCTCGAGCTCCTGCTTCAACGCACCGACCTCCATGATCCGGTCTGGCAGAGGTCAGCAGCGCAGCCTACAACCCATATTGACATAATTTTTTAAGCAACCCTGCGGATATCTTTTTTTTTAGATCCTCAGTACGGCTTTTCTTTCCAAACACCGAACCGAGCATCAGGGGCTACTGTCTATGCGGTATGACATTGCATATTTTTAACTTCTTACCTCAAAGCACGATAGAAGGCTATTGCGAGCTTGTCGGCCCGCCTTTGGCGAAGCTGCACCTTTGAATCACCGCACTCATAATAGTGCGGTGTTCTTCCTCGATGGAAGCGCTACTGCAGCGCCTCCAACAAATTGCCCGGCGCCTCTGGTTGGGCCGGAAGCCGCGGCGTCACGGTCTTGCCCTTCGATCGAAGGGCGCTGCCGGACTCCGGAACCACTGCGGGTTCCGTTGTGGAGTCCGGCGCGAAGTCCGGGAGGGCGCCTTGTGGCGCCTCCGGAGCCTCCCCCTGATGGGTCCCTTCTGGGGATCCCACCTCGGCGTCTTCAGCGTCGCGAGGGGTGGAGGCGGTCGGGATGGAGTCTACATCCGACGAAGCCAACGACCCGCTCGATGAAGCGGGGAGATCATCACTGGCCGGACTACGAGGCGTTATGCGGCATTAGAATGACACTATGTGACGCAGAAAAAGAAATTATAAATCATTCAGGAATCCGGATACTTACGATCTCGCCGGAGGCCTGGCCCTTGAAGGCCATTCTTCCTCGCCAACGTTGATGTTGGCAGAGCTGTCCGGGGGAATAGTCCTTCCCCTCTTGGACCCTCCGGCCTCCCCAGTTGGGGAAGCCTTCCTCTTCCTCTCTCCCTCCTCTGGGAGAGAGTCCTCTTCCTCCTCCTCATTTTCGGGGGAGGAGTCAGCCCCGGAGTCGTCGGACACCTGAAAATGGGCACTCTTTCGAGCACCCGTGGCCTCCTTCTTGGCCTTCTTCTCCGGCACCACGTGCGGTGCCGGAACCAGCAACCTCGCTAGACGAGCGTCTACTGGATTTTCTGGCATAGGAGCCGGACAGGAAATCTGCTCCGCCTACTTCATCCAGTCTGTCAAAGGAAAAGGAAATTAAAACCGCATAGAATCAAAGTATGAAAAACAAGTGTCCCGTAAAGGGGTAGAATCACTTACCTCGTCGGCTGGCTGCGGCGAAATCCGCGATCTTCCGTCGGCGGATGCGAACTTCGGCGCCCTTGAACAGCACCTTCCAGGCGCCTTAAATGCGTTGTGTCGAAGAGCTTGTTCAGCGCTGGTGCTGTTCGGATCGAACTCCCATAGATTGAATGCCCGCTCTTGGCATGGGAGAATCCGGCGGACGACGAGCATGACTTGGACCACGTTAACCAGCTGAGCTTCTTCACGGCTTCTTGATACAGGTCAGGAGTCCCGTCGGCTCATTCAAACTGCCCCACAGCAAGCCCTTCTCTTTCCGGGAGGTGAGCGGCGTGGGGATACCAGAATCTAAACTTCGGGGCCGCCGCCCATTTAGGGTCGCGGCTCGGTGATGTAGAACCACCCGATTGCCACCCTTGACGGATTCCACGAAGGCCCCTTGAACCAAAGGACGTTGGGCATCTTGCCCAACATGGCGCCTCCGCACTCCGGCTTGAATGCCCTTCACTACCTTCGGCTTGACATTGAAGGTCTTGAGCCTGTCAAGTGGGGCTGGATGCGGAGGAAGGCCTCACACTGACGATAAACGCCGAGATGTTGAGGATGAAGTTCAGCGCGGATCATGGAAATCCAGGCCGTAGTAGAACATGAGCCCCCGGACAAAGGGGTGAAGTGGAAAGCCCAGTCCGCGGAGGAAGTGGGAAAGAAAGACGACCCTCTCATGGGGCCTTGGGGTGGGGATGAGCTGCCCCTCGTCGGCCAGCCGGTGCGCGATGTCGCCGGAGAGGTATCCGGTGCCGCGCAGTTTGGCGATTTGCTCCTCCTTAACGGTGGAGGCCAACCATTTACCTCCCGCTCCGGACATGGTCGGAGAAGGTTGAGACGAGATCTTGCGAACTTGGGCGCTGGAGCTCGAAAGTCTTGCGGAGATGGATAAGCAAAGGAGGAAGAAGGCGTGGGTGAGAAGGTGAATCCTTATCCCTTATATGGTAGGCGAAGTCTTATCGTCCCCCACCGGCTGGTAAAACTCGCTTATCTCCCAAGCGTCACCATCAATGACGCGGTTGGGTTACTACGCCCGTATTGATGAGAATCCTGGATTAAGGGAAACACGATCTCCGCTCGACAAGACGTGCCAAGGAAACCGCTTCGCTAAATGCGCTGAGGTGGTAAAGTAAGAAACAATTCGAGTAACGGCTTGGTAGTGGTGTGACGTCATGCCACAAAAAACGTCAGCAGATTGAACTTGTGTATATATTATTATTCTCTCTTCGGTGGAATGTGGAATTTATTTTGTAGAGACGGACACTATCCTGGTGTTCACAATCTTCTATCATTTGGAGGAGGAACCCGCCTTGCAATGCCAAGCAATATACGCGCCGGACTTATCGTCATTGAAGCCTGGTTCAGGGAGCTCTTGAGGAGTCCTAGATTAGGGGGTGTCCGGATAGCGGACTACCATCATCGGCCGAACTATCATTTGCGGGACTATCATCATCGACCGGACTCCAAGACTATGAAGATACAAGATTGAAGACTTCCCCGTGTCCGGATGGGACTTTCCTTGGCGTGGAAGGCAAGCTTGGCGATACGGATATGTAGATCTCCTACCATTGTAACCGACTCTATGTAACCCTAGCCCTCTCCGGTGTCTATATAAACCGGATGGCTTTAGTCCGTAGGACAACAATCACAACAACCCTTACAATCATACCATAGGCTAGCTTCTAGGGTTTAGCCTCCTTGATCTCGTGGTAGATCCACTCTTGTAAACATCCACAATATCAATATCAATCAAGCGGGGCGTGAGGTTTTACCTCCATCAAGAGGGCCCGAACCTGGGTAAACATCGTGTCCCTTGTCTCCTGTTACCATCCGCCTAGACGCACAGTTCGGGACCCCCTACCCGAGATCCGCCGGTTTTGACACCGACAAATAGCCCTGAGGAATTTGAGATTCAAATTTCCGACCGTTACTGTGCTGCGCGCCAGCTGTCCCAAAATATCTTATCCACCTAACGGTCATATCATTGAAGGGCATTTATGTCTTATCATGTCGGGCTGCTCCCTAGGCTATAAATAGCCGCCCCCTACAACCACTTGGTGTCCTGAGCTGCGTGCTCAGCGACTGGGTGTCCGGGACTGTGTGTCCTCGAGTTTAAATACTCAGCCGCTCCAACCAGACATACAACTGAGACAGCAGTTGGAACTGGTCTACCAAATCATTGTCTTCACCAACCTAACTGGTTCTATTTCCTCAACCCTTTCATTTCCTCATTACTGTGTTGAGTGTTTGTTCATATCTGTGTTTGAAGACTTTGACTGAAGACTTTCTCAATTTCCTCAGTTCAATTTCTTCTGTCTGTTTGTCTTCATCTTGTGTTATCTTGTGATTACGCTTTCTGTACTCTGTGCTAGTCTTCAATTCATCATGATGACCATACGTGTATTCTGTTATGGTTACTTCTGAGTACTTATTCCACTGCAAGTAGTTCTTCACTAAGGAATTTCCTCACTGGCAAATTCTTCACTGAAGAATTCATAAAAATCGCCTATTCACCCCCCTCTAGTCGATATAACGCACTTGCAATTGGTATCAGAGCAAGGTACTCCCTTGTTCTGTGTGATTTTGGTTTAACCACCTGGAGTTTTAGTTATGTCGACCGCAGGTATGAAGAAAGTGACATGCCCTATCTTTGACGGTCATGATTATCCCAAGTGGAAGGCCATGATGAGGAAGCGCCTCATGGCAATGGACAGCGAGCTGTGGACCGTCACTGAAATTGGTCTTCTTGATGCATGCAAGGCGGAGAACGCAGATGATATTCGCAAGTACACTCGACTTGACATCATGGCGAAGGATATCATACATTCCTGCCTATCTAGAGATGAATTCAAGCGCATTATGCATCTTTGCAATGCGAAGCTTATCTGGGACCAAATCTCCGACGTCTATGAAGGTCATCGAACCCGTCATGATCCTTGGTTTGAGGACTTCAAGGAATCTCTCAAAACGATGACTTTCGAACCAGAATCATCATCTTCTGCATCATGTCTCATCCGAGTATAGTGACGATGAATCTGATGATGATGGATCTTATGATGATATTGAACCTAGCTATACCAAACTTGTTTGCATTGCCACCAAACAACAGCATGCCTTGGAAAAGGTTCAAAACATGTTAGGTAAAAGTGATGATATGTTGGGTGAAGAAATGGATCGCACTAAAGCCCCGATCGAAAATCTTGAGAGACTTGGTCTAGGTTTGACAACCTTCAAGGTCATCATAACACTCTCTTGTCTGATCATGAGAAACTTTCTTATGAATTTCTTCAAAGAAAGCAAGATCTTGAGAAGCTAAGAGTGAGTTATGAAGATCTTCAGAAGGTGTGCGATTCATTACTTGCTCAACAAATCAGCACTTCTCAGGAAGAATTTGTTCCTCCATGCTTAAAGTGCATTGAACGCGAATCTGCTAATTCTTCACCTGAATGTTCAAATGCTTCAACTGTTACAAATTCTTCACTTGCCTCTGCTATCACTAATTCCTCATCTGAGGACATTGCTAGTATCACTGACGATGCATGGCTAAAGGAATTGTATATGACAGGCATGTACAAAAGCCTCAAAGGGCATCAGACTCCTTGTGATGTGCTTAAAAAGCAGATCCTCAATAGGAACCCTAGGAAAGAGGGTATTGCCTTTGAGAGGAAACTCAATGCTGATGGAACATATTGGAAGCTTTGGCGGTATCCCAAAACCTCATGGGTTCTTTGCAAAGGTACCTCCGATTGATCCATCTAACTTATCTGGCTTTACATGCGAATCTCCTCATTCTTACGATGAGTCATTTGACTCCAACTATAAACTGTTCAAAAATCGAGAATGGTGAAGTATTTGCTAGATATGTTGGCACTAAGCTGCGAGGAACGGTTCCCCTATGAAGAAAATCTGGGTTCCCAAGAAGTGCCTTGAAAGTCTTCAGGTGAATGTCCTCATGACACCACCTGTGAAGAATAGGAACCCCAGATCAAATTCTTCATATGGACCAAATTCTTCATATGGATCCAAGTCCTCGTATGGATCAAATTCCTCACGTGGATCAAATTCCTCAAAAGGATCAAAGTCCTCATATGAATATCATCGTGCTAACAACTCTATTTCGCAGGGTAGAGCTAAGGGCTATGAATATGTGCATTATTCTTCAAACCAATATGTTCATAAGTCCTTGAAGAATTTCTCTGCTTATTCATATGCTTACCCTAACCCCTCTTATGTGAAACGGAATGGTTTGGCTTCTATGCCACCATTCTTGTATGGTGCTCGCAGAGTGATGAACTCTTTGCCACCCCTTCAGATGTGGGTGGTGAAGAAAAAGAACTAATCTCTTCTGCAGGGTCAGGTCTCCAGACATGCCTTAACGTCTGAAGAATTTGTTGGGGACCTGACAAAATGCCTGAAAGGACGCATGCTAATCATGATGAAATGAACTTTCATTTCACACATCCTCATACTGCTTATACATTAATAATGGTGATGAAATTCATCGATGAACTTGATATCATATTCTTCATCGATGAAGTATATGAGATCGTAAGTTGTACTAATTCATCTGCAGGATGATCAACCCAAAGCCACCGAGTGGGTTCTCGATAGTGGATGTACAAATCACATGATTGGTGACAAGAATCTATTGATGGATGCTCCCTTATCACCGTCACATCTGAAGCATATCATCTTTGGCCGACAAAGGCAAAAGTCGTGTATTGGGTCTTGGTAAGGTTGCGATCTCTAAGGACATACACATGGACAAAGTCATGCTTGTTGAGTCCTTAGGATACAACCTCATGTCAGTCTCAATGCTTTGTGATCTTGATATGGTTGTTATCTTTGGCAAGTATCGTTGTGTTGTGATTATGGAAGCTGACAATTCCAAAGTCTTCGAAGGATTTAGGAGAGGAGACTTGTATATTGTTGATTTCTCTACAGGACCACAACCAGCCGTGTGTCTACTTGCAAAAGCTTCAGAAGGCTGGCTATGGCATCGGCGACTTGGTCACACAGGCATGAGGAATTTGCACACGCTTGAAAAGAAGAAGCATGTCATTGGCATTGAAAATCTCAAATTCCTCAAGGATCACTTGTGCGGAGCCTGTGAAGCTGGAAAAATGACCAAGGCCAAGCATCCAGCGAAGACTATCATGACCACTACTCGTCCCTTCGAATTGCTTCACATGGACCTCTTTGGTCCCAATCATTACTCAGCTGTCGTTAATGATGCATCTCTATATGGCTTTGTTATTGTTGATGATTACTCTCGTTACACATGGGTACACATTGTTACTTACAAAAATCAAGTGCAGGAAGTCTTCAAACGATTTTCCTCGAGGGCTTCAACTAACTTTGGTGTGAAGATCAAACACATCAGGAGTGACAATGGAACTGAGTTCAAGAATTCCGGTCTTGATACCTATCTTGATGAACTTGGTATTACTCATGAGATATCTGCTGCTTATACTCCTCAGCAAAATGGTGTCGTGGAGCGCAAGAACAGAACTCTTGTTGAGATGGCTCGCACTATGCTTGATGAATACAAAACGCCTAGTCGTTTTTGGATTGATGCAATTGATACCGCGTGCCACATCATCAACAGAGTGTATCTTCACAAATTCTTCAAGAAGGCGCCTATGAACTCCTCAACGACAAGAAACCCAATGTAAGTTATTTCAAAGTCGTCGGTGCTAAATGCTGGATTAGAGATCCTCATCACAATTCTAAATTTGCACCGAAAGCACATGAAGGTTTTATGCTTGGTTACGGAAAGGACTCGCACAACTACAGAGTCTTCAACATCGCTCTTCACAAGATTGTTGACCTTTGTAGATGTGCGGTTCGATGAAACTAATGGCTCGCAGAGAGAGCACCTACCTTACGTGTTAGATGAACCAGCACGAGGATTCTATCAAGTTCAAGGCAACTGAGGATGTCATTCCCTCTTGAAGAATCAGCTGAAGAATTCATTCTGTCTGTGAAGAACGCCGGTGATGCACTGAAGATAATGTCAAGACAATGGTGCTTTGAGGAAAATGATCAAATTCCTCGGCGACAACCAGCTCATCCTCGCGTTGCAAAAGAAGTGCAAGTGGAGAAGATCATCGATGACATTGAAGCGCGGGTCCTCTCACACGCTCAAAAGCTTCACATTTATCTAACTTTTGTGGGCACTATGCTTTTGTCTCTATCACAGAGCCCACTAAGGTAGATGAAGCATTTACGAGCCGGAGTGGATTCAGGCTATGCAAGAAGAATTACATCAGTTCAAGCTCAACAATGTCTGGGAACTGGTCAAACGTCCAGATCCTCGCAAGCATAATATCATCGGCACAAAGTGGATCTACCGCAACAAGCAAGATGAAAATGGTCTTGTGGTAAGGAATAAGGCACATGTTGGTAGCTCAAGGCTACACACGAGTTGAAGGAATTGATTTCGATGAAACTTTTGCACTGTTGCAAGACTTGAGGCTATTCGCATATATTACTTGCTTATGCTAATCATCATGATATTATCTTATATCAAATGGATGTGAATAGTGCATTCCTCAATGGTAAGCTTGAGGAAGAAGTATATGTTGCTCAACCCCGTGTTTTGAAGATCCAAAGAATCGACAAAGTCTTGAGACTTAATAAGGCCCTCTATGGCCCCAAGCAAGCCCCTCGGCGTGGTATGATACATTGAAGGAATTCTTCGTGAAGAATGGCTTCACACCAGTTCACTCGACCCTACTCTCTTTACTAAATCTTATGATGGTGAACTGTTTGTGTGCCAAATATATGTTGATGATATTATCTTTGGTACATCTTGACCAACGTTATAGTGATGAATTTTCCTATATGATGAGTGAAGAATATCAAATGTCTATGACGGGAGAGTTGAAATTCTTCTTAGGTCTTCAAATTCGTCAACAATGCAATGGCATATTAATATCTCAGGAGAAATACCTCAAGGATGTACTGAGGAAATTCGGCATGCAACATTGCAAAGGCGTCAAAATTCCTATGCCCACAAATGGCCATCTGTGCACTGATGAAAATGGTATTGACTTGATCACAAGGTATACCGCTCCATGATTGGTTCTTTATTGTACTTATGTGCATCTAGGCCAGATATAATGCTTAGTGTTTGCATGTGTGCCCGATTTCAAGCTACACGAAGGAATCACACCATAAGGCTGTGAAGCATATTCTTCGATATCTAGCTCACACACCAACACTAGGATTATGGTACCCCAAGGGCTCTACTTTTGATCTCATTGGATATTCTCGACTCGACTATCTTTGGTGATCGTGTGGACCGCAAGTCAACTTCTGGCACTTGTCATTAACTCGGACGATCTTTGGTCTGTTGGTCCTCGAAGAAATAGAACTGCGTATCACTGTCTACTGCGGAAGCTGAATACATTGCTGCTGGCTTGTGTTGTGCTCAATTGCTGTGGATGAAGCAAACTCTCAAGGACTACGGCATCAACGTGAAGAATGTGCCTCTCATCGTGACAATGAGAGTGCCACCAAGATTGCTCACAACCCAGTTCAGCACTCGAAGACAAAGCACATTAAAATTCGTCATCATTTTCTTCGTGATCATGTGTTGAAGGCGACATCTCCATCGAGCACGTGAAGGCGAAGAACAGCTAGCTGATATCTTCACTAAGCCCTTGGATGAGAAGAGATTTAGCAAGTTGCGGTGTGAGCTAAATATCTTAGAATCTTCGAATGTTCTTTGAAAAAGACACACATCCTAACACTTATGCAAAATTGATGACTTAGATGTGCAACACATGAAGAAATGCTTTTATTCAATAAATGAAGAATAACACTCGAAGTGTGAAGAAATTAATGAAGAATTTGATTCTCAGAACCCTACGACAATTATCTGTGATTATGCGAAATCATCATTCTTATACGGTGGGTCACGCCACCACCAAAGTTGAAAATCTTCAATTTGAGTTTTTCCTCAGTTTTAAAATTCTTCAGCTTTTTGAAATTCTTCAACTTTGCAAAATCTTCCTTTGTTTCCGTCGATTTTCTTCATTGGCAATACATATATATATGGGTTTATGTCCTCTCTGACAAAGATTCACTTATGGCTATTTCTTCAAGTCGCTTTTTACGCTAAGTGAATGTGATCGGACCCTTTCCCTCTATGCTATACTCAACCCAATCTATTCACAAATTCTTCATGTGCGTTCTATTTGAAACTTCGTTCAAAATCTTCACTTTGTGTCCTTGTCATTTGAAGAAATTGCGAGCGAAACTTTAAAACTGATCTTATCCAAACTTTCGGTTTTGCCGCTCAAACCGTTCCGCATCCCATGATGCATTGTTTTACTCACCCACGATCAGACACGATCTCCACTACACAAGATGCGTGGGTGACACATGTCGTGAGAAGGAGAATGGTCAGGGCACGTTCGTCCTAAATCTTGGGCGAACAGTTTTTCCTTGCCTCTATAAATACCCTCTCTCCATCCTCACTTCTTTTACCCCTTCGACCTCTCTCCCGCTCGAGCTTCTCAAACCCTAGCGCCGCCGCTACTCCATCGTCGCCGGTGAGGAAGAGCTTCACTGCCTCGACCTCGTCGCCGTCGTACTCATGCCGATCGCGGGAATCTTCACTCCGCCGCCGTAGCTGTCTTCCTCCGCCGAGTTAGGGCAAGGAAGATCTAACCTGACGAACTTCCCATCCGTTCTTCTCAGTTCGTCGTGTTCTTCATTTCGGGTAATTAAAAGTTACTTTTATTACTCTCTTTGATTCTCAAGCTTTCCTAAAAATCTTCAAAGGTGTTTTATTCTTCAAATCCTCACACACAAACACCTCACAAGTTATATGCTCTTGATTCGTTTCTCTAAGCAATCATTTTCTTCAAGATTCCTCAATTGTGTGGATCCTCGATCTGTACAACTCTGGAACCTAAGACAAAGAACGCTTAGTGAAATTCTTCAAGGCTCATCTGGTCAAAATCCTCAAAACTTGTTCTTTTTAAAAACCTTCTGAGAACGCATATGAGCTCTCCAAATTCCTCGCAACTATACTCTGTTCACAGGTACTCATGTCTGCTTTGAATCACTAGGTTCTCATCAACTTAACTCATTTGCAGCGTTCCTCGAAGAAAAACTGCATACTTCTTGAGAGAACTCAATTGTTCAAATTCCTCAATCAAGAATATGGAAGGCGATAAGAAGGCATGAAAGGAGGAAAGAAACACGAGGTTATGACTGCTTTTGAGATCCCTGAGGAAATTTATGCTGACTATTGCACACCTGATGAAGCAAAATTTGGCAAAGAAAACAAAAATTAGCGCAAGGTGCGCATTCAGAAGATTGAACGGAGATGGGCAAGGGAATGGAGGGAATACAGATATGTGACTCCAAAGTACATGAAGAAATTCGCTCTCAATCCTCCATGCCCAAGAGCTCCATTGGCACCGGCCAAGTAATGACCCCACCGCATCAAGCGTGGTGAGGACTTTCTGAAGAATGGGCTAAGCGCCAAAGCTAATTGGCAAGACAAGCCAAGGAGGCGGTGAAGAAATTCAATGAGGATTACGCCATCGCCATCACATCGAGGCCTCGGTCAAACCGAGGAAATCCATGCCAAAGAAGCCTGCTCATAAGCCAAGTGCTTCACCATCAGCGCCCTCACGGCCAAGTTCCTCAGCAGCGCCCTCAAGGCAAATTCCTCACACTGCTATAGCTCCACCAAAGTCCTCAACATCTCCTTCAAAGTCCTCAGTTCCTGTGCATCTGGCTACATGTCAAAGGACTGCTTGTTTCTCGATTGCCTCTGGAGTTTCAGCAAGTTCCTCAGCAGCACCAATTTCATCATCTGGCCCGACTGTCGTGGAATTTTCACGGCAGATGTCCTTAGTGTCAGGACTTAGTCGCGAGGCCAACGCATCTATGTGGTAGCTTGAGAGGGGTTGAGCGGGACGAGAGACGCGAGGTTTTACCCATGTTCGGCCCCTCACGGTGGAGGTAAAAGCCTACGTCCTGCTTCATTGATATTGATGATGATGATCACGGTTACAAGAGTGCTCTAACTCGAGAGCTATTGTCTAAACCTAACTTGTCCAACTTGTGGAACTTGTCCTCTTTGGGGAGCCCCGCCCCTCCTTATATATGTTGAAGGGGCGGTTTACATGTGGAGTCCTATTAGGATTAGGACTAGTCTATCTCTAATACAAACCGGATACAAGTCCTGGTCTTAACTCCTTGTAAAATATTCCTTATGCCTTTCCTCTTAAACCGCCCACAATAGTTGAACCGCCTTACGATCCGCCGGCCGGGTTACTAATGAACCGCCAAGACCGGGCGGGTAGCCCGTGAACCGCCAAGCTCGGCGGGTTACCCGAGTTGCCCGCATCCGGCCGGGGTTAACTTCCGGCCGGTTTACACCATGAGGTATGTCCCGACATTAGCCCCAAGTTTAGCTTGGATTTATTCATGGTAAACTTATGCTGCAAAATAAACACCGTAACAAATTTGGCAGGTTGTGCTCCGGGTTAAGAATTCTTGTAGACCGGCTTTGATCGTCCTTAAGTCCTTGTTATTTCCTCCTTCGAAATCCGGTTTAATAAGCCAGCTTCATAATCAATTTCTTGACATTGGTTTCTCATAGAAAATATATTGTGAAGAATAATTCCTTTGATTCCGCTCCCAATGCTTAAAAACAATATTGGTCCTTGAAATACTCATCCGATCTTGACCGGTTTACCCTTGCCAAGATCACCGGTTTATAAATATTGACAAAGACCGGTCATACTTGTAGTTAACGTCCAGCTTGAAAATATACCTCTTATGTGCCTATCACTTGTAGCCTCCAAGTCTTAAGAAGGTCGCATAGCAACAGCTTGAGACTTGCTTAAATATCACAATCTTGAAGAAATCCAGTTTGTTCATCTCAATCACTAGTCAGAATTGAGTATTCCACATATGTAGCCCCCAAGTGCCGGGTTGTCATGCTTGCAGCAACCTGGGACTTGTAATTGTCTGATGCTCATAAAAACTTGAATTGTTTGACAGGAGCAATTGGTAGCCCCCAAGGGCCGGCTCATTATAATGTGATGAGTCGGGTCTTCAATAAGATAAACAAAGAATGACTTTGCATTAGCCCCCAAGTGTCATGGTGCATGCTTGCAGCGACATGAGACTTGCATATTGGATGTAATCTCAACTTAAATAATGTAGCCCCCAAGTGCGGGTTGTAAGCCTCAAGAAAGAACTCGGGACTATTCCTTCAATTGTAGAATAAAAATTATATCCATTGATAATATGATAGCCATTGCGCCAAAGCGACTTTGAAAACCATAATCACAATACTGGTTATTGATAACCATAATAGAAATCCAGCCATGTTGGCTATTTTGAATAATATACCCAATGATTCATAAGCGCATGATTCCAATGGCGCAATCCAAATATGTCTTGGCGACTTATAGTCCAAAGCCAGGCCGGTTTAATAAACGTCGGTGATTTATAATCATGCTTTATTCAACCTTGTTTACGCATACAACAAGTTTAAAGTGTCCCGACGGTTTATCACGGACGGGTCACAATGCCCAACATATAACACGGTTTATAACCAAGGTTGCACTTAAGAATAATCAAATATGAAATATATCATACCTGTGATATTGAATCACATTGCTGGTTTTACCAACTTTTTGTAGTAAGAGTGATAACCCCAATCTTGAGTAATAATAACTCCTTTCATATTGTGTCGGTTGATGATAAACTGCATGCGGGTTGTGATAAACACCGGTTTAACCATATATATCTTGGCGACTCGTAGTCGAACCAGACCGGGCTGATAGTCTCCGGATCATAATTTGATCATGTATTGACAACTTGTAATTGAAATTCAAGCCGGGTTAATGAACACCGGTTTACTCCATAATAAGATGGTAACATCAAACCGGGCAAATAGTCTCCGGATTAGGATTTGACCGTGTTCCGCCAATTTGTAATTGACAGTTTGAACTGGATTAATAATGTCGGTTTGAAAACACAACAAAAGAAATAATTTAAAAGAGAACAAAATTCAAGCAAAGGCAAATATAAAACCATTGCAAATGAGGCTTTGAGCCGATCAAGAGGCATTACCATGGTCGGACACGACCAAGCCCCCAAAAGGCGTAGCTATGGTTCGAGTCAGCCAGTCCCCAAATGATGCATTGGCATTACGCCGATCAAGAGGTGTAGCGATGGTTTGGGTTCGACCAAAGCCCCCAAGTGATCTTTGTGGCACTAGGCCGATCAAGAGGCGTGACTATGGTTTCAGACGTGACCACAAGTCCCCAAGTGATGCCGTGGCTTTTTCGCCTACCAAATGGCGTTGCTATGGTTCGGACACGACCAAGGCCCCCAAGTGATACTGTGGCATTGCGCCCGATCAAGAGGTGTGACTATGGTTCGAGACATGACCAAGCCCCAAGTGATCAATAATATGATAAGCCAACAAGGCATGATACCCATGTTTGAACCGCGCATCATGGCAGCAGGTCCTCTTTGGCATCCTTTAACTTTTTGCAAGAGATAAATCCTTCTTGAACCGGGATTTTGAACCGGATATTTGAGAGCTTCAAAGCTTTGTGGGAGACATCTTTCCCTTGAACCGGATGTTAAACCGGAATCTTCATTTTCAGCCAGAAATTTTCTGACGGCCTTTAGACTCGAACTTGCGAGAAGTTAATTCCTTTTTGAACCGGACATTGTTAAACCGGACTTGAGAGCTAAAGAGCTTTGTGAGAGAACAGATTTCCCTTGAACCGGATTGTAAACCGGATATTTGAAAGCTTCAGTGAGACTGACTTTCCTTTAGCCGGATTTTAAACCGGAATCCTTTCTGATGACCCGGAACTTATTCATTGAGCCGAGATTTTGTAATGGTTATATACTTTCTAAGCCGGAAATTTTCTGACAGCCTTTAAATTTTCATCAATATAACAGTAACCTCCGGGACCGGGTTATCTTTCCCTCCATCATCCTGAAGTTTTTAACTTTGTTGAAACTGGCAAGATTTGCTGAGTCATGATATTGTAGCCCCCGAGTCTCAAGGTGACTCGAGGAGTAGGCTTCAAACTCTCCATATTTGACCGTGATATAAACCGGCATAACTTGTATACCATTGGTGTTGATAGCACAATGTGAATCCACAGAAGGTTGAGGTGACTGCGGCGGGTTATAAATGATCCCGTATGAGCCGTGTCAGCAACTCGACCAATGGTTCATTCCAACTGGCTGTTTGAAGTTGACCAAACTGTAATGGCAGCGATTTGTGCGCCTGCCCATTGAGACATCCAGTGCAGACGGTGGCTGATAGTATATGATAATTTGCCTCAATTTAGTTTAAAAGAAAACCGGCTACCCAAGCTGTGACTCGCTCATACTTAAAAATCGCTCATGCAGGCCCTGGTCTGTCGATGTAGACCAGGCCGCAATAGACGGACGGTAAAGACGTCCACAGTATTAGAGGTGGCTCGGACCGATGAACCGGCCGCGGCGTTGTAAACCGGTGCGGACGGGTGAGTCAACCCTGACGGTTCATCTAGTAGTGTGGCACGGACGAAACGCCGGGTCAGAACATTCGCCAGTGTGCGCTCCGTACCCGCAGTATAACGCCTCATTTGAAATGAAAAATTATCTGCAACACAATATTATATGCCAAATAATTGTTCTCGCATTTAATTAATCATACCGATAAAATACAAAGGAAAGATATCACCGATGGACTTGACGAGAGATGATTTGCATGCAGACCACTAACACCAATTAATTCATCTCTGCGTGATCTCCATACTCATGCGGATGTGAACTTATAATGGCCTTTTTGCTCCATGTAACGTGTATGTCACACCAAAACAGGGCAGCACCTTTCTTTGATAGAATTTTGAGATGTCGGGCCTTGACCTTAATTCCAGCAGCAAATTCATCACAATGACGTGGTGTGCCTCATGCCTATCCATCGGCTGTTTGAAGAGGCTCATCTTGGCAGGAGCTAAACCTTGCACCACGGATCTCAAGCATCTGAAAATCCGCATGGAACTGAGAATTGAGTCGTGACAAAGTTACAAGGTCACATCCAGCTTTCTTCAACTTCACACCTCCTCCTACTCCTCCAACTCCATGTCTTGGAAACAGCGATAAAACGGCGGCCACGGCGGTTCAACGACGAAGCACGGCGGAAACATTGGCTGGTTGGAGGTTGGCTGTGGTGAAGGTGGCTCACCCACGGTGGGTCACAACAGCGGCAGCCCGCGGGTTACAAGGCCGCGTGAAAAGAGGCACCGTAGGCAGGCGGTCCGGAGGCGCAGCGTGGGCGGAGCCCAGCGCAGAGTCGGAGTCGTGATCGAGGATGGCGGAAACCTGCCCGGGGCGGCTCGAGGGTGAGTCCATGGTCGAGGCAACCAACTGGAGCCTCGCCACGGGCGGTTCAGCGACGGCCACGTGCATGAAGAGTCATGGCGGCAGCAGCGGCCGCTTCCAGGCAGTGCGGTAGCGGAACTGGACCGAGGGCAGCTTCGTCGAAGGTGATTTGGTGGTGGCTTGACGCTCCTCGGGGCCGACATGAAACGGCAGTTGTGACAGCCATCGGCGGGTAAAGACGCAGGAGGAGAGGAGGTCGTAGGAGTCTGCTCGAGGCGGAGATCGCAGCCCACTTCCGAAGTCACGGTCGGTCCAAATCACGTCCAGCGTTTTGCCCCGGGTTGTTGACTTCCCCCTTTTTTTTCACGTGAAGACCCTGCCACTTGATAGCTCTTGCCCTCATATTCCTTTGAATAAGCCTCTTCAAATCTGTATACGACTCAAACTAGTAGTACTAGTCGCTCCCTTAGTGAAAGTATTTGGAGTTGATCTGTCCTCCACGCCTAAAGTAGCAGCAGGAGCTATCATTGATTCCATCGGGACATGTATCCTAGGACTTCTTTTTCGTGGAGCAGCAACAGCTGGACGATTGGACTGCTGCTTGCGGATGCAGTAACAACCTGATTCAGCCACCAAACTTTCAATCTCGGCGAGTTGTATCGGCAACTTGTGGCTATGAACATATCATAACCCTAATTTTCTCTTGAATCCCGGATGAGTATCAAATCTGACTGCGTGTCTTCAAAATAATGTAAATCCTTCCACAATGATTCTTCTTTATCTGAAAAAATTACAAACTTCTTGATCCCTGAATGAGATCCCTCCAAGAACTCAACACCACTGCGCAGGCCCCACGGTGGGCGCCAATGTCGTGGAATTGTCACGGCAGATGTCCTTAGTGTCGAGGACTTAGTCGCGAGGCCAACGCATCTATGTGGTAGCTTGAGAGGGGTTGAGCGGACGAGAGACGCGAGGTTTTACCCAGGTTCGGCCCCTCACGGTGGAGGTAAAAGCCTACGTCCGGCTTCATCGATATTGATGATGATGATCACGGTTACAAGAGTGCGCTATCTCGAGAGCTATTGTCTAAACCTAACTTGTCCAACTTGTGGAACTTGTCCCCTCTTTGGGGAGCCCTGCCCCTCCGTATATATGTTGAAGGGGCGGTTTACTTGTGGAGTCCTATTAGGATTAGGACTAGTCTCTCTCTAATACAAACCGGATACAAGTCCTGGTCTTAACTCCTTGTAAAATATTCCTCATGCCTTTCCTCTTAAACCGCCTTCGATCCACGGCCGGGTTACTAATGAACCGCCAAGACCGGGCGGGTAGCCCGTGAACCGCCAAGCTCCGGGCGGGTTACCAGTGAGCCGTCCAGACCGGCCGGGTTAACTTCCGGCCGGTTTACACCGCGGGGTATATCCCCGACACCGACTCTGCCGAAGACCAAACCAACAGCTGGACGAGGTCCTCGGCCAAGTCCAAAGAAGAAACAGGTTGCATTCCATGTGCCTTCTGATGACGAAGCTTCTGACGATGAACTTGCAGAAATCATCAGAGATCGCCAAGAAAGGGCCGCTAGAGCCAAAGGCACATCTGTACATCGCTGTTGGATCCGAGGAAAATCCTCGATTATATTGATCTACGGCACAAGGATCCAAACACCCCTATGCCTGATTTTCATCTCGACTCTGGACAAAGTCATATGTTGACCCATTTCATCGCTGAAGAGAAATGGAAGTTTGAAAAGGCAAGAGAGATCAAGAAGGCTCAATACGTAAAGGAGAAGTTCTGAAGAAAACGTTGTCAAAATGACACACGAGGAACTTCTCAAGGTCGAGACTGAAATTCAAGACCTCAAAGAAAAACTTTGATTCTTATTATGCTTTGATTGGCAAGGAGCCAAAGTCGATTCGCTAACTGACGAAGAAATTCACCAATGTTGCTGCCCCAACGCAACATGAAATTCCTCGAGCTAGAGCCTCACCAGCCAACTGAAGAACATGCCAAGACCCCGATGAAGTTCAGCTGCTGAAGAAAATGCCGCCTGTGGGCTGATGCTCCCATTCCAGCCGCTGAAGAAATTGCCAGGGCATCCACTAGTGGTGCGCCTGAAGAAACTGAAGAAGTCAGGGCAACTGCATCAGTTGCGCCTGAGGAAAATCAACCAGATTCCTCAGCTCCTCCTGCGCCAACACCAACTCCAATTCTTCCATCTGCCTCTTATGTGAAGAAAACCAAGGCTGCAGAACGAGCTGCTGTGAAGAAACAGAAAGCATCAGCTGCGTCAAATTCTTCGGCTGCGAAGAAAATGAAGCCAATGACGAGCTCCTTTGAAAATCCAATTGATGTTGTTCCAATTTCCTCAATTCCATCAAAGGACCTTGTTCCTTTTGATGAAGATTATGTGATCCCAAGCGGATCTGATGAAGAAAATCATTCTGCTGCTTCATCAGAGCAGATTGATGAAGAAATTGAAGTGGACGCAATCCCTTCAACCCCAGTCATTTCCTCACATATGCCTCAGTTCACAGCTGAAGAGGCTGGTGTTGAGGAAATTGAAGAAGAAGATGTGGATATAGGGTGCACCACACCTGTGATGAATGATGACTTCTGGGAAAGTCAGCATCCCAATACTCCCTGCTCCAACAGATTCCTCAATCCCCTGCACCAACAGTTCAAATGGACTCTGAAGAAACTCAACCCACTTGCTCTGTGCATGAAGAAATTCCAGCCACCGGTCTTTGATGAACCTCATCACGCTGATCCTCGATCGCACTGTTGAGGAACAAGAAATTCCTCGACTGAAGAACTGAGCTCGCGATTCTGAGGTGGTGATGCAACTCACCGACACCCTCTCGCCAAGCAAAAGAATCCGTTCTCAAGCAAACAAAAGTTCAAGGCTGAAGATTTCTTTGCCGAGCACGTATTCTTCACTAACTATAATCCATATGATTACGCCGCATAAGGAAGAGGCGTTTACGGACTGCCGGCTAAGCCAACTTCTATTCCTCGGTGCTCTTCAACAAAGACAAAGTCTTCGATCATGCTCATATTCCTCATGTGGACATGGAGTCTCTGCTCGCTTTGAGCAGGTCCTCGGTGTTCTTCACAACGCAGGACTTCGAATTTCTGACCGATATCTGTGGATCGGAATGAAGAACTCATTCTTCAATTCTATGCAACGCTGCACATCACCGGAGACGTCAAGACGTGAACTCATGGGTATTAGTTGGATGTCCGAAAATACTCACTACAAGGCACCAAAGAATCGAATTGCTTCGTGCTCTACCACTCGATCCTCCACTTGATGGTGCTCGTTGTATCTACAACGAACCGTAACTTTCAAATCACTATATGCAAGTGCCGATGAAGCCTTTGAAGCCAAGGCAGGCCCCAAGAACCAAATTCCTCGTCAAGGAATTATTGTATGTGCCTCGGACTGTCTATCGGATTACGGCGAAGACAATGAGTCCTATCAAAGGCCACGACTCGAATGATGAAGAAGTCGTTGGCATCATGAAGAATATGCTTTTCAACATCATCCATGGCGTTCCGTCAACTTCCATGATTTCTTCATGAGGACTCGGCAAACATTGCTATGTCACCATTTGAGCTGAAGCCTTATGCGCCTTGGATAATGAGATTCATCGGGACAAGGTCTTCACTCAATTACAAGGCTGATACTACGAACCACTGCAGCTACTTGCCCCGATTGAAGTCCTCAAGCGGACATTTACCTCGGTGATGACAAGGGCAAGGCTACTGCTGTGATCGATGAAGGCATTCGTCCATTGGATGGACAGCCAAGAAAGCAGCATCCTACTCCACCAATGATGACTCGCCACACATGACTCTGCCGCAAATACCTCACCAAGCAAAGTCCTCAAGCTATCGCACCTGTGGTGATGACCGATCGTGAGTTACTCCTCGGTCTTCATCGGAAGGTTGATCGTAATCATAAATGGGTCAAGCGTCCGTTTGGTTCAATTCTTCACAACATGACCTCAACACACAATGCAGTGAAGAAAAACCACTACTACCTCCATGAAACCTTCAAACGCACCTGGGCTGTTCTTTCACATGTCTACAGTGCGGAAGAACTGACGTCAATGGGACTCAAGGAAGAATTTGACTTGTCTGCACCTCCTCCGAAGAAATGCAAGAAGGTCAAAGTTCCTTCCTTGGTGGCCAGCTCCTATTCTTCATCGCGACAACGATGAAAATGAAGACTTGGGCGACACCGCGGCAGGTCCTACTACAACAACAGAGACCCCAACAACGCCGGGCGCTCCTTCTTCAACTTGAAATTCTTCAGAGCGTTAGTCCTCGGTTCGATCCTTTTGGTCATTCGATGACAAAGGGGAGAAATTTGATTTAGTCTTCAAGCGGGTCTATTTTATTGCCCATATACAACAATTTATTTTTGTTAAGTTACAACTCTCGTTCTTCTGAAACTTTTATTGGATCGAGTTGTAATCTTAAACCCGATGGTGCTTTGATACTTTTGATGCACTATGCTCTTGCACTACGCTCTGATTCTCTTGAGTTTCTTGAGCTCTGATACTCTTGATGCGTTATTTTGCATGCTTGTTCCTCATTAATGTTATTGCACGCATGCTGAATTACATCAAGCACCATATTTCATCATGCATTTCAAATTCTTCACATTATATGTCAAATCCGTGTATGAATTACAAGATATAGGGGGAGATCTCCATGATTCAACTCTTCAAATGTGCATTGCCTCAAAAGCAAATTCCTCACTATGCACATCTTGGGGAGTTCTTCTATATCTTGCAATCAAATTCCTCATTATCGATTTACACTTGTTTATCCTCGTTGAAAACTTAACCTATATTGTCATCAATCACCAAAAGGGAGATTGTAAGTGCATCTAGTGCCCTTAGTGATTTTGGTGGATTGAAGACTTATAGGTTAAGGAACTAATGCGTTGTGAGTGTACATGTGTCTATAAGTCTATGAGGAGTTTGATATTTACAGAGAAAGTTGACCCTAAAAATGAAGTTCTTCGTTGAAGACTTTGATATTCTGAATACTTCGAAGACTTTGAAAGTGAAGAAATTGGTGTGACCTTGAAGACTTGGTATTCATTCGAGGAACATGAAGCGTGAAGACTTACATTTCGTAGTTTCGCTTTTTCTCTTTCTTGAGTCATAGGAAACACCGTCTTTGTTAAAGGGGGTCGAGGAAATACTAAGGAAAAATTTCCATGTGATGCTCAACTCAAAATCCTACACCTACCAATCCCTTCGAGTGAAGCCTTTGGAAATCTCATACGATTCAGTCAATTTCTTCAAAGGATGTAGACGAAGTTCTTCCGGTCATTGAGGAATTTGTTCTGACCGAGGAGTTAGGAATTCGCCGGTCTTGGATTGCCTACACAAAGGAGGAACATGATAGCCCCGAGGAATTTGAGATTCAAATTTCCGACCGTTCTTTGTCTTCTTGCTACTGTCCCAAAATATCTTATCCACCTAACGGTCATATCATTGAAGGGCATTTATGTCTTATCATGTCGGGCTGCTCCCTAGGCTATAAATAGCCGCCCCCTACAACCACTAGCTAGTTGGCTGCTCCGAGAGAAACTTGACACTTGTCATTTGAGAGCAACCCATCCTCCGAGGACTTTGAGCGAAAATCATCGAGTGAGGAAAACCCCAAAACCAAACCCCTACAAACCCAAAGTGATTGAGCATCATCAAGAAATTGATCTGCGTGGATCCGACGCTTGTTACCTTTGAAGACTGTGCTTCTTCCAGACGGTTAGGCATCATGGTCTAGAGCATCCAAGAGGAATTGTGGATCGCCGAGTGACCAAGTCTGTGAAGGTTTGGAAGTCGCTCAAGACTTACCACAGTGATTGGACGAGGTCTGCGTGACCTTAGTTCAAGGAGAATACGGTGAGGACTTGGTGTCTGAGCTGCGTGCTTTCGGCGATCGGGTGTCCGGACTGTGTGTCCTCGAGTTTAAATACTCAGCCGCTCCAACCAGACGCATAACCCAGACAACAACAGTTGGAACTGGTCTACCAAATCACTGTCTTCACCAACCTAACTGGTTCTATTTCCTCAACCCTTTCATTTCCTCATTACTGTATTGAGTGTTTGTTCATATCTGTGTTTGAAGACTTTGACTGAAGACTTTCTCAATTTCCTCAGTTCAATTTCTTTAGTCTGTTTGTCTTCATCTTGTGTTATCCTGTGATTACGCTTTCTGTACTCTGTGCTAGTCTTCATTTCATCATGATGACCATACGTGTATTCTGTTATGCTTACTTCTGAGTACTTATTCCGCTGCAAGTAGTTCTTCACTAAGGAATTTCCTCACCGGCAAATTCCTCACTGAAGAATTCATAAAAATCGCCTATTCACCCCCCCTCTAGTCGATATAACGCACTTTCAAGCTTGAAGACAGGGATGAGGGACCTACAACAGATGATTTTCAGCAAGTCCCAAGGGGATCAAGGTCCACAGTTGTGCCAGTTGCTACTGATCCCAGACCTACAGTGTCAGCACCTGCAGCTGCCACCTCAGTTGCTCCTCCAGTTGTAACTCCACCAACTCCTCAGACCTCTTCGGATGCATTTTTTGCAGGACTCCTCTCCACGCCACCTTCGCACTCCGGAGCTCCCGGAGATCAAGCTTAGAGAGCTGCATAGCACTATGCATTTTCAAGCTTTTTTGTAACTTGTTGCCAAAGGGGGAGAAAGTTTATAGATCATAGGCTTCGAGAGAGAAAGTGATTTGCTTCTTTTTGCCACTCTTGCTACTTATTTGCTTGCTTGTTTGGTTGATACTCTATTTATGTGTGTGTGAGATACTTGTATGGTCATGTGCTTGATCATATCATACTTTAATGTTTGTGCTTGGATGATGATATTCTCTATCTCTCATGTATGATAATTCACACTTTGTCTTGGTGATTAGTGCATATTTCATATTCTACCATTTTGAGATCTCCACCAAGATGTATGTGACATGGAAGAGTACTAATCCTAATCGATTGTGCATTTGCATTCAAAAGCAAAATAATGCACAAATTTAGGGGGAGCTCTTGCTTATCACATACTTCTCAAAGGGATGATGTATTTCATTCTTATTATCATTTGTCGAATCTTTGATCTATATGTTGTCATCAATTACCAAAAAGGGGGAGATTGAAAGTGCAACTAATCCCTTGGTGGTTTTGGTAATTCTTAACAACATATAGCTCATTGAACTAATATTCTTTCAAGGTAATCATTTCAGAAAGTTCAATGATTGGCATGTCATGGACTAGAGATGTGGACCCCTCAAAATGCTAAGGACACATATTGGCAAAAGCTCAAGA
This sequence comes from Aegilops bicornis, assembly GCA_021605145.1. Classification (NCBI taxonomy): domain Eukaryota; kingdom Viridiplantae; phylum Streptophyta; class Magnoliopsida; order Poales; family Poaceae; genus Aegilops; species Aegilops bicornis. The sequence continues at coordinate 356,165,536 of CM038675.1, read as the reverse complement.
CTCTACATTTTCATTTTAGTGATCGAAGATCACATTGAGTCCATAGGAAAAGCCAATACTATTAAAAGGGGATGAGGTGTTGCTTAATGGCTTGCTTGCTCAAAATGCTTAGTGATATGCTCCAAAAGCCCTCAACCACTTTCTCATTTCCACATATGTCCTAAACCTAAAGTCAAACTCGGCCCCACCAATTTTATCTATCTGGCGCCACCGAGTTCAATTGACATAGACACTGCCAGAAACCCGAATCAATTCGGTCTCACCTATAGGAATCTCGGTCTCACCGAGATGGGATTGCAAACTCTCGGTTTCCCTTCGTAACATTTCGGTCCAACTGAGATGAGCAATTGGTCCCACTGAGTTTGCAATGCAAACTCTCTGTTTCCTATTCATAATGTTTCAGTATAACCAAATGAGAGATCGGTCCCACCGAGTTTGCCTGACCAACTCTCTGTTTGCTTGCTACTGAAATCGGGCTCACCGAGTTGAAGTAATCAGTCAAATCGAGATCAAGTTATGCCCTAACCCTAATGCATCAGTCCCACCGAGTTGATCATGTCGGTCCCACCGAAAAGCCTCAGGTTAACATTTTGAACCATATCGGTCTGACCGAGTTTCACTATTCGGTCCCACCGAGTTTGGTAAATTGTGTGTAACGGTTAGATTTTGTGTCGAGGCTATATATACCCCTCCACCCATTCTCCATTCAAGGAGAGAGCCATCAGAACGTGCCTACACATCCACTACTCATTTTCTGAGAGAGAACCACCTACTCATGTGTTGAGACCAAGACATTCCAATCCAACCACAAGAATCTTCGTCTCTAGCCTTCCCCAAGTTGCTTTCCACTCAAATCATCTTTCCACCATATCCAAATCTGTGAGAGAGAGAGAGAGAGTTGAGTGTTGGGGAGACTATCATTTGAAGCGCAAGAACAAGGGGTTCATCATCAATACACCATCTATTACCTTTTGGAGAGTGGCGTCTCCTAGATTGGTTATGTGTCACTTGGGAGCCTCCGTCAAGATTGTGGAGTTGCACCAAGGAGTATGTAAGGGCAAGGAGATCGCCTACTTCGTGAAGATCTACCCAAGTGAGGCAAGTCCTTCATGGGCGATGGCCATGGTGGGATAGACAAGGTTGATTCTTCATGGACCCTTCATGGGTGGAGCCCTCCGTGGACTCGCGCAACCGTTACCCTTCATAGGTTGAAGTCTCCATCAACGTGGATGTATGATAGCACCACCTATCGAAACCACGCCAAAATTTCTGTGTCTACATTGCGTTTGCTCCCTCCAAACTCCTTCCCTTAACCTTCATATGCAATGATTTACATTCCGCTGCTATACTCTTAGAATTGCATGTGTAGGTTGATTGCTTGACTTCTGTAAAGTTGCTAAAATCTGCCAAGACTTGAAATTGGGAAAAGGCTAGATTTTTATTTGGTCAAGTAGTTGATAACCCACAAGTATATGGGATCGCAACAGTTTTTGAGGGTACAGTATTCAACCCAAATTTATTGATTCGACACAAGGGGAGCCAAAGAATATTCTCAAGTATTAGCAGTTGAGTTGTCAATTCAACCACACCTAGATAACTTAATATCTGCAACAAAGTAGTATGATAGTAATGGTAACAGTAGCAGTATTGTAGTGATTGTAACTGTGGCAACGGTAAAGTAACTAAGCGAAGAACAATATGTGAAAAGCTCGTAGGCATTGGATCGGTGATGGAGAATTATATCGGATGCGATTATTCATGCAACAGTTATAACATAGGGTGACATAGAACTAGCTCCAATTCATCAATGTAATGTAGGCATGTATTCCGAATATAGTCATACGTGCTTATGGAAAAGAACTTGCATGACATCTTTTGTCCTACCCTCCCGTGGCAGCGGGGTCCTATTGGAAACAAAGGGATATTAAGGCCTCCTTTTAATAGAGTATCGGACCAAAGCATTAACACATAGTGAATACATGAACTCCTCAAACTATGTCATCACCGGGAGTGGTCCCGATTATTGTCACTTCGGGGTTGCCGGATCATAACACATAGTAGGTGACTATTGACTTGCAAGATAGGATCAAGAACTCACATATATTCATGAAAACATAATAGGTTCAGATCTGAAATCATGGCACTCGGGCCCTAGTGACAAGCATTAAGCATAGCAAAGTCATAGCAACATCAATCTCAGAACATAGTGGATACTAGGGATCAAACCCTAACAAAACTAACTCGATTACATGATAAATCTCATCCAACCCGTCACCGTCCAGCAAACCTACGATGGAATTACTCACGCACGTCGGTGAGCATCATGAAATTGGTGATGGAGGAAGGTTGATGATGACGACGGCGACGGATTCCCCTCTCCAGAGCCCCGAACGGACTCTAGATCAGCCCTCCCGAGAGAGTTTAGGGCTTGGCGGCGGCTCCGTATTGTAAAAAGCGATGAATCTTTCTCTCTGATTTTTTTTCTCCTCGAACGTGAATATATAGAGTTGGAGTTGAGGTCGGTGGAGCTCCAGGGGGCCCACGAGGCAGGGGAGCGCGCGCCCGAGGCGGGCGCCTCCCACCCTCGTGGACAGGGTGTGGCCCTGGCCTTGATTCTTTCGCCAAGATATTTTATTATTTCCAAAAATAATCTCCGTGAAGTTTCAGGTCATTCCGAGAACTTTTGTTTCTGCACAAAGATAACACCATGGCAATTCTGCTGAAAACTGCGTCAGTCTGGGTTAGTTCCATTCAAATCATGCAAGTTAGAGTCCAAAACAAGGGCAAAAGTGTTTGGAAAAGTAGATATGTTGGAGACGTATCAGTAGTCTAATCACCCCCCCACTCTAGACATACTTTCGATCCTACACTCGTCCCCGACCGCCACTCATAAGGAAGACAATCAATAATAAATCGTGCACCAACTTCTTAGAATAACGAGAGACTATATGTGCATGCTTCGGGAATCACAAACCTTAACACCTCTTACTGACCACAACCATTTAGTAGTACCTCCCACATATTATCATCTCTATATCGCAAAACTATTGCAAGGAATCAAACATATCATATTCAGTGATCCACATGTTTTATGTAGGATTTCATGACTAACCATGCAAATGACCAATTCCTGTTGACTCTCTAAACAGATATAAGTAAAGCATGAGAGTTTAATTCTTTCTACGAAAGACTAGCACATGCTCTAATAAATATAAGTGAAGCAAAAGAGCATTCTACAAATAACAGTTATCTATGTGAAGAGAAACAGGCAATCCAAACTTCAAGTGATATAAGTGAAGCACATGAAGCATTCTATAAAGCCGTACTCAAAAGATATAAGTGAAGTGCAATGAGCATTCTATAAATCAACCATGGACTATCTCATACCAGCATGGTGCATAAAATAAAAGTCAAAACTAAACACAAAAGATGCTCCAAGATTTAGGCATATCACGTGAACGAAAAGAAAACCGAAACATACCGGTACTTGTTGAAGAAATATGGGATGCCTTCTGGGGCATCCCCAAGCTTACACGCTTGAGTCTCCTTGAATATTTACTTGGGGTGCCTTGGGCATCCCCAAGATTGAACTCATGCCTCTCCTCCTTCTCCTCATATCTAGACCTCCTCGATCTTTGAACACTTCACCCACAGAAAAATTAACAAAAAAACTCGTGAGATCCGTTAGTATAATAATGCAAATCAGTACTTTAAGTACTGTTACAAACCTATTCATATTTTGTTTTTGCATTATAGCTACTGTATTATAACTTCTCCATGGCTTATTGACATGGCTTGAGACTGCGTCCATATTTCCCCAAAGAGGAAGGGATGATGCAGCACAGCTACGGTAAGTATTTCCCTTAGTTATGATACCAAGGTATCAATCAAGTAGGAGAACCAAGAAACACTATGTAAATGGTACCTGCACATAAAGAACAAACACTTGCAACCCGACGTGTAAGAGGGGTTGTCAATCCCTCCTCGGTAAAAAGATAGATTAATTTGTATGAGATTGGATAAATAGATATAAATAAAACACGAAATAAAATAAGTAAATAAAAAGTGCCGCAAGGTATTTTTGGGTTTTTGGAATAAAAGATCTGAAAACAATATGATAAAAGATAGACCCGCGGCCGTAGATTTCACTAGTGGCTTCTCTCGAGAAAATAGCATACGGTGGGTAAACAAATTACTGTTGGGCAATTGATAGAAGAACAAATACTTATGATGATATCCAAGGCAATGATGATGAATATGGGCATCGTGTCCAAGATTAGTAGACCGAAACTATTCTGCATCTACTACTAGTACTCCACACATCGACCGCTATCCAGCATGCATCTAGTGTATTAAGTTCATGGTGAAACGGAGTAATGCAATAAGAACGATGACATGATGTAGACAAGATCTATTCATGTATGAATAGACCCCATCTTTTTATCCTTAATAGCAACGATGCATACGTGCCTCGCTACCCCTTCTGTCACTAGGTGAGGACACCGCAAGATCGAACCCATCACAAAGCACCTCTTCACGTTGCAATAAAAATCAATCGAGTTGGCCAAACCAAACCAAAGTTTTGGAGAAGAAATACGAGGCTATAAATAATCATGCATGTAAGAGATCAAAGAAAACTCAGATAATATTCATGGATATAGATCTGATCATAAACTCGAACTTCATCGTATCCCAACAAACACACCGCAAAAAGTCATTACAGCAAATAGATCTCCAAGAACAACGAGGAGAACATTGTATTCAGAATCAAAAAGAGAGAAAAAGCCATCTAGCTACTGCCTACAGACCCATAGGTCTATGGTGAACTACTCACGACTCATCGGAGAGGCACCAATGAGGATGATGAACCCCTCCGTGATCGCGTTCCCCTCTGATAGAGTTTCGGAATAGGGCTCTAGATTGGATCTCGTGGTTCTGGAACTTGTGGCGGTTGGAACTGTGTTTTGTTGACTCCCCTAGGATTTCTGGAATATTTAGGTATTTATAGAGCTGAGAGGTGGTGGAGGAGACCCCTGTGAACCCAAGTGGAAGAGGCTCCTGGCACGCCCTGGTGTCTTGTGGGCCCCACGGGCCTCCCCTCTGGTGCCTCCTTGGCTCCCAAGTTATCTTTTGGTCCAAAAAAATCTCCAAAAAGTTTTGCTGCGTTTGGACTCTGTTTGATAGGGATATTCTGCGGAGTAAAAAACAAGCAAAAAAACAACAACTAGCATTGGGCACTATGTCAATAGGTTAGTCCCAAAAATGATATAAAGTTGCTATAAAATGATTGTAAAACATCCGAGAATGATAATATAACAGCATGGAAAAATCAAAAATTATAGATACGTTGGAGACGTATCAGCATCCCCAAGCTTGATTCCTGCTCGTCCTCGAGTAGGTAAATGATAAAAACAGAATTTTTTAATGTGGAATGCTACCTAACATGTTCATCACATATTATTTTCTTTTGTAGCATGGACATTTGGACTTTTAGATGGTTCAAAGCAATAGTCTAGTTTTGACATGAAGACTTCAATACTCAAGCATATCAACAAGCAACCATGTCTTTCAAAATATCAACACTAAAGAAAGTTTTCCCTAGCCCATTATGCTCAATCATTGATCCATTCACGAAACACACTCGAATATTAGCTACACCCAGTGCACAAGTATGATCATAATGCTCCCTAGTTGGTGCTTTATAAGAGAAGACGGAGACTCAAATAAAAATAAAAATTGCATAAAAGTAAATAGATAGGCCCTTTGCAGAGGGAAGCAGAGATTTGTAGAGGTGCCAGAGCTCAAAGCTTAAATTGAGAGATAATTTTTTTGAGAGGCATGCTTTTCCCGTCAACGAAAACGACCGAGTAGTTCCAAATACTTTCCATGCTAGACACATCATAGGCGGTTCCCAAACATAAAATAAAGCTTATTCCTTTTTCCACCATTCTTTCACAATCCATGCCAAGCCGTATCCACGGGTGCCTTCCATACCAACACTTTCCAAGGAATTTATTATTTGACAACATAAAGTAAATTTCTTTTTCATTTTGGGACTGGGAATCCCTATTACCGCCACACTCTCGTGCAATGACAAGTGAATAAACATTCATCTTGAGAATAACACATCTAGCATGGAAAAATATTGGCCACCCCCTGCCGCTTTATGAGCGGCACGGGCACAGAAAAAAGGAAATTAATTTTGAAAATTAGAGTTGGCACATACAAATTTACTTAGAACGGCACAGAAATACCGCATATAGGTAGGTATGATGGACTCATATGGCAAAACTAGTTTTAAGAATTTTGGATGCACAAGTAGTATTTCTACTTAGTTCAAGTGGAGGCTAGCAAAAAGATTGAGAAGCAACCAACCAAGAAACAAAAATTCTCATAAATGAGCATTAAGCATAACTAAACCCCGAATAATGCACCACGAGTAGGATGTAATTTCATTGCATAACTATTGACTTTCGTGCTTGCATAGGGAATCACAAACCTTAACACCAATATTCTTACTAAAGCACAGTTACTCACCAACATGACTCACATATTACTATCAATATATCTCAAAACTATTACAAAGAATCAAGTTTATTTTGTCCAATAATCTTCATGAAAGTTTTTATTATATCCCTCTTGAATATCTATCACTTTGGGACTAGTTTCATATGTTACAATTACTTTTGATAAGCTCAAACAAATTTAAGTGGAGAACATGAGCATAAAAAATTATTTTGTCCAACATCTTTTTATCCTTAATAGCAACGATGCATACGTGCCTCGCTACCCCTTCTATCATTGGGTGAGGACACGCAAGATCGAACCCATCACAAAGCACCTCTTCACGTTGCAAGAAAATCAATCTAGTTGGCCAAACCAAACCAAAGTTTCGGAGAAGAAATACGAGGCTATAAATAATCGTGCATATAAGAGATCAAATAAAACTCAAAAAATATTCATGGGTATAGATCTGATCATAAACTCGAACTTCATCGGATCCCAACAAACACACCGCAAAAGGTCATTACATCAAATAGATCTCCAAGAACAACAAGGAGAACATTGTATTCAGAATCAAAAAGAGAGAAGAAGCCATCTAGGTACCGCCTACAGACCCATAGGTTTATGGTGAACTACTCACGACTCATGGGAGAGGCACCAATGAGGATGATGAACCCCTCCTTGATCGTGTTCCCCTCTGATAGAGTTTTAGAATAGGGCTCTAGATTGGATCTCGTTGTTCTGGAACTTGTGGCGGCTGGAACTGTGTTTCGTTAACTCCCCTAGGATTTCTGGAATATTTGGGTATTTATAGAGCTGAGAGGTGGTGGAGGAGACCCCTATGAACCCCAGTGGAAGAGACCCCTGCCGCGCCCTGGTGTCTTGTGGGCCCCACGGGCCTCCCCTCTGGTGCCTCCTTGGCTCCCAATTTATCTTTTGGTCCAAAAAAATCTCCAAAAAGTTTCGCTGCATTTGGACTCCGTTTGATAGGGATATTCCATGGAATAAAAAACAAGCAAAAAATGCAACTAGCATTGGGCACTATGTCAATAGGTTAGTCCCAAAAAATGATATAAATTTGCTATAAAATGATTGTAAAACATCCAAGAATGATAATATAACAGCATGGAACAATCAAAAATTATAGATACGTTGGAGATGTATCAGCATCCCAAGCTTAATTCCTGCTCGTCCTTGAGTAGGTAAATGATAAAAACAGAATTTTGATGTGGAATGCTACCTAACATGTTCATCACATATTCTTTTCTTTTGTAGCATGGACATTTGGACTTTTAGATGGTTCAAAGCAATAGTCTAGTTTTGACATGAAGACATCAATACTCAAGCATATCAACAAGCAACCATGTCTTTCAAAATATCAACACTAAAGAAAGTTTTCCCTACCCCATCATGCTCAATCATTGATCCATTCACGAAACATACTCGAGTATTAGCTACACCCAATGCACAAGTATGATCATAATGCTCCCTAGTTGGTACTTTATAAGAGAAGACGGAGACTCAAATAAAAATAAAAATTGCATAAAAGTAAATAGATAGGCCCTTCTCAGAGGGAAGTAGAGATTTGTAGAGGTGCCAAAGCTCAAAGCTTAAATTGAGAGATAATTTTTTTGAGATGCATGCTTTTTCCCGTCAACGAAAATGAACGAGTAGTTCCAAATAATTTCCATGCTAGATACATCATAGGCAGTTCCCAAACATAAAATAAAGCTTATTCCTTTTTCCACCATTCTTTCACAATCCATGCCAAGTCGTATCCACGGGTGCCTTCCATACCAACACTTTCCAAGGAATTTATTATTTGACAACATAAAGTAAATTTATTTTTCATTTTGGGACTGGGCATCCCTATTACCGCCGCACTCTCGTGCAATGACAAGTGAATAAACATTCATCTTGAGAATAACACATCTAGCATGGAAAAATATTGGCCACCCCCTGCCGCTTCATGAGTGGTACGGGCACAGAAAAAAGGAAATTCATTTTGAAAACTAGAGTTGGCACATACAAATTTACTTAGAACGGCACAGAAGTACCGCATATAGGTAGGTATGATGGACTCATATGGCACAACTAGTTTTAAGAATTTTGGATGCACAAGTAGTATCTCTACTTAGTGCAAGTGGAGGCTAGCAAAAAGATTGAGAAGCAACCAACAAAGAAAAAAAATAACATAAATGAGCATTAAGCATAACTAACACCGAATAATGCACCACAGGTAGGATGTAATTTCATTGCATAACTATTGACTTTCGTTCTTGCATAGGGAATCACAAACCTTAACACCAATAGTCTTACTAAAGCACAATTACTCACCAACATGACTCACATATTACTATCAATATATCTCAAAACTATTACAAAGAATCAAGTTTATTTTGTCCAATAATCTTCATGAAAGTTTTTATTATATCCCTCTTGAATATCTATCACTTTGGGACTAGTTTCCTATGTTACAATTACTTTTGATAAGCTCAAACAAATTTAAGTGGAGAACATGAGCATAAAAAATTATTTTGTCCAACATCTTTTTATCCTTAATAGCAACGATGCATACGTGCCTCGCTACCCCTTCTATCACTGGGTGAGGACACCGCAAGATCGAACCCATCACAAAGCACCTCTTCACGTTGCAAGAAAATCAATCTAGTTGGCCAAACCAAACCAAAGTTTCGGAGAACAAATACGAGGCTATAAATAATCATGCATATAAGAGATCAAAGAAAACTCAAAAAATATTCATGGATATAGATCTGATCATAAACTCGAACTTCATCGGATCCCAACAAACACACCGCAAAAAGTCATTACATCAAATAGATCTCCAAGAACAACGAGGAGAACATTGTATTCAGAATCAAAAAGAGAGAAGAAGCCATCTAGCTACTGCCTACAGACCCATAGGTCTATGGTGAACTACTCACTACTCATCAGAGAGGCACCAATGACGATGATGAACCCCTCCGTGATCATGTTCCCCTCTGATAGAGTTTCGGAATAGGGCTCTAGATTGGATTTCGTGGTTCTGGAACTTGTGGCGGCTGGAACTGTGTTTCGTTGACTCCCCTAGGATTTCTGGAATATTTGGGTATTTATAGAGCTGAGAGGTGGTGGAGGAGACCCCTGTGAACCCCAGTGGAAGAGGCCCCTGGCAGGCCCTGGTGTCTTGTGGGCCCCACGGGCCTCCCCTCTGGTGCCTCCTTGGCTCCCAAGTTATCTTTTGGTCCAAAAAAATCTCCAAAAAGGTTTGCTGCGTTTCGACTCCGTTTGATAGGGATATTCTGCGGAGTAAAAAACAAGCAAAAAATAGCAACTAGCATTGGGCACTATGTCAATAGGTTAGTCCCAAAAATGATACAAAGTTGCTATAAAATGATTGTAAAACATCCAAGAATGATAATATAACAGCATGGAACAATGAAAAATTATAGATACGTTGGAGACATATCAACATCCCTATGCTTAATTCCTGCTCGTCCTCGAGTAGGTAAATGATAAAAACAGAATTTTTGATGTGGAATGCTACCTAACATGTTCATCACATATTCTTTTCTTTTGTAGCATGGACATTTGGACTTTTAGATGGTTCAAAGCAATAGTCTAGTTTTGACATGAAGACTTCAATACTCAAGCATATCAACAAGCAACCATGTCTTTCAAAATATCAACACTAAATAAAGTTTTCCCTAGCCCATCATGCTCAATCATTGATCCATTCACGAAACACACTCGAATATTAGCTACACCCAATGCACAAGTATGATCATAATGCTCCCTAGTTGGTGCTTTATAAGAGAAGACGGAGACTCAAATAAAAATAAAAATTGCATAAAAGTAAATAGATAGGCCCTTCGCAGAGGGAAGCAGAGATTTGTAGAGGTCCCAGAGCTCAAAGCTTAAATTGAGAGATAATTGTTTTTGAGAGGCATGCTTTTCCCGTCAACGAAAACGACCGAGTAGTTCCAAATACTTTCCATGCTAGATACATCATAGGCGGTTCCCAAACATAAAATAAAGCTTATTCCTTTTTACACCATTCTTTCACAATCAATGCCAAGCGGTATCCACGGGTGCCTTCCATACCAACACTTTCCAAGGAATTTATTATTTGACAACATAAAGTAAATTTCTTTTTCATTTTGGGACTGGGCATCCCTATTATTGTCGCACTCTCGTGCAATGACAAGTGAATGAACATTCATCTTGAGAATAACACATCTAGCATGGAAAATTATTGGCCACCCCCTGCCGCTTCATGAGCGGTATGGGCACAGAAAAAAGGAAATTAATTTTGAAAATTAGAGTTGGCACAAAGAAATTTACTTAGAACGGCACAGAAATACCGCATATAGGTAGGTATGATGGACTCATATGGCAATACTAGTTTTAAGAATTTTGGATGCACAAGTAGTATTTCTACTTAGTGCCAGTGGAGGCTAGCAAAAAGATTGAGAAGCAACCAACCAAGAAACACAAATTCTCATAAATGAGCATTAAGCATAACTAACACCGAATAATGCACCACGAGTAGGATGTAATTTCATTGCATAACTATTGACTTTCGTGCTTGCATAGGGAATCACAAACCTTAACACCAGTATTCTTACTAAAGCACAATTACTCACCAGCATGACTCACATATTACTATCAATATATCTCAAAACTGTTACAAAGAATCAAGTTTATTTTGTCCAATAATCTTCATGAAAGTTTTTATTATATCCCTCTTGAATATCTATCACTTTGGGACTAGTTTCATATGTTACAATTACTTTTGATAAGCTCAAACAAATTTAAGTGGAGAACATGAGCATAAAAATTTATTTTGTCCAACATCTTTTTATCCTTAATAGCAACGATGCATACGTGCTTCGCTACCCCTTCTATCACTGGGTGAGGACACCGCAAGATCGAACCCATCACAAAGCACCTCTTCACGTTGCAAGAAAATCAATCTAGTTGGCCAAACCAAACCAAAGTTTCGAAGAAGAAATACGAGGCTATAAATAATCATGCATATAAGAGAACAAAGAAAACTCAAAAAATATTCATGGATATAGATCTGATCATAAACTCGAACTTCATCGGATCCCAACAAACACACCGCAAGAAGTCATTACATCAAATAGATCTCCAAGAACAACGAGGAGAATATTGTATTGAGAATCGAAAAGAGAGAAGAAGCCATCTAGCTACTGCCTACGGACCTGTAGGTCTATGGTGAACTACTCACGCATCATCGGAGAGGCACCAATGAGGATGTTGAAACCCTCTGTGATCGTGTTCCCCTCTGGTAGAGTGTCGGAATATGGCTCTAGGTTGGATCTCGTGGTTTCCGAAATTTCGGCTTCCCGTAGGGTTTCTGAATATTTGGCTATTTATAGAGCTGAGAGGCGGTGGAGGAGACCCCCGTGGGCCCCACAACCAATCAAGACGCGTTATGGGCCTCTGGCGCCCTGGTGTCTTTTGGGCCCCACGGGCCTCCACTCTGGTGCTTCCTTGGCTCCTAAGTTGTCTTCTGGTCCAAAAAATCTCCAAAAAGTTTTGTTGCATTTGGACTCCGTTTGATAGGGATATTCTGTGAATTAAAAAACAAGCAAAAAAACAGCAACTAGCACTAGGCACTATGTCAATAGGTTAGTCCCAAAAAATGATATAAATTTGCTATAAAATGATTGTAAAACATCCAAGAATGATAATATAATAGCATGGAAAAATTAAGAAATATAGATACGTTGGAGAAACATCACTTATACCACTGATACAGTCCATAGTTCCATCAAAACAAGCAAAATAATGCATCAAAAACAGGACTGTAGTAATCTGAACATTGACCATACTTCTGTAACTCCAAAAATTCTGAAAAATTAGGACAAAATACATTTTTTGCGTAGAGTACTGCGTAAAAATTTCAGAAACTTTGAGATTCCGGTAAAAAATGTAAATTCATGCACTATAGCCAAAGTTTCTATTTTTGCACCGCACGTACCAACAAGCAATCTAATCATCCTAAAGGCAAATCTTGGCACATTATTTTTATAATACAATAGATTTGTACAAGGGGATAATTATTTTTGTTGAAAAGTTTCTATAATTCAAGATTTGCAAAGTTTCCATGGGCATGAACAAAGTTCAAGGAGCTCCCCCACTTCAACGGTGCTCGTCTTTCTTACTTTCACTTTTCCTTTTGAAAAGTTTTAAGTTCCCCTCTATATTTTGTTTTTTGTTTTTAAACTTTATAAAAGCACACAACAGAATAAAATGACTCTCTAAAAACTTCCGGGTTGTCTCCCTGGCAGCGCTATCTTTAAAGCCATTAAGCTAGGCATAAAGTGCTCAAGTAATCGATCCACACGGATCCCAAGGTATATCAAAGCCAATTTTAATTAACAATGATTTGTAATTTAGTAGTGAGCACAAAGTAACATATATCATATAATGACGAAGTCTAACTCTCTTCCTATGCATTGGCATGTCATAAAAGAATAATTCATGCACATCAAGTAAAGGCCAATACATAGCATAAATAGTTTCTTGCAATTTTATCGTGTTGGAAACATAGAGAGGCGGAGATGTAGTTCCTCTCTCACAATAATTGCAAGTAGGAGTAGAAAGCACATGTGTATTATACTCATCAAAATCATTATGTGTAGTGGTAGAACGCAACCCATCAATGTAATCCTTAATAAGAGCAAACTTCTCTGATATACTGTAGTTGGGAGAATTCAAAAAGATAATAGGACTATCATGTTTGGGTGCAATAGCAACAATTTAATTCTTAACATAAGGAACTATAGCAAGTTCATCTCCATAACCATAATTCAAATTGGCATCATGGCCACAAGCATAGCAAGCACCAATTTAATCAAAAAGGGATATTTCAAATGAATCAATGGGATTATAGCATTCATCCTCGGTAAGAACGAAGGGACATTAAACAATGTATGATTTGGAGAGTTACAATCATTACAAGGTGGGCATGGGTAGCTAATCCGTTCTTCATCCTTTTGTTCTTCGCTCTCCTCATCATCTTTTCCATCCAATGAGCTCAAAGTTTCAGCAATTTCTTCTTCCATACTTTCCTACAAAATGTTAGCCTCCTCTTGGACAGCGGAGGAATCCACCATATGTGGTTTAACATAAGCATTAGAAGCATAGTTATCATAGCAATTTTTAAGTATGACTAAAATTTCAGATTTGTTGAGAGTAGCATCATACTTTTCAATCAAGGACGCGATTTCATAAGCACCCTTAAAAGCAACAAAATATTCAATTTGTTCAACATCATAGTAATTATAAACACCCTTGGTATAAGAAGATAAGATTCCATTATCAGTAAACTCACATTGGTATGGAAGGTGTTTCTTAGGGTCTTCAGAGTAACAAGTAAAATCATATAATTCACATAAATTCCAAGCATAGCATTGCATAGTATTAATTTGATGCCATAACAGATTCCCTTTTTGAGATAAGCGGTGTCGCACATAATAAGCATGCTTATTTAATGATTTTCCCTCAACTAAGCTAGTTGGGTTTTCAGCACGAGCACATAGGGATTGAAGATGATCCAAGTAGAAAGCTTCAGCAGTATGATAGACTTTGGGTGGTTCTGCAACCATTGGTAGGTACAACTATTTTTTTGGTATTTTACGTTTCCTACCCATAACTAAAGATAGAAAGCAAGAGCACAAAATAAAACTACTTAGTGATAAAGCAAACAAGCACACACGAGAATATTCACCCCACGCTATTGCTCCCCAGCAACGGCGTTAGAAAAAGGTCTTGATAACCCACAAGTATACGGGATCGTTTGTAGCCTTTTTTGATAAATAAGAGTGTCGAACCCAATGAGGAGCTAAAGGTAGAACAAATATTCCCTCAAGTTCTATCGACCACCGATACAACTCTGCGCACAATTAATGTTGCTTTACCTAGAACAAGAGTAAAACTATAAGTACTTTGCGAGAATAAAACTATGAATAATTTGCAAGATAATAAATTTGGTAGCTTTGTGGAAAGGTTTTTGTCACATAAGAAAGTTATTTGTCCCTAGGTGATCGATAACTAGACCGGTAACCATTATTGCAATTTTATATGAGGGAGAGGCATGAGCTAACATACTTTCCGTACTTGGATCATATGCACTTATGATTGGAACTCTAGCAAGCATCCGCAACTACCAAAGAACATTAAGGTAAAACCCAGCCATAACATTAAGTATCAAGTCCTCTTTACTCCAATACGCAACAACCTCCTTACTCGGGCGTAAGCTTCTGTCACTCGAGCCACCCACAATAAGCAAATCATGAACATATTGCAACACCCTACAATAGGGATCCCTCGCGTTTGCGTGACACGGAGGGCACCGTAGGACAACACCAAAATAAAATATACAACTCAAGCCAAATCAAGATCATCAATCAACCCATAGGACAAAACAGATCTACTCAAACATCATAGAATAACCACATATCATTGGATAATAATATATAGTGTTGAGCACCATTTTTAAGTAGAGAATTGCAGCGGGAATAGAGAGGTTACACCGCTGCATAGACGGGGAGAAAGTTGGTGTTGATGGTAGCAAGGTTGTTGGTGTAGATCACCGTCACGATCCTTGCCCCGGAGGCACTCTGGTGCCACTTGGAGAGGGGGGAGAGAGCCCCCATCCTTCTTCTTCTTCCTTGACCCCCCTAGATGGGAGGAGGGTTTCCCCTCTGGTCCATGGCCTCCATGGCGGTGGATCAATATACTTTTTTGTGCACCTATTTCACCTCTGTTGTGTTTGCACCCTTCCATATCGTCTTTAAAGCCATTATATGCATCAATTTGACTTAAGTTTTTGCAAGATGGGTTGCCTCGCTCCTATGCTTACCCCCCTATGTTCCCGATTGTTCGGCTAGGGGTAAAAGGAGCACCTCTGCGATTGTTACGACTGGGTCAGCCGTGTACGTACCTGTAGCGACCCGACCTCAGACGGACAAGCCTACGTATTCTTGTGCCATCCTCGGATCAAGATCTTTGGCACCTACAGTACATCAATGTATATATCAAAGTGCAATCACATGTATAAATAATGTAAAATGATATATACCTCATAATACTCAGCGAAACAATCAAACGGGTGTGGAGTCCCATCAACGCCATCGGCAGGTTGAGTGTAGACCGTAACCACATGCCGTATTCTTACTCGTCGAGGAAAAAAATCTGCAACATGATACGTTGCAGCCGTAGGTCAAGACATTGAATGTACCGCAAGATCACAACATGAATAAACAGATAATAAACTATACTATATGCAGTATGGCTGTATGGCTCTGTATCTGAGTTTTGTTTGCGTAAAAGCTGGTTTTATTTTACCTACATCAAAGGAATAAATGAAATCTGTATTATGGAGTTTTCTATCATGACATGGTTCCGCCAACCAATGTCTCATAGCCCCAAAATCATCATAAGTTGTCCACAATTAAGTTATGAATCTGGTGTTGAGAGTTCCGAGATAGATCCAAGTCCAGAGGCTCAAATTGTCCGTAACCGGGGACACGGCTAATCGATTAGGTTATAACCCTCTGCAGAGGTTTGTACACTTTACTCGCAAGATTCGATCCCTCTCTTTACGCTCTCGCACTTGAGTGTTTGAGAACAAGATGACCAAACATGGTCTTCCAAAGAGTTCCTCGACCACCGTCCGGTACTCATCCCATCCTACCGTAGTTCTACATCTCGCTAGTACCGCCCCAGCCAGAGTCACAACTAAGGTCAACCAAGCGAGCCCATAATGACTTGCGGTTGCATGTAAGCTTCCGGCATGAAGTATTCTTCCATCTCTTTGAGTCTGGGTGAAGCTTTCCAAGATGTCATGGCGCTTCTCCATGCATCCCGCCAACCACCGGTTTGTCCAGGTGGTGCCCACAACCGCCCTTCACCTAGTAGTGTGTATTGAATTCTGTCTCGAGTCTTGAAGTCTTGAGGTCTTGAAGATGCAGTCCTTGCAGATTCCATCATGGAGTTGTCGCCACCGACGTAGAATCCTCCATTCTCACACCACTCCCGAGTACTCATACCAAACCCCGCCTACTATAGCGTAGCATTAAAATAAAATATCGTCCCGGCTTGGTAACAGGGGGATGGGTTCCTACCTCATGCATACTACTCAACTACAAGGATTCAATAACACTACCGAGGGGTGGTTGCAAAGATGTCACTAAATGCAATAAAACATAGGTATGAAAGCATGGTCAAAGTGAACTTGCTCGGTGATGTTGACGAAGAAGAATTATCGTTCTCAAGAAATAACTTGATAGACTACTTGTCACTCTCTTATGAAATCTATATAACAAACATATCATTCACATAAGCACTCACACTAACAATCAAAACAAAAGAGAGAGCGAATAAGAATCAAGGAACTTCAAATAAAACTAGGGAGTCTTCTTCTACAACATTCACAAAAATAGTTTTGTCTAACGGAAAATAAAACACTAAAATAACAGAGAATAAAATATAAATTTAGTTAAGACAAAAAATAAAGTATTTTTTTCATAAAGCTATTTTGAAAGTATTTTCAATTGGGAGTTAAAACAGTAGAGAAATCCATTGCAAGTTATTAGCGAACTTGAATTGGTTTCACGATAACAAAATAAAAATAAATATAAAAACTTGTTGAACACCTACTGTTTAACTAATAGAAACCAAACATAAACTTTCTGAAATATAAAATAAAATAATTTAAAACAACTATAGAAAAGAAGTAGCTATTATTCAATAGAACTAAAACAGAATTTGTTTTACATGAAACAATAAGCTAAAATAATCAAACAATTTTGAACTTTTTACCACTGGTAAATATGATCACTAGTGATCAGTAGAAAAAGAATCAAATAAAAATCTATTTTTAAACTCCCGGAATAAGCAAAACAAGCTTTAATTCAAATCTGATCTAACTCAATTTTTGTAAATCCAAACATAGACAAATTATATATTTTTGGAAACTACAAGAAAATTGTGATCTAACGCAAAAGTAATCAGCATCATTGGACTTCTAGATCAAAAGTTATAAGCTAAACAAGAACGGAACTAAATCTGTTACGGAAATAAATCTGAAAACAAAAACGGCGACGTGGCGAGATTTGATTGGTTGTCGGGTGTGCTGCGTTTTAGGCTATCTAGAGGACGGCCGCACATTTGAAGAAAACGGTTTGGCTATTAAGTGATCTATTTGGGGCCTTAGGATCAAGATCTAACGGTGGTACGGGATAGACAAAAGAAAGAAAAAAACAACAAGGGAGTTACTCAGACGTGAGGCAGAGATGGCAGGAAGGAGACGGCGATGTGGAGGGCTGCTCCGAGGGGGCGAGGTCGCCGGCAGAGGTGGGGGTGGCGGAGGAGGTGGGAGGAGGCGGTGGGGAGGCACAGCAGGGTGGGGCGCGCAGGGTGCTGCAGGCGATGGGGAGGTTCCAGAGAGCTCCCGGTGAGCGTTCTAGGCAGGAAAAGGAGGACGGTGGCGAGGAGGCTACGGGCAGGAGGGGCGTGGTGATAGGAAAAATGGAACGAGGAGAGGGAGGGGTTTTATAGGCGGTCTCGGAGGCGCTGGGATGGAAAGACGAGGGAGATCGGGAAGGTGGAGTTTCCTGTCTCCATGGATATGGAAAGCTTCAGAACGTGAGAGGAAACAGAGGAAGGAGATGATCTCTTGTTGGGCTAGAATAAGAAAGTGCTTAATGGGCCAGCAGATTTTTCCTAATAAAACGATTCCATTCCTATTTTTAAAATTAGGAAACTAAAACAATAAAAAGGAAATCAAATCAATTCGAATAAAGAGTTTTTATATACTAAAATTATCGGAAAAAATAAAATGTAGATGATGAGCATTATTCCACGGCCAAAATAAAAACTTAAAAAAGTTTGTCAGAAAATCCCTAAAGGCTTTATTTCTTTTTGCAAATAATTTTTAAATAAAAACTTTGGTTTTTCTTGGCTCAAATATTTTCAAAAATGCCCCTGATTTTGGAGGGTCATTTTCCTCCGCTCTTTCTTGCTTGCAAGAATTTATTTCTTGGGGTATTTCTGGGAAGAAAAATAGAGAAGCAAGTGCAAATATTTGAAAGAATTAAATTGCAAAACTCCGTTCAAATTCTTTATAGTTGAAGAAGTCATGTCATCTTCTCTCATTGATTTTAATAGGATGAATTTGAATTTACGGAGAAGGGAAAGTCATTTTATTCCCTCTCATTCAAAAGTTTTTGAAAAGGTTCAAATTTCACTCAAGTTTAATTCACTCAAGCAAACAAACAATTCAATTAATTATATTAACATTCCAAAATTTGGGATGTTACAAACCTACCACACTTAAAATGAATCTCGTCCTCGAGATTCGAAGAGGCTAGTAAGAAAAGGTTAGGGGTTGGGGGTCTCCTAGCAAATGTTTTGGTTAGACAACTATCGAAACACTCATGGTGGTCTACCATTAATGGTTTCTCCTGCAGAAAACGGGTCTGGGTTGAACTTCACCGTAGGTTTGGTGTTCAGTTGTCCATGGGTTCAAGATTTCTGGGTCTGGTTGAGATAGAATCGTTTGTAATGGGCCGTTCTACTATGGTTTCGTTTCTAAGTCCTCATTTCTTCAGGTCTTCAATGCTCGGGAGTTTCCAATTCCTGATGCTTTTCCCATATGAAGGCCTTCTACCATTCTTCCGTAACTTACGTCTCTCATGGTTGAAATAAATACAAGCCTACGAATATCGCATCTTATCCAACCATTTAATAAACACACAAAAATAATAGCAACCAAGCATTCATTTATTCAATCAATTCTACAGTATCGCCACCCACAGAATTTGGTATGGTCAGATACTTAAATCGGGATGGCGTTCATCTTTATTTCTCTCATGGTGGGATACTACTAATTTATTAGGAACTTGGTCATTGTCCCCACTGGGGCTTCTTCTGTGGACTTGATCTCCTCCAGTTCTTCTCGCTAGATTTTCTCGTCGACACGGAGTTTCTTGTGACGCACTGTATGTCCTGAAGTTGTTCCTTGAGCTCGGATTTCAATGTCCTTAGCATGAGACATGGTCCTGCTGTTCTTGAGTTCTCGACGCATCCTCGAGATCTCGAGGTTCTCCTCCTCCAGCTTGTTTACCTTGGTCTACGAGTCTTGACCTCTTCTCGTAGTGCTTCATTGTCGAACAGGGCTTCCAGGAGGTCCATCTGAAGATTCTTGACGTATTGTTCCAGATCCTGATTGTACACTAAAAGTGGGGAGAACTTCATCTTTTGTGCTTCCGTCAAGGCAATAGTTGCTCCATCGGACTTACGCCATCCAATCCTTCCAAAGAAGTGTGAGTTTAGTGCAAAGACGATGACGATAGCACAAACGTGCAATAGCATCATGGACGGCAGTGTTGATGCCCATATCACAGTCACCATTTATAGTTCCGAAGATGATGTCTGCAGTCTTGGGGGCTTCTTTACGACCAAAAACTTGGGTCTTGACTCCCCACGATTTGGACGTCCTCTTAGTTGCCTTGATCTCAGGTATCGGTAACTTCAGCAGCCTGACTAGCTCCACAAGGAAGGGGCCTCCAAGAACCTTCTCGTAGTGTTCTCTTTTGTTCGTAATGTAGCTCTCCATCTATAGTTTGAAATAAGTAAGGTTCGAAAAGGAATCGGGTGTTACGAGAGTAGTACAAAACAAAGGTCATTCCTATTGGGGTCTTCATATTACTAAGTCATTTTCTAGGGTCACGTTCTACGGTCAACATGTGCTCGATACCATCTCTCAGAAGCGACCCGACCTCGAGACGGTCAAGCCTACGTATTCTTGTGCCATCCTCGGATCAAGATACCGGCACACACAAGACATCAATGTATATATCAAAGTGCAATCACATGTATAAATAATGTAAAATGATATATACCTCATAATACTCAGCGGAAACAATCAAACGGGTGTGGAGTCCCATCAACGCCATCGGCAGGTTGAGTGTAGACCGTAACCTGTGCATCGTATTCTTACTCGTCGAGGAAAAAATATACGCAACATGATACGTTGCAGCCGTGTAGGTCAAGACATTGAATGTACCGCAAGATCACAACATGAATAAACAGATAATAAACTATACTATATGCAGTATGGCTGTATGGCTCTGTATCTGAATTTTGTTTGCGTAAAAGCTGGTTTTATTTTACCTACATCAAAGGAATAAATGAAATCTGTATTATGGAGTTTTCTATCATGACATGGTTCCGCCAACCGATGTCTCATAGCCCCAAAATCATCATAAGTTGCCCACAATTAAGTTATCAATCTGGTGTTGAGAGTTCCGAGATAGATCCAAGTCCAGAGGCTCAAATTGTCTGTAACCGGGGACACGGCTAATCGATTAGGTTATAACCCTCTGCAGAGGTTTGTACACTTTACCCGCAAGATTCGATCCCTCTCTTTACATTCTCGCACTTCAGGGTGTTTGAGAACAAGATGACCAAACATGGTCTTCCAAAGAGTTCCTCGACCACCGTCGGTACTCATCCCATCCTACCGTAGTTCTACATCCGCTAGTACCGCCCCAGCCAGAGTCACAACTAAGGTCAACCAAGCGAGCCCATAATGACTTGCGATTGCATGTAAGCTTCCGGCATGAAGTATTCTTCCGTCTCTTTGAGTCTGGGTGAAGCTTTCCGCAAGATGTCATGGCGCTTCTCCATGCATCCCGCCAACCACCGGTTTCTCCAGGTGCCTGGCCAACCGCCCTTCACCCAAAGAGTGTGTATTGAATTCTGTCTCGAGTCTTGAAGTCTTGAGGTCTTGAAGATGCAGTCCTTGCAGATTCCATCATGGAGTTGTCGCCATCGACGTAGAATCCTCCATTCTCACACCACTCCAGTACTCATACCAAACCCCATCTACTATAGCGTAGCATTAAAATAAAATATCGTCCCGGCTTGGTAACAGGGGGGATGGGTTCCTACCTCATGCATACTACTCAACTACAAGGATTCAATAACACTATCGAGGGGTGGTTGCAAAGATGTCACTAAATGCAATAAAACATAGGTATGAAAGCATGGTCAAAGTGAACTTGCTCGGTGATGTTGACGAAGAAGAATTATCGTTCTCAAGAAATAACTTGATAGACTACTCGTCACTCTCGATGAAATCTATATAACAAACATATCATTCACATAAGCACTCACACTAACAATCAAAACAAAAGAGAGAGCGAATAAGAATCCAAGGAACTTCAAATAAAACTAGGTAGTCTTCTTCTACAACATTAACAAAAATAGTTTTGTCTAACTGAAAATAAAACACTAAAATAACAGAGAATAAAATATAAATTTAGTTAAGACAAAAAAATAAAGTATTTTTTTCATAAAGCTATTTTGAAAGTATTTTCAATTGAGAGTTAAAACAGTATAGAAATCCATTGCAAGTTATTAGTGAACTTGAATTGATTTCATGATAACAAAATAAAAATAAATATAAAAACTTGTTGAACACCTACTGTTTAACTAATAGAAACCAAACATAAACTTTCTGAAATATAAAATAAAATAATTTAAAAACAACTATAGAAAAAGAAGTAGCTATTATTGAATAGAACTAAAACAGAATTTGTTTTACATGAAACAATAAGCTAAAATACTCAAACAATTTTGAACTTTTTACCACTGGTAAATATGATCACTAGTGATCAGTAGAAAAAAGAATCAAATAAAAATCTATTTTTAAACTCCCGGAATAAGCAAAACAAGCTTTAATTCAAATCGGATCTAACTCAATTTTTATAAATCCAAACATAGACAAATTATATATTTTTCGAAACTAGAAGAAACTTGTGATCTAACGCAAAAAGAATCTGCATCATTGGACTTCTAGATCAAAAGTTATAAGCTAAACAAGAACGGAACTAAATCTGTTACGGAAATAAATCTGAAAACGAAAATGGCGACGTGGCGAGATTTGATTGGTTGTCGGGTGTGCGCGTTTTAGGCTATCTAGAGGACGGCCGCACATTTGAAGAAAACGGTTTGGCTATTAAGTGATCTATTTGGGGCCTTAGGATCAAGATCTAACGGTGGTACGGGAATAGACAAAAGAAAGAAAAAAAAAACAAGGGAGTTACTCAGACGTGAGGCAGAGATGGCAGGAAGGAGACGGGCGATGTGGAGGGCTGCTCGGTGAGGGGCGAGGTCGCCGGGCGAGGGTGGGGGTGGCGGAGGAGGTGGGAGGAGGCGGTGGGGAGGCACAGCAGGGTGGGGCGCAGGGTGCTGCAGGCGATGGGGAGGTTCCAGAGAGCTCTGGTGAGCTGCTTCTAGGCAGGAAAAGGAGGACGGTGGCAGGAGGCTACGGGCAGGAGGGGCGGGGTGATGGGCAAAATGGACCGCGGAGTGGGCGGGGGGTTTATAGGCGGTCTCGGGAGGCGCTGGGATGGAAAGACGAGGGAGATCGGGTAGGTGGAGTGTCCTGTCTCCATGGATATGGAAAGCTTCAGAACGTGAGAGGAAACAGAGGAAGGAGATGATCTCTTGTTGGGCTAGAATAGGAAAGTGCTTAATGGGCCAGCAGGTTTTTCCTAATAAAACGATTCCATTCCTATTTTTAAAATTAGGAAACTAAAACAATAAAAAGGAAATCAAATCAATTGAATAAAGAGTTTTTATATACTAAAATTATCGAAAAATAAAATGTAGATGATGAGCATTATTCCACGGCCAAAATAAAAACTTAAAAAATGTTTTTCAGAAAATCCCTAAAGGCTTTATTTCTTTTTGCAAATAATTTTTAAATAAAAACTTTGGTTTTCTTGGCTCAAATATTTTCAAAATGCCCTGATTTTGGAGGGTCATTTTCCTCCGCTTCTTCTTGCTTGCAAGAATTTATTTTTCGGGTATTTCGGGAAGAAAATAGAGAAGCAAGTGCAAATATTTGAAAGAATTAAATTGCAAAACTCCGCTCAAATTCTTTATAGTTGAAGAAGTCATGTCATCTTCTCTCATTGATTTTAGTAGGATGAATTTGAATTTACGGAGAAGGGAAAGTCATTTTATTCCCTCTCATTCAAAAGTTTTTGAAAAGGTTCAAATTTCACTCAAGTTTAATTCACTCAAGCAAACAAACAATTCAATTAATTATATTAACATTCCAAAATTTGGGATGTTACAGTACCTCAGATGGGAGAAGCCGAAAGCTATAGTTCTTAAGAAAATAATTGGCTGGCCACGAAGGACGTGAAAATAATTTGGTGTTCACCACCAAATCATCGGGGTTCTTTCCTTGTAATAGCCAATATCCGCATACTACAGGTATCCGGCCACAAACGTCTATGGTCAACATGAAAAACCTGAAGAAAGGAACCCATGGAGGAACTATTTTCTTTAGAAGATGTTTCTTACGTTAAATAGTAACATAACATAACTCTCCGCACGCGCTTTGTTCACACCAAATGGTCGGATTGCCTGGTTACCCGAAGTGATTTCCTGTTCCCTCGGGTCACATAGTACTCAACACTCCCCGGCCACTGGACAGGGAGGCGGAAGCCGATGACCGGTTAAGATAGCGTTTACAGTACGGATAGAGAATGTTTGATATAAAGTACATAGATACATAGAATCAAACACCCTGCTCCTTGTCAAGATTATCTATCAAGCTATCTAGGGCACAGTCCTGTTGGGAGTACAGAGTAGCAGGCATCGCTTGGTCATATACCAGGAGGAGGGGTATTTCTTGTCCGTCCGGCCCGACTGGCGCAACACGAGCCATATGCTCTGGCTCGAGTTTGGTAAAATGGATCTTCACCATTGCCCAGGCCTCCTGCGCTCCTTCTCGGCAAGCTAATATCTTCCATAACTCAAAGCGACGATGAGCTCCTTTGAAACGATTTGCCAATTCGGCCATCCCTTCAGGAGGCGTCTCGGTCGGCCATAACGCCTTGACCATGCTCTTCATAGCTTTCCGAGCTTGCTCATGCACGATGGACACTTCCTTTAAAAGGTTCCCTCCAAATAAATTGGCCTCTTCTTCAGGCCACTCGGTAAGGAGACCTAACACAAGGCATGGCAAGTCCTTTACATTCATGCACCACACATATCTACGTGATCATAAGTTGAAATATCACCCAAACATGTTGCCTTTCAATCTCTGGTTCTCCACAAGGGCTTGCGCGAATTGAGTTTTCAAACTCACAATTTCTTCGGCCTGCTGCTGGTTTTCTGCCTTGAGTTGGTTCTTTTCATCATGGCTTCGGGCCAGTACTCAGCGGCCAACTTCTTCCTGCAATTTGGCGTACCTTTGGGATAATTTGGCCGCGTCAAGGTTTTTTTAGTTGACCTAGGGACTCAGCTGCTACAAAGGGGAGCCCGTGTTGAACATGGCACCTGAATAGTTTGTGCATATTCAAACCTCAATACTCACCATGTGCTTCCCTGGTGAACTTTTTGACCTCCTCCAGTTCGGCCTTTGCAGCAGCCAACTATGTTCGGTTTAGCTCCAACTCCTCGGACAGAATTTTGTTCTGATCTCTTGAGGCCTGCACAATACCATATATACTCTCAGATCCTTAACTCGGCTGTCCCGCTGAAATTAAGGCTCAAGGGCTACCGGGTTAGGATTTATGTTCGGTTTTGAAAGCACAAGTGCTCCCTGGGTGATTTTGGTAATTAATGCCAACATATCTCTTGTTGGACTAATACTTTTATCTAGTATATTTCAGATGACTTCAACTGTGGAGTGGCGTGGACAAGAGGATGTGGAACCCCTTCTAGATGCTAAGGGAAGAAGATTGGCAAAAGCTCAAAGCTCAAGACTCTACATTTAATTTTTAGTGATCCAAGATCACATTGAGTCCATAGGAAAAGCCAATACTATTAAAAGGGGATGAGGTGTTGCTTAATGGCTTGCTTGCTCAAAGTGCTTAGTGATATGCTCCAAAATCCCTCAACCACTTTCTCATATCCACATATGTCCCAAACCAAAAGTCAAACTCGGCCCCACCGATTTGTTCTATCCGGCGCCACCGAGTTCATTTGACATAGCCACTGCCAGAAACCCTAATCAATTAGGTCTCACCGATGGGATCCCGGTCTCACCGAGATGGGCTTGCAAACTCTGTGGTTCATGTTGCAATAATTTTGGTCCCACCGCGATATGTAATCGGTCTCACCGAGTTTGCTTGACCAACTCTCTGGTTAGCTTATTACCAGAATCGGTCCCACTGAGTTTGTGTAATCGGTCAAACCGAGACGAGGTTTTACCTTAACCCTAGCACATCGGTCCCAGCGAGTTGATCATATCGGTCCCACTGAAAAGTCTAACGTTCACATTTTGAACTAAATTGGTCTGACCGAGTTTCCTGATTCGGTCCCACCGAGTTTGGTGAATTGTGTGTAACGGTTAGATTTTGTGTGGAGTCTATATATACCCCTCCACCCACTCTTCATTTGTGGAGAGAGCCATCAGAACATGCCTACACTTCCAGCATACATTTTCTGAGAGAGAACCACCTACTCATGTGTTGAGATCAAGATATTCCATTCCAACCACATAAATCTTGATCTCTAGCCTTCTCCAAGTTGCTTTCGACTCAAATCATCTTTCCAACAAATCCAAATCTGCGAGAGAGAGTTGAGTGTTGGGGAGACTATCATTTCAAGCACAAGAGCAAGGAGTTCATCATCAACACACCATCTATTACCTTTTGGAGAGTGGTGTCTCCTAGATTGGTTAGGTGTCACTTGGGAGCCTCCGTCAAGATTGTGGAGTTGAACCAAGGAGTTCGTACGGGTAAGGAGATCGCCTACTTCGTGAACATCTACCCTAGTGAGGCAAGTCCTTCGTGGGCGATGGCCATGGTGGGATAGACAAGGTTGCTTCTTCATGGACCCTTCATGGGTGGAGCCCTCCATGGACTCGCGCAATCGTTACCCTTCGTGGGTTGAAGTCTCCATCAATGTGGATGTACGATAGCACCACCTATCGGAACCACGCCAAAAATCTCCGTGTCTCCAACTGCGTTTGCACACTCCAATCCCATTCCTCTACATTCTCGCAAATTGCATGCTTTACTTTCCGCTGCTCATATACTCCTTCCATTCTTGCTTGATATGTATTGTGAATGTTTAAACTTGTGCTAAAACTCCACCTTAACTTGAAGAAAATAAAAATTGTAACTTTTCTTTGCTAAGAGTCTATTCACCCCCACCCCCTCTAGACACCTCTTCTCGATCCTCTCAATTGGTATCAGAGCATTGGTCTCCATTGCTTTGGTTTAAACACCTTTGGAGGAAGATGGATGAGTCTACGTTGGGAGTCTTAGACATAGAGTGCATATACTTGATGGAGAGTACTTTCATGAGCGGAAAAATGAGATGCTTGTG
Organism: Aegilops bicornis; assembly: GCA_021605145.1. Lineage (NCBI taxonomy): Eukaryota > Viridiplantae > Streptophyta > Magnoliopsida > Poales > Poaceae > Aegilops > Aegilops bicornis. The sequence continues at coordinate 356,138,635 of CM038675.1, read as the reverse complement.
ATTTTCAATGAATATCATTTGAGCAAGTATATTACTAGCCCTTGTGCACCTCATGTTGATCCTATGCATCCTACCCTTGATGAGTCTATTGATATGATCCGAAACCTTAGAATTGTTAATCTTATCACTAGAGGTTTACCTAGAAACTTGATTGGTTGCTTGCCTACTCTTGATTGTGCCTACACTATATGGAGATTTCTTGAGGAACGATTTCCAAACTATTCCTTGAAAAACTTAGATGATATCCTTCATAAGTCTATTGCTTTGACTAAGATGAGTCCCAATGATCCCAAGTATGGTGATTGTTTGTTTGAGCTTCGTGACCTTATGCGTGCCAAAGGAGATGTTGGAATCATTAGCAATATCATATCCGAAGTCATTAGAATCCATAAAGATGCACATTGTCATGGTCATAAATCTAATGAATCACTCTCTCTAGGAATTGACCCATCACAAGACGATGTTGAACACGGATACTATGATGAGGATGATGATAGTGACTTCAATCTCGATGAGTCTATGAGACACTTTGGTCTTATGGCTAATCTTCTCGGCTACATGGCTGGAGGAAAGGAATGGGTCCTTGATAGTGGATGTACCGATCATATGACCGGAGATAAGGATATGTTTCATGAGCTTGCTGAAAACAACGGCTCGAAAGTATGTCACTTTTGGTGATAACTCAAAGGGTAAGGTGGTTGGCCTTGGTAAAGTGGCCATCTCACATGATAGCTCCATACAAAATGTTATGCTCATTGAATCTCTTGGCTATAATCTACTTTCCGTATCTAGACTTGCTGACTTTGGTTTCAATGTCCTATTCACTGAAGTAGATTGCCAAGTGTTTCATAGAGATAATCATAATATGGTCTTTACCGGTATACGTAGAGGTGATCTTTACATTGTCGATTTCACTAAAAAGGCTCAACCTAGAACTTGCTTTATTGCTAAATCTTCTAAAGGTTGGTTGTGGCATAGAAGGTTAGGTCATGTGGGCATGCGAAATCTTGATAAGCTTATTAAAGGTAACCATATCCTTGGAGTGAAAGATGTTTTATTTGACAAGGATAGATTGTGTAGTGCTTGTCAAGCAGGAAAACAAGTTGGAGGAAGTCACCCCATGAAGAACATCATGACCATGAGAAGACTGCTCGAGCTTCTTCTGGATCTCTTTGGTCCCAATGCCTACGAGAGTCTCGATGGAAACTCATTTGGTCTAGTCATAGTCGATGATTTTTCAAGATTTACGTGGGTGTTCTTTCTTGATGATAAATTGCAGGTCCAAAAGATCTTCAAGAACTTCGCTAGGAAGGCCCAAAATCAATTTTAAGTGAAGATCAAGAAGGTTCGCAGCGACAACATAATGGAGTTCAAGAACGAAAATGTGGATACCTTTCTTGACGAAGAGGGGATTTCACACGAGTTCTCGGCTACATACACACCTCAACAAAATGGAGTTGTTGAGAGGAAGAACCAGACTCTTATTGAGATGGCGAGAACGATGCTTGATGAGTACAAGACTCCAAAACACTTTTGGGCGGAAGCGGTTGAGACGGCTTGTCACGCAACAAACCGATGGTATCTTCACAAGCTACTCGGCAAGACGGCATACGAGCTTCTCACCGGTAACAAACCCTAAGTTGGATACTTTTGAGTATTCGGCTCAAAGTGTTACATTCTTGATAAGCATCATCGTTCTAAATTTGCTCATAAATCTCATCAAGGCTTCCTACTTGGTTATGGTTCAAACTCTCACACTTACTGTGTCTACAATAATTTTCACCCGATAGGTTGAAGAGACGGTAGATGTGAAGTTTGATGAATCTAACGGCTCGCAAGTAGAGCAATTGCGAATTGATGTAGGAGATAAATACCCTTCAGAAGCAATCCAAGACTTGTCTATTGACAAGATCTGTCCAACGGAGGTGAAGGAGAGTACCTCGTTCGTCCAAGTGGAAGCTTCTACCTCACGCCAAGGTGAACCAAGAGTTGACATGGAAGAATCCACGAGTGGGACACACCAAGATGAAGAAAACAAGGAAGTGCACCAAGATGAACCTCATCAACCTCCTTCTCCACCACGACAAGAGAACGACAACGTCAACAATGAACAAGGCCAAGAAGAAGGACAAGATGAAGAAGAAGATGTTCCAACCCGACCCAAGCAAAAGCTCTCACGAGTTCGAGCAAGAGTCTCAAGAGACCATCCCGTCGAACAAATCTTCAATGATATTCAATCCGGGAGAATCACTCGCTCTAAAACTCATTTGGCTAACTTTTGTGAACATTACTCATTCATCTCTAGCATCGAACCTATGAAGGTTGAAGAAGCATTAGAAGATCCGGATTGGATAAATGCCATGCATGAAGAGCTACACAACTTTGAGAGAAACCAAGTGTGGACATTGGTCGAGAAGCCCGACAACAACCACAGCATCATAGGTACCAAATGGGTGTTTCGCAACAAGCAAGACGAAGATGGACAAGTTGTTCGCAACAAAGCATGTCTTGTCGCCCAAGGCTACACTCAAGTCGAAGGTATGGACTATGGTGAGACATATGCTCCCGTTGCTAGACTTGAGTCCATCCGCATCTTACTTGCCTATGCTAATCACCATGATATTACCTTGTACCAAATGGACATTAAAAGTGCTTTTCTAAATGGTGAAATCAAGGAGGAAGTTTATGTTAAACAACCTCCTGGCTTTGTCAATCCTAAGAAACCCGACCATGTTTACAAACTTCACAAAGCTATTTATGGTCTTAAACAAGCTCCTAGAGCGTGGTATAAATGCTTGACAAAGTTTCTTATTGAAAAAGGCTTTGAGATAGGGAAGATAGATTCTACTCTTTTTACTAAAAGGGTTAATGGTGAATTATTTGTGTGCCAAATTTATGTTGATGATATCATATTTGGTTCGACTAACCCTCATTTTAGTGAAAAGTTTGGGAAGCTACTGTCGAAGAAGTTTGATATGTCTATGATGAGTGAACTCAAGTTCTTTCTGGTTTTGCAAATCAAGAAAACTAAGGAGGGCACCTTTGTTTCTCAAACAAAGTACACCAAGGACTTACTCAAGAAGTTCAACATGTAAGAAAGAAAAGGTATGAAAACACCCATGCCTACTAGTGGACATCTTGACTTGACCAAGGATGGCAAATTGGTTGACCAAAAGGTTTACCGCTCTATGATTGGTTCATTGTTATATCTGTGTGCCTCCCGTCCTAATATTATGCTAAGTGTGTGCATGTGTGCACAATATCAAGCGGCCCCCAAAGAATGTCATCTTAAGGCTGTGAAAAGGATAGTGAGATACTTAATACATACACCAAATTTTGGCATTTGGTATCCTAAGAGGTCTTCTTTTGATCTTGTTGGCTACTCCGACTCGGACTATGCCGGTGACAAGGTTGATAGAAAGTCCACTTTGGGTACTTGTCAATTTCTTGGTAGATCTCTTGTGTCTTGGTCCTCCAAGAAACACAACTCGGTATCCTTATCCACCGCTGAAGCGGAATACATTGCCGTCGGTTCATGTTGTGCTCAATTACTTTGGATGACCCAAACTCTTAAGGATTATGGGATCAATGTGAAACATGTTCCATTGCTTTGTGTCAATGAGAGTGCTATTAAGATCGCTCATAATCCCGTGCAACATTCTCGAACTAAGCATATATAAGTCCGTCATCATTTCATTCGAGATCATGTTGCTAAAGGTGATATTGATCTTAAACATGTTCGTATCGATAAGCAATTGGCAGATATATTCACCAAACCGCTTGATGAGAAAGTATTTTGCCGCTTGAGAGGTGAATTGAACATCATTGATGCTTCAAACTTGGAGTAGACACTCCATTTGGATACATGCATGGCATGAGCCTATGAGTAATTCTTGAGTTTTCTCTTATGATGATGATCATGTGTCTTGGATATATTTGTACCCTTGCATGCTATCTAACCCTTGTAGGTACTTGGATGAATCTAAATCCATGAGATTGCAACTCACACTCACATCTTGAGCAATCTTTACATCACCAAGTCTCTACACCATGGTGGTTGAAAACAAGGAAGCATGCAACCCTTCAACATATCCTTTGACAAATTATATATATCAAATTTCATTTGGTATCAAATTTCATGATTGTCATTTTGGATACACAAGTGCTCTTCCTTGCAAGACTAACCCATGTAGGTAGATGAACTCAAATCCAAGTGGTGCTCCCAATCCTTGATGAGCTACATCAACCTTGAGCATCCTACACAAGTTCAACTATATGACCAAGATCAACACCACCACCAGAGGTATGATATTCCATCTTAGAGAAGTTTTACCCCAAGTTATGGGTCAAAGCAGCTCAACAATATGCGAATACATCAAAATGCTTAAACAAAAAATGGTAACCCCATTTAGAGCTTAAACATTAAGTATGACTTACAATCAAGTGTTCCCACTTGACACCTCAGACAAAATACTCTAACATAGGTGACTTTGTCGCCGACCAATTCTAGATGAAGTTCTCTAGTGTTTCTCTGAGTTCTTGCATTTTGTTCCTTGCATATTTGTTCACCTTATTTTTCAAAAAGAACTTCATCTAGATTTCTTTTCTTCTGCATTTCCCGCATCCAATTCATTGCAAATCCTTCAGTTAATTCCTTGCAAATCTTTATGAGATCTTTCTTGCCTAGTGAACTGAGGTGACTAGTGTTCTCTCTATGTTGAACTCGGACACACTGACCTGTCTCTTTCGGTCGAACTGAATCATCTCGGTGCCACCGAAGAATACAACTCGGTGTTACCGATTTCACTGCAGAGAAAACAATTTGCCACTTGTTCCTGCATATTTGTTCCAGCTCCACTCGACGATTCTTGTCCTTCATACGCCTCCAACGTATCTACTTTTCCAAATACTTTTCCCTTGTTTTGGACTCTAACTTGCATATTTGAATGGAACTAACCCGGACTGATGCTGTTTTCAGCAGAATTGCCATGGTGTTAATTTTTGTCCAGAAATAAAAGTTCTCGGAATGACCTGAAACTTCATGGAGAATATTTTTAGAATAAATAAAAAATACTGGCGAAAGAATCAGCATCAGGGGGCCCACACCATGTCCACGAGGGTGCAGGGCGTGCCCACCCCCTTGGGGCGAGCCCCTTGCCTCGTGGGCCCCCTGAGACTCCACCGGCCTCAATTCCAACTCCATATATTCACGTTCAGGGAGAAAAAAATCAGAGAAAAGGATTCATCGCGTTTTACGATACAGAGCCGCCGCCAAGCCCTAAACTCTCTCAGGAGGGCTGATCTAGAGTCCGTTCGGGGCTCCGGAGAGGGGAATCCATCGCTGTCGTCATCATCAACCATCCTCCATCACCAATTTCATGATGCTCACCGCCGTGCGTGGTAATTCCATCGTAGGCTTGCTGGACGGTGATGGGTTGGATGAGATTTATCATGTAATCGAGTTAGTTTTGTTACGGTTTAATCCCCAGTATCCATTATGTTCTGAGATTGATGTTTCTATGACTTTGCTATGCTTAATGCTTGTCACTAGGGCCCGAGTGCCATGAATTCAGATCTGAACCTATTATGTTTTCATGAATATATGTGAGTTCTTGATCCTATCTTGCAAGTCAATAGTCACCTACTATGTGTTATGATCCGGCAACCCCGAAGTGACAATAATCGGGACCACTCCCGGTGATGATCGTAGTTCAAGGAGTTCATGTATTCACTAAGTGTTAATGCTTTGGTCCGGTACTCTATTAAAAGGAGGCCTTAATATCCCTTAGCTTCTAATAGGACCCTGCTGCCACGGGAGGGTAGGACAAAAGATGTCATGCTAGTTCTTTTCCATAAGCACGTATGACTATATTCGGAATACATGCCTACATTACATTGATGAACTGGAGCTAGTTCTGTGTCACCCTATGTTATCACTGTTGCATGAAGAATCGCATCCAACATAATTATCCATCACTGATCCATTGCCTACGATCTTTTCACATATTGATCTTTGTTTAGTTACTTTTCTGTTGCCACTATTCCAATTACTACAAAACTGCTACTGTTACTTTTGCCACTATTACCGTTACTTCCATACTACTTTGCTACTAAATACTTTGCTGTAGATATTAAGTCTTCAGGTGTGGTTGAATTGACAACTCAGCTGCTAATACTTGAGAATATTCTTTGGCTGCCCTTGTGTCAAATCAATAAATTTGGGTTGAATACTCTACCCTCGAAAACTATTGCGATCCCCTATACTTGTTGGTTATCAAGACTATTTTCTGGCGCCGTTGCCGGGGAGCATAGCTCTATTCTTTGAGTCACTTGGGATTTATATCTGTTGACCACTATGCGGAACTTGAAAGACGAGAAAACCAAGATTTACCCCTCAACTACGAGGGGAGGTGAAAATCTGCCATCTAGCTCTGCACTTGATTCACCTTCTGTTATGAGTAAACTTGCGACACCTACTCCTGCTATTGATTCTGATATAGCGCATGTTATTGATGATGCACTTCTGCTTTGCATGATACTTATGATGAAACTACTTCTATGCCTGATAACTACTGTGCCATTAGGTGAATTTCTTGATGAACAACTTGCTAGGGTTAGAGAGAATGAAATTATTGAAATTGATAATATTGATGAAAGTGATGATGAAGATTCTCCCCCTAGATATGAATTGCCTGATGTACCTGAGGTTATGTCATGGATGAAGAAACTGCTAGAGATCTTTTTGCTTGCAAAGATAGATATGATCTTAAGAAACTGTTAGCTAAGCTGAAAGAAAACACTCTGAATGCTAGAATGAAGTATGACCCTGCTTTTGCTACTTCACCTATCTGTATCTCTGATAAGGATTATGATTTCTCTGTCGATCCTGAGTTAATTACTTTAGTTGAATCTGATCCTTTTTATAGCTATGAATCTGAAACTGTTGTGGCACATCTTACTAAATTAAATGATATAGCCACCCTTTTTACTCAGGAGACAAAAAATTCGTTACTACTATATCCTTAAGTTATTTCTGTTCTCGTTAAAGGGTGATGCTAAAACATGGTTCAATTCTCGTACTCCTGGTTGTGTGTGTAGTCCCCAGGATATGATTTATTACTTCTCTGCTAAATATTTCCCCACTCATAAGAAACAAGCTGCCTTAAGGGAAATATATAATTTTGTGCAAATTGAAGAAGAGAGTCTCCCGCAAGCTTGGGGGAGGCTTCCCTGATTACTTAATGCTTTGCCTGATCATCCTCTCAAGAAAAATGAAATACTTGATATATTGTATAATGGACTAACTGATGCTTCTGGAGACCACCTGGATAGTTGTGTTGGTTGTGTTTTCAGGGAAAGGTGAAAGTGCTAGTTATCGACTAGAGGGGGGGGGGGTTGAATAGGCGATTTTTAGGGAAGTCTTCAAAACACGAATGTTTCTAGGACAAACAATAGAAATGACCTAATTGATATGCAGCGGAAGATAAACTACAACAAGCAAGCCATAGTCAAGTATGCAATACTGTGAACGGACAAGACTAATAGCAGCTATGTAGTAAGGATCAGGATGGAAGATAGTATGAAGCCAATCAACAAAAGTAGTCAACCAATGAAGTCAAACAGGTATGACAAAGAGGCAATGACTTCACGAAGACAAACTCTAAGTAAAGGAGGGAAGGGATAGAACCAGTCACTTGTTGAAGACACAGGATTTGTTGGACCAGTTCCCAGCTTTGTGACAACTGTACATCTGGTTAGGGAGGCTGAGATTCAACTCAGAAGACTGCGTCTTCACCTTATTCCCCTTGAGCTAAGGACACACAGTCCTCGCCCAATCACTCTGGTAAGTCTTCAAGGTAGACTTCCGAACCTTCACAGACGACGTTCACCGGCAATCCACAATGACTCTTGGATGCTCAGAACGCGACGCCTAACCGGCTGGAGGATTCACAGTCCTCAAGTGTAATAAGTCTTCAGGTCACACAGACAGGAAAACTTCAGTGATGTCTAACACTCTTTGGCTCTGGGTGTTTTGGGCTTTGTCCTCGCAAGGATTTCTCTCTCTCAAAGGCTTCGAGGTGGGTTGCTCTCAAACGACAAAAGCCGTGCACTAACTCTGAGCAGTCACCAATTTATGGTGTAGGGGGTGGGCTATTTATAGCCACTAGGCAACCCGACCTGTTATGTCCGAAATGACCCCAGGTCACTAAGGAACCGACACGTGTTCCAACGGTCGATTTCAAACACACACTACAACCTTACTTGGGCTACAAGCAAAGCTGACTCATCCATCTCCGGATAAGTTTTGCTCTCATTGTCTTCGTCGAAGACATAGGATTTGGGTTGAGCATCACTTGATCATTACGACTATGATCATTTGGACCCCACTTAACAAAGACGGTGGTTCCTACGACTCAACAAAGAAGAAAAGGAAACAACGAAACGACTACGCCTTTCAAGGCTCCATAGTCTTCAATCAATGTCTTCTCATGCATAGTCTTCAATGTGAATATCTTCACATACCACCATTGTCGTCAATGTTTTCATACATTTTTAGGGGTCATCTCCGGTAGGTAAACCGAATCAATGAGGGACACTACCTGCGTTATCCTGCAATTCTCACAAACGCATTAGTCCCTCAACCACATTTGTCGTCAATACTCCAAAACCAACTGGGGGTGGCACTAGATGCACTTAGAAAAGGACTGTTGAGCAAGCTGAATTGCTATTGAATAATATATTGAGTAATGATAATGATTGGACACTTCCTGAACCAACTCCTAAGCCAACTCCGAAGAAAAGGGGTATTCTATTTCTCAGTCCTGAAGATATGCAAGAGGCAAAAAAATCTATGAAATAAAAAGGTATTAAAGCTAAAGATGTTAAGAATTTACCACCTATTGAAGAAATACATGGTCTAGATAACCCGACACAAGTAGTAAAGGTAAATTCTCTCAATAGATTTGATGAAGGTGATATTCCTCGTAATAAGTCTGCTAGCCAATGCTTGTATGAGTTTGATAATTTTATTTTTAAACAAGATAACTTCAATGCTTATGTTGGTAGACAATTGAAACATAATGCTTATATGATTGAACACTTGAGTGATTATATGTCTAGAGTTAAAGGTGACCTTAAACTTATAAGCAAACATGCTTCTATGGTTACCACTCAAGTAGAAGAAGTGCTTAAAGCTCAAAATGATTTGCTCAATGAATTAAAGAATAGGAAAAATGATAATGTTGTTAGAGTTATGACTAGACGCGGTAATCTCCGGTAGGTAAACCGAATCAATGAGGGACACTGAGGGAGTCCCGGATTAGGGGGTGTCCGGATAGCCGGACTACCATCATCAGCCGAACTATCATCAGCCGGACTATCATCATCAACCGGACTCCAAGACTATGAAGATACAAGATTGAAGACTTCCCCCCGTGTCCGGATGGGACTTTCCTTGGCGTGGAAGGCAAGCTTGGCGATATCGATATGTAGATCTCCTACCATTGTAACCGACTCTATGTAACCCTAGCCCTCTCCGGTGTCTATATAAACCGGATGGCTCTAGTCCGTAGGACTCGAACAACAACCCTTACAATCATACCATAGGCTAGCTTCTAGGGTTTAGCCTCCTTGATCTCGTGGTAGATCTACTCTTGTAAACATCCACAATATCAATATTAATCAAGCAGGACGTAGGGTTTTACCTCCATCAAGAGGGCCCGAACCTGGGTAAAACATCGTGTCCCTTCTCTCCTGTTACCATCCGCCTAGACGCACAGTTCGGGACCCCCTACCCAAGATCCACCGGTTTTGACACCGACATTGGTGCTTTCATTGAGAGTTCCTCTGTGTCGTCACCGATAGACGTGATGGCCTCTTCAATCGATAACGACGCAGTCCTGGGTGAGACTTTTCTCCCCGGACAGATCTTCGTATTCGGCGGCTTGCATCGCGGCCAACTCACTTGGCCATCCGAGCAGATCGAAGCTACGCCCGCCGTCGTGTCAGGTTTGAAGCCTAAACTTCACGGTCGATGTCCGCGGGGACTTGATCTTGATGGATCTGAGCCACACCGAAGCGTGCCGCCACCGCCACGATGGGCATGACCTAACTCTGCCGCCGGACAGCACCTTGGAGGCCGCACACGAATCCGCTCCGACTCATAGTCCGGAGCCGATCGCTCGGATCGAGGACGGATGGCTGGACACCGCCTCAGGAGCTGCAACTTCCACGGCGATGGAGCCGAACACTTACCTTGTCCCGCATAAAGCCCATGACTCCGAGGTGCCGGACTCTCGGCCGGACTCCGAACCTCCTGCGCCCCTGCCAGTCGAATCCGATTGGGCGCTGATCATGGAACTCACCGTTGCGGACATCTTTCACCACTCGCCCTTCGGCGATATCGTAAATTCACTGAAGCATCTCTCGCTATCTGGAGAGCCCTGGCCGAACTACGGCCAGGATGGTTGGGATGCGGACGACGAAGAAATTCTGAGCCCACCCACCACCCACTTCGTAGCTACCGTCGATGATTTAACCGACGTACTCGACTACGACTCCGAAGACATCGACGGTATGGACGACGATGCCGGAGACTACCAAGAACCAGCGCCTACAGGACACTGGAAGACCACCTCGTCATACGACATATACATGGTGGACACCCCAAAGGGAAGCGATAACGAGGAACAACGGGACGCGGCAAAGGATAATCCCGCCGATAAACAACCAAAACGGCGACGTAGACGCCGCCCTAAGTCCCGCTCGATCAAAGCAGCCTTCCTAACGACTCCAGCGATAGAGCAGGGCAAACCAGCGGACGGCATTTAACAGGACGAGCCGGATAATCAACCCCTTCATGGAGCAATCAACAGTCCGGACACAACACCGGAGCATAAGAACATACACAAAATACTCGTCGCCACTGCAAGAAGTTTGAAGAAGGAGAAACGGAAGCTCAAAACAGCAGAAGACACGCTCAGAATGAAGTGGAGCAAAGTATTCAAGACTGCAGACAAATATGGCAATGGCCATCAAACAAAGAGCTACCCGAAGCGCAAGTTGCTGCCAGAATTTGACGAGGAAGCCATAGAGCCTTCACAACAAAATAAAGAGGCCACCTGGCGGATAGACGGCCGATGATGTGCCAAAAGCGACAAACGGGGCCGCGCACAAGCCGAATTATAATCCTGGGAAAACGGACGGCCCAACTAGGTCCATCTACGAGCCAAAAAAGAGGGCCCCAGGAAGTAACACAACACAAAAAGTGTTCGAAGACAGCAGCACACCCGAATACAAGGGCGCCGCACACCCGCTATGTTTTACCGATGAGGTGCTGGATCATGAATTTCCAGCAGGGTTCAAACCCATGAACATAGAGGCATACGACAAAGACAATGCACTTTGAGTGCGGATAGAAGATTACATACTACACATACACATGGCTAGAGGAGATGATCTCCACGCCATAAAATACCTACCCCTCAAGCTCAAAGGGCCAGCTCGGCACTGGCTCAAAGGCCTCCCAGAAAACACTGTTGGAAGTTGGGAAGAGCTTGAGGACACGTTTAGAGAAAATTTTCAAGGGACTTATGTCCGCCCTCCGGATGCAGACGATCTGAGTCATATAACCCAACAGCCTGGAGAGTCAGCGCGCAAATTCTAGAACAGGTTCCTTACCAAAAAGAACCAAATAGTCGACCATCCGGACGCGGAAGCCTTAGCAGCTTTTAAACACAACGTCCTAGACGAATGGCTCGCCAGACACCTCGGCCAAGAGAAGCCAAGAACAATGGCCGCGCTAACAAGCCTCATGACGCGCTTATGCTAGAGAAGACAGGTGGCTAGCAAGATGCAGCACCAGCGACCGAGTACATCCGAGATCGAGATGGAAACGGAAAGTCACGGCGCAGGAAAGATCAGCGCCGGAATAAAGAAAAAAGCCCAAAGGGACGGCGGTCAACGCCGGATTCAAAAGCTCGCGGCCAAACAATAAAACACGGCCTCTTAAGGACAACAGAGACGAGCTATCAAATTTAAACAAAATTTTAGATCGGATATGTCAAATCCACGATACCTCGGAAGGCTCGCAAACCATACCAACCGAAATTGTTGGGTTTTTAAACAGTCCGGCAGACTCAACGTCGGACACAAGGGGCTCGATGCGCCAAGCGAGGACGATGACGAACCCCACCAGTAGAGCACCGGAAGTCAAAAGACTTTCCCACAAGAAGTCAAAACAGTAAACTCGCTTCACGTGATAGTACGGAAAACCAACACGGCGCTCGCTAAGACAAGTGTCGGACGGTCCACCCTGTGGAACACCGAGATTGGATGTCAAAACCAATCACTTTCGACCATCCGGATTAGTCCGAAGTATCCGGAACGCAGGATAGATCGCCGATATTGGATCCCATAATAGACGGACTGCAATTTACGCAGGTTTTGATGGACGGCGGCGGTGACTTAAACCTGCTAGATCCGGACACAATCCGCAAGTTGGGATAGACCATACTGCAATTCGGCATAGCCGCACTTCCTTCAAAGGAGTGGCGCCAGGCCCTACGCCCGGTGCACGGTTTCATTATTACTAGAAGTTGTGTTCGGGTCACCGACAACTTCCGACGAGAAAAGCTAACCTTTCATGTCGCCTCATTTAAAAGTAGCTATCAAGCATCACTGGGACGGGAAGCTTTCGTCCGCTTCAATGCAATACCACATTACGCGTCTCTTACGCTTAAAAAGCCCGGTCCATGTGGCATCATTTCATTAAAAGGTCGCCTGAGACCCCGGACACGGCTGGACGAGTCCGGCATAAATAAGCTAGGGGCTACCTAGCCGCACACCCCTTCACAAGGGTTTGCACATATAAGCCATAATGAGCTAGCATAGGCTTAGCTTTATTAATCTATATTTCAATTTTTATGCACTTTCTCGCACGATTTCTTTTCCAACCAAGTTCCTCTCTTTTTACAGATGAACCGCGTGCACACCCGTCCAGGAGATGGCACAACAGAGACACAGGCGCAGACGTGCAGTAGGGACCCGTTGCAAGGACTCTTTTCAGACTAAGACCCTACGTAAACCTTTCTTACTGTCTCTTGTTGCTATAATCCCCTAGTTTATCATTATAACCAGAGTGGAGACTGGTGTTTTGGCATCGGCCGCGCCAGAAGAACCTGCCTGTACCTGGACACAAGGGGCTTAGGGCTTTGTTTTGCCCGCTATTATAAAGACCGAACACCTTCGGGAGTGTTCGGCGTCTCGAAAGTTAGGCCTTATATGCATCAGCTCCGAATCATGTCTTTGGTCAAATGTTGGGTTTGCCCGACTCACGTGTTTTGCTGCCCTACGTTCCGTATCATCGGCTAACGCGGCTCGGAGAACTACTGCGATTGTGCCCCCGGGCCGGGCGAGCACCTCAGTAGAGAAAGCCAAAAACTGACTGTCATGATACAACGGGAGACTGGTCAACCACTCGATCGACCATAGGAATGTTTAGGATTCCTCCGCTTTGACGAAGGGCCGTTTCCCGGCCAGGCACATACGCGCCCCAAATTCGGAGAGCGCGGTGCCCCTGTGGGCTATGTCGTAGCCCCACCCTCGAACTCCATGGCTAAGTGAAAGTGATAAACCATTATAGTCCGATTGCCTCGTTTGCTACGCTACCACCTCCTTTACAGGACCGAGACGCCGGATTAAGTGTGAAACGCGCTATTTTTGCGAACACCCCGCACCTTGTGCGTGGGGAAAGCCGACGCATCGCCATCTTTCAGGTTATACACACGCATACATGAACGGCCGCATAGGAGATATTCTATTACTTGAACGCACAAGTATAAAAGGCGCTTACATCATAAATATCATTTTACATCATATAAACGTTCATTCGAACGTAACATTTTTTGAGCACTGCGACTCTATTACACGAGCACCACGCAGCACTTCACCAAAATATTGCTCGGCGGGTAACCGGTTATCATCCGAACCCGGGGTCGCAACAGCGGTGGCATCCATCTCTGTCCAATGTGTCTTCACACGGGCGAGCGCCATCCGCGCACCCTCTATGCAGGCCGACCGCTTATCGCTTCTATATGTGGCACCGCTTCAAGAAATTGCTGCAATAAGCCAAAGTAACTCTTGGTGGGGCCTATCCGGCCGGATATGGGTAACTATATCCGCTATAGCAAGCCCGACAACCTATTTAGCTCAGCCCACTTTCGGCCAAACGGTCGGTCGGCGGAAGTGAGCGCTGGACTATGGAATTGAGACCAATACAGCTCTTCCGTCTTGTGATCCTTCCGCTTCGAATGCACACCAAGATCCGCCGTGACTCGCCGCTAAGTCCATATAAGGGTCCTCTGGACTTACTGGCCATGCAATGAGCATATTTTGATCCGTAAACCTTGGCGCAGCGGTAAAAGGCTTGCCAGCTACAATATCTCCGGCATGGCGCAGCTCTTCCTTTATAGCTCACATTGCAGAGCGGGCATCCTTGGCTTCGGCGGTGGCCTTCCGCAGGTCTTCTTGCCCCGCTAGGCGCTCCTTCCCAAGAGCCTCATTGCGGTCGGTAGCATCTTTTAACTTCACGGCCATTTCGGCCATCTCTTCCTCGCTCGGCAGTGTGCGACCCTTTTCGCCGCTAACTCCTCGGCCGCCCTCGAGGCCGCCCGCATTACTCCTTCCGGCCTGCTCCTTGGCTTGAGCAAGTTCGCCCGCAGCTCTCCACAAAGGCGGCACTATCTGCATTTCACGCACATGTTGTAAGGAGCTGGCTTCGCCCCTTACCAAGTGACCGCAAGAAGAACACTTACCTTGCGACTCATCAAGTCGCCTGTTGACCAGCGTGATGTCCGTGATCCGCAACATCGAGTTGTCGCTTTAGTTCAGCACTCCATCAGTCCGCTGGCCTCGGACGACCCGCCACCGTGCATCGGCACGACGGAATTTAAACTCATGATTTTGATCCTCGGACGCCGTCGATTTCGACAACCTACCGAGTCTCAGGGGCTACTATCTATACAGGCGCATTCTATATGCAAAACTGTTAAAAGGTGTGTCATTTTTACGTACCTCAAACCCCGCCAGCAAACTCCTGACGGCATCGTGCAACCCGCCTTCGGCGGATGAAATCCTTTCAATCACCATGCTCATCAATGCGTGGTGATCTTATGAGATAGACGCCTTCTCAAGCAGATCCTTCACCATTACACCGCTTGGCGCGAACTATCCGGCTTTGCCAAACCCGGGGCTCCTCCGTGATTTACACTTCGTGCTCGTCCGCCCTATCCGACGGCGCCCGGACGGAGGCGTCTCGCTCTCTATCATCTCCGGATGAAGGTCCCCAAGACGAGCTCGTTTATGAAGGACGGAGATCCGAACTACAAGGTAAAAACTTTAGTTATCCTCGAGAAGCACAAATAGGGATGTCCCTTATTATAAAACTCCTTTCTTTCTACTTACGGCTTGTTGGAGGCTGACTCTTTAAGGGAGATTGTGCAGCCGGGCCTCCTGACGCAGGCCCTCTGGCGAAGATTTCTTCCCCGCTTAGGGGCTTTTGCCCCGGGTCCTTGGAGGCAGTCCTCTTCTCCCCTTGGAGGAGGGATTCTCGATCCCCCTCTTTCAAGAGCCTCCTTAGGCGAGGCAGTAGCTTTCCCGCTTTCCCCTTCCTCTTCCTCTGAAGGCGCAACCTCAAGCATCCGGACCAGCACGGGATCCGGCGCGGTCTCGGGGAGGGGGGCCGGACACCATATCAATTTTTCTTCCGCTATCCACTCCTGTGTAGAAGGAAGTTGGTCATAAGGCGAATCATCGAAAGGCAAACAAACGGTATGTCCTGACTCGGAACTACTTACTTGATTATCCGGGCGATTGCAGCTTAGGCCAGCATCCTCGGTCAATTCCGGATGCACCTCTTGCGATCCGAAGAATAATTTGTACATCTCCAGGGGTGTCATACCCATGAAGTGTTGAAGAATCCGTGGGCCCTCCAGATTAAACTCCCATAGCCGGAGAGGGCGGCGTTTGCAGGGCGGGAGAGGCCTAATCAGCATAACCTGCATCACCACCACCATATCGACCTCCCTCATTTGGAGATCTCGAATCCGGCCCTGCAGTAGGGGCACGCCCTTTGACGGCCCCAGTTGAGCTCCTTGGTTGACCCACGACATCAACCGTCGTGGAGGTCCCGGGCGGAATAGGGCGGCGGCTTTTGTCTCATGCCCCTCTAACAGTAATATAGAACCACTCTTGCTGCCACGGGCCGAGCTCCTCTTGGCAGGAGCCCATGAACACGGGACATCGGCTCTCCTACTTATGGCCGCCTCGCCAAGACTCCGCTTGACGCCCCCCGATCATATTCGGAGCCTCATTGAAGGTCTTCAGCCACAGGCCGAAGTGAGGGGTGACGCGGAGGAAGGCTTCACAGACGATAATAAATGCGGAGATATGGAGGATGGACTACGGAGCCAAATCATGGAATTCCAACCCATAGTAAAACATGAGCCCTCTCACAAAAGGATCCATCGGGAAGCCTAAACCC
Source organism: Aegilops bicornis (assembly GCA_021605145.1). Lineage (NCBI taxonomy): Eukaryota > Viridiplantae > Streptophyta > Magnoliopsida > Poales > Poaceae > Aegilops > Aegilops bicornis. Next base: position 356,122,095 of record CM038675.1, on the reverse strand, counting down.
CGACGGAGGTGGGATATAAAAACGACATACTCGCCGGGCTCAGGGGTGGGGATGGCCTGCCCTTCGGCAGGCAACCTGTGCGAAATCTCATAAGCCAGGTACTTGGCCTCCCGCAGCTTTAGCACGTCCTCCTCCATGATGGAGGAGGGCATCCACCGGCCCTGGAGGTCGGAACCGGACATCGTTGAAGGTCCGAAGCGCTCGAATCTGGAGCTCTGGGTGCTGGAACTTGGAGCAGGGAGAGGATTCGATGAAGGATTGAAGAAAAGAAACGAGCCTTGGTCCCATTATAAAGAGGGAGAATACCAAGAGCCGTCTCCGTGACCGTTTGGGACTCTCCTTCGATAGAGGGGGCGTGGCAACGGGCGCGGTTGGGTTACCCACGTCCGTATTGATGAGAATCCCGGATTAAGGGGAACACGATCTACGCTCGACAAGGCGTGCCAAGAAAACCGCTTCGCTAAATGCTACCGAGGTGGTAAAGTAAAAAAACAATTCAAGTAATGGCTTGGTAGTGGTGTGACGTCATGCCACAAAAAACGTCAGCAGATTGAATTTGTGTATATATTATTCTCTCTACGGTGGAACGTGGAATTTATTTTGCAGAGCCGCACACTATCCTGGTGTTCACAATCTTCTACCATTCAGAGGAGGAACCCGCCTTGCAATGCCAAGCAATATAGCGCCGGACTTATCGTCATTGAAGCCTGGTTCATGGGCTACTGAGGGAGTCCCGGATTAGGGGGTGTCCCGATAGCCGGACTACCATCATCAGCCGAACTATCATCAGCCGGACTATCATCATCGACCGGACTCCAAGACTATGAAGATACAAGATTGAAGACTTCCCCCCGTGTCCGGATGGGACTTTCCTTGGCGTGGAAGGCAAGCTTGGCGATACGGATATGTAGATCTCATACCATTGTAACCGACTCTATGTAACCCTAGCCCTCTCCGGTGTCTATATAAACCGGATGGCTCTAGTCCGTAGGGACTCGAACAACAACCCTTACAATCATACCATAGGCTAGCTTCTAGGGTTTAGCCTCCTTGATCTCGTGGTAGATCTACTCTTGTAAACATCCACAATATCAATATCAATCAAGCAGGACGTAGGGTTTTACCTCCATCAAGAGGGCCCGAACCTGGGTAAAACATCGTGTCCCTTGTCTCCTGTTACCATCCGCCTAGACGCACAGTTCGGGACCCCGTACCCGAGATCCGCCGGTTTTGACACCGACAGACACTACCTGCGTTATCCTGCAATTCTCACAAACGCATTAGTCCCTCAACCACATTTGTCGTCAATACTCCAAAACCAACTGGGGGTGGCACTAGATGCACTTACAATCTCCCCCTTTTTGGTGATTGATGACAAACTGGTTGAAGTTTTCAACGGGGATAAAATATGTGAAATTGAAAAGGATAGGGAATTGTCTTCATAAGTGGCAAAGGCTCCCCCTGAAGATGTGCATATAAGTAGTTTGCTTTTGGAATGCAAATGCACATGGCGCCCCCTCTCGCCTCCCCCTCCGCCGCCGGCCATGACCCGGGAGTGGGGAGATGCCGACCCGCGCCCGAAGCGCCGGGTGGATGACCGCCGTGACCCCCCGCGCTCCTCCCCCGACGGCCTCCGACGGGAGGCGAACCTCCGCAATCAGCTCTCCTCCCGCCCGGCCCGTCGCTCGCCGGCGCGCGACTCCCGGGACTCCCGGCGCTCCCCTCCCCGCCATGCTCGCCGTTCCCCGCCGCGGGAGGACCGCTCCCTCTCGCCCGGCTGCCGGGATCCTCCGCGGGGTTCTCGGGACCGTGCCGCCTCGCCGGGCAGCGCTCCCGCCAGCGGCTGGTCTCCGACCCGGCGCTCGCCTGCCCGTGATGGTCGGGACTACCGCCAGTCCTCCCCCGTCCAGCGCCCGCCTCGAGTCCATCGCCCACGACAACCGCCGCTACCAGCCTCCGCGCCCAGGCTGCCTTCCCACCCTCCAACGGGCGTAACGGAACTGTGGGCGCCCGGGCGCTAAGAAGAAGAAGAAGAAGGCCACCTCGCCCCTCCCGCCGCACCCTCCACCGCCATGGTGACTCCGTCTCGGGTGCCGCCGAGGGCCCCGTGCTTCAATGCGGCTTGTCCGCCACTTTCAGTGGCGTGTCCCAACCCTCCGGCCTGTTACCTCTGCAAGGAGGCCGGGCATCCCGCGGTTCTCTATCCGGAGCGCCCGGTCACCGAGGAGATCATGATGTACGGCCACGGCATCGGGGACATGGGCTTCTTCCACATCGAGGTGCCAGAGCTGCCGCCCCCTCCCCCTCGCTCCTGGCCCTTGTGACGGTCGTGGGGGAGGGCGTCGCCACTCCGGCTCTGCTCGAGGCCGAGCTCAACCACCTCTGCCGGTGCAAGTGGGATTGGCAGGTGACCTCCACCGTGCCTAACGCCTTCTCGGTGATCTTCCCCGACGCCATGAGCATGGGCTTCTGCACCCGCAGCGACAACATCACCTTGGCCCTCAACAGGATTGTGGTGAACATCTCTGAGCCGAGGTGGGATCCCAAGGCCGTGGCGGTCCTGGACACGGCTTGGCTCCTCATCGCCGGCCTTCCTGACGTGGCCCGGTCTGAGCTGGTCATTCGCAGTATGTCCAAGATCCTGGGCAAGGTGGTGGTGGTCGACGAGCTCTCTGCGCAAGGAGGAGGAGGTCCGGGTCAAGGTGAAGTGCCTCGACGCCTCCAAGCTACACACCACGCTTCGGGTCTTCTTCAACGACGACGGCTACGACCTCACCATCTGCCCCGAGCCGCCGAACCATATCGGCCGTCCCCGCCTCTCCGCCGACAGCCTTCAGGGGGGCGGGCCCGAGGATGCTGATGGCTCCCATCACCGCCGACCCCGCCACTCCCGCTTCGACGACGGGGAGGAGGACGACGACCTCTCGAGCGCCTCCGTTCTCCGCCACGTGAGCCGCCAACCCCCCTTTGGGTCATGGGCGGCTCTGGTCAGGGCCGCACTCGGGTTTCCGCTGCGGACCTCGCAGTGGCCCTCCAGCTGGCCGCACCCCTGTGGTGCCCTCTCCCCCTGCCTCGGAGTCGGTCAGCGACATCTCGAGTGTGGGCCTGCTCATCGCCCCTTGTCTTCGCCCCGCTCTCCGTACTCCGACTCTGCTTGCTGCCCCTCTCTGGTGGGCCCGGATCCTCCGTCCCCCCGGTGCCGACCCCTTCGGTCCTCACGGGTGGTGACGGCGGCACCCCACCCCTCGGCGAGCCCTCTCCGGTGCCCCCGCCCGCGGAGGAATCTTCGGGCGACACCCTGGAGCTTGACCCCCCGCTCCCCCCACTGGTGATCTCCGACGCCGACCCCACCTCCCCGGCCTCCCTGGCTTCGGCGATGGCTGTGGTCGTCACCACGCCAGGATCTGCGGTTCCTCCTCCGGCGGTCGCGTACGCTAGGCGGCCCCTCTCCTACTCGACGCCGGTAATTGCGTCTCGCCGCAGCGCCCGCCTCGATGTTGCACGGAACCTCAAGTCAGGTGTGGATCCCGCCCTTCCCAGTTCTTCCAGTTGTTCCTTTTCTGCACTTGAGGTCGTTCCTCTTCGACACCTAGCCAAGGTGGCCACTGACTCGGCCATTGTCTTCAGGGGGGAAGTGGGTCCCCCCTTAGAACAGATCGCGGACATTAGGGCTCGCGAGATCCTGGATGGCAAGTTGGCTGAGACTCAGGCTCGCCTGCGCAGGACCCCTGAGGGACAGACTGCACGTATTGCTGGTCAGCCCCCTCCGGTGGTCGACGGGGCCATTCGTGGGCGCACTCGTTCCCGCACCGCCGCTCTCCGCGCTCAAAGCGCTTCACGTGTTCTGGGGTCAAGCAGCCCCCCGATGGGGGTTTAGATGCGGGCCCTTTTTTGGAACATCCGCGGCTTCGGCCATGATGGCCGTCGCCGCCAACTCGTTGAGTACATGCGCGACGAACACATTGACATCATAGCAATCCAGGAAACCATGCGCACTGAGTTCTCCCTTCATGAGCTTGATTGCCTCAGCTCTCACCTTTTGCACAGCGGCTCCCTTCTAGTGGGAACTCAGGCCACTCCGGTGGCATCCTTTTAGGGGTTAAGGATGCCACCTTCGAAGTGGGCGGCATGGATCGGGGCGAATTCTTCGTTAGTATGGAGATCTTTGAGCGGGCCCTGAACTTCAAGTGGGAGGTCGTCATTGTGTATGGTCCGGCGGATCACCGCCGGTCCCCGGCCTTCCTTGCGGAGCTCCACCAAAAGATCTCCGCCTCCCTCCTCCCTGTGGTTGTGGGCGGAGATTTTAACCTCATCCGTTCTCCGGATGAGAAGAATAATGATAGGATTAACCTCCCCCGGATGCAGCTGTTCAACGACTGGATCGCGGAGCTCGGCCTCCGTGAAATCGAGAGAACGGGGGCGAGATTTACCTGGACTAACCGCCAGGCCGACCCGACACGATCCGTGCTAGATCGTGTCCTAGTTTCCCCGGAGTGAGAATTGAGGTGCCCTCGACCTCGCCAAGGGCGACACCCGCATTGGGTCGGACCACGTCCCTCTCCTCCTCTCCTCCGCGGACGAGCGCCCCACCTGCCCGCCGCGGTTTAGGTTCGAGTCCTATTGGCTCAATCAGGCCGGCTTTCGGGACGCGGTTTTGGCGCGTTGGACGCTTCCTCGCGCCTCCCCTCATCGCTCCATGTCCGCCGTCGACTCGTGGCACTTCTGCGCCAAGCTTGCCCGCCAATTCATGAAGGGTTGGGGTGCCAATCTTGGTCGTGACCTCATGAGCGTAAAAATCTCTCCGCTGGCTATTCAAGCCTCGGACGCTCGGGCCGATTCCTCCGGGCTTTCTCCCGATGAGTGGATGCTTTGAGATATGATCTTGAGGACCAGCTATCCTCCATCTACACCGATGAGGAGGCCTATTGGAGGGTGCGCGGTACCCAAAGATGGCTGCCCGCTGGCGATGCAAACACCGCTTATTTCCGGGCTATTGCGAATGGCCGCCAGAGAAACTCCATCCACTGTTTATGGGAGGATGATGTCCCCTTGTCCGTCCCCGCTGACCATTCGGGCTCATGTTGAGGCTTCTACAAAGCCCTCTTCACCCCCGCCCCTCGGGGTGGGGCTAGTCTCGCCCCCGACACTTGGACGGGGGCGCAGTTGGTTTCCGACGAGGCCAACGCGGCCCTGGTTGCTCCCTTCGCCAAGGACGAGGTTCTCGCGGCTATTAAAGGCATGAACCCTGCCTCGGCCCCGGGCCCGGATGGCTTGCTTGTTGCCTTCTTTAAAACATTCTGGCGGGCGGTCAAACCGGAGGTCATGGCATTATTCGAGGAGTTCTATTCGGGTTCTATGGACCTGGGACGCCTCAACTATGGGATCATTACCCTCATCCCAAAGGTGCCGGGCGCCTCGATATTCGCCAGCCCGCCCATCACTGTGATTAACGTGATTTTCCGGATCCTGGCCAAAGGGTACGCCAATAGGGTGACCTTGCTGGCTAACTCGATCACTCACCCGAACCAATCGGCCTTCATCCAAGGCCGGTTTATTCTTGATGGCGTGTTGGTCTTCCATGAAGTCCTCCACGAAGTTCGGGTGAAACATCTTCGTGCTGTTTTCCTGAAGCTTGACTTCCATAAAGCCTATGATACTGTCCACTGGCCTTTCCTTCGGGAAGTGCTACTGCGTAAGGGCTTTGATGACCGCTGGGTGACCCGCGTGATGCAATTAGTTTCTTGTGGGCGGATCGCGGTGAACATCAACGGCGAGATTGGGCCATACTTCCCCACCCTCTCGTGGGGTCCGTCAGGAGACCCATTCTCGCTGCCTGTTCAACATGGTGGTCGATGCTCTGGCCGCCATCCTGGATAAGGCTAAGGGTGCTGGCCATATCCACGGCATTGTCCCCCACCTAGTCGGAGGGGGAGGGGTCTCCCTCCTGCAATACGCGGATGACACCATTATTATGGTGGAAGGTTCCACTCAGGACATGGCTAACCTGAAGTTCCTCCTCCTGTGCTTCCAGCAGATGTCGGGCCTAACGATTAACTTCGATAAGAGCGAGGTGATGGTCCTTGGCTACCCTCCGGAGGAGGCTCAGGCTATTGCTGACCGCTGAACTGCCGGTGGGGTCTTTCCCACGACCTACCCGGGATCCCGTTAGTGATTCGCGCCTCACCGTGGCGGACCTCCGCCCTACGGTGACCCGTATGCAACACCGCGTTGAGCCTTGGAAAGGGCGTTGGCTATCGAAGGCGGCGCGTGTGATCCTCATCAACTCCTCACTCGCCAGCCTCCTTTGGTTCGTCATGAGCTTTTATAGCCTCCATGAAACGCTTCACATGGAAATTGCCAAGTACCAATCTAGGTTCTATTGGGCTGGCGACGATGACAAACAGAAGTACCACATGGTTAGTTGGCCGGACATTTGTAAACCCAAAGACCATGGGGGTCTTGGGATTTTGTCCTCCCGCCGCATGAACATCGCCCTCCTGACCCGGTGGTTATGGCGTATTGCCAATGGCGACGGAGGATTGTGGCTCACCATCATCCGCAACAAATACCTCCATGGACAGCCTATGGCTTTCTGTCAGCGTTCGGGCGGATCACAGTTTTGGCAGGCCGTCGTGCAGCTGCTCCCTGTGCTTCGCATTGGCACGTCCATTTCGGTTGGTACTGGGTCCGAGACGCTGTTCTGGTTTGATCGGTGGCTCGGCGACACCCCTCTGGCCGCCCGCTTTCCCGATCTCTTCGCCATTGCAGTCGACCCTCGGGTCTTTGTTGAGACGACCCTTATTGACTTAGGGCGCCTCGCGTTTCGTCGCCCTTTCGGTCCTCTCGAAGTGGTAGCCTGGGATACCCTCCTCCAGGACATCGCCCTTCTCCCGATGAGCGTCACCGACGCCCCGGATGCTGTCTCGTGGCGCCTAGAGTCTTCCGTTCGCTTCTCTACTAGGTCCCTGTACGCGGCCATCGCGCCTTCGACCGCTCCCGAGCCCTTCGGTTTGATCTGGGACATTCGCTTGCCTCTGAAGATTAGCATCTTCCTTTGGCAATGGATTCGTGGCTGCCTCCCCTCCGGATTCGAAGTCCTCAAGCGCAACAGACCCGGAGATGGGCTTTGCCCTCTGTGCGGCACGGCGGAGGATGCTAATCACATCTTCTTCACGTGTCCTGCGGCCCAGTTTCTTTGGTCCAGTTTCCGCGAGACGGTTGGTGGACAGTGGTGCAACTCCAACTTCCCCGACCTTCTCGCGGAGATCCATGCCTCCCCCCTCGCCACCGACATATCCGTTGGTTATGCGTTGGGGTCCTCGCCTGGACGCTGTGGACCGTCCGCAATAAGCTTGTCATCCAAAAAGTCCCTCTACGTCGCGCTACTGACGCCATTTTTAAAATGTGTGGGTACTTGCAGCTTTGGCGGCCGCTTAGCCGCCCTCGGGATCGGGACATCATCAACACCCTCCTCGCCGACCTTCGATCGCCGCCTTCCGTCTGGCGCCACCGCTTCCGCCGCCCGGAGCCCGACTAGATGATGTCTTTCTTTTACGTTCTAGGGCTTGTTGAGCTATGCCCTCAGCATTAACCCTTGTGGATCCTGTTTGTGTGTGAACTTGGTGTGTGTGTGTGCTTGCGTGTGTGTGTACCTTTGTGGATTGTTGGCTTGGGCATGTGCTTTATAATATAAAGCGGGGCGAAAGCCTTTTTCGGTAATGCACATGGCAGGTTGTACTTGTGGAGATCCTCTTCAAATTATGAAGATAATTCATCATGCATGAAATGATATAGCTAAGAGAATGACATGCATAATGAAAAATGGACGTCTGCAGAATGATCTAAGTGCGGAAGTTATCGTAAATACATGCGGAATTTATCGTCGCACTGCAGTAAGGCAAATAAGTAGCGCATTTACCATCGAGTTTAAGTGTTACAACTCAAAGAACCAAATGTATCAAAAGCGAGAGTTGTAAACACTAGGCAAAATATAGTGCAACCGCCCTTATGAACCCGCTTGAAGACTATCAAACTCATATGCTTCTCCCCCTTTTGTCAGTAAGGACCAAAAAGGTTTGAAGACATAGAGCATCTACTCGTCCTCTTCTTAAGAAGATGATGCAGCAGGGTTGTCGTTGTTGGTTGGCGGTGCAAACGAGCTTGGCGCAGTGTCGATTTGTGCAGAAGTAGGGGGCGGTGAAGTAGCATCGGCTTCATCATCGATCACTCTGGCATTGATAGTTGTCGCGGAGGAAGAATAGTCAGAGTCTTCAAATGATGGAGTTCGTCGTAGGACTGCATTCCGTGGAGGAGTGGAGTCAAACTTGAAGCGTTCAGTGAAGCCATCGTCTTGAAGATCTGCTTCAGCACTGAGCAGGGTCAAACTCTTCCATGATCGCCGACAAGTCTCGTGAGTGACAAAAGCATTCTTGGTGGCAAGGTTGCGAATGCGATTGACGTCCACCAAGAGGCTTTGCATTTGACGCTTGAGACAGGAGTGATTCCTATCTTGTTTTTGATGCAGCGCCATAAGAAGTTCTCGATCATTGAGGACTCGAGAGCGCTTCCTAGGCATTTGGCCAATTGTGCTCTCAGTGGCTTCAGTCCGTGCACGATGAGGCAGACGTGTGTTCCCAGCCAGAGGATAGACACGAGATATCGCTTGGACGCCTTCCATGGGTTGAGAGAAGCTGTGGTGATCTGCATTCTGAAGACTTAGTGGCGTTTTGGCAGGCTCAGGGTATATGGCTTCAACGGACATATCAAACTCTGGTAGAAAGATCAGATGATTGCGAGCAGAGGGTTGATAGTTGATAGCAGAGTGCATCTTGATGAGGCGCATGACCCATGGAGCATAGAACTTCAGACCAAACAGATCAGATCCAGACGCAGCCATTGTCGAATGAAGAATTCTTGCGTGTTGAAGCCGATGCCATTAAGGATGTAGAAGACCAATGTCTTCATTGCTCCTTCAAGCTTTGCAGACGATGAATGCCCTTTGATTGGCCATAGAGTTCGCCTGATGATGTGATATATGGTGCGAGGCAGATACTCAAGGTCATCAACAAAGAAGTGCTGAGGGTATTCAGCGTCATGTGGAAGTGGCTTCATTATGCTCAGCATCTGACCCATGTCGGGTTCTGGCTTATGAAATATGCTCTCCAAGGCATCGCGGTGGAGCTGACATCCAGGTTCAAACAGCTCTCTAGGAGTGGGTAGGCCTGTGAGCTCAATGATGTCAAGAGCATTGGCTTCATGATGGACATTTCCTGTCATCCACTCGAGAACCCATGTCTTCGTATCTCTGTTGTAGCCGCGGATGTGGAGGGTAGCATAAAATTGAAGCACTAATTCTTCATTCCAGTGTTCTTTGTGCAGAATCTAAACCAAGCAGACCTGCATCATGAAAGCAATCAAGTGCTTCTTCTAAGCACGGTAGTCCGGCAATGGCTTCAGTGTCAAGGCGCATATGAGGGAAAATGCGGCCTTGGTCATACAGAACACAGGACTAATAGCTTCTTTGCTGATAGCTGCAGAAGCGGTCAGATGAGATCCTTGGCCTTGTGTAGGGGTTCTTTGCACTATCAAAGAAAGTTTTGTGGGCTTTGAAGCCATTTGCATTGAAAGAACCTATTGAGGTGGCAGTGCCTGGAAACCTTGGCAGTCTTGGCTTCGGCTTCTGGACCTGAGGCCTATGCTCAATATGATAGTCGAACTGAGGACCAGAGGCATGAGGCGGAGGGACCAGAATGGGCCATCTTACTTTGACTAGCTCACCATAGTTGTATGCTTGCTCGATTGTGTAGGGCCTTGGTGGCGGAATCGAGCAAAGGGCAGCAACTAAGGCTTGAGCTGCTCGGCCAGATGCTTCGGGAGCAGTTGCCTCATTGGCTTCAGGCACATTTCCTTCAGTGGCTTCAGGAGCAGTTGGGACAGGCTCCACATTGGCTTCGGCCATGACCACGTCATTGGCTTCATTGGTGTTGGAGGTGGCAGCCTCAATGTTTTCAACCTCCACTTGAGGAGGTGGAGGGTCGGGCACTGGCACGTTGATATCGGGGATCACTTCTTCAGTTATAGGGGGTGTAGGGACACGTTCTTCTTCTTCTTGGGTGTCTGCGGCTGATGCAGCCGGATTGTCTTCAGCAGCTTTAGCTTCAGACTCAGAGACATTCACAGTTGGAGTGGCTTCTGAAAACACTTGACGTGCAACAGGTTGGTGGTGCACTTCTCCTTCTGGAACGCCGAGAGAGGTACTTGAGGCCTTTGACCTTTGCGAAGCTCGCAAAATCTTGGCGACGCCTTTGGAGATGGGGTTGCTCGGCCTCATAGTCTTCCTCTTCTTCTTGCTGTTGTTGTTGGGGAGTGACTTGATGTTGGGGATGAGGGGAGTCTTCTTTGTTGGGGCGATCAGCCCATGAAGCATCCTGCAATTGGCGCCGAGGATGACCAATTCTTATGAGTTCGATGTTCTGCATTTAACGAGCGATGATACCACATTGTACTCGATTTGAGGAAGAACTTCATCATCTTCAACATTGTCATGGTGACCAATGTCTTCAGCAGTGATGGGATCAGCTGCTGGAATCTCTTCAGCTTCAGGAGCCTTTGTGGAAGCAAGCTCATGAACAGTCATGCGAAGTTCTTGGGTTGCAGACGCGGGACGAACCACTGAAATGGGTTCAACAATCAAGGGCTCTGTGGGCGCAGCCCGATTCTTCTTGGTCTTAATCTTCTTTTTGGAGGGAGCAGCATCAGAGGCGTCAGGATTTTTCCTTTTTCTGGCTTCAGCCTCGGCAGCCCTCGTCTTCTTCTGTTCAGAAGCGGTAGACCGGACCTTTGGCTTCGAGCCAGTCATGCTGCTTGGGAAGACTATGCGGGGCTCTTCCTGCCTTGAAGGTGCAGCTTGGTCAGTTGAAGACTTCTTTTTCTTTGCAGCCATCACCGGGTCGATGCCAGACGGCCAAGAGCCTTGGCGCTTCTCAAATTTCATTGTAGGCAAGCACGCACTTGTCACCAGAGCCTTCATGCGCTCACGAGAGCCTCCGGCTTCTTCACGCTTCTTGACAAAGTTTTCTTTGAGGTCGTGCAGCATGACCTTGAAGTTTTTGACGTCTTGCACACTGAGTGCAGCCATATGCTTCTCGAACTGAGCCTTCTCATAGTCAATCTTGTGCTTCAGTTCAACAATCCGTTGAGCTAGAGCTAGCTTAGAAGCAATGGCGTCGTTGAAAGAGACGCTGATGCCAATAGGAAGTTGCAGATCTTCAAAACTGATGTTTGGGGTATCAAACCATTCATCAATGAAGTGATGGATGATTGCCACATCAAAGAGAGGCAAGTTGTTGAAGATTTCTGCTTCTTCTTTGCTCTTGATAAGTTGCTCAAGGGCATCATCTGCAAGATCGTCATCACTAGACAGATCAATGTGCTCTTCACGCAAAATGGCAGCAGGGGTCAGTGTCAGTTCAGTGTTCTTGACAGTTTTCTTTTTCTTCTCCGTCTTCTTAGAGATGCGGGATTGATCCTCAGACTGTACAGTGGCTTCAGGAGGAGCAGTGGCCAGTGGCTTCACACGTGAAGCTTTTGGAGGAGCAGCTGACTTTGGAGCCTTGACTTTCTTAAGCTTCTGCGGCTTTGGAGCAGGAGCAGGAGCTGGAGCTGGGGCTACATCAGAATCAGCCTCGTCATCAGAGTGATCCACTTTGGTACCTTGGACCAGGATGTAGGTGATGAGGCCATCAAGGTTTGAAAAGGGACCGATGACATTGGGTTCATCATCGCGTGAGCCGTCAGCACGGGGAGCAGAGGGACCAGGGTTGAAGTCTAATCCCAATGACTTCTTGTTTTCCTTTGCATAAGCCTTTGCGTGCTGGAAGTTGCGCTTGAAGAGATTGTCATCACAACACCAGAGAAAAGACGTCGGGTCGGCATTCTCAGGCTGAGGTCCATGGACCATACAAGGATAGAAACCTTGTGCAATAGCTTCAGCCATGTTCTTGGGAGGAAGGCCTCGAAACAGAATATCACCCCAAGGGCTTCTGATAGCATTCTTCTCGGCATATTCCTGTGTGACGAAATTGTACTTGAACCAATCGTTCAGCCCAATAGCGCATTTAATCCATTGGATTCGCTTGGCGCTGATTATAAGTCTCTTCGGGATCTGTCTTTGTACTCTGCGAGGTCATCGAGCAGATCTTTTGAGGTTCCTCAGACGCTGTCTGCCGCCTTCCCGACTGATTTATCTGTAGCCATGAGCTTCAAACCGAATGGCTTCACGCTCAAAGGCTTCAAAGGCTTATGCTTTCGGGATGCATGTGAACCGGCTTCGGGAGAGTAAGTTTGATGTCGTAAGAATTACGCAAACGAACGCAGACTATGAGAACCAAGGGATTCTCCCACGGACATGTACCGTGATGTAATTAGAGATGCGAGGGAAGGGGAAGAGGTCATATGCATTCTCAGAAGATTTTGAAGATAAATCGGTTTGAAGACATTGACCTCATGATGCGAAGACATTCACTTATACGCCGAGAGTTGGTTCCAGATTTGTACGAATCCGTGAATAAGTACAAGTGAGGAATCTAACTTGTTGTGAAGCTTAAGTGAATATACTAGGCAGTACGAGATGCAGACAAAATAGATCTAACATAGTATGGACAGAAACCAATTTTGGCAAGTAGGATGAATCTTGAAGATCAAAAATATGGTAAAAATAGAGTTATATTTACCGCTTCGAAGAACTGCTAGACGGGAGGAAAGGAGGCCGAGCAGTTCAGTCCACCGTGCCCTAACTTGGCGACGGAGGACACCTATGGCGGCGGCGGAGATGAAGAGGTTCGTGGCCGGCGTGAGGACGGTGTCGGAGAGGTCACGGCAGCTAAGCGCTTCGTCGCCGGCGTCGTCGAGAGCTAGCAGTGGCGCTAGGGTTTTGACGAGGTGGAGAGGTGGAAGAAGATTTTCTTTACCGCGGGGGACATGTATTTATAACGAGGTGTGCAGCGCAGTGCAATTACGCAGGTGCCCCTGGCGGTTCACATCTGAGGGGCACGTGGCACGCATGCAACAAGCTCTATGTTGTCCCACGTTCCCACGCTCGCCAGGTTTGTCGGATGGTCATTCTGGCTTCTCCGGAATTCAACAATAAGGATGAATCATTTAAAACAGACTTAAAGTTTATCTCTGTGTCTTCTGCTGACAAGGACGCAGAGAAGACATTCAACAGTTTCAATAGAATGCATATGATTTGGGCAGATAGAGTTTGAGATAGAAAGCATAGAGAGATTGGGGTCCGATCACATTCACTTAGTTCAGAAGATTCAACTTGAAGACATAGCTATAAGTGAATGCTGTAGAGGACAGAAATATATATCTATATCAGACAACAACCAAATCAACATAGTGAAGAAAAACATGAAGATAGGTTGAAGTTGAAGACAAATCAAATGCGAAGCTATTGCAGAAATAATGCCGTGAGTGAAACACTTCAAACAAGGAAATTTGGTGGTGGCGTTACCCACCGTATAGGAAGTATTAGACCCAGACACGGCGCACAATTATCGTGGCGCTCCGAAGTCAAATTCCACGTTAATGTATTCACACTCATAATGTAAGTCTTCATTGATTGAAGATATAAGTTACTTCGTGTTGCACATCTTAGTCATCAACATGCATAAGTGTTAGGATGTGTGCTTGATCATAGGACATTTGAGGATTCCAAGATATTTAGCTCACACCGTAACTTGCAAAACCTTTTCTCATCCAAGGGGATTTGTGAAGATATCTGCCAGTTGCTCTTCAGTGTTGATGTGAATGATGTCAATATCTTTCTTCATGACATGATCCCTGAGAAAATGATGATGAATTTCAATGTGCTTTGTCTTCGAGTGTTGGACTGGATTATTGGCAATCTTGATGGCGCTTTCGTTGTCGCAGAAAAGAGGTACTTGTGTCAGATTGATGCCATAGTCCTTGAGAGTTTGCTTCATCCATAGAAGCTGAGCACAAAGAAGATCCAGCAAGAATGTATTCAGATTCTACAGTTGAGAGTGATACGGTTACGCTTCTTTGAAGACCAACAGACGCAGTGATCGTCCCGTAAAAGTGACATGTGCTTGATGTAGACTTGCGATCCACCTTGTCACCAGCATAATCAGCATCAGAAAATCCAACCAAATCAAATTTTGAGCCCTTTGGGTACCATAATCCGAGTGTTGGGGTGTGAGCCAAATATCGAAGAATTCGCTTCACAGCTAAGTGATGCGATTCCTTTGGAGCCGCTTGGAATCGAGCACACATGCAAACACTAAGCATAATATCTGGCCTAGATGCACATAGGTAAAGTAAGGAACCAATCATGGAGCGGTATACCTTTTGATCGAACTCTTTACCATTGTCGTCGGGGCCTTGAGATGGTGTTTGGTCGGCATTGGCGTCGTGTATCCTTTGCACTCTTGCATTCCAAACTTCTTCAAACAATCTTGGAGGTATTTTTCTTGAGATATAAAGATGCCATTCCTTTGTCGATTTAATTTGAAGACCAAGGAAGAACTTGAGCTCTCCCATCATGGACATCTGATATTGTTCTTGCATCATGTATCCAAATTCATCATTGTACTTCTAGTTGGTGCAGCCGAAGATAATGTCATCCACATATATTTGGCATACAAACAGTTCACCATCATATGTCTTCGTGAAGAGTGTGGGATCAAGGGATCCAGGTTTGAAGCCTTTGCTCTTCGTGAAGTCTTTGATTGTATCATACCAAAGCGCGAGGAGCTTGTTTGAGGCCATATGATTGCTTTATTTAGCTTGTACACCATATCAGGATGTTTTGGATCTTCAAAGCCGGTGGTTGAGCGACATATACTTCTTCTTCAATCTTGCCGTTGAGAAATGCACTCTTCACATCCATTTGATAGAGCAAGATGTTGTGGTGGTTAGCATAGGCTAGTAGTATGCGAATGGCTTCAAGCCTAGCAACAGGAACAAATGTTTCATCAAAGTCAATTCCTTCAACTTGAGTATATCCTTGAGCCACAAGCCGTGCTTTGTTTCTGACAATTTGACCATGCTCATCTTGCTTGTTTCGATATATCCATTTGGTGCCAATAATGTTATGCTTGCGAGGGTCAGGACGCTTGACAAGTTCCCAAACATTATTCAGCTTGAACTGTTGAAGCTCTTCTTGCATAGCTTGAATCCATTCTGGTTCCATAAAAGTTTCAACAACTTTCTTGGGTTCTGATATTGACACAAAAGAAAAGTGCCCACAAAAATTTGCTAGCTGTGTTGCTCTTGAGCGAGTAAGCAGACCAGGTGCATTTATGCTATCGATTATCTTCTCAATCTGTACTTCATTTGCAACTCGAGGATGAACTGGACGGAGACTTTGCTCTTGCTGATCACTGTCATCATTGGGAGGATTGTCTTCAGGCTGAGCATTGTCTTCAGGTTGGTTAGGTGCAGAAATGATAAGTTCCTCTTCAGGTTGTGCTTCATTTGGCATGATTTCACCAATTCCCATCAGCTTGATAGATTACATTTGGGTGGAGCTTCGTCTAGTGTGCTTGGCAGGAACTCTCTTTGTGAACCATTGGTTTCATCAAATCGCACGCCTCTGATTTGACGATTTTGTAGAGATAGAGACCAAGACTCAGAAGAGTGTGAGTCCTTTCCAGAATCGAGCATGAAGCCTTCGTGAGCTTTGGGTTCAAATTTTGACTTGTGATGGGGATCCTTGATCCAGCACTTAGCCCCAAATACTCTGAAGTAACTGACATTTGGCTTCTTGCCAGTAAGGTGCTCATAAGAAGTCATGTTCAGAAGCTTATGGATATAAACACGGTTGATGACGTGACAAGCTGTATCAATGGCTTCAGGCCAGAACTTTCTTGGTGTCTTGTACTCGTCGAGCATCGTTCGAGCCGTGCCATTTTGCTGAGGTGTGTATGGAGCAGAGAACTCATGAGTGATTCCCATAGTATCCAGATAAAGATCAAGTCCGGTGTTCTTGAATTCAGTGCCATTATCACTTCTGATATGCTTGATCTTGACGCCATAATTGTTCATTGCTCAATTTGCGAAGCGTCTGAAGACATCTTGCACTTCAGTCTTGTAGAGAATTATGTGCACCCATGTGTATCTTGAGTAGTCATCAACAATGACGAAGCCATAGAGACAAGCAGTTGTTGTGAGGGTAGAGTACTGAGTAGGTCCAAACAAATCCATCTGTAACAGCTCGAATGGTTGAGAAGTCGTCATGATTGTCTTCGAGGGGTGCTTTACCCTAGTCATCTTTCCAGCTCCGCAGGCACCACACAAATGATCCTTCTTGAACTTGACACCTTCGATGCCTATGACATGCTTCTTCTTGGCGAGTGTGTGTAAGTTCCTCATGCCTGCATGCCCCAGCCTCCGATGCCAGAGCCAGCATTCTGAAGCTTTTGTGAGAAGACATACGACAAGGTGTGGACCTGCTGAGAAATCTACCATGTATAGATCATCTTTCCTATACCCTTCAAAGACTAGAGACTTGTCAGATTCCATTAGTACGAGGCAACGATATTTTCCGAATATCACAATCATGTTCAAGTCACAAAGCATTGAGACAGACATCAAGTTGAAACCAAGGGATTCAACAAGCATCACTTTATCCATGTGTTGATCCTTTGAGATTGCAACTCTACCTAGACCCAATACCTTGCTTTTACCAAAGGTCAAGAAATGTGATGTGACTCTTGTCCGATGGACGTAAGGTTGAGTCCATGAGAAGACTTCGATCACCAGTCATATGATTAGTGCATCCACTGTCCATAATCCATTCTGAAGCATGAGGTGTCATACCCTACAGTACAGTTAGGGGGATAGGCTTCACCAAGAGCATTGTGAAGCATAAACATTTGATAGGCAAGTGGATTATTGAAGCTTAAATCAAGATTAGGACTGATAGGATGAATGGCAAACGATTCAGGAACAAAATACATAGTGAGACCATTTGGGCATTTGATCTTGTGCCCTACAAGATGTCTTAGGTCCCCAGCAATAGCATCAGACGCCTTTGATTTTCGGCTGGAGACCCTTTCCTGCAAAAGAGAGTTAATTCTTCTTAATCACCCACATCTTCAGGGGTGGCTTAGAAGCAATGAGTCTAAGTGCAGCATCTAAGAAATTCGGCTTTGGAGCCCTAGCAAATAGCCTTGCAGGAGATGAATGATGCTCATATGAATAAGCAGAAAAGTTCTTAGTTCTATGAACATAGCGGTTTGAGGACACACGCTCATATTCATGAATTTGAGTACGGTTTCCCTGCAAAACATTGGCGTTAGGGTGACTCAGGTGAGTCCTCAGTCTGTATGAAGCCTTTGGACCATATGACACCTTAGGTCTGGGGTTTGTCTTCTTCCCAGGTGGTGTCATGATGACATTCACTGGAAGATTCTCAAGACAGCTTTTGGGAACCCAGATCTTCTTCATAGGCGGTCCATTCCTGCAGTTAGTACCAATATACCGGCAAACACTTCACCATTACGATTCTTGAACAGCTTATAGTTTGCATCAAAGGATTCATCAATGATAATAGGGTTAGCAGGTAAAGCCAGATAAGGTGGATGGATCCACTGAAGGTCCCTTTGCAAAGCAACTCCATGTGGTTTTGGGATACCGCTCGGGCTTCCAAAGAGGGAACCATCAACATTCATTTTCCTCTCGAACCCAACACCCTCTTTCCTAGGGTTTCGGTTCAGAATCTGCTCTTTGAGGACATCGCAGTGTCTCGATGCCCTTTCGGACTTTTATACATCCCTCGTTTCAAGCAATGTCTTCAACCTAGCATTTTCATCAAGAATAGCAAGGTGGTATCCTCCGTAGAGGGGTTAGTTACCACATTAGTAGTTGAAGACAATGCAACAGTAGCAGCAGTTGAACATTCATCAACAGAGGTAGCGATATCATGCTCAAGACATTTTAGACATGGTGGTTCAAATCCATCCTGAGCAGAACTGATCTGTTGAGCGCGAAGTGACTCGTTATATTTTTGAAGATCTTCATGAGCCGCTCTCAATTTTTCAAGCTCTTGCTTCCTTTGAAGATAATCATAGGAGAGCCTTTCATGAGTAGTTGAGAGCGTTTCATGATGACTTTCAAGTTTTTGGTACTTAGCATGAAGATTTTTAAATGTCTTCAACTAAGGACTGTGAACGTGTCATTTCCGCGTCCAACAGGTCATCGCTTTTGTCTAACAGTTTTTGAGTATGTTCCATAGCTCTTTGTTGTTCGGTTGCAATTTTAGCAAGTGTTTTGTAGCTGGGTTTGGATTCACAATCAGAGTCATCTTCACTTGATGTTTGAAAGTAAGCATCACGCGATTTTACCTTGGCACCGCCTGCCATGAAGCAGTAGGTGGGAGCAGGGTCGCCCTTGTCATCGCCTTGGCGTTGGTGTAGAAGTCATTGTCTTCAGTGTTGAAGATGGACTTGGCAACATAGGCTGTGGCTAAAGCCAGACTTGCAACGCCCGGGTCGGACTCCTCTTCAGACTCCACCTCCACCTCCTCAGAAGCAGACTTCTCCTCTGAATCCATTTCCTTGCCAACAAAATCACAAGCCTTGCCAGATGGGCTCTTCCTATGCGATGAAGGCTTTGATGAAGACTTGGAAGAAGACTTTGAAGATTTCTTCTTTTTCTTGTCATTGGATTCATATTCCTTTCTCTTCTTCTTCTTCTTATCATTGTCCCACTGTGGACACTCAGAGATATAGTGTCCAGTTTTCTTGCACTTGTGACAGGTTCTCTTCTTGTAGTCATGAGTGGAAGCTTCATCATTTCTTGAGCTGGATCGTGAAGACTTTGTGAAGCCTTTCTTCCTAGTGAACTTGGAACTTCTTCACAAGCATAGCAAGTTCCTTTCCAATGTCTTCGTGGATCATCGTAACCGCAATGATTCTTCTTCAGATGAGGAAACAACTTTTGCCTTCAAAGCGCGAAGTTCGGCCATAGTTGGGACCATAGATATCTCTTTTGTCGAAATTTGGAACTCATGTGTGTTGAGCCTCTCAAGTATATCAGACGGATCGAGTGTCTTGAAGTCGGACGTTCTTGTATCATGAGGGAAAGGGTGTCAAAAGAGCTGTCAAGTGATCTCAAGAGTGTCTTGACGATTTCATGCTTGGTGACCTCGGTGGGCGCCGAGAGCATGAAGCTCATTTGTGATGTCGGTGAGGCGATCAAACGTGAGCTGGACATTTTCATTGCCGCTTTCTCTTGAAGCGGTTGAAAAGGTTGCGAAGAACACCGATCCTTTGATCTCTCCGGGTTGAGACGCCTTTCGTTGACCTTGGATAGCCAGTCCCAGACTAGCTTCGACGTTTCCAGAGCAATCACACGGCCATACTGTCCTTTGGTCAGATGACAACAGATGATGTTCTTTGCAGTTGAGTCCAGTTGAATGAACTTCTTGACATCAGCAGGGGTGACACCTTCACCAGATTTAGGAACGCCGTTCTTGACGACATACCAGAGGTCGACATCAATGGCTTCAAGATGCATGCGCATCTTATTCTTCCAAAGAGGGATAGTCGGCCCATCGAACACGGGCAAGCAGCGGAGACTTTGATTATCCCTGCAGTCGACATAGCTAAAACTCCAGGTGGTTAAACCGAATCACACAGAACAAGGGAGTACCTTGCTCTGATAACAATTGAAAGTGCTAGTTATCGACTAGAGGGGGGGTGAATAGGCGATTTTTAGGAAAGTCTTCAAAACACGAATGTTTCTAGGACAAACAATAGAAATGACCTAATTGATATGCAGCGGAAGATAAACTACAACAAGCAAGCCATAGTCAAGTATGCAATACTGTGAACGGACAAGACTAATAGCAGCTATGTAGTAAGGATCAGGATGGAAGATAGTATGAAGCCAATCAACAAAAGTAGTCAACCAATGAAGTCAAACAGGTATGACAAAGAGGCAATGACTTCACGAAGACACACTCTAAGTAAAGGATGGAAGGGATAGAACCAGTCACTTGTTGAAGACACAGGATTTGTTGGACCAGTTCCAGTTGTTGTGACAACTGTACATCTGGTTAGGGAGGCTGAGATTCAACTCAGAAGACCGCGTCTTCACCTTATTCCCCTTGAGCTAAGGACACATAGTCCTCGCCCAATCACTCTGGTAAGTCTTCAAGGTAGACTTCAACCTTCACAGACGACGTTCACCGGCAATCCACAATGACTCTTGGATGCTCAGAACGCGACGCCTAACCGGGCCGGAGGATTCACAGTCCTCAAGTGTAATAAGTCTTCAGTCACATGCACAGAAAACTTGATGATGCCTAACACTCTTTGGCTCTGGGTGTTTTGGGCTTTGTCCTCGCAAGGATTTCTCGCTCTCAAAGGCTTCGAGGTGGGTTGCTCTCAAATGACAAAAGCCATGCACTAACTCTGAGCAGCCACCAATTTATGATGTAGGGGGTGGGCTATTTATAGCCACTAGGCAACCCGACCTGTTATGTCTGGAATGACCCTGGGTCACTAAGGAACTGACACGTGTTCCAACGGTCAGATTTCAAACACACATGGCAACTTTACTTGGGCTACAAGCAAAGCTGACTCATCCATCTCTGGATAAGTTTTGCTCTCATTGTCTTCGTCAAGACATAGGATTTGGGTTGAGCATCACTTCACCATTCCGACTATGATCACTTGGACCCCACTTAATAGTACGGTGGTTCCTACGACTCAACAAAGAAGAAAAGGAAACAATGAAACGACTACGCCTTTCAAGGCTCCATAGTCTTCAATCAATGTCTTCTCATGTCATAGTCTTCAATGTGAATATCTTCACATACCACCATTGTCGTCAATGTTTTCATACATTTTCAGGGGTCATCTCCGGTAGGTAAACCGAATCAATGAGGGACACTACCTGCGTTATCCTGCAATTCTCACAAACGCATTAGTCCCTCAACCACATTTGTCGTCAATACTCCAAAACCAACTGGGGGTGGCACTAGATGCACTTACAAAAGGACTGTTGAGAAAGCTGAATTGCTATTGAATAATATATTGAGTAATGATAATGATTGGACACTTCCTGAACCAACTCCTAAGCCAACTCCGAAGAAAAGGGGTATTCTATTTCTCAGTCCTGAAGATATGCAAGAGGCAAAAAAATCTATGAAATAAAAAGGTATTAAAGCTGAAGATGTTAAGAATTTACCACCTATTGAAGAAATACATGGTCTCGATAACCCGACACAAGTAGTAAAGGTAAATTCTCTCAATAGATTTGATGAAGGTGATATTCCTCGTAATAAGTCTGCTAGCCAATGCTTGTATGAGTTTGATAATTTTATTTTTAAACAAGATAACTTCAATGCTTATGTTGGTAGACAATTGAAACATAATGCTTATATGATTGAACACTTGAGTGATTATATGTCTAGAGTTAAAGGTGACCTTAAACTTATAAGCAAACATGCTTCTATGGTTACCACTCAAGTAGAAGAAGTGCTTAAAGCTCAAAATGATTTTCTCAATGAAATTAAATAATAGGAAAAATGATAATGTTGTTAGAGTTATGACTAGAGGCGGTAAAATGACTCAGGAACCTTTGTACCCTGAGGGCCACCCTAAGAGAGCTGAGCAAGATTCTCAGAGAACTAATGTTGATACACCCAGTCCTTCTAAGAGGAAGAAAAAGAAAAATGATAGGACTTTGCATGCTCCTAGTGAACCTGTTGTTGACACACCTGAGAATCCCAATGATATTTCTATTTCTAATGCTGAAACACAATATGGTGATGAACATGAACCTAGTGATAATGTTAATGATGATGTTCATGTTGATGCTCAACCTAGCAATGATAATGATGTAGAGATTGAACCCGCTGTTGATCTTGATAACCCACAATCAAAGAATCAACGTTATGATAAGAGAGACTTCGTTGCTAGGAAGCACGGTAAAGAAAGAGAACCATGGGTTGAGAAACCCATGCCTTTTCCTCCTAAACCATCCAAGAAAAAGGATGATGAGGATTTTGAGCGCTTTGGTAAAATGATTAGACCTATCTTTTTGCGTATGCGTTTGACTGATATGCTTAAAATGAATTATTATGCTAAGAATATGAAAGATATTGTTACAAATAAAAGAAAGATACCGAAAGCTGAAATTTCACCATGCTTGCCAATTATACTTTTAAAGGTGGAATATCAAAGAAACTAGGAGATCCAGGAGTACCAACTATACCATGCTCCATTAAAAGAAACTATGTTAAAACTGCTTTATGTGATCTTGGAGCCGGTGTTAGTGTTATGCCTCTCTCTTTATATCGTAGACTTGATTTGAATAAGTTGACACCTACTGAAATATCTTTGCAAATGGCCGATAAATCAACTGCTATACCTGTCGGTATTTGTGAGGATGTGCCTGTTGTGGTTGCAAACGTTACTATTTTAACGGACTTTGTTATTCTTGATATTCCCGAGGACGATAGTATGTTGATTATCCTTGGTGGACCCTTTTTGAATACTACAGGGGCTGTTATTGATTGCAACAAAGGCAATGTCACTTTTCACGTTAATGGTAATGAGCATACGGTACACTTTCCGAGGAAATAACCTCAAGTCCACAGTATCAATTCTATTGGAAAAATTTCGACGATTATTATTGGAGGTTTTGAATTTCCTCTTCCTACTGTCAAGAAGAAATATGATATTCTTATTATTGGGGATGTGCATATCCCCGTTGAGGTAACCTAGTGGTATTCGAAAATTCTTCGGTTTCATGTTATTCGGAAAGAGTTTGTTAACAAGACTTGATCAACCTTGTTAGTGGATTCCTTTTGATGAGCATGAGATGGATGAAGTTTGAAAGCACAACTCTCTGTACCCTCCTTTTACTTTCTATTAAGATTAAATAAAGCAAAAATAGTATTTTCTGTCTGTTTTCTGAATTATCCTTGCAATAAAAATACCCCGAAAATAAAAGTACTCCAAACGTCCTGAAAATGAAATATGATTTTTTGTAGAATATTTGAGAATATCTGGCATTGAGAACACACCAGGGGGCCCCACCATCTGGCCACGAGGGGATAGGGCACGCCCACCCCCTGGGGCGCCCCCTGCCTCGTGGGCCCCATGTGGACCCCCTCCACTTATTCCTCGCACTCCACTCGGCCTGCCTTCCTCCGTAAAAATCCTCCCATAGCTCAAACCCGTGTTCTAGCTCATCTTGCTGCCATTTTTGATCTCCATGCTCAAAGCTTCATTCACAAAACTGTTTTGGAGGATTGTTCTTTGGTATGTGACTCCTCCAATGGTCCAATTAGTTTTTGTTATAGTGCTTTATTTATTGCAAATTTTTGCTGCTTAGGTGACCCTGTTCTTGAGCTTGCATGTCAAATTTATGGGTTAATTATCCTTTTACCCTCAGTGGTGTCCGTGTGCTCAGTTTTGCCCTTAGATGCGAATTGTGCTCAGTTTTGCCCCTAGTCCGCAAGTGCATCGACTGCTCCGTGAACTCCGGCTGGCCCACAGTCAACCTTTTGATTCGACCCTTACAGGTGGGACCAGGCGGTAGAGACGGCCAATTCTATTCAGACTGTTGCACGCGTGGCATGTGGGATCTAGCAGAGAGCCATTGAGTAGAGAGCCGTTGCGGGTGTGCTATATAAGCGGGCGACACACAGCAGCGCTGACCACGGCGACAAAGAGCACGGCGGTGACCACAGCGAGGGAGAGAGAGCATGGCGGTGGGAAGCTAGCTGTGGAGGGTGCGGCGGTGTTGATATCCCCTTCGGCTCCGAGCTCCATGTCTTCCTCAAGCTCCCGCGCCACCTCACGGATGCAGAGTCGGGCGCGTGTGGACATGCTTGTCTTCGTCTGTCCGTGATGCCGGGCGGGCGTTGTTCGGAGGGTTTCTCACACAGCGAGGAACCAGAATCGTCTGTTCTACGTGTGCAGCGAGAATGGGGTAAGAATCAGGGCAATTGCACCATTTTCGTGGTCGGGATCTTTGAGCAATGGGTTGATTTTCTTGGTGTTCATGCAGGTGACATGCTTCTTCCTTTGGGTCAATGCTCTGGCCAAGACTCTGATGAATGAACTGCAAGAAGAGCATGAAGAATGGTTGTGCAAGCTGCCACGAACGACAGTGGCCGCAGCACGAGCTCCGTAAGAAGAGATAGAGGGTAAAGCACACACTGACAAAGAGCTAGCTGTTGAGCTTAGGATGTTGAAGAAGAAGGTTAGGAAGCTTGAAGATCGAGCACTACCAATACCCATTTGCAATTACTTTTTGGCATTTGTAGGTATGGTAATCGCACTGGTTGTAATGTTGAAAATGTATGGAAAGGCATGAATTATGGAGGAATTTGCAAGCTTGAAATTGTATGAGAAATTCACCTAGTTTAAATGTTGGTCAAAGTTGTTTAAATGTTGAAAAAAAGAGAAGAAGTGACCAACATTTAAATATGTTGAAAAAAGGGAGAAGAAATGAGGAATTCAGAAACTTTTGATCAATGAAATGCAGCTCTACTGCTCGCCTTTTCTGTCAAAAAGAAAGGTTCCTCTGTGGGCCAAATTCAGAGCGTAGAGCCAAGTGCAGGCTAGACTAATGGGCCAACTACATCCAGTTAGGCCCATTCGGGGGTTCTCTTGCGTGTTTTTCTGTTTTCTGTTCTGATTTAATTTAGGCAGTAATTTTTTTGTGGAAGCTAATTGAATTATTCCAGAGCTAAACAATTAAGGTTAGAATTTTTTTTGGAGTTGTTAAATATTTAATAGCAATTTAATTACTCCAATTCAAATACACCGTGATTTAAATCAAAGACCAAAATGTCATGGAAAATGTGCCTCAGCTCTGGTAGAGGTTTACACCTGGTGCCAAAATAAATGAACATTTTTTAAGGGCATTACATTGAGAAAAAAATAATTTGTCTAAAAAATGAAGGGTGGAAAATGCACACAAAATTGGTGCGGCTGGGGACTCGAACCCAGGACCGCGTGGGTTGGTGGCATTTAGTGCTGCGCTGCTAACCGCTAGGACAGATGGAAAGACTTTGACATGGGTAGGGAAGGAAGGTATACATAGTTAGACCGTGAATATTTTGCACTGAAATTTTGGAGGGTTGGAAACGTATGTTTGCACTGCCACATGATTTTGGTTAGAGTGGCACTTGGTTTAGGGTTAGAGTGGCACTTGTATGTTCATGACTTGTTTTTCATTAACTTTTTTTTGCATGTTAGTTCATGACTTGTTTTTTTTAATTTGCATGTTAGAGGTTTTCATGTTAATTCATGACTTGTTTTTCATTAACTTGTTTTTTTGCATGTTAGTTCATGACTTGTTCATGACATGATTCTGGTAGAGGTTTTCATTAATTCGCATGTTAGTTCATGACTTTTTTTTGAATGAAAGAGAGGGCTTCTCACCCCCTCCGATTTTCATTAATGAAAACCACAAGTTCTCGAACTTCATGACTTGGATTAGGAAAGAAATGATATGTTTGGGCACGAACATTTTTTAACACACATAATAAACCCTAATGACTTAGATAAGATGCAACACACCGTACCCTTACATTAAGCAATAATAATAAGTTCACGGAGACATGATGAAACATGACACGACACGACATAGAAAAGCAACAAAATAAAAAGGAAACATGACGAGCTTGACTCTGGGCATGACCATCTTCATCTTCACCTGCTTCTTCCACCTTGGCCGCGCACCCCTTCAACACCGTCTTCAACTTCACACCTCCTCCTCCTCATCGTAGGGAAGGGAGTGAATTTGGCCTGGAGTGGGGAAGATGCTCCTGTAGTTGGCGTAGATGTTGTACATGGTGAAGAAGAAGGCCTCGCAGCCGCACCAAAAGACTTGGCCGAGGAGCTCGCGCACGTCAAACGGGTTGGTGGAGGTGACCGTGAGCAGTAGGAGGATGTCGCCGCGGTCACGAACCTCGTTGAGGGTGAATATCCTCGGCGAGCCCCGTGGGAGGTGGGCATAGCCGGCTCTGAGGAAGGCGCGGGTGAGTTCGACGGAACCCCTCCACCTTGAAATATCCCACACACGGAGATCCCTCTCCACGAGCACGCCACGGTGGGTAGCGTAGCTCTGGCATGACAGGCGGACGGTTGAAGGTCGGCCCGTTGAACTGCATCTTCACTTGGTCTCGCTTGGGGAGGGCTCGGTCGCTTGGGTGTTTGAAGTTGGAGAGAATGGATCGGATCTGGCTTGTAGGTGGGAGAGGAAGAGAGGCACCCCATTTATAGGCCTATGGGTGGGAGAGGAAGAGAGAAAGGATGAGAACGGTGCATGTGTGAATCCGGATGCGTGTGTGTATCCGTTACGTTTTGCACCCTTTAATTTTTAGACAAAAACGATGCATGGGGCGCGTGCGTGCATATGAATCACTGCATAGCTCTTTGACCGGGCCCGTGCATCTGACTCGCTGCCGTAATCTGAACCACTACCATAATGCCTAACTCTGAATCAATACGTAGCTCGCCTCGCTCGCCTCGCTCGCATGCATGCACGCCCGCATGCAAACCCACGTCGTCCCATGCATGCATGCCTGGAAAGGCTGAGACGGGCTATTTACTGCGGTCTTAGGCCCAGACAACGAGACGGCCCAACGGTCCATCCAGCGCGCCCGCTGTTTGTTTTAAAAAATAATCTCCCAGCCGATCAGATTGCATCTCGCGGATCGACCCCCTCCTCCTCGCAGATTCCTTCTAGAAGGGTTAGATCGATGGCCCTTGATCGCCGCTAGGGTTAGATGGACGGTCCTTGTTCAGTGCTAGGGTTAGAGGGGTTTGGGAGGGGTTTCGAGCAGTCAAAGCTATGTTTGACCAGATTTCAAATGAGCATAATAAATTAAATAAAAATCAAAAAAATGAAAAACCTGCGCACATAGTCTTCTTATGTCATATACTAGCGATTTAAGTTGATAACCAAGGTTTACATACATTTAAACGATAAGTTCATGTGTATTATGTGATATCTCGAGTATCTCAAACTCTCTTGTATGAAGTGAAGAGAAGTGTTTTGGGGAAATGAACATGAAAATTTCAAAAAACTCACCACAGCTTCATTTTGGAGTGACTAAGAAGGACCCAGGCTTAGTCTTTCATTTTGATGTTTTAGACTTGTTTAAATCTTGGTCAAAGTTAAGTTTGACCAGAATTCAAATGAGCAAAACAAATTTAAAAAAAAAAGGAAAAACCATGTGCTCATTCAAACATCATCCAATAGATTTAAACATCATGTCAAACATAGTTCTAACATAGGTCCAACGGAAATACAACATTATTCATAATGTTTCATAATTATTCATAAATAGCATTGGGGCTTCTGTCTGTTCCTTGAGCTTCTTGCCATCACTTTGCTCCTCGTGCACCTTGTGCTCATTGCATCTTCTCTTCTCCTCTTGGTTGTCGGTACCTTGCGCGTCTTCTTCAAACCTACCATAGAGCTGTGCAAAACATAAAGGTAGGGTAATGAGATCATGTCAAGTGATAAATGTACAGTAGTATTTGACCCTTGCAAGATTTACATACCTAACCGAACTCAGAACAACAGAAGGTTGGTCACCATTTGGAGCCTCACTTGGATGATCATTTGGAGCCTCACTTGGATCACCATTTGGAGCCTCACTTGGATCCCCATGATCACCATATGGAGCCTCACTTGGATCACCATTTGGAGCCTCACTTGAATCATTATTCGGAGGATATTTTGGATCAGCATCAAAATCATGCGACTGTTGACCATCATCATTTGGAACCTCGTCAAAATCCTCATCTGATGCAACCGGCTGTTGACCATCATTTTCATCATCTGTTGGGGCAACCGGTTGCTGACCAAGATTTTCATCGAAGCCTTCATCGAAACTCTCTCCGAACGCTGGATCTACTGTGTTATCACAATACTTACCAAAATGACCAGACCCACCACACCTTGTGCACTTACGCTTCCTCGCTCCAAGTCCAGCTCCTTCGCTGTGAGGTCTGATTCAACTCTTCCTTGGTCTACGTGCTGCTCTCTTCAGAACTGGAGTGCAAAGCTTGAATCCATGGTCCACCATGTCCCATTGTTGTGTTCCCTCCATAGCAGGCAAGGCATAAGCATATGTGGCTTTGAACCTTGCAACAGAGTAGTAATCATGCACATACTGTTGTATGTTCCCTCCTGGACCTGGGAGAGAAGTGATGAAAAACACGACATGAATGCATGGCAACCCAGTTATCTCCCATTGCCTACAACTGCAAGTTCTAGCTTCTAAATCCACTGGATATCTCCATTCCCTCTTCTCTTTATCCAAATATGATATCTCTGCTGTGGTGTAAGTGCATCTAGTGCCCCTTAGTGATTTTGGTGTATTGAAGACTTACAGGTTAAGGGACTAATGTGTTTTTGAGTGTACAAAGGTCTATAAGTCTATGAGGAGTTTGATATTTACAGTGAAAGTCGACCCCTAAAAATGAAGTTCTTCGACTGAAGACTTTGTTATTCTGAAGACTTTGAAAGAGAACAAATTGGTGTGACCTTGAAGACTTGGTACTCATTTGAGGAACATGAAGCGTGAAGACTTTTGTTTTCGTAGTTTCGTTTTCTCTATCTTGAGTCATAGGAAACACCGTACTGTTAAAGGGGGTCGAGGAAATACTAAGGAAAAATTTCCATGTGATGCTCAACTCAAAATCCTACACCTACCAAATCCTTCGAGTGAAGCCACTCGAAATCTCATCTGATTCGATCAATTTCTTCAAAGGAGAGAGACGAAGTTCTTCCGTCGCCGAGGAATTTGTTCGACCGAGGAGTTAGGAATTCGCCAAAGGCGGATTGCCTACACAAAGGAGGAACATGATAGCCCCGAGGAATTTGAGAGTCAAATTTCCGACCGCTGTTGTATACGCGCCAGCTGTCCCAAAATATCTTATCCACCTAACGGTCATATCATTGAAGGGCATTTATGTCTTATCATGTCGGGTTGCTCCCTAGGCTATAAATAGCCGCCCCCTACAACCACTAGCTGGTTGGCTGCTCCGAGAGAAACTGACACTTGTAATTTGAGAGCATCCCATCCTCCGAGGACTTTGAGCGAAAATCATCGAGTGAGGAAAAACCCAAACCCAAACACCTACAAACCCAAAGTGATTGAGCATCACTGAAGAGATTGATCCTGCATGGATCCGATGCTTGTTACCTTTGAAGACTGTGCTTCTTCCAGACGGTTAGGCATCATGGTCTAGAGCATCCAAGAGGAATTGTGGATCGCCGAGTGACCGAAGTCTGTGAAGGTTTGGAAGTCGCTCAAGACTTACCACGAGTGATTGGACAAGATCCGTGTGACCTTAGTTCAAGGAGAATACGGTGAGGACTTGGTGTCCCGAGCTGCATGCTCGGCCGATCGGGTGTCCGGGACTGTGTCCTCGAGTTTAAATACTCAGCCACTCCAACTAGACGCATAACCGAGACAGCAGTTGGAACTAGTCTACCAAATCATTGTCTTCACCAACCTTATCGGTTCTATTTCCTCAACTCATTCATTTCCTCATTCTTGTGTTGATTGTTTGTTCATATCTGTGTTTGAAGACTTTGATCAAGACTTTCTCAATTTCCTCAGTTCAATTTCTTCACCGCTTTGTCTTCATCTTGTGTTATCCTGTGTTTACGCTTTACGTACTGCATGGCGTGTCTTCATTTCATCATGATGACCATGCCCGTATTCTGTTATGCTTACTTCTGAGTACTTATTCCGCTGCAAGTAGTTCTTCGCTAAGGAATTTCCTCACCGGCAAATTCCTCAGTGACGAATTCATAAAAATCGCCTATTCACCCCCCCTCTAGTCGATATAACGCACTTTCAATTGGTATCAGAGCAAGGTACTCCCTTGTTCTGTGTGATTTTGGTTTAACCACCTGGAGTTTAGTTATGTCGACCATAGGTATGAAGAAAGTGACATGCCCTATCTTTGACGGTCATGATTATCCCAAGTGGAAGGCCATGATGAGGAAGCGCCTCATGGCAATGAACAGCGAGTTGTGGACCGTCACTGAGATTGGTCTTACCAATCTATGCAAGAAGGCGGGCGCTGATGACATTCGCAAGTACACTCGACTTGACATCATGGCGAAGGACATCATCTGTTCCTGCCTATCCAGAGATGAATTCAAAGCATTATGCATCTTTGCAATGCAAAGCTTATCCGGGACCGAATCTCTGAAGTCTATGAAGGTCATCGAACTTGTCATAATCCCTGGTTTGAGGATTTCAAAGAATCACTCAAAACGATGACTTTCGAACCAGAATCATCATCTTCTGCACCATGTCTCATGGCAAAAGGTGCTCAGGTAACCGAATGTTCCTCATCTGAGTCTAGTGATGATGAATATGATGATGATTTTGAACCTAGCTATACCAAGCTTGTTTGTATTGCCACCAAACAACAACATTCCTTGGAAAAGGTTCAAAACATGTTAGGTAAAAGTGATGATATGTTGAGTGAAGAAATGGATCGCACTAAAGCCCTGACTGAAAATCTTCAGAGACTTCAGTCTAGGTTTGACAGCCTTCAAGGTCATCATAACACTCTCTTTTCTGATCATGATAAGCTTTCTTATGAATTTCTTCAAAGAAAGCAAGATCTTGAGAAGCTAAGAGTGAGTTATGAAGATCTTCAGAAGGAGCGCGATTCATTGCTAGCTCAACAAATCAGCGCTTCTCAAGAAGAATTTGTTCCTCCATGCTTAAAGTGCATTGAACGTGAATCTGCTAATTCTTCACCTGAATGTTCAAATGCTTCAACTATTACAAATTCTTCAACTGCCTCTGCTATCACTAATTCCTCATCTGAGGACATTGCTAGTATCACTTACAATGCAGGGCTGAAGGAATTGTACATGACAGGCATGTACAAAAGCCTCAAAGGGCATCAGACTCTTTGTGATGTGCTTAAAAAGTAGATCCTTAACATAAACCCTAGGAAATAGGGTATTGCCTTTGAGAGGAAACTCAATGATGATGGAACATATTGGAAGCCTGAGCAGTACCCCAAAACCTCATGGGTTGCTGCAAAGGGACCTCCAGTTGATCCATCTAACTTATCTGGCTTTACATGTGAATCTCCTCATTCTTCTGATGAGTCATTTGACTCCAACTATAAATTGTTCAAAAATCAGAATGGTGAAGTATTTGCTAGATATGTTGGCACTAACTGCAGGAACGGTTCTCCTATGAAGAAAATCTGGGTTCCCAAGAAGTGCCTTGAAAGTCTTCGTGTGAATGTCCTCATGACACCACCTGTGAAGAATAGGAACCTCAGATCAAACTCTTCATATGGACCAAATTCTTCATATGGATCCAAGTCCTCATACGGACCAAATTCCTCACGTGGATCAAATTCCTCAAAAGGATCAAAGTCCTCATATGATTATCATCGTGCTAACAACTCTGTTTCACAGGATAGAGCTAAGGGCTATGAATATGTGCATTATTCTTCAAACCAATATGTTCATAAGTCCTCGAAGAATTTCTCTGCTTATTCATATGCTTACCCTAACCCCTCTTATGTGAAACAACATGGATTGGCTTCTATGACACCAGTCTCATATGGAGCTCAGAGAGTGATGAACTCTTTGCCACCCCTTCAGATGTGGGTGGTGAAGAAAAAGAACTAATCTCTTCTGCGAGGGTCAGGTCTCGGGCGTGCTTTAACGTCTCAAGAATTAGTGGGGGCCTGACAAAAATGCTCGAAAGGACGCAGGCTAATCATGAAGAAATGAACTTTCATTTCACACGTCCTCATCTTGCTATATCTATTTTATCGCTTGATGAAATTCATCCGATGAAATTGATATCATATTCTTCACTGATGAAGTATATGAGTTCGTAAGTTGCACTAATTCATCTGCATGATGATCAACCCAAAGCCAATGAGTGGGTCCTCGATAGTGGATGTACAAATCACATGACTGGTGACAAGAATCTATTGATGGATGCTCCCTTATCACCGTCACATCTGAAGCATATCATCTTTGCTGACAAAGGAAAAAGTCAGGTATTGGGTCTAGGTAAGGTTGCGATCTCTAAGGACATAAACATGGACAAAGTCATGCTTGTTGGGTCCTTAGGATACAACCTCATGTCAGTCTCAATGCTTTGTGATCTTGATATGGTTGTTGTCTTTGGCAAGTATCGTTGTGTTGTGATTATGGAAGATGACAATCCAAAGTCTTCGAAGGCTTTAGGAGAGGAGATTTGTATATGATTTATCTACAGGACCACAACCAGTTGTGTGCCTACTTGCAAAAGCTTCAGAAGGCTGGCTATGGCATCGACAACTTGGTCACGCAAGCATGAGGAATTTGCACACGCTTGCGAATAAGAAGCATGTCATTGGCATTGAGAACGTCAAATTCCTCAAGGATCACTTGTGTGGAGCCTGTGAAGCTGGGAAAATGACCAAGGCCAAGCATCCAGCGAAGACTATCATGACCACTACTCGGCCATTCGAATTGCTTCACATGGACCTCTTTGGTCCTAATCATTACTCAGCAGTCACTAATGATGCATCTCTATATGGCTTTGTTATTGTTGAAGATTACTCTCGTTACACATGGATACACATTGTCACTTACAAACATGAAGTGCAGGAAGTCTTCAAACAATTTTCCTCGAGGGCTTCAACCAACTTTGGTGTGAAGATCAAGCACATCAGGAGTGACAATGGAACTGAGTTCAAGAATTCCGGTCTTGATGACTATCTTGATGAACTTGGTATTACTCATGAGTTATCTGCTCCTTATACTCCTCAAAGAAAATGGCGTCGTGGGAGCGCAAGAACAGAACCCTTGTTGAGATGGCTCGCACTATGCTTGATGAATACAAAATGCCTCGTCTGCTTTTGGATTGATGCAATTGATACCGCGTGCCACATCATCAACAGAGTTTATCTTCACAAATTCTTCAAGAAGACTGCCTATGAACTCCTCAACGACAAGAAACCCAATGTGAGTTATTTCAAAGTCTTGATTGCTAAATGTTGGATTAGAGATCCTCATCACAATGCTAAATTTGCACCGAAAGCACATGAAGGTTTTATGCTTGGTTACGAAAGTTCTCAGACACCTACTGAGTCTTCAACAACGTTCTTCACAAGGTTGTTGAAACTGTAGATGTGCGATTCGATGAAACTAATGGCTCACAAAGAGAGCACCTACCTTATGTGATAGATGAACCGGCACCGAGGAATCTATCAAGTTCAAGGCGATCGAGGATGTCATTCCCTCTTGAAGAATCTGTCAAGAATTCATTCCAGAACGTGAAGAACATGGAGCTAATGCACCAAGATAATGTCAAGAAAATGGTGTCAAGAAAATCTTGATGAAATTCCTCGGCGACAACCAGCTCATCCTCGCGTTGCAAAAGAAGTGCAAGTTGAAAAGATCATCGATGACATTGAAGCACCAGGTCCTCTCACACGCTCAAAAGCTTCACATTTATCTAACTTTTGTGGGCACTATGTTTGTGTCTCTATCACAGAGCCCACTAAGGTAGATGAAGCATTTCTGGAGCCTGGGTGGATTCAGGCTATGCAAGAAGAATTACATCAGTTCGAACTCAACAACGTCTGGGAACTGGTCAAACGTCGAGATCCTCGCAAGCATAATATCATTGGCACAAAGTGGATCTACCGCAATAAACAAGATGAAAATGGCCTTGTGGTGAGGAATAAGGTACGACTTGTAGCTCAAGGCTACACACAGGTTGAAGGAATTGATTTCGATGAAACTTTTGCACCTGTTGCTAGACTTGAGGCTATTCGCATATTACTTGCTTATGCTAACCATCATGATATCACTTTATATCAAATGGATGTGAAAAGTGCATTCCTCAATGGTAAGCTTGAGGAAGAAGTATATGTTGCTCAACCCCCAGGTTTTGAAGATCCAAAGAATCCTTACAAAGTCTTCAGACTCAACAAGGCCCTCTATGGCCTCAAGCAGGCCCCTCGGGCGTGGTATGATACTTTGAAGGAATTCTTCATGAAGAATGGCTTCACACCCGGTTCACTCGACCCTACTCTCTTTACTAAATCTTATGATGGTGAACTGTTTGTGTGCCAAATATACGTTGATGATATTATCTTTGGCTGTACTGACCAATGTTATAGTGATGAATTTGCCTATATGATGAGTGAAGAATATCAAATGTCTATGATGGGAGAGTTTAAATTCTTATTAGGTCTTCAAATTCGTCAACAAATAAGAATGGCATATTCATATCTCGGGAGAAATACCTCAAAGATGTTACGAGGAAATTCGGCATGCAAGATTGCAAAGGCGTCAAAATTCCTATGCCCACAAATGGCCATCTATGCACTGATGAAAATGGT
This sequence comes from Aegilops bicornis, assembly GCA_021605145.1. Taxonomy (NCBI): domain Eukaryota; kingdom Viridiplantae; phylum Streptophyta; class Magnoliopsida; order Poales; family Poaceae; genus Aegilops; species Aegilops bicornis. The sequence continues at coordinate 356,087,689 of CM038675.1, read as the reverse complement.
ATTGACTTCGATCACAAGGTATACCACTCCATCATTGGTTCTTTATTGTATTTATCTGCATCTAGGCCAGATATAATGCTTAGTGTTTGCATGTGTGCCCGATTTCAAGCTACACCAAAGGAATCACACCATAAGGCTGTGAAGCATATTCTTCGATATCTAGCTCACACACCAACACTAGGATTATGGTACCCCAAGGGCTCTTCTTTTGACCTCATTGGATATTCTGACTCTGACTATGCTGGTGATCGTGTGGACCGCAAGTCAACATCTGGTACTTGTCATTTCCTCGAACGATCTTTGGTCTGTTGGTCCTCGAAGAAACAGAACTGCGTATCACTGTCTACTGCGGAAGCTGAGTACATTGCTGCTGGTTCTTGCTGTGCTCAATTGCTGTGGATGAAGCAAACTCTCAAGGACTACGGCATCAACGTGAAGAATGTGCCTATCTACTGTGACAATGAGAGTGCCATCAAGATTGCTCACAACCCAGTTCAGCACTCGAAGACAAAGGACATTCAGATTCGTCACCATTTTCTTCGCGATCATGTGTTGAAGGGCGACATCTTTATTGATCATGTGAAGACTGAAGAACAGCTAGCTGATATCTTCACAAAGCCCTTGGATGAGAAGAGATTTAGCAAGTTGCGGTGTGAGCTAAATATCTTAGAATCTTCGAATGTTCTTTGAAAAGGACACACATCCTGACACTTATGCAAAACTGATGACTTAGATGTGCAACACATGAAGAAAGGTTTTTCTTCAATCAATGAAGAATAACACTCTAAGTGTGAAGAAATTAATGAAGAATTTGATTCTCGTAACCCTAAGACAATTGTACGCTGTGTCTGAAATCATCATTCTTATACGGTGGGTCACGCCACCACCAAAGTTGAAAATCTTCAATTTGAGTTTTTCCTCAGTTTTGAAATTCTTCAGTTTTTCAAATTCTTCAACTTTGCAAAATCTTCACTGTTTCCGTTGTCTTTCTTCATTGGATATATATGGGTTTATGTCCTCTACAGCATTCACTTATGGCTATTTCTTCAAGTTGCTTTTTCTGCTAAGTGAATGTGATCGGACCCTTCCCCCTCTATGCTATACTCAACCCAATCTATTCACAAATTCTTCATGTGTGTTCTATTTGAAACTCGTTCAAAATCTTCACTGTGTCCTTGTCAGCTGAAGAAATTGCGAACGGAACTTTTAACTTATCTTATCCAAATTTTCGGCTTTGCCGCTCAAACCGTTCCGTATCCCACAATAGACTTATCTATTCACCCACGATCTAACACGATCTCCACTTTTCAGTACGTGGGTGACACATGTCAAGCGAATGAGAAGGGTCAGGGGCACGTTCGTCCTAAATCTTCGGGCGAACAGTTTTTCACTGCGACTATAAAGACCCCCTCTCCCCTTCCTCACTTCCTTTACTCCGCTCGACCGCTCTCTCTCTCTCTCTCTCTCTCTCTCTCTCTCTCTCTCTCTCGCTCGAGCTTCTCAAACCCTAGCGCCGCCGCTACTCCATCGTCGCCGGTGAGGAAGAGCTTCACTGCCTCGACCTCGTCGCCATCAGATCGCACAAGGCCGTCGAAAATCTTCACTCCGCCGCCGCCGTAGTTGTCTTCCTCGGCCGAAGTTAGGGCGTGGAAGATCTGAATCGACGAGCTTCAAATCTACACTTCTCGGTTAAATTCGTCGTGTTCTTCATCCAGGGTAATTAAAAGTTACTTTTACTGCCCTCTTTGATTCAAATTTTCTCTTCAAAATCTTCAAAGGTGTTTTATTCTTCAAATCCTCACACACAAAACACCTCACTAGTCATCTGTTCTTGATTCGTTTCTCTAAGCATCATTTTTCTTCAAGATTCCTTAATTGTGTGGATCTTCGATCTATATAACTCTGGAACCTAAGACAAAGAACGCTTAGTGAAATTCTTCAAGGCTCATCTGGTCAAATTCCTCAAACTTGTTCTTTTTGAAAAACCTTCTGAGAACGCATATGACCTCTCCAAATTCCTCGCAACTATACTCTGTTCACAGGTACTCATGTCCACTGCTGAATCACTAGGTTCTCATCAGCTTAACTCATTTGCAGCGTTCCTCGAAGAAAAGTTGCATACTTCTTCAGAGAATTCAATTGTTCAAATTCCTCAACTGAAGAATATGGCAGACGGTAAGAAGCCACAGAAAGGAGGAAAGAGGCCTGAGGTCATGACTGCTTTTGAAATACCTGAGGACATCTATGCTGACTATTGCACACCTGATGAGGCCAAGTTCGGAAAGGAGAACAAAAATCAGCACAAGGTGCGCATACAGAGGATTGAAAGGAGATGGGCAAGAGAATGGAGGGAGTACAGGTATGTTACTCCAAAGTATATGAAGAAATTCGCACTAAATCCTCCATGCCCAAGAGCTCCATTGGCACCTGGCCAAGAAGTCGACCCCACCAAAGCATCAAGCGTGGTGAGGATTTTCTGAAGAATGGGCCAAACACCAAGCCAAGTTGGCTAGACAAGCCAAAGAAGCGGTGAGGAAATTCAATGAAGACTCGCCATCTGCTGCGCCACTAAGGCCTCTGTCAAGCCTAGGAAATCAATGGCAAAGAAGCCCGCCAGACAAGCCAAGTGCTTCACCAACATTGCCCTCACGGCCAAATTCCTCAAAGAATGCCCTCACGGCCAGATTCTTCAAAGCCCTCACGGCCAGTTCCTCATGCTGCTCCTACTCCTCCAAAATCCTCAGATCCTCCTCCAAAGTCCTCAGCTGCTCCGGCAAAGTCCTCAGCACCTATGCATCTGGCCACGTGCCAAAGGACTGCAGGCATCTCTATTGCCTCTGTGTCTCAGCGAGTTCCTCAGCTGCACCAAATTCTTCATCAGGCCTCACACTGCTGAAGACAAAGGCAACGGCTGGTCGAGGTCCTCGGCCAAGTCCGAAGAAGAAACAGGTTGCCTTCCAAGTGCCATCTGACGATGAAGCTGATGATGATGAACTTGCAGAAATCATCAGAGATGCATAAGAAAGGGCCGCTAGAGCCAAAGGCACACCTGTGCCACTCCTTTTGGATCCAAGGGCGATCCTCGATTACATTGATCTCTGGCACAAGGATCCAGACACCCCTATGCCTGATTTTCATTTGACTCGGTCAAAGTCACATCTTGACCCATTTCATCATCAAGAGAAATGGAAATTTGAGAAGGCTAGGCAGATCAAGAAGGCTCAGTTCAGGAAAGAGAAATTCCTGAGGAAAAACGTTGTCAAAATGACAACTAATGAACTCCTCAAGATCCAGTCTAAAATCAAAGCCCTCAGCGATGACTTCGATGCTTATTATGCCGATTGGCAAGGAGCCAAAGTCGGATTTGTCAACCTGACTAAGAAGTTCACCAATGTTGCAGCTCCAACGCAACAAGAAGTTCCTCAGGCTGGAGCCTCTGCTCAGCCTACTGAAGAACATGCCAAAGATCACGATGATTTTCAGCCTGCTGAAGAAAATGCTAGTTCCAGGGCTGATGACTCCATTCCAGCCGCTGAAGAAATTGCCAGGGCATCCACTAGTGGTGCGCCTGAAGAAACTAAACAAGTCAGGGCAACTGGATCAGTTGCGCCTGAGGAAATTCAAACAAGTTCCTCAGCTCCTCCCGCACCTACACCAACTCCTATCCTTCCATCTGCATCAGATGTGAAGAAGACCAAGGCTGCAGAGCGAGCTGCAGTGAAGAAAAGGAAAGCATCAGTTGCTTCAGAATCTTCAGCTCCAAAGAAGATGAAGCCTATGACAAGCTCGTTTGAAAATCCGATTGATGCTATTCCAATTTCCACCATGCCATCAAAGGACCTTGTTCCTTTTGGTGAAGAATATGTGATCCCTAGCGGATCTGATGAAGAAAATCATTCTGCTGCTTCGTCACCTGCAGATTGATGAAGAAATTGAAGTGGATGCAATCCCTTCACCACATGTTGTTTCCTCGCCAATGCCTCAGTTCACAGCTGAAGAGGCCGGCGTTGAAGAAATTGAAGATGAAGACGTGGATATTGGATGCACTACGCCTGTGATGAATGATGACTTTTGGGAAAGTCAGCATCCCAATTCTCCACTCTTCACCCCAATACAACAAATACCTCGGTCCCTGCACCAACCGTTCAACAGGGCTCAAGAAACTCATCCCACCTAAATGCATGCATGAAGAAATTCCAGCCACTAGTCTTTGAAGAACCTGCTTCGCTGATCCTTTGAACATGCAGATCGCAAATGAAGAGGAAGCGGAAAATCCTCACTGATGAACACGAGATTGCGATTCACGAGGTAGTGATGCAACTCAACGACACTCCTCTGCCAAAACCAAAGGATCCATTCTCACGCAAGCAAAAGTTCAAGGCTGAAGACTTCTTTGGCGAGCATGTTTTCTTCAATCGACATACAACCCATATGACTCTGCTTTCGCATAAGGAAGAGGCGTTTCTGGACTGCTAGTCAAGCCAACTTTTATTCCTCTGTGCTATTCGACAAAGACAAAGTCTTCGATCATGCACACATTCCTCACATGGACATGGAATCTCTGCCAGGCTTCGAGCCAGTCCTCAGTGGTCTTCATGATGCTGGATTGCTAAATTTCTGCACTGACATCTGTGATTGGAATGAAGAACTCATTCTTCAATTCTATGTGATGTTGCACATCACAGGAAATTCTGAAGATGTGAACTCATGGGTGCTGGACTGGATGTTAGAAAATACTCACTACAAGGCACCAGCAACTGAATTGCTTCGTGCCCTCCCACTCAGTCCTCCCCTTGATGGTGTTCGTTGCACCTACAACGAACTGAGCTTAAATCATTACATGCAAGTGCCGATGAAGCCTTTGAAGCTGTGGCAGGCCTCGAACCAAATTCCTCGTCAAGGAATTACTATATGTGTCTCGGACTGTCTACTGCATTCTGACAAAGACAATGAGTCCTATCAAAGGCCATGACTCAAATGATGAAGAAGTCGTTGGCATCATGAAGAATATGCTCTTCAATATCATTCATGGTGTTCCCGTCAACTTCCATGATTTCTTCATGAGGACTCTGGCGAATATTGCGATGTCACCATTTGAGCTGAAGCCTTATGCACCATGGATTATGAGGTTCATCAGGACAAGGACTTCACTCAATTACAAGGCTGATACTCTGAACCACTTCAGCTACTTGCCTCCAATTGAAGTCCTCAAACGGACATTTTCCTCACCTGATGACAAAGGCAAGGCAACTGTTGTGATAGATGAAGGCATTCATCCATTGGATGGTCAATTTCGCAAGGCTGCATCCTACTCCACCAATGATGACTCTGCCACACATGACTCTACCGCCAACAACTCTGCCAAGCAAAATCCTCAAGCCACAGCACCTGTGGTGATGGTGATCATGAGTTACTCCTCAATCTTCATCGAAAGTTGATTGCAATCATAAATGGGTCAAGCGTCGGTTTGGTTCAATTCTTCACAACATGACCTCAACACACAATGCGGTGAAGAAAAACCAATACTACCTCCATGAAACCTTCAACCATACAGGCTGTTCTATCTCATGTCTACAGCGCAGAAGATCTGAAGAAAATGGGTCTCAAGGAAGAATTTGACTGGTCTGCACCTCCACCAAAGAAATTCAAGAAGGTCAAGGTTCCTTCCTTGGTGGCTAGCTCCTATTCTTCTTCGCGCGACACTGATGAAAATGAAGACTTGGACGACACTGCGGCAGGTCCTACTACGACAGCCGACCCCGACAACACTGGCGCTCCCTCATCAACTTGATATTCTTCAGGGGCGTTAGTCCTCCGTTTCAATCCTTTTGGTCATTTGATGACAAAGGGGGAGAAATTTGAGTTAGTCTTCAAGCGGGTCTACTATATGGGCGTTTTTTTGCTAAGTTACAACTCTCGCACTTCTGAAACTTTTATTGGATCGAGTTGTAACCTTAAACCCGATGGTGCTCTGATACTTTTGATGTGTTCCTCTGCATGCTTATTCCTCGTTATATGTTAATACACGCATGCTGAATTACATCGACCACCATATTTCATCATGCATTTCAAATTCTTCATATTATATGTCAAATGCGTGTATGTATTACAAGATATAGGGGGAGATCACCATGATTCAACTCTTCAAATGTGCATTGCCTCAAAAGCAAATTCCTCACTATGCACATCTTCAGGGGGAGTTCTTCTATATCTTGCAATAAAATTCCTCAATATCAGTGTTTACACTTCATATGTTTATCCCCGTTGAAAACTTAACCTATATTGTCATCAATCACCAAAAAGGGGGAGATTGTATGTGCATCTAGTGCCCCTTAGTGATTTTGGTGTATTGAAGACTTATAGGTTAAGGGACTGATGTGTTTTTGAGTGTACACAAGTCTATAAGTCTATGAGGAGTTTGATATTTACAGTAAAAGTCGACCCCTAAAAATGAAGTTCTTTGACTGAAGACTTTGATATACTGAAGACTTTCTGAAGACTTTGAAAGTGAAGAAATTGGTGTGACCTTGAAGACTTGGTATTCATTTGAGGAACATGAAGCGTGAAGACTTTTGTTTTCGTAGTTTCGTTTTCTCTTTCTTGAGTCATAGGAAACATCGTACTGTTAAAAGGGGGCCGAGGAAATACTAAGGAAAAATTTCCATGTGATGCTCAACTCAAAATCCTACACCTACCAATCCCTTCGAGTGAAGCCATTGGAAATCTCATACAGTTCAGTCAATTTCTTGATGAGACGAAGTTCTTCCGGTCGCCGAGGAATTTGTTCTGACCGAGGAGTTAGGAATTCGCCAAAGGCGGATTGCCTACACAGTGAGGAACATGATAGCCCCGAGGAATTTGAGAGTCAAATTTCCGACCGTTCTTGTATACGCGCCACTGTCCCAAAATATCTTATCCACCTAACGGTCATATCATTGAAGGGCATTTATGTCTTATCATGTCGGGCTGCTCCCTAGGCTATAAATAGCCGCCCCCTACAACCAGTAGCTGGTTGGCTGCTCCGAGAGAAACTAACACTTGTCATTTGAGAGCATCCCATCCTCCGAGGACTTTGAGCGAAAATCATCGAGTGAGGAAAAACCCAAACCCAAACACCTCCAAAACCAAAGTGATTGAGCATCACTGAAGAGATTGATCCTGCATGGATCTGACGCTTGTTACCTTTGAAGATTGTGCTTCTTCCAGACGGTTAGGCATCATGGTCTAGAGCATCCAAGAGGAATTGTGGATCGCCGAGTGACCGAGTCTGTGAAGGTTTGGAAGTCGCCTGAAGACTTAACACGAGTGATTGGACGAGGTCTGTGTGACCTTAGTTCAAGGAGAATATGGTGAGGAATTGGTGTCCTGAGCTGCGTGCTCAGCGACTGGGTGTCCGGGACTGTGTGTCCTCGAGTTTAAATACTCAGCCGCTCCAACAGACGCATAACCGAGACAGCAGTTGAACTGGTCTACCAAATCATTGTCTTCACCAACCTTACTGGTTCTATTTCCTCAACTCATTCATTTCCTCATTACTATGTTGAGTGTCTGTTCATATCTGTGTTTGAAGACTTTGATCAAGACTTTCTCAATTTCCTCGGTTCAATTTCTTGATCTGTTTGTCTTCATCTTGTGTTATCCTGTGTTTACGCTTTACATACTCTGCGTGTCTTCATTTCATCATGATGACCATGCACAGATTCTGTTATGCTTACTTCAGAGTACTTATTCCACTGCAAGTAGTTCTTCGCTAAGGAATTTCCTCACCGGCAAATTCCTCAGTGAAGAAATCATAAAAATCGCCTATTCACCCCCCTCTAGTCGATATAACGCACTTTCATGTGGTACCCGAGCAGACAGTCATGTTCATTTCCAAGCCTGTTGTTTTCTGCTTCAGTTCATTCATCACGGCAGGGATGATAATGTGGCCCATGAATTTTGCCTCGGCTATTCCTGCATGATAATGAAATTTCTGCATGTATTCTATCCTTATCCTGTCAAGCAAATCCACCTCATAATGACCCTTTAGTTTCCGGATCGTTGAGTTGAAAGACTCTGCTAGATTATTGTGCACATAGTCAACTTTCCTCAGTTCACCGAATTGGCTTCTGGCACATAACTTGGAGTGGTGTGTTTCCAAGTATTCTTTCACTTTGGGATTCATGTATAACTGCCTCAAGTGGTAGTTGTGCTTCTTAATACTGCAAGTCAAAGATGCTGGCCATAAATTGTCGATATACACCTTTCCTTTGAATTTCTTCATGAAATTTGCAGCAAGGTGACACATGCATTCCCTATGATCTACTCTAGGGAACACATTGTCCACAGCCACTTCTAAACCTTTGCAGGCATCTGTATGAATGACCAACCCATTGGGATGTGCAATAGCCCAACGCAGATTATGCAAAAACCAAGTCCAGCTCTCCTCAGACTCTGTCTCCAGCACACCGTAGGCAAACTGGAAATACAAAACTGTGTGCATCAACTACACAAGCTGCTACTAACTGTCCTTTAAACCTCCCTATGAGAAAAGTGGCATCAATAGCCAAATAAGACCTGCAGCCTGCCAAAAAACCCCGGCGACAAGCCTCAAAGGCATAAAACCCTCCTAAAGCATTCCTTGGTCTTTATCACACCCGAATGTGTACTCCACGGTGTAGTGATCAATATCTACAATACTCCCTGGGCTTGTCCTCTCCACTTCACCTTTGAATGAATACAACAATTGAAAACTTTCCTGCCAGTTACCATAAATAGAATCCATAGCATGTTGTTTACCATTGAACAACTTCATGTATGGTAAATCTATCTTGAACTTATCTTTGATGTTCTTCTGCAATTCCTTTGGACCCACTTGTTGGTTTTCTTTCACCCACTTCTTTACTTCTTCTGCCACCCATCTTGACTTGGCTCTACTGATTGTATCCTTCCTAAGGGTTGATTACTGGCATGTGTGCTTAAAAGGGTTCACTTTGACCTGAACATTAGTCCTATTTCACATTTTAGATGCGAGCAGCCTCCATGGAAAACCCTTAGTTGGACAATGCACTCTGTAACGTACTTGATCGCTCTTGTCAACTTTGAAAGTACGTTCTACATTGATGCAGTATGTCACAAGTGCATTTCTACACTCAGTCATGGATGCAAAAACGGTACCTTCTTCCATATGAGTGTTCAAAGGGTCCCATTCAACAGCTGCAAGGTCTTCGTCCTCACCCACCGCCTCATCATCCACACGGACTGCATTGTGAGCCTCATCTTGGTTTTCAGCCCGAGGTGCCCGTCGTAATTACAAATAACATCAGAATATAGCTTCTCTTCATCAACCCTAGAATTGTAGTCATCGGGCTCCACTTCAAGGGGGATCCTACTGCCGTTGCCCACACTTGTCGAGCCACCACGTCGTCGGGCACCAACTGAACTGTTCTGGCTAGAGATGCCATTACGACGACTTGGTTCTCCCTGAGATGTTGCCATCCTAGGTCCAAATGCCTGCTCAAGCACATCAATTTGCAGCCTCACATGAAAATTATCTTTCTCTTTATGCCTAGAAAACATGGTAGCCAGCTCTTCATCATTGCTAATTGTCACCCATTTCTTTTCCCCATCATAGTATTTGTATACCACTTCATCAAGCAAACCCCAAGGATATTGGCTACAAATTACCTCCCCAAATTGTCTGAAACTCCAATTACTAGCCATTGGCAACATATAATCGAAACCTCCTTGGTATTTCTTCTTATCCTTTGCATCGAACATGTACCGATCCCTTCTAATGTGCACTAAGAAAGCAAACCGCAACTCCATCCTAACCGACGAAAAACAGAGACGCAATCAGCACACTAATCGGGCAAACCTACTCGAATCGATTTTTCAAATGCACAACTAAGCTCAATCTAAACATGAGGCATGACTTACCTCGTGGGAACCCAGTCGTGGACGCGGGAATCTCCGGCCCGATGCCTGCCTCGCCAAATACTCCGGGGTCGCCGCTGCTCGGCATTTCGCCCTGGGGTTCTTCCTACTAGTTCAAACAGCTCCACCAGCCCCCCACCTTTGAGCGCTCTGGCCTGGCGCACGGAAGGAGGCCGCACCGCGGGTCGAGCAGGTGGCGGGCGCCCCACCCGTGGCGTTGTAGGAAGGTGGCGGGCGGAGCAGGTTGCGGTGGAGCATCGGCGCAGAGAGCGATGGCGGAGTAGGCCGTCGGTGGTGGCGGGCAGTCTTGGCTGCGGCAGCAGGTGGCGGCGGCAGCGGGGCAGACGGCCCGGATGGGCAGAGTGGGCGTCGATTTGGCCGGCTAGAACCCAACGAATGATTTGGGGATTTTGTTGCACGGGCCCACATGTCAGCTATGGACCCACGTCCATGCGGTCCCACGTCAAGCTCCAGACCCACAACCACTAACGCCGGCGGACGGAATGTACTGAAATCTGCCGTTTGGCCTCGTCATAGTAGTTGTGCATGGACTAGGGGCAAAACTGAGCACAATTCGCATCTGAGGGCAAAACTGAGCATATGGACACCACTGAGGGCAAAAGGATAATTAACCCCAAATTTATATGGTCCAAAGTAGTTCTAATGCATGATATAGTCTCTAGGCACTTGTGGTAGTAGTTGCTATCAATTTTGTTGAATTTAGTTCACTTTTATTTTGAGTCACTAAAAATTTTAGAAATTTTTCAGAGAAAGAAAAATGTTCAGGAAAATGTACCAAGGTGGTTCCTCAAGGAAGCAAGGACCAAGGCTCGCGATACGTGAGCCGGATGATGAACCACCAAGGGAAGCCCAAGTGCGGCCTTGTGAATGGTCGTTAGAAGAGTTTATGGTCCAAGCAGGCATCAAGAATGAATTTGACGCGTATGTGCGTAACACTGATCTTGAGGGCTTCGTGTCAAATAAGTGCCCACAATATTATTACCTAACTGATTCCTTTGTGAGAAGGTTTAAATTTACATCCTCGCGCAATTCTCATACTATTTTATTTGATCTTTATGATAAATCTTATACCATGGACCTAGAAGATTTTAATACTGCTTGTAAACTCCCGCAGTGGGGCAATGTTAGTGAACCTCACAAATCTGAGTATAAAGACTTTCTTGCTAGTATCACTATGGGGGAATCTAGAGAAATCACACAATCTACCATAGGGAGCATTCATTTCCCTTCCACACATTATTTTGCTCTCTTTATAGGTAGATGCATTAACGGTAAAGATGAGGCTTGTCACATGTGCATACCAGACCTTAGCGTCCTCAAAAGTGCGGTATTAGCAGATAAACAATATAACTTGGGGGCCATTGTTGCACGTAAGTTGCATCTTAACGGTATAAGTGGAGATTTATTTGGTGGAATTTATGCAACTCGTGTAGCTAATTATCTTGATGTACCCATACATGAAAATGATATAGAGTTGGCTCCTGCTTATCTAGATTATAATGTTATGGTTCGCCATCAGTTTGTTGAGAGGAATGAACAGTTCCTCCAGTACCGACTAATCTTTGACAGACGGTGCACTTTCCATATTGCCCTCCCTGCTCCTACTTTCTTTAACTTTCAGGCAAAAAAAGAGATATGTTATAACCAGGGAGGAAGTGAACGAGTATGAGAGGAGTACGGAAGCAGCTCGCCTCCGAGCTACAGCTCTTGAGGCGGTAGCTGCTGCATCTCAGTACAACCCCAGTTACAACTTTGGATATCCGCCAGGACAGCCGTGGCCCTAGACCAACTTTGGCAAAAATCCTAAGCTTGGGGGAGTACGTATTTCTCACCGACATTACATTCATGTTCACACACTCATGTTAGTTGTCAGTGCTCATACTTTTTCATTGTACTATCCATGCTAGTTTATTTTCTTTTCTAAACCTTCTTCTTGTATGTTTGAAAAACCTTAAGAAAAACCAAAAAAATTATTTGTAGCTTTTAGCTAGTTTACTTTTCATGCCTATAGTAGTAGTAACTAAAATAAAACCCAAAATATTTCTTGTTTTTCTTTTGTTTGTTGGGAGCTTTCCCGTGTAAATAGTTTTATTTCTTTTCTCTTCTTTGGGGGTAGAGAGGAGAAGACCATGATGAAAATGTTGAGTGGATCTCATATGCATTATTGTTGATTTAACCAAGAGCCCATATTACCTTGTCTTCTCCCTTGTATTAAATGCTTGCAGATTCCAGCTTTGTCCAATGCACGTGCACTATTATTATTATCCACACCGTTCGGTCGTGCAAGTGAAAGGCAATAATGATGATATATGATGGACTTATTGAGATGAGAGAAGCTGCTATGAACTGGACCTATCTTGTTTTTGTAAGTATGATTAGTTCATCGTTCATGATTCGGCCTATTATGAATGAAACATGTTTGTAATGAGAATTAGAGATTATAGTTGCTCATGCCATGCTTAACTAGCTACGAGTTTATAATGGTTTACCTTGCGTGCCAACATGCTATTAAAATGGTTGTGATGTGGTATGATAGGGTGATATCCTCCTTTGAACGATTCGAGTGGCTTGACCTTGCACATGTTCATGCATGTAGTTGAAACAAAATCAACATAGCCTCCACGATATTTATGTTCATGGCGAATTATATCCTACTCATGCTTGCACTCAGTGTTGATTAATTTTAATGCATGTTCATGACTGTTGTCGCTCTCTAGTTGGTCGCTTCCCAGTCCCTTTCTAGCCTTCACTTGTACTAAGCGGGAATACTGCTTGTGCATCCACTTCCATAAACCCCAAAGTTATTTCATATGAGTCCACCATACCTTCCTATATGCGGTTTCTACTTGCCATTCCAAGTAAATTTGTATGTGCCAAACTCTAAACCTTCAAATGAAATTATGTTTTGTATGCTCGAATAGCTCATGTATCAACTAGGGATGTCTATATCTTCCATGCTAGGTGCGTTATTCTCATGATGAGTGGACTCCGCTCACCATTCACGAGAAAATGGCGGGTAACCGGGATGCCCAGTCCCATGCTCAAATCAAAATAATTGCAAACAAAACTCCCCCAGGACTGTTGTTAGTTGGAGGCACCCGTTGTTTCGGGCAAGCCATGGATTGATGCTTGTTGGTGGTGGGGGAGTATAAACTTTACCATTCTGTTTGGGAACCGCCTATAATGTGTGTAGCATGGAAGTTATCGAGATCTCTTGGTTGTTATGTTGACAATGAAAGTATGCCACTCAAAATATTATTTATCTCTATTTCAAAACTCGAGCTCTGGCACCTCTACAAATCCCTGCTTCCCTCTGTGAAGGGCCTATCTATTTACTTTTATGTTGAGTAATCATCCTCCTATTAAAAAGCGCCAGTTGGAGAGCACCACTGTCATTTGCATGCATTACTATTAATTTACATAGTTCATAATATTTGCTGAAAAATTGAATGCTGGCTTTACATATTTGCAACAACAAGATCAAACAGAGTTTGTAGAAGTCTTTCTTTATCACTTTCAGTTTGTCAACTGAATTGCTTGAGGACAAGCAAAGGTTTAAGCTTGGGGAGTTGATACGTCTCCAACGTATCTACTATTCCAAACACGTTTGCCCTTGTTTTGGACTCTAACTTGCATGATTTGAATGGAACTAACCCGGACTGACGCTGTTTTCAGCAGAATTGCCATGGTGTTATTTTTGTGCAGAAATAAAAGTTCTCGGAATGACCTGAAACTTCACGGAGAATATTTTTGGAACAAATAAAAAATACTGGTGAAAGAATCAGCATCAGGGGGCCCACACCCAGTCCACGAGGGTGCAGGGCGCACCCCCTGCCTCATGGGCCCCCTGAGACTCCACCGACCTCAACTCCAACTCCATATATTCATGTTCGGGGAGAAAAAAAAATCAAAGAGAAGGATTCATCGCGTTTTACGAACCGGAGCCGCCGCCAAGCCCTAAGGTCTCTCGGGAGGGCTGATCTAGAGTCCGTTTGGGGCTTCGGAGAGGGGAATCCGTCGCCGTCGTCGTCATCAACCATCCTCCATCACCAATTTCATGATGCTCACCGCCGTGCGTGAGTAATTCCATCGTAGGCTTACTGGACGGTGATGGGTTGGATGAGATTTATCATGTAATCGAGTTAGTTTTGTTAGGGTTTGATCCCTAATATCCATTATGTTCTGTGATTGATGTTGCTATGACTTTGCTATGCTTAATGCTTGTCACTAGGGCCCGAGCGCCATGAATTCAGATCTGAACCTATTATGTTTTCATGAATATATGTGAGTTCTTGATCCTATCTTGCAACTCAGTAGTCACCTACTATGTGTTATGATCCGGCAACCCCGAAGTGACAATAATCGGGACCACTCCGTTGATGACCGTAGTTTGAGGAGTTCATGTATTCACTAAGTGTTAATGCTTTGGTCCGGTACTCTATTTAAAGGAGGCCTTAAAATCCCTTAGTTTCCAATAGGACCCCGCTGCCACGGGAGGGTAGGACAAAAGATGTCATGCAAGTTCTTTTCCATAAGCACATATGACTATATTCGAAATACATGCCTACATTATAACTGTTGCATTAAGAATCACATCCGACATAATTATCCATCACTGATCCATTGCCTACGAGCTTTTCACATATTGATCTTTGCTTAGTTACTTTTTCGTTGCCACTGTTACAATTACTACAAAACTGCTACGGTTACTTTTGCCACTGTTACTGTTACTTCCATACTACTTTGGTACTAAATACTTTGTTGCAGATATTAAGTCTTCCAGGTGTGGTTAAATTGACAACTCAGCTGCTAATACTTGAGAATATTATTTGGCTCCCCTTGTGTCGAATCAATAAATTTGGGTTGAATACTCTACCCTCAAAAACTGTTGTGATCCCCTATACTTGTGGGTTATTGTCGTTGGAAACGTCAGCTATGGGGTCACTGGGATCCCTTCACGGTTGGCGAGCGCGAGATTGTGCAAAGAGCGGGTCTGACAGGAAGCACACGGATCGTTTACCCAGGTTCGGGCCGCGAAGATACGTAATACCCTAGTCCTGCTTTGGTGGATGTATTTGAGTGTTCTTGTGTTCTTGAGCTAGCTACAGGGTGCAACTTGCCCAAAAGAGCCGAATCCCTCTCCTGGTCGCCTCGGGCCTCCTTTTATAGAAAAAAGGGGTTGCCACAGTAGCACACAGGAAGTGGAAAGGTCCACAATCGATAAGCCTATCCTCTGGGACTGTTGGACAAACGCATTTAATGCGCTGCCGACGTGCCGCCCTTGCTTTATCGAGGACGCCAGGGAAGCACGTCCCAGCAATCGCCGCCTCGCAGCTGATGAGGCATCGCGGTGCCATGTTGGCTGGCTGCTGGGCTGGAGCGGTGGTGGAGCCTTCATGAAGGGTCGCATGCCGCCACACAGGTGCTTGCTGAGTCGGTGTAGAGGCCGCCCGTCGCCACGCAGGTGCCTGCCCAGCTGGTTGAGCTAGCAGCTTCTTGGGGACGGTGGTGGAGTCTTGGCTGGCGCAGGCCTGGCAGTGGCCCTACTGATGCCCTCGGCAAGGGTCTTGCCGGGGGGCCGTCTAGGGTCTTGCCGCGGCTTTGCAATCGTCCCCGGCAAGGGTCTTGCCGGGGGTCTTGTGGATTTCCTCGGCTAGGATCCCACCGAGGGTCGCCGTCTTCTAGTCCTCATCTGATCTTGCGTATTAATGGTCTTCACAAAGATCTGCATGCCACTAAGGAGGTGCCTCCCGAGCCCTGGTCCCAATGTAGTTGTTGGCGGCGTTTGGAACCCTTGGGCTCAAGGGTGGCTCGCTCCGTTGGCATCAGGCAAGTAGCCCCAGCAAGGCTCTTGCCGGGGCTGCGGAGGCCGCCCCGGCAAGGGTCCTGCCGGCGGAGTCCACCTCGCCCTCTTGCTCTTTTTATCTCCGGTCTTGGCGTTGCCTTGGTTTTATTATGCTTCGGCTTTCCTCTCCTCTGACCTGCTAGGTGCGGCCTCGGCGCGCGGCTCTGACTGCCCATGCACAGGTAAAGGGGTCAAAAGGAGAGCCCCTATTTTTGTACACTGCTACCTCATGAGCTTGCGTTGGATTTCCCCGAAGAGAAGAGGATAATGCAGCAGAGTAGCGTAAGTATTTCCCTCAGTTTTTGAGAACCAAGGTATCAATCCAGTAGGAGGCCACGCCCAAGTCCCTCGTACCTACACAAAACAAATAGCTCAACGCAACCAACGCGATTAGGGGTTGTCAATCCCTTCACGGTCACTTACGAGAGTGAGATCTGATAGAGATGATAGATAATATTTTTGGTATTTTTGGTATAAAGATGCAAAGTAAAATAAAAAGCAAAGTAAAAAAGCAAAGCAATAATAAAGTGATGGAAGATTAATATGATAGAGAATAGACCCAGGGGCCATAGATTTCACTAGTGGCTTCTCTCAAAAGCATAAGTATTTTACGGTGGGTGAACGAATTACTGTTGAGCAATTGACATAATCGAGCATAGTTATGAGAGTATCTAGGTATGATCATGTATATAGGCATCACGTCCGAGACAAGTAGACCGACTCCTGCCTGCATCTACTACTATTACTCCACTCATCGACCGCTATCCAGCATGCATCTAGAGTATTAAGTTACTGAAAACAGAGTAACGCCTTAAGCAAGATGACATGATGTAGAGGCATAAATTCATGCAATATGATAAAAAAACATCCTGTTATCCTTGATGGCAACAATAGAATACGTGCCTTGATGCCCCTTTTGTCACTAGGAAAGGACACCGCAAGATTGAACCCAAAGCTATGCACTTCTCCCATTGCAAGAACTACCAATCTAGTTGGCCAAACCAAACGGATAATTCGAAGAGACTTGCAAAGATAACCAATCATACATAAAAGAATTCAGAGAAGATTCAAATATTGCTCATAGATAATCTTGATCATAAACCCACAATTCATCGATCTCAACAAACACACCGCAAAAAGAAGATTACATCGAAAGATCTCCACAAGAGAGGGGGAGAACATTGTATTGAGATCCAAAGAGAGAGAAGAAGCCATCTAGCTACTAACTATGGACCCGAAGGTCTGAGGTAAACTACCCACACTTCATTGGAGAGGCTATGATGATGTAGAAGCCCTCCGTGATGGATTCCTTCCCATGGCGGAGCTCCTAACAGGCCCCAAGATGGGATCTCGTGGATACAGAAAGTTGCGACGGTGGAATTAGGTTCTTGGCTCCGTATCTGATTGTTCGGGGGTACGTAGGTATATATTGGAGGAAGGAGTATGTCGGTGGAGCAAAGGGGGGCCCACGAGGCAGGGGCGCGCCCTAGGGGGGGCCTCCACCCTCGTGGCCGCCTCCTTTCTTTCTTGACGGGGGGTCAGAGTCTCCTGGATCATATTCAGTGAGAAAATCACATTCCCGAAGGTTTCATTCCGTTTGGACTCCGTTTGATATTCCGTTTCTTCGAAACACTGAAATAGGCAAAAAACAGCAAATCTGGGTTGGGCCTCCGGTTAATAGGTTAGTCCCAAAAGTAATATAAAAGTGTAAAATAAAGCCCAATATGGTCCAAAACAGTAGATAATATAGCATGGAGCAATCAAAAATTATAGATACGTTGGAGACGTATCAGGCATCCCCAAACTTAATTCATGCTCGTCCTCGAGTAGGTAAATGATAAAAAGATAATTTTTATGCGGAGTGCTACTTGGCATAATTTCAATGTAACTCTTCTTAGTTGTGGTATGAATATTCAGATCTAAAAGATTCAAGACAAAAGTTCATATTGACATAAAAATAATAATACTTCAAGCATACTAACTAAGCAATTATGTCTTCTTAAAATAACATGGCCAAAGAAAGTTCATCCCTACAAAATCATATGGATTAGTCATGCTCCATTTTCACACACAAGAATGCTCTCATCATGCACAACCCCGATGACAAGCCAAGCAATTGTTTCATACTTTAGTAATCTCAAACTTATAAACCTTCACACAATACATGAGCGCGAGCCATGGACATAGCACTATGGGTGGAATAGAATATGATGATGGGGGTTATGTGGAGAAGACAAAAAAGGAGAAAGTGTCACATCAACAAGGCTAATCAATGGCTATGGAGATGCCCATCGATTGATGTTAATGCAAGGAGTAGAGATTTCCATGCAACGGATGCACTAGAGCTATAAATGTATGAAAGCTCAACAAAATGCAACTAAGTGGGTGTGCATCCAACTTGCTTGCTCATGAAGACATAGGGCACTTGAGGAGGCCCATTGTTGGAATATACAAGCCAAGTTCTATAATTAAAAATTCCCACTAGTATATGAAAATGAGAAAATGAGAGACTCTCTACCATGAAGATTATGGTGCTACTTTGAACCACAAGTGTGGCAAAGGATAGTAGCATTGTCCCTTCTCTCTTTTTCTCTCATTTTTTTATTTGGGCCTTTTCTCTTTTTTATGGCCTCTTTTCTCCCATTATATATATATATATATATATATATATATATATATATATATATATATATATATATATATTCCTCACTTCGGACAATGCTCTAGAAAATGATGATCATCACACTTCTACTTATTTACAACTCAATGATTACAACTCGATACTAGAACAAGGTATGACTCTATATGAATGCCTCCGTGATGTACAGGATATGCAATGAACCAAGAGTGACATGTATGAAATAATTATGAATGGTGGCTTTGCCACAAATACTATGTCAACTACATGATCATGCTAAGCACTATGACAATGATGAATGTGTCATGATGAACGGAATGGTGGAAAGTTGCATGGCAATATATCTCGGAATGGCTATGGAAATGCCATAATAGGTAGGTATGGTGTCTGTTTTGAGGAAGATATAAGGAGGTTTATGTGCGAAAGAGCGAATCATATCACGGGGTTTGGATGCACAGGCGAAGTTTGCACCAACTCTCAATGTGAGAAAGGGCAATGCACTGCATCAAGAGGCTAGCAATGATGGAAGGGTGAGAGTGCGTATAATCCATGGACTCAACATTAGTCATAAAGAACTCATATACTTATTGCAAAAATCTACAAGCCATCAAAAACCGAAGCACTACGCGCATGCTCCTAGGGGGATAGATTGGTTGGAAAAGACCATCGCTCGTCCCCGACCGCCACTCATAAGGAGGACAATCAAAGAACACCTCATGTTTCAAATTTGTTACATAACGTTTACCATACGTGCATGCTATGGGACTTGCAAACTTCAACACAAGAATTTCTCAATTTCACAACTACTCAACTAGCATGACTCTGATATTATTACCTCCATATCTCAAAACAATCATCAAGCATGAAACTTTTCTTAGTATTGAACACACTCATAAGAAAGATTTTATTATTCTTGTATACCTAGCATATTAAGATTATTTAAGCTAATTACCATGCTATTTAAGACTCCCAAAATAATCTAAGTGAAGCATGAGAGATCAATAGTTTCTATAAAACAAATCCACCACCGTGCTCTAAAAGATATAAGTGAAGCACTGGAGCAAAACTATATAGCTCAAAAGATATAAGTGAAGCACAGAGAGTATTCTATCAAATTCCAATTCATGTATGGCTCTCTCAAAAGGTGTGTACAGAAAGGATTATTGTGGTAAACTAAAAATCAAAGACTCAAATCATACAAGACGCTCCAAGCAAAACACATATCATGTGGTGAATAAAAATATAGCTCCAAGTAAAGTTACCGATGGAAGTGGACGAAAGAGGGGATGCCTTCCGGCGGCATCCCCAAGCTTTGAATTTTTGGTGTCCTTAGATTATCTTGGGGGTGCCATGGGCATCCCAAAGCTTAGGCTCTTGCCACTCCTTGTTCCATAATCCATCAAAAATATTTCACCCAAAACTTGAAAACTTCACAACACAAAACTCAACAGAAATCTCGTGAGCTCCGTTAGCGAAAGAAAATAAAAGACCACTTCAAGGTACTGTAGTGAACTCATTCTTTATTTATATTGGTGTTAAACCTACTGTATTCCAACTTCTCTATGGATTATAAACTATTTTACTAGCCATAGATTCATCAAAATAAGCAAACAACACACGAAAAACAGAATCTGTCAAAAACAGAACAGTCTGTAGTAATCTGTAACTAACGCAAACTTATGGAACTCCAAAATTCAGACAAAATAGGAAGACCTAGGCAATTTCTTTATTGATCAGAAGCCATTGGAATCACTATTTTATCACGTTCTGGTGATTTTTAACAATTGTTTTCGTGAACCGAAAGTTTCTGGAAATTACAGCAAGATCAAATAATTATCATCCAAGAAGATCCTATAGGTTTAACTTAGCACAAACACTAATTAAAACATAAAACCACATCTAAACAGAAGGTAGATGGATTATTTATTCCTAAACAGAAATAAAAACAAAAAACTAATAATAAAATTGGGTTGCCTCCCAACAAGCGCTATCGTTTAACGCCCCTAGGTAGGCATAAAAGCAAGGATATATCTAGGTATTGCCATCTTTGGTTTTAGAGAAAACAATATGCTTAGGAAGATGTTCCAAGGTGGTTCTTCAAGGAAGCAGGGTCCCAGGCTTGCAATGCGTGATGGTGACGAGGAACCACCAAGAGACGCTCTCGTGAGGCCCTGTGAATGGCCTTCGGAAAATTTTATGAATCAAGTGGGAATTAAAGAAGAATTCTACGCATATTTGCGTAATGCCGGTCTTGAGGACTTTGAAGCTGATAGATGCCCCCGGTATCGTGATCTCACAAGTTCATTTGTGGGGAGGTTTGAGTTTTCATCTTGGCGTAATTCTCCTTGGTCATGTTTGACCTTTATGACAAATCTTATACCATGGACTTAGAGGATTTCACTCTTGCATGCAAACTTCCATCTTGGGGTAGTATCGAGGATCCCCTAAATCTGAATATAGAGACTTTCTTGCTAGAATAACTGTGGGGGAATCTAGAGATATAGGGCAAGCCACTATAGGGAGCATTCACTTTCCTGCTATACATTATTTTGCTCTCTTCATTGGTAAATGCATAAATGCTAAGGATGAAGCATGTCACATGTGTGCCCCTGATCTCAGCATTCTCGGAAGTCTTTGTGTTAGGGGACCAATCTTATCATATGGGAGCCATTGTAGCTCATAGGTTGCATCATAATAGACATAACGGAGATTTCTTTGGAGGAATTTACGCAACCCGCTTAGCTAATTTTCTTGATGTAGACATTCATGAGGGTGATATGGAGTTACCTCCTTCTTATTTAGATCGTGATTCTATGTTTTCCCACCAGTTCATTGAGAGGACTGGACCACCTTTCCAGTATCGACTAATCTTTAACAAACGGCATGTTGTCCATGTTACTCTTCATGCTCCTGCCTTCTTTGATTTTCAGACGAGAGGAAGATATATTATTACCAGGGAGGAGGCAGATAAGTACGAGAGGAGAGCGGAGGCAGCTCGACGCCATGCTGCAGCTCAGGAGGCGGTAGCCGCTGCATCGCAGTACGACCCCAGCTACACCTACGGGTATCAGCTAGGCTATCCCTGGCAATAGACCAACTTAGGTCAAAATCCTAAGCTTGGGGGAGTACATATTCTCACCGACATTACATTCATGTTCACACACACTCATTGCTAGATGTCGGTGCTCATACTCTTTCACTGTAATATCCATGCTAGTTTATTTTCCTTTTTCCTGCTTTCTTCTTGTGTGTTTAATAAACCTTAGAAAAACCAAAAAAATTAGTAGTAGTTTATTTTTCCTGTTGTAGTAGTAATAATTAAAAAGAAAACCCGAAACATTTCCCGTTCTTCTTTTGCTTGTTGGGAGTTTTCCCGTGTAAATAGTTTTTATTTCTTTTCCTTTCTTTGGGGGTCGAGAAGACCGTATTGAAAATGCTTAGTGGCTCTCATATGCATGATCATTTATTTAACTTAGAGCCCATATTACTTGTCTTCTCTCTTGAGTTGATTGCTTGCAGATTCCAGCTTAGTCCAATGCACGTGCACTCTTATTATTATACACATCGTTCGGTCGTGCAAGTGAAAGGCAATAATGATGATATACGATGGACTTATTGGGATGAGAAAAGCTGGTATGAACTCAACCTCTCTTGTTTACGACTGTTGTCGCTCTCTCGGTTGGTCGCTTCCCAGTCTTTTGCTAGCCTTCACCTGTACTAAGCGGGAATACTGCTTGTGCATCCAAACTCCTTAAACCCCAAAGTTGTTCCATATGAGTCCACTATACTTTCCTATATGCGGTATCTACCTGCCGTTCCAAGTAAATTTGTATGTGCCAAACTCCAAACCTTGAAATGAAATTCTGTTTTGTATGCTCGAGCAGCTCATGTGCAACTAGGGCTGCCTATATCTTCCATGCTGGGTGGGTTATTCTCAAGAGGAGTGGACTCCGCTCCTCATTCACGAGAAAGGCCCGGTAACCGGGATGCCCAGTCCCATGATCCAAAAAGATCAAATCAAATCAAAATAATTAAACAAAACTCCCCACAGGACCCGTTGAATGTTGGAGGCACTTGTTGTTTCGAGCAAGCCATGGATTGATGCTTGTGGAGGAGGGGGAGTATAAACCTTTACCATTCTGTTTGGGAACTGCCTATAATGCATGTAGTATGGAAGATACAACCATCTCATAGTTGTTGCGTTGACAGTGAAAGTATATCACTCAAAATATAATTTATCTCTATTTCAAAATCGAGCTCTTGCACCTCTACAAATCCCTGCTTCCCTCTGCAAAGGGCCTATCCATTTACTTTTATGGTGAGTCATCACCCTTCTTATTAAAAAGCACCCGCTGGAGAGCACACTGTCGTTTGCATTCATTATAATTGGTTTATATTGGGTATGACTTGACTGGATCTCTTTTACCATGAATTACAATGTTTAGTCAGTCCTTGATCTTTAAAGGTGCTCTGCATTTTTGTTTTGCGGTCTCAGAAAGGGCTAGCGAGATACCATTTTGTTTATATCATGTTATGATTATTTTGAGAAAGTATTGTCATCCGAGTTATATTATTATGGCTTGCTAGCTGATTATATTACTAATATGATTAATTGTGAGACCTACGTGTTATTGTGAGTATGGTTAGTTCATAATATTTGCTGAAACTTGAATGCTGGCTTTTCATGTTTACAACAACAAGAGCAAACAGAGTTTGTAAAAGTTTTTATTTTTCTCTTTCAGTTTGTCAACTTTATTTCTTGAGGACAAGGAAGGGTTTAAGCTCTGGGGTGCTGATACGTCTCCGTCGTATATAGTTTTGCAAACACTTTTGCCCTTGTTTTGGACTCTATCTTGCATGATTTGAATGGAGATAACCCGGATCGACGCTGTTTTTCGTGAGAATTGCCATGATGTTGTTTTATGTGCGAGAAAACAAAAGTTCTCGGAATGACCTGAAACTCCACGGAACACCTTAGAAAAAATAATAAAAAATCCTCGCCAAAGATGCAGACCAGGGGGACCACACCCTGCTCACGAGGGTGGGGGGCGCGCCCTCCCCCCTGGGGACACCCCCTACCTCGTGGGCCCCCTGGTAGCCCTCCGACGCCAACTCCAACTCCATATATTGGCTTTCGGGGAGAAAAAAATCGGAGAGAAAGTTTCATCGCGTTTTACGATATGGAGCCGCCGCCAAGCCCTAATCTCTCTCGGGAGGGCTGATCCGGAGTCCGTTCGGGGGCTCGAGACGAGGATTAAATCACCGTCGTCATCATCAACCATCCTCCATCACCAATTTCATGATGCTCACCGCCGATGCGTGCGTAATTGCATCGTGAGGCTTGCTGGACGGTGATGGGTTGGATGAGATTTATCATGTAATCGAGTTATTTTTGTTAGGGTTTGATCCCTAGTATCCATTATGTTCGAGATTGATGTTGCTATGACTTTGCTATGCTTAATGCTTGTCACTAGGGCCCGAGTGCCATGATTTCAGATATGAACCTATTATGTTTTCATGAATATATGTGTGTTCTTGATCCTATCTTGCAAGTCTATAGTCACCTACTATGTGTTATGATCCGCAACCTCAAGTGACAATAATCGGGACCACTCCGGTGATGACCATAGTTTGAGGAGTTCATGTATTCACTATGTGCTAATGCTTTGTTCCGGTTCTCTATTAAAAGGAGGCCTTAATATCCCTTAGTTTCCAATAGGACCCGCTGCCACGGGAGGGTAGGATGAAGATGTCATGCAAGTTCTTTTCCATAAGCACGTATGACTATTTACGGAATACATGCCTACATTACATTGATGAACTGGAGCTAGTTCTGTGTCACCCTATCTTATGACTGTTACATGACGAACCGCATCCGGCATAATTATCCATCATTGATCCGGTGCCTATGAGTTTTCCATATACTGGTTTACGCTTATTTACTTTTCCATTGCTACTGTTATCATCACTACAAAATACCAAAACATTACTTTTGCTGTCTTTACTTTTGTTACCGTTACCACCACTATCATATTACTTTGCTACTAAACACTTTGCTGCAGATACTAAGTTTCCGGTGTGGTTGAATTGACAACTCAGCTGCTAATACTTGAGAATATTCTTTGGCTCCCCTTGTGTCGAATCAATAAATTTGGGTTGAATACTCTACCCTCGAAAACTGTTGCGATCCCCTATACTTGTGGGTTATCAAGGCCTTTTTTCAAGGCCGTTGTCGGGGAGCATAGCTCTATTCTTTGAGTCACTTTGGATTTATATCTGCTGGACACTATGAAGAATTTGAAAGACGCTAAGACAACAATTTATCCCTCAACTACGAGGGAGGTAAGGAACGCCATCTAGCTCTGCACTTGATTCACCTTACATTATGAGTAAGCTAGCGACACCTAAACCTGCTTACGCTATTCGTTCCGATATGTCGCATGTTATTGATGATGCCATACGCTATGCATGATACTTATGATGAAACTACTTCTATGCTTGATACTACTGTTCCCCTTGGTGAATTTCTAGATGAACAAATTTCTAGGTCTAGAGAAAGAGAAATTATTGAAACTGAACACGATGATGTTAGTAATGATGATAATATGCCTGCTATTCCTAAGGGTTATCTTTTTAATGCTGAATCTACTGCAACTATTCTTGCTTGCCAGGATAGACTTGAACTTAAGAGGTTGCTAGTTAAATGGAGTAAAGAATCTTTTAGAGATAGGATGAGACCCGACCCTGCTTTTGCTACTTCACCTATATGTGTTCCTGATCAGGATTATTATGATTTTTCTGTTGATCCAGATATAATAACTTTGGTTGAATCTGATCCTTTTATGGCTATGAATCAAACTGTTGTGGCACATCTTCGTAAGTTAAATGATATAGCTGCCCTGTTTACTAATAATGAGAGATTGCGCTACCTTTATTTACTCAAAATATTTCCGTTCTCATTAAAGGGTGATGCTAAGAAATGGTTTAATTCTCTTGATCCTGGTTGTGTGCAAAGTCCCCAGGATATGATTTATTACTTCCGCTAAATATTTCCTGCTCATAAGAAACAAGCTGCTTTGAGGGATATATATAATTTTGTGCAAATTGAAGAAGAGAGTCTCCCACAAGCTTGGGGAGGCTTCTCAAGTTACTTAATGCTTTGCCTAATCATCCTCTTAAGAAACCTGAAATAGTTGATATCTTTTATAATGGACTAACCGATGCTTCCAGAGATTACCTGGATAGTTGTGCTCGTTCTCTTTTCAGGGAAGGACCACCGGATGAAGCTGAAATTTTATTAAATAATATGTTGACAAATGAAAATAATTGGGCACCTCCTGAGCCAACTCCCGAGCCAGCTCCAGAGCCAATTACTGAGCCTATTCCTAAAACCAACTCCGAAGAAGAGAGGTGTTCTATTTCTCAGTCTCGAAGATATGCAAGAGGCAAAGAAATCCATGAAAGAAAAAAGTATTAAAGCTGAAGATGTTAAGAATTTACCTCCTATTGAAGAAATACATGGTCTTAATTTACACTTTGTTGAAGAAGTATATGATCTCAATTACTTATTTACTGAAGAACCTCCCGATATCCCGACACAGGTAGTAAAGGTAAATTCTCTCTATAGATATGATAAAACTAAAGTGCCTCCTACTAAAATTGCTAGTCAGTGCTTGGTGAGTTTGATGACTTTATGTTTAAGCAAGATGACTTTAATGCTTATTTTGGTAGACAATTAAAACAGAATACCTTTATGATTAAACGCTTGAGTGATTATATGGCTAATATTAGAGGTGAACTTAAACTTGTTAGCAAACATGCTTCTATGGTTACCACTCAAGTAGAACAAGTACTTAAAGCTCAGAAAGAAGTGCTTGATGAAATGAGTAGTAAGAAAAATGATTATGTTGTTAGAGTGGCTACTAGAACTGGTAGAATGACTCAGGAACCTTTGTATCATGAAGGCCACCCTAAGAGAATCGAGCAAGATTCTCAGAGAAATAATGTTGATGTACCTAGTTCTTCTAAGAGGAAGAAAAAGAAAAATGATAGAACTGTGCAAACTTCTAGTGAACCTATTGCTAAACCACCTGATAATCCAAATGATATCTCTATGTCCGATCTTTGAAACACAATCTGGTAATGAACATGAACCTAGTGATAATGTTAATGATATTGTTCATGATGATGCTCTTCCTATTAATTTTAATGATGTAGAAGTTGAACCTTTTGTTTATCTTGATATCCCACAATCTAAGAATCTACGTTATGATAAAATAGTATTCGTTTATAGGAAACATAGTAAAGAAAGTGAACCATGGGTTCAGAAACCCAGGCCTTTTCCTCCCAAACCATCCAATAAAAAGGATGATGAGGATTTTGAGCGCTTTGCTGAAATGATTAGACCCATCTTTTTCCGTATGCGATTAACTGATGTGCTCAAAACAAATCCTTATGCTAAGTATATGAAGGATATCATAACAAATAAAAGAAAGATACCTGAAACTGAAATTTCCACCATGCTTGCTAATTATACTTTTAAGGGTGGAATACCAAAGAAACTTGGAGATCCAGGAGTACCTACCATACCATGCTCCATTAAGAGAAATTATGTTAAAACTGCTTTATGTGATCTTGGAGCCGGTGTTAGTGTTATGCCTCTCTCTTTATATCATAGACTTGACTTCAATAAGTTGACACCTACTGAAATATCTTTGCAAATGGCTGATAAATCAACTGCTATAACTGTCGGTATTTGTGAGGATGTGCCTGTCGTGGTTGCAAACGCGTTACTATTTTAACGGACTTTGTTATTCTTGATATTCCCGAGGATGATAGTATGTCTATTATTCTTGGAAGACATTTCCTTAATACTGCAGGGGCTGTTATTGATTGCAACAAAGGCAATGTCACTTTTCATGTTAATGGTAATGAGCATACGGTACACTTTCCGAGGAAACAACCTCAAGTTTATAGTATCAACTCTATTGGAAAAATTCCATCGATTATATTTGGAGGTTTTGAATTTCCTCTCCCTACTGTTAACAAGAAATATGATATACTTATTATTGGGGATGTCCATATCCCGGTTGAGGTAACACAGTGTTATTCGAAATTTCTCCGGTTCCATGACTATCGGAATGAGTTTGTTAACAAGACTTGATCAACCTTGTTAGTGGATTATTTTTGATGAGGATGAGATGGATGAAACTAGAAGCACAACCTTCTGTACCCTTTTTATATTTTCTGTTCTTTAGTAGAAATAAAGTAAAATAGTATTTTTCGTCTGCATTTCTGATTTATCCGTGCAATATAAAAATATCCCGAAAATAAAAGTCCTCGGAATGCCATGCCAATTTAATATGATTTTTTCGGGTATATTTGAGGATTTTTAGTGCAAAAATTACCGCAGGGGGAGCTGCCACCTGGCCATGAGGGTGGAGGGCGAGCCCTACCCCCTGGGCGCGCCCCCTGCCTCGTGGGCCCACGGTGGCCCTCCTCCACTTATCCCTGCAACCATCTTCTTCCTCTGTCTCACACAAACCCGAAAAACCAACTCAAGCTCGTGTTCCAGCCACTTTTGCTGTGATTATCGATCTCCTTGCTCAAAGCACCTCTCGCAAAACTGCTTGGGGAGATTGTTAATTGGTATGTGACTCCTCCATTGGTCCAATTAGTTTTTTTCTAGTGCTTTATTCATTGCAAATTTGTGCTGCATAGGTGACCATGTTCTTGAGCCTGCATGACAAATTTATATGGTTCCAAGTAGTTCTAATGCTTGATATAGGCTCTAGGCACCCGTTTGAGTAATTGCTATCAGTTTTATTGAAGTTGGTTCACTTTTGTTTGAAGTTAATAAAAATTTCAGAATTATTTTCAGAGAAAACAATATGCTTAGGAAGATGTTCCAAGGTGGTTCTTCAAGGAAGCAGGGTCCCAGGCTTGCAATGCGTGATGGTGACGAGGAACCACCAAGAGACGCTCTCGTGAGGCCCTATGAATGCCCTTCAGAAAATTTTATGAATCAAGTGGGAATTAAAGAAGAATTCTACGCATATTTGCGTAATGCCGGTCTTGAGGACTTTGAAGCTGATAGATGCCCCCAGTATCGTGATCTCACAAGTTCATTTGTGGGGAGGTTTGAGTTTTCATCTTCGCGTAATTCTCCTTCAGTCATGTTTGACCTTTATGACAAATCTTATACCATGGACTTAGAGGATTTCTCTCTTGCATGCAAACTTCCATCTTGGGGTAGTATCAGGGATCCCCCTAAATCTGAATATAGAGACTTTCTTGCTAAAATAACTGTGGGGGAATCTAGAGATATAGCGGAAGCCACTATAGGGAGCATTCACTTTCCTGCTATACATTATTTTGCTCTCTTCATTGGTAGATGCATAAATGCTAAGGATGAAGCATGTCACATGTGTGTTCTCGATCTCAAAGATTCTCGGAAGTGTGTTAGGGGACCAATCTTATCATATGGGAGCCATTGTAGCTCGTAGGTTGCATCATAATAGACATAACGGAGATTTCTTTGGAGGAATTTACGCAACCCGCTTAGCTAATTTTCTTGAGGTAGACATTCATGAGGGTGATATGGAGTTACCTCCTTCTTATTTAGATCTTGATTCTATGTTTTCCCACCAGTTCATTGAGAGGACTGGACCACCTTTCCAGTATCGACTAATCTTTAACAAACGGCATGTTGTACATGTTACTCTTCCTGCTCCTGCCTTCTTTGATTTTCAGACGAGAGGAAGATATATTATTACCAGGGAGGAGGCAGATGAGTACGAGAGGGCAGCGGAGGCAGCTCGACGCCATGCTGCAGCTCAGGAGGCGGTAGCCGCTACATCGCAGTACGACCCCAGCTACACCTACGGGTATCAGCCAGGCTATCCCTGGCAATAGACCAACTTAGGCCAAAATCCTAAGCTTGGGGGAGTACGTATTCTCACCGACATTAAATTCATGTTCACACACACTCATTGCTAGATGTCGGTGCTCATACTCTTTCACTGTAATATCCATGCTAGTTTATTTTCCTTTTTCCTGCTTTCTTCTTGTGTGTTTAATAAACCTTAGAAAAACCAAAAAAATTAGTAGTAGTTTATTTTTCCTGCTGTAGTAGTAATAATTAAAAAGAAAACCCAAAAACATTTCCCGTTCTTCTTTTGCTTGTTGGGAGTTTTCCCGTGTAAATAGTTTTTATTTCTTTTCCTTTCTTTGCGGGTCGAGAAGACCATATTGAAAATGCTTAGTGGCTCTCATATGCATGATCGTTTATTTAGCTTAGAGCCCATATTACTTCTCTTCTCTCTTGAGTTGAATGCTTGCAGATTCCAGCTTAGTCCAATGCACGTGCACTCTTATTATTATACACATCGTTCGGTCGTGCAAGTGAAAGGCAATAATGATGATATATGATGGACTTATTGGGATGAGAAAAGCTGGTATGAACTCGACCTCTCTTGTTTTTGTAAATATGATGATTCATCATTCTGATTCAGCTATTATGAAGTAAACATATTTGCAATGACATTTAGAGATTATAGTTGCTTGTGCCATGCTTGATTAGCTATGAGTTATAATGGTTTACCTTGCGTGCCAACATGCTATTAGATGATTATGATGTGGTATCATAGGATGGTATCCTCCTTTAAATGAATTGAGTGACTCGACTTGGCACATGTTCACGCATGTAGTTGAATCAAATCAACATAGCCTTCATGATATTTATGTTCATGGTGGTTTATATCCTACTCATGCTTATATTCGGTGTAAATTAATTTTAATGCATGTTTACGACTGTTGTCGCTCTCTCAGTTGGTCGCTTCCCAGTCTTTTGCTAGCCTTCACTTGTACTAAGCGGGAATACTGCTTGTGCATCCAAACTCCTTAAACCACAAAGTTGTTCCATATGAGTCCACTATACCTTCCTATATGCGGTATCTACCTGCCGTTCCAAGTAAATTTGTATGTGCCAAACTCCAAACCTTCAAATGAAAGTCTGTTTTGTATGCTCGAGCAGCTCATGTGCAACTAGGGCTGCCTATATCTTCCATGCAAGGTGGGTTATTCTCAAGAGGAGTGGACTCCGCTCCTCATTCACGAGAAAGGGCGTAATCGGGATGCCCAGTCCCATGATCCAAAAAGATCAAAGCAAATCAAAATAATTAAACAAAACTCCCCACAGGACCCGTTGAATGTTGGAGGCACTCGTTGTTTCGAGCAAGCCATGGATTGATGCTTGTGGAGGAGGGGAAGTATAAACCTTTACCATTCTGTTTGGGGACTGCCTATAATGCATGTAGTATGGAAGATACAGCCATCTCATAGTTGTTGCGTTGACAGTGAAAGTATACCGCTCAAAATATAATTTATCTCTATTTCAAAATCGAGCTCTGGCACCTCTACAAATCCCTGCTTCCCTCTGCGAAGGGCCTATCCATTTACTTTTATGTTGAGTCATCACCCTTCTTATTAAAAAGCACCCGCTGGAGAGCACACTGTCGTTTGCATTCATTATAATTGGTTTATATTGGGTATGACTTGACTGGATCTCTTTTACCATGAATTACAATGTTTAGTCAGTCCTTGATCTTTAAAGGTGCTCTGCATTTATGTTTTGTGGTCTCAGAAAGGGCTAACGAGATACCATTTTGTTATATCATGTTATGATTATTTTGAGAAAGTGTTGTCATCCGAGTTTTATTATTATGGCTTGCTAGCTGATTATATTACTGATATGAGTAATTGTGAGACCTACGTGTTATTGTGAGTATGGTTAGTTCATAAAATTTGCTGAAACTTGAATGCTGGCTTTTCATGTTTACAACAACAAGAGCAAACAGAGTTTGTAAAAGTTTTTCTTTTTTTCTTTCAGTTTGTCAACTGAATTTCTTGAGGACAAGCAAGGGTTTAAGCTTGGGGGAGTTGATACGTCTCCGTCGTATCTACTTTTCCAAACACTTTTGCCCTTGTTTTGGACTCTAACTTGTATGATTTGAATGGAACTAACTCGGATCGACGCTTTGTTTTCAGCAGAATTGCCATGATGTTGTTTTATGTGCAGAAAACAAAAGTTCTCGGATTGATGTGAAACTCCACGGAATATATTAGAATAAATAATAAAAAATCCTCGCCAAAGATGAAGACCAGGGGGCCCACACCCTGCTCACGAGGGTGGGGGGCGCGCCCCTCCCCCTGGGCGCGCCGCCCTACCTCGTGGGCCCCCTGGTGGCCCTCCAACACCAACTCCAACTCCATATATTGGCTTTCGGGGAGAAAAAAATCAGAGAGAAAGTTTCATCGCGTTTTACGATACGGAGCCGCCGCCAAGCCCTAATCTCTCTCGGGAGGGCTGATGTGGAGTCCGTTCGGGGCTCCGGACAGGGGGATTCGTCGCCGTCATCATCATCAACCATCCTCCATCACAAATTTCATGATGCTCACCGCCATGTGTGAGTAATTGCATCGTAGGCTTGCTGGACGGTGATGGGTTGGATGAGATTTATCATGTAATCAAGTTAGTTTTCTTAGGGTTTGATCCCTAGTATCCATTATGTTCTGAGATTGATGTTGCTATGACTTTGCTATGCTTAATGCTTGTCACTAGGGCCCGAGTGCCATGATTTCAGATATGAACCTATTATGTTTTCATGAATATATGTGTGTTCTTGATCCTATCTTGCAAGTCTATAGTCACCTACTATGTGTTATGATCCGGCAACCCAGTGACAATAATCGGGACCACTCCGGTGATGACCATAGTTTGAGGAGTTCATGTATTCACTATGTGCTAATGCTTTGTTCCGGTTCTCTATTAAAAGGAGGCCTTAATATCCCTTAGTTTCCAATAGGACCCCGCTGCCATAGGAGGGTAGGACAAGAGATGTCATGCAAGTTCTTTTCCATAAACACGTATGACTATTTACGGAATATATGCCTACATTACATTGATGAACTGGAGCTAGTTCTGTGTCACCCTATGTTATGACTGTTACATGACGAACCACATCCGGCATAATTATCCATCACTGATCCGGTGCCTCTGAGTTTTCCATATCTTTGGTTTACGCTTATTTACATTTCCGTTGCTACTATTATCATCACTACAAAATACCGAAAACATTACTTTTGTTGTCTTTACTTTTGTTACCGTTACCACCACTATCATATTACTTTGCTACTAAACACTTTGCTGCAGATACTAAGTTTCCAGGTGTGGTTGAATTGACAACTCAGCTGCTAATACTTGAGAATATTCTTTGGCTCCCCTTGTGTCGAATCAATAAATTTGGGTTGAATACTCTACCCTCGAAAACTGTTGCGATCCCCTATACTTGTGGGTTATCAAGGAGTACGTCGGTGGAGCAAAGGGGGGCCCACGAGGCAGGGGGCGCGGCCTAGGGGGGCGCCCTCCACCCTCGTGGCCGCCTCCTTTTTTTCTTGACGGGGGGTCCAAATCTCCTGGATCATATTCGGTGAGAAAATCACGTTCCCGAAGGTTTCATTCTGTTTTGACTCCGTTTGATATTCCGTTTCTTTGAAACACTGAAATAGGCAAAAAAAACAGCAAATCTGGGCTGGGCCTCCGGTTAATAGGTTAGTGCCAAAAGTAATATAAAAGTGTAAAATAAAGCCCAATATGGTCCAAAACAGTAGATAATATAGCATGGAGCAATCAAAAATTATAGATACGTTGGAGACGTATCATACACCGATAGTTATCAGTCCTCTACCTGCATCACATTATACATGGTGCTTTGTTATGTGACTCAAGGACCAAACCTATTTTGACTCACACTCCAGAAGATCCCTTCTTGGAAATTGATGTCAAAGGGGGAGAGAGAGCTCACATCAAAGCCTAATCACATCAAAAAGGGGGAGAGAGGTAATTACATCAAAGGCCCCAGATGCTTGGTGTTCAAGAGGAGAGAAGACACATGTCTTTAAGAGGGGAAAGACATGTTAGTTTGTGTATGTTTTGTGCTCAGGTTTGTTTTGCTCTTATTTTCCTTTCCCTATATTTTCCCATTATCTAACATAAGATTCAGGGGGAGAAAGATCTCTAAGGGAAGGAAATCTTCAAATTCATTTCATATCTTTTACCTTTGGGGACATGTATGTATCCAATAGAGTACCTAGTACTCACTCTCTACATGTCATCCCAATCTTGGTACTCTTGTGGCTCTTTTGTTTGCTCTGTCTAGTAGATGTATCTGTGTTATCTAACCCTGTTTACTCAGGTTCATCTCTTCCTAAGCCAGCTCAAGACCATGAGGTAAGTATATGCATCACACTCATGTGCATGATGATCTCTTGTTGATGTATATATTGTTTGCAAGAAGGGCTCATGAACATGAAGGTACATTTTATATATTCTCATCATCTGCTCTGATGCATATAGCCAAGATACATGTAACACATTGCTTGCTCTGTCATGTTTATGCATTCACATGCTCTTACATTCTATATTGACATGATTGCATACATGTAGGGGGAGCCTATGCATGTTACATGTCTTTCCAAAGCTTTACTTACTATTCCTTATATCTTTATCTAAGGCTTTTATGTATGTTGTCATCAATTACCAAAAAGGGGGAGATTGAAAGCACAAGTGCTCCCTGGGTGATTTTGGTAATTAATGTCAACATATCTCTTGTTGGACTAATACTTTTATCTAGTATATTTCAGATGAGTTCAACAGTGGAGTGGCATGGACAAGAGGATGTGGAACGCCTTCTAGATGCTAAGGGAAGAAGATTGGCAAAAGCTCAAATCTCAAGACTCGGCATTTTATTCTTAGTGATCCAAGATCACATTGAGTCCATAGGAAAAGCCAATACTATTAAAAGGGGATGATGTGTTTCTTAATGGCTTGCTTGCTCAAAGTGCTTAGTGATATGCTCCAAAATCCCTCAACCACTTTATCATATCCACATATGTCCCAAACCAAAAGTCAAACTCGGTCCCATCAATTTGTTCTATCTGGCGCCACCGAGTTCATTGGACATAGCCACTGCCAGAAACCCTAATCAATTCGGTCTCACCGATGGGATCCCGGTCTCACCGAGATGGGCTTGCAAACTCTCTCGTTCCTGTTGCAATAATTTCGGTCCCACCGAGATATGTAATCGGTCTCACCGAGTTTGCTTGACCAACTCTCTGGTTAGCTTATTACCAGAATCGGTCCCACCGAGTTTGTGTAATCGGTCAAACCGAGATGAGGTTTTACCCTAACCCTAGCACATCGGCCCCGCCAAAAAGCCTAACGTTCACATTTTGAACTAAATCAGTCTGACCGAGTTTTATGATTCGGTCCCACCGAGTTTGGTGAATTGTGTGTAACGGTTAGATTTTGTGTGGAGGCTATATATACCCCTCCACCCACTCTTCATTCGTGGAGAGAGCCATCAGAACATGCCTACACTTCCAACATACATTTTCTGAGAGAGAACCACCTACTCATGTGTTGAGATCAAGATATTCCATTCCAACCACATAAATCTTGATCTCTAGCCTTCTCCAAGTTGCCTTCCACTCAAATCATCCTTCCACCAAATCCAAATCTGTGAGAGAGAGTTGAGTGTTGAGGAGACTATCATTTGAAGCACAAGAGCAAGGAGTTCATCATCAACACTCCATCTATTACCTTTTCGAGAGTGGTGTCTCCTAGATTGGTTAGGAGTCACTTAGGAGCCTCTAAGGGAGTCCTGGATTAAGGGGTCCTCGGGTGTCCGGACTATGTGACATGGGCCGGACTGATGGGCTATGAAGGTACAAGACAGAAGACTTCTTCCCGTGTCCGGATGGGACTCTCCTTTGCGTGCGTTCGGATATGTAGATTCCTTCCTTTTTAAACCGACTCTGTACAACCCTAGGCCCCTCCGGTGTCTATATAAACCGGAGGGTTTAGTCCATAGAGGCAATGACAATCATACAGGCTAGACATCTAGGGTTTAGCCATTACGACCTCGTGGTAGATCAACTCTTGTAGTCCTCATATTCATCAAGATCAATCAAGCAGGAAGTAGGGTATTACCTCCATCGAGAGGGCCCGAACCTGGGTAAACATCGTGTCCCCCGTCTCCTATTACCATTGACCTTAGACGCACAGTTCGGGACCCCCTACCTGAGATCCGCCGGTTTTGACACCGACATTGGTGCTTTCATTGAGAGTTCCGTTGCATCATCACCAGAAGGTTCGATGGCTCCATCAGTCATCTACGACCACGCGGCCCTGGGGAAGGTTTTCCTCCCCGGCCAAATCTTTGTGTTCGGCGGCTTCGCACTGCGGGCCAACGCACATGGACATCTAGAGCAGATCGATAGCTACGCCCCAGGTTACCAGATTAGTTTTGGAAATCTGGACTATGTCGCTGATATCCGAGGAGACTTGATCTTCCAAGGGTTCGCGACCCCAACCTCCGCTTTGGCCTTATATCCGGAGCACTTCACCAGGTTCGAAGACGGGATTCCTGAACCTGCCGGACTATCTGCGGCCACTAAGCCCCGTACGGGAGAACCGGAGAAGGTAATATCGCTGGCAGCCATCATGAAGCCGGACTCTTCTCCGGACACTTGTTCCGGACCTACGGAGTTAGCATCATGTCAGCTCGGCCAAGGAGTCTCCCTCCTGCCATACTCCATGGACTATCTTCCCCCTGGCCAAACCTCGCCTTTAAGCGAGGCTCTAGACTTAATGCGATCCCTGGTCATTATAGAGGAGCTACGTCCGAACTACGCCCAGCTCGAACTAGGGGCTGAGTGCGGGGAATTTTATGCCCCACCCACCACCCACTTCATAGCCACCGTCGAGGATTTAACTGACATGCTCGATTACGGCTCTGAAGACATCGACGGTATGGATGACGATGCCGGAGAGGAGCAGGCCCAAAACCCTCCGTTTACCGGACGCTGGACGGCCACCTCTTCGTATGACGTGTACATGGTGGATACACCCAAAGAAGGTAACGGTGATGGCAAAGAAGATCCAGTCGAGGATAAACCTCCTGAGATACTGCCAAAGCGCCGACGTCAGCGGCGCCGCTCTAAATCACGCCGTGGAAAAGACAGCAATACCGGCACAGGAGAAAACAATACTCTGGACAATGCCGAAGACAAAGAAGACCCCATTGAGCCAACTTCCGAACAGGACGAACGGGAAGATGGGTGAGTCAGCCCTGATGAACATGCCGTAAACGAAGACTCGGAGGACAGTAATTATCTTCCACTCTCTGAGGATGAGGTGAGCCTCGGCAACGAGGATTTTATCATTCCTGAGGAACCTCTCGAGCAGGAGCACTTTAAGCACCAGCTAATAGCCACTGCAAGGAGCCTGAAAAAGAAGCAGCAGCAGCTTCAAGCTGATCAAGATCTGCTCAACGATAGGTGGACTAATGTCCTGGCAGCCGAGGAATATGGCCTCGAGCGCCCAACCAAAAGTTACCCGAAGCGTAAACTTCTACCTCAATTCGACGACGAGGCCCTTGAGCCCGTACCATTAGCACGTAATGCGGCTGACCGACCACCCCGTGGCAGGGACAAAACCGCAACTCAAGCCGAACTCCAGCCCACACTACCACGCCGTAAAGGTAGAGATATAACAGCTCGGGGACATACATATGACCTGCGACATGACCTGGACAATAGAGCAGGTCAAACCAGATCGATCTACGGATCGCGGGGGCGTGCCTCGACGCGCGTCGATGGCTATCTAGCCAGACGTGACAAGCATAATCACACCCGGGCCAAAAACCGCAGACGGACTCCATCCGAGCTACGTCGCGACTTGGCCCGATATAGAGGCGCTGCACACCCCCTCTATTTCACTAATGAAGTAATGGAGCACGATTTCCCAGAAGGGTTCAAACCTATGAATATCAAATCATACGATGGAACAACCGATGGATTCCATCTCACACGAGTCCTTCTGGACGGCGGCAGTAGCCTTAACTTGCTCT
Organism: Aegilops bicornis; assembly: GCA_021605145.1. NCBI lineage: Eukaryota > Viridiplantae > Streptophyta > Magnoliopsida > Poales > Poaceae > Aegilops > Aegilops bicornis. Next base: position 356,050,299 of record CM038675.1, on the reverse strand, counting down.
ATCAAGACACTGTTCGCAAAATGGGCATTGATCCCTCAAGGATCAAGACCACCACAACTACCTTCAAAGGGGTAATACCCAGTGAAGAAGCTCATTGTACGGGCTCAATTACACTGGAAGTCGTCTTCGGTTTGCCGGACAACTTCCAAAGCGAAGCCTTGATCTTCGATATTGTTCCATTCTGCAGTGGATACCATGCACTGCTTGGGCGGACTGCTTTTGCTCGTTTCAATGCGGTCCCACACTACGACTATCTATAGCTTAAGATGCCCGATCCACGCGGCGTCATCACGATCAATGGAAACACGGAACACTCCCTCTGTTCCGAAGAGTATACCACGGCCATTATAGCCTAAGCACAAAGCGGCCTCGTTAAACCGCATACCTCATCGGCCATTAAGCCACCGGCCTCTACCACACAAGACCGATCAATTTTAGAGCTGGATTAGCAGTTCCGCCTCCGTCGTTCGCCGCATAGGCCCGCGAAGTTCACATCGCGCATGCATAATTATGCACTTAAAATACCTTGGTCATCGGCGGAGGCACAATGCGGACATGCCTCACTACAAAAAAATACACTTCCGTGATGATACGTATTTGTCACAGTAGGTCGCGTTTTTTGTCATGCATGTACATCCATGACAAATCTATGACAGAATCAAGATAGTCATACTTGTCTTTGTCAGAGAAGTGTTCCATGACATTACCAAAATTATCATCACGGAAGTGTCCATTTCCATGACGATAAATCGCGCGTCACGCGAAGTGCTTTTCGTCAAGGGTGACCGACACGTGGCATCCACCGTAACGGAACACCGTTAAGCTATCGGGTCGGGTTTTGGATCCGATAACCCGTTAACAGCCCTGACCAATGGGGATTTTCCACGTGTAAAATCATCATTGGCTGGAGGAAACACGTGTCGGCTCACCGTTGGGACAGATGGCATCGGCTCATTGGACGAAGGCGCCTATGATAATCTGGCGACCGTGTACGGCCCAACAGAGGCCCATTCCTGTGAAACGGCCGGCCCATTTGACTTGGTCAAAAGGTGGCGGGCCGGCCCACGGAAAGCCTGTTAACGGCCTATTCGCATATAGCCCATTTACAGCCCGCTAACCCAGGCCCGTTACGCCCTATCCGAATTAGGCCCAGTAGCGTCATCTGGGTCGTCCAATATGATTCCAGCCCGTTTTAACTTCCAGCCCATGTGTGGCCCATATGAGGCCCTTTGTAACTCTTGGCCCATTAACAACCTGTGGTGAAACTGGCCCGTAATGAATAGTGTATCACTTTATACCCATTAACGGCCCGTTATTCTATTGGGCCGTTTCCAGCCCAAGTTATCTTTTGGCCTTCTCAGGGCCCATTGATTCTTGGGCTCATTTGCAGCATTCGGTTACATACGGCCCGTTACTGTCATTTTCTGCGTGTGGGCCAAATTCAGCCCGTCGTTACAGTCGGCCCGTTTGCGGACCGTTAATACGTTGGGCCGTTTTCATGTCAAGAAAACCCGTTGGGCTGTTTTCATAGAGTTATCAAATACGGCCTATTAACGGCCCGTTATGGTCCACGAATTGTACGACCCATGATTGGTGAAATGATGATACGCCCCGTAGAAGGCCCTTTGGATCTACGGTCCGTATGAGGCCCATGGATCTACGGCCCGTAGAAGGCCCATGGGTTGTACGACCCGTAGAAGGCCCATGGACCCTACGGCCCGTAGAAGGCCCATGGACCCTAAGGCCCGTATAGAAGGCCGATGGATCCTATGGCCCATATAGAAAGCCAATGGATCCTACGGCCAGACGAAGGCCCATGGGTCATACGGCCTGCATGAGGCCCATGGTTACAACAGCCCGTGTGTTGGCATGATTATTTTGGCCTAGTTACCAAAAATAGGCTATTGTGGCCACTAGAAAAACACAGAAAAAGAACTGCAGTGACTACAAGCAAACAACTAAACAAGACAATAAGTAAATAAATAAGCAAGCAATTAAGGCTAGCCTATTACCGCTATTACACATATTACATCACTTTGGGCATCAAAGTTCGCCACCGGTGCAAATATAGGGAACAAAGAAGCATATTACATACCTTTGGCCATCAAAATTGGCCATCGGTGCAAATAAACACGGCTGACAAAACAAGAGCATAAGCTGAAACAACTTGGAAGAGCTCAAGAAAGCGTTATCACAGGTATCCACCATGCTAGCAATAAACTTAGCAAGCTGATTAGCTTTGTCCTGTTTGGCGCTAAAATCCTCCAACGCTTGTTGCACGGAAAAGTATGCATCCGAATGCTCCGAGGACTTCCGCATTCCTTCCGCTTCTTGTCGCAAAGACAACCGATCGATGTCTTTCGACTTGTAGTTGAGACTCAAGAAACCGAACTAATTGAGACAGTTAGTTTGAATAGCTTGTGCAAGCGGTAGTGGCGATGCTTTCGAACACTAAACCAAGACAAGACTTTGGGGTTGTCTCATTGTCTTCCTTAGTTTGTTTTATCGGCTTTGTTGGAGACCAACAAGGATGTGTCACTATCTGAACCTTATCTGCATTACTTCCTTTACCATTGCTTAATAAGGCACTCTTCCCCAATATTACATCGACATTCTAAAAGAAGAAACAAGCAGACACATAACAAGTTTAGCATGTACTAGTATATGAAACTCATTTCGGTGAACTAGTTCATCAGTAAGGTGGACAGGATTAAACTACCAAGTCTTCTATTGCCATGTAACATCCCAAATTTTCAATTTGGAATGTTATACATTAGATCATCAATGCATATCATATTTTATTTGCTTTGGGTTTTGATCCTAGAAATTTTACGCAACTCAAGGACCCACGGAGAGAGTTGGGGATTTCATTATTTTCATATTTGAGTTTTTCTCAAATTTTGAGAATAGGATCATTTGATTTTAATTATTTTATCATCAATTATTTCTATTACAAAAATATGAGAGAGGGAATAAAATGACTTTCCCAAAATAAAGAAATATTGAGGATTTAATAATAAAATCAAATAAGATTTTATTTTGGAGTTTTTCGCCTTTTTATTTGAATTTAGGAAAATATACGTTTTTCAAAATTGCATTAGGCCCCAAATAAATGTTCATCTTGTCCGGCTTGATTTTAGAAGTCGGGAAAAATTTATTTCGGGATTTTTGGAGTCCGTTTAGTATTTCTTTCGTTTGATTTTCTGCGCGGAATTATTTAAAAAAAACGCGAACCGACCTACGGTTCATGTCCGACCGGGACTCCGGCCCACCTAGGCTTTATAAGGGGGAACCAGCCAATGACCAGCGCCGAACCCTAACCCTAGCCTTGCTTGTTGCCGCCGCCGCCACCGGACGCCGCCCGTAAATCACGCCGACCATGGCACCAAGTTGCCTCGAAATCTGCGCCATCGATTTTTCTCAAAAAACTGTTCGGTTTTTCCGTCGGTTTTTCGCCGGGTTTTTTTTAGTTTCCTTTTTTAGATCGGTTTATTTATTTTCGGTTTGGTTAAATAGCGAGCGTTCGCTCGTCCGTTCATTTTAACGAACGTGTTCATCTTTTAGATCCAGTTAACGAACGTTCGTTCGTTAAGCTGTTCGTCGTTTTTCTTTTTCTCGGATTTTTCCGCGATTATTTCTGATCGTGATTTCTGATCTGATTTTCGTTTTAGTATAACGTTTTGCTCGTTTATCGAAATCAGGCGATTCAAGCGCCTGGAGTTTCATCTCGAAACCCTCTTTCCACATAACCAACTTAAACAAGTTTTTGTTTCTGTAAAATTTGACTTAGATCCAGATTAGTAAAACGAAGTTGTTTTCTTTCGCCGTTTGACTTTCGTTGCTTCGTTTGATTTGATTCTTTTTGCAAACCGGAGTTCTTAAGTTGAACTATCTGGTTAGATCTCTTATTTGAGTTTTACCTGTATTAGATGAGTACTTATTGTATGCTTGTTTATTTGTCTGCGATGGAATACCGGAGTGCGCTACTTTGTTACTTGAGTCTCTAGGTTTCATGGATCATCGGCAAGGCAAGTAACACTTTGATCATATACTTTTCATACCCAGGTTTTATGCATTAGATCAATCCTCAAACATTGCATGATTAGGATCTAATTAAATTGTGGGTTTTGGGAAGTAGTTTGAGGTAGTACCTATTACGATTTATTATCAAACCCTTGGGAGTTACTTCTACGTTTGCTTATTTATGCCATGCTATGCTCGTAGACGTGGTTTGGGTTTGAGTGAATATCCATGACAGATGTGAGATTGTTAATTAATGGTTTATCTAAGGTGGCAACTTAAACACACATCCTGGGGATTGAGGTACTGGCTATTCGAGATTTGCCTATCTAGGCACATGGGTAGATGGGATTTACTGTTTTTCTTTTATGGGCCGCCACCCGTGCTCAAAGGGATCATAAGACTATTCATGCTAGAAACTTCCGTGTGCAGCCACATGCTACTATGGGCTCTAGCATAGTTGGTTAAGTCGCGAACTCTTACGGTGGTAGACTAGGCGATGTAGGGGTTGTAGGTTGGTACGGTCTACCCATTCGTAAGGTGCTAGCGCTTCTGAAAGACTATGTCTCGGTCATCCATTTCTCAAACACCATGTAGTGCGAGAAATTAAACGGAGGAGATCGAGTCTTGCGGGAAAAGTGCACAAACCTCTGCAGAGTGTATAAACTAATCATGGTTAGCCGTGTCCCCGGTTATGCACATCTTTAGTATCTAGTACTTGGATTATCAAGTGAATCTCATCATGTTACTTTAATTAATACTGTTGGGTTTTAATGATGATTACTTCAATTGGGATTGAGGATGATGTCAACCATTCTCAATGTTTAACAACCACCATGATAGTTAAATAAATTTATTCCTTTGCAGTAGGGAAAAATTGGCTTTTCGCAAAACTGTAACCATAGAGCTTTCCACCAGCCATATATGCATGTAGTATAGGCTTACTCTTTCATTACTCTCTATGTGTTACATTGCCGGCATATTCCATGTCTTTGGCCCGTTTCGCTGCAACTTTTCATGTTGCAGACTTTTCAGACGACAAGTAAGGTGCTTTTAGGTCGTGGTTCTATACTCAGTGATGTCGTTGTAGTTGATGGACTCGCTTATCTTCCAAGCCTTCCGCTGTTATCGTTATTAGATGGCCTTAAGCCATATTTATTTTGCTAAGTTCTCTTTTGAGACATTCGATGTAATAAGTGTGTGATTGCTACTCTGTTATAAATCCTTCAAGTACTATGTGGTGTCAGCATTACTGATCCAGGGATGACACACGAGCACGTAGATCGATCGCTTTGAGGTATGGTCGCTACAAAGATGGTATCAGAGCACACGCTAACTGTAGGACACGACCACTAAGCTAAAGCCCTAGATCACAACTCTTTCTTCTCATTTCTGACTCCTCATCTTTTCTATTCTTTTAGGATGATGGAAGCAAGGAACAAGTTCACACAACCTGATGAAGCTACACCCTTTGGATGCCACTTGAAGGAAGTCACTATATACTTGAACATAGGATTACCAAGCTTCACCGGGACCTTCAACGCCACTTTACCCGAAGAGGAGCGCTGGATGATTCAAGTTTACATTCCAGGAAGGACATTTGCACCAGTCACGGAGCCCATAGAATTTGATGCACCAACTTGGAGCCTAGGAAAGAGCACGGAAGCCCACATCGCCATGGGCCGATTTGGAGAAGTATACCACAATGATCTCAAGAATAATATCTACCAGATTTGTGGGCGCCGAGATGAGCAATGGGAGATGATCAGCACCAGGAGGGATAGATCAATCGCAGCTTATATCCAGGAATTAAACCAGCACATCCGACGCCAGGAGAACCAGGATGTCTTGCAGTATGGAGGATCTACAAAAGGCTATGACCAAGATCAAGGAGCTAGAAGAAGAACTTAAGGCTACGTGAAGACTATATGGAAGAGATTGTCGCTCTAGTAAGACAGAACGGCGACCTTAAGGAGAAGATTGGAGTATTCATGGGAGGTTCAGCACCCAAAGGAGAAGATGATGAATCCACTTGCCCGGATAATTATATCATCATTGACGACACCAACTCGGATCCTGACGACAGTGATGATGACTTTGTTGATGAAGCGGGAGCAGATATCATGGAATCTTCATCGGAGCAGTTTTTCTAGTTGACCACCATAACAGTAGTAGAATTTCCCCCATTAAAAATTAGTTTTAGTCCCAACACTTTGTAACGATAGTTAGACCGTTGTTTGCCCTTGTTTGAATTGATTGGAGTGATATTGTGTGTTTTTGCCTCATGTGCATATGGGTAGTGTTTTCTCCCTAGACCTCATTCTATTCTATTCTCTCTTCTTTTCTACAACCCCAGATGCCTCCGAGATGCGACCCCGGATTTGTTTTCCCGCCGGAGATCACTCAGTTGATTCAGCAGCGAATGCCTTGATTCAAACATTGATGCAGAACCAAGGCAACAACAACAACAACAACCCACCACCACCACCACATTGACCATCGACTCGTTTCTTGAGGCTAAATCCATGATGTTTTCCGGTAGCACCGAGCCGATTGTTGCGAGATGATTGGCTCCGTAAGATAGGGAGGGAGTTGGCCAACGCAAGATGTACAGATGGGGAAAAGGTGAAATTTGCCGCACATCAGCTTGAAGGACCCGCACTTGGCGGCATGGTGGGAGAATTTTACTGACCACTTATCCTGTAGACACCTTTGTCACATGGGATCGGCCAAAGAAGCTTTCCGTCTTGCCGGAGTTTCAGCAGGCGCTATGGCCATGAAGAAGCGTGAGTTTCGCAACTTGCGCCAAGGAGGACGAATAGTTGGCCAGTATGTGGATGATTTTAGTAAGTTAGCACGTTATGCCCCAGATGACGTTGCTACAGATGCAGCTAAGCAGGAGAAGTTTCTAGAAGGACTGAATGATGAGATGAGTATGCAGTTGATGGTAGAAACCTTCAACAACTACCAGGAGTTGGTAGATCGTGCGCTTATGATTGATGGGAAGCAGCAGCAGATTGATAACCGCAAGAGGAAGTATGGACAAGGGAAGCACAATTCTGGAGCTCAGCAGAAGCTACGCTTTACCCCGAAGTCGGGAGGACAATTTCAGCATACCCATGGAGGGGGTAGCTCGCACAATCATAATGGCACCAAGAATGGGAACGGGAATGGAGGAAGCAATGGACAAAACCGCACCAACCCGTCAACCCCAGCCAAGAGAGACCTGAGCCAAATCACTTGCTTTAAGTGCAATAAGACTGGGCATTATGCAAACGAATGTCCTGAAGCCCAAAATGGAAATGGCAATGGAAGCTCGGGAAAGAAACCGAACCCTTTCAACAGGGGACAGGTGAACCACGTTACCGTGGAGGAGGTTGAATCTCAGCCAGATGCAGTATTAGGTAAGTTTTTGGTTAAGACATTTACTGCAGTTGTTCTTTTTGATACTGGTGCATCGCATTCATACATATCAAGGGGATTTGTGGATAAGTATAAATTGCCAACCCAAGCCCTTAGGTCACCCATGTTAGTAACCTCACCCGGAGCGGAATATATGGCAAGTAAATGGTGCGATCGACTGCCATTAAGGATTGGAAACTACTTATTTCCCTCGGACCTAATAGTTTAGGAATCACAAGGATTGGATGTGATATTAGGCATGGATTGGTTATCAAAGTACGGAGGGAACATTGATTGCGCCAGTAAGACGATTTTTCTTACTACCCCAGAAGGAAGGAGGATTAGGTATGTATCACGGCATGAGCCGAGGAAGGCACAAGTAAATACCTTATCAGGAGTTGTGCAGGAGGAAGTACCAGTGGTGAAGGATTACCCGGACGTGTTTCCAGAAGAGTTGCCAAGCATGCCACCGGACAGAGACATTGAGTTTCTGATTGAGCTATTGCCAGGCACTGGGCCGATATCTAAGTGACCATATAGTATGCCCGCGCAAGATTTGGAAGAAATTAAGAAGCAGATTAAGGAGTTACTGGATAAAGGTTTTATACGCCCAAGTTCTTCGCCTTGGGGATCGCCAGTACTTCTAGTGGAGAAGAAGGATGGATCTTTAAGAATGGTTGTTGATTACCGAGGATTGAATGAAGTGACCATTAAGAACAAGTACCCGTTGCCGATGATCAACGACTTGTTTGACCAATTGCAAGGAGCTAAGGTATTTTCCAAGATCGATTTGCGATCGGGATACGATCAGTTGAAGATTCGAGAGCAGGATATACCTAAGACGGCTTTTACCACCAGGTACGAGTTGTATGAGTATACCGATATGTCATTTGGTCTGACTAACGCGCCTGCCTATTTTATGAACATGATGAACAAGGTGTTTATGGAGTTTTTGGATAAGTTCGTCGTGGTGTTCATTGATGATATTCTGGTTTACTCGAAGAATGAAGAGGAACATAAGGAACATTTGTGTTTAGTACTCGAGAAGCTCAGAGAACATCAGTTATATGCCAAGTTCAGCAAATGTGAGTTTTGGTTGAAGGAAGTAGGGTTCCTCGAACACGTTATATCCGGAGAAGGAATAGCGGTTGACCCACAAAGGTTATCACTTGTGACCAATTGGGAAGCACCAACAACGGTTGGAGAGATCCGGAGTTTCCTTGGTGGCGAGGGATACTACCGGAGATTTATCGAGAATTTCTCCAAAATAGCAAAACCTATGACGGAGTTGTTGAAGAAGGATACCAAGTTTATATGGGTGAAGAGTGTGAGGCTAGTTTCAGGAGTTGAAGAAACATTTGGTTACCTCACGGTGTTGATTTTGCGGATCGGACTAAAGATTATGAGGTGTATTGCGGCGCTTCACGCCGAGGACTTGGAGCAAAGGTGCTCATGCGGGAGGGAAGAGTTGTTTCGTATGCTTCACGACAAGCTGAAACCTCACAAATTAAATTATGCCACGCATGATTTGGAGTTAGCAACCGTAGTGCATGTATTGAAAACATGGAGACATTTCCTTATTGGAAATCATTGTGAGGTGTACCACGGATCACAAGAGTTTGAAGTACATTTTCACGCATGAAGGAGTTAAACCTCGAGACAAAGGAGATGGTTGGAGCTCATCAAGGATTATGATATGAGATTGCATTACCATCCCGGAAAGGCTAATGTAGTAGCTGAAGCATTGAGCCGTAAGAGCCATGTCAATACACTAATGACGGGAGGTTTACCAAAGGAATTAGCCGAGGAATTCCGAGAGCTATGTTTGGAAATAGTTCCGAGAGGCTATGTAGCAGCATTGGAGATTCAGTCAACCTTGATGGATAGAATCAGAGAAGCTCAGAAGACTGACAAAGAGATTGCCTCTATTAAAGAGAAAATGAGCAAGGGAAAAGCTAAGGGATTTCGTGAGGATGAGCACGATACCTTATGGTTTGAAGACCGCGTTTATGTGCCAACTGATCCGGAAATTAGGAGGTTGATTTTGCAAGAAGCACATGATTCACCATACTCGATTCACCCAGGAAATACCAAGATGTATTTGGATTTGAAGGATACTTTCTGGTGGACTGGGATGAAGAAAGATATTGTAGAGTATGTAGCAGTTTGTGATGTATGTCAGAGAGTGAAGGCAGAACATCATAAGCCAGCAGGATTGTTACAGCCATTGCCGATACCCGAATGGAAGTGGGATAAACTAGGCATGGATATTATCACGGGATTACCCAGGACTCGTTCAGGCTATGACTCGATTTGGGTTGTAGTCGATTGTTTGACGAAGGTAGCTCATTTCATTCCAGTGAAGACTACCTACAGCAGTGCCAAATTTGCTAAGATATACATGACTAGAATTGTATGTTTGCATGGAGTTCCGAGGAGTATCGTATCTGATAGAGGAACCCAATTCACCTCAAAGTTTTGGAAGCGGTTACGAAACTTTGGGAACCAGACTAGAGTTTAGTACTGACTTTCCATCCGCAGACAGGTTGGATGAGACCGAAAGGGTCAACCAGATTTTGGAGGATATGTTGAGAGCATGTGCATTGGATTATGGATCAAGTTGGGATGATAACTTGCCATATGCGGAGTTTTCTTATAACAACAGTTACCAAACCAGCTTGAAGATGGCCCCTTTTGAAGCATTGTATGGAAGGAGGTGCAGGACCCCGTTGTTGTGGGATGAAGTTGGAGACCGCCAGTTGTTTGGACCGGATTTGATTAAGGAGTCTGAACGGAAAGTGAACTTGATTCGCGATAGACTCAAGGTAGCCCAGTCCAGGCAGAAGAGTTGTGCGGATTCAAAACGCAAGGAGACAGTTTACGAAGTCGGAGACCGAGTTTACCTTCGAGTATCTCCACTTCGAGGAATTAAGCGTTTTGGAGTTAAGGGAAAGTTAGCGCCACATTTTGTGGGACCGTACAAAGTTTTGGAGCGCATGGGAGAAGTTGTGTATAAGTTGGAACTGCCCGAGGGGTTGTCAGGTGTTCACGATGTGTTTCACGTTTCCCAGTTGAAGAAGTATCATGCGGAGATGGTTGATATACCACTGAGAGATACTGTGCCACTTAAAGTGATTCATTTGAGTAATGATTTGACCTATGAGGAGAAGCCAGTCAAAATTCTGGAATATGCCAGCCGAGTCACCCGCAGCAAGGTCATCAAGTTTTCCAACGTTCAGTGGAGCAACCACACTGAGGATGAAGCCACCTAGGAGCGAGAGGAAGATTTGCTTAAAGCCCACCCTCACCTATTTTCTAGCCAACCCGAATCTCGAGGGTGAGATTCATCATAAGGGGGGTAGGTTTATAACATCCCAAATTTTCAATTTGGAATGTTATACATTGATCATCAATGCATATCATATTTTATTTGCTTTGGGTTTTGATCCTAGAAATTCTACGCAACTCAAGGACCCACGGAGAGAGTTGGGGATTTCGTTATTTTCATATTTGAGTTTTCTCAAATTTTGAGAATAGGATCATTTGATTTTAATTATTTTATCATCAATTATTTCTATTACAAAAATATGAGAGAGGGAATAAATTGACTTTCCCAAAATAAAGAAATATTGAGGATTTAATAATAAAATCAAATAAGATTTTATTTTGGAGTTTTTCGCCTTTTTATTTGAATTTAGGAAAAATATACGTTTTTCAAAATTGCATTTAGTCCCCAATAAATGTTCATCTTGTCCAGCTTGATTTTAGAAGTCGGGGAAAATTTATTTCGGGATTTTTGGAGTCCGTTAGTATTTCTTTCGTTTGATTTTCTACGCGGAATTATTTAAAAAAGCGAACCGACCTACGGTAGCGTGTCCGGGGACTCGGCCCGCCTAGGATTTATAAGCCGACCCATTGACCCAGCGCCCCGAACCTAGCCCGCGCGCCGCCGCCCGCCGACCGCCGCCCGCCCGTCCACGCCGACCGCCGCCCGAGGTTGCCTCGAAATCCGCGCTGTCGGTTTTTCTCAAAAAACCGATCGGTTTTTCCGTCGGTTTTTCGCCGGTTTTTTTTTAGTTTCCATTTTTTTAGATCGGTTTATTTATTTTCAGTTCGGTTAAATAGCGAGCGTTCGCTCGTTCGTTCGTTTTAACGAACGTGTTCATCTTTTAGATCCAGTTAACGAACGTTCGTTCGTTAAGCTGTTCGTCGTTTTTCTTTTTCTCGGATTTTTCCGCGATTATTTCTGATCGTGATTTCTGATCCGATTTTCGTTTTAGCATAACTTTTCGCTCGTTTATCGGAATCAGGCGATTAAAGCGCCTGTAGTTTCATCTCGAAACCCTCTTTCCGAATAACTAACTTAAACAAGTTTTTGCTTCTGTAAAATTTGACTTAGATCCAGATTAGTAAAACGAAGTTGTTTTCTTTCGCCGTTTGACTTTCGTTGCTTCGTTTGATTTGATTCTTTTTGCAAACCGGAGTTCTTAAGTTGAACTATCTGGTTAGATCTCTTATTTGAGTTTTACCTGTGTATTAGATGAGTACTTATTGTATGCTTGTTTATTTGTCTGCGATGGAATACCCGGAGTGCGCCGCCTGTTACTTCGAGTCTCTAGGTTTCGCGGATCATCAGCAAGGCAAGTAACACTTTGATCATATACTTTTCATACCCAGTTTTTATGCATTAGATCAATCCTCAAACATTGCATGATTAGGATCTAATTAAATTGTGGGTTTTGGGAAGTAGTTTGAGGTAGTACCTATTACCTGATTTATTATTAAACCCTTGGGAGTTACTTCTATGTTTGCTTATTTATGCCATGTTATGCTCGTAGACGTGGATTGGGTTTGAGTGAATATCCATGACATATGTGAGATCGTTAATTAATGGTTTATCTAAGGTGGCAACTTAAACACACATCTGGGTGGATTGAGGTACCTGGCTATTCCAGGATTTGCCTATCTAGGCACCTGGGTAGACGGGATTTGCCTGTTTTCTTTTATGGGCCGCCACCCAGGCTCAAAGGGATCATAAGACTATTCATGCTAGAAACTTCCGTGTGCAGCCACATGCTACTATGGGCTCTAGCATAGTTGATTAAGTCGTGCGAACTCTTACAGTGGTAGACTAGCTAATGTAGGGGTTGTAGGTTGGGACGGTCTACCCATTCGTAAGGTGCTAGCGCTTCTGAAAGACTATGTCTCGGTCATCCGTTTCTCAAACACCATGTAGTGCAAGAAATCAAATGGAGGAGATCGAGTCTTGTGGGAAAGGTGCACAAACCTCTGCAGAGTGTATAAACTAATCATGGTTAGCTGTGTCCCCGGTTATGCACATCTTGAGTATCTAGTACTTGGATTATCAAGTGAATCTCATCATGTTACTTTAGTTAATACTGTTGGGTTTTAATGATGATTACTTTAATTGGGATTGAGGATGTTGTCAACCATTCTCAATGTTTAACAACCACCATGATAGTTAAATAAATTTATTCCTTTGCGAGGGAAAAATTGGCTTTTCGCAAAACTGTAACCATAGAGCTTTCCACCAGCCATATATGCATGTAGTATAGGCTTACTCTTTCATTACTCTCTATGTGTTATATTGCCAGCATATTCCATGTGCTGACCCGTTTTCGGGTTGCAACTTTTCATGTTGCAGACTTTTCAGACGACGAGTAAGGTGCTTTTAGGTCGTGGTTCTATACTCAGTGATGCCGTTGGAGTTGATGGACTCGCTTATCTTCCAAGCCTTCTGTTGTTATCGTTATTAGATGGCCTTAACCATATTTATTTTGCTAAGTTCTCTTTTGAGACATTCGATGTAATAAGTGTGTGATTGCTACTCTATTATAAATCCTTCAAGTACTGTGTGGTGTCAGCATTACTGATCCAGGGATGACACCTGAGCACAGAGATCAGACTGTTTGAGGTCTGGTCGCTACATGCCAAGTACTAGTACATAATAAAAGCATCAAACAAACATATATCTATGTCCTATGGTCACTGCATTGTCTTGCCAGATCAAAATAGAGACACGGTTCAAATCATACCAGTTCAAGACAAAGCAACAGTGAAAGAATACAAAGCGTAGGAAACTACACCGCACAACAAGATTTCAGACGGGTACCACGGGTCTACATGTAGAACAACACTATTGGTTCTGTTGTGATGCTAGTAATGTGCATGATATGAAAGTCAACTGCATACACAATTGAAATTGAAATCAAAAGAGCTATTGATAAGAGCAAACCTGTTAAAGAAACATGCGTGAACATACCTGATGTGCCTTTGGAGTTTCGGTTGGATCCGCCAAATTAGAAAAAAAATTTGTATCAGTAAATACAATGATACAGGAGCAAAGCAATCATAGTTAAAAAAGGCGCGCCTAAGCGAGCGCTTAAGCGCGCCTAGGCTCTAGGCGTTGGCAAAACGCATTGCGCATAACTACGCTTAATCATGCATAATCGCGCATAAGCATGCGCTTTGGTCAAGAAGCGCAAAGGCGGTGGCAAAATGCACAATTAACGCCTAGCGCTTTTTTGAACTATGATAGCAATGGAATCTTAAATTAGAACAGTTGTTCTTGAGGTTTAGGCACTTGTTCTACGTGAGCAGTACAAGAAGACGCAAGAATATAATACTTAAAAATAGAAAATGAGCTCATAGACCTTACCACATTCTTGGTTCGGGGCCAAGAACAACAAGGCGTTCCCGACCATCGTCCAAAGAATGTGTCTCAGGAGAACGTAAGGGAATTTGATGAGTTTCTTTGCCAGTGAAGTACGTTTTCTTCAGGTAATTCCGATACTGCCACAAAGCATTGTTGAAGATAGCAGAGGTATTAACACAGGTTACCTCATCCTGAGTTTCCAAATCGGTCCTTCTCTATAGAGAAAAATGGGAAAAATTTGCTGTATTATAACCATCATGGAGGTAGGATGTATGGGACGAAGCAAAGTAATTGCCATGAATAACATTACTTACACATAACTCTGGACAAACACACTGAATCGGCATTTTCCTTCATCTTCAGTATAATATTTCCAAGATGGGAAGATACGCACATATGATCTAACAACATCAAATGCGATAGATGCTAAACTACGACTAGCTGGTTGTGCTTCCTTCACAGGAATAGGTGTACTAACAAGTGGAGTTGGGGTTCGTCGTGATAGTACTGGCCCTTTGGGCACTGGATCTGACTTACTAACTGCTCTTGTTTGGGAGCTCTGTGGTGGAGATGGTGCTGTGTCAACAGGAACTGGGTTACTATCGGCTGGGGTTGGGGTTAGATTGGGTGAAGCTGGTTCTCTGTCCATCGCAGGAGGGGTACAATCTGCGGGAGTTTGGGTTATGTGTGTGGTAGGGCTGGTTCTAGTGCATGTACAACCGGGTGCTATCTCCACCAAGAGGTAGCTTGCTTTTATTTGAAGACCGTGTTTTATACGCTGAATCTGGCATCACCCGCTCCAATTCAAATGGCTGATAAACAGGAAACATAGTTGAATGTACAGACATTGTATGAGAGACAGATGCAATAGATAGTCTGGAAAAAAGAGGGCATGAAATACTTGACATCTATATTGTTTAACTAAAACGGATAGTGTCGGTGTCAAAACCGGCGGATCTCGGGTAGGGGGTCCCGAACTGTGCGTCTAGGCGGATGGTAACAGGAGACAAGGGACACGATGTTCTTACCCAGGTTCGGGCCCTCTCGATGGAGGTAATACCCTACTCACTGCTTGATTAATATTGATGATATGGGTAGTACAAGAGTAGATCTACCACGAGATCAAGGAGGCTAAACCCTAGAAGCTAGCCTATGGTATGATTGTTGTTACATCCTACGGACTACAACCCTCCGGTTTATATAGACACCGGATAGGTTAGGGTTACACAGAGTCGGTTACAATGGTAGGAGATCTACATATCCGTATCACCAAGCTTGCCTTCCACGCCAAGGAAAGTACCATCCGGACACGGGACGAAGTCTTCAATCTTGTATCTTCATAGTCCAGGAGTCCGACCAATGGTGAGAGTTCGGCTATCCGGACACCCCCTAATCCGGGACTCTCTCAGTAGCCCCCGAACCGGGCTTCAATGACGATGAGTCCGGCGCGTTGATTATCTTCGGCATTGCGAGGCAGGTTCTTCTCCAAATTCCATATACTTGTCGAATAGTGTCCAGCTTCTGATAAATGCTGCGCTCCTTGGCTTCTACACCCAATAATGGCCATCTTCCACGTGTTTGAATGAATGAGAAAAGCCAGGGCATTTTTACAATTACCCCCTAGCCACGCAAATGAGCCGCCTATAAAAGGGGCAAGGATCTAGATCTGAGTCACACCATCCCCCCTTTGCGAGCTTTCATCGGAGCGCCTCTGACCAAAGCCCATTCCGTCATGGACAGTCGACGCGGCTCCTCTTCTCGCGCTCCCAGCCCTCAGCCAGGAAATTGGGAGAGATGCTCGATCCCGCATAGCGAGCTAGTTATACTCCAAGCCAAGGGATTTCTTCCCCGGCCTTCATGGTCCCAGTTCGAGCGGACTTGCCACCTACAAGAGGCGGAAAGCAAGCGGAGAGCGTCCCGATCCCTCTAAAGGAGAGCGGGTATGCTTCATCTCTTATCTAGTAAGAGGACTCGGATTTCCGATCCATCCGTTTCTCGAGGGGCTCTGGAGTTCTCTGACCTCAATTGCACCATCTTACTCCTGCCTCCATCTTGCACATCGCGGGCTTCTGGCCCTTTGCGAACTGTTCTTGGGCGTCGAGGATCATTTCGGGCTGTGGAAGAGAATATTCTACCTACTACCCCGTTCTCATGAGGGGTCAATATATCAAGTGGGCGGAGCCGAGCTATGGCGCATCACCGGGACCGGATACCTATCCGGAACCCCAAAGAAGGCGTCCGAAGACTGGCCTTCGAAATGGTTTTACATGGAGGACGTCCCGCTGCCGGATCCTGTTCGGATCGGCCTTCCGGAGTTCAGCAATGCTCCTCTAAAGAAGCGCCTAAGCTGGCGCTCTTGGAGCCCCCGGAGAGAAGATGACCGGGATGTCCTTTATTTGATGAGCCGAATAAGGTTACTGGCTCATGCCAGATTGACCATGATAGGAGTCATGGCAATCTGCATTATGAGGGGAGTGCAGCCGCTCCAATACATGGGCCACCCCATGTGGGACTTCAACGGGGAGGACGATGCCACCCGCCATGGCCGCAAAGGGCCAGGATCGGTCACCGAACTGGTGAAGATCTTGTCTGCCATGTATAAAGAGGAGGAGGAGGATTTCCTCCGTGTCAATCCACTAAAGGAGTTTTCTTCGAATAATCCTCGAAGCTGGGTAAGCAAACATCTTTGTGACCTGTCCGATCCATGTTCCCATGGTTAGAGGTCTCATTTCGTGGTTTACCTTGAGGAACTGCCCCTTTGTGGAGAAGATACACAGCCCCCCCACAACCCGAGGATCCGAAGCGGTCCCTCGATCCGACCTCCAAAGAGGATCCGGATATAAAGGTGGAGTTGATCGACGGGTATTCCACCAACTTAGCATCGACAATGCTTTGGTTGCCATTACGGTGATTACCGGAATACTTCGACCTCACAGTAATCGAGACCGAGATCCCAAAACCGGATAATGACCCATCCATGCTTATTTTTTATCACCGTATACCAATGGTGCTTGAGGGTACCTTCGAGGCGGAAGCGAGTCCGCGGCGGCCGCCAACAAAGGGCAAAGGCGGCCTCAACTAAAAAGAAGTGTGTTCCGGATCGAAACTCCGCCGCATAGCGGTATGGCGTGACACCATACTCCCGTGATTGATTCCTGGAAGGCGTCGACGCTGGTGCTCTTTTCAGGAAAAAGCGCTCGCGGACCGAGTCCGGAGAGGTTATAATCGAACCTTCACCGGCCAGGCTTCAAAGCTGGGTCCGGAGGCTGAGGCGAGCACGAGACGTGCGTCGGATGCTCCTCCGAAAGAGGATGCCGACAGGTTGTCCGCCACCAACTCCGAGGTGGAGAGCGCCTTGAATGACAAAGGCCACGGACAGTTCTTCGTGACGCATGTTTCTCCAGGAGGCCTTGAATGCCTTCGATTCGGGAGATGCGCACCTCCGTGCCGCTCAAGATGGTCTAGTGAGCCACGAGCGGTATGTAAAGGACATACGGGTAAGGAAATTTGACAGTTATATATGCCAGTAGCCCCCGAGACTTAAAATAGTTAGAATAACTTATTTAAGGATCATTTGTTATGCAGGATCTTACAGAGAAGAATACCCGATTGTCCCAGGAGCTTGAAGAGTGCAAGGCCCAACTTGAGGCCGCACTAGCTGCTACAGGGGGAGCCGCAGAGGCCCCCACTGGTAATATACACTTTAAAAGATAAATAGTTTATGAAGTGCGGCGGGTGTATAAATCTGACAAAAACATTGCAGATGGCACCGGACTGGATCCGGACAAGCAACAGCTCTTGCGCCAGCTAAAGGCCGGCGAGAGCGTGCTTACGAGGGTGCCGCAGGAGAAAAATAACCTCCAGGATGCCAACACCAAGCTGGGTGAGGAACTAAAAGATGTTCGTGCCCGGTTATGCGACTCCGTAAAGGAGAATCGGCGGCTTCGTCATGGCATTTTCGATAAGTGCTTGAGCGAACTTTGAAAGAGTTTGGCGAGGAAGGCGACTAACATAAACATGTATGTAGGTTTGCTCACAGTGTCGCCCCGAGGAGGAGATGCCCAATTTTTCGGGTGATCTTCTTCCCGAATTCGTCAATCGCACGAACGAGTCCGGCAGGTGATGAAAGGCATCGGCCAGCCTTGTGGCCATCTATCTCCCCTTGAAAGCATTGGGGAGCTGGCAGAGCGGCTTCAAGGAGCACGGCGGCGCTTCCATCTATGGAAGATATCGGCCTGCCGTCAAGGCGCCAAGGAGGCCTGGGCCATGGTAAATATGCGGTACACGAAAGCTAACCCAACCCACATGGCCGAGGTCGGACCTGTGGGGCCTGATGGGATGGAGATCCCTGTAAGCTTAGTGTACGGCCAAGTAGAATTGGCTGCCAAGTATTCCCAGCAAGATTGTAAATTAGATAGCCTATTAGATGGCATGGAGGAGGAATACAATGAGTCGAGTTGACTGTGTAAAAATATGACATGAATAAAAATGTCTTCTAGCCGGATTGTAGATCGTTTGTCATAGCGGACCTTTTCGCTTCGACTTCAGGACCCAATAGTCTGGAGTGTGTCCGAATACCTTCGTGGTTATATAAAAACCGGGGTATGCATGGAGACCAGGCGTAGGGGTCATTATTGATGTATCAGACAAGTGCCCAACTAGTTATGTTATATTACATTGGTAGTAAGAAACATCTTCCAGGGAGAATAGTTCCGTTAAGGGTTCCTTTCGCTGGGATGCATGCCCTAAAGTGCATGTCAAAGCTGCTATGAAAGCAGAAAATCATCTGGGGCAGATGGGTAAATAGTTAAAAATCATATGTCAGTCCACCGACCGAATATTCCCTTAAGAACGCTTAGCTTCGGCTTCACCCAGTCGAGGTACACATCCAAATTGACCCGGCGATAATAATCGCAGAGGTGCTCCTTTTACCACCTAGCCGAACAATCGGGAATGTAGGGGTAAGCACAGGAGCCAGGCAACCCAGCTTGGCCAACACTTAATTCGTATCGATGCATATAATGGTGAATAAAAGGTACATGTGGAAGTTTAACGCATGTGTTGGGCATGAAGCCCGTATAAATAAGCTTCTGTTAAAGAAGCCCCCAGGTATAATGAGCGCGGACAGCGCGTCAAGTGTGTGCGAAAAAAGCGCAAATGAGCCTCTAGAGGCTTCAAGAAGAAGAAGGAGGGAGGAGAGAAATAAAAGACAGCAAAAATCAAAAATGTGGACGGAGGAAGGAGACGAACTTGGAGTTCGGCACTTAGGCGTAGAATCTTCATAGACGGGCTGCGTTCCATGGGTTCGGCTCGAGTCGGTTATCCGATGCGTTTCGCAGACGGTATGCTCCGCCGGTCAGGACCTGATCGATGATGAAGGGACCTTCCCATTTGGGCTTTAGTTTGTCCTTTTTCTTGTCCGTGAGCGTAGAACTAGTTCGCCAACGTTATAAGCTTTGGCCCGTACTTCCCTGCTTTGATATCTTCGAGCCTTTGTTGGTAGAATGCGGAACGAGCTTTTGCCACGTCGCGCTCCTCCTCCAATGCGTCCAAACTGTCCTGCCGATCAAGCTCGGCTTCTCTTTCTTCATACATGCGCACGCGAGGTGAGTCATGTATTATGTCGCAGGGCAACACTGCCTCTGCGCCATACACCATGAAGAATGGTGTGAATCTGGTAGTACGATTTGGCGTGGTCCACAGCCCCCAGAGTACGGAGTCGAGCTCCTCAACCCAGTGCGTGTTAGATTCCTTGAGGGACCGCACTAGTCTGGGTTTAATGCCGCTCATGATTAGGCCATTTGCCCTTTCGACTTGGCCGTTGGTTTGAGGGTGATAGACTGAGGCGTAATCGAGCTTGATGCCCATGTTTTTGCACCATAATTTGACCACATCGGCCGTGAAGTTGGTGCCATTATCAGTGAGGATACTGTGGGGGACACCGTAACGGTGCATTACCCCTGATATGAAGTCTATCACTGGTCCGGATTCGGCCGTTTTAACAGGCTTGGCGTCTATCCATTTGGTGAATTTATCCACCATGACCAATAGGTATTTTTGCTTGTGGGTTCCTCCCTTGAGGGGTCCAACCATGTCAAGCCCCCAGACCCCAAACGGCCAGGTGATGGGTATAGTTTTAAGGGCGGTGGGTGGCATGTGGCTTTAGTTAGCAAAAAGGCTGGCAACCGACGATCGTTGGACTAAGTCCTCGCAGATCTGCCGGGCCGTCGGCCAATAAAATGCTGTACGGAAGGCCTTGCCTACAAGGGCCCGGGCTGCGGCGTGGTGCCCACCCAGTCCGCATGAATTTCAGCCAGGAGGTTTCGCCCTTCCTCTTCGGAGATACACCTTTGAAGGACTCCGGTAGTGCTTTTCTTATAAAGCTCTCCCTCATGGACTTTATAGGCTTTAGAGCGCCGTACTATGCAGCGAGCCTCATTTTGGTCTTCGGGGAGTTCCTGCCTTGCTAGGTAGCCTAGGAATGGTTCCGTCCACGGGGCGATAACCGTCATTATTTCATGAGCAGAGGGTGTTATCTCGGGGGCAGAGCCTCCGGTTGTGTCAGAGTGTTCGGCGTCAGGCAGTGCGGTTGGGTCCGGATTGATATTGCCGGACTCCCCTTCCCATAGTACGGATGGCTTGAACAGCCGTTCCAGAAAGATATTGGGTGGGACGGCATCGCGTTTTGCACCGATGCGTGCTAATATATCCGCCGCCAAAGTTGTTATCCGGGCTATATGATGAAATTCGAGCCCTTCGAACCGTGCTGACATTTTTAGGACCACATTGCGGTATGCTGCCATTTTCGGATCTTTGGCATCAAAGTCTCCGTTTATTGGAGATATTGCGAGGTTCGAATCCCCACGCACCTCTAGGCGTTGAATGCCCATGGTGACTGCCATCCGGAGGCCGTGCGTATGGGCCTCAGATTCGGCTGCATTGTTGGAGTCCGTATACATTATCTCGAAGGACGTATTGGACTGTGTCCCCGGTTGGGGACGTCAGACGACGCCAAATTTCGTGCCGTCCAACATTTTGGAGCCGTCAAAGTGCATGATCCAATTGGAGTATGCGTCGTACTCTTTAAGGAATTCGGCTTCGGTCCATTCGGCCACGAAGTCGGCCAAAACCTGCCACTTAATAGCTCGTCGTGGCTTATAAGTTATATCGAATGGAAGGAGCTCTATGGCCCATTTAGCAATCCGGCCCGTCGCGTCGCGGTTGTTTATAATGTCGTTGAGCGGTACTTCGGAGGCTACCGTTATCGAATACTCTTGAAAGTAGTTTCGCAGCTTCCGGGATGCCATGAACACCGCGTATGCTATCTTTTGGTAGTGTGGGTACCGAGACTTGCATGGAGTTAGGACAGTGGACACATAATAAACCGGTTTTTGAACAGGGAACCGGTGTCCGTCCGTTTCTCGTTCGACAACGAGCACCGCGCTGACAACTTGACGTGTTGCGGCGGTATATAATAGCATTGGTTCGCCCACGTTGGGCGCGGCCAGGACCGGATTTGTTGCCAAAATGGCCTTTATTTCTTCGAGTCCGGCCGTGGCGGCGTCCGTCCACTCGAAGTGTTCGGTGCGGCGGAGGAGGCGGTAAAGGGGTAACGCCTTTTCCCCCAATCGGGAAATAAAGCGGCTTAGAGCTGCTACGCATCCCGTCAATTTTTGTATTTGTTTGAGGTCTTTTGGAATATCCAATTGTGACAGAGCTCGGATCTTGGCTGGGTTTGCTTCAATTCCTCTACCGGACACAATGAAGCCCAGGAGCTTTCCAGCTGGAACACCGAAGACGCATTTTTCCGGATTGAGCTTGATGTCATATTTTCGAAGATTGTCGAATGTGAGCCTCAAGTCGTCTACTAGAGTTTTGACGTGCTTGGTTTTGACGACCACGTCATCTACATATGCTTCCACTGTTTTGCCGATCTGGTTTGCGGACATATGTCCGAACCATGCGCTGATATGTTGCACCGGCGTTTTTGAGCCCAAAGGGCATTGTGTTGAAGCGAGCGGGCCGTATGGAGTGATGAATGCTATTGCAGCTTGGTGCAGCTCCGCCATCTTGATTTGGTGGTAGCCGAGTACGCGTCGAGGAAGCACAATGAGTCGTGTCCTGTCAGAAGCGCCAATGATTTGATCAATTCGAGGGAGGAAGGGATCCTTTGGGCAAGCCTTATTAAGGTCCTTGAAATCAACACATAGGCGCCAGGATTTATCCTTCTTTGGTACCATCACCGGGTTTGCTAGCCAGTCCGGATGTTTTATATCTACGATGAATCCGGCTTCCAAAAGTTTGGCTAGCTCCTCTCCCATGGCATGTCTCTTGGGTTCGAAAAGCGCCAAGAGCCTGTTTGATCGGCTTGAATCCTTTTAGGATATTTAGGCTGTGCTTTCGGCCGGTGGCGTGGGATTCTTGGCATGTCTGAAGGGTGCCGAGCAAAGATATCCCGATTTTCTTGTAGAAATTCTCGTGGTCTTGGCGTCTACATCGGGGTTTAATTGTGCCCCAATGGAGGCCGTCTTTGCGAGGTCCGTTGGGTGGACTTGGAATTTGACTATTTCATCCGCTGGTTTAAAAGAGGTGGACTTGGATCTTTTATCAAGTATCACATCGTCCCTGTTCACCGTGGACCGCATCGCGGTGAGTTCCTCGGCCGCTAGGGCTTCGGATAGTGCCTCGAGGGCTAGTGCGGCTGTCTTGTTTTCGGCGCGGAGTGCTATGTTCGGATCACTAGCGGGAGTGATGATTCCGTTAGGTCCGGGCATTTTAAGCTTCATGTACCCATAATGGGGTATAGCTTGGAAGATTGTGAATGCCTCTCGTCCTAATAAAGCATGATATCCGCTGTTAAACGGGGCCACTTGAAATGTGACCTCCTCGGACCTGTAATTGTCCGGCGAGCCGAACACTACGTGTTGGGGATACAACTACTGAGTGTGAACCGCCCCGGAGGGGCCGGTTTACCCTCGTCCATGATCCAGGCCCATGAAGGAGGCCTGGAGCCCAGAGGCGAATTAAGGTCCATTTATGTAAACCGCCTTAGTATTGTAACTTGTGTTGTAAGACAAGAAAGAAGAGACCGAGCCGGACGCTTGTATGAGCCGGATCGGGACTCTGTAGACCGGCCGGGCGTCAACCCGTGTATATAAGGGGACGACCCGGCGGCGAGTTAGGGACAGAAAATTCGAGGCTAAGGCAAAGCTATTGCTCCCTAGTCGCGAAATCATATCAATCACATCACAACCGGACGTAGGCTTTTACCTTCATCGAAGGGCCGAACGATATAATTCCCGTGTCTTGTGTCCGCTTTAACCCCTCTAGGTTAACCCGCACGATGGCCCTACGACTAAGTCCTTTCATGAGGACATCCGCCGTGACAATTCCACGGCGGTTGGCGCCCACCGTGGGGCTATCGCACGATGGTTTGATGATCTTAGAGGGCAAGTTCAAAGGACTCGAAGGCTATCTGATGGGCCGGATGACTAAGAGTCGTCGCGGCAAGCTCTACATCGACGATGCGGACTGGGGCCCCGAGGCCGGCTCAGTTGAGTACGGGTACCGGGTCCCCTTTGGCGGCATACACGTGTTCATCGGCAAGATCGGCGAGCCAGGGCCTGGGCCGGACGTCTGCACTGACCTCGTCGAGACAGCTCAGCGGGCGAAGAAGATTCCTGCCCTGGCTAGACCGGCGGTCAGGCGTGTTTTCGTGGGAGTCGTTCACGGAGACTACGAGGACGGATCAGCATCTGGTGACGAAACCGTTGTCTACTCTGGCGACGAGTCGTCGGCCGGAGAAACTGAGTCTGTACCGGTACCGCAAGATGGCGGATCGGGGCTGTTCCGACGGTGAGAGTATTCGGACCCTTCGATCTACCCAACCGGGTTGAGATCTTCATGGCGGTACGCAGCGGCGCTTCACTCTTCGACCATGGCGCCTGGGTCGCCGGTTCAACAGCGGTGATGGCAGCCGAAGGAGGCCTGTCGCCGCCGCTCAAGTTTTGTCAGTGCTTTTCGACGCATTGGCCGTGCTCATGGCGGAAGCTAATCCACCGGATCAGGACCTGCACAACGCGGAGATTGCAAAGGTGAGGGAACATATCACTAAAGCTAAAGCGGACCTGGCAGCCGCGGACGTAAGGATGGCGGCGGAACGGGCCGCTTTGGATGCGCAGGCTTATAGGCTCGAAATTTGGATCGAAAGCGCGTCACATGAAGTCATGAAAAGGAAGTACAGTCCCGTTTACCTTCAGTTTTGAGGGAAGGGAGCTTTTCAATACCCTGTAAGGTGGACCATAATCCGCCGCCGGTGGTAAACCGCCGGAAGCACTGGGACGGCCGCGCGGTTCAACCCGTGTGATAGATCTGCCTCGCCATCATACCGTCGCGCCGGACCGTGCAGACACCTCCGGTCACTACTCCAACCCGATGGATAACCTTGTGGCGGCTGCGGCACGGTTGGAGGCGATTCAATTGAAGGCGATTCACCACAGCGGTAGAGACACGCCGGGTTAAGGAGCTCCTCGGGACGGCCACAGCTCAGGAAGCGTATTCATACGGTCGGGATCGGATCCACTCCACCCCCGCCCAAGCCGGAGCTATAGGCGACGCGTCGATTTAACCGGCCGTGTCAAGCAATGCGCAGCGTGGTCCGCCTCGCGGCAACAATCCGGCGGGTGGCTTTGAAGATGCTCAAGTGGTAGTGGACCGCGCCAGGGCACGTAGGGAGGCCGAGTTAGCAGCACAAGCAGAGGATCATCAGCTCGCGCCGGTTCGTCCGACCATCTTCGAACCAGGGGTCACGTCTGGCTCTTTGGGGGTGCCTTGCCTCGTCCCCGCTTTACGCATAGCGTCGTTTGCCCAAGGACTTCAAGGGCGCGCAAGGTGCCCAATTATACCGCCGATTTGGCTCGAAGCATGGATAGATTGCTATGAGATGGCCATGGAGATGCTGGATGTGGATGAAGCCGCTTGTGCGAAGTACTTCACAATGATGTTGGAAGGTACGACCCGATCTTGGTTGAAATATTTGCCGCCCAAATCTGTCAGTTCGTGGACCCGATTGCGAACCGGTTCATTCAAAATTTCAAAGACACCGTAAGCAGCCCATATGCGTGGTGGATTTAGCGGCTTGTGTCCAGCGGAGGGAGAATCCACAACCCATTGGGTGCGCAGCGTTTGGAAGTTTTACATTCTTCAGACCGGATCAACCCTAATTCCGCGATCTTGACCTTGGAAGCCAATTGCCGGTTCGAGCCATTGAAATTGAAGCTGGGTCGCATGAAGCGTTTTTGCCATGACATGGGCACTCTAATGGGCGTTTTGGTAAAGTATGCTGATTCTGATAGTACCAAGGATCCCGAATCTGAGAATGACGAAGTGGGGAAGGGAAAACAGAACGGCAACTCCAGAGGCCAGCAGCATCATTCGGCAGGCAATGGAGGGAACAAGCGTAAAGCGAACGGCAACATGGGCTTTGTGGCCAACACCAGCGCGCAGGACAAGGGTCAGCGGCGCAGGGGTAAGCAATTAAACCGGGGCGGTCACAATCCGGATCGTCTGAATTACATATTGAATCAACCTTGTCCGAAGCATGGGACGAAGGAGGCACCGGCGAACCACCTTTGGAAGGATTGTTATATCATGCAGGAGTTCAAAAACTCTAACTCTTTCCGGTATGATCAAGGGCCCGGCGGCGGTTCAGGGTCCGCCTCGGGTTACGGTGGAGGAAATTCCGGCCCAGGTTTCGGTGGTAATCCGGGCGGGCAAGGCAATCAGAATAATCAGAGTAATCGAGCAGTCGAACAATCAGAACCAAGGGGGCTACAATCAACAACAGCAGCAGTCGGGTTACCAAAGTAACCCAAAGCAGTTGAACGGGGGACAGTACCACGTTTTTACCACCCGCTTAGACAGACGAGACCGAAAACTTCAGAAGCGGGCGGTCAGTGTTGTTGAACCGGCAGCGCCGCATTACCTACGCTGGTCCGAGCAACCTATCATGTGGAGCAGAGAGGACCATCCTCCCCGGGTTTACAATCCGGGTCAATTAGCCCTGGTGGTGGCACCTCAGGTAGGAGGATACAAGTTTACCAAGGTGCTTATGGATGGAGGAAGCAGCATCAATATCCTGTACTACGAGACCTTCCGGCGTATGGGGTTAACGGTTAGGCATCTTAGGCCGTCCAGCACAGTGTTTCACGGTGTGGTGCCTGGCAAGTCGGCATACCCAGTCGGTAAGATAGCTCTGGAGGTGACCTTTGGGGATGAACATGACTCCAGATCAGAAACATTGACATTTGAGGTGGTGAAAATTCAAAGTCCTTACCACGCCCTCTTTGGGCGGCCGGCTTATGCTAAGTTTATGGCACGACCCTGTTATGTTTACTTGCAGCTGAAAATGCCGGGTCACAAAGGAACGATAACGGTTCATGGGAGCCGCCGGATCGCTTTGGAATGCGAGGAAGGTGATGCGGCTTACGCAGAGTCGGTTTGTGCCACTGAAGAGCTAAAGTATTATAAAGACAATGTTGATCCGGCGGATATGACCCCTTTGAAGAAGCCAACTACAGAGCACGATCCGGACTTGAAGTTCAAATCGGCGGCTGAGACGAAGCTTGTTGATTTTGTGCCCGGCGATTCATCCAAGCAGTTCACCATCAGTGCCAACTTGGATCCTAAATAGGAAAGCGCGCTCATCGAGTTCATCCGTGAGAATCGGGACATTTTTGCATCGAAGCCTTCCGACATGCCAGGTGTACCGAGGGAACTCGCTGAGCACACTCTTAATGTTGACCCAAAATACAGACCGGTAAAGCAGTTTCTTCGCCGGTTTAATGAGGAAAGGCGCAAGGCCATTGGAGAGGAAGTTGCTAGGCTCTTAGCGGCAGGGTTTATCCTCGAAGTCTTTCATCCAGAGTGGCTTGCCAATCTGGTGTTGGTTCTTAAGAAGAATGGCACTTGGCGCATGTGTGTGGATTACGATGATCTTAACAAAGCCTGTCCGGCCAGATCCTTTCGCCCTCCCGCATTGACCAGATTATTGATGCTACGGCGGGTTGTGAGCGTTTGAGTTTTTGGATGCGTACTCCGGTTATCATCAGATTAAGATGGCAGTTAAGGACCAGGAGAAGACGGCATTTATCACCCCTTTGGAGCCTTACGCTATGTATCTATGCCTTTTGGACTCAAGAGCGCCCAAGCGACTTATCGGCGTTATGCGTTCAGAATTGCTTGCACGAACAGATCGGCCGTAACGTGCATGCTTATGTGGATGATATCGTGGTTAAGTCAAGGAAGAAGGAAACCTTGATTGAGGATCTAAAGGAAACCTTTGACAATTTGCGGGTGTACGAGATGATGCTCAACCCGGCCAAGTGCGTCTTTGGTGTTCCGGCAGGCAAGTTATTGGGTTTTCTCGTGTCCAACAGGGGGATCGAAGCTAATCCGAAAAAATTACGGCTATCACCTCCTTGGCTAAGCCAAAGTGCATCAATGACGTCCAGCGTTTGGCAGGCGGATTGCTGCGCTAAGCCGGTTTATCGGCCGTCTGGCGAGAAGGCCATTCCTTTGTACCGGATGTTGAAGAAAAGCGGATCGGTTTATGCGGAGTTCAGCCGATGAAGCATTGGAGGATTTGAAGCGGCGGTTGGCCAACCCGCCGGTTCTAGCCGCCCCCATTGACAAAGAGCCGCTGCTGTTATATGTTGCGCTAATGCCGGGCGATTAAGCGTGGCCATCGTGGTGGAAGCGGAAGGAGGCGGGAAGGAGTATCCGGTTCAACGGCGGTTTATTACATCAGCGAGGTCCTCATTGAGTCTAAACAGAGATATCCACATTGGCGTAAGCTGGTATATGGGGTTTTTATGGCCGAAGCTAAAGCAATATTTCCAAGGGCACCCCATTACAAAGTGGTCGATTCAGCTCCCTTTGGGCGATATCATACGTAACCGGGAAGCGACTGGCCGGATTGCTAAGTGGGCTATAGAACTTGGGCCGCACGGTTTAAGGTATGTACCTCGGACGGCCGTAAAGTCTCAGGCACTTGTGGATTTCATTAATGATTGGACGGAGTTGCAAGCGCCTGAAGAAAAACCGGATCATACCTATTGGACCATCCACTTTGATGGGTCCAGGCAATTGGAGGGCTCGGGGGCTGGAGTCGTATTAACTTCCCCGCGAGGTGACAAGTTCTGTTACATTCTCCGCTTGATGTTCCCTTGTACTAACAATGCAGCTGAGTATGAAGCTTTGCTCCATGGTCTCCGGATGGCTAAGGAAATGAATCTCAGCCGGGTCAAATGCTTTGGTGACTCGGACTTGGTAGCCCAGCAAGTATCAGGTACTTGGGATTCCAAAGATCCACTCATGGCCGCATACCGTCGGGAAGTGGATGTTGTTGCAGGGCATTTTAAAGGATATCAGGTGGACCATGTGGATCGTCGGAAGAACGAAGCGGCTGATGCTTTAAGTCGGCTGGGCTCTCAACGTAAACCGGTCCCGCGCAACGTTTTCCTTGATGTACTGCACAATCCGTCAGTTAAGCTTCCTGATGAAGTTGATTTGGCTATCCCTGATCCGGAGGCTCAGTTGGTGGCGGCCTTGCATATCATTCCGGATTGGACGCTCCCTTATTTGGCATACATGAGCCGACGCGAGTTACCAGAAGATGAGACGTTGGCCCGGCAGATCGTTCGGCGGTCTAAGTCTATGACCATTGTTAACGGCGAGTTGCATCATTGCAGCGTGTCGTATGCGTTTCAGCGTTGTGTGTCCCCTGAGGAGGGCTGTGAGATATTGCGAGAGATCCATGAAGGGGACTGTGGTCACCACGCCGGTTCAAAGTCCTCGGTGGCCAAAGCGTTCTGCCATGGTTTCTATTGGTTGACTGCCCATGCTGATGCGGAGGACCTAGTCAGACGATGTGATGGTTGCCAAAAGTTCTCCAGGCGTGCTCATGTGCCAGCCCAAGAATTGAGGATGATTCCAATTACTTGGACGTTTGCGACTTGGGGGCTGGATATGGTTGGACCTTTCAAAAGGTCCAAGGACAAGAAGACCCACCTGTTGGTGGCAGTTGATAAATTTACCAAGTGGGTCGAGGCAGAACCTGTTAGCAAGTGTGATGCGGCCACGGCGGTTCAGTTCATCAAAAAGGTGATTTTCCGGTTTGGGTTTCCACACAGTATCATCACGGACAATGGCACCAATTTGTCCAAGGGAGCTATGAAGGAATTTTGTGAACGAGAGCACATCCGGCTTGATGTTTCTTCCGTGTCCCACCCGCAATCCAATGGTCAAGCGGAACGAGCTAATCAGGAGATCTTGAAAGGTATCAAACCCCGGCTTATGGTCCCTTTAGAGAGGGCGCCGGGTTGTTGGGTAGAAGAGCTACCATCGGTGATATGGAGTATAAATACTACCCCTAACAGATCTACTGGATACACGCCGTTCTTTATGGTCTATGGAGCGGAGGCGGTCCTTCCTAGCGATATCCGTCATGATTCGCCTCGAGTGGCAGCTTTTGTTGAGGCAGATAGCGAGGCAGCACAGCAAGACGATTTGGATCGACTGGATGAAGAGCGAGATATGGCAGCTGCTCGTTCGGCGGTTTACCAGCAGGATCTTCGTCGGTATCACAAATCGGCGGTTAAAACCAGAACCTTCGGGAAGGAGATTTGGTGCTTCGCTCATTCAAGACCGTAAAGATATGCACAAGCTATCCCCACCTTGGGAAGGGCCTTTTGTGGTCAGCAAGAATCTGTACAACGGGTCATACTATCGATTGATGTTCGAGAGCGAAAGGACTCACGACGCCGAGGAGGAGACCAACGAGCCATGGAACATAGCTCATCTTCGGCCTTATTATACCTGAGCCATCGGCTCCACTTATGTACATATTAAGACAATGTATATATTATGAATAAAAGCAATAAACTGGATCCTCGGCTAAAGCGGGGTATCTGTTCTGTATAAAAGTCCGGTTTGGGTACATGGAGATGTTGTCGTGAAGCGGCCTCCGGTTTAACCCTTGGCCTTGCTTTTCCGAAATTTTTGTCACTTGGGGGCTTGGTCGTGTCCGAACCAATGCAACACCTCTTGACAGGCGAAAGCCACCAGATCACTTGGGGGCTTGGTCGTGTCCGAACCAATGCAACACCTCTTGACAGGCGAAAGCCACCAGATCACTTGGGGACATGGTCACGTCCCGAACCCGATCCACGCCTCTTGGTCGGCCTAAGGCCATAGAATCACTTGGGGGCTTGGTCGAACCCGAACCAATGCAATGCCACTTGATCGGCGTAATGCCACGATGTCAGTTGGGGACCTGGCTGACTTGAACCATCGCTACACCTTATAGGGAGCTTGGTCCTATCCGACCATGGTAACGACATCTGATCAGGCTCAATAAAAGCCTCTTCTTGCAGACAGTCTTTGTCATTGTTTTTGCTTCCATGTGTTTTTTATACATATAATTTGGCTTTTGTTTGTTTTCTTAAACCGACAAACCTTCTTTCAACCAGATTCAAGTTGTCAGAATTCGGTCCATTTTTAATCCAGCGATTTTTTGTTCCGATTTGATTTTGTTGTTAACATCCCATTATGGAGTAACAGGGGGCTTATCATGCCCGACACGGTTTACACGGTAAATCGGTATTATACACACAGGGATTGTTCTCCTTTGACGGTGATGGTTTATAAAAGCCTCCGCTTCAAGATTGGCTAAAGCCAACTATGTGCCCGACACTGGCAGGTATTTTTTGTATCACAAAATTTTGATCATATACCTTGATATTTTCTTATATAAATATGTCAGCGTCACAAGCCGGCTAGAGGCGCAAGCCGCCGTGGCGGTTTAAGAGTTTATGATTGCAGGCAAAATGCATTGAGGGATTCATTACTTCAAACCAAAGTATCCAGCACCACCATGCAAAAGGTTACAAACTAAGGTTGTAAGGGCATTGTTTAAAACAAAGTGCTGACTATCCTATTACAAAGCCTTTGAAGGCCCGGAGTTTCATGTGGTGTTA
The DNA here is from genome assembly GCA_021605145.1 of Aegilops bicornis. Classification (NCBI taxonomy): domain Eukaryota; kingdom Viridiplantae; phylum Streptophyta; class Magnoliopsida; order Poales; family Poaceae; genus Aegilops; species Aegilops bicornis. The sequence continues at coordinate 356,019,165 of CM038675.1, read as the reverse complement.
TGCCTTGAAGCTTCGGAGGCGTCACCCGGCTTGACGAATTACGCTGCTTCGCCGGGTTGACGTGAGGTAGAGGGGGCGCCTGACGTCGGTTCAACTTCTTCTTCTTCCTCACCCAAAGCCCGGAAGTCATTGGTAGACCGGTCAATCCGGGTTAAGGCACGAAGACAGCTTCTTCACTTATCAGCTCAGCCGGATCAACATCGGGGCATAAGTGTGCTTACGGATTGGAGGAACAAGGCTACGCACTTGAGGATGACAAATTCCACCCGCTTGTTGTTGGCGTCATAAAAGGAGCGGTGAACCGTCAGTTGGCCGTCTGCCAGTTGACTCGCCAATGACGCATTTCCTTTATGATCCATTTCAGGGCGTCGTTATCAAAGGCTTCACCATTCTCTTGAGCACTGGGGAAACCTTTGGCTATGTCAGCCGGATCAAGATCTGCTATCCACGCCTTTGGCGCGTCGAGCGATGAGGGTGCCAGCCGAGCAGCGGATCGCTTCAACTCTTCGTTGCCGGAACCATGGACAGTCGGTCCAGTGTTTCTCTGATCAGGGACAGCGCCGTGTTGTCGTATGATGTAGCACATATGACTCGCTGGGCGCCGGTATACAGCTGCTCAATCAGCGTATAAGCGGCCTTGAGCTTCTTCCGCACATTAGAGCCCATATGTGCAATACGCTTGCCTGCACCGGTTTAAGACAACTCAGGATAAACCGGCGGAAATATCAAAATTAAGATAGTCAGTGCATATTTTCTTAGCAAAGACGGCAGAGGTCATGGCATGCACTTGACGCTTGAGTCTGGTAAGTTCTTCAGTCACCGGTTTAAGGGCTGCTTCGGCTTCTTCCGCCCGTTTTTTCAAACCGGCCTTCTCGGTGTGATTGGCCCGTTCGGATTTATACCACTCCTTCAGCTGTTCCATAGTGGCCAAGGCCGTTCTCAATTCGTCCTTGGCCTTAGTGGTTTCTGCTTGCTGCATTTCCAGATTGGCTCGCAGATCCTTGAGTTGCACGCTTTGCTGCTCTATTTCATTCTGGTAACAAAGGAAGCATGTTAGGTGTCTCATTATCAAGTCCCAAGCTCAATATAAATATTCACCTTGGCACTTGGGGGCTAATGGCTAATTGATCTCAGTTTGCCATTTGGATACAGAAATTAAGTCCCGGTTTAACTATGCTAGGTTGAACCGACCCTTGGGGGCTACTATACAGCTAAAGTACAGGAAGGACATAATTCATTACCTCATAGCGGTCCTTCATCCGGTTTACCAGACCAGTTTCAAGGTCACGGCTGGTATAGAGCCGGTTCAGAAACCCGGAGTGCAGTTCTTGGGCAGAGAAGTTGTCATAAGCTGACAGGTCAGTTTTTCCTTTATCTTTACTCATGGCGGCAGACTCGCCCTTGGCGCTGTGTTTTGTTAAGGCGACCGGTTGGCTAGGAGCAGTGTAGCCAGTGCCTGTCACAATAACATCGTCATTTTCGGCGGTCTTCTTTGGGCTTGATGTCTTGACTACGGCTCGGCGGTTCAACTGTTACGACTCGCTCTGTCGGCGGGTTTGGTGGAGCAGGCTGCGAAGTTTCCATTTGGACCTCCGATTCAGCTTCTGGCGGATCAGCAGTGTCGTCTTTGTACAACTCGCCAGAGCTATCTTTGGCGACTTCAGGATTTTCATGGGTTTGTTCCGGGGTCCTTTCCTGATCAACATCCGCAGTAGGGTCAAGGGTTTTCGCTTTCTTACTCAAGCGAGCCTTGGTGCTGCAATATTCAGAATTGGATTAAGGCAAATCGACCAAGGCAATTGTAAATCGAACTGACAGACAGCAGTTACATACCCTGCGGCAAGTTTCAGCGGAGGCGCTATGCGTGGTTGATGAACCGCCGGAAGAGTTGGAAGAGGCACGATAATTGGTCGGGACGAATTAAGAGGACATCGGAAGAAACCCTTTAAGGGATAACGCTTTTCGGAGAACAAGTCACCTACGACGACACTTCCGGTTTGGCGATCTCGTAAACCGGAGGAGAGAATCTGTTGACCATCGTGCGGGTTGTACGGCGCTCTTCACTTCTTGTATCTTCAAATAAGTAGAGGAATGAGATTTTTTCACTTTCCGAACGGGCGCGGGCGAATTCTTTTAACCGCACGAGGTCGGAGTCGGAAGAAAGAAGGATTACCTCAACATGGTCGGCATGGCTGGCTTCAAAGATCATCACAGGAGTTACATTTGTCAAGACAGGGGAAGAATAGAGGGACAAATTATAAGAAGAAACACAAGGAGGAGAGCCGGTTCTGGCGGCTCCCTCGTAAGGATATCAAGTTTTACCTCGACGGATTCTTCATCTTCGGCGGATCGAAGCCCGGCGGTTTTCTTGCCAGCCTTTTTGGTAGCCTTGGACTTTATACGCTGAGCTCGGGCCGGTTTGGTCCGCCTCCAGAAGGAGCTGTCAGCCTGCGAGGTAGCAAGGATTAATGAATATCAACAAAGTATTAAAGGCCCGAAAAGCGGTGAGCAAAGCCTTACCGCAGGCGGCGGGTTGGTAACGCAGAACGGAGCCAACCCGGTTAGGCTGCAGATGGAGATTGGTTCATCAAGCATCTTCTTCTGACCTCTGTGACCTCAAATTCAGTTATTGGTAATTCGTGACGTATTTGAGGGTCTTTGAGGCTGCCAGTATACTCGTGCATCAATCCGGGCCGACGGCTTAAGGGCAAGATACCCCAAGAAACCCAGCATCGCACAAGGTCCACACCAGTTAGTCCATTGGCCATTAGAGCCCGGAGTTTAATGATCTGAGGTGCAAAGTTCTTCCGTTCCGCGGCGGTTAAGCGTAAAGGCAGCGGATGGTTGTTGCTGAGCCGGTGAGGACGGTAACCGGCAAAAGGATTCTCGTTGGCGAGGCGGTGTTCGGCAAGAGAACCAGGTTTGGTTCCAATCTTATTGATGGTTGTGGTGTTTGGCGTGAGGAAAGTCCGCTTCCTTCCTCTTACGGATTGAAACGCCGCCAGACTACGTGTTGGGACCATCGAGAAAACTCCGTCTGACGGTTCAAGTGGAAGAAATCCCGGAATAGCTCCACGAGAGGTTCTTCTTGAAGATAGACTTCACGAAGACTTGAAAGTTGCATATGTTTGACACGAGTTCGGGCCAATATCTTGCGGATGGAGTTGCAAACTTGCGGGGCGTCCGGAAAATTTTTGAACCGGGCGGGCAGAACCCCAGTCTAAGTGCTGCATAAACACAATTACTTCTCCCTCTTGTGGCTCGGGAGGAAACTTCGCCATCCGGAACACGTGATGGAGGACATTTTTGGAGCCAAACCGCGGTGGTGACATAGCCGTTGAGTTGCGTTTCAGTGATTTTGGACCGGACCCAATTGCAAGCTGAGAATTGAGGAGCCATTCCGGAAGATTAAGCTGTGAAAGAAAGGGAGAAACGGTTCACCATTAAATGGTTCAGGCATATTATGCATTGTTAAACCGGCAATTCAGCAGCCAGCTTCCCATTCCGGTTTAACTGAGGACTAATGGAGAGACGGATTAGCTATCAAAAGTTAAACCGCCGAATAAGGCAGAATTGAAAAATCTACTAAGTGTGGACAGAAACAGTTTTCACATGCGAATGGAAGTAATTGAGATCTACTGGAGTTCCAGTAAGAAAAAACCTTCACGACCTATGCAAACCTCATAAGGAGCAGGAGGGTTCGGGTATTCTAAACTCGAGGATCTACGAAAAAAGGAAGATGCGTGAAGGGTTAAATGGACGACAGGCGATTACACCTGCAGGATGTCTGATCTGTTGGATCGCATGGCCATGGCGAAGCAGGGGTGAAGAAACCGAGATGAACTGCGGGATGAACAGGGTCTACAGATGGGATCTAGGGCTCGAAAAAGGACCTTACCTGATGAGCAAGGCCGAGGAGGAGCGCCGGAAAACTACGACACGGTCGTCGATGCGCGGCGTTCCGGCGTTGACGTCGTTCGAAGGTCGGAGGCGACGGCGGAGCTTCAGGACTGGAGCGTCACGAGGAAGGAGAAGAAGAATAAGAAGAGGCGAGGCGGCGGTCTATTTATAAGGAACCGGAGCAATCAGCAGGCGCGAGAATCGAGAGTCAAAAGCGGCGGACGGTGCAGCGGCCGCCTCGATTTCGGGATGGCATTAAATGCAGGAATCTTACTGCTTGGGTTTCTTTATTAAAGATGGCGTCAAGACGCATACGACACGCGGATCGGAAGATGACATCACGGCGGTTCAAGCGGTGGCGGTTTACAAAATGTGAAAGGAGATCAAGAGTTTCTGAAGGTGTTGAAGATTAACATGAACGGTTCAAGTCAATCTGGGGCCTAATGTTGGGGATACAACTATCGAGTGTGAACCGCCGAGGGGCTCGGTTTACCTAAATCCATGATCGAGCCCACGAAGGAGGCCTAGAGCCCAGAGGCGAATTAAGGTCCATTTATGTAAACCGCCTTAGTATTGTAACTTGTGTTGTAAGACAAGAAAGAAGAGACCGAGCCGGACGCTTGTATGAGCCGGATCGGGACTCTGTAGACCGGCCGGGCGTCAACCCGTGTATATAAGGGGACGACCCGGCGGCGAGTTAGGGACAGAGAATTCGAGGCTAAGGCAAAGCTATTGCTCCCTAGTCGCCGAAATCATATCAATCACATCACAACTGGACGTAGGCTTTTACCTTCATCGAAGGGGCCGAACCAGTATAATTCCCGTGTCTTGTGTCCGCTTTAACCCCTCTAGGTTAACCCGTACGATGGCCCTACGACTAAGTCCTTTCATGAGGACATCTGCCGTGACAATTCCACGACACTACGTCCAGCGTGATTTTTCCTGTGTAGCATGCTTCCCGGCTGGGGATTATTCCTTTAAAGGTTGTGCTGCTTCGCTCAATGCGGTTCCAGTCTATTTCCATTTTTCGGAGGGTTTCCTCATAGATGAGGTTTAGTCCGCTGCCGCCATCCATGAGTACCTTAGTAAGGCAAAAGTCCACTATTGGGCTGAGGACCAATGCGGTGGTGCCGGGCAGTTCGAATTTAGGTTAAATCAGCGGCATTAAAGGTAATAGCCGTGTCACTCCATGGATTTATTGTTGCTACTTGGTAGACTTCGGCAAGGTTGCGGAGTGTTCATTTTCGCATGTTATTTGATGCGAAAGTCTCGAAGACTTTAGCACCGTAATGGTGTTGCAGGGCTGGGATTCTGAAGCTAGAAGCTCTTCGCCACTTTTGGCCACCTGCCGTAGTATCCGACATGCTCGAAGGCTATGAGTTGGAGTGGCGCCCTACGTGCTATGAATTTTGCGAGGTCCGTTTAGCCAACCCTCCAAAGACGGTTCCGTACCCTTTAGGGGGTTTTGGTTTTTTGGTATTTAACCCAGGTGCTTGATAATGATGCACCTATTTGTTTCGGACTAGGGATATATTCGGGGCCGGATTATCCCAAAATTTACTTTTGGTTTTCCAGGCGCTCTCCATAGCACAGTACTTTTGTACTATGGTCACCAAGTCAGCAAAGCGTGTAATTTATGACGACTTATGGCGTTTAGGATTCCCTTGTCCGTGCAATTGTTGCAGAAGATTGGGATTCGTCCTCCTCTCGGCAGTCCTTTATCCTGTTCATAACCGGGAGGAATCTGGCCCGATAATGATGTCTTGTTTGGCGGGCTCTTGCGAATTCGAGAGAGATCGCTAATGTTTGGGTGGGCGGGTGGCACTAAATCCGGAACCCGTCCAATTTAGGACTTCGAGGGCAGAGAAGTTTCCGAACTCGGAAGTTTGGATTTTTGAGTGCTATCCAATGAGTCCGACCCGCCGCCAGACTTTAAGTTCAGGGCTTGATCGACATCCGTCCCTCCGTGGGAATCCGGCATGGAGGGATCGGGAATCTGGACGTAGCTAGTCCTTAAAATAGAAGAAGAACCGCCGCATTGCTCCTCTATCACAGCAATATGATGGGTAGCCTGGGGAGAGTTGATCTCTCTCAGATCGGTTTTAGGTCCGATCCGGTCGTAGTCCGTGGCGACTCCCAGGGCGGCGATTCGATCCAAGAGCTCGTTTACGGAGGAGAGCTCGATCGGATCTAATTGTTCGGCAAGTTCCGAATTGACATGAAGATTGGTTTCGATGACTCGAGAGGTCATCGTCGGCGCGGTGGCCGGACTAGCGGTCATAAGAAAACCACCTAGCCGAAGAGCCTGGCCAGCGGCCAAGGCTCCTTTGGCGATAGTACCGTCTTGAAAGACGAGATGAGGCATCCTACCTGATGGCGACGACACAGAGGAACTCTCAATGAAAGCACCAATGTCGGTGTCAAAACCGGCGGATCTCGGGTAGGGGGTCCCGAACTGTGCGTCTAGGCGGATGGTAACAGGAGACAAGGGACACGATGTTTTTACCAGGTTCGGGCCCTCTCGATGGAGGTAATACCCTACTCTTGCTTGATTAATATTGATGATATGGGTAGTACAAGAGTAGATCTACCACGAGATCAAGGAGGCTAAACCCTAGAAGCTAGCCTATGGTATGATTGTTGTTCTGTCCTACGGACTAAAACCCTCCGGTTTATATAGACACCGGATAGGTTAGGGTTGCATAGAGTCGGTTACAATGGTAGGAGATCTACATATCCGTATCGCCAAGCTTGCCTTCCACGCCAAGGAAAGTCCCATCCGGACACGGGACGAAGTCTTCAATCTTGTATCTTCATAGTCCAGGAGTCCGGCCAATGGTGAGAGTTCGGCTATCCGGACACCCCCTAATCCGGGACTCCCTCAGATAGCATGACATAATTTCACATATATGATGTCTATGTAAACTAGATAGCATAGCATAACATAATTCAAAGATATGATGAATAACTAAACAGGATCGCATGACATAATTCACCTACATGTTATCTGAGTAATCAGGATCGCATCATTTAATTCACATATGTGATTTATATGCTAAACAGAGGGCATTCGATATGATGTCTGAACTAAGAACATGGTGTTGAATATTGTGTATATGATGTCTAAACTATGCAATGCAAGACACCATATGCATGATATGAGCAGTATAGCCGTGCCAAGTTAGAGCATACACCTCAGTGGGGGAATAGGACTGGTCATCTGTCTCTGAATCCATCTCTGAGGAGCTATCGGGACCCAACAAGAGATCTTCTTCGACAGGTAGCACTGTCTGCTCTGAAGGCCTTGTTTTCACTCCAGATTTTTCCATCTCCCACCCAAATGGCTGATTCACAGGAAGAATAGTTTAATGTACAAACATTGTCGACAAATGGAAATGTAATGAAGAAAAGGATGGGCAAGATATCATTCAAATATATGATGCATGGTTAAACAGGATGGCATTGCACATTTCACATATATTATGGATGGCTAAAAGACATGAGACTGCATAATTCCCATATATGATATAGAAACTGAACAGGTGGCATTACAGAACATGTCTAAACTAAGCAAATGACATATATGATGTCAAAAGTAGGCACTGCAAGGCAACATATGCAAGATATGACTAACATCATCATGCCAAGGTAGAGCAAACACCTTGGGGGGTAAATAGGAGTGGTCGTGACGTGCGAATCCGCCTCGAACAGATATCTTCCTATGGATTACAATGCGGAGAGGGGTGAGGAGGGTTTGCCATTGAACCCACCATGGAGCGATGTACGCATGACATTGTATTGCCGCATAAAACTCTTCTCTTTTTCTCTACATGTTCAGCATGACTGTGTACAATATCTGACATGCATACGAAAAAATATGGTGAGATTATGTAAGGAGAGCATGCAAAAATTTAGAGTGATGGTAACAACCAGTGGATGGATCAAAAAATAATGATAGCAGGCTGATGATTGCTTTAAATTAATAAAAAGACAGATGATGATTTCTTTACTATTTGTTTCCACCCAAGATGAACAACATAGGCATACCCTAGGTGAACCAGATATTAGACAGACATACTATTCGTTGCTGCCTCGATATGTGCCCCACAACTAATTTAGAACTCAAGTTTTAACATTAATTTGGACCTGACTTGGGAGTCCAAGAGCTGAACAGGACGATAAAGTAGCAGGTAAGTTTAAGCAATGCATAACACAAGCAGAAACAAAAGAGCGTGACCTCTCTTGTGGACACATGTACTCCTCAGGTTCATCTGTTGAGTCGATGATGGTGATGCCGTTGCGGTGGGTGCCGGCGGCAGGGAAGGAGATCTGAGGCAGCGAAAGACGGTCAGGAGTCGTGATGTCTGGTTTGGTGGATGTTTACGTCGATGGAGCAGCTCGGGTGAGGTGGACTGACGTCATGGCGGGAGCAGGACAAACCACAAAGTTACCTTCGACACGTACATGCTGAAGTTACGTAAGGGCTCATTTGGCTTGCATGATTCTTAAACGCAGGGATAGGAAAAACACTTTGGAATAGGATAGGAAAATGCACATGGTAAGCAGAGCATTTGTAAACACAGGATTTCTGTCAACTTGGGTGTTTGGTTTACAGGAATTGGAAGAGCGGAGGAATGCAAAGAAACATGGCCAAAATAAAGTGAAACCATATGAAAGTTATGCAGTTAGAATTTATTACGGCACTAATGCACTTGGTCTTGTTTTCATGCAGAGGATTTTGAAAAGTAGGTCCAGGTGGATGTTTTGCTTCATTCCTTTCAACAAAATGCATGAATAATTGAATAGTAGAGTGCCATTGGAAAATTCCCAATTGCTATGTTTTTTCGTTGAACGAAAATAGCCCTAATGGATCGACGTGAATGTATAGTAATAAGTGATGCAACAAGTGTACAACCTCTACCGTAGCCATGTCGACCTCAGCATCATTGGGTTGGTTGTAGAAGCACTTGAGGTACATGTGGTTGTCAGAGGTGTGGAGGAAGATCTGAGGAATCTGTAGACGGTGTCCAGGGCACTGCTCTGTTGTGATGGATCGTTCTGTCGTTGGAGCAGCTCCGGTGAGCCGTAAGACGTCAAGGCTGAACCAAAGACAAGGACATCGTCAATCTCAAGTGGGATTCTAATAGCATCTCCAATAGATGATGTAAAATGGATGTAAAATTAACATCACCAAAACCACTGACTACAAGCAGATGAGGTAAAAACTGTTGACTCTGAAATTAAGCTGTCAAAACTGAAATTTCTTGTCGAATCTGAATCTTTGCTTTAACTGAATGCAATGGTAGCAAAGAGGCACTTGACATGTAGTTTAGGGAGGGCATGTAGTTCATCTTCAACCTGCACCCCCTGAGCCGCCAGCCACCACCGGCCGAACCGCTGCCCCAGTAGCCTCGCCTCGCCCAAACAACTTCGCGACCGCCTGCCAGCCCTCTAGGCCCCCGCCCCACCCTGAACCCCAAGATAGATAGTGGGGTACCTCTCCAGGGCCCCGTCCCGCTTGCGGGTGGTTCTTCCTTAACTCCGTGAGCCCCCCTCCCCAACCCCTGAAAATCGATGACACAAAAGTCGATTGATCCGATCAAGTGGGGCTTAATCGGAGCAGAGCAAAGAAGACTGGCGAGGGGAGAAAGCGGCAAGAGGGGCGGCGATCGGCGAGCGAGAGCAGCAGCGGCGTGAGCGTGAGCGAGCGAGAGCAGCGGCAGAGATCCGGCTGGTATGGACGCCGCCGCCAAGGGGCCTCGCCGGGGAGAGCCGTGGAGATGTCGCCATGGCGCCGGCTTCAAGGTAGCCGCTCCATGGGGGTGCGGGATGGAGCACCGTCGGCACCGGGAGGTCGAGTTAAGGAGAAGGTGCGATGCGATGAGTGTACAACCTCTTTGGTGGCGCCGAGTAGGCCTCGGCTTCGTCCGAGGAGTCGGTGAGGATGTTGCGGTTCCGGTGGAGCAGGTTAAGGCGGCGCTGTGGGGATGGAGCAGCCGCGATAGACGAGGCGATCGTCGGAGCAGCTCCTTGGAGGTGGAGGACGGGGCGGCTGAACCGGCGGGATGGTGAGATGGACGATGGGTCCTCATCCAGGGAGGTGGACGAGGGACGTCGAGCTGTTGCGGTGGACGACGTTGTCGGGGAAGAGGCTCCGTCTGGGCAGCGGTGACGTGGCGGACGGAGGAGGGTGGGGTTTCGCGGCTGGAGCAGAGAGGTTATGGCGGCCTGGGATTTTGAATGGCGAAAAGGGGGCGATGGGAGGGGGTGAAGCATGACTTAGGGACGCGCTTGTCCAAAATGTAGGGTGTGTTACAAAAGTACCCCCCACTGATTTGAACTAGCGGCCCTTTCGGCTCCAGGTTAGAAGGGGATTTCACGTGTCGGGATTTGGCAGTGGAGGGAGTTTTAGCGCGTTGTAATTTTGGGATAGCAAGGCGAGGGTTGTGAAGGCGCCAGTTTTGGTAGCACGATATCTGAATTTTGGGATATAACAAGACGCGGGTTGAATTTTAGGGACAATCCTAACGTGCAGTAATATTGTACTTGTACGTACCAAATCAATTCGCACTTCCCTCAACCAAAAAGAAAACGAAAAAAATAAAACTATTCACACAACACAAAGAGAGAGTCTTGCTCCGTTTTACTATACAAATGCTATTCAAAGCTACTCCCTCCTTCCATCTATATAGAGCCTAATGCGCTTTTCGATGCTAACTTTGACCAAATATTAGAGCAATGATATACGACATGCAACTAACACAAAGCACACAGTTAACCCGTGCGTGAAAGGTTCTTTCAATGATATAATTTTCACATTGTGCATGTCATGTACTATTAATCTTGTCAATAGTCAAAGGCGGTCTTAAAAATCTCATTACGCCCTATATATATGGAAGGAGGGAGTATGAATCCATGTTATGTCCGATTAAATTTTTTCGCTTGCTGTATAATGCATGTAACCTACTCATACCAACATTTTAGTGCATTCCAAATGTCTATACTACCGCTGCAATTCGAACTAAATTTGAATTTGTTTCTCTATTTCAATAAGAATCTACAATCATGATTGTTGCCAACTTCAACCATCATTCGTGCATTACCTTAATAACACACCACATGATTACTATAGAGATAAATATGAACTATGTGAACTACGTGAACTCGAATTCTATTTTTTGAATACACTTGATGTTGATTCCAAATAATAGTACATTTGATGTACTAACTATATATTCATAATCTAAACCATGTTCCATACGTACACCGCGTTTATCACACAAAGTATAGTGCCCCGCCCCCTACATTATGACAAGTATTTAGACCTGAATTCGTGTATTACCTTAATAACACACCACATGATTACTATAGAGATAGATATGAACTATGTGAACTACGTGAACTCGAATTCTATTTTTTGAATACACTTGATGTTGATTCCAAATAATAGTACATTTGATGTACTAACTATATATTCATAATCTAAACCATGTTCCATCCGTACACCGTGTTTATCACACAAAGTATAATGCCCCACCCCCTACATTATGACAAGTATTTAGACCTGAGTTGCAAAAGCCACACATTAGCCCAAATTATAATCAATGTTCTACATTATGATATCTTCTTTCAAGTATCCGTATCCACTTTTCTATAATGAATTATGATCTTTGTTCATCTTTTACACCTTCACGATCCTCTTCTATTTGTAGCTAGCTAGCGCTAACTTTCTATCGTGCATGCACACGCCCGCCCCCCTCACACACCCTTAGCATCCCCTCCATCAGCAAGACGTTCATTATTTCTCTTTAGGTCGTCCACCAGCGGTGTGTGTAGGCCCCGGTCCTTCTTTTCTGGCACACACGGTCGATATACCTCTCTAGCCAAGTGTACCTACAACAAACACATATATACTTCCCTCTTCTCTTCTCACCGTCCATGCCCCCATATGTCCAATACGATTCCACGCAGTGCACACTCCCGCCTCTTTTCATTAATCACATGCTCGCACCTCCTCCCCCCTCGACATGGTAGGCCTCTCGCACCACCTCCTAGCCACACCTCTCCCCATGCGCCTCTCCGGACCTTATTTGCTTCTAACACATGCAGGCGTGTATATGAACTGATCTCCCTAGATATAGCCAGGTCGATTATAATTCGTTTTCACCAAGCACTGATACACTTACCTCGCTAGTTATGTCTCTCCTTTTCTCGGACACACGACGGTTGATCTTCCTATGTAGTTATGCATGCTTACCACAACCATATCTTCTCCCCTCATCATCCTTGAATACCTCCCGACCCGTCTCTCACACGCACGTGCATAGACAGACATCCCCACCCTCTCTTATTGATATTGCACTCATACCCTCTGTTTGTCTAGCAGGCCTCTCCCACCATTTGTGAGACGCCACTCCACCACCAACGCTCTGACGCTCTACCTTTGTCTTTTTCCCAACCTTATTCCTCTGCTACACATATCCATGGATGTCGGTCGATCTCCCTCAATACATAGCTAGGTCTCTCTCCTTCCCCACACATATACTAGTCGACCGGTCTCTACCCCCCCCCCCCCACACACACACCGATAGTTGAACATCGTAGGTAGGTATCCATGCCACGGAGAAGAACTGCACCTCTGCCTCTCAAATTCCGATGGGCCAGCTGCCTGTATCTTTGACGTGGGCAAACACAAATTTGATGGCACTCTTTATCGATTGCGTAGCAACACACTTCATCCCTGTTTTCAATTCTATTGATATCTCACGTCCATGACTCCGTTTCACACACATTGCATATGTTACGTTTTCTGATTGAGATATCATCAACACATTGCCTCTGTTTTGCACAAATCATCTCTCTCACACCCACCCACGCACGCATTCGCACCTAAAGAAGAGGTGCACGCAGGATGCACGTACTCATGTCTCGTTCCCGGCCACACCCGCGCAGGTACACGGTGGAGTTCGTTTACGTACGAAAAGGCAGCCCACATGATAATTTGACGCGTGTAGCGGTTGTTTACTCGAAGGAGGGTCGGGTACCATGCCTAGAATATAAAACGATTGCCGTGGGGAAAATGGAAAAATGGGTTTGTCTCTCGTCACACCATCTCACACAAGGCCGCCGTGGCCTCTCTCTCTCAGGGTTGGTCAGTGATCCGGCCGCATCCCGTCCGCCGGCGGAAAGGGAGGATGTGCATCGTCTCTCTGTTCGACGGTGTTGAGGCAGCTCGTCCCGAACTACGGTACCTGCCGTTCTCTCTGACCAAGCTCCGGCGCGGTAGGGCCTTCGCCACTTGCTCGCTGCTGCAGTATGGGCAGATCCCGGCCGCCGGCGCCCTCCTAGTAACATCCCGACGAACCTCAGGTACAGCTTCCTCCGGCCTTGCTCCACTGCCCATCTTCCCACGTTGCTGCATGTGGATCTTCTTTAGTTGTTTGCTTAAATCGTATCTCGGCCAGCGTACTTTCATCTTGCAATCTCGTCCTCAAACCATTTTTGATAAACCACCATGTGCTATCTTTCCCTTTTTACATGGAACATGCTTCTTTTTTTCGGCGTATGTGTCTTCAACTCGTGTTATTGGGCAGTAATTGTTTCCTTTCGTCCTCCTTTTGCAAACAGGGCTATCCATTTTCACCTCGTTGCTATTGCGACCTTATGGTGAACTGCACAAATCACTTTTCTGAAGAGTGTTTTGTGCAGTTCCGCCAAAATGTCACACGGGCAACGTTTTTACATTTCTGTGGGAATGCGGAAAGGGAGATTGGTTTTGCTATCCTCCTCGTCCAACTTCGTGCCTAATCTTCTCTAACAAGAAGTTAGTCCTAAAGAGAGATCGTAGAGGTGATCGGCTTCTATTTATGTGTGTTATGTTTCATCATCTAGTTCCACTATTATTGTAATCACACTGGGGATATCTTTGCAAACAGGGATGGTCCGCCCCATTTTAGTGGAGTTGCACAAAATGATTGGATTGTGGTGTCCTTCATACACCTCTTTTTTGGCTACGGAGCTGGGTGAAACTAGCTGCCAAGCAATGAACACTGTGCCAAGGAAATGGAGCCATGCCTACGAACAACATCGATCAATTATACTTTTTTCTTTATTTGTACACCTTCTCACAACTTTGTCTTGATTTGTGATGTGAATATTGGCGCTGATCTGCGAACCATTGAGATGCATTAGCCATGGTAGTTTCATTTGTATTTGATGGAATGTTGTAACGAGATAATCTCGAGGCAAGACACATGAATCCTAAGTTGAAACCTTTTTTTCCTATGGGAACCAGACTTGGAACCTTCGTAGCATCACAGTACAATTTCATCAAAATTATGCGTACATATAAAAAATCCTGAAGGATTGATAGCAATGCCAGAAACAATTCAACTTTGTTTCACCGACATGTTGGACATCCTTCATCCGGCTCTACCTGCCATGCAACAATATTGAGTGCACAACACAACTTCAGGGAAAGATTCACCCGGTCGTATGCGCGATAGTAATGACTATTGAGCAGTCAAATCACAGAGCCCCACCTTCGCCACAGTAAGTTGCTCGGACGAAGCAACCATCATTTCTCTATTCCTTGAATCCGCTGGTACTCTCATATTCCCACAGTAATAAGTTTCTCTGGCGAATCAACCATCACTATATCCGCTCATGTGTGATGACCACAGGAGCTATCCATTCAGATTGCATGTTAAAAAAATAAAGGTCGATAAGTAATGCGGCAAACTTTCAAAAAAAACTAATGCGGCACCTCGGGCCAACGCGGCGAGATCGCATTTTGCACGAGAAATTACACACCATGTTTCGTTGACATGTGGTCCCATTCCAACATATCAGTGAGATGATGACGAGTAGTAGGAGTATTTCCGAACCGACGTGTAGGCCAGGGCGCCCCTTCGTGAACCGTGGCAAACTGGCAACCGTCCACCGACTCTTCGCCTTTCCCTCTCGATTTGGAACTGCTGTCGCATGCTCTTCCTCTCCCTCCTCCATTTTCCTTCAGCCCTTCACCCTTTCTTCTGCCATTGTTCGATCGTCTTCTCCATGGAGGGAATAGGACGGAAACGACCCGTTATTCTTGCCCCGATCTGAAAGATGACGTGGTGGAGGAACTCATTGATCGATGCGACGTCATCACCTCGGCTAGCATGGCAGGTTCGTTCAAGCCCATTCTTGACTCAACTAATAACACATTACAAGGAACCCAAGAGTCAAGGAGCGGTTTGATCTCCCCCATCTTCTTCGCCGTGACCCTGATGACTGGCGCCGTCACGACGGAAGCCTCGCCTGCAATGCAAGTTGATGCCGCTTGATAATGATACGTATGATGTGAAGATGCCATCGCTTGAGGGCAAGGCTTGGGCAGCGCAAATGGAGATTGGGTTGTTTACATTGGGTCCAACTGCGAGTGGGAACTTGTGAATGTGTACACTCGTGACCGGGTTCCACTCCCAAAAATCTCAGCAGACTACCCAGAGGTTAAGCACACCGGTATTGTACGCACGTTCAAATACAATCATGGTGACTGTCTTCTACGGAAGATAGCAATTTCTCGAGTAGCAACTGTGTCTATACCTCGGACATTAGCGTGGTTCCCTACCACGGTATGCGATATAGTAGGCCGCTTCAGCTGGATGATCGATCCTGCGTTGGTCTCGAGATCGACAATAGATGCCCGTCGAGAGAATCACATGTGGTTCAAAGCAAGTGTTTCCAACACCGAGGAATGGTTGAGTTGAAGTTCATTTCGTTGCTTGTTATTTGTTGTGTGGTGAAAACTTTAGTATTTATAATGTATCCTCGTTGTCGATGTGGGTTGATGACGTGTTGTATGTAATAAAATGATATGCCTGTGATAAACTTACTAAATTTATGAATGGCTTTCGAGTTGCTTCTGTGAGTGAGTGGTGCGACGAGGCAAAAAAATATTTTCCGAATACATAATTGTACGTGCATTGCAACAGGTTATCGGATAAGGCCAATCAACAATAGTAGTACACTATTTGTACAAGCTTCACATGTTTCGCGCGTCGTGCGGGTGTTTTTACTGTAGCCATATTGTACGTAACCAGCACCTCGAATCCTCGATACTAGTACTATATAGTAAGTAGTAGGAGTAGTAGGGTGGCATGGGCCAGAACAAGCATTCACGTCCAGGAGTACGGCACATGCCACCAGCACGTGTAACATCCCAAATTTTCAATTTGGCATGTTATACATAGGTCATCCATGCATACCATATTTATTTGCATTCTCGTTTGCCATCCTCGAAAATTCTAAGCAACTCAAGGACCCTCGGAGAGAGTTGGGGAGTTTTCAATTTTCATATTTGATTTTAATCAAATAGTGAAGACGAGGATATTGGATTTTAATTGTTTTTCTCTCCGGAAAAATATTTCATTTAAAATAAATGAGGGGAGATAATATGACTTCTCCAAAATAATTGAAATAACGGAGGAAAAATGTTAAAATCATTATTTGGGTTTTATTTGATTTTATTTGGAATTTTAATTGCCCTAGAAAAAATTTTGCACGCTTTAAAAAGTTGCATTTTAGGGGCCAAGAAAAGTTCATCTAGTTCTAAATATTTTATTTAGACGGAGAAAACTTATTTTGGAATTTTTAGATTTTTATTTATTTTTCTAGGAATTTTTCCTTGGTGAATAATTTAAAAAGCGGACCAGCGCCCGTCTGGGCCAAAGGCCAGTAGGCGAGCCGGCCCATGAGCGCCGCCGCCTTCCCAGCGTGCCGCCTGCGTGGCACGGACGCCGAGGAGTCCGAGCCGGACTCCACCCGGCGACCCTTCCCAAGCCACCGCCCGGCCCCTTTATATGCCGCCGCCCGCCTCCGCCACCACCCGCCACCACCACCCCCGCCCACGAGCCCGCCGCCCGAGCCCGGAGCCTCGCCGTCGCCACCGCCCCTCGCCGCCCCTCGCCGACCCCACCCACCCCGGACCCGCGGAGCCGCCCGCCCGCGGATGCGCCGAGGTACCCGACCCACGCGGTTTTTGAAAACCCTTCGGTTTTTTTAAAACCCTAGATCGTTTATTTTTATTTTTATTTTTATTTTTAGATCAGTTTATTTTCGTCGGTTTATTTAATTAACGAACGTCCGTTCGACCGTTCGTTTTAAACGAACGCGTTCACTGTTTAAGTTCTGTTAACGTATGTTCGTTCGTTTAGCAGTTCGTCGCTTTTCTTTTATTAGGTTTATTCCGCAGTTATTCTGATCGCGATTTCTGATCCAATTTTCAAACCTGTTTAATTTTTAGCTCGTTTATCGGAATCAGGCGATTCAAGCGCCTGGAGTTTCATCTCGAAACCCTCTTTCCGAATAATCAACTCAAACCAGTTTTTATCATTGTAAAATTTGACTCTAGTTCAGATTAGTAAACGGACTCTATTTCTTTTGCCGTTTGAGTTTCGTTGTTTCGTTTGGTTTGATTCTTTTTGCAAACCGGAGTTCTTAAGTTGAACTCTCCGGTCAACCTCTTTCAGTTGAAGTTTCGTTTGTGCATCTTTGTTTGTTGCTTATGTATGTATTGTTTGCTTGCGATAGAATTCTGAGTGCTGAGCGTGTTACTCTGAGTCTCTAGGATTCACGGATCGTCATCAAGGCAAGTAACACTTGATCATATCTTTTCATACCCAGTTTTTATGCATTAGTTTCAACCCTCAAACATTGCATGATTAGGATGTCATTAACTTGTGGGTTGGGAAGTAGATGATGAGGTAGGAACCTATTGCCCTGTTACTATCAAACCCTTGGGAGTTACTTCTACGTTATGCTCATATTGCCATGCTATGCTTGTAGACGTGGTTTGGGTTTGAGAGATATTCACGACAGATGTGAGATTGTTAATTAATGGTTTACTTTAAGGTGGCAACTTAAATACACATCTGGGTGCATTGAGGCACCTGGGGAACCCTCTGTTGTCTGTTTTTTTGGAAATCCCGGAGTATCCGTGTGATCTTCCTATGGACCGCCACCCAGGCTCAAAGGGAACTGAGTCTATTCATGCTAGAAACTTCCGTGTGCAGCCACAAGCTATTATGGGCTCTAGCATAGTTGAGTAAGTTACGTGAAGCTTTCGAAGAGGTAGATCAGCAGGTAGTGGGTTTTGTAGGTTTGGTATGATCTATCCGGAGTAGAGAGTTAATGTTTCTGAAAGATTATGTCTCGGTCATCCGTCTCTCAAACACCATGCGGTCACGAGAAACCAACGGAGGCGATCGAGTCTTGTGGGGAAAAGTGTGCAAACCTCTGCAGAGTGTACAATCTAATCATGGTTAGCCGTGTCCCCGGTTATGGACAATTACGAGTATCTAGTACTTGAGTATTCACATGTATCTCATCACTCTAAATTGATATTGCTGGGATGTTAATTATCTTAATTGGGATCATTGAGTTGGGGGGTACCTTCTCAATGATGTTTCAACCACCATGATAGTTAAAGTAAAATTTATTCCTTTGAGATAGGAAAAAAATTGGCTTTTCGCAAAACTGTAAACATAGAGCTTTCCACCAGCCATATATGCATGTAGTATAGCTTATTCTTTCATTACTCTCTATGTGTTACATTGCGGCATATTCCATGTCTTTGACCCGTTCTCGGGCTGCAACGTATTATGTTGCGAGACTTTTCGAACGAGGAGTAAGGATTGTAGGTCGTTGCCATGCAGCTCGGTTATGTCGTTGGAGTTGATGGACGACTTTATCTTCCAAGCCTTCCATTGTTATCGTATTAGATGGCCTTAAGCCATATTATTGTAATAAGTTCTCTTTTGAGACATTCGATGTAACAAGTGTGTGATTGCTACTCGCTTATAAATCCTTGAGTAATCGTGTGTGTCAAGATTACCGATCCGTGGATGACACAGAAGCACAGAGACTTGACCATCTGAGGTCGGGTCGCTACAAGATGGTATCAGAGCACACGCTGAGTGTAGGACACCACCACTAAGATAAAACCATAAGTCACTCTTCTCTACTCATTTCTGACCTCTCTCCACTTTTCCACTCTTTAGGATGACGGAGATGAAGTACAAGTTTGCCCAACCGGATGAAGACACACCTTTCGGACGCCACTTGAAGGAAGTCACTAGGTACCTGAATATTGGAATACCCAGCTTCACCGGGACGTACAACGCCACCTTACCAGAAGAAGAATCTTTGGAAGATTCAAGCCTTAGTTCCCGGAAGGACGTTTGCACCAAGCACAGAGCCCATAGTATGTGTTTTCAATGCACCAACATGGAGTTTAGGAAAGAGTATGGCAGCTCACATTACCATGGGACGCATTGTAGAAGTCTACAACAAGGAGCTTAAAGACACCATATACCAAATATGTGGGCGCCGAGATGAGCAATGGGAAGTAATTAGCACCAAGAAGGATAGATCCATTGCAGCTTACATCCAGGAACTAAACCAGCACATTCGACGTCATGAGAACCGGATGTCTTGTGCAGACATCTGGATTTGAAGAAGGCGAAAACTAAGATCATCGAATTGGAGGAAGAACTCAAGTCTACGCGATGGATATGAGGAAGAAATCAAGATACTCTTGGAAAAGAGCGATGACCTAGTCAAGAAGATTGGAGTCTTCATGGGAGGACCGCACCCAAGGAAGAGGAGCAAGAAGAGGAAGAAGACCCTCTTGTCCAGAACAACTACATCATCACCGGCGACACCGACTCAGATCCAAGTGATGATGACTATGAAGACGAATTTGGAGCGAGACATCATGGAGTCTTCCACCGATCAAAATTTCTAGATGACCACCAAATATTAGTAGTATTTTCCCCCATGTAACTATTAGTAGATGAGCACTTATGCGATAGTCCTAGACCGTTTTGTATGCCCTTGTTTGCTTGATTGAATGAATGTGTGTTTTGCCTCATGTGCATATGGGTAGTGTTTTCTCACTAGACCTCTTTCTATTTCTAATCTCTTCCCTCTAAAACCTCAGATGCCTCCGAGACGTGACCCCGGTTTTGCTTTCCCACCGGAGCTCACTCAGTTGATCCAACAGCAGAATACTTTGATGCAATTGCTAGTTCAGAACCAGGGCAATGCCAACAACAACAACAACAACAACAACCCGCCGCCAGTGGACAATTTAGCCCGTTTTCTAAGGTTACAACCGTCGGTGTTTTCCAGTAGCACCGAGCCAATAGTTGCAGATGTTTGGCTACCCCGTATTGGAAGGGAGTTAACCACCGCAGGATGCACGGATCTTTGAAAGAGTGCACTTTGCCGCACATCAATTGGATGGACCAGCAGCCGCATGGTGGGAGAATTACACGGCTACTTTTCCTATAGCCAATGTCACTTGGGACCAGTTCCAACAAGCTTTTCGCACGGCCCATGTTTCAACTGGAGCCATGCAGATGAAGAAGCGTGAGTTTCGCAACTTACGCCCGAGAGAACCATCTTGTGGCCCAAAGACGTGGATGAGTTTAGCAAGTTATCACGCTATGCCCACGATGATGTGGCCCACGGATGCATGAAGCAAGAGAAGTTTATGGAAGGGCTGAATGATGAGATGAGTATGCAGTTGATGGTGGCAACTTTCAACAACTACCGGGGAGTTGGTAGATAAGGCCCTAATGATTGAAGGAAGCAGCAGCAAATTGAGAATCGTAAGAGGAAGTATGGACAAGGGAAGTATAACTCAGGAGCTCACCAGAAACCTCGCTTAACCCCGAACTCGGGAGGACTAGTTCATAACCATGGAGGACATAACCATACTGGAGGAGGATCGCAAAATGGTGCGAAGAATGGGAATGGAAATGCAGCCAACAATAATCAGAATCGCTCTAACCCGGCTACACCTGCTAAGAGAGACTTGAGCCAAGTTATTTGATTTAAGTGCGGGAAGACAGGGCACTATGCCAATGACTGCCCTGAAGGAAAGAATGGAAACGAAAATGGGAGCACTGGGAAGAAGCCCAATCCATTCAACAAAGGACAAGTGAACCACGTTAACGTGGAGGAAGTTGAAGAGCAGCCGGATGCGGTAATAGGTAAGTTTTTGGTTCAGTCATTTACCGCTATTGTTCTTTTCGATCTTTGGTGCATCGCATTCATACATATCAAGGGATTTGTGGATAAGTTTAAGTTGCCAACCCAGACCCTTAGGACCCCTCTTTAGTAAGCTCGCTTTGGAGGCGAGTATATGGCTAGCAGATGGTGCACCCAGATACCCCTAATCATTGGCACGCATGTTTTTCCGTCGACCTAATTATCTTGGAGTCGCAAGGATTGGATGTGATATTAGGTATGGATTGGATGTCGAAGTTTGGAGGAAGTATTGACTGTGCTAGCAAGTCAATTTATCTTACCACCCCAGAGGGAAAAAGGATTAAGTATGTACCTAGGCATGTGCCTAGGAGGAGCCAAGTGAATACCCTCACGGGAGTTGTGCAAGAGGAAGTACATAGTGAAGGATTATCCGGATGTTTTTCGGAAGAGTTACCGAGCATGCCACGGATCGAGACATCGAGTTTACGATAGAGCTAATGCAGTGCAGGGGCCAATATCAAAGAGACCCTATCGGATGCCCGCTAATGATCTGGAGGAAATTAAGAAGCAGATCAAGGAGCTATTGGAGAAAGGTTACATTCGTAGAAGTTCATCACCTTGGGGAGCACCAGTACTTTTGGTGGAGAAGAAGGATAAATCCCTGAGGATGGTGGTTGATTACCGAGCTCTGAATGAAGTAACGATAAAGAACAAGTATCCCTTACCGATGATAAATGATCTGTTTGATCAGTTGCAAGGAGCTAAAGTGTTTTCTAAGATTGATCTACGATCAGGATACCATCGATTGAAGATCCGAGAGAAGGATATACCAAAGACAACATTCACCACTCGATATGGATTATATGAGTATACGGTCATGTCGTTTGGGTGACTAACGCCTCGCCTATTTTATGAGTATGATGAACAAAGTGTTCATGGAATATTTGGACAAGTTTGTTGTGGTGTTTATCGATGATATTATGGTTTACTCGAAGAACGAAGAGGAGCACGCGAGAACACCTACGTTTGGTTCTTGAGAAACTCGGGGAACACCGGTTATATGCCAAATTCAGCAAGTGCGAGTTTTGGTTAAAGGAAGTTGGATTTCTTGGGCATGTTATATCGGGAGAGGGTATAGCGGTAGATCGGTAAAATTCGATCGATCCTTTGAATGGTTGGCACCCACTTGATCGTGAGGTTCGCAGTTTCCTTGGACTGGCAGGATATTATCGGAGATTCATTGAGAATTTTTCCAAGATTGCTAAACCAATGATAGAGTTACTAAAGAAGGATACCTAGTTCAAATGGACATAGGATTGTGAGACAAGCTTCCAAGAGTTGAAGAAACGGTTGACTACAGCCCCAGTGCTGACATTGCCAGATATACATAAGGAGTTTCAAGTGTATTGTGACGCCTCTCGCTTGGGACTTGGATGTGTTCTTATGCAGGAAGGAAAAGTTGTTTCGTATGCCTCACGACAAGCTGAAGCCTCATGAGTTGAACTATGCCACGCATGATTTGGAGTTAGCAGCTGTGGTACATGCGTTGAAGACCTGGAGACATTACCTCATGGGAAACCGTTGTGATGTGTACACAGATCATAAGAGTTTGAAGTACATTTTCACACAGAAGGAGTTAAACCTCAGACAAAGGAGATGGTTGGAACTTATAAAGGATTACGACATGAAGCTACACTATCATCCAGGAAAGGCCAACGTCGTAGCAGACGCTTTGAGTCGGAAGAGTTATGCCAATATCCTTAAAGGTAGAGGACTACCAAAGGAGTTAGCAGAGGATATTATGGAACTTCAGTTGGAGATTGTTCCAAGAGGTTTTCTTGCAACAATGGAGGTTGATCGACCTTGTTAGACAAGATTCGAGACGCTCAAAAGGAGGATAAAGAGATTGCTGAGATAAAGGAAAAGATGGGCAAAGGAAAAGCCAAAGGTTTTCGCGAGGATGAGCACGATACCTTGTGGTTTGAGGATCGGATTTATGTGCCCAACAATTTGGAGATCGGGAAGTTAATACTTGAAGAGGCTCATGACTCACCATACTCGATTCACCCGGAAACACCAAGATGTATTTGGACTTGAAGGAACGTTTACGGTGGACTGGTATGAAGAAGGATATTGCCGAGTATGTAGCCGTTTGTGATGTATGCGGAGAGTGAAGACAGGGGCATCAAAAGCCGCCAGGACTGTTGCAGCCTATGCCAATACCGAATGGAAGTGGGACAAACTTGGCATGGATTTTATCACCGGATTACCCGTAACCAAAGCAGGGATATGATTCAATATGGGTAGTAGTGGATCGGTTGACCAAAGGAGCTCATTTTTTACAAGTGTAAACAACTTATACAAGTGCTAAGTTGGCCAAGATATATATGACCAGGATCGTATGTTTGCATGGAGTTCCGAGGAGTATCGTATCGGATAGAGGAACACAGTTTACTTCAAAGTTTTGGCATCAACTACACCAGACTTTGGGTACCAGATTGGAATTTAGTACCGCCTTTCACCCACAGACGGATGGACAGACAGAGAGAGTCAATCAGATTATGGAGGACATGTTGAGAGCATGTGCGCTAGATTATGGATCCAGTTGGGATGACAATTTGCCGTATGCAGAATTCTCATACAACAACAGCTACCAGGCCAGTTTGAAGATGGCACCGTTCGAAGCTCTGTATGGACGCAGATGTAGAACACCATTGATGTGGGATGAGGTTGGAGACCGTCAGTTGTTTGGACCAGATTTGATCGAAGACTCAGAGGAGAAGGTTAAACTAATCAGAGACAGACTAAAGATTGCTCAGTCTAGACAGAAGAGTTACGCAGATTCAAAACGCAAGGAAGTAACCTATGAAATCGGAGATAGAGTATATCTGCGAGTATCACCCCTGAGGGGAGTGAAACGTTTTGGAGTAAAGGGAAAGTTAGCCCCAAGATTTGTAGGACCGTATCGTGTTTTGGAACGAATGGGAGAAGTTGCCTACAAGCTGGAGTTACCTGAAGGACTGTCGGGGAGTTCATGATGTGTTTCACGTATCGAATCAAGAAGTGCCACGCTAAGATGGCCGACATACCGTTGAACGATACGGTACCTTTGGAGGCAATTCAAATTTGAATGATAATCTAACTTATGAGGAGAAGCCGGTAAAGATTTTGGAGTTTGATAACCGAGTCACTGCAACAAGGTGATCAAGTTTTGCAAAGTTCGGTGGAGCCACCATACCGAGGAGGAAGCCACACAGGAGCGAGAAGATGATATTCGCAAGGACCATCTGCACCTATTTTCTAGCCAACCCGAATCTCGAGGGCGAGATTCATCTAAAGGGGGGTAGGTTTGTAACATCCCAAATTTTCAATTTGGCATGTTATACATAGGTCATCCATGCATACCATATTTATTTACATTCTCGTTTGCCATCCTCGAAAATCCTAAGCAACTCAAGGACCCTCGGAGAGAGTTGGGGAGTTTTCAATTTTCATATTTGATTTTTATCAAATAGTGAAGACGAGGATATTGGATTTTAATTGTTTTTCTCTCCGGAAAAATATTTCACTTAAAATAAATGAGGGGAGATAATATGACTTCTCCAAAATAATTGAAATAACGGAGGAAAAATGTTAAAATCATTATTTGGGTTTTATTTGATTTTATTTGGAATTTTAATTGCCCTAGAAAAAAGTTTGCACGCTTTAAAAAGTTGCATTATAGGGGCCAAGAAAAGTTCATCTAGTTCTAAATATTTTATTTAGACGGAGAAAACTTATTTTGGAATTTTTAGATTTTATTTATTTTTCTAGGAATTTTTCCTTGGTGAATAATTTAAAAAAGGACCACAGACGATCGGGCCAAAGGCCCACCGAGCCAGCCGGCCCACGAGCGCCGCCTTCCTCACGCCGCAGGCGTGGAGACCTGGACGCCGAGGGGAGTCTCGAGCCGGACTCCACCCGGGCGACCCCTTCCCAAGCCACCGCCCGCCCGCCCCTTTGTATGCCGCCGCCCGCCTCCGCCACCACCCGCCACCACCACCCGACCCCACGCCGAGCCTCGCCGCCCGAGCCGCCGGAGCCCAGCGTCGCCGCCGCCTCGCCGCCCCTTCCGCCGAGACGCCGCCGCCCCTCGACCCCGCCCACCCCAGACCCGCCGGAGCCGCCCGCCCCGCCGGACGCGCCTCGCCAGAGGTACCCGACCCCGCCGCCGGTTTTTTTTTTGAAAACCCTTCGGGTTTTTTAAAAAAACCCTAGATCGTTTATTTTTATTTTTATTTTTAGATCGGTTTATTTTCGTCGGTTTATTTAATTAACGAACATCCGTTCGACCGTTCGTTTTAAACGAACGCGATCACTGTTTAAGTTCTGTTAACGAACGTTCGTTCATTTAGCAGTTCGTCGCTTTTCTTTTATCAGATTTATTCCGCGGTTATTCTGATCGCGATTTCTGATCCAATTTTCAAACATGTTTAACTTTTAACTCGTTTATCGGAATCAGGCGATTCAAGCGCCTGGAGTTTAATCTCGAAACCCTCTTTCCGAATAATCAACTCAAACCAGTTTTTATCATTGTAAAATTTGACTCTAGTTCATATTAGTAAACGGACTCTATTTCTTTTGCCGTTTGAGTTTCGTTGTTTAGTTTGGTTTGATTCTTTTTGCAAACCGGAGTTCTTAAGTTGAACTCTCCGGTCAACCTCTTTCAGTTGAAGTTTCGTTTGTGCATCTTTGTTTGTTGCTTATGTATGTATTGTTTGCTTGCGATAGAATTCCCGGAGTGTGAAGCGTGTTACTACGAGTCTCTAGGATTCACGGATCGTCAGCAAGGCAAGTAACACTTGATCATATCTTTTCATACCCAGTTTTTATGCATTAGTTTCAACCCTCAAACATTGCATGATTAGGATGTCATTAACTTGTGGGTTGGGAAGTAGATGATGAGGTAGGAACCTATTGCCCTGTTACTATCAAACCCTTGGGAGTTACTTCTACCTTATGCTCATATTGCCATGCTATGCTCGTAGACGTGGTTTGGGTTTGAGAGATATTCACGACAGATGTGAGATTGTTAATTAATGGTTTACTTTAAGGTGGCAACTTAAATACACATCTGGGTGGATTGAGGCACCAGGGGAACCCAGTGTTATCTGTTTTTTTGGAAATCCCGGGGTATCCGTGTGATCTTCCTATGGACCGCCACCCAGGCTCAAAGGGAACTGAGTCTATTCATGCTAGAAACTTCCGTGTGCAGCCACAAGCTATTATGGGCTCTAGCATAGTTGAGTAAGTTACGTGAAGCTTTCGATGAGGTAGATCAACAGGTAGTGGGTTTTGTAGGTTTGGTATGATCTATCCGGAGTAGAGAGTTAATGTTTCTGAAAGATTATGTCTCGGTCATCCGTCTCTCAAACACCATGCAGTGCGAGAAACCAACGGAGGCGATCGAGTCTTGTGGGGAAAAGTCATAAACCTCTGCAGTGTACAATCTAATCATGGTTAGCCGTGTCCCGGTTATGGACAATTACGAGTATCTAGTACTTGAGTATTCACATGTATCTCATCACTCTAAATTAATATTGCTGGGATGTTAATTATCTTAATTGGGATCATTGAGTTGGGGGGTACCTTCTCAATGATGTTTCAACCACCATGATAGTTAAAGTAAAATTTATTCCTTTGAGATAGGAAAAAAATTGGCTTTTCGCAAAACTGTAAACATAGAGCTTTCCACCAGCCATATATGCATGTAGTATAGCTTATTCTTTCATTACTCTCTATGTGTTACATTGCCAGCATATTCCATGTGCTGACCCGTTCTCGGGCTGCAACGTATTATGTTGCAGACTTTTCAGACGAGGAGTAAGGATTGTAGGTCGTTGCCATGCAGCTCAGTTATGCCGTTGGAGTTGATGGACGCACTTTATCTTCCAAGCCTTCCGCTGTTATCGTATTAGATGGCCTTAAGCCATATTATTGTAATAAGTTCTCTTTTGAGAC
Source organism: Aegilops bicornis (assembly GCA_021605145.1). Lineage (NCBI taxonomy): Eukaryota > Viridiplantae > Streptophyta > Magnoliopsida > Poales > Poaceae > Aegilops > Aegilops bicornis. Next base: position 355,992,225 of record CM038675.1, on the reverse strand, counting down.
ATTCGATGTAACAAGTGTGTGATTGCTACTCTGCTTATAAATCCTTCGAGTATTGTGTGTGTCAGCATTACCGATCCAGGGATGACACAGAAGCACAGAGACTTGACCATCTGAGGTCGGGTCGCTACAGCACGACTTCCATCTGACACCATATTTCTTGGAGTCAGTGCTAGAGAAATCTCTTCAACCTCATCGTTTCTCTAACTCAGCCATTGCACGGCGGGCGAGGTGGGGGTTTGCCGATAGTCGGTTTCCTCAACTGCGGTCCCACTTGTAAGGCCAACTCCAACGCTCTATCAATATATGGATGTACTCTTCTTCCCAATACAAAAACTTGCATCCATTCTACTCCCTCATTGCACAATACATGCCTTCTACTACCTCCGTCCTGGTTTATAGGTCCCTTTGTAGTTTGTGTCAAATTTTGACTAAAGATTTAACTAACAAAATGTTAATGCATGTCAAGAAAAATTATCTCATTGGATTCGTATTTAAACATAGTTTTCAAAAATATAATGTTTGGTGACATGCGTAAACATTTTGTTAGTTTAATCTATGGTCAAAATTTGGCACGAAATATAATGGGGACCAATAAACCCGGACGGAGGTAGTATTTGTCAAAATATATATGTATCTAGACATGTTTTAGTATATAGGCACATCCATTTTTGGACAAATGGAAGTCAAGTACTATTTTGGAACGGAGGGAGTACACAATAAATTTTTTAAGTTAGCACAACTAGTCTAATCCGAGAGCACAGCCGAAGATTTGGTCGGGTTCTTCCTCCTTTTGCCGACACGTGGGACATCCAAAGATCCGTGTCGTGTCATGAAAGAAAATAGAGTGGTACTAGTAGTTGATAAGTTGAAGCCACGAGATGTGCATCTTGGGTTGAACTGTAAATAGAATCTTACTACTCTTGAGTAACTCCAAAAACGGCCATCGAAGATCTTTATTGGATTTGTTTTTCATCGCCAGCACGTCGAGGTGAAAGATGTGCAGGTTCAGTGGGTCCTCTTGCGTTTTCACTGACATGTGGGGCCGCATGTGAGCAAACAGACGATGGGCTCCGCGCGTCCGCTGGCTGGCTGAGAAGAGAGACGGAGGAGGGCTGATCACGGACTGCAGGAAATTTGTTCTACGTAACCAGCACCTTGATATTTGCGTGTGGTTGTTTCTAGAATAAAAAAAGGTGGTACAACTACTTATGTTACTCCCACTACGCCTAGCCTAAGGTTAGTAGGTGACCTTGCGCTTGGCTCTTCGCCTCTTCCGGAAGTCTATGGTTCTACAGTAGTGCTTCTGGCAATCTGACACCAAATGAACTGCTGCACGTCCACCGCTTGTAAGCAAAGGTTTCTCCTCGTGTTGCGAGCCACCACGCACGCGTTGGCGAGGGAGAAGGCGTAACCAAGCTTCTCGTCGTTCTGCGAGTTGACGGGACACATCAAAGTTATTTACTAGTAGTACATACTCTCTCCAAAAAAGGGCAGACCATGTCATTGCTACCATCCCGTGCTCCGTCGTTGAGTACGTGCACTATTCACGTGCCATCGAGGAGAAAAAAATATTGCGTAGGTGCCATCGAAGTACACGAATCACTTACGAAAAAGGGTTTCCCCGCTTCCCAGCATGACTCACTTACGCCGCTTATCTGATTATCTCCATTTTCTTGCATGGCACGTGCACCTTGATGCTAGATGTCTCGCGTGTTGGGAAAAGGATGAACAAAGCTCACGTAAAAGAAAAGAGTTGAAGAGCATAGATTCCCGACGACCGAGGAGGAGTAAGGAACCTTGCGCGTTTTCCCCTGTTTTTTGCCGCCTGCCCACCTATAAACAACTAGAAGAACATGAACTTTTTGCCAACCACTAGAAACGGTACATCAGGATGCTAAGTTGAAGATGTTTTATACTCCCTCCGTTCCCAAATATGAGTCTTTTTTAGATATTTCAATAAGGGACTACATACGAAACAAAATGAGTGAATCTACACTCTAAAATATGTCTGCATACATCCGTATGTTGTAGTCTATTTGAAATGGCTAGAAAGACTTATATTTAGGAACAGAGGGAGTAGTTTATATTGAATTATTGATAACCACGCAACAAGCCATGCATGTACACAAGCCATGCATGTACACAAGCCAACGCACTAACTCCATCCGATTCAACTCATGCACATACGCGCACAGCATGGAGCACACAACGCACGTACACAAGACGTGCATGCACACACCTTCGACGCAGAATGCACGTGAATAACACATGCATGCGCACACACTCGGCTGCATGGAGGCGTGCGCCATCCGCTGACGACGTCCGGTTCGTCGTATACGGGCGGCTTCAGACGCGAACGGCGCATACGCATCTCTTGCAGCACCTCTTTGTCGTCGTTGCTCAACTACTAGTCGGAGACGAAGACGACCGCAGCCTCGGCCTTAGAGCTAGCACCGATGGAAAAACACGCACGTTGCACGCACACGAGCACATACGGAGTGCCCACGACGTGGTGGTGGTGCGTCCCCAGTCGCCTCTACTCCTTCTGCGCACGTTGTCTATCAAGGCGGCTGCATGCTAATGATGATGTGGGTGAGATCTTCTAGGACTCAGATGATGACGAGGAAAATTATGAGACACAAGGTGACGTACACCGTCAAGGTCCACGGTCAAGGGGGTGCTAGTAAGTGCTTAGATGTGCTTAGAGCAAGTACAATAGAGCTGAGTCAGCGGGCTATAAGTAATAAACTATAGTATATCTCTGCTTAGTTGGAGGAAAGAGAAGAGGAGAGAGAAGGTAAGCGGGCTCTTCGTGAAGAGCCAGCTCTAGCACGTGCTCCTAGGCACTTTGTGAGAATGAAAGGTGGGCCACAGAACAAAAAAGTAATAGTACACTCTTTTGATCTACTATTGTACATGTTGACTATAAGATGGGTTGTAGATGACATGGCATCGGCTTATAGCCAAAGAATGGCTATACTATTAATGCTCTTTAGATGAGGTGCTAATTGCATTAAATGGCTTAGTAACTCAAGTCTTCAATGCATAGGTGCTTAGTTTATTGGTGCCACATCATATTTTATGCCTATGTGGCAGGCTTAGCAGCTATACATGGTGGAGCACTAGGAGAGGCCAAGGCTGGTCATAGTGGGGAGTAACTTGTACTGTAACATATTACTATGTTACTCTAAACATCTCTATAAACCGGAAAGGAGGGAGTAGTAACATAAACTAGTGTCACAAGGAGAGTCAAAACTTCTACGTCAGGAGACCTCACCAGAGCGACGAAGGGACTGGGGAGTAAAAAGAATCCTACTCTCCGATATATATAATCCTAAGACTCAAAACATTTTCCGTTCTAGACTCAACAACGCCAGCAAACAATCAAGTAGGGGGCTCCTAAGTCGGGGAAGGCTCTGATACCAACTTGTAACGCCCTCGATGCGGCTATATCTCCCACGTGTCGAAGCACGACTTAGAGGCATAACTGCACTGAAAGCAATGTTGCAAGTGAGGTAATCTTCACACAACCCATGTAATACATAAGGGAAAGAGATACATAGTTGGCTTACAGTCGCCACTTCACACAATACATAAATAAACATCCATCATTCAGATTACACTAAAGGTCCGACTACGGAACCAAAATAAAAGAAGATACCCCAAATGCTACACAGATCCCCGATCGTCCCAACTGGGCTCCACTACAGATCATCAGGAAAAGACACATAGTAACGACCACGTTCCTCGTCGAACTCCCACTTGAGCTCGGTTGCGTCACCTGCACTGGCATCGTCGGCACCTGCAACTGTTTTGGTAGAATCTATGAGTCACGGGGACTCAGCAATCTCACACCCGCGAGATCAAGACTATTTAAGCTTATAGGAAGGACAGAGTTGTGAGGTGGAGCTGCAGCAAGCGACTAGCATATATGGTGGATACATTACAAAAGAGAGCGAGAAGAGAAGCAAGGCACGGTCATTGAAGCTAGTAGCGATCAAGAAGTGATCTGAACTACTTACGTCAAACATAACTCCAACACCGTGTTCACTTCCGGACTCCGCCGAGAAGAGACCATCACGGTTACAGGTTGATTGATGTGTATTTTAATTAAGGTCAACTTCGGGTTTTCTACAACCGGACATTAACAAATTCCCATCTTCCTCATAACCGCGGGCACGGCTTTCGAAAGATAATACCCTGCAGGGGTGTCCCAACTTAGCCCATTATAAGCTCTCACGGTCAACGAAGGACATTCCATCTACCGGGAAGACCCGATCAATCTCGGAATCCCGGACTACAAGACATTTCGACAACAATAAAACAAGACCAGCAAAGCCGCCCGATTGTGCCGACAATTCCCGATAGGAGCTGCACATATCTCGTTCTCAGGGCACATCCGGATGAGACATCCTCTGAGTAAAACCAAGCCTCGAGTTTCCCGTGGTGGCCCATGATCTACTCGTTTCGGGCCAGCACTTCGAAGGAGCATTGGTCGGGGGTTAAAATAAAGATGACCCTCGGGCTCGCGAAAACCGGGGAAAAAGGCTTAGGTGGCAACTGGTAAAACCAAAGTTGGGCCTTCTTTGGAGGAGTCTTATTCAAAGCGAACTGTCAAGGGGTCTCATAAATCACCCAACCGTGTAAGGAACGCGAAATCAAGGAACATAACACGGTATGACGGAAACTAGGGTGGCAAGAGTGGAACAAAACACGGGCATAAGGCCGAGCCTTCCACCCTTTACCAAGTATATAGATGCATTAATTATAGCAGATATATATTGTGATATCCCCAACAAGTAAACATGTTCCAACAAGGAACAACATCTCCATGTTCCAACAAGGAACAAACTTCAACTTCACCTGCAACTAGCAACGCTATAAGAGGGGCTGAGCAAAGCGGTAACATAGCCAATCAACGGTTTGCTAGGAAAGGATGGTTAGGGGCTGACATGGCAATATGGGTGGCATGATAAGCAAGTGATAGGCATCGTAGCATAGGCATAGCAAAAGCGAGCATCTAGCATAGCAAAGATAGAAGTGATTTCGAGGGTATGGTCATCTTGCCTGCAAAGTTCTCAGAGTTGTCGAAAGCTTGATCCTCGTAAGCGTTCTCAACAGGTTCCTCGTTCATGTACTCGTCTCCCGGCTCTACCCAAAGCAAGAACACAAACAAAGGAACCACAATAAATCACGGTGCAATGCACAAGCAACATGATGCAAAACATGACATGATATGCGAGATGTGATATGCAATGCGTATGCGCGCTCCGGAAGGAAAATGATGAACCAGGCATCAACTTGGCAAACCAAGTATGCCGCTGGAAAGATGAGATGATTTCGGTTGAAATCGGTATAAAGATCACCGGAATCGGATGCACGGTTTGCAAATGACAAAGCAAAACAAGAATGGCACAAATCTGCCATTAACAGCATGATGCCACTTAGCAAGCAACAAGAAATTAAGCTACTGCACCCAAACGTACCAACAAAGTATATGGCAGTGATCTACTCAATATGCTTGACAAAAGATGAACACTGAGCTACGGCTAAATCACATCACAACAGGTCCAAACAAGCATGGCAAAAGTGCAAAAAATATCAGGCTGGACATGGCAAAAACAGCATCAGGTAGCAATGTTCAGAGCAAGAAAACAACATGCTACAGGAACTTATAATAGCAAAACAAGGCATGGCATGAATCTACTCATAGCATAGAAAAAAATTCCCTTACTTACCATAAGCCAAAAAGGATCAGAAAATATAGTAACACCCATGTCAATATAGCAAGTTTCGTTAACAGATTCAGCAACAGGGCATGTCAAAAACAGATAACAAGTAGGCATGTTTAAGAGCTCAAAGCACTCACTACAGATCCTTTCATGATAAACTAAGCATACATACATCAAGAAGACATGGCATAGAAGACATACATGGCAAGAACAAAATCATAGCATACACGGATCAACTATAACAACCTTGGCAAAATTGAATAACATGTAAACAATCTGCCAGGAAACATTTTATAGCAAAAACAGAGCTCGATTGACTCAAGCTATGGCACTCCATAATTGCAAACAAAAAATGGATGGATAGAGCATAACCATATGTTCAAAACATCCTTACTGAAGTATCTCAAAATATGCATGGATCTCTCGGTAGAATCAAGTTAATATGGCATAAAAATGTCAGCAAAACAGGGGCTGAAAACAACAACATCAGGAAGCCTACTTTGCATGCTTGTGCTAGTCACCACATAGATCACAAAAATACATGGCATACACCCCTGAAAAGATGGCATGGCATATTACAAAACACATGTAGGACTCAAATTCATAGGGTGCACACATCAATCATAGTAAAAATAACAAAAGTGCATGTTCTGTTAAGAAACAGAAACTAACATCACATAGCCCTCTTCCAACAGCATTTCGGGCATCAAGATGAGCTCAAATGAAAATGATGCAATGACATGAAATGATCTACTCTCCGAGGCGAACATTCTGACATATTACACGCACGAAACGGAGCTACAGATGAAAAGTTATGATGCGTTGAAAAAGCCACAAATCAATCACCGAGATAAAAACATAGACGAAATTTAGGGGGGGAAGAAAGTCAGCCCTGTCGGGCTAGATCCGATCGGATCCCGATCCGGCGCGGGACGAGGCGGCGGGCGGCTCGCCGGAGACGAGGAGGAAGAGGGCCGGCCGGAGGAGGAGGGCGGCGCCGGCGGGAGGCGGCGCGAGGGCGGGCCGGCCGGACGCATGGAGGCGGGGCCGGGCCGGGCGGCGACGAGGACGGCTGGGCGGCGGGCGGCCGGGCGCCGGCAGCTGGCGGCCGGGCGGCGACGGCGGGGCCGGCCGGGCGAGGGCGACGGCGGGCGGCGAGGCAGGCGAGGCGCGGCGCTGGGCCGGGAGGGCTGGCGCTGGGCCCCGGCGCGGCGGCGGCGAACTGGGGACCCGGGTGCCCACGTGGCAGTCCCTGGTTGGCCGGGCGGCGGCGGGCGGACACGTCCGTCGGCGCGGTATTTTTATCCGGGCGCGAGGTAGGGGAAGGCTAGGGTTGTAACGGGGGTGCTTAAATAGGCATAGAGGGAGCTAGGAGAGTCCAAATGAGGTGCGGTTTTCGCCCACACGATCGTGATCGAACGACGGAGAGCATGGAAGTGACTTAGATGGGTTATTGGACTATTTTGAAGGGGTGTTGGGCTGCAACTTAAAAGAGGCCTTTGCGAGGGTGCGGTTAACCGTTGGAGTACCAGACGAGCTCCAAATGACCCAAAACTTGACCGGTGGTCTACCGGTGGTATACCAAGGCCACTTGACAAGCCTCGGTCCATTCCGAGAAAGTTTAGTACCCGCTCACCGAAAAACGTAAAAGGGGACGCCGGGGGACATAGGAGTGCGGATTGCAAAACGGACAACGGGAAAAATGCTCGGAACCATGAGACGAACATGCACATGATGACATGATATGAAAATGCATGACATGGACAAAATGCAAAAACGAAAGACAAAAACCCAACCACGGAGGGAATATCATATCATAATGCCGAAAATGGCAAGAGTTGGAGTTACAATTATGGAAAGTTACATCCGGGGTGTTACAACACTCTACCACTACAAGAGGATCTCGTCCCGAGATCTAGGACTGAAAGAACTCCGGATATTCGGAACGGAGGTGATCCTCGCGCTCGGGTAGCTTCTCGGTCGGAATGGTGTGACCACTTCACTTTCAGGAATTTGATTGACTTGTTGCGAGTCTTGCGCTCGGTTTCTTCAAGAATAGCAACGGGGTGCTCATGATAAGAGACATCTTCTTGGAGGTCAATTTCTTCGAAGTTGATAGTGCGTTCAAGAGTCTTGAAGCACTTCCGAAGCTGTGACACGTGAAACACATCATGCACGTTCGCGAAGTTGGACGGAAGCTCAAGTTGATAGGCGAGATCGCCTCTTTTGCCAATGATCTTGAAAGGACCCACGTATCTAGGGGCAAGCTTCCCTTTGATACCGAAGCGACGAGTGCCTTTCATTGGAGAGACGCGGAGGTAGACATGGTCTCCGATTTCAAAAGCCACATCACGGTGCTTGTCATCATAAAAGCTCTTCTGGCGTGATTGCACGGCTTTGAGATTCTCACGAATGACTTTGCACATTTCTTCTGCTTCTGTGATCAAGTCATTGCCAAGAAGTTGGCGTTCACCTGTCTCGAGACCAATTGAGAGGAGTACGGCACTTTACGCCATAGAGAATTTCGAATGGGGCCTTGCCCGAACTCGCTTGGAAGCTGTTGTTGTAGGAGAACTCGGCATATGGAAGACAATCTTCCCATTTCATACCGAAAGAAATGACACAAGCCACGAGCATATCTTCAAGGATTTGATTAACTCGCTCGACTTGGCCACTTGTTTGAGGATGGAAAGCTGTCTTTGAAACAAATGTTGGTGCCCATGGCCTTGAAAAGAATCCCAAAACTTGGAGGTAAAGATCTTGCCACGGTGCAGAAGAGATCAATTGTGGAATGCCGTGCAAGGAGACAATCACGGAGGTGTATAGCTCTCGCCAACCGAGCTGCTTTGTGATAGATTATTTGATAGGAAGAAAATGAGCCACTTTAGTGAGCTTGTCAATGACAATGAAGATAGCAACATTTCCACGCTTGGACTTTGGAAATCGATCCACGAAGTCCATTTCGATATGATCAAACTTCCATTACGGAATAGCAAGAGGTTGAAGGAGACCAGCTGGTCGTTGGTGTTCTGCTTTCACTCTTCTGCAGACATCACACTCATTCACGAATTGAGCAATTTCTCGCTTCATTCGAGTCCACCAATATGACTGCTTGAGGTCCTGGTACATCTTCGTACTTCCAGGATGAATGGATAGAAGCAAATTGTGTGCCTCGTTCATAATGACTTTCCTCAGATCACCCTTAGGAACCACAATCCGGTCCTCGAAGAAAAGAGTATCTTTGTCATCAATGTGGAAGCACTTGTACTTGGAAATGCCCTTGTCGATACCATGTTTCACCTTTTTCACCATGGTATCCAGGAGTTGAGCCTCACGAATCTGATCTTCCAAAGTAGGAGAGACTATGAGGTTGGCAAGAAAGCCTTGAGGAACAACTTGAAGATTCAGCTTGCGAAAAGCTTCACAGAGATCCGGTTGGAAGGGCTTGAGGATTAAACTGTTGCAGTAAGCCTTCCTGCTCAAAGCATCTGCAATCACATTGGCCTTGCCCGGAGTATATTCAATACTTGGGTTGTACTCTTGAATCATTTCGACCCATCGAGTGCACGAGGTTGAGGTTGGGTTGAGTGAAGATATACTTGAGGCTCTTGTGATCGGTGAAAATGTCCACTTTCCTTCCCAACAAGAGATGTCTCCATGTTATCAATGCATGGACAACTGCCGCCAACTCAAGATCGTGAGTGGGGTAGTTCTTTTCGTTGGGCTTCAGCTGACGAGAGGTATAAGCCACAACTCTCTTCTCTTGCATTAACACAGCACCGAGACCTTGAAGAGAAGCATCACAGAAAACTTCAAATGGCTTGGATTCATCAGGAGGAGTCAAGATAGGAGCTGTGACAAGTTTCTCTTTGAGAGTATTGAAAGCAACATCACACTCAGGAGACCAGACATACATCACATGCTTCTGTAGGAGGTTTGAAAGAGTCTTTGCAATCTTGGAGAAGTTCTCAACGAATCTTCGCAATAGCTTGCAAGACCAAGAAAATCATGGAGCTGCTTGACGATTCGAGGAGGTTCCCAATTCACAACTGCGGACACCTTCTCGGGATTAACAGCGATATGCCCTTGGCGGAGATGATATGACCAAGATAAAGCACTTCATCAAGCCAAAATTCACATTTGGAAAACTTCGCATAGAATTGATACTCTACGAGCTTGTCTAGCACCAATCGCAAATGTTTGGCATGATCCTTCTTATTCTTGGAGAAGACCAAAATATCATCAAGATAAACCAAGACAAATTCATTGGTGTAGGGGTTGAAGATGAAGTTCATCATCCGAGAGAATGTTGGAGGAGCATTGACAAGGCCGAAAGACATGACAGTATATTCATAAGAACCAAAGCTTGTTCTGAATGCTGTCTTGGGAATATCTTGTTCATGAATGCGAATCTGATGATAACCCATACGAAGGTCAAGCTTGGAGAACACTTTAGCACCTTTGAGTTGCTCGAAAAGCTCATTGATGTTGGGAAGTGGATACTTGTTCTTGATTGTCTTCTTATTCAATGGACGGTAATGGGCCTTTGATCGGTCCGTGCCATCCTTCTTCCGGACAAAAAGAACACCACAACCCCAAGGAGATGAACTTCGGTGCGATCAAACCCAGACGCTCTTGTTCATCGAGCTGCTTCTTCAATTCCTTCAGCTCATTAGGTCCAAGCTTGTAAGGGCGCTTGCAAACGGGTTCGATGCCGTGCTCAAGATCGATAACGAACTCAAGCGGCGATGAGGAGGCATACCGGAAGCTCTTCCGGAAAGACATCTTGGTACTCACAAACGATGGAATCGAGAGATAGCATCCAATTCGCCCTTCTCATTGAGAGAAAACAACCGAATGGTTTCATCACGAAGCGGCATAGATGATCACATCATTAGAAGAGTGAGTCAATTGAATTTCCCCGCAACACAATCAAGCTGAGCTTTGTCTTTGAAAGCCAGTCCACCGAGAATAAGATCAATATCCGAGTCACCAAGGACAATTGGTTTAGCCAGAAATCTATAGTCGCCCATCTTGATAGAGACATCGGGAGCAACCAAACTAGAATTCATAAGCTTTCCGGGAGAAACAATTTGCATAACTTTGGACAAAATCTCTGTGTCAACATTGTGCTTCGATGCAAAAGGATATGACATGAAAGAATGCGATGCACCAAAGATCAAATAAGACTTTTGCAGAATATCATTAATCGAGAGATTACCCATTATCACATCGGAAGATTCCTCCGCTTGAGCTGCATTCATCATGTTCACTTTTGCAGACTTGGGATTATGCTTGACCCTTTGCATTGCTTGGAAGATTTCACAGGAGGAGGAGGCGGAAGGCGCCTTTGGTTGAAGCACTTGTTCGCATAGTGACCTTTCTGCTGACACTTGTTGCATGTCACCTCTGAGAGCGGACAGTGGTAAGGAGCATTTGACTTTGGAGCTTGAGAATTTGACTTGTACTGATAGCCTGGGTTGGGCGGGTGGGAAGATCCACGGCCACCTGAGTTCTTCTGGCGATAAGGCCGAATTTTAACGGAGGAGGAGGAAGGTAGAACTTCTGCTGCATAGCTGCCACTTGAGAGGAAGAAGAAGACTGAATCGCATCCTGATTCTCTTCTTAGAAGCCTCACATTTAAGCTGGGCAGCTTCTTGCTTGAGTGCCATGTTGTAGAATTCATCATACTTTTACGGCTCAAAAAGCACGAGAGCTAATTGCAGATCTTCTCCGAGACCACCTCTGAATTGAAAGATCATACTCATATCATCATGGACGTCTTGCTTAGCAAAGCGAGCGAGTTTCTGGAACTGGATATTGTATTGATAGACAGACATGTTGCCTTGCTTGAGATTGCGGAACTCCTCACGCTTGCTCTCAACAACACTTTTCGGAATGTGGTGAGCTCTGAAATCTCGGCGGAACTCATCCCAGGTAATGACACGACCTCCTCTGGAATCTTTGTATTGCTGGTACCACTCAGCAGCTTGGTCCTTGAGTTGAAACGATGCAAACTTGACAAAGTCCTCAGGTCACATTGCTACATTCAAAATGTTTGCAGATGTCCACAAGCCAATTGTCGGCGTCTGTGGCCTCGGCTACGTAAACTGAAAGACTTCGGCTGATTAGCGAGGAACTGACTGAGGGTAGCAAAGTGTGGCTGGTTGTTGCCTTGACCTTGATTTCCTTGATTGCCTTGCCCTTGAGTATGCTCTTGCAAGAGCTGCAAAATCATCTGAGCATTGGCATTGGTGGCTGCCATGATAGCTTGCCAGGCCTCCGGAGGCGGAGGTGGAGGTGGAGGGTTCGACTGATTCCCATCATTTCGTTCCGGATTCTGACGCGTTGGCGGAGCCATCCTGAAGAGGGTGACATCCGTTAGCACTTGATAGACAGATAGACAATTAGAATCAACGGATAGAAATTGCAACATATAGTCTTCACAATAAACATTCGAACAAGGATGAACGAATGAATTCCAAAGTTAACATCACACGTCCATTAAGGTGAGAAGCCACTTGATTAAGGGTGATGAAAAAATAACAAGGTACGACTGGAACAAATAAGTGGTAAGGATTACCCAATCACAAACCAAATATCTGCGGGAAGAAATGCTAGGAGCTACTTGAATCCCACCTATAAACTCGAAACTTTACGGTTATGCAACGGTGTTGGGGATACAGGGGACACAAAATATATCACCCAAACTAACAATACCTAGATCCAAATTGTATCCATCCGTCAACACATAACCAAGAAACCTTCGAAATCGTGTACCTCGACCTTGAAAAACATCCGTTATAATGAGTCATGGCAATACTCCCGAGCTCGCCCCAAAGATCGGGTTATCGGGTTATCTCACCAACAAGCGCACAAAAGAGATTTCGATGTTGGTAAAACTCAGGTATTCGAACTACAACGATAAAATTGTGACGACAACACCTCGGAGCTCAACTCCCGGGACACCGCCACAACCCCTAAATGTCGAGGCACCAAGAACAATGTTCTCGTCACAAAACCATCGGAACGATTCCAAGATACCCACGTGATCCTAAAAAAAATTAGTGAAATTTGAGGAGAGGAGAGTCAAAACTTCTACGTCAGGAGACCTCACCAGAGCGACGAAGGGACTGGGGAGTAAAAATAATCCTACTCTCCGATATATATAATCCTAAGACTCAAAACATTTTCCGTTCTAGACTCAACAACGCCAGCAAACAATCAAGTAGGGGGCTCCTAAGTCGGGGAAGGCTCTGATTACCAACTTGTAACGCCCTCGATGCGGCTATATCTCCCACGTGTCAAGCACGACTTAGAGGCATAACCGCATTGAAAGCAATGTCGCAAGTGAGGTAATCTTCACACAACCCATGTAATACATAAGGAAAGAGATACATAGTTGGCTTACACGCCACTTCACACAATACATAAATAAACATCCATCATTCAGAGTACACTAATGGTCCGAATACGGAACCATAATAAAAGAAGATACCCAAAATGCTACACAGTTCCCCGATCGTCCCAACTGGGCTCCACTTCTGATCATCTGTAAAAGACAAATAGTATCGACCACGTTCCTCGTCGAACTCCCACTTGAGCTCGGCTCGTCACTGACCGCATCGTCGGCACCTGCAACTGTTTTGGTAGAATCTGTGAGTCACGGGGACTCAGCAATCTCACACCCGCGAGATCAAGACTATTTAAGCTTATAGGAAGGACAGAGTTGTGAGGTGGAGCTGCAGCAAGCGACTAGCATATATGGTGGACACATTCGCAGAAGAGAGCGAGAAGAGAAGCAAGGCACGGTCGTGAAGCTAGTAGCGATCAAGAAGTGATCCTGAACTACTTACGTCAAACATAACTCCAACACCGTGTTCACTTCCGGACTCCGCCGAAGAGACCATCACGGTTACACCTTGATTGATGTGTATTTTAATTAAGGTCAACTTCGGGTTTTCTACAACCGGACATTAACAAATTCCCATCTTCCTCATAACCATGCACGGCTTTGAAAGATAATACCTGCAGGGTGTCCCAACTTAGCCCATTATAAGCTCTCACGGTCAATGAAGGATATTCCTTCTACCGGAAGACCCGATCAATCTCGGAATCCCGGACTACAAGACATTTCGACAAAGAATAAAACAAGACCAGCAAAGCCGCCCGATTGTGCCGACAAATCCCGATAGGAGCTGCACATATCTCGTTCTCGAGGCACATCCGGATGAGACATCCTCTGAGTAAAACCAAGCCTCGAGTTTCCCGTGGTGGCCCATGATCTACTCGTTTGGGCCAGCACTCGAAGGAGCACTAGTCAAGGGGGTTAAAATAAAGATGACCCTCGGGCTCGCGAAAACCGGGGAAAAAGGCTTAGGTGGCAACCGGTAAAACCAAAGTTGGGCCTTCTTTGGAGGAGTCTTATTCAAAGCGAACTGTCAAGGGGTCTCATAAATCACCCAACCGTGTAAGGAACGCGAAATCAAGGAACATAACACCGGTATGACGGAAACTAGGGTGGCAAGAGTGGAACAAAACACTGTGCATAAGGCCGAGCCTTCCACCCTTTACCAAGTATATAGATGCATTAATTATAGCAGATATATATTGTGATATCCCCAACAAGTAAACATGTTCCAACAAGGAACAACATCTCCATGTTCCAACAAGGAACAAACTTCAACTTCACCTGCAACTAGCAACGCTATAAGAGGGGCTGAGCAAAGCGGTAACATAGCCAATCAACGGTTTGCTAGGAAAGGATGGTTAGGGGCTGACATGGCAATATGGGTGGCATGATAAGCAAGTGATAGGCATCGTAGCATAGGCATAGCAAAAGAGCGAGCATCTAGCATAGCAAAGATAGAAGTGATTTCGAGGGTATGGTCATATTGCCTGCAAAGTTCTCAGAGTTGTCGAAAGCTTGATCCTCGTAAGCGTTCTCAACAGGTTCCTCGTTCATGTACTCGTCTCCCGGCTCTACCCAAAGCAAGAACACAAACAAAGGAACCACAATAAATCACGATGCAATGCACAAGCAACATGATGCAAAACATGACATGATATGCGAGATGTGATATGCAATTCGTATGAGCGCTCCGGAAGGAAAAAGATGAACAAGGCATCAACTTGGCAAACCAAGTATGCCGCTGGAAAGATGAGATGATTTCGGTTGAAATCGGTATAAAGATCACCGGAATCGGATGCACGGTTTGCAAATGACAAGCAAAACAAGAATGGCACAAATCTGCCATTAACAGCATGATGCCACTTAGCAAGCAACAAGAAATTAAACTACTGCACCCAAACGTACCAACAAAGTATATGGCAGTGATCTACTCAAGATGCTTGACAAAATATGAACATTGAGCTACAGCTAAATCACATCACAACAGGTCCAAACAAGCATGGCAAAAGTGCAGAAAATATCAGGCTGGACATGGCAGAAACAGCATCAGGTAGCAATGTTCAGAGCAAGAAAACAACATGCTACAGGAACTTATAATAGCAAAACTAGGCATGGCATGAATCTACTCAAAGCATAGAACAACAGTCCCTTAATGACCATAAGCCAAAACGGATCAGAAAATATAGTAACACCCATGTCAATATAGCAAGTTTCGTTAACAGATTCAGCAACAGGGCATGTCAAAAACAGATAACAAGTAGGCATGTTTAAGAGCTCAAAGCACTCACTACAGAGCCTCTCATGATAAACTAAGCATACATACATCAAGAAGACATGGCATAGAAGACATACATGGCAAGAACAAAATCATAGCATACACGGATCAACTACAACAAGCTTGGCAAAATTGAATAACATGTAAACAATCTGCCAGGAAACATTTTATAGCAAAAATAGAGCTTGATTGATTCAAGCCATGGCACTCCATAATTGTAAACAAAGGCATGGATGGATAGAGCATAACCATATGTTCAAAACATCCTTACTGAAGTATCTCAAAATATGCATGGATCTCTCGGTAGCATCAAGTTAACATGGCATAAAAATATCAGCAAAACAGGGGCTGAAAACAACAACATCAGGAAGCCTACTTTGCGTGCTTGTGCTAGTCACCACATAGATCACAAAAATACATGGCATACACCCCTGGAAAGATGGCATGGCATATTACAAAACACATGTAGGACTCAAATTCATAGGATGCACACATCAAGCATAGCAAAAATAACAAAAGTGCATGTTCTGTTAAGAAACAGAAACTAACATCACATAGCCCTCTTCCAACAGCATTTCGGGCATCAAGATGAGCTCAAATAGGCATAGAGGGAGCTAGGAGAGTCCAAATGAGGTGCGGTTTTCGCCCACACGATCGTGATCGAACGACGGAGAGCATGGAAGTGACTTAGATGGGTTATTGGACTATTTTGAAGGGGTGTTGGGCTGCAACTTAAAAGAGGCCTTTGCGAGGTGCGGTTAACCGTTGGAGTACAGACGAGCTCCAAATGACCCAAAACTTGACCGGTGGTCTACCGGTGGTATACCAAGGCCACTTGACAAGCCTCGGTCCATTCCGAGAAAGTTTAGTACCCGCTCACCGAAAAACGTAAAAGGGGACGCCGGGGGACATAGGAGTGCCGGATTGCAAAACGGACAACGGGAAAAATGCTCGGAACCATGAGACGAACATGCACATGATGACATGATATGAAAATGCATGACATGGACAAAATGCAAAAACGAAAGACAAAAACCCAACCACGGAGGGAATATCATATCACAATGCCGAAAATGGCAAGAGTTGGAGTTACAATTATGGAAAGTTACATCCGGGGTGTTACATAGTGACATATGCATAGTATGGGAGCACATGATATTTCCCCGTCCAGACCGATCCCAAGTTGGCTTCTCACCTTCTTGGCCCAACAAAAACCCCTCCCCCCTCCTGCGCGCGCTTCCCGCCCGGCGCCAGCTGAGCCCGCCGCTCCACATTGATGGCAAGTCAGGGCGATGCGACCTCTCACTGCTTCCGCCGTTGAAGCGGTGCGCCGATCGAGGGCACCGCCCGCTGCACGCCCGGCATTTCAGACTACACAGGATAGTAACTTTTAGAGAAAGTACTACAATTAGATAACATAAGCAGGCTATAAGGATTTAAATATAGTATTTGTGCTTAGTTGAAGGAGAGAGAAGAGGAGAGAGAAGAGGAGAGAGAAGAGAAGCGGATTGTAAACGTGTAGCCGGTTGTACTCCAACATACTTTGTGAGACAAAAGGTGGGGCCATTATTAATGATATCGTATTTATACTAAAGGGACTAACGGACGCCTTAATTACTTTGTTTTTTTAGACAAACCTTGGTGGGGCTATTATTGACTTTTTTTGAGCTATTATTGACTTGGACATGGGGTTTGGGGGCCAAAGGCCTACTATTATACTCGCACGACCGACCTGACATGCTCTACCCTAGTCGCCGTTGTATCATATGGTTTCGCACCTTTCCAGATCTTAGCGCGGCCACGCAATTCTTCTCCAGCCCTCCTTCTGGCGTGCACCTCGAGAAGGGACAGCAGTCCTCCGAACCCCGCCTTTCGTGATCCTGTACGGGAAAGGGGCGATCAAGTTTTTGGGGAGCACACTCACAGCTGCTGCCGGTGACGACTTCCTCAACGACAGCCTTCTTCCCGACCTCGGTAACCTCTTCATCAACGACATGAATGACAACATCAACCACATCGGTTCTGCTCCCATTGCACTGTATGTGATTACATCCTCTGGTTTAGTCCGCATCATTACTTTGATGTTTGCAATTGTCGTCATGATCTATTTACTGCTATTTCGGATTAAATCTCATACTAAATTGCTCATATATTCAACAATCCAATCCAAAAACCTGATCATAGGCTATTTACTCCGAGTGGTTTTGCTGCGCTTGTGAAGCCGCCTACTTTTAAGAGGGTGCAATATAAAAGGTGGCGCACAAGAGCAGTATATTGGTTTCAGATCATGTCTTGCTATGACGCCACTAAGGGTAAGCCTCGAGGCGATCTTAATCCTACAGCGAGGAAGCTTTTGAACATGGATGCCCTCTTCAAAGCCGCCCTGCTGAGTGTTCTTGACGATTCCATTGTGGATTCATATATGTCGTTTGACAGCGGCAAAGACATGTGGGTTGCGCTCGAGGCCACGTTTGGGCCCTCGGGCGCTGGCAACGAGTTGTACGTCATGGAGCAATTTTGTGACTACAATATGGTGATGAGCTCTGTTGTTTAGCGAGACTCATGAGATCTGATCACTCTCTAAGGAACTTGAGTACTTTAAGTGTGTGTTGCGGACAAATTTGTTGCTTTGGGACCATCATTGCCAAGCTTCCACCTTCGTGGAACGATTTTGCTACTTCTCCGAAAAACAAGAGACATGAGTTTTCTGTTTTGGATCTCATTAGCACTCTTGATTTTGAGGAGAAGGCGATAGCAAAAGACACATGTGCTCGGGTCACTGAGGGAGCTTCTAGTGCCCACATGGTACACGAGAAGAACTTCCAGCCCAACCAGCCCCAAAACAACAAGAACAAATCTAGGGAAAGGCAAGTTTGATGCAAAGAACAAGCCGTCACATTCTACCAAATTCAAGAAGAATTCTCATAACGGGAAGGGATACAAACCTCAATTTTGGTAGCACCGCACAAAATTATATGGCTGCATCTACCGCTGTCATTAACCTCATGGTGCTCCAGGTATTCCTACATTCGTAACTAGGTACAATGACACCCGCAAGATGAAATTAGCTTATTCGTACATTGACTTGCTGAATGCAGTGCGGAACGATCCTGTCATGTGTGGAGGAGCAAACAAGCAGTGCATCCGAAGGTGGAAATCAACCAAGCACTTATGAAATTATATGTAATCTTCCTCAGGCAGGTCAGTATCCCCTTCGTCCAGATGATCGTGTTTTGTCATGCCGAGCTATTGATATGTGCTACTGTTTTGCAACACCGTTTAAGTATATCTACTGTTTTCCTATCTTTTCAGATTCAGGACAATGAATATGATATCAGGGGAACTGCACAATATGGACCCATGTTGAGTCATCTCTATTGCCTCATGTGTTTCTTTGCAAATGTGTCAAACATCAATTGCAAGATGAGGCAGCTAGCTAATGTGGAGTTGCCAACATGCTCAAAGTGCTCGCATAACATTGAGTAGAAACAAGCATGCCCAGGAAATTAATGCGTGCTTGAGGAGGCCCTGTGCTCAGAGAAGCATCGACCGATTTTCTTTATTTCCACACCTTCTCACAGCTTTGTATATTGGTTATAGTATGGTGAATCATTGAGATGCATAGACATGCTAAACTTTTGTTCTTCTGAATGTTAGTTTAATGTGAGTGTCTGCATCCAGTACCGCATTCTCTAATTTGGTGGATGCACACAGAGAAAATAAATCTCCTTAATTTACTCCATAACCACCCTATTAAATAGGTCTAGTAACAAACCAGGTGCATGCAGTGGCCGGCGGGCACATGCATCCTGCATGCATGGCCAGTCAGCCGAGCCCATGCGCCAGCTCCAATGCAGCAACGCAAAAGAAGAGAGCGGTTCTTGGGGAAAAGCGAGTAGTTAGTGCAGCGGGCCTTATAAACACGAACAGCTCGCTCTCCCGCCTGCTTTCCCCACCCAATTCCCCGCTCCCCAATCTTCCTCACTCGTCGAGAAAACCCCGCTCACCTTGTTCCTCACTGCAGTAAAAACGCCTGCTCCTCTTCTTCCACTCCTACAGAAATCCCCAGCCCTCCTTCTTCCCCACTCGCACTGCCACTAGGCTCGTCTCTGGCTACTCTGCTCAAACATGTGAGCTCGGCGCGACGCCCACAAGGAAAATGGAATCGGCTGGCCCCAGCGCCAAGAAGATGAGGCTCCCTTGGGCGACGCTTGATTGTAGATCCCGCACCAGTGGCTGGGAGAAGCGGCGAGCCCCCCACGGATCTGAGGAACCGGTAAAATCTCCGGTGGACCGCATCAGCAATCTCCCGGGTGTCATCCTTGAGGAGATCATCTCGCTTCTCCCCACCAAGGATTGCTGCCGCACACAAGTCCTCTCAACTCGGTGGCGCCCTCTATGGCACACCGCACCCCTCACTCTCGATCGTCAGCCGACATCATCCTTCTGAATTTGATCTCATCGAGCCATCGTCTCTTCTCACCAGCCAGGGCCCGTTCAATGCCTCTCCATCACGACAAGCTACCTGCTGTCCATACCCGGCAAGGTGGACGCTTGGTGACATCCCCGAATTCGAAAACTCCAGCAGTTTGAGTTCTACCATTACCACGAAAGTTTCATACCACGAACATACCAAAAATTCGTGCCCACACCACCGTTGTCCATCTCACGGTTTTCCTCCTCTCTCCACACCGCCACCTTCGCCCGGTGCCATCTACCAGACGATCTGGTACAAATGCTTCGACTCCCACTGCTAAAAAAAACTTTCGCTTGTGGTGGTTTATCTGTCGGAGGCCTCACTGCACAGCATCATCCACTCCAGTTGCCCTGCCCTGGAGCGCTTCTTTGATTGTTTTGGGAATAGAAATCGGTATCGCTTGTCTGCAAATAAAGTCGCATCACATTTAAATCTTTGGTATTTGTTTTAAAGGATAGCAGCTCATGATCGATGATGCCTGTTCACTTGAAAGGTTGCTTCTTCATAGTTGTTATACACCTTGAAATAACTGCTGCCTCTACGCCCAAACTGGAGACCTTGGGTGTAATTCGTGACCCGTTTAATAATCACAAGGAGTTGGTGTTTGGCTCCTCACTTTTTCAGGTACCGTATATTATCATCTACACATTTGTCATCATATGATGCATTTTTCATTTGTGCGCATAAGTTTTATATCATCTTGGAGTACACTTTTGGTACTAATATTATGTTATATGCTCAATGAAGAGTTCGTCCATTGATAGCCTATCAATGTTGCTGGATTCTGTCAAGATCATATATATCAGAATGTATAGTTTTGATCTGGACATAATTATTGGCTTGTTGCGATGCTTTCGATCTCTGGAGAATTTATACATAGAGGTGATGATTTCATGCACATTGAAAGCCCGTATATATCGTACTAGAATTAACTGTTCAGCTGTCGTTCTTTCGACATACTCTTTTTTCAGACCTTAACTGTTTTCAATCTTGATGTCTACTTAGGGAGAACCACATGGAGAAAAACATATAACCAATCGTTGGCGTAATAAGCACAAGGATTTTCTCAGTTCTCATGACATTCGTTTGAGGACAATAACGACGGGACAATATGCATCCAACCAGGCAAACAGAAGCTTTGTCACATTCTTCCTGTTGAACGCGAGGATACTATTGTCCATGAGGCTTAATTTTTACAGCAAGAGATTTCTCACGGACGAACATGTTGAGCAGCAAAAAAAGAAGTTTCAGGTGGACAAATGGGCTTCTAAACGTGCTCGGCTTATATTTACAATAAGTTGTAGACATCCTGAAATAAAAATTTTTGCACAGGATGTTGATTTTATGGATCAGACCGATCCATTTGTTTGTGACTGCAAAAAAGAGTGGTTGGGTTAGATGTTACTATCATGTTCAATCTGGGTTTTGTCTAAAAATTTGATGAACAATAAATCCTTGGGCATTTTTGTACCATTTGTATGCTTGACTTGCATGTTGTTGCCCTCGTACTCCCCTCCACCTGCCACTACACTGCCGCATCTTCCATGGCTGTTGTTCGTTCCCGTCCGAGGCCTTGCCGTCGTTCTCCGCCTTGGTTACCTTGATGTGCCCGCTGCCGTCTGGCGTTGTCAACATGGTCAACAACCAAGAGGAATCAGGAGATGACTGTACATGGAGAGGTGATGAGGGACCCACCAGGGTCATTGCATTTCGCAAGCAGGTGCCTCGTTATTACAAGCTAAAAGAATACTTCCTCCTAATTGTTTGACAACTAGGTTCCAAGCCATTGTGAATGTAGTCAATAAACGAGAAAATTACACAACGAGCGGATAACACCAGGGACCCAAAGACTCGCCCAGCTTGTTTTTCGGTTTGAGAGACGGAGCTCAAGCTGCAGCGTTGTCAGGGCTGTGGCCCGTCTAGCCCACTCTTACGCTTTTATTAAGCACATGACGAGCCCAGTTGATATTTTTTTTTCTGAAATTGGCTAGTCCAGTTCTTTTTTGGAGAATACCAAAACCGAGGCCTACTTGCTTTTCTCAGCCTCATTGGCTGCAAATCTTTCAAGACGAGGAGGGATGTAAGTAGTAAGAAATGGGCTTCCCGTAAAACGGGCTATAAGTTGTAAGAAATGGGTCTGTAAATTTTTAAACCAAAGCCAACCGGCAATTGCATTAAAATATCATTTTTTTTCAGGATTTCTCTACTCTCTACTCTTATAAAAACCAAAGCCAACGGGCAATTACATTAAAATATCATCTTTTCTCCCACAAGATAAACTACTCATACAAATGCATCTTCATGTTCCGTGCAACGAACGGGCATCTTGCTAGTTAAGATTCTAAATTTCATTCATTTTCTTTGCGGAGAATTTTACTTTGATATAATTTTTTGAAAACTATTTTTAACGTGACTCAAAATTTTGTGATTAAAAGAGTTCGGACCCCACCGAAATATGCAAAATTTCGTTGAATTTTTTAGGAGTGCCCAGAATATATGGTCTGTAATGCTAATAAATAGAATATGGGCTTCAAATATCCTTAAGAATTAGCAAATGGGCTGTAAATTATTGAAAATAATGGCTAATGGGTTGTATG
The DNA here is from genome assembly GCA_021605145.1 of Aegilops bicornis. NCBI lineage: Eukaryota > Viridiplantae > Streptophyta > Magnoliopsida > Poales > Poaceae > Aegilops > Aegilops bicornis. The sequence continues at coordinate 355,969,733 of CM038675.1, read as the reverse complement.
TTGTTTTCCACAGATTTGGAGGCTGACTTCTGGGCCTATTAGGTTGACGATCACGCTGTCCTAATTTTTTTTTAACGCGTACGCAAGGCTTTGTCAACTTAGTCAACACAAAGCAGTGACTGTTGGATGTCCATCCAACGGCCGCCGTGCTTCTTCAATCTCTGATCTTCCTGCTCCAACCGCCCAAACCAGCGCCGGCGGGACTGCCTGCTCCCTCCTCCCGTGGCTAGTTGTGCTGCCGCCAGGCCATCCTTCTAACCACCCACACATCATGTTATTTTCCGGTGACGTCAGCCTCACCCCGTAACCGACCATTCAGCGCTCGCTCTCCCCTCGGCGTGGGCATCCGTTGCGGTGGCTTCACCGGCTCCGGGTGGTTCTCTTCATGGGCCTCGCCCTCGTCCACCCCATTTGTGCTCTCGGCGCGGCGAGGTCAACATGGTCAACAAACAACAGCCATCGGAAGAGGCTGACGGTAGGGGCCCACACAGGAAAATGCCTCCTTATTACGCGCAAAATAATGATTCCTCCACCTGATAGCTGGGACCCACGGAAGGGTCTCTCAGATTTCATGAAAAACGTTCCCTGGCTGTCACTCGGACTCCACCGGAAATGCTTCCTTATTACGCACAAAAATGAATACTCCCCGCTAGCCGGGACTCACCTTGGTGGGAGGCTGACTTGTGGGCCTACTAAGTTTACGGGACGGAGGGCTTTGTCAACTTAGTCAATATGAACGACTCTAGCTCCAGTGACCGTACGATGTCCATCCAACGGCCGTAGTGCTTCTTCAACCTCTGGTCTTCGTGCTCCAGCCGCCCAAAGCAGCGCCGGTCGTGCCGCGTGCTCCTGCCTCCCGTGGCCGACTGTGATGCCGCGGAGGCCTCACCGCCCCCTACTACTCCCACCACCGGCGGGCCATCCCTCTACTCACCCACACCCCCTGTTATTCTGCGGCGACGGCAGCCTCACCCTCGTACTCCTCTTCGCGTGGGCATCCACTGCTGCGTCTTCCCCGGCTCCGCGTCGTCCCCTTCCTAGGCCTCACCGTCGTCCACCGCCGTGGTGCTCTCGGCGCGGCGTGGTCAATGTGGTCAACGACCGACTTCCATCGGAAGAGTATCTTGTCGGCGGACAGCCGACAATTTGGGTCTCGTCGGCCGCAAGGAAGTGCCTCCTTATTACGCACAAAAAAAATAATCCTCCACCTGACAGCAGGGACCCACCGGACGGGCCACCAGTATTTCGCGAAAAAAAATGTTTCCCCCCTGACTACTGGGACCCACCAGCTACATCTTCGCATGCAAGGAAGTGCGTCCGAGCAAAAAAAACCCAAAACGATTCGCCCCCCTGACTGCTGGGACCCACCAGCTACATCTTCGCAGGCAAGGAAGTGCCTGACAGTCGGGACCCACCTGGTTGAAGCGTACGTAGCGTTCTCATTCTGGTCGCGAGCGTGTACGTACATACTGGTCGATGTAGAAACGCACGCGGTCGTAATAGAGGCGCCGCATGTCGTAGTAGAGGTGTGCACGTAGCATGTACACGTCGTCTGGCTGACGAGGGTGCAAGAAAGAAAATACGGCCACGTACTTACATACGGGCAGGGTCTCGAACGCCTACTCGCGCATATGTACATGGCTGGGTCGGAACGAAGAAACAGCGTCGTCATCATGTTCATGGGAGCCAACCGGCTGGGTCGGAACGGAATGTGTGGTCGTGTTCATCGGGAGGGCTTGGACGGAACAGGCGATGGAAACGAGGCCTGGCGTGCCGCTGGCGGAGGAAACGGACCTCCTACGTTGGAACGGGTCCTGTTGATCGGGAGGGTGTGGCGTGCCGCAAAGCGGAGGAAGCAGACCTCCTACGGTCGAAACGGGGTCCTGTTGATTGGGAGGGTGTGGCATACCGCAAAAGCGGAGGAGCGGACCTCCTACGGTCGAAGCAGGGGTCCTGTTGATCGGGAGGGGCGTGGCGTCGCAAAAGCAGACGAAAAGGACTTGTGTTGGGCGCTACGGTCAAAATGGGGTCCTGTTCATCGGGAGGTGTGGCGTGCAAAAGCAGGACTCCACGGGATACTGTTCATCTCCACCGTCGACCTCCTCTAGCCTCCACGGGCTACCATCGACCTCCTCCAGCCTCCACAGGCTCCTGTTCATCCAGCCTTCACCGCGCGCTACTCCACCGGCTATTGTTCAACCACCCTCCACGGGCACCCCTCCACCGTCTACTATTCATCCAGCCCTCCACACCACGGGGTCCTGTTCAACCACCCCTCCACGGCCACCCTCCGCCGCTCATCGCTCATCCCGCCCTCCACACCACGAGATTTTGTTCATCCAGAGGCAACGCAACCGCTCACTATTCATCCAACCCCCCCCCCCCCCCGCAACACTCACTGTTCATCCAATCGATCGGCTTGATTAGCAGCAGATGGCGAAGAATTGCTCCATCGGGTTCGATTAACGACCATCGATCGATCGCTCGGGTTCGATAACGCGTAACCTGCGGTCTGTCGCTTTCGGGTTGATTAGAGCCCAATGCCTCGCTTCGGGTTCGATTAGAGCCAACGCCGCACACATCGCTGCAGCGTCACGTGTACGAGAGAAAGCGCGCATCGCCGGCCCCGACCTCCCACTCGTAACCGCAACTCCCGAAATTTTCCTCCCTCGCTTCTACCACAGTTTTTCCGTCATGGACGGCCCAAAGAATGTCATGCATTGCGTCTCCGGCCCGCCCAGGACGAAAAGCCCATTTTCTTTCATGACTTTTTGTCATAGAAGTAGGAGCCCACCACATCTATGATAATACCGGGTTTTGTCACAATTATCGTCATAGAAGTGTCATATGTATGACAGGAAAAAATTTCGTTCGGCCCAAAATGTCACGGATGTGTCTTTTTTTTGTAGTGCCTGCAGCACGGTTCGTCCTCTTATAGCTTTTCTCCCTTACTTTTAACTATTTCTTATCTTTTGTCACACATGAATCAAAACATGTTCGTCCTATGGACCTGCAAGGACTCTTTCGGAGCCCAGTTTCATCCAGACAACCAAAGATTGCTCCTTTTAAGGAATCCTCTTCGCTAAGGCAAAGGCAGCGCAGACGTGTGACAGGAGGTCCAAAAGATTTTTTATAGACCAAAGACTCTATTTTAAACCTGTATATAGCTTTTTTCCTCAGCCTTCGACCCCTGGCATGTAAAATGACCTGGGAAGGGGTGTTATAATCTGTAAGATTGCGTTCGACGTATCAATCAGATTCCAGTGAACCTAATCCGTCTTTAGTACTTACTTTTCCTCATAGAACTGTACTTTACCTCTTCGGTGGTTCCACATACACACCTCAGCGCTAATCGCCAGGGGCTCAATACGGCAACATATTAACTGCCGACAAGTCCGAACAGCTCTACATCATACTTCGGTGTCACGAGTTTGTCCTTATATGCATCAGCCCCGAATCATGTCTTTGTTCAATAGTTGGGTTGCCCGGCTCCTATGCTTACTACCTTACGTTCTGCTCTATCGGCTAGGGTAGTAAAGGGAGAACTACTGCGATTGTGTTTCCGGTTCACCTGGTTAAACACCTCAGTAGAGAAAGCCGAAAACTGACTGTCATGATCCGGCGAGAGCTAGTAAACCACTCGGCGACTTATTAAAATCTTTTGTGATTTCTTCCGTGTAACACGAAGGACCATTTCCCGGTCGCTTATGTAGCGCATCCATATTCGGATAACCACGTACATACAAGGGGCTATATCGTAGACCCACCGTCAAACTCCTATGGCTAAGTGAAGGTGTTAAAGCCCTATAGTCTGATTTCCTAGTTCGCCGCACTGACACCTCCTTCATGGACCAAGACGTTGGGTCAAGTGTGGTCAGTTGCTATTTCGAACACCCCCGAATTATATGCGAGGGGGCTGAAGCCGACGACTGGAAAACTTTCAGATTATAAAAAAACGGCCGCACAGGAGGAAATGCCTATCAGGTAACAGGCATAAATATAACACAGCTTTAATACATCATAATGTTGTTATCACAATTTCTATACATTCACTCGAACATAATATCCTTCGAGCACTAACCCTCTATCAAGCGGGCGCCTTCCAGGACATCCTCAAAATAATGCTCTGGCATATGGTGGTCCTTGCCCCCGGGTGGACTCTTTGCTGCAACATCGGTGGCCTTCATCTTCGCCCAGTACATCTTGACACGGGCAAAGGCCATCCATGCACCTTCAATGCACGACGACCGTTCAACGATGTCGACACGCGGCGCCGCATCAACAAGTCGCTGCACTAAACCGAAATAACTATTCGGAATTGGCTCAGTCGGCCACAGCCGAACCATGACGTCCTTCATGGCAGCTCCGGACATCTTATGGAGCTCGTCCCACCGGGCCATCTGTTTGTTCAGCAACAACGGACACTTTGGCGTGCTGAATTGTGACCAGAAAAGCTTTTCCATTGCACGTCCTTCTTGCGCCTGGGTAAATTGCACCGCATCGGAGACACTCTTCGGCAAGTCCAAGAATGCGTCTGGAGAACTCCACATTTGATTAAGCGGGGCATACTTCAGATCGCCGAATTCCGTCTGTAATAGAAAGGGCTTACCAGCCGCTATCTCCCCAACTTGCCGTATCTCCACCCGAGCCGCTCTTGACTCAGATCGTGCCTCTCGCGCCTCTTGTAAGGCTTTGTCGAGATCTGCCGCCTTGGCTTTGTTATCCTTCTCGAATGATTTGCATTGGCCAGTGGCATCCTTTAGCTCTCGCTCCATGGTAGATATTCTCTCCTCGCACTGGTGCCGAGTGGCTTGTTCGGCCTTTAAATCAGCAGCCGCCTTCTTGGTAGCCGCATTACTCACTCTGGCTTGCTCCTTGGCCCGGGAAATCTCAGCCCGCAGGGTCTCAACTGCGGCACCACCATCTGTAGTTATGCATGTCCTAGTATATAATTTTCAGCTTCGTGTTCATATTATTATACATGCATAAGCTGACTGCCTTAAAACATACCTTGTGCTTCGTCGAGCCGCCTGTTAACAAGAGTAATGTCCTCATCCACTAACTCAAGCTTCTGCTTTAAATCTGCAACCTCCGCTGCTTGGGCGGCTGCCATTGACATAACAGCATGTTTTTAAGTTATTCGTGTTATTTCCTGAGCATATCTTTTGATCCTCTGATCGCCTCCCTGTGGAAGCCGACCAGAGTCTCAGGGGCTACTACCTATACACAGGAACATTTTGCATGTAAAGAGTAGTTAAGATATTACATTGCGTACCTCGAAGCCTCTTAGCAGGCTCATGAAGGCTTCATTCAAACCGCTTCTTGCGGACAGAATCCTCTCAACTACCGTACCCATTAAGGTGCGATGTCCCTCTGAGATGGACGCATTTCGTAACATGCCCATCAGCATATCCGGCGCCTCCGGATTCTTGGAGGTTGTTGCAGGAGTACGGACCTCCCTCAAAGGAGTATGCTTACTCAACCCTAGAGTCGTCTTCTCCTGTAAGCCGGGCCATTCTAGACCCTTGACGACCGAAGTATCACCTTCAGGCACTGTCTTCATTGTCCCTCGCGCCATTTGATGATCAGGGAGATCCTCCGGGACGACACCTCGAAGTCGTCCGCCCTAAGGGGTGAGGAACCCTGTGGAGGCATCTCGCTTTCCATCATCTCCGGAAGAAGGTCACCCGAGGAGGAGGACTATTGAGGAAGACTGCGGGCCGGACTGCAAACATATATTTTAGATGTTACCCTTGTAACCTGAAAGGAACGGGATATGTTTAGAACACCCTTGTTCACTTACGATTCGGGAAAAGGCTTGTCCTTACGGAGGAACTGTGCGACAACGTCGTCTTCCGAACCCGAACCGTCCGACAGGGAATTCTTCCCTTTCTTGGGAGCCTCCACCTCCAAATCTTCGGAGGCGGTCCTTTTCTTCCCATGGGAAGAAGGGATATCAGCTTCTTCTTCCCCTCCATCTTCAGAAATGGGAGTTCCAGTCTCCTCGTACACAGCGTTTGGTATACCTTTAGAGCGGAGGCCACCTTTGGCCTTTTTGCTCTCCTCTTTGTCCTCCTTCACCGGCACTTGATACGGCGCCGGGGCCAGCATCCTTGTCAACACAAGATCAGCTGAGTCTTCGGGAAGTGGATCCGAACACATAATTCGTTCCGCCTTCTTTACCCCTAGTCGAAGACACGTTTCTCCGTATATTGTTACGGGATAATCAACCGAGCCGTGTTCATAAGTCGAGTGCTTACCGAGGTATCCGGATGGTTGCAGTCACGGCCCATGTCCTCGGTTGTATCCGGCCACTGCTTTCGGGTCCCGAAGAATAACTTCCACATCCCTCTGTGTGTTGTGCCGAAGAAGTGCTGAAGGGTCCGTGGTCCTTCCGGATTGAACTCCCACATGCGGAGAGGCCTTCGCTGGCATGGCAGGACCCGGCGGACTAGCATTACCTGGATCACATTGATGAGGCCGGTGTTCTTTTCAAGGAGGCTCCGGATACGACTTTGTAGCGTCTACACTTCATCAATTGATCCCCAATCTAGCCCCTTATTAATCCATGATGCGAGTCGTAATGGAGGGCCAGATCGGAACGCAGGTGTGGCTGCCCACTTGATACCGCAGGGCTGAGTGATATAAAACCACTCCCGCTGCCATAGGTTGGACGTTTCCGTGAAGGAGCCCTTTGGCCAAAGAGTATTGGCGAGCTTGCTCACCATAGCACCGCCACACTCCACTTGCCCCCCCCCCCCCCCGTCAACTAGCTTCGGCTTCATATTAAAGGTCTTGAGCCATAAACCGAAGTGTGGGGGAATGCGGAGAAAGGCCTCGCACATGACAATAAACGCCGAGATGCAAAGGAAGGAGTCCGGAGCTAGATCGTGAAAATCTAGCCCGTAGTAGAACATGAGGCCGCGAACGAAGGGGTGGAGGACGAACCCTAGCCCCCGAAGGAAGTGGGAGATGAATACGACTCTCTCGCCGGATCTGTGCGTAGGAATAACCTGCCCCATAGCAGGAAGCCAATGGGGGATTTCTGCGGTCAGGTACCTCGCCGCCCGGAGCTTCGCGATATCCTCCTCTGTGACAGAGGAGGCCACCCACCGGCCTTGAGGGCTGGGTCCAGACATGACTGGGAAGCTTGGAGCAATTAAGTTGAAACCTGGGTGCTGGAACTCGAGGTTGGAAAGGTTGAGGAAGGGGTAGGCGTAGAGGAGAAAGATGGGTATGTACCCCTTTATAAAGGCGATGAATATCAAACGCCTCCTCTTAGGCCTTTAAACTTGCCTATTCCCAAGTAATCGTGAAAACGGAGTGGTTGGATTACCCACGCCCATATTGATGAAAATCCCGGAATAAGGGGACATGATCTCTGCTTCGACAAGACATGCCAATAAAAACGCATCTTGAAACATGGAGCGGGAGGAAAAAAAACAGTTTGAAATAATGACCGGGCAGGGACGTGATGTCATGCTACAAAAGTTGTCAGTAGATTGGACTCGTGAAGTATTATACCCTCTGCAGGTGTGTATGGTACTTGTTTTGCAAAGCCGGACACGTTCTCTATGTTCAAGGGCTGTTTTGGAGTATTCGTGGGAGCAACCCGCCTTGCAATGCCGAAGACAATTTGCACGACGGACACATCGTCATTGAAGCCTCGTTCAGGGGCTACTGAGGGAGTCCTGGATTAAGGGGTCCTCGGGTGTCTGGACTATGTGACATGGGCCGGACTGATGGGCTATGAAGGTACAAGACAGAAGACTTCTTCCCATGTCCGGATGGGACTCTCCTTTGCATGGATGGCAAGCTTGGCGTTCGGATATGTAGATTACTTCCTTTGTAAACCGACTCTATATAACCCTAGGCCCCTCCGGTGTCTATATAAACCGGAGGGTTTAGTCCATAGAGGCAATGACAATCATATAGGCTAGACATCTAGGGTTTAGCCATTACGATCTCGTGGTAGATCAACTCTTGTAATCCTCATATTCGTCAAGATCAGTCAAGCAGGAAGTAGGGTATTACCTCCATCGAGAGGGCCCTAACCTGGGTAAACATCATGTCCCCCATCTCCTGTTACCATCGACCTTAGATGCAAAGTTCGGGACCCCCTACCCGAGATCCGCCGGTGTTGACAGCGACAGCCTCCGTCAAGATTGTGGAGTTGAACCAAGGAGTTTGTACAGGCAAGGAGATCGCCTACTTCATGAAGATCTACCCTAGTGAGGCAAGTCCTTCGTGGGTGATGGCCATGGTGGGATAGACAAGGTTGCTTCTTCATGGACCCTTCATGGGTGGAGCCCTCTGTGGACTCGCGCAACTGTTACCCTTCGTGGGTTTAAGTCTCCATCAACATGGATGTACGATAGCACCACCTATCAAAACCATGCCAAAAATCTCCATGTCTCCAATTATGTTTGCACACTCCAATCCCATCCCTCTACATTCTCGCAAATTGCATGCTTTACTTTCCGCTCCTCATATACTCTTGCCATGCTTGCTTGATATGTATTGTGAATGTTTAAACGTGTGCTAAAACTCCGCCTTAACTTGAAGAAAATAAAAACTGCAACTTTTCTTTGCTAAGAGTATATTCACCCCCCCCCTCTAGACACCTCTTCTCGATCCTTTCAGGTTTTAAAACCAATCACGTACCTGCATATTTGTCGACAGAAGTTTGGTAAATCCCTCAAGGCCAGTTCGGGTTGCTCCGAGATATGCGTCTACCGAACTAAACGCATTAAATTCCCGGTCGGAGAACGCGGTATGATGCAGGGACTCTTTCTGCCGCCGGTGATTCATCACACTTTCGACCTCGGAATTGGTAACCGAAACATCCTCAGGATCCTCGGGAGGCTCGTATACGGTGAAGGTATCCGCATTGACCTCGGCCCACGCCGCAGATCTCAGTTCGGGATTACCCCTTGGCGCCTCCTTGACGTCTTTGGATGGTGGTGGCAGAACACATCTTCTACAAGTCACAGCAAGATTAGAAGTACTCACAGCGGCCATATTAATAATCGAACGCTTGGTTCATATACATTACCTCTTGGTCGGGGTGCGGTCGATGTAGCTCCCGTGGCTACCTTGTGCTTAGAAGCTCCGCTATTGGTTGGTGCTGACATGGTAGGCACCGCTTAAGGGAGTCCTGGATTAAGGGGTCCTCGGACGTCCGGGCTATGTGACGTGGGCCGGACTAATGGGTCATGAAGATACAATACAGAAGACTTCCTCCCGTGTCCGGATGGGACTTTCCTTTGCGTGGATGGCAATCTTGGCGTTCGGATATGTAGATTCCTTCGTTTGTAAACCGACTCTGTACAGCCCTAGGCCCCTCCGTGTCTATATAAACCGGAGGGTTTAGTCCGTAGAGGCGATCACAATCATACATGCCAGATATCACTACAAGAAAAAGACACATCCGTGACATTTTGGGCTGAACGAAATTTTTTTCTGCCATACATATGGCACTTCTATGACGATAATTGTGACAAAACCCGGTATTTCATCATAGATGTGGTGGGCTCCTACTTCTATGACAAAAAGTCCTGACAGAAAATGAGCTTTTCATCTTGGGCGGGTCGGAGACGCAGCTGCATGACATTCTTTGGGCCGTCCATGATGGAAAAAACCGTGGTAGAAGCGAGGGGGAGGAAAATTTTGGGGAGTTCCCGGTTACGGTGGGAGGTCGGGGCCGGCGCGCTGCTTTCTCTCAGACACGTGAGCGCGCTGCTGCGGCGAGGCTATTCTAATCGAACCCGAACGAGGTGTTGGGCTCTAATCGAACCCGGCGACAGACTGTTACGCTACATCGAACCCGAGCGATCGATCGATGGCTGTCAACTAAACCCGATCGAGCGATTCCTTCGCTACTCCTGCTAACTGAAGCTAATCGATGCTGCCTCTGGGATGAACAGTGAGCGTTGCGGGGGGTTTGGATGAACAGTGAGCAGTGGAGTTGCCTCTGGATGAACAGGACCCCGTGGTGTGGTGGAGGGCTGGATGAACAGTAGACGGTGGAGGGGTGCCCGTGGAGGGGTGGTTGAACAGGACCATGTGGTGTGCAGGGCTGGATGAACAGTAGACGGTGGAGGGGTGCCCGTGGAGGGGTGGTTGAACAGGACCCCGTGGTGTGGAGGGCTGGATGAACAATAGACGGTGGAGGGGTGGCTGCACAGTAGCCGGTGGAGTAGTGCGCGGTGGAGGCTGGATGAACAGGAGCCCGTGGAGGCTGGAGGAGGTCTACGGTAGCCCGTGGAGGCTGGAGGAGGTCGACGGTGGAGATGAACAGTATCCCGTGGAGTCCTCGTTTTGCGATGCACGCCACACCTCCCGGCGAAACGGGACCCTGTTTGTTGTGGCGCTCCAACACAAGTCCGTTTCGTCCATTTTGCGGTACGCCACACCCCTCCGGTCGGCGGGACCCCGTTTCGACCGTAGGAGGTCCGTTTAAATCCGTTTTTGGCGGCACGCCACACCCCTCCCGATCAACAGGACCCCCGTTTTGATCGTAGGAGGTCCGTTTCCTCCGTTTTGCGGTACGCCACACCCCTCCCGATCAACAGGACCCCGTTCCAAACGTAGGAGGTCTGCTTCCTCCGTTGTGCGGTACGCCGGGCCTCGTTTCCATCACCTGTTCCGTCCAAGCTCTCCCGATGAACATGACCACGCATTCCGTTCTGACCCAGCCGGTTTGCTCCCACGCGTTTCGTTTCCTCCCGATGAACACGATGCATTCCGTTGCCTCCCCATGAACACGACGCATTCCGTTGCCTCCCCATGAACATGACGACGATGTTGTTTCTCCATTCCGACCCAGCCATGTACACGAGCCCTGGCCGTACGTATGCGCGAGTAGGCGTTCGAGACCCCGCCCGTATGTACACATACGTGGTCGTATTTTCTTTCTTGCACCCTGGCCGCTGTACATACGTGTACATGCTACGTGCGCGCCTCTACTACGACACGTGCGCGCCTCTACAACAACCAGTATGTATGTACACGTTCGCAACCAGAATGACAACTCTACGTACGCTTCGACCAGGTGGGTCCCGACTGTCAGGAACTTCCTTGCGTGTGAAGATGTAGCTGGTGGGTCCCGGTGGGGAAGCGAATCGTTTTGCGGACGCACTTCCTTGCGTGCGAAGATGTAGCTGGTGGGTCCCGGCGGTCGAAGCGAATCGTTTTATTGCGGACGCACTTCCTTGCGTGCGAAGATGTAGCTTGGGTCCCACCCGGTCGGGGCGAATCGTTTTGGTTTTTATTTTGCGGGACGCACATCCTTGTGTGCGAAGGTGTAGTTAGTGGGTCCCAGCATCGGGGCGAATCGTTTTTGCGGACGCACTTCCTTGCGTGCAAAGATGAAGCTGGTGGGTCCCAGCGATCGGGAAACGTTTTTCCGTGAAATACGATGGCCTGTCCGGTGGGTCCCGGTGTCGGTGAAGGAATCATTATTTTCCGGCGTAATAAGGAGGTACTTCCTTCTGCGGCCGTGGACCCGGTGTCGGCCTCTCCACGTCTGATCCACGTCCGATGGAAGCCATTCCTTGACCACGTTGACCACGCCCGGCCGAGAGCACCAGGGTGGTGGACGGCGGCGAGGCCTAGGAAGGGACGATGGGAGCCGGGGAAAGCGGCGATGGATGCCCACGTGTAGAGGAGTATGAGGGTTCACTCGTTCGGCTGCGGTGTGAGGCTGCCATCGCCGCAGAATAATAGGGGGTGTGGGTGCGTAGAGGGATGGCCCGGCCAGCGGTGAGAGTAGTAGGGGGCGGTGAGGCCTCCGCGGCATCACAGCCGGCCATGGGCGGCAGGCGGAGCGGCGGCACGACCAACCTTTGCTGGGCGGTGGAGCAAGAAGACCGAGAGGTTGAAGAAGCACTACGGCCGTTGGATGGACATCGTGCAGTCCTTTGGAGCTAGAATCGTTCATATATTGACTAAAGTTGACAAAGGCATCCGTCGATCAACTTAGTAGCCCCATTAAGACAGCTTCCCACCAAGGTGGGTCCCGGCTAAATGGGGTATTCATTTTTTGTGCGTAATAAGGAGGCACTTCCGGTGGGTCCGAGGCGGCAATGGGAACGTTTTTTGCGAAATACGATGGCCCATCCTGTGGGTCGCAGCAGTCAGGGGCAAACGTTTTTTTCGCGGAATACGGGTGGCCAGTCCAGTGGGTCCCTGCTGTCAGGTGGAGGAATAATTATTTTCCACGCGATAACGAGGCACTTCCTTGCGGCTGCCGTGGACCCAGCTGTCAGCCTTCCGATGGAAGTCGGTCATTGACCACATTGACCACGCCGCGCTGAGAGCACCACAGTGGTGGACGGCGGCAAGGCCTAGGAAGGGGACGACACGGAGCCGGGGAAGATGCGGCAGTGGAAGCCCGCGCGGAGAGGAGTACAAGGGTTCACCGGTTCGGCTGCGGTGTGAGGCTGCAGTCGCCCTTGAGAATAACGAGGGTGTGGGTGAGTAGAGGGATGCCACAGCTAGCGGTGGGAGTAGTAGGGGCGCTGAGGCTCTTGGCAAAGACAGCCGGCCACGGGAGGCGGGAGAAGCGGTCCCGTGGCCGCTTTGGCGGCTGGAGCAAGAAGATCAGAGATTGAAAAAACATGACGGCCGTTGGATTGACATCCAAAGGTTACGTCTGCTAGAATTGTTTGTTGACGTATATAATAACTAAAAAATCTTGCATCTGGCGTCAACTAAACAGGCCCACAAGTCAGACCACTCCCTCTTTTTTTTAATAATTTATATATATAGCTCATGGCAACTTCTTATGCAATTTATTGCAGTCGTTTTTTTTTTGGTTGGCCAGGGCCAATTTCGCATATTTCTATGGGTTCCAAACTATTTTTAATACCGAAATGTTGAACCAGATTTAAAGTACTTTGAAAATATATTTAAATTAGGTTAATGCCCAGTGAAATAGGAATCTGAAAATGTGAAAAAAAATCAGAAATTATAAAGTAATTGCCAATTTGTCATCTGTTTTTATATTTACAACCCATTTCATATTACTTTCGAGATTTGCAGGCGTCTTGAAAGAGTTGCAGCCCATCAAGGCATAGAAAATTAAGTAGGCCTGGATAGGGTATTCTTCAGAAAAATTAAACTGGGCTCATTTTCACAAAGAAAAAATAGCTGGGCTGGTCACATGGTGAACATAAAATATAAGCCTGGGCTAGACGGGCCTGATCCGATTCAAACCCTGCTCCGTCTCAACAATACCAAACAAAAAAAATCGCTTTCGAGTAGCTACGTCCCTGTGTGTCGGCCGATCTTGTGTTGTTCTCTTGTCTATTGACTATATACGCTCACAATGTCGTGGGTCCCAAATGTCAGGAAAACACTAAGAGGAAGCATTTTATTTTTCCATATGCTGACGTGGTGGGCCCCTACTGTCATCCTCTCCACGTACTTCTGCCAATTCCTGTTGTTTGTTGACCATGTTGACAACGCGAGAGGGCGGCGCCGCGGCGAGCGCACCAAAGCGCACGGAGGACGTCGGCGTTAACGATTTTGGAGACGGTGGGGCTGCGATGCGTGTGCTGAGGCGCAGCCAGCCGTGGGAGGAGGAAGCAGGCAGCCCCGCCGGCGCTGGTTTGGTTTTGGCGGCTGGAGGAAGATAGGACTGAAGAAACACGACAGACTATAAAAGCAGCAGGAGTACTTAACAACCTTAACTGAAACCAGCAGGGGCACTTAACAACCAAAGCTGAAAGCAGTATGAGTACTTATACAGGTTCAACCGTACAAAGCACGCCTCAAACAGTGCTACTTTGCCTACAGTTAACCAAGGGTGAGGCCGCCAAGCCCCAGGACAAGGCCCAGGCGCCACCCCGTGCATCCACAACCTTCTGAAAGCGGCTTCATCTTGCAACGTGGTCAATAAACAGGATATTCGCTTTAGAGCCATGGAAAAGCATGAACGTAATCTTCTGTCCTATTCACCAAGATGGACGGGCCTTCATTATTTGAGACCACCCATGAATAAGTATCTTTTCACCTCCAAGGTGAATTGAGTAGGTCGACATAAACATCATGTTGTGACCAAGTGCAAGTCTGACCCGGCCATGGTCAGGCATCTGTATAGGAACAATAGAACTCGGCAGTTCCTGTTTCAAGAAGATCACAGCTGTAAAACTATGTATAAGCAATAGTTTATGAACAACATATATAACAGAAAATAGCTCATACCATAAGTTTCTCGACACATTTGGACCTGTTCAATGAGTGCAGCAGTGGCACACATATCCCACGTGGCCTTCCACTATTTAAACGCCCCACAAGGACCTCAAGACGATCAATAAAGTGTAGGAACTTGTGGATGTCGATCCAATCAACTTCAGTGCCATTAGTAACAGCCGAGTTATTACAGAGTAACAAACGAGCAGACTGCTTAACTCTGAAAAAACCTACACGTGCCACCAATTATAAGAAAATATTAGTTATAAGTAGCATCTTCGTGAGAGATTCATTGCTACTTCTAAAGTTAAATTGTGATTAATTAGACAAAATAGGTGGATTAAGAAGTAATCGAGGCAACAAGCAAGAACCAGATACAAAACTAACATGGATGAACAATTGGAACGACGTCGGGGTGGAAGATCGCAGTGAAGATGAGATCAGGTTCTGCTATTTCCATCAACATTCGTGCGCCAACTTTCATTCTGTAACACTTGAGAAAGTTTATCCAAGTTCGGCCATAAAAAAGCAGCAATCTTCTTGGTTCATGAACCCAACTCGGAACTTATATCCATGGCTTGTCTTCACTATGACCATTAAACTAGTGTATTCAGTTATGGCAAGGCCGAGCATCTTAAGTACATGTGTTCTGGCAGAGCAAATAATACACTGCAGGAAAAATAATATGAGAACACAGCATGTAAAAAAACCCACCCTCCCGGATAGAAAAGAGGATTCCAGGAACATACTATGTGCGTTTCAAAATGTTGTGTTAGGATGAGAAGGAACAAGTGTGGCGTCTCGCCGAGGGCGCAGAAACCTGTAGGGTACTCGCACTTTGGGCACTGCAAATGAAACACACTAGATTCAGTAGGAAGAAAAATGCATCAACGGCGGCGGCTGCCATCCTAGGATTACCTGCGACCAAGGGACTTGGATTTATCAAGGATGGATGAAGAATTCATACATGGTTCTCCATGAGAAAACCCTATGCAATCGCCGAGAGGGGGTTTTCTCTGAACAAGCAGACGAGGGAGAAGGGGATTCAAGCCCAGTGAAATATTGCTGCTTCGTCCGTCCATCTTACTGCTTAAGCTGGAAAGGGGGGTTGTGATTTGACGGCTCATTGGGCATTACTGCGGCGCTACGACCGGGGTGTGTCTACCATGATGTTGTGCACTCTAATTTGTGCATATGGCACGTGGACCCCGTTGCCGGTTGCCCCACATATTAGCGAAAGGAAGTAGAAAGACAGGAGTAACTAGTTACACATAAATATATATTTTTGACAGAGAGATACTCCCTCTGTAAAGAAATATACAAATCTTTTATATCATAGGCTCACCTTGCCGAGAAATATGCTCCCTCTGCAACGCACTGGCATTATGGGGGTTCAGCTTTTTTTATGGGGGTTCAGCTGAGAATATAATACTCAGATAGGCTCACGGTTCTGGACTTTGGGCATGAGCCGACCTCGCATGTTTGGGGGCCCATGTGTTCTACCTCAGCACTTTTCATATTGCAAGCGATCGGTGCAGCGCTGGTTTTAGATCCGCCATAAAGGCTTAATACACAAAATTGAATAAAGCACGACAGCTGTTGGAATGAAATCGAACGACAGTTCCTAACCAGCAATCAGAGTTGCAATTCTATCAATGATATACCATGTGATAAATAATACTGTCATACTACTTATACACACAGGACACTTGTTTCACCATGCCAGATTATTACATCAAAATCTCTCGGAGGATAGATCAGTTCGGCAGTTGTGTGCCGCTACTGACGAATTTCAAAGTTGATTTGGACCAGCACTCCTTGCCGAGAAAGTTCGATTTTGACATCATCCCCTACCGCAAGATATGATTTAGATTTGAACCTTGACCATCCTTTAGCATCAATCATCATGCGACCATCCTTTGTACTTACGGTATATTGAGTAGGTTCATTCACACCAAGGCTGCGCATGGTAAGAGAAACTTGGCCGCAATCGCCCGGATTGTTGAACGACTCCCTCGTTGCTCTAGGAATTCTTTGTTTGCAAACAAGAAGACATACCCAAACAGTTAGATCAACACAGTGAATCATGTGAAACAACATGGAAAGAAAAAAAACGAAGCACTTGGGCGGCCAATGCTTACCAAGAAGGTGGACATGTCGGTTTTTGTAAGGACTTTGGTATATGAAGTGCGAACTGCAGCCCAGTCTGTTGCCAGTGCAACTGCACGGGCCGGAGCAGATGCAAGTGCAAGTGTTGGTGCAGGTGCCGAAGCCGCCGCTGCTGCCGGAGATGGTGCTCCTTGTAGAGCTGGTGCCGGTGTCGGAGCAGGTGCGGTGTCGATGCCCGATCCTCCGTAGATCGGTGATCCACCGACGTGGTCGGTGCCCAATCCTCACCGGATCATCTTGAGTTGCGGCTGTCGCTGCTAGAAACAGCTGCCGGTGATCGATCTGTGCGAGACAACGGCGATCGTGTCTGGTCTGCTATAATCAGCTTTCTAACTTGACTAGGATCCGTGACCATGATCCAGTTTTTTTCTTCATTTCTTTTAAACACGAGAAGGACTAATTGTGGCGTTTTTGTTAAACCAAACTGCAGTTCATCATAGAGACTCAGCTTGTACTCAGACAACAGACTGATCCATTTTTTCCAGTAATATAAGTGATGGACAGTGACTTTGTTACTGACACGACATAAGAAGTGAAACCTGCAAAAATAGCCATCGTAGAGCAAACCAAATGGTTTATTCTATGATGAATGTCACATGGCAAAACCTGCATCATAAAATTGCAGGAAAAGAAAGAAAACATGACATTAAATCAATAAGATTTAGACAGTAAATCAATAAGATTTACTTGATGTGACACGAGCGAATCCTTACCAGGAAATCACTATGTTGAAGTACTAAACAGAAGATTGATCGTCCAACTACGCTGGCATGCAGGGGCCCCGCCTACTCCCACAAGCAGGACAGTCCAAAGGTCGTGACAAATCGTATGGACCAAACATCCATGGGACTGGAAATCCTGGTGGGTGCGATAAACCATGCAATGCATACAGATATTGGGTGTAACCATAATTGATAAACCGTCCTCACAAAAAATATGATCTGGATACTTCAAAATATACTGGTGAATTGAGTGGACAGACATTAACATCGACCGTTCTCGTGGACTGACCACACACCAAAAGCGGCAGTACTAATAAACAATACAGGGTTCACAAACACAAATCAAATCTTGAACAATAGTACTTACTACAGACAAGCAAAGTTGCACTAACTAAACTCTACAGACTATTTCTTGCCACCGACCTACGGGATGAAACCCGCATAACTAACTAGGCCATGGACTTCGTGTGAGATGTCTACATGCACCATCACCATCTTGTCAACCTTGGATAACCTAACAGAGTGGTCTTTCCACTCATAAACATGATGATGAAGACAGGCCGCATCAGATTTGTTGGGAAGCTTTACAAGAACCACACCCTTCCTAATCGAATGCACAGCCAGGAAATTGTTGTTGGTCAAGTACAGCCTCGACAACACGCCTGACAACAATGCTACAGGAAAACACTAGTTCAGGACACGTGGCGACAAGGACACAATTTGGATAGTTCAGTGAGAACTCATCATCAGGTCTTCCAGTTCACACGGCATGACTTTGAGAACTTCATCTCCACCGCGGACCTGGTTCTAATTCAAACAGAAACCATATTTTATTACTACCTCCGTTCAGAAATATAAGATGATTTTCGATATTATACTCCATATATGACTACATATATGCACATAAATGAGTGAACAAAGACACTAGAACATGTCTTCAAAGGCATGAGAGCAGAGGGATTACATGCAATATCCATAACACAAGTTCTTGAGGCAAATATACCCTCTTAAAAGGTAGCATTGATGTTCATAAAGTACTCCCTCCGTCCCAAAATTCTTGTCTTAGATTTGTCTAGATACGGATGTATCAAGTCACATTTTAGTATTAGATACATACGTATCTAGAAAAATCTAAGACAAGAAATTTGGGACAGAGGAAATAGTTGAAAGTAATCTATAAGAAATCAGTGTCAACCTCTCGCTTGTTTTGGTCAAAAGAGGAAATTAGAAACGTCATTTGGCACACTAAAATCACATGCAAGATCACCCAGAAAGTTGTACTACCAGTACTAGTACTGCGTGTTAGATGAAAAAACACGATCAAGATCGAGAAAAAGATCGTTAACAAGAGACATTACCTCGACTTGCTTAATGAGGGATCCGGAGGGGGGCTTGGACAAGGCGATGGCTTTGAGCTTGTCCGCGGTAGTCTCGGCGGGGTGCTTGCGCTTCTTCGTACCATGAGCCTCGACGGTTTTGGCCGGAGCCATAGACATCACGTCGGCCGGTGCTCCGGCGTCCATCCAAGAGAGGAAGCTGAGAGAGAAGAGTGAAAGGAGGAACGAGATGAGGGAGAAGCGAAGCGAGGGGGGTTTTCTTCAAGAGGAATCTGAGAGAGGAGTGAAATGATGGTTGCTTCATCCGTCCAACTTACTGCTGGAAAGGAGGGGGTTTTGTGATTTGACGGCTCATTGGGCATTACTGCGGTGGTTCGATCGGGGTAGTCTACCGTCACTCTACTACGGAGTAATTTAGTGCATGGCTGGTGGACCCAGGTGCTGGCTGTCCCACACGTCGGCGAAAGTGAGTAATTTAGTGCATGGCTGGAGGAGGATCCGCACGGTAGAGCGTGTCCACTGTTTTTCATTTTGAAGAAAAAAATGATTATAGCAAGCATTTCCACTCTGACGACGGAGGAGTGCGAAACACGGCAGCCACTTGAACATACACAGTGCTCCTACTACTAGGCATGTGCAGTGGTTCATATGTCAGTACTACACAATCTTGTTGCTAGTGTAGTAAGATATGACGATAACAAATGATGTTGTGCGCATGTCAACTACTCCTATATGTAACATAGTACCGCTTTTTTTTGTCCGTCGAGAATGAGCAGTGAGATCAATGTTAACAGAACTAGGTCCACCTTACGGAGAGTACGGTGTTACTGATACTCACGAAACATGAACCATATGAAGCACGAATGGTATTAGGCAGGGTGTATGAAGGTTGCACGGGATGGGAGCAAAAGTTCCCTTCTCGACCCACTTTTGGGTGTTTGGCAGAGTGCATGAAGGGTGCAGGAGTCCACACTAGTAGGTTGACAAAAATACACGAAGAGGAAACAACTATATTGAGATGAGAATGCAACCAAGCACACCAACATGCTTTGTGCTACAAAGGACTCGATCTGCATCGTCTGAGTTTGATCCAACGGTCATGTTGCGCCGAGACATGGACATGCCCATGCAGAGGGTGCCTAAACACCACCGAAGTCCCTCTGCTTCTCGAGGCGCACGAAGTTGGTGATGCAGGGTGCAACCGCCCGCAGATCCCGCTCCCGGTCGACGGGAGCCAGCTCGTCAAAGACGGCGTCCAATGGCACGAATGGATTCATGTGACGGAGCCCTGAAAGGATTCGCCCGACAACGGCGACGGCAGCCCGCAACCCCTCCTTGTCCAGCTTAGCCCCCACCATCGCGCGGAGACGGCTTAGCTCCTCAAAGATATAGGTGAAGAAGGAGACCAGGTCAGGAAGCCGCAGCTCGTTGAAGTCGACCGGGTGGTCGAACGGGTTTAGCCCGACGGCCGGCATCGTCGCGCTGGCACGACGGTAGGCATCACGCAGCCGCAACACATGCGTGGCAACTTGGTTCACCAAGTGGCTGAGGCGATCCTGGACCTCGTCATGATCGGCCCGCTCGCGCTCCAGCCGGCTCCCATGACGGCCTATCGTATCTCCTACTTTCTGCAGCAACACTGCCGACGCCTCGAGCATCTTTATGGTGGACGCCTGCCGCTTTTGAAGCTCTGTGAACTCCCGCACATAACGGAGGAGCATGGCACTCCTCTCCTCCTTGAGCTCACGGAGCTCCACGCCCTGGCCCTGAGCTCTGCATCCTTGGCATGGAGCTCCCGTGTCAGCGCCTCACCGGAGTCCGTGATCTGCTGCGCCGCCATGGCGCCAGGTAGAAGCAATGGGGAGAGGAAGCAAAGGGGGCGAAACGGCTGAAAGGCAATGCAATCTACGGGAAGGCGGAGGGAGCGAGGAATCTTTTGGTTTTCACCACGGTAAAACACCAGTCGACGACTTCTCACATCAAGGAGCAGTGTGTTTTTACAGGCGGAATCATCGTGACTAATTGCTGCCGTGTCTGCTCCCGTCAATCAAAAAATTTAAAATCCTGACGCGCCTGCTCCCATCAATCAAAAAATTAAAAATCCTGCCACACCCAAACACCAGAGCAACCCGCGGTGGATATTTAAATTTACATGCCGGCAAGTAGATAAAAAAAGGGGTGAAAAAACAAATGTGGCGGAGGCCTAGATAATCGGTCGAACTAGCCCAACTAGCTAGCCAATGTGCTTCACTGATGTACTCGGCAGGAAAGGTGGTCTTTCGTGATTTGACGACTCATTTACTTGCTTCGGCTCTACGACCGAGGAGGACCCAGAAAACGCGCGGTAGGGCGTCCCACGTCCAGAAGAATATATGCGTGCACCACCCGGGAGGACCCCAAAACGCAGCGGTAGGGTGTGCCACGTCTCGCACGGAGGAAAAATGTGCGTGTAAAAATATCTTTGTATCAGACGTAGTACCTATGGTTCGACCTCGGGACCCAGCCAGGTCGAAAACACCCCACTAGCCACACAGCTTCATCATGCAAACATGGCACGGAGGATAGATGTGGTTAGCTCCGTCTCGACCAGCCACAACGTCTCTTGTTCTAGGCGATTCTTCTATTTTCCAAGCTTTTTTTTAGTTGCAATAACACCACGGCAAGCTAGCGCCGCTCTTCGTGTGCCCGTGCAAAGGTTAGAGCGATGGAGAGAAGAGAGATTGAGATCGCAGACTGGGACCCACCAAGAAGTGAGACAATGGTCATGCACGTGTTGACGAGGCACTCCCTCTACTCTACTCAACGCAAGTACTGTATAAAATCAAGTTATGGGACAAAGCCAAGAACTGTTCATTTTTTCAAGCTATCGACTTACGCTTTGTAGTCCAGGTTGCCAGTTCGAATCTCGTCTTTCAGATTTGTTAGTTTTAGGTCCAAATTTGATTAATGACAAGTGGGACCCCCGTGTGTTGTTCCGATATTTCAGTGTAGGATGGTTTTTTTTAACAAACACTTTGCGCGGTTAGACAAGTAACGGCACGAGTTACACGTATTTTGCAAGTTTACGAACAAAAATGACAGCGGCATAGAATATCACATCCACCCCGCAGCTTAGATACTATGGTGATACGAGTTTTTACACCGTTGGAAGTGAGATCCAATGGCTTGGGAGTAGTCTTTGTAATTATGCGCAATTCCAAACTCTCCAAAGGTTTTTTTGCAAATAAAACATTCAGGCCTCATGTGTGCAGCTGCATCTTCGATCCAACGGCTCCCCGGTGCTCATATTAGGTGCTCCCCGTAGCTTAATTACCCGCTACGGTCATATGAGCATCTAGGTCGTATGATCAATGATCAGATGGCACATGCGTAGTACTTGTACTTTCTGCGCATTTCCCAAACTCTATCAGCTGTATATTGCAAAAACATTCATACCTCCTACTGTGGGCCGTTAGATCTTAGTGAACTCGTATCACCATAGAATCTATGGTGCGGGAGCACTCCCGTGCGAGAAAACATAAGGTGCTATCGCAGCTTGGATGCTACGGTGACGAGCTTGGAGGTCGTTCGATCTGAGATCCAATGGCATCTGAGCAGTCTTTGTGCTTGTAAGCAGTGGTCGAACTCTTTTGGGGCTTTTCTGAAAAAAAAACCATTCGAACCACCGAGGAGGTGTTGGGTCACAAATCCAACGCCTCCGAAGAGCTTGTATCACCAAAGCATCTAAGGTGTGGTAGCACATAATATTCTTACATACAGGAGAATATGATGTCCTCCTTCATCTTAGATGCTACGGTGATACGAGCTTCGAGGTCGTTGGATATGGGATCAAAGGGCATCTAAGTAGTTTTTGTACAAATTGTGTGCAATTCTCAAACTCATCAAGGTTTCTGCAAAAATATTAAGACACATCATGTGAGCTGCTATATCTCAGATCTACAAGCTCCAAGCAACTCAGATCGGCATATAGCATCTAAGGTATGGGGCACATGATATTCTCCGGGGAGGAGGGGTGGGGTGCACAACCAATCGGTGGTTGAGAGGGTGGGGACAAATATAATCTAAACAACCCTAAGGAGAGCTCCACAATTTTATCTAAGGTCGAGGGGTTGACCCCCGACAATCATAGCTCCGCCTAAACACAACATTTGCATGTACTATAGTACTAGACTTAATATTCATGTTTCAGTTTCATGTTCATTTTGAATATTGAACTGAGGACCATGGATGTCTTACATTTTACTCCCTTCGTTCCTAAATATTAGTCTTTTTAGAGGCTTCAATTGGACTGGCACATACGGATGTATATAGACATATTTTAGAGTCTAGATTCACTCATTTTGCTCCGTATGTAGTCACTTGTTGAACTCTCTAAAAGACTAGTATTTAGGAATAGAAGGAGTATTTTTGAATTCGTGTCATACATGCATGGTTTGGAAAAATAGATGCACTATACTTATTGGATTGTTGTTGTGTTAGATGCGTGTGTGTCTACGTGTGTGTGTGTGGTCATATGCTTGATACATACAAAGTTTTCTCACCTCCGTATTGTTCATCTTTTAAATTTGAATTTGCATTGGAAAACTTACTATGGATACCATGAAATGTGAAATCCACGTTGAGATCACTATATCACGAACTCACTCTAATTCAACAACTCGTCATAAATCAATTACCACATTGAGATTAGTATTTGCAAGGAAAATACGGGTATTGTAATACACATAGATTCGTTCAGCAATTTAAAAGGTTCCTTTCGTATTCTCGAATGGTAGGACCCAACGGCGTACCAGCCAGACCTTGGCTCGTGTTAATCCTAAAAAAACCGGGCTCGTGTCCTTCGGTGGCGTGCGTGGTATGCACAATAGGCAACCCCAACCAGTCGAGCCTCGGCGTTTCAAGTCGAAATATCTGGCGGCAGAATTCCAGCCCTAGGAAATTCCCTCATGTCCCGGTCCATAATGACTACCGATGAACAACGGAGGGATGCTTTAGTAACTAGACAACATTACCTACCGTGGTCGAGCACGGTTCAATTCCCTCGATGCCGCTTCGTCAAGGTCACCCGTCAATTGCATTGCCTAGTACTACTACTACTACACGGGATGAGCACGAAATTGAGCCTGTTTGTTCGTGCCTATTACTTGAGTTAATATATCGGGCAATGATACCTTTGATGCGGAGGGATTATCCTTTTACTCTGCATATATAACTTGTGCGAAGTCTAACTAAGCAAAATGTTTGACCAAATCCTTTCTTAAGAAATACAACAGACAGATGTACGGCTTGAAAATTTATTGCATGATGTAGGTTATGATATTGTTTCAATCTGGATCTTAAATTTCAGAAAATCCAAAAGTGAGCATAAATTCTTGGCCCGAGCATGGTCACGTGATATGGCACAAATATTACTTCGTAAGTTTTTTCTTCAATTCGAGACAAGCTGCTTATGACAAGTTGCACAAATGAAGAGCCAAGGTATTTTGGAACAAAGACCTGTCAAGTTAAGGCGAACGCTTTCACTATTGAAACTGTGGGCGTTTACGTGCCGCCACGAGTCCCCGCTTATCATCGGCAGGTGCCGTCCCAGCAAGCGTGTGAGTCGACGGGAGCCGTGCAAGGAGACCGCTGCACCGGCTGTCAGGGAGGCGTGCGAGCAGACCGTTGTGCAGACTCACCGAGAGGCGAGCCCTTTGACCAAGCTCCACCGCCCACCGTCGTTGCAACTGCTCCCACTTTTAATGTCGTCGGCGCCGCAGTTTAAAATCAACCCCGCACTACCCGGTATCGCTACAATCCTCTCTCTTCCTCTCCGATTCTCCTGTCGTCTACCTCCAACTAGCCTGACCTAAACGCACGCGATGCCGCATCACGATGGTCTGCCCGTAGTGATCCGGGGCTTCTGAGGAAGGCACCCAGGAGTCTCAAGAACATAAGGCGCTTTGGGACGAGCTTGAATCGGCCTTGTGGGAAGACGTCGCGCTGTCTCGCTCCTCCTGCTCCGCTCCGTCGCCTGTAGCGCCAGCGCCCATCCCCTTGGCATTGATGGGCTGGGAGCCGCACATTGTCACCGAGCTTGATGCCACGGGGTTCCACGAGGTCCCCGCCGACTTTCACGCGCCCATGAACCTGCCAGCGCATGCGCCTGCGCGTGCATTGACGCGCTGCGGCCGTGCAGTGCCGATGCACCTGCCGGCGCATGCGCCGCGCGTCTGGCAGCGCGGCGCGCCGATGCAGTGCCCATGCACACGAATGTCTCCGCCGCACTGTTGACAGCGCATGTCCCCGCGAGGGTACCAGTGCCCCCATCAGCGGCATGGATGGCCACCATCGACCGCTTCCTTGCACCAACGCCAATCGCCTCCTCCCGCCAGTTGACTCGCTTGGAAGTCCAGAACATTTTGGCCTTCCTTGAAGCTAGGACAACGTCCAGGAGTACGCCAACAACGGCGCAAGACGCCGCCGTCACCATCGGTCAGTGGCCCGACGACACACAGAGCACGGCAGAGGAGCCGCTTCCCACCGCGAGACGCCCCTGCCGCCGCCGCGTAGTCTAAATTTGCCATGAAAAACGTTCGGATTGCCATGCTTAAAATCCGAATGTTTATCATTTCCGTTTATTTTATATCGATCGTCGTATAATTTAAAGTCGGAGTCAGACTGAACGAAATGTATGGTTTGATCGATTAAATGTTCTGCTAGAGCCGTATCAAATTAAATATAAAACGTCATCAAGCCACATGTATTCTTTGTCATCCAACGGCCTAGACTGCTTCAATGTCGAGCACTCAACACGTTTAGCGTGCAGTTAATTTCATGCCAAAAATAGTGCTAATCACATGACAACACGCAAATAATATCCTATTAGTTAATATCCGCATGCACTTCATATACTTCCAAATTAACGTGCATTGCACGTACACACTGACTAGTGCTGCTAGTACGTGAAACTGGTGCCGTGACTTGTGAACGCGGCCCAGATATGGTCAACGGCAACATCGCTCATGAAGTTCTTCCTGTTTGCCCATGCGTCTAAATACAGAAGGGGAGGAGAGAGAGAGCACACATGGAACCCACCAGTAAGTGAAGGCGAATAGTACTAAAAATAATATTACATGTTATCCATTAATTAGGTTGTGGTAATATAAAAACATTATGTGAACAAAGGGGTACAACAAACATTGCTATTCTCGACGTTGCCTATTGACGCAGTGGCTTGAAGGCCCGGTCGCATGTTCGATCCGCGTCCTTTATTTTTTAATTTGTATATGGGTCCAAATTTGTTTCATGACATGTGCGCCCCTCGGTGTGTAGTTTGTAGCACTTTAATTTGTGGGTTGAAATTTGTTCCATTCCAAGTGGACTATCGGTGTGTAGTTTTGTAGGTTATTTATAATAATTAAAGAGAACAACATAGTTTTTTCAATAATACCATGGTGCGACGTTGAAGGCGAGAAAGGACGTGCGAGAGAGCGATGACCGAGCCAGAGGGAAATCAACTAGGGGAGTTGTGTGGGTTGCAACGGTGTTTGGAGTAGTTGTGGGTCGAATGCTACGAAAATATAATCTAAACCGACCAGAATAAATGCCTACACAAATTAATCCAAGGTTGGAGTGCCCTTCGCAATGTAAATAGCTCCGGCTTTGCGAGGGATGGAGAGGTAGTAGCTTCAACGCGTGGAAGATACGGTGTGAAAGCGAGGTCAATCGAGAGACATATAGATAGAGAAACAAAGTGAGTGTGGTCCGACATTCATTGAACAAATATATATGCTCCGGAGAGATATTGTCGATTGAGCTTTTGGCAAGGGTGAGGCTGTAAGATAGAGCTTGAGAGATAATCCGATCCTGCGACGTGTAGATATATTTTGTGCGTGGAAGGAAGCAAGGTCAACCGATCACATAGGGTCGCCGATGCGATCGAAAAGAGTGAGACGGGTTGGAGAGAGTGACCTAGATAGACGATGTGCGTGAGAGAGTATACAATGTGAATAGGTCGAATTGGGCTCAAACATGGTGATATATCGTTTTTGTCCGAGAAAGAGCGAGGTCAATCGAGACATACGGAGAGAGAGAGAGAGAGAGAGAGATTGAGTGAGCGTGGCCCACCATGAGGTCGAAAGAGTGGTGGCGGCTTGGATGGACTGACCTAGATAGACAATCTGCGTGAGAGAGTATAGAGTGTGTCGATCGAGGCCCGAAGAGGGAGATATATCATTTGTGTGTGAAAGAAAACGAGGTTAAACGAGACTCAGATAAAGAGAGCGAATTGAGCGAGTGTGGCCCGCCGTGCGAAAGAAAGAGTGAGACAGTCTCGAGGGAGTGACCTAGATATACAACATGCTTGCGTGCGCATGAGAGGTTGGGGGGCTAGATAGGCAATGCATGTATTTAGTGCGAGAGGGTGAGAGGGAGAGGGGGGAGAGAGAGAGCTCGGCATGGGGTGCAATGGCGGGTGTGTGAGGTAAATACATTTGGTAACACAGTAGAAAAAGGGGTTGTGTAGTTGAGAGACTTAGAGATCGAACCATGGAGAGAAAGAATGAACGTGTGTTGGAAACTGATAGCTTCCTAAGGTGGTTAGGAGAGGAAGATTGACCGTCTGAGGAAGTATGTAGCATTTTTGGGGGGGCTAAAAACAACATTTGAATGTACATAGTACGAGACTTAATATCGATGTTTCAATTGATTGTACATTGTAAGATTTGAACCGAGGAGCAGGCATACGGTAATTATTTCGAATTAAATTGCCATACTAAGTTTCGAAAAGTTGACATTGACTCAATTTGTTGTGCTATTTTGTTGGTCATATGTTTGAATCCATCCAAAAGTTTTGTCACTACCATGGTGCTCATCATATACATATGAATTTGTATTAAAAAAGTAGCGTGGATACAGTGAAATGCGAAATCCACGTTAGAATTTGAGATCGCTACGTGACACACACTCTAATTCAAAAAGCTAACTACGTGACAAACACTCTAATTCAAATAACTAATTATGTGACACACACACTCTAATCCACGTTAGCGTGGGTACCGTTTCGATTTTTTCAAATAACTCCTCATTAATTAATTTATAGTACTCCTCTGCTTCACTTTTATAAGATCTTGAAGACATTTAGGACAATGTGCAAAAGCAGTTCATTTTAAGTTATGCGAAATGACTTACAAAAGTGAACGGATGGAGTATCTCGCTTCGAATGACTAATTATTGCAAGGAAAACACGGCCATGGTAATACATACAGATTCGTTTGCAAATGAAAGAAGATTCGTTTGCATTCTCAAATGTAGGCGCACCCGAGCATACCGAGGTCGTGTCGGGGTGGACGTTGCTTGGTGCCTTAAAGGCAAGCGCCTTTGGTGGATCGACATGTGGGCCAGCAACCTGTTGGGCCCACATGTCATGGACCTAAAAGGCAGGTGCCTTAAAACACCAAAGCATAGTCTGTCGGGTGGTCGCTTTGTAGCCGGATTTAACGCGTAGCACCCAGCCACCCACCTCCCCCCCCCCTCCCCCAAAAAAAAAGGACGACGACAATATAAGTTCGCGCTTCCACATTCCGGATTGAAATATCTGGCGGCCCCAATTCCAGCCCTGCAAAATCTCTCTTCTCCACCGTCCCCTTCCGCACCCAGATTTCTCAAATCCCTAATTCGCCACCAACCCTCAAATCGCCCCTCGTCTCGTCTCTTTCCCCACTGTTCCCCACCTCTGTGTCGGACGATGACGACGAAGACGACGGTCGCGCTTCACCACCGCACCGGAGCTACCTCATCTATGCCCTCGTCCACCGCACCGGGTGGTCCACCGACAACGCCGGCCGCCGCAACCGACGTGCCTCACACACACCGAGTTCCACTGCATCAGGTGCGCCTCACTGATGTCGTCTCCCAGCTCACCGGGGCTACTTCACCGAGCACATCATCGCACCTCCGCCCCCCGAGGCCGTTGGGGCTTCACCAACGGTCTCGTCCACCGCATCGTAGCGCTCCGCTGCCACTCAAGATCTGCATCCATGCGCGGCCAATAACGCCAGCGCATCACCCTCAAAGGCTCAATTGACCAAGACTCTAGCTAGGCGAGCATGCCCGAACGCCGCCCAAACTAGGTATCCACACATCACTCCCTTGTGCACTGTTCCCATGATGTTTGGATATCCTTTCACCGCTTCTCTTAGCTTACACGCCTATGCAACTCGACTTTAACTCTTATTTCTTCCGGAGATATCATCTGAAACAAGAAAATCCATTTTTTAGCGAAGCATGACGGCGCTACGGGATCTGGTACACATCCTGCACACCCGTATAACCTTGTAAGTATATGTCCTCCGGTACAACATCAAGGTCGATTCCTCTTATTTGATCAACCATTCGCCGTGTCAAAAATGCAGAGGGGGATGCAAGGAGCACAAGGCCTGCACATCCAAGCAAGTGGTAACATGGACTTGTACATGGAACATCCCAAGCGCAAGCAGAGCTGTAGTGAGCCTGTACAACAAGCTAGTGTAAGTCTCTGCATTTCATTTAATTCGTACTGGCATTCGTGTATGATTTGTGTGCAGTGGCTGATCCATGAATTCAAGTTACTAGGGGCGAATATTTAACTTAAAAAATATGAAGGCACTTGTGTTGGTGTCAAAACCGGCGGATCTCAGGTAGGGGGTCCCGATCCGTGCGTCTTAGGCTGATGGTAACAGAAAGCAAGGGACACAATGTTTACCCAGGTTCGGGCCCACTCGATGGAGGTAAAACCCTACTTCCTGCTTGATTAATATTGATGATATGAGTAGTACAAGAGTAGATCTACCACGAGATCGTAGAGGCTAAACCCTAGAAGCTAGCCTATGATGATTATGGTTGTGATCGTGATCGGCCTTCTAAGGACCATCCTATCCGGTTTATATAGACACCGGAGATGGCTAGGGTTTACGTGGAGTCGGTTACAAGGAAGGAAATATATTATCCGGATCGCCAAGCTTGTCTTCCATGCAAAGGAGATTCCCATTCGGACACGGGACGGAATCTTGAGTCTTGTATCTTCACGCTCCAATAGTACGGACAAAGTATATAGTCCGGCTGTCCAGATACCCCCTAATCCTGGACTCCCTCGGTAGCCCCTAAACCAGGCTTCAATGACGATGAGTCCGGCGCACAGTCTTGTCTTCGGCATTGCAAGGCGGGTTCCATCTCCGAATACTCCAAAGTAATTATCAAACACTTGAATCGTGTCCGGATCTGCAAAAATGATCTTCATATACCATCTAGAGAGAATGATATTTCACAAATGCAATCTGCTGACAATTTTTTAGATAACGAGACATGTCGTTACGGTCGGGTCATTATTCCAACCGTTTTCCCACAACCAGCCACAGCGCATATTGCGAGGCGGTTTCCTTGACACATCTTGTCAAAGCAGAGATCGTGTCCCCTTATCACGGGATTCTCATCAATACGGGTATGGGTAACCCAACCGCGCAATCAATCGAGGTGCTTGGGGAATAAGTGATTCTCAACGGGCAAGTGGGTAGGCGCACCGCTTTCGTCGCCTCTATAAAGGGATAAGGGTTCCCCATTTTCACCCACGCCTTCTTCCTCCTTTGCTCACCGTTGCCTCCTCGAGATCCAGCGCCCTAGCCCAAGTCTTCTCCGCACAGCTAAACATGTCCGGAGCAGGAGGCAAGTGGGTGGCCTCCACCGTGAAGGAGAAGCATATCACGAATCTCCGGGCGGCCGGATACTTGGCCGCAGACATCGCGCACCGGCTACCGGACGCCGGGCAGGTCGTTCCAACTCCGGAACCTCACGAGAGGGTCATGTTTGTTGCCCACTTCGTCCGTGGACTGGGATTTCCACTTCATCCCTTCGTCCGCGGGCTCATGTTCTACTATGGGCTAGATTTCCATGATCTAGCCCCAAATTTTGTCCTCAACATCTCGGCGTTTATCTCGTGTGCGAGGCCTTCCTCCGCATCAAGCCTCACTTTGGCTTCTGGCTACAAATCTTCTGCGTGAAGCCGAAGATCGTGAGCGGCCAGCAAGTGGAGTGCGGAGGGGCCATGGTGGGCAAGATGCCTAATGTCACCTGGCTTGACGGCTCCTTCGCGGAGACCGTGAAAGGGTGGCAATCGGGGTGGTTCTACATCATCGAGCGGGCGCCAATCGGGCGGCGGCCCCAATTCTGATCCGGAACCCCCACGCGGCTCACCTCACAGGAAAGGAAGGGCCTGACACAGGGCGAACCTGCAGAGCTGACCGGACTCAAAGCTGCATCAAAAATATGAAGGACAAGAACATCAAGCTTGTCAACGTGGTCCAGGTCATGCTCGTCCGCCGGATTCTCCCGTGCCAAAGACGGGTATTCAATCTGTGGGAGTACGTCCCGGCCGAACACCAGACGCTTCGAAAGCTCTACGACATGACGCACAAAGGCGCATGGAAGGTGTTGTTCAAGGCCTCCGAAGTACCTCCCCCCACATCCGAGGACCGCGGACTTCATGCCGCGCGGCCCCCTCGTCCGGTGAGTTTTATGACTACCACCAGATTCAGTTCTTCCTAATATATTCATGGGGGAGTCTTAAGTCATTGTGTGTATTCGATCAGGATTATGTGGAGATAGCGGAGCGGATTGACTGTCCGGCTCAGCTGCCGGAAGGTCCAGCCGATGCTCTCCTGACGGAGATGCTAGTCCCGGCGCCCTACAAGGCACCGGAAAAGAAGGCCCCGGGGGCCAGGAAGGGTCCCCAGTGTAAGGTCGTACCGGACGCCTTGTCCGAGGATGACGAGGCACAATCCTCCCCCGAGGGGGAGGAAGAAAAAGAAGAAGAAGAGGCCGCCCCATCCGGAGAGGATGGGGGACCTAAGAAGGCGGACCAGGGGGCCGGAAAAGGCCCCCGGCGCAAGGCCGTCATACCCACGTCGTCTGAAGACGACGAGGCAGATTCCTCCCGCGGAGGCGGGGGAAAACACGAAGAAGTTCTACCTCCCTGCAATGGGGGGGAGAAGAAGAGGAAAGCCGACCCAGAGGGGAAGGCCAGGGCATCCAAGAAGGGAAAGGCGTCCCTTCCGGACTACTCCACCACGGCCGCTCACAGTGATGAAGAGTGGCTGCCCAGGGGAAGCCCCTAGCGAGATCGTGAGTCTCCGCACTCTATTGTACTTTAGAGCGACTTTGTTTCATAGTCTTGTTATAACGCCGAACATATATGCAGTCTAGCCAGGGTCCATCCCGAGGTATCGTCCTCGGATGGGTCCTTGAGTGCTTCAGCGATGAACTCGCTCCCGGCGGCCACTACTCCTAAGCCTGTGGATGACACGGAGGTGTTGTCCCAAAGGTTCCCAGAGCGGGGGGAGGTGACTCTGGAGGCGCCCCAAGGCGGAAATCCAGAAGTCGGACACGCGGGGTTCAAGATCCCCGCGGATCGTGTTGATGAGAGCCGCAGTAAGCCGGGTTCTCAGCCGAATACTGTCCCGGAACCTCCAATGGTTCCGGACTTAGGCGGGCAGCCCCTCGTTAGGGAGGGCGAGCCGTCCGTGCCGAAGAGTTCCGTTATGCCCGAGGCGTCGGATTGTCTGCTGGAAGCGCTTCGCGGTGCTTCCATGGATGAAGAGCACCGTACTCTTATGAGTGCGGTGATTCGAAAGGATTACATCCGCCAAAAGCGTGCTAACGAAGCACACTGACCTCCTAACAGGCTTTGAGGTAAGTAATAAAAATGTGTGAGATTACCACCCGATAGGTTGTAGCCCCTGATACTCTGTTTGGTGTTCGGGAAGAAAAGCCAAACGGAGGGTCAATTATAATCCGCAGGAGCCTATACTAAGTCTTTATGAATAAGCAGGCTGTGCTACTTGCCGCTGCTGTCCGCACAGCCGAGGTCGCCGGACTAAAACGGGACCTGGAGCGGTAGCGAGGAGAGCTCGACCTCACGAAGAGGCAGCTCGAAGAGGGAAAAGGTGAGTAATTCCCCGCTCTCATATAATGAAGAATAGGCAAAATTGGTTATTCTAACGACAAACATCGTGACTTTGTAACAGGGGCCACCATCGAAGTGGCGTCTCTGAAGAGAGCGCTGTCCAAGGCCGAGGACAAGGCGGCTCTGGAGCGCAAGGAGCGCGAGAAGCAAGATGCTAGAGTGGGCGAGGTACAGCAAGAGCTCCAGGAGCTCGGCAAAAAGTTCGAGTCCTTGGAGCATGATCTTAAGATGAAAGAGACTGAGCTTGCGAAGGCCCTTGTCAGTGTGAAAGACGCCAAGGCCGAAGCCGAAAAGGCACAGCTCAAAATCCAGGCGGCCAAGAAGATAGCGGCGGGTAAGACATTCTTTATGCAAAGCAAACATGTGGAGGAGGCGTTTCTTTTACTTACCCAAATTCGGAGCTCTCCAGGGGCATTCGCAGATCTGCCACGCAGTGTATCAGATGTCACGGAGTTCTACCGTGCCAAGGAGGGGAGCTCCACGGAGAAGCTATTACGGTCCCGGTATCTTTGGGCGAACACCAATGCCTCTGAATGACCAACTGGCCCAAGCAGTTGGTAGAACTCCACAGCATGGCGAAGTGGCTATGAAAGATTTCATAGTCCGGATGTGGCCTGGTGAGCCCTTGCCCACTAGCTACTTTGGCCTGATCAAGCGGATGATGGATGCCTGTCCGCGGCTTGAAGTTATCAAGTGATCCGTTTGCATTGAGGGTGCCCGTCGGGCCTTTGCCCGCGTGAAGGTGCATTGGGGCAAGCTGGATGCGGAGAAGCTGGTGAAGGACGGGCCGCCGGAGGGCAAGGCGCATCGCTATCCCGAGAAATATTTCGATGGCGTTATGAAGGGCGCTCATCTCGTGGCCAATGAATGTACCAAGGATACAATCCTTGAGTAAATGTACCTCTATCGTTGTTGTAATATATAAAAACGAAGTTACTTGCGCTATGTAGCGCTGTTTGATTTAAAATATTACCTTATGTGCGGTTGTTTATAGGATTCTGAAAGTAGGCCAGTCGTCGGCTTCCGCCCCCACGTAACTAGTACCGGGGTGTTCCTGGAAAAACCCGGATACTCTTTATACAAATTTTTGGTCCCTTAAGGAGGTATCCGGCGCAGCGAACAAGGCAATCGGACTATGCGGCTTTATAACTTTCACTTAGCCATAGAAGTCTACAATTTTAAATTTCGGCGAAGCCCCTAGAATTCGGAGTGCCAAATTGGGGCGCTATATACACCTAAATCGGACGAGGCCGATTCCTCGCCAAAGCAGAAAAAATCTTTAAGGATTTTAAGACCTCTCGAACAACGACCAGCTCTCGCCGCATCATGCCGGTTAGTTTTCAGCTTTCTCTACTGAGGTGCTCGTCTGGAGAACCGGGACACAATCGCAGTAGTTCTCCCTGCGCTACCTTAGCCGACATAATGGAACGTAAGGTACCAAAACAAGGGAGCCGGGCAAACCCAACTATTGACCCAAGACGTGATTCGGAGCTGATGCATATAGTGCTATAAGTTCGGGGTGCCGCACTGTTGAAAGTGTTTGGACTTGTTTGGTCGCATTATGGGGCACCATAAAAAGCCCCTGGCCAACTGATCGTACCAAGGTGTACGGATGCAATATTAAATAAACATTTGTAAGAAAAATGCGCAAATAGGAAGAGTAAGCTGACGCTATATATTGTCTCCCATTGATGAATAATACGTTTAAGCGTATGTTTACAATGGTTGCGTTTAGCAGAGAGGTAAATAGGACTATTTAACATGTCCTATCCAAGGGCAGGCTGCATGCAGGTATGTAAAACAGGTATAACGATCGTGAACAGATTCCACCTGGGTATTTCCTTTTGTGTGCAAAGCCTATTGCCTCCTTGGTTTTCTCTCCATGTGTAAGTCCGACAATCTAGCTCTCCTGAAGAGTCTGCCCTAAAGCAGTGTCCTGAAAGATAAAAAGTTGGGGTTATGAAGGTATGTTGCGGTTATACCGCCTTTGTTGGCCGAGTCACCGCTGCGCCTCCGCCTATGCCCATGGTATTTTGAGTGCGTAATTGTGTACGCGTGTACGAATCTTTGCTTTCTTTGGGGCTTGAGCGGAGGCCGGATTGCTAGTCACGCTCTTTGCATGCCTGGTGATCCTGCTGCGGGGTGCTCCGGACTCGCTTTATGGTGCTCGATGTTGTCGTGCCGGATTGGTGGTTTGTCTGAGGAGGCTGCATTGTACTTCCGCCGCGAGGGCTGCAGTATGCTCTTCTATACGGAGAGAGCGGTCCATGTTTCCGTTGACTGTTATGACCCCGCGCGGTCCAGGCATCTTGAGCTTGAGGTATGCATAGTGTGGTACCGCATTGAATCTAGCGAATGTGGTTCGTCCAAGCAGTGTGTGATAACCACTACGGAAAGGGACGATATCGAAGATTAACTCTTCGCTTCGGAAGTTATCTGGAGATCCGAAGACCACTTCCAATGTTATAGAGCCCGTGCAGCGGGCCTCTACTCCAGGAATTACACCTTTAGATCCTTAAAGGGTCAATGCCCATTTTGCGCACTGTGTCCTGATAAAGCAGGTTCAGGCTGCTACCGCCGTCCATGAGGACTCACGTGAGGTGGAATCCGTCGATGATTGGGTCTAGGACCAATGCGGCTGAGCCGCCGTGACGGATGCTAGTAGGGTGATCCTTACGATCAAAGGTGATCGGACAAGCTGACCATGGGTTGAATTTGGGGGCGATTGGCTCCATCGCATAGATGTCCCGTAGTGCTCGCTTCCGTTCCTGCTTGGGAATGTGGATGGCGTAGATCATGTTGACCGTTTTCACCTGGGGAGGAAATTTCTTCTGTCCCCCCATGTTCGGACGCCTGGGCTCTTCGTCGTCGTTGCTGTGCAGCCCCTTGTCCTTGTTTTCGGCGTTTATTTTACCGGCCTGTTTGAACACCCAACAGTTTCTATTGGTGTGGTTGGCTGGCTTGTCCCGGGTGCCATGAATTTGGCACGAGCGTTCCGGTATGCGGTCCAGACTGAACGGTCCCTGATTGTTTCTTTTGAACGGCTTCTTCCGCTGACCGGACTTGGAACCGCTGAATCTGGCGTTGACTGCCGTGTCTTCAGTGCTGTCGTCGTTGTTTCGTCGCTTATGTCTGTTGCGCCGTGGCTTGCCGTTATTGTCACGGACATCCGAAGTGCCAGAATGTGGCGTAGTGCCGCTGCGAGCCAACCAGCTGTCCTCGCTCGCGCAAAAGCGGGTCATTAGCGTCGTGAGGGCCGCCATGGACTTTGGTTTTTCCTGGCCAAGGTGTCGGGCGAGCCACTCGTCACGGATATTATGCTTAAAGGCCACCAGGGCTTCAGCGTCTGGATAGTCGACTATTTGGTTCTTTTTAGTTAGGAACCGAGTCCAGAATTTCCTGGCTGACTCTCCAGGCTTTTGAGTAATGTGGCTCAAGTCATCAGCTTCCGGTGGTCGCACATATGTGCCCTGGAAGTTGTCGAGGAACGCGTCTTCCAGGTTTTCCCAACTGCCAATGGAATTTGCGAGCAGGCTGTTTAGCCAGTGTCGGGCGGGTCCTTTGAGCTTAAGGGGAAGATACTTGATGGTGTGTAGATCGTCTCCGCGGGCCATGTGAATGTTGAGAAGGAAATCTTCAATCCATACTGCGGGATCTGTTGTGCCATCGTATGATTCGATGTTTATGGGTTTGAACCCTTCTGGGAATTCATGATCCATCACTTCATCGATGAAGCGAGAGGGTGTCTTGGCGCCTGTCTTGGGCGATGTGGCTACGCAGTTCGAATTGCTCTGGGTGGTTGTATTTGGCCCGGCCGGACTTTTTGATAGTGTATCCGGCGTGACGGTCATCGTCGCGTGTTGGGGTGCGCCCCCGCAATCCGTAGATTGATCTTGGCTATCCTGATTTGTTTTCCAGTGTATCGTGCAGGTCTTGCCTATTGTCCGGGCCGTAGTGTATTGGCGTGGGGGTGCGGGCTGGTGTTCGGGCTAATACGCCATTTTATCCCAGCCACGAGGTGGCCGGTCAGCCATGTGGCGCTCGAGTCCATATTCCTCGGCTGCCAGGACTTCAGTCCATCTATCTGTGAGCAGGTCTTGATCAGTTTGGAGTTGTTGCTGCTTCTTTTTCAGGCACCTCGCAGAGGCCATAAGCCGACGCTTGAAGCGCTCCTGCTCGACTGGATCCTCAGGCACGCCGAACTCGTCGTTGCCGAGGCTGATCTCATCTTCAGAAGGGGGGCATGTAGATGTCCTCCTCCAGATATCCGTCTGTTGCCTGTTCGTCTGGGCTGACCTGCCCGTCTTCCTGCTCGGCATGTTCGAAGGCAGGGTGATCAGGGTTGTATTCCTCTTCGGCACCATCCGAATTGTTTTCGTCTCCTGGGCTGGTATTGTTGTGGCGGGGCTTGGAGCGGCGCCGACGACGCCCATGCTTCTCTTTTCTCCCTGAGGAGTTATCCTCTGTTGCCTCATCACCGTTGGTTTCCTTCGGAGTGTCCACCATATATATATCGTATGAGGAGGTAGCTGTCCACCGCCCCGTGCGCGGTGGTTCCTATTCTTCTCCTGCATCGTCGTCCATACCGCCGACGTCTTCGGAGTCGAAATCAAGCACGTCGGTTAGATCATCGACCGTGGCAATTAAGTGGGTGGTGGGTGGGCCACGAATTCGCCGTCGCTTTGCTTCCCACTCGAGCCGGACATAGTTCGGCCGAGAGTCTCCTGACAAAGAGAGAGACTTTAACGAGTTCAGCACGTCGCCAAAGGGCGAGTGCTAGAAGATATCTGCGGCGGTGAACTCCATTACAGGGGCCCAACCAGGTTCGGCGGGCTCAGGAGAGCGTGGAGTGGAACCTACAGCCGGATTTGAGTCCGGGGGTCCGGTGTCACGGGCTTCTTTGGGGGCGAGGCCTGTGTTCGGCTCTACCGCCGATGAGTGTGCGGCCTGCGGGACGGGGTCCATCCCTCCGTCCTTAGGCAACGCGGTCTGCTCCGGATTTAGGTCCGGATCTGCCGCAGGGATGACATCCCGAGCATTGTCCGACAGCAGGTCTAAGCCGTGCTCATCGTGACCGTCCGGCGCTCCTGGCACAGGCCCGAATCCGTTGAAGATCAAGTCTCCACGGATATCAACCGTGTAGTTCAGGTTTCCGAACCTGATCTGGTGGCCCGGGGCGTAGCTGTCGATCTACTCCAGATGGCCAAGCGAATTGGCCCGCGGTGTGAAGCCGCCGAACACGAAGATCTGTCCGGGGAGAAAAGTCTCACCCTGGACCGTGTTGTTGACGATGATTGAAGGAGCCATCGAGCCTTGCAGCGGTGACAAAGAGGAACTCTCAATGAAAGCACCAATGTCAGTGTCAAAACCGGCAGATCTCGGGTAGGGGGTCCCGATCTATGCGTCTTAGGCTGATGGTAACAGAAAGCAAGGGACACAATGTTTACCCAGGTTCGGGCCCTCTCGATGGAGGTAAAACCCTACTTCCTGCTTGATTAATATTGATGATATGAGTAGTACAAGAGTAGATCTACCACGAGATCGTACAGGCTAAACCCTAGAAGCTAGCCTATGATGATTATGGTTGTGATCGTGATCGGCCTTCTAAGGACCATCCTCTCCGGTTTATATAGACACGGGAGAGGGCTAAGGTTTACATGGAGTCGGTTACAAGGAAGGAAATATATTATTCGGATCACCAAGCTTGTCTTCCACGCAAAGGAGAGTCCCATCCGGACACGGGACGGAATCTTGAGTCTTGTATCTTCACGCTCCAATAGTCCGGACAAAGTATATAGTCCGGCTGTCCGGATACCCCCTAATCCTGGACTCCCTCAACTTGCACTCCAGAAATCAACATAACTTGAGAAATGTGAAGCTACATGCACTTTGAAAACCAGCTAATGATCCAAAGTAGTTCAGATTATAAACACTAAATGATGCAAGCACCAAAAAACACAAAATGCAACATGGTGTACAAGGACTACAAACATGGTGCATGCACACTTCAATTATTCGTTCTCTGGCTGAAAAGATTGAAGTGTAATTGCACGATATAACCGGTCATAAACTGCATATCAATATATCTATCCTGCACAAGTATGCCAATAGTTTCAAACAACAGATTAGAAAAGTATTTATGCTATGTTGTCATGATACGGGGACTTTACGGTAGATGGCCTCGGCGTTTCCTCAAGCTATGAAAATGCACTATAATTTGCTTGTCATCAATGCCTCGCAAATATACATCTCTCTCAACATAGTAGATCATCATTAGACACTAAATCCTTCAATGAGCTTGCAAAATGCTTGCATTAGATCCTCATTAGACACTATATGTTCATCACCGGGAGCATGTAAAATGTTTGCATCAAATCCTTCATTAGCGATCTGTTCATTAGACACTTGAGCTCAAGAACAACATGAGCTTGTATGTTTGCACGGAAACTTGATTAGATACATCGATTCAGGTCGATTCGGTATTGATTGGGGAGTTATATAATAAGTAGAAATTGGTTTCATTTTCTCATAGATTCCCTACATACAAGCAGTTTTACAACAGCGTCGAGGTTTAACTATTGGCGAGAATTGAAGAGTTGAATTAGATATAATCGAGGATGTGATGTACCTGCTCGTTGCGCATGCTACTCTTGCAAGCTGCGATTGTCCGTTTGCGCAAGCTCGATGCCATGCCCGTGCTGCCGCCGCTGCCTCCCACGCAGGCTACACCCAGGGTTGGATCTTCATCTTCTTGTCCTTCCGTTCGCTTGAAGCCCGGCGACCACCCTCCAATGAGGGCACGAGGAAGTGTTGTGTCGGTCTGTCCAGCGGCGGCTAGGTTAGGAGCGAACCAGACTAGAGGCTGGAGCGAATGAATTGGGATTTTTCCTGCTGTCGATCGATATGGGAGGTGCTCGTTTGGGCCGCGAGCCTGCTATAGGGCCTGCCTTGCACTTATGTTATTGGCCCATCCAAATTGAAACATTTTTCTTCATTTTTTACATTGCCTGCTCGTGCGTTGGGATGAACAAAACTAGCATGGGCCAACCTGGACGACTCAAACTAGGTGCACACTTTCCAGCCACCTGAGGCGGCCGCCCATACCAGCCCCTATGGTGCTGTCGCCCCTTTTTGCGTGTATGATTGGATAGTGAAAAATATTCCAGTGGCACTTTTGTTTTACCCACAGAATGGTTGAATTGCTTGTTTTTATGAACTGAGTTCGCCAATAATGTGAAGGATGTCAGTCTTTTCATCCTATTGTAGATTGCTTAGATCTCGATATGCCAAAAGTAATCGCATGAAATATACAGTAAAAACCAGTGTGATGTGTTTGGCTACAACTAGTCGACTACACGTCCTCATATAACATATCAAGGACGCACCATCTTACCAGATTAACCATTCGACTTACCCATGCAGTGTGGGAAGAAAGAAGTATTGGGACTGCGTATCCAAGCAATTGATGCCATGGACTCCTTTGTACAACCTTGTAAGCAAAAAAGAAGTTGCAGTGTGCCTGTACAAAGAACTAGCGTAAGTTCAGTTACCTGCTTCTCGGAATTTTAGTTAGCCACTTATTGCAAAATTGTTCAATTATGTTGCTTGGCTTAATTTAGTTTGCTACTGAT
Source organism: Aegilops bicornis (assembly GCA_021605145.1). NCBI lineage: Eukaryota > Viridiplantae > Streptophyta > Magnoliopsida > Poales > Poaceae > Aegilops > Aegilops bicornis. The sequence continues at coordinate 355,929,703 of CM038675.1, read as the reverse complement.
TACATAATGGCACAGCCTCTTAATCATATTGTATTGCGCCTATCTATGTGTTTGATACTTCTTGTTAAGAATTACCTGTTTGCCTTAACTTAAATATCTACTTGTTTGCTTAACTGCATTCTGCTGCAACAGCGGGTTACAATGATGTTAATAACTACTTTTCGGCATCCAATTGAAACTCTTTAATTCCTTGTTTGTTTAACTGGTTTCTTTGTTATAACTCCTAGTTGAGATGTTTTGCTAACTTCAACTTTTCTAAATCCAATCGGAACTTTAATGGCAAAACAGGTTAGCCCAAGATCAAAGAGCGAGGTCCCCATGGACGTTGCATCATCCCACAAAGTGGCACCGGCCCAATCATGCATTATGAATTGCCAACTGCTGATGCTCTAGAGGCTAAACTAGTGGTAAAAAGAGATTCTGCTTCTGCACTTAGAGATGAAGTTGACATGTTGAGGAAGCAAACAACACAATCACAAACATGTTGAGGAAGCAAGTTGAGACTGACCAGATTGTTAAGGTCCTGAAGGAAAAAAGGAAATTAATTTTCTACTTGGTAAATCATAGGTGAAATGTTCTTTCCATAGTTGAATAACCTTTGTGTTGTCTATTCATGTAATCAATCAAACCATTTGTTTTAGAGATCATGTAATAATTGTTTTTTTTGTTTTTTGGTTTGTAATTTTATTTGAGCACAAGTCTGTATTAATTGATAAGACTCGGAGACATTTCATTTGGATTGTTGTGCCAGACCTACAAATATGCCAATCGGGCTGGATGTGCATTCAGCAATAGTAGTAGTATAGATGGACCATAAGTAGCACGCATCGGAAAGGGCCAAGATGCTGGCTAAAAAAAGGATGTTGTTGTAGCCAAAAAAAAGTACAGCGGCCTGGCTTATGTATGTTAGTTGATATTATTGATCCATATACTATATAAGTGTTTATATGTTTGTTAGTTGTGTACATTATTGGCTGATTGACTCGGTATTTGAATCTTGATACATCGCTTGTGAACATATCTAAATGGGAGTACACATTATGCTGCGTGTGACATTTGAGTTGGACATAAAGTGTTCCAAATATTCGAATTCACCTTAAACTAGATTCTAGCTTCTGAATTCGAGTATCGGCATTTGTAAAACATATTCATATATGACAAAGGAATACATCTTTGTCGTGCTTTTGAAGATATATAAAAACACATAGAATGATTTATAAAAGATTCGTATAGGAATACAAAATGGATTCAATTTAGTTGCCGGAGTAGCGTGGATGCTTATTGTCCCAAAATTCAAAAGAAGCGGCAAAATGTCCACTCCCACATCGTCTGCCCGAAGCCAAGTGTTTAGGAGATGGAAATTACTGTCTACCCCTTACACAAACAATCCATCGGCCCGATTTCAACTGCTCTCAATAGGGGTAGGTTAGTAACTTCAAGTAGACATGACACGACCGCCTCTGAGCCCATTCTGACACGGTGGGCGCCAAACATGGGCGGCAAAACACATTTGATTCAAGCTCGTCCAAAAGACCTCTGTTTCTCCCTCCATTTCCCCATTCATACACGGTGGGCGGCAAAACAAACTCGACTCGGCCGAAATCGATGTAGGAAAATATTTTCAATAGGGGCAGGTTTGTAACTTCACTCAGACGTGACACAACCGCCCTACCTGTCAGCCCCGTTCATACACCGTGGGCGCCAACCATGGGCGCCAACCACCCTCTCCTTGCCCGAAACTGCTCTGGGAAAATATTGGCGAGATGCGAGATTACCGTCCTATCCCCAACCGACGAGACGTCCAAATTTTAAACGGGGGCTAAGTTCGTAACTTTCCCATATTTCAGACAGGCGCGTCCCGAAAACATGGTTCCCCGTACCTCTCCCTCCATTTTCCCATTCATACACCGTCCACGCTAGATCACCCCATCGCCACACCAGCCTCCGCCTGCCACCCCATCCATCGCTGCCGTCCTCCACCACATCCATCGCCACCGTCCTCGACCATGCCGGAGCGCCTACCAAGATCGCGTCGTCCACTGCTAGAGATTGTCATTTCTCATCCAAGGCGACGGACCAATAGCCTTGCATCGCGTCCTCTCGCTTCATCGGCACTGTCGTCCTCTTTGTTGGGGACGCTCACACGACCTTCTCTTCCACCGCAACGGGACTTATCCCCCGATGGACCCGTCTACCGTCACAGATCTGCTTCAACGCCACCGACAGCCATCGCACCCCCGATGCCTACACGGTGCCACAAGAGAGGTGGTACTTCATATCTCCTCAACTTTTTGATCTCAACCAGAAAATAGATCTTAACTTGGTTACTCTACTTTCTTTTCAGCTCTTAGAATTTAGTTCTTAGTTTGAAGCAAACAATGGATGCTAAACATCATTTCTCCGGTTTGCAGCTTCAAATATGCCATGGCACAGCCATAACACGGTTTAATTGATCATGCTTAGGGTTTAATTGATCATGTTGGTTCCGTGGTGGTTTCTTTAATAGAAATCGGAGGGGAACCCCTCTTTTCCTAAAAAAATATGCTTAGAGTTTCCCCCTTTTATGATCACTATCTGATCGAGAATCGTGCTCCGTGTCATAATAACACCGCTCCGACCATCAAGCTAAACAAGCTTACTTGTTCAAATCTGAATCTGATATTATTAAAACAGAGTTGTTTAATTGGTCAGCTAAATGTTCCTAAATTAGTTTTGAAAATGCATGTTACCGCTCGGTGTGTATCTCTACAGTGGTGCCCACAGTGGGCGGCCCACCTGGGATTTTGGGTCGCCCCAGCCCCGATTCCCTCTGTTCTGCTGCGCTTCGATCTCTACTCCCCTGACCGCTTTGCCTCGCCGGCAACTTGCACGCCCGGACGGCATGAATCTAGGAGGAGACGCCGGACTAACAGGAGGCCAGGAGCTCATGTAACAGCTGCCATCATGCCCGCAAGGCGCGTGCCTACCGTCCCAGTCTGTTCAGGGCTCAGGCATGTAGCACCCACCAAGCCAACCCGATTTATCCTGAGATACGTCCTCAACACTCAGGAACCACTCCTCATCACCCATTTTCTAATTGATTCATTACTCATTAGGCAGGACTGTCATTAGGGTTTGTTGTGTGCTCAGTGCTACCTACACTATGGTTCAGATGTATTTCGGTAATCTTTAGTACCTCTGAAGTTCACAGGGTTTTCAAAATTCTGGCCCTCGGAACAGAAACTAGTCATTTTGGATTGTTGGTCGTAGTGACATTGACCCAGATTACTACTGCTAGCCAGGTTTGTTGATAATTTTACTTGTCTTTCTTATCATTTGATATAATATCCAATTATTCATGTCGATTAGTTGCAAACAATAAGGGCTAGACAAACTTCTTCATTCAGATTTTGGACGGTCTCTTCTTAGCTTTACAATTCTGCATACTTGTCCTAATAAGCTCAGAAGTAAATGATTGATTCACTACATCTATGCTTGCCTTGTCATATTTGTTGTCAATATTCTTTTAGGGTGGACCACCCTGTTTATAAATACTGGAACCGTAGACATGAGTGAATAGTATTTCTCTATGTGATCTCTTCCATCATGTGTGGGTAACGAACACTGCATTGTATAGAAAGAAAGTGTCATTTCCATCTTTTACATAGGTTTCGATCTTTTACATGGAATACAATATGCCTACTTGCTTTGTGTCGCACTACCAACACTCCACCCTTGAAGCTAAACATTACGCCACTCATAATTGCTTAGTTTATTTGTTCAAATATGAATTTCATATTATTCTAATGTTCCTACTTCAGTTTAGAAATGTGTGCATGACTGTTATAGAGACATAAGGGGTTTGTATTTCTGTGTGTGGTCTGGTCAGCACGGTTGGGGAGGTGAACTTTGCATATGCAGGGGTTTATAGGGAGACACTCTCCGAGTTGAACTCCATAATGCATTCCATAGATAATCGACTACTTTTTATGTTTTCATGAATCTCAGATTCCGAATAGCATCATAATGATAATGAGCTTGCGCGCATGAAATGAAAAAAGCAGAACAAAGCAATGGCTTTCAAACTTCGCATTAAGGGACTGAAATCAAGTCCGGATGCAATGCAATGCAAACACTCTCCACCCTCTGATTCATGCTCGTAATATGATCCTAACGGTGATTCTAAGCTAGAGGGAGACCTAAGTCAATGTAGCTCCCTAGTGGAGGAGTCGAGGAAGATTCCCTATCTTATTCACCCATCAAGTACTTGCTCTAACTTTCCAAGGTTACATTGCTCGCACATATCTTGCAACTGATGCTTTGCATCGCTTCTACTTTGTTGAACTGCCATTAGCTTAGTTTACACATCGTGTATGTGAATACGCCCTGCCTATCCATTTTCAGTACATATTCCATCCGTCATCATACCATATTTATCCATTCAAATGATGTTCTTGTGTATCAGACGTTCAAAAGGAAGAGGGCGATTGCTGATCGTGGAGGAGCACAAGCAAAGTATTTGGAAAAGGTAGTGGCACCTGAAAAATCAAATAGCCCATTAGGTGTAGTTGCAATATCACCTCACCCACAAAATACCCCAACTCTAGCAGACTCTAGCCCTACTACCTTTGGTCATTTCGATGCCCCAACTCAGCAGACCCCAAGCTGCAGCAAGCAGTATGATTATGCCAGTTGACATAGCACCAAATTTGCATTTGACGAAAACCCCATTCCAAAGAAAGAGTACACCAAATCCAGTTGCCAAATCCCTTTTCGAACCAGAGAGAGCCCCAATTGCAGCAAATAGGACCCATGTTCCATTTCTTCCCAGTTTAGAAGATGAAGCTTATGTTGTTGTCCGGAACTTTGTGCGCATCTTTCCTTCATGAAAAGATTATACCGCAGACACAGAACAATTTACAGTCTTCCTCCACAACTTACGCGTAAGTAATGTACTAATGTTATTCATGGTCATTACTGCATATGTTTCTGTGACGAAGACACAAGATTTCATTCTTTTAAATAGGCGAGGAGCAAACTGGATTGTGATGACGAGCAAGGGTTGGTTGCGCTTTTCAAGCACTCGTTGATGAAGTATCGTTCCTACCTGAGGCAATCGCACTTCGATGGCAAGCCTCTGAATGAAATTTCTGTAAAGTCTCCGGTGCTACATTTATCCGACGGTGATCGGAATAATCTTGTTACACATTGGTCTCATTTGCGGCGTAAGGTACCGTCTATGATATCACATCACAATTTGAACTACATTTACGCATTTGCCTTAATGTCTCACTTGTCTGAAAATCATAGCGTAAGAACATTCGTTCTCAAGGGACCACAGAATCTCGCAACTATACTACACACCGCATTGCTCTTGTGAGTACCTCTTGCCTGTATGACCATACTTACTTGCATAGTTGTTTGATTATGTAGCATCACCGCACATGTTAGCCTCGTAATCGTCCATTTGGTGGACATTATAAGATCCGTATGGACTCTTACATAAATTTAGAATCAACCCAATGCTTTTGAAGAGGTTTAGCTCTGCAGTCCTCTTGTAAGGACTGAATGTGGTCTATCACTCGTACTTACATTATGACTACTTCGAGGATTGGTAGTTGATTATGTAGCATCAATCTTCATCTTATCTTCATTATCCTCTATCCCTTCGGTATTATCATATCTATAATTACTCTCTACAAAATGTAGAGTACAGTGCAATGCTTATGAAGAACATTACGTGCTGAAATTCTTGAGTTATCCTTCCCTTGACATGGAGAAGGGCATTATAAAGCTGGTGTTAATCGTTAATGTAAGTCAGTCCTTCTAAAGCCTTTATCCTCAACTGCTGTTTAATTTGCTCATACTCCCTATCGTTTCTTTGCTGTTTAGTTTGCTGTTTCTACCAAAATCCATGTTCGTAAGAACCGTAAGTTCTAAGTTTTACTTGTAATACCAAATTCCTTATTCATACCATGCACATTACTTAATACTCCCTATATGTATGCTTGTTTTATGGATCTATAATCCAAAGGTGTGGTGAAGCAGCCCACGTTTGCACCTTGTCATCTCTGTTTTATCTTCTTGATGTGGTCGATGATATGAACAACATGCCATGCACATTATCCAAAATAGATACAATGGTTTTCTTTGCCCTTCATCTATGCTTGTTATGTTGACATGGTAATCCAAAGAGTGTGGTGAAGCTCCCGCATTATGAACAATGCCAAATTATGCTATTGATATTTTGAACTTACTCTTTATTTTCTAATTTGAAATTGGATAGAATTAATGAGCAGTTATCATCTTTGTTTATACACGTGCAAACCTGTCATCTCTCTGCTTTGTTTCAGGGTGATATGCCTGATGGTATGCACAAGTCTGCTGAAGGCTGTGAGACAAACCCAACATATATTGCAGCAAAGAAGGAAAAACATCTTGAAGATAGCGAGACAACCCCAAAGTCTTGCCTTGATGCAGTGTTCAAGTTACTTGAGACTAACAGTCAGACAAGCTCACAGAATTCGTTGTCTGGATCAGTTCGATTTCTTCAGTCACAAGTTCTAGCAGAAAGGCATTCTGCAACTCAACTTCGACTTGAAGTCCTATCTCTAAGAAAGATTGCGGAGAACACCAATGAGAACCTCATCGCTAAACAGCTACACCTGGAAACTATGACCAACATGCTAGGCCGGTCTCACGGCCTTTGCTCGGCTGACTTGCAATAGTTCCCCCGCAAGGCTAACCTTTCTTGAACTGTCTAGGAAGTGGTCTCGGTTCAGTATTTTTTTGTTATGCTGCAATGGTGCCCAGTTTTTGTAATATGCTTCTTCGTTGCGCTTTATGATCACTGGTGGTGAACTTCGATGCCCAGTGGATGTAATATACCTTAAATCCTTTACTGTATAGTGTAGGTTTATTCTTAGTTACTATGCCGTAATTTCTTTATTGTATAGAGTAGGTTTGTTCTTAATTCCTACTAGTTCTCGCCATCATTTGCTATCTAAAAAATCAGATGTAGTCGACCGGACGAAACATTCGACTCTAACGGGCGAGGTTTTTAGCGGGCCTGATTAGGCCGGCTTGCGTCTTTCTTGGGCCCGAATGATTGGGTCCTTCACACATTGCGCCAGGCCCAAACTTACACCGGCCTATATTTTAGTTGGGCCTTTTGTCGACCCAGCACTTAGTTTGGCCCAGGTAGCGTTGGGCCATTAACAGGCTGAATATTGTACTAGCCTGTTACGACCGAGATGAAACCACGGGCCTTTAGCAGGCCAAAATGCATGTTGGGCCTCAATTTTCACTAGTCGTCGATGGGCCTTCAGCAGGCTGAAATGTAGACCGGGCCTTTTTGGGCCCAGTTAGCTCACGGGCCATTACCAGTCGAAACATATCTCGGCCTTAGTTGGCCCAATCGATATCATGGGACTTTAAGAGGCCGAAAGCTTAGTACAGGCATCAACGGGCCGAATTACGCGACAGGCCTTTAACAGGCCCAAAGTCACATTGGGCTTAACTGTTGCCACCTTAAGCACGGGCCGTTAGTGGGCCCGATGTCCGTCGGACCATATATGGTCCATGGGCAGCATGGGCCATTCCCAGGCCAAAAGTCACACCGGGCTGAAATGGGCCCATGTCTACATCAAGCCTCTAACAGGCCGAAAGTCACTGGGCTGTAGTTGGGCCCAAATATTCGGCGAACAATTAACGGGCCAGATCTGGCTTCGGGCCGCAAATGGGCCCAAATATTCGGCAAACAATTAACGGGCCAGATCTGGCTTCGGGCCGTAAATGGGCCCAAATATTGGGCGAACAATTAACGGGCCAGATCTGGCTTCGGGCCATAAATGGGCCTTTATTAAGCAGACCGTTATTGGGCTGGCCCACTAGTACCTGATTAAGTTCTACGAGCCTTTGGTGGCCGGCCTTTTTAACCTATATGGGCCTCTGTTGGGCCCAGCCACGTGTTGACGTATCATAGGCATGTCTCCTCCAATGGACGGTAAATCGCCAATCGACGGTGACAATGTTTCCCTTCGCCAATCGTAATTTTACACGTGGAAATTTCCCATTGGTCGTGGCATTAATGGGTTATCGGATCCAAAATCCGACCCGATAGCTTAACGGTGTTCCATTATGGTGGATGCCACGTGTCGGTCACCCTTGACGAAAGCACTTCTGTGACGCGCGATTTATCGTCATGGAAGTGGACACTTCCGTGATGATAATTTTGGTAATGTTATGGAACACTTCTCTGACAAAGACAGGTATGACTATCTTGATTCTGTCATAAATTTGTCATGGATGTACATGAATGACAAAAAACGCAACCTACTATGACAAACACGTATCATCACGGAAGTGTATTTTTTTTGTAGTGTATCTAGGGTTTAGCCATTACGATCTCGTGGTTGATCAACTCTTGTAATCCTCATATTCATCAAGATCAATCAAGTAGGAAGTAGGGTATTACCTCCATCAAGAGGGCCCGAACCTGGGTAAACATCGTGTCCCCGTCTCCTGTTACCATCGACCTTAGACGCACAGTTCGGGACCCCCTACCCGAGATCCGCCGGTTTTGACACCGACATTGGTGCTTTCATTGAGAGTTCCATTGTGACATCGAAGGCGGGATTGATGGCTCGCCTTATTATCAAGGATAGTATTACCTCCAGAGGAGCCCTGGCCTCAGGCCAAACCCTCCGGCTGTGCGGCTTCACCATGACCGCCCGTGCGGCCATCAAGCCGACGATGATTACTCAGATCATCGAAGATCGTCTCCATGTCGACTCCGAATACTCCAAACGGATGGGTCCGGCGGAGTTGTCCTCTTTAAACAAACTCCTGGATCGCATAGCCGCCATGAGGGTCGCTACAGACTACGACCGGATCGGGCTTAAATCCGATCAGAGAGAAATCAAATCTCCGCCGATCACCCATCAGATAGAAGTCGTAGAGGAGCAAAACAACAACTCTTCCTCTATGTTGAAGATGAACTATGTTCGGATTTCCAAGCTCGAAGAGCTGGATACCGGTCTGCGGAATGACACTCCCAGTCCTCCAAACCTAGAATCGGGCGTTGGGCCTGAAAAATCAGTTGACATCCCGGAGCCCAAACTATTAAGCTTGGAAGTTTTTCAAACTTCGGACCCCAAATTGGGTCAGGGTTCGGATTTAAAGCCACCCGCACACCACAAGCATTATTAGCCAAGAAATCTGACTCTCCGAATATACACAACCTCATGTACGTACGACAGCAGTCTCAGGAAACAGTCCATCACTTTTGGGCCAGATTCGTCCTTGTCAAAGACAAGATTAAAGATTGCCGCGACGAGGATGCGGTTTCAGTATTCCACAATAATTGCACGGATGAAGGAATCCTCAACACCATCAACCGCCGTCACGTACTACACTTACGCTGACTTGGCAACAATAATACAGAAGTACTGCACAGTGGAAAGCGCCTGGAAACTCAAGCAGCTCGCTGGGAACCATCAGTTTTCACTCAACCCCTCGGGCGGGCGAAAAGGGTGGACCCTCACGCGGCACCCGACCCCATATTGAAGAAAAAGCCCATTACGGGACGCGGAACCGTTCTGGAGGGATGGCTCGATAGGCCGTGTAAAATACACATGACACCGGATACCGAACCAACACACAGCCTTAGAGCATGTTGGATACTCCGGCAAGTGGCCAAGAGCGGCGAGGATATCCTCACCAAAAACACCTCAAAACAACGCCCCTTGGAAGATGACGACCTCAGAGTATTGACAGTCTTCGAGACTTTCGCTTCAAACAATCGGCGCAAGAGGGCACTCTGCGACCTCGCCGAAGTCTGCCAAGTCGCAACAATAAACCCCTGGAACGACACAGCCATAATTTTCAATGCCGCGATTTAACCAAAATTCCGGTCAGTCCGGGCACCAGCCGCCCTGGTCCTCAATCCAATTGTGGACGGCTTTTGGCTCACTAAAGTGCTCATGGACGGCGGCAACGGACTAAACCTCATTTACGAGGATACACTCAATAAAATGGAAATAGACAGGAGCCGCATTGAGCAAAGTAATATGACCTTCCGAGGAATCATTCCCAACCAGGAGGCGCGATGCGCGGGGAAAATTACACTCGACGTCGTATTCGGCACGCCGGAGAACTATCGGTCCGAAGAGATAACCTTCCAAGTGGCCCCTTTTAACAATGGATATCACGCCCTGCTGGGGCAAGACGCATTCACACGCTTTCAAGCCATACCCCATTACGGGTATATGAAGATCAAGATGCCCGGGCCCAATGGTATTATCACTCTCACCAGCGATACAGACATAGCACTCCGTGCTGAAAATAAAACCGCATCCCTGGCCCTCGAGGCACTGTCGGAGGCCCTCGCGGCCGAAGAGTTAACCGCACTGCGCTCGACGATGGATAGGTACAACGTAATCCTTGATAAGCGGCCCAAATCCACCTCCTTCAAACCAGCAGACGAAATAGTCAAATTTCAAGTCCACCCGACGGACCCCAAGAAGACAGCTTCCATCGGGGCACAGCTGGACCCAACGGTTGACGCCGCACTACGAGCGTTCCTGCGCGAGAACTGGGACATATTCGCCTGGCACCCTTCTGATATGCCAGGAATCCCACGCAGGCTGGCCGAACACAGCCTCAATATACTGAAGGGACATAAGCCGGTCAAGCAAACAGTGCGGCGCTTTTCCGAACCCAAACGACAAGCTAAGGGGGAGGAGCTAGCCAAGTTAATCAAGGCCGGATTCATCAGAGAAATAAAACACCCGGACTGGCTAGCAAACCTGGTGATGGTGCCAAAGAAAGATAAATCCTGGCGCCTGTGTGTCGATTTCAAATACCTCAACAAGGCCTGCCCTAAGGATCCCTTCCCCCTCCCCTGCATCGATCATATTATTGATGCTACCACAGGACACGACTCACTGTGTTTCCTTGACGCATACTCCAGATAACATCAAATCAAAATGAAGGAGTCCGATCAAGCCACAACGGCATTCATTACCCCATACGGGCCTTTCTGCTTCAACACTATGCCCTTCGGGCTCAAAAACGCCGGCGCCACCTAACAACGCATGATTCAAACGTGCCTGGAGAAACAAATTGGCAAGACAGTTGAAGCGTACGTGGATGACGTAGTCATCAAGACTAGGCACGTCAAGTCCCTAATAGACGACCTGCGTCTCACATTTGACAACCTCCGCACATATGACATCAAGCTCAATCCGGAAAAGTGTGTTTTTGCGTTCCTGCTAGAAAACTGCTGGGTTTCATCGTTTCCAATAGAGGAATTGAGACAAACCCAGCCAAAATCCAAGTTTTTTCACTATTGGCTACACCAACAGACCTTAAGCAGGTCCAAAAACTAGTCGGATGAATGGCAGCTTTAAGCCGCTTTATCTCCAGACTAGGAGAAAACGCATTGCCACTTTATCACCTTCTCCGACGCACCGACCACTTCGACTGGAAGGATGCGGCAACGGCCGGACTGGAAGAAATAAAAGCTCTTTTAGCGAGCAACCCAATCCTGGCCGCGCCGAACGTCGGCGAACCCATGCTATTATACATCTCGACAACACACCAGGTGGTGAGCGCGGTGCTCGTCGTTGAGCGAGAGGAGGACGGATACAAATTCCCACTTCAGAAACCGGTATACTACGTATCCACTGTCCTCACACCATGCAAATCCCAGTACCCCCATTACCAAAAGATAGCATACACGGTCTTCATGGCATCCCAGAATCTACGACACTACTTTCAGGAGTGTTCGATCATGGTGGCTTTCGAAGTACCACTCAATGACATAATAAACAACCGCGACGCTACAGGCCGCATTGCCAAGTGGGCCATTGAGCTCCTGCCATTCGACATAACGTACAAACTGCACCGAGCCATTAAATCCCAAGTATTGGCCGACTTCGTCGCTGAATGGACAGAGTCCGAACTCCCTAAAGAGTACGGTACATATTCCAACTGGGTCATGCACTTTGACGGCTCCAAAATGCTGGCCGGCTTAGGAGTTGGCGTTGTCTTAACGTCCCCCACTGGAGACACAGTCCAGTATGTACTCCAAATATTATACACAGACTCTAACAATGCAGCCGAATACGAGGCCTTATTGCACGGTCTTCGGGTGGCCGCCTCCATGGGCATACAACGCCTAGAGGTGCGCGGGGATTCAAATCTCGCAATATCCCAAATAAATGGAGATTTCGACGCCAAGGATCCGAAGATGGCGGCCTATCGTAACGCCATACTCAAAATATCAGCTCGGTTCGAGGGACTCGAGTTTCATCATGTGGCTCGAGAAAGTAATCAAGCGGCGGATGTCCTTGCTCGCATGGGCGCCAAGAGCGACCCCGTCCCTCTTAACATCTTTCTAAAAAGGCTCTTCAAGCCATCCGTGGTGTGGCAGGATGAGAGCAGCAACACCAGTCTGGATCCAATTGTACCCCCAGATTCCGAACACAATACCGATAACATTGGGGGCTCAGCCACCGAAATAACACCATCGGCCCATCTAATAATGGCATTAATTGCCCCATGGACCGAGCCCTTCTTGGCCTACCTTAATAGGCGAGAGCTCCCTGAGGATCAGAATGAGGCCCGCTGCATTGTCCGGCACTCGAAAGCCTACAAGGTCCATGACGGAGAGCTCTACAAGAAAAGTTCTACCGGAGTCCTTCAAAGATGTATCTCCGAAGAAGAGGGACGGCAACTCCTGGCTGAAATCCATGCTGGTCTCCGCGGGCACCATGCCGCGGCTCGGGCCCTTGTAAGCAAAGCCTTCCGTATAGGTTTCTTTTGGCCGACGGCCCGAGCAGATGCACAGGACCTTGTCCAACGTTGTGTTGGATGCCAGCTTTTCGCCAATCAAAGCCATATGCTGCCCACCGCCCTACAAACAATCCCCATTACTTGGCCTTTCGCGGTCTGGGGGCTTGATATGGTCAGACCCCTTAAAGGAGGAAGCCATAAGAAAAAATATCTGCTGGTCATGCTAGATAAATTCACCAAGTGGATAGAGGCCAAACCAGTTAAAACGGCCAAAGCCGGACCAGTGATAGACTTTATATCTGGTGTCGTGCACCGTTATGGTGTCCCACATAGCATCATCACCGATAATGGCTCCAATTTCACAGCCGATGAAGTGAAAACCTGGTGCGCTAACCTGGGCATTAAGCTCGATTACGCCTCCGTTTATCACCCACAAACAAACGGTCAAGTCGAATGAGCTAACGATCTTATCATGAGCAGCATTAAACCTAGACTAGTGCGGTCTTTGAAAGAATCAGAAAAGCACTGGGTTGAGGAGCTCGACTCCGTACTCTGGGGGCTGTGAACCACGCCTAATCGCACTACCGGATACACACCATTCTTTATGGTGTACGGCGTAGAGGCCGTTTTGCCCTGCGACATCATTCATGACCCACCCCGAGTGCGCATGTACGAAGAGAGAGAGGCCAAGTTGGATCGGCAGGACAGCCTAGATGCCTTGGAGGAGGAGCACGACGTTGCAAAAGCCCGTTCTGCATTCTATCAACAACAGGCTCGCAGATATCAAAGCAGAGAGGTGCGGGCCAAGACTTATAATGTTGGTGAACTCGTTCCACGCTAGCCAGAAAAGAAAAAGGACAAACTCAAGCCCAAGTGGGAGGGTCCCTTTGCTACCTCTTGAGCTTGCGTTGGATTTCCCCAAAGAGGAGAGGATAATGCAGCAGAGTAGCGTAAGTATTTCCCTCAGTTTTTGAGAACCAAGGTATCAATCCAGTAGGAGGCCACGCTCAAGTCCCTCGTACCTACACAAAACAAATAGCTCAATGCAACCAACGCAATTAGGGGTTGTCAATCCCTTCACGGTCACTTACGAGAGTGAGATCTGATAGAGATGATAGATAATATTTTTGGTATTTTTGGTATAAAGATGCAAAGTAAAATAAAAAGCAAAGTAAAAAAAACAAAGCAATAATAAAGTGATGGAAGATTAATATGATAGAGAATTGACCCGGGGCCATAGATGTCACTAGTGGCTTCTCTCAAGAGCATAAGTATTTTACGGTGGGTGAACGAATTACTGTTGAGCAATTGACAGAATTGAGCATAGTTATGAGAGTATCTAGGTATGATCATGTATATAGGCATCACGTCCGAGACAAGTAGACCGACTCACCTGCATCTACTACTATTACTCCACTCATCGACCGCTATCCAGCATGCATCTAGAGTATTAAGTTAATGAAAACGGAGTAACGCCTTAAGCAAGATGACATGATGTAGAGGGATAAATTCATGCAATATGATAAAACCCCATCTTGTTATCCTCGATGCCAACAATACAATACGTGCCTTGCTGCCCCTTCATCCTTTGGGAAAGGACACCGCAAGATTGAACCCAAAGCTAAGCACTTCTCCCATTGCAAGAACTACCAATCTAGTTGGCCAAACCAAACAGATAATTCGAAGAGACTTGCAAAGATAACCAATCATACATAAAAGAATTCAGAGAAGATTCAAATATTGCTCATAGATAATCTTGATCATAAACTCACAATTCATCGATCTCAACAAACACACCGCAAAAAAGAAGATTACATCGAATAGATCTCCACAAGAGAGGGGGAGAACATTGTATTGAGATCCAAAAAGAGAGAAGAAGCCATCTAGCTACTAACTATGGACCCGAAGGTCTGAGAGGTAAACTACTCACACTTCATCGGAGACGCTATGATGATATAGAAGCCCTTCGTGATGGATTCCCCTTCCGGCGGAGCTCGGGAACAGGCCCCAAGATGGGATCTGGTGGATACATAAAGTTGCGGCGGTGGAATTAGGTTTTTGGCTCCGTATCTGATCGTTCGGGGGTTCGTAGGTATATATAGGAGGAAGGAGTACGTCGGTGGAGCACAGGGGGGCCCACGAGGCGTGGGCGCTACCGGGGGGCGCGCCCACCCTCGTGGTGGTCGCCTCCTTTCTTTCTTGACGGGGGGTCCAAGTCTCCTGGATCATATTCGGTGAGAAAATCACGTTCCCAAAGGTTTCATTCTGTTTGGACTCCGTTTGATATTCCGTTTCTTCGAAACACTAAAATAGGCAAAAAACCAGCAAATCTGGGCTGGACCTCCGATTAATAGGTAAGTCCCAAAAAGTAATATAGAAGTGTAAAATAAAGCCCAATATTGTCCAAAACAGTAGATGATATAGCATGTAGCAATCAAAAATTATAGATACGTTGGAGACATATCAGGCATCCCCAAGCTTAATTCCTGCTCGTCCTCGAGTAGGTAAATGATAAAAAGATAATTTTTGATGCGGAGTGCTACTTGGCATAATTTCAATGTAATCCTTCTTAATTGTGGTATGAATATTCAGATCCGAAAGATTCAAGACAAAAGTTCATATTGACATAAAAATAATAATACTTCAAGCATACTAACTAAGCAATTATGTCTTCTTAAAATAACATGGCCAAAGAAAGATCATCCCTACAAAATCATATGGTTTAGTCGTGCTCCATTTTCGTCACACAAGAATGCTCTCATCATGCACAACCCCGATGACAAGCCAAGCAATTGTTTCATACTTTAGTAATCTCAAACTTATAAACCTTCACGCAATACATGAGCGCGAGCCATGGACATTGCACTATGGGTGGAATAGAATATGATGATGGGGGTTATGTGGAGAAGACAAAAAAGGATAGGGTCTCACATCAACGAGGCTAATCAATGGGCTATGGAGATGCCCATCGATTGATGTTAATGCAAGGAGTAGGGGTTGCCATGCAACGGATGCACTAGAGCTATAAATGTATGAAAGCTCAACAAAATGCAACTAAGTGGGTGTGCATCCAACTTGCTTGCTCATGAAGACCTAGGGCACTTGAGGAGGCCCATTGTTGGAATATACAAGCCAAGTTCTATAATGAAAAATTCCCACTAGTATATGAAAATGACAAAATGAGAGACTCTCTATCATGAAGATTATGGTGCTACTTTGAAGC
Source organism: Aegilops bicornis (assembly GCA_021605145.1). NCBI lineage: Eukaryota > Viridiplantae > Streptophyta > Magnoliopsida > Poales > Poaceae > Aegilops > Aegilops bicornis. The sequence goes on along the minus strand of CM038675.1, from coordinate 355,913,703 downwards.
ACAAGTGTGGCAAAGGATAATAGCATTGTCCCTTCTCTCTTTTTCTCTCATTTTTTTGGGCCTTTTCTCTTTCTTTTATGGCCTCTTTTCTCCCTTTTTTTATATATTCCTCACTTGGGACAATGCTCTAGAAAATGATGATCATCACACTTCTATTTATTTACAACTCAATGATTACAACTCGATACTAGATCAAGGTATGACTCTATATGAATGCCTCCGGCGGTGTACCAGGATATGCAATGAACCAAGAGTGACATGTATGAAATAATTATGAACGGTGGCTTTGCCACAAATACTATGTCAACTACATGATCATGCTAAGCACTATGACAATGATGAATGTGTCATGATGAACGGAATGGTGGAAAGTTGCATGGCAATATATTTCGGAATGGCTATGGAAATGCCATAATAGGTAGGTATGGTGGCTGTTTTGAGGAAGATATAAGGAGGTTTATGTGTGAAAGAGCAAATCATATCACGGGGTTTGGATGCACATGAAGTTTGCACCAACTCTCAATGTGAGAAAGGGCAATGCACCTGCATCAAGAGGCTAGCAATGATGGAAGGGTGAGAGTGCGTATAATCCATGGACTCAACATTAGTCATAAAGAAATCATATAATTATTGAAAAAATCTACAAGCCATCAAAAACCAAAGATCTACGCGCATGCTCCTAGGGGGATAGATTGGTAGGAAAAGACAATCGCTCGTCCGTGACCGCCACTCATAAGGAGTACAATCAAAGAACACCTCATGTTTCAAATTTGTTACATAATGTTTACCATACGTGCATGCTACGGGACTTGAAAACTTCAACACAAGTATTTCTCAAATTCACAACTACTCAACTAGCACGACTTTGATATTACTACCTCCATATCTCAAAACAATCATCAAGCATCAAACTTTTCTTAGTATTCAACACACTCATAAGAAAGATTTTATTATTCTTGCATACCTAACATATTAAGTTTATTTAAGAAAATTACCATGCTATTTAAGACTCTCAAAATAATATAAGTGAAGCATGAGAGATCAATAGTTTCTATAAAACAAATCCACCACCGTGCTCTAAAAGATATAAGTGAAGCACTAGAGCAAAACAATATAGCTCAAAAGATATAAGTGAAGCACATAGAGTATTCTATCAAATTCCAATTCATGTATGGATCTCTCAAAAGGTGTGTACAGCAAGGATGATTGTGTTAAACTAAAAAGCAAAGACTCAAATCATACAAGACGCTCCAAGCAAAACACATATCATGTGGTGAATAAAAATATAGCTCCAAGTAAAGTTACCGATGGAAGTGGACGAAAGAGGGGATGCCTTCCGGGGCATCCCCAAGCTTTGACTTTTTGGTGTCCTTATATTATCTTGGGGGTTCCATGGGAATCTCCAAGCTTAGGCTCTTGCCACTCCTTGTTCCATAATCCATCAAAAATATTTCACCCAAAACTTGAAAACTTCACAACACAAAACTCAACAGAAATCTCGTGAGCTCCGTTAGCGAAAGAAAACAAAAGACCACTTCAAGGTACTGTAGTGAACTCATTCTTTATTTATATTGGTGTTAAACCTACTGTATTCCAACTTCTCTATGGATTATAAATTATTTTACTAGCCATAGATTCATCAAAATAAGCAAACAACACACGAAAAACAGAATCTGTCAAAAACAGAACAGTCTGTAGTAATCTGTAACTAACGCAAACTTCTGGATCTCCAAAACTTCAGCCAAAATAGGAAGACCTAGGTAATTTGTTTATTGATCAGCAGCAATTTGAATCACTATTTTATCATGTTCTGGTGATTTTTAACAATTGTTTTCGTGAATCGGAAGTTTCTGGAAATTACAGCAAGATCAAATAACTATCATCCAAGAAGATCCTATAGGTTTAACTTGGCACAAACACGAATTAAAACATAAAACCACATCTAAAACAGAAGGTAGATGGACTATTTATTCCTAAACAGAAACAAAATCTAAAAACTAAAAATAAAATTGGGTTGCCTCCCAACAAGCGCTATCGTTTAACGCCCTAGCTAGGCATAAAAGCAAGGATAGATCTAGGTATTGCCATCTTTGGTAGGCAATCCATAAGTGGCTCTCATAATAGATTCATATGGTAGTTTTATTTTCTTTCTAGGGAAGTGTTTCATGCCTTTCCTTAACGGAAATTGGAATCTAATATTCCCTTCCTTCATATCAATGATTGCACCAATCATTCTAAGGAAAGGTCTACCAAGAATAATAGGACATGAAGGATTGCAATCTATATCGAGAACAATAAAATCTACGGACGCATATTTCCTATTTGCAACAATAAGAACATCATTAATTCTTCCCATAGGTTTCTTAATAGTGGAATCCGCAAGGTGCAAGTTTAGAGAGCAATCATCAAAATCGCGGAAATCTAGCAAATCACACAAAGTTTTGGGAATAGTAGAAACACTAGCACACAAATCACATAAAGCATAAAATTCATGATCCTTAATCTTAATTTTAATAGTTGGTTCCCACTCATCATAAAGTTTTCTAGGGATCGAAACTTCCAACTCAAGTTTTTCCTCATAAGATTGCATCAAGGCATCAACGATATGTTTAATAAACGCTTTATTTTGACTATAAGCATGACGAGAATTTAGCACGGATTGCAACAAGGAAATACAATCAATTAAATAGCAGCTTTCATAATTAAATTCCTTGAAATCCAAAATAGTGGGTTTAGCAACATCTAGGGTTTTGATTTCTTCGATCCCACTTCTATCGATTTTAGCATCAAGATCTAAAAGCTTCGATTTTTTGGAACGCCTTCTAGGTAAATATGGATCATATTCAGTCTCATCATTATCAAGATTCATATTGCAAAACAAAGATTTAATAGGGGATACATCAATAACTTTTAGATCTTCGTCTTTATTTTCATGGAAATTGGAAGAACACGCTTTAATAAAGGCATCTTTCGTAGCACGCATCCTAGCGATTCTTTCCTTGCACTCATCAATGGAAATTATCATAGCTTTGAGAGACAAATTGATATCATGCTTAGGAGGGGTAGATCTAAGCTTTAAAGAATCAACATCAAGAGAAATTCTATCAACGTTCCTAGCCAATTCATCAACTTTAAGCAATTTTTCCTCAAGCAAAGCATTAAAATTCTTTTGCGAATTCATAAACTCTTTAACACTAGTCTCAAATTCAGAGGGCATCTTATTAAAATTTCCATAAGAGTTGTTGTAGGAATTTCCATAATTATTAGAAGGATTACTAGGATAAGGCCTAGGATTAAAGTTCCTTCTATACGCGTTGTTACCAAAATTATTCCTACCAACAAAATTCACATCCATAGATTCATTGTTGTTTTCAATCAAAGTAGACAAAGGCATATCATTAGGATCAGAAGAAACACTCTTAGTAGCAAATAATTTCATAAGTTCATCCATCTTTCCACTCAAAACATTTATTTCTTCTATCACATGCACTTTTTATTAGTAGATCTTTCAGTGTGCCATTGAGAATAATTAACCATAATATTATCTAGGAGTTTAGTAGCATCTCCTAAAGTGATTTCCATAAAAGTGCCTCCCGCGGCCGAATCTAAAAGGTTTCTAGAAGCAAAATTCAATCCGGCATAATTTTTTTGTATAATCATCCACAAATTCAAACCATGAGTAGGGCAATTACGTATCATTAATTTAATCCTCTCCCAAGCTTGTGCAACATGTTCATGATCAAGTTGCTTAAAGTTCATAATATCGTTTCTAAGAAAGATGATCTTAGCGGGAGGAAAATACTTAGAGATAAAAGCATCTTTGCACTTGTTCCAAGAATCAATACTATTTTTAGGCAAAGACGAAAACCAAGCTTTAGCATGATCTCTAAGCGAAAAAGGGAATAGCTTCAATTTAACAATATCATTATCAACATCTTTCTTCTTTTGCATATCACATAAATCAATGAAGCTATTTAGATGAGTAGCGGCATCTTCACTAGGAAGTGTCGCGACCAGACCCGAATGGATCTAGCGCTCTGTGCTCAGTGTCATCCCTGGATCAGTAATGCTGACACCACACAGTACTTCGAAGGATTTATAGCAGAGTAGCAATCACACACTTATTACATCGTTATCCACAAGGGAACTTAATACAATAATATGGCTTAAGGCCATCTAATAATAACAGCGGAAGGCTTGGAAAACGAGTGAGTCCATCAACTCCAACGGCATCACTGAGTATAGAACCACAACCTAACATCTTACTCGTAAATGAAAAGTCTGCAACATGAAAAGTTGCAGCCAAAACGGTCGACACATGGAATATGCCGGCAATGTAACACATAGAGAACAATGAAGCAATAAGCCTACACTACATGCATATTTGGCTGGTGGTAAGGCTCTCTGATTTACATTTTTGCGAAAAGCCAATTTTTCCCTACATCAAAGGAATAATTTTATTTAACTATCATGGTGGTTGTTAAAACATTGAGAATGGTTGACAGCATCCTCAATCCCAATTAAAAAGTACTCATTAAAAACCCAATAACTTTATTATTAGAAGTAACATGTTGAGATTCACATGATATTCAAGTACTAGATACTCAAAACGTCCATAACCGGGGACACGGCTAATCATGATTAGTGTTTACACTCTGCAGAGGTTTGCGCACTTTTCCCCACAAGACTCGATCGCCTCCGCTTGGTTCTCGCACTACATGGTGTTTGAGAAACGGATGACCGAGACATAGTCTTTCAGAAGCGCTTGCACCTTACATGTGGGTAGACCGTACCAACCTACATCCCCTACATCAGCTAGCCTACCCGTAAGAGTTCGCACAACTTAGTCAACTACGCCAGAGCCCATAATTGGCTTGTGGCTGCACACGGAAGTTTCTAGTTTGAATAATCTTATGATCCCTTAGAGCACGGGTGGCGGTCCGAAGAAATACTGAGCAAGTCTCGATAGAAACCAGGTGCCTCAATCCACCCAGATGTGTGTTTAAGTTGCCACCTTAAATAAACCTTTAATTAACAATCTCACATCTGTCATGGATATTCACTCACCCAATCCACGTCTACTAGCATAGCATGGCATAATCAAGCAAACGTAGAAGTAACTCCCAAGGTTTCATAAGTAAACAGGTAATAGGTACTACCTCAATCTACTTCCCATCCCACAATTTGATTAGATCCTAATCATGCAAGTGTTTAGGGGTTTGATCTAATGCATAAAACTGGGTAGTGGAAAAGTATGATCAAAGTGTTACTTGCCTTGCTGATGATCCATGAGTCCTAGAGATTGAAATAACAAGCGGCGCTCCGGGTGATCTAACGCAGACAAACAACAAGCATACAATAAGTACTCATCTAATGCACAGGAAATCTCGAATAAAAGATCTAACCAGATAGTTCAACTTAAGAACTCGGTGGCAAAAGAATCGAATCAAATAAAGTATCGAAAGTCGGAACTCGAGAGAACGACTCGGTTTAGCAATCTGAAATTAGGTCAAAATCTCACAGTAGCAAAACTCTGTGAAAATAGGTTAATCGAACGGCAGTTTCGTTCTGAAACTCAGGCGCTTGAATCACCTGATTAGATAAACGAGCAAGAAATAAAACAGTTTTGAAAATCGGATCGTAAATCGAATCGAAAAATAACGGATTAAATCCGATTTAAAAGAAAACGACGAACGAACTAAATAACGGACGTTCGTTAACGTAACGAATCCAACGAGCAGCGTTCATTGAAACGAACGGGTCGGTGAACGTTCGTTAATTAAGAAAACCAAAAAAAACCAATCTAGGTTTTTTCTAAAAAACCAAACTTTGCAAAAACCGGATCGGGTCTTTTGAGAAAACCGGATCGGATCGCTGGCGGTGGCTACCTCCCGTGATCATGGCGGGCTCGTGGGGTCTCCGTGGTCGGCGAGGTCGGTGGGTGGCGGCGGGTCGGCGAGGCTCCGGCGGCGGCGTGCTCGGCGACGAGGCGGCGCGTTCAGGCGGCAATGGCGGCTCGGTCGGGCTCGGGTGAGGGCGGTGGGGCGATGTGAGAGAGAGAGGCGTCGGGTTATAAAGGGGAGGGGGCTCCGGTTGCGTGGGGGAGGGGGCACGGCGGCTCGGCGTGTCCGAGCGGAGTCGGGCGGCGGCGGGACTCCTCCAGGCGTCTGTGAGGAAGGGAGGTGGGCCGGGCCTGGGCTGGGGGCTGGCTGGTTGGGCTGGGCCTCGGTCGGGGCGCGTTTTTTTTTTTAAAAAAAATTAAAATTAAAACTAAACGAATAAAAAAAATATCAAATGAACTCCAAATTAAATAAAACAAATTTTCTCCGACTCCTAAAAATGAGTAGAACAAAATGAACTTTTAAAAACTGCAACATGCAAATAAATTTTAAAATGCTCATTTTTGCCTAAGCAAAATAAATCTTCAAAGCCCAAATTTGATTTATTTAAAATATCTTCATTTTCCCTAAATATTGGGAAAGTCATATTATTCCCTCTCTTGAGATTTTATAGGAAAAACTTTATGAAGATAATTAAATAAATCCAATGATCCTATTTCCAAAATTTGAGAAATCCCAAATATGAAAATAATGAAACTTCCAACTCTCTCCGAGGGTCCTTGAGTTGCGTGAAATTTTCTAGGATCGGAAAAATGCGAGAAAATATGATATGCATGATGATCTAATGTATAACATTCCAAATTGAAAATTTGGGATGTTACAAACCTACCTCTTAAGATGAATCTAGCCCTCGAGATTCGGGTTGGCTAGAAAATAGGTGAGGGTGGTCCTTGAGCAAAACTTCCTCTCTTTCCCAGGTGGCTTCATCCTCAGTGGTGGCTCCAATGAACTTTGCAAAACTTGATAACCTTGCTGCGGGTAACTCTGCTTTGGCATAATCGAGAATCTTAATCGGTCTTTCCTCATATGTCAAATCATCCTTCAACTGAATTGCTTCCAATGGTACTGTGTCTCTTAACGGTACCTCTGCTATCTCGGGGTGACATTTCTTCAACTGAGAAACATGGAATACATCATGAACTCCTGACAGTCCTTCTGGCAATTCCAACTTATAAGCAACTTCTCCCATGCGTTGCAAAAATCTTATACGGTCCAAGCAAACGGGTGCTAACTTTCCTTTAACTCCAAAACGCTTAACTCCTCAAGCGGGATACTCGAGATATATTCTGTCTCCAACTTCATACTCAATCGCTGGCGCTTTGAATCGGCATAGCTCTTTTGTCCGGACTGGGCTACCTTGAGCACATCTCGAATCAACTTAACTTTCTGCTCGGACTCCTTAATCAAATCTGGTCCGAACAACTAACGATCTCGGTTTCGTCCCATAACAATGGTGTCCTGCACCTTCTTCCATACAAAGCCTCGAAAGGTGCCATCTTCAAGCTGGTTTGGTAACTGTTGTTGTAGGAAAATTCTGCATACGGCAAATTGTCATCCCAGCTAGATCCATAATCTAGGGCACAAGCTCTCAGCATGTCTTCCAAAATCTGATTGACTCTCTCGGCCTCATCCATCGGTCTCAGGGTGGAAAGTCATCTTTGAATTCCAATCGGGTTCCCAATGTTTCGTGCAACCGGTTCCAAAATTTCGAGGTAAACTGGGTTCCTCTATCTGTCTGATGCTCCTCGAATTCCGTGTAAGCACACAATTCTGGTCATGTATATCTTTGCCAACTTAGCAATCGCTATAGGTAGTCTTGACGGGAATAAAATGAGCTACCTTGGTCAAACGGTCGACTATAACCCAAATCGAGTCATATCCTGAACGAGTCTTTGGCAATCCTGTGATAAAATCCATGCCTAGTTTATCCCACTTCCATTCGGGTATCGGCAATGGTTGTAACAATCCTGGCTTACGATGTTCTCGCCTTTACTTTCCGACATACATCGCAAACTGCTACATACTCGCATAATATCCTTCTTCATTCGGTCCACCGTAAAGTATTCTTCAAATCCAAATACATCTTGGTATTTCCTGGGTGAATCGAATAGGGTGAATCATGGGCTTCTTGTAAAATCAACTTCACGATCTACGGGTCATTGGGCACATAAACACGGTCTTCGAACCATAGGGTATCGTGCTCGTCCTCCACGAAATCCTTTAGCCTTTCCTTTGCTCATTTTCTCCTTTATAGAGGCAACTTCCTTATCGCCTTTTGGGCTTCTACGATTTTGTCCATCAGCGTTGACTGAATCTCCAATGCTGCTACATAGCCTCTCGGTACTATTTCCAAACATAGCTCTCGAAGGTCCTCGGCTAACTCATTGGGTATTCCTCCCATCATTAGAGTATTGACGTGGCTCTTACGGCTCAATGCGTCTGCCTTTCGACATTAGCCTTCCGGGGTGATAATGCAATCTCATGTCATAATCCTTGATAAGCTCTAACCATCTCCTTTGTGCGAGATTCAATTCATACGTGTGAAGATGTACTTCAAACTCTTGTGATCCGTATATACTTCACAATGATTTCCAATGAGAAAATGTCTCCACGTCTTCGTGGCATGCACTACGGCTGCTAACTCCAAATCGTGAGTGGCATAATTCAACTCATGGGGCTTAAGTTGTCGTGAAGCATACGAAACAACTCTTCCTTCCTGCATAAACCTTGCTCCAAGTCCTCGGCGTGAAGTGTCGCAATATACCTCATAATCCTTAGTCCGATCGGCAATATCAAAGCTGGTGAGGTAACCAATCTTTTCTTCAACTCCTGAAAACTTGCCTCACGGTCCTCGGTCCATATGAATTTGTTTTCCTTCTTCAATAATTACATCATAGGCTTGGCAATCCTTGAGAAATTCTCAATGAACCTTCGGTAGTATCCTGCGAGTCCAAGGAAACTCCGAATCTCTCAAGCCGTTGGTGCTTCCCATTTGGTTCTGGTCTCAACTTTCGTGGGTCATTTGCTATCCCTTCTCCGGATATAACATGTCCGAAATCCAACTTCCTTTAACCAAAACTCACATTTGCTGAACTTGGCATACAATGGTGTTCCTCGGTTTCTCCAAAACCAATCGCAAATGTTCCTTGTGTTCCTCTTCATTTTTCGAGAAAATCAAAATGTCATCAATGAACACCACGACGAACTTATCCAAAAACTCCATAAACACTTTGTTCATCAGGTTCATGAAATAGGCTGGTGCGTTAGTCAGTCCAAATGACATAACGGTATACTCGTATAGTCCATATCTCGTGGTAAATGCTGTCTTGGGTATGTCCTGCTCCCGAATCTTCAATCGATGGTACCACGATCGCAAGTCGATCTTGGAAAACACCTTGGCTCCTTGCAAGCGATCAAACAGGTCATTTATCATAGGTAGTGGGTACTTGTTCTTGATTGTTACTTCATTCAATCCACGATAATCAACAACCATTCTTAACGATCCATCCTTCTTCTCCACTAGCAAAACGGGTGATCCCCAAGGTGAAGAGCTTGGGCGAATAAAACCTTTATCCAATAGTTCCTTAATCTGCTTCTTGATCTCCGCCAAATCCTGTGCTGGCATCCTATATGGTCGCTTCGATATCGGGCCTGTTCCTGGCAACAGCTCGATCAAAAACTCAATGTCTCTATCCGGTGGCATTCCTGGCAATTCTTCCGGAAATACATCGGAAAATCCTTCACTGCTGGTACTTCTTCTGTACCACTCACGATAAGCAATTAACTTGTGCTCTCCTCGGCTCGTCTTAGTGATACATACTTAATCCTTCTTCCTTGGTGTGGTGAGCAAAATTGATCTAGTGGAGCAATCAATGTTTCCTCCATACTTTGATAACCAATCCATACCTAATATCACATCCAATCCTTGGGATTCCGTAACTATTAGGTCCGAGGGGAAAACATAGTGTCCAATCCTTAATGGCGGTCGATCACACCATTTACTAGCCATGTACTGCCCGGGTGAGGTTACTAGCATGGGTGACCTAAGGGCTTGGGTTGGTAACTTGTACTTATCCACAAATCCTTGATATGTATGAATGCGATGCACCATATTGAAAAGAACAAGCTGCGATAAATGACTTAACCAAAAACTTACCGATTCGCATCGGGCTGATCTTCAACCTCCTCCACTTCAATGTGGTTCACATCCTCTATTGAAAGGGTTGGGCTTCTTTCGAGCTTCCATTTCCATTTCCATTACGGCCTATACGGGCGGTCATTGGCATAATGCCCAGTCTTGCGGCACTTAAAGCAAGTAACATGACTCAGTCTACTTTGGATGGTGTTGACGGGTTGGTGCGATTCTGTCCGTTGCTTCCTCCATTCCGTTCCCATTCTTGGTGCTGTTATGGTTATGCGAATTTCCTCCTCCATGGGTATCTTTGAACTGAATTCCTGATTTAGGGGTATAACGAGGTTTCTTTGAGCTCCAGAGTTATACTTCCCTTGTCCATACTTCCGCTATGCAGTTCTCAATTCTTCTTTGCTTTCCTTCAATCATGAGGGCTCGGTCTACTAACTCCTGGTAGTTATTGAAACTGGCTACCATCAACGGCATCTTGAACTCATCATTCAGTCCTTCTAGAAACTTCTCACCTTAGTCGCATCCGTAGCAACGTCATCCGGGGCATAACGTGCTAGTTTACTAAAGTCATCCACGTCTTCGCCAACAGTCCTTCCTCCTTGGCGTAAGTTGCGAAACTCACGCTTCTTCATGGCCATAGCTCCTGCTTTGAAACATGGGCGGTCTGAAAAGCTTGCTGAAATTGATCCCATGTGGCCGGTGTCTCAGTGGTAAGTGGCTGTGAAATTCTCCCACCATGCTGTTGCGGGTCCTTCAGTTGATGTGCTGCAAACTTCACTCTTTCACCATCCGTGCATCCTGCAGTGGTCAGCTCCCTTCCTATCTTGCGGAGCCGGTCATCTGCTACAATTGGCTCGGTGCTACTTTGGAATACACCGCGGATTTAGTCTAAGGAAACGAGTCGGATGATCAGGTGGTGGTGGCGGTGGGTTGTTGTTGTTGTTGTTGTTGTTGCCACAGTTACGCACCGGTGTTTGAATCGAGGTATTCTTCTTTGGATCGCTTGGGTGATCTCTGGCGGGAAAAGCGAATCCGGGTCGCGTCTCGGAGGCATCGATGGGTTTAGAAAAGATGAGAATTTAGAATAGAATGAGGTCTAAGGGGAATCACTACCCAAATGCACATGGGCAAATACACACAAAATCACTTCATTCAATCAAACAAAGGCTTACAACGATCTAACTATCGCAAAAGTGCGTGTGCTATAATGTTTACATGGAGGGATTACTACTAATCTGTGGGGGACTTCTACTAATTTGAACCGGTGGAAGACTCCATAATGTACACTCGATTTCGTCTTCAAAGTCGGGTTCACTTGGATCCGAATCGGTGTCGTCGATGTTGATGTAGTCGCTTGGGCAACCGACATCTTGGTCTTCATTCCCGAGCGCCAACTTCTTCTTCAGTTCTTCAATCTCGTACTTAAGATCGTTATTGTGTCTTGCTAGAGCTACGATCTCGTCCATATAGTCCTTGCGAGTTGTCTTTAGTTCTTCTTCAAGCTCGATGATCCTTCCCTTTGCATTTTGCAACTCCAACATATCATTGCACATCTGGTTCTCCTGGCGTCGAATGTGCTGGTTTAACTCTGGATAAATGCTGCAATGGATCTATCCTTCTTAGTGTTGACGACTTCCCATTTGTCGTCTCGGCGTCCGCAAATCTGGTAGATTGTGTCCTTGAGGTCTTCTTGATAAACTTCTCCAATGCGTCCCATGGGGATGTGAGCTGCCATGCTCTTTCCCAGACTCCAAGTTGGTGCACTGAAAACACTATCTATTGGCTTGGTGATTGGGGCGAATGTCCTTCCTGGGCGTGAGCGTGAATCTTCGGTAGCTCCTCTTGAGAGTGGGCGTTGAAAGTTCGGTGAAACTTGGTAATCCAATGTTCGTGTACTTGGTAACTTCCTTCAAGTGAAATCCAAATGGTGTGCCTTCATCCGGTTGGGTGTACTTGATCTTCGCGTCCGTCATCCTAAAGAGAGTAGAAAGAGGAGGAGTTAGAAAATGGGAAGAGAATAGTGATCTATGGCTTTATCTTAGTGGTCGTGTCCTATAGTCGGCGTGTGCTCGATACCATTCTCTGTCAGCGACTGGACCGAATGGATCTAGCGCTCTGTGCTCGGTGTCATCCTGGATCGAATGTCGACACCACACAGTACTTGAAGGATTTATAGCAGTAGCAATCACACACTTATTACATCGTTATCCACAAGGGAACTTAATACAATAATATGGCTTAAGGCCATCTAATAATAACAGCGGAAGGCTTGGAAAGCGAGTGAGTCCATCAACTCCAACGGCATCACCGAGTATAGAACCACAACCTAACATCTTACTAAATGCGTCAGAAAAGTCTGCAACATGAAAAGTTGCAGCCAAAACGGGTCAAAGACATGGAATATCTTTGGCAATGTAACACATAGAGAACAATGAAGCAATAAGCCTACACTACATGCATATTTGGCTGGTGGTAAGGCTCTACGGTTACATTTTTGCGAAAAGCCAATTTTTCCCTACATCAAAGGAATAATTTTATTTAACTATCATGGTGGTTGTTAAACATTGAGAATGGTTGACAGCATCCTCAATCCCAATTAAAAAGTACTCATTAAAACCCAATAACTTTATTATTAGAAGTAACATGTTGAGATTCACATGATATTCAAGTACTAGATACTCAAAACGTCCATAACCTGGGACACGGCTATTCATGATTAGTTTATACACTCTGCAGAGGTTTGCACTTTTCCCCACAAGACTCGATCGCCTCCGCTTGGTTCTCGTGACTACATGGTGTTTGAGAAGCGGATGACCGAGACATAGTCTTCGTAAGCGCTAGCACCTTACATGTGGGTAGACCGTACCAACCTACATCCCCTACATCAGCTAGCCTACCCGTAAGAGTTCGCACAACTTAGTCAACTACGCCAGAGCCCATAATTGGCTTGTGGCTGCACACGGAAGTTTCTAGTTTGAATAATCTTATGATCCCTTAGAGCACGGGTGGCGGTCAGAAGAAATCTGAGCAAGTCTGATAGAAACCAGGTGCCTCAATCCACCCAGATGTGTGTTTAAGTTGCCACCTTAAATAAACCTTTAATTAACAATCTCACATCTGTCATGGATATTCACTCATCCAATCCACGTCTACTAGCATAGCATGGCATAATCAAGCAAACGTAGAAGTAACTCCCAAGGTTTCATAAGTAAACAGGTAATAGGTACTACCTCAATCTACTTCCCATCCCACAATTTGATTAGATCCTAATCATGCAAGTGTTTGGGGTTTGATCTAATGCATAAAGCTGGGTAGTGGAAAAGTATGATCAAAGTGTTACTTGCCTTCTTGATGATCCGTGAGTCCTAGAGATTCGAAATAACAAGCGGCGCACTCCGGGTGATCTAACGCAGACAAACAACAAGCATACAATAAGTACTCATCTAATCCACAGGCAAATCTCGAATAAAAGATCTAACCAGATATTTCAACTTAAGACCCGGGGTGGCAAAAGAATCGAATCAAATAAAGTATCTAAAGTCGGAACTCGAGAGAGAACGACTCGGTTTAGCAATCTGAAATTAGGTCAAAATCTCACAGTAGCAAAACTCTGTGAAAATAGGTTAATCGAACGGCGGTTTCGTTCTGAAACTCAGGCGCTTGAATCACCTGATTCGATAAACGAGCAAGAAATAAAACAATTTTGAAAATCGGATCGTAAATCGAATCGAAAAATAATGGATTAAATCCGATTTAAAAGAAAACGACGAACGAACTAAATAACGGACGTTCGTTATCAGAGCGAATCCAACGAACGCGTTCATTGAAACGAACGGGTCGGTGAGCGTTAGATTAATTAAGAAAACCAAAAAACCAATCTAGGTTTTTTTAAAAACCGAACTTTGCAAAAACCGGATCGGGTCTTTTTGAAAACGGATCGGATCGAGGCGGTGGCTACCTCCTGTCACCGTGAACTCCGTGAGGTCTCCGTGGTCGGGCGGGTCGGTGGGTGGCGAGGGTCGTGAGGCTCGGGCGGCAATGGCGTGCTCCGTGACGAGGCGGCAATGGCGTTCGAGGCGGCAATGGCGGCTCGGTCGGGCTCGGGTGAGGGCGGCGTGAGGCGATGTGAGAGAGAGGCGTCGGGTTATAAAGGGAGGGGGCTCTGGTTGCGTTGGGGAGGGGCACGGCCGGGCTCCGTGTCCGAGCGGAGTCGAGCGGTGGCCAGGACTCCTCCAGCAAGCGTCTTGTGAGGAAGGGAGGTGGGCGGGCCTTGTTGGGCTGGCTGGCTTTGGGCAGTGGGCCTCGGTCCGGCGTAGCGTTTTTTAAATTAAAATTAAAACTAAACGAATAAAAAAATATCAAATGAACTCCAAATTAAATAAAACAAATTTTCTCCGACTCCTAAAAATGAGTCGAACAAAATGAACTTTTAAAAACTGCAACATGCAAATAAATTTTAAAATGCTCATTTTTGCCTAAGCAAAATAAATCTTCAAAACCCAAATTTGATTTATTTAAAATATCTTCATTTTCCCTAAATATTGGGAAAGTCATATTATTCCCTCTCTTGAGATTTTATAGGAAAAACTTTATGAAGATAATTAAATAAATCCAATGATCCTATTTCCAAAATTTGAGAAATCCCAAATATGAAAATAATGAAACTTCCAACTCTCTCCGAGGGTCCTTGAGTTGCGTGAAATTTTCTAGGATCGGAAAAATGCGAGAAAATATGATATGCATGATGATCTAATGTATAACATTCCAAATTGAAAATTTGGTATGTTCTGAAGGAAAAGTGGCGAATTGATCTTTCATAACAAGATTCAACAAAGCAGTATTGATTTCACAAGATTCAGTATTGGTAAGAGGAGCAATCGGAGTGCTAAGGAAATCATTATTGTTGGTATTGGTAAAGTCACCAATTTGGTATTATCTTGAGCCATCGTGACAAGCAAGCAAACCAACACACGAGAAAACAAAAAGCAAGTGTAAAGAGAGGCAAACGAAAAAGAGAGGGCGAATAAAACGGCAAGGGTGAAGTGGGGGAGAGGAAAACGAGAGGCAAATGGAAAATAATGTAATGCGAGAGATAAGGGATTGTGATGGGTACTTGGTATGTTGACTTTTGCGTAGACTCAACAGCCTTGAGAAATTCTTCTTGCTACCTCTTGAGCTTGCGTTGGATTTCCCCGAAGAGGAGAGGATAATGCAGCAGAGTAGCGTAAGTATTTCCCTCAGCTTTTCAGAACCAAGGTATCAATCCAGTAGGAGGCCACGCGCAAGTCCCTCGTACATACACAAAACAAATAGCTCAACGCAACCAACGCGATTAGGGGTTGTCAATCCCTTCACGGTCACTTACGAGAGTGAGATCTGATAGAGATGATAGATAATATTTTTGGTATTTTTGGTATAAAGATGCAAAGTAAAATAAAAAGCAAAGTAAAAAAAACAAAGCAATAATAAAGTGATGGAAGATTAATATGATAGAGAATAGACCCGGGGGCCATAGATTTCACTAGTGGCTTCTCTCAAGAGAAAAAGTATTTTACGGTGGGTGAACGAATTACTGTTGAGCAATTGACAGAATTGAGCATAGTTATGAGAGTATCTAGGTATGATCATGTATATAGGCATCACGTCCAAGACAAGTAGACCGACTCCTACTTGCATCTACTACTATTACTCCACTCATCGACCGCTATCCAGCATGCATCTAGAGTATTAAGTTAATGAAAACGGAGTAACGCCTTAAGCAAGATGACATAATGTAGAGGGATAAATTCATGCAAAATGATAAAAAAACATCTTGTTATCCTCGATGGCAACAATACAATATGTGCCTTGCTGCCCTATACATCCTTTGGGAAAGGACACATAAGATTGAACCCAAAGCTAAGCACTTCTCCCATTGCAAGAACTACCAATCTAGTTGGCCAAACCAAACGGATAATTCGAAGAGACTTGCAAAGATAACCAATCATACATAAAAGAATTCAGAGAAGATTCAAATATTGCTCATAGATAATCTTCATCATAAACCCACAATTGATCGATCTCAACAAACACACCGCAAAAAGAAGATTACATCGAATAGATCTCCACAAGAGAGGGGAGAACATTGTATTGAGATCCAAAAAGAGAGAATAAGCCATCTAGCTACTAACTATGGACCCGAAGGTCTGAGGTAAACTACTCACACTTCATCGGAGAGGCTATGATGATGTAGAAGCCCTTCGTGATGGATTCCCCTTCCGTGAACTCCGAACAGGCCCCAAGATGGGATCTCGTGGATCTGAGAAAGTTGCGGCGGTGGAATTTGGTTTTTGGCTCCGTGTCGATCGATCGGGGTAATGAGGTATATATAGGAGGAAGGAGTACGTCGGTGGAGCAAAGGGGCCCACGAGGCAGGGGGCGCGCCCTCCACCCTCGTGGCCACCTCCTTTCTTTCTTGACGGGGGGTCCAAGTCTCCTGGATCATATTCGGTGAGAAAATCACGTTCCCAGAGGTTTCATTCCGTTTGGACTCCGTTGATATTCCGTTTCTTCGAAACACTTAAATAGGCAAAAAAACAGCAAATCTGGGCTGGTAGATAATATAGCATGGAGCAATAAAAAATTATAGATACGTTGGAGACGTATCACCCTTCATCATAGATGAAGTTCTCACTGCAGGAGCGTACCGCCTGCGTGATGCATCGGACAATCGCTTAGAGCCGAACCCGTGGAATGCCGCTAGACTCCGAAGATTCTACGCCTAGAGCCGGACTCTTTGTTCGTCTTCTTCTCCCTTTGTTTCCATTTTTCCTCTCTTTAACCTTTTTTTAGCTTTAAGCTCTTGGGCGGCTAAACCGCGCACTTATGATGTACACATCCTTAAATGTATATGCACATAATGCCTGGGGGCTTCTTTTACAGAAGCTTATTATTATTTTCGAGCATCAAGCTCACCACATATGTGTCCTTTCCTCATATGTACCTTTTCTTCGCCATTATATGCATCATTATGACTTAAGTTTTTGCCAAGCTGGGTTGTCTGGCTCCTGTGCTTATGCCCTACGTTCCTGTCTGTTCGGCTAGGGCATAAAGGGAGAACCTCTGCGATTGTTACAGCCGGGTCATCCAGACGTGTACCTCAGACTAGGTGAAGCCGAAAGCTAGCGTTCTTAAGGGAATATTCGGTCGACGGACTAAAGACGTCTTACACTCATTACACTATGAACCCCCAGATGTTACGTATACTGCGACTTTCAATCATAGTTCGGGCGTGCACACTAACGCATGTTCACCCAGGGAAAGGAACCCTTAATGGAACTATTCTCCCTGGAAGATGTTTCTTACAATCAAAAAGTAATATAACATAGCTAGTCGGATACAACTTGTCTGTTCAAGTAACTATGACCCCTACGCCTGTTTTCCACACATACCCCGGTATATATTGTCGCTCCGGTATTCACAAACACTCCGCACCTTCGGGTCCAGAGGTCGAAGCGAAAAGGTCTGCCATGACAATCGTTTTACAATCCGGCTAGGGACAAATATGTCAATGGAAGTACATAGTCACTTGGACTCAAAAACTTCTTCCTCTATGTCGTCTAACAGGCTGTCTAGCTTACAATCCTGTTGGGAATATTTGGCGGCTATCTTTACTTGGTCATATAAGAAACTAACTGAAATTTCTTGTCCATCTGACCCCCGAGGTCTGACCCGGGCCATATGATTCGGATCAAGCTTGTTGTACCGTGTTTTTACCATGGCCCAGGCCTCTCGCGCACCTTCTCGGCAGGCCAATATTTTCCATAATCAAAAGCGTCGTCGAGCTCCTTGGAATAGCTTCACAAGCTCCTCCATACTTCCTGGAGGAGAGGCGGATGGCCACAAAGCCTTGGCAACGCTCCGCATTGCTTGCCGAGCTCGCTCGTGTAGTTGGGACAACTTTGGCACTATGTCGCCTTGAGAGCCGGACATTTCCTCTTCGAGACGGCCAGTCAGCATACCTGCAGACATAAATTTGTCATATCATTTTTTTTGCTGAATTACATGAAGGTATGTTCAAACACATACTGAATATGCCGCCTCGTAGCCTCCTATTTTCCTTTACGGCGTCAGCTAGCTGGGCTCGCACATCTTTTAGTTCTTCGCCCAGCAGGGTGTTGGAATCCTGCAGCTTGTTTTATCATCCCTGACCCGTGTCAAGACATCGTTTGCCATGACGATTGCCTTTGGCCTCTTGTTCACTCGTTTGCGCGACTTTCAGTTCCTCCTTCAGCTGATTTGACAATCCTGCCATGGGAAATACAACAGTATTAATATTGCTGGTATATGATTACATTTTTTCAATGGAGGGGAACATTACCAGGCGGTGCCTCCTTGGATTTCTCCAGTTTGGCAGTTGTCGTAGCTAGCTGGGTCTGGCACTTTTCAAACTTTTGAGACAGCAGGTTGTTCTTTATACAATGATCCTTAAATCAGTTGTATCAACTGCTTCAAGTCTCAGGGGCTACTGGTATATGATCACCAGATCTGTACAATATGCACTTACCCGTATATCTTTCAGGTGCTGGTCTGTGGCTCTGGTAAGCCCATCCCGAGCAGCTCGGATATATGCATCAGCCGAGCTGAAGGCATTGAATACCTCTTTTGTAAAGCTGGGGTCACGAAGAGCGGCCCTCCGGCGCCGGTGATTCATGGCGCTCTCCACTTCAGAGTTCGTGACAGGTACATCATCTGAATCCTCTGTAGAAGGACAATCCGGTGTCACTCCGTGTCGACCTCATCCTTAAGCGAGTCTGGAACTTTGGCCCGGTGGAGGCGTGACCTGCAGGAACCCCGCACATAGTTCGGCAAACGCTCTTCCTGATAAGACACAACGGACAATGTCACAGTTTGATGTGACTGCCAAGGGGCATATTTAAAAAAGCCATACCTCTTTGATGAAGGCTCGGCCGCGTTTTCATTTGCCTTCCTCTTCAAAGGCTTGCCCGGCGCGGGGCGCCGCTCTCTTGTGAGTCGCCTCTGGTGCAGCATGGCGCACCGAGCGCCTCCCCTTTGGAGCACGAGACAGTGCGGTGGGTGAGGCAGAATGAGGAAGCTCTTTCGGAGGAGATGTCTCCTGATTACTTACATGTGAGGCAGGAAGGAGGCCGGGATAGTCGGCCATGATGGCCACTTCCGTGCCATCGTAGCTCGCTTGGTAGAATACTCCCTCCTCAAGCTCTACAAATATGTCCGGATCCTCTTCGAATCCGGGGTCAAGATCTCGGTTATGGTCCTCCGGTTGTGGAGCGGGGCTATAGATCCCTGCAATGACCTTTCGCCATTCCTGTTACAAATTGACGGGTTAGTGTCAATTAAAAGTGACTCAGGGAGAGGATTGAGTAAAGTGGTGGGACTAAAACTCACCCAACTAGGAGGATTGTACATGGAAAATCCCTCTCGGCGCTTAAGAGGTGTGAACTCCTCTTTCTCCCCTTTATACAGATCGGCCAATATTGCGGCCAGGGCGGTGAGGGAATGCGGACCCTTTCGTCCGCGGCGTGAGGCGTCATCTTCCCCTTTGTACTGCCACATAGGGAGCCCCCTAGATTGGAGCGACTGAACCCCTCGCTCTATGGAAGTGGCCAATACCTCAATTATTGATAGTCCGGACTGGGCGAGTGTCCTTACCTTGCCCATTAATTGTCGGACTTCCGCGCTATCTTCCTCCTCGAGATTTCTAGGGCGCCAGCTGTGGCGTTTCTTCAATGGAGCACTTGAAAATTCAGGAAGACCCATTCGAACTGGGTCAGGGAGGGCGACATCCTCAATATAAAACCATTCTGAGGGCCACTCTTCGGACGCCTTCTTCGGTGTGCCGGACAGGTATCCGGTCCCGGCTACGCGCCATACCTCGGCACCGCCCACCTCGAATACCGATCCGTTTTGGGTACGAGGGACGAGGCAGAATAGCTTCCTCCATAACTCAAAATGGGCCTCATAGCCCAGGAATAGCTCTCAAAGAGCAACAAAACCCGCGATGTGCAGGATAGAGGCCGACGTGAGGTTGTGTAGTTGGAGGTTGTAATACTCCAGGAGACCTCGGAGGAAGGGGTGGATTGGAAATCTAACGCCTCTTAACAAGTAGGAAACGAAGCACACTCGTTCCCCCCTAGTTGGATTGGGGAAATTCTCCGCCTGAGCTTCGCCATTGAAGGAGGTCAATCCTGCCCGAACGGGGACTAGATCGTTGAGAGGGGGGGGGGAAGAAATCCCTGCGTTTGAAGCTTAACCAGCTGATCGTGGGATATAGAACATCTCTCCCAATCGCCTTTTTCAGAGCCCTAGGGGCGAGAGGAAGAACTGGGAACGCTGGCCATGTTGGAATGGTTTCTCCTAGCAAGCTCTAAGGATTTTCCTCTTGATGTGGAATGGGATCTGAGATCCAATCTCTTTAACTAGATGCCTTTCTTACATGGCCGGGGTGTTATGTGCAAAAATACCCTGACTTCTCGTATTCGCTCGACACGTGGAGGCAGAAGCAATGGAGGCGCAGAAGCCAAAGGGTGTGGCATTAAATCACAAGCTGAGTACAACTTTTCGGGTCAGGTACTGTGAAGTAATCGGAGAAGGAACCCGCCTTGCAATGCCGAAGACAATCAGCACGCCGAACACATCGCCATTGAAGCCTGGTTTGGGGGCTACTGAGGGAGTCCTGGATTAAGGGGTCCTCGGACGCCCGGGCTATGTGACGTGGTCCAGACTAATGGGCTGTGAAGATACAAGACAGAAGACTTCCTCCCGTGTTCGGATGGGACTCTCCTTTGCGTGGATGGCAAGCTTGGCGTTCGGATATGTAGATTCCTTCGTCTGTAAACCGACTATGTACAACCCTAGGCCCCTCCGGTGTCTATATAAACCGGAGGGTTTAGTCCGTAGAGGCGATCACAATCATACAGGCTAGACATCTAGGGTTTAGCCATTATGATCTCGTGGTAGATCAACTCTTGTAATCCTCATATTCATCAAGATCAATCAAGTAGGAAGTAGGGTATTACCTCCATCAAGAGGGCCCGAACCTGGGTAAACATCGTGTCCCCCGTCTCCTGTTACCATCGACCTTAGACGCACAGTTCGGGACCCCCTACCCGAGATCCGCCGGTTTTGACACCGACACCGCTCTCGTCGGTGTTCGGCACGTGGTGCAGCGACCCTTGGGAGTAGATGTCAGCATACTCAGAATGGCACGAGGCAGACGCCCTTTCCGGGATGAGGCCTTCTTGCTACTTACAGCAGAAGAAGTGAGGGGCCCAGGGTGGTCGTCTACTATGGCCACCCTAGAGCCGTCGAGACTCTCCTGATAAAAAAACCCGTCCTTGAAATCAACGGACGTCTCTGGGTCGTCGTGGAAACCTGGATCATCAGCACGGGAGTGGTTCTCTGATTGTGGAGCGGGGCAGCTAATGGCCTCGACCTGACACCTCCAATTCTGCTCAAAAGAATAAAATATCCGATCAGTAGAGGCAGACGTAAGGTCCAAACTGTGCCAATGAAAAATTGAGCTTACCCATTCGATGGGGTTGTAGCTGGAATAGTCGTCCATGTTCCTTAGAAGGGCAAATTCTTCTTCCTCTCCCTTGAAGCGGTCAGCCAATATAGCTTCCATTGTTTTCTGGTTGTCAGGCCCCTTCCGTTTGTAGGTCGTGTCGCTTGTCCCACTATAGTGCCACAGGGGGTGCATCCTTTGTTGAAGAGGTTGCACGCATCGAGTAATGGTGGCTGCCATCACGTCTATGATGGTTAGTTTGCTATAAACTAACAGGCTCACCTTAGTGGCCAGACACTGTACTTTGGCACTCTCCCCTTGGGAAGGGTTTTTCGGCCGCCAATGAAACTACTTCGTTAAAGGAGCATCCGAGTATTCGAGCAAACCTCTCCGAACTAGCTCAAGTAAGGGAATGTTGATACGTTTCCAATGTATCTATAATTTTTTATTGTTCCATGCTATTATATTATCTGTTTTGGATGTTTTATATGCATTAATATGATATTTTATATTATTTTTGGGGCTAACCTATTAACCTGCCAGTTTCTATTTTTTCCTTGTTTTTGAGTTTTACAGAAAAGGAATATCAAACGGAGTCCAAATGGAACAAATCTTTCGCGATGATTTTTCATGGACCAGAAGACACCCAGGAGACTTGAGGAGGGGGTCAAAACACGCACGAGGAGTCCACAAGCCCTCAGGGCACGCCCCCTGGCTTGTGGACCCCTCGTGAGTCCCCGAACCCTAATCTTTGCACTATAAATTCCCAAATATTACCCAAACATCATAAGCATCCACGAAAATACTTTTCCACCGCCGCAAGCCTCTGTTCCCGAGATATCCCATCTTGGGGCCTTTTCCGGCACCCTCCCGGCGGGGGATTCGATCACGGAGGGCCTCTACATCAACCTTTATGCCCTTCCGATGAAGCGTGAGTAGTTTACCACAGACCTACAGGTCCATAGCTAGTAGCTAGATGGCTTCTTCTCTCTCTTTGATCTTCAATACAATGTTCTCCTCGATGTTCTTAGAGATATATCTGATGTAATATTCTTTTGCGGTGTGTTTGTCGAGATCCGATGAATTGTGGATTTACGATCAGTTTATCTATGAATATTATTTGAGTCTTCTCTGAACTCTTTTATGCATGATTAAGATATCTTTGTATTTCTCTTCGGACTATCGGTTTGGTTTGGCCAACTAGATTGGTTTTTCTTGTAATGGGAGACGTGCTTAGTTTTGGGTTCAATCTTGCGGTGTCCTCACCCAGTGACATGAGGGGTAGCGAGGCACATGTTGTATTGTTGTCATCGAAGTTTATATCATATTGCTTGAGTTTATCCCTCTACATCATGTCATCTTACTTAAAGCGTTACTCCGTTCTTATGAACCTAATACTCTAGATGCATGCTGGATAGCGGTCGATGTGTGGAGTAATAGTAGTAGATGCATGCAGGAGTCAGTTTACTTGTCACGGACGTGATGCCTATATTTATGATCATTGCCTTAGATATTGTCATAATTATGTGATTTTCTATCAGTTGCTCGAGAGTAATTCGTTTACCCACTGATGTCTGCCAGACTACGTCGGTATTTCCCCAAAGAGGAAGGGATGATGTAGCACAGTAACGGTAGTTGTTTTCCTCAGTGATGAGACCAAGGTTATCGAACCAGTAGGATAACCAAGCAACACTACGTAAATAGCACCTGCACACAAGTAACAAATACTTGCAACCCGGCATATTGAAGGGGTTGTCAATCCCTTTAGGGTAACGGCGCCAGGAATTGGCAAACGGACGTGAGAAAGTTGTAATAAGTCGATAGATAGATCTCGCGGGAACGCGAGATAAAATAAATTGCAACAAGGTATTTTTTGTATTTTTGGTTTAATAGATCTGAAAATAAAAGCAAATAAAATAGATCGCAAAGGCAAATATAATAAGAAAGAGACCCGGGGGTCGTAGATTTCACTAGTGGCTTCTCTCGAGAAAAATAGCAAACGGTGGGTAAATGAATTACTGTTAGGCAATTGATAAAACTTAAAATAATCATGACGATATCCCGGCAATGATCATTATATAGGCATCACGTCCAAGATTAGTAGACCGACTCCTGCCTGCATCGACTACTATTACTCCACACATCGACCGCTATCCAGCATGCATCTAGTGTATTAAGTTCATGGAGAAACAGAGTAATGCAATAAGAACGATGACATGATGTAGACAATATCTATTTATGTAGAAATAGACCCATCTTGTTATCCTTAATAGCAATGATACATACATGTCGGTTCCCCTTCTATCACTGGGATCAAGCACCGTAGGTCGAACCAATCACAAAGCACATCTTCCCATTGCAAGATAAATAGATCAAGTTGGCCAAACAAAACCCAAATATCAGAGAAGAAATATCAGGCTATAAGAAATCATGCATATAAGAGATCAAAGAAGACTCAAAATAACTTTCATGGATAAATAGATAGATCTGATCATAAACTCAAAGTTCATCGGATCCCAACAAACACACCGCAAAAAGAGTTACATCATATGGATCTCCAAGAGACCATTGTATTGAGAATCAAAAGAGAGAGAGAGGAAGCCATCTAGCTACTAACCATGGACCCGTAGGTCTACAAAAGACTACTCACGCATCATCGGAGAGGCACCAATGGACATGATGAACCCCTCTGTGATGGTGTCTAGATTGGATCTGGTGGTTCTGGAACTTGCGGCGACTGGAATTGATTTTTGTCGACTCCCCTAGGGTTTCTGGAATACTGGGGTATTTATAGAGTAAAGAGGTGGTTCGGGAGGCAACCGAGGTGGGCACAACCCACTAGGGCGCGCCTCGGCCTCCAGGCGCGCTCTGGTGGGTTATGCTCCCCTCAGAGCACCCCCCAGGTGCTTCTTCGGCCCACTGGATGTCTTCTGGTCCAAAAAAATCCACAAAAAGTTTCGCTGCATTTGGACTCCGTTTGGTATTGATTTCCTGCGATGTAAAAAACATGCAAAAAACAGCAACTGGCACTTGGCACTATGTCAATAGGTTAGTACAAAAAAGATATAAAATGACTATAAAATGATTATAAAACATCCAAGAATGATAATATAATAGCATGGAACAATCAAAATTATAGATACATTGGAGACGTATCACCCACTGTATGTTTTCTTTCAAGAGAGAAGCCTCTAGTGAAACCTATGGCCCCCGGGTCTATTTTCCATCATATATTTTCATATCTATAAACCAAAAAACCCAAAAGTACCTTGCTGCAATTTATTTATATTTACTTTAGTTTGCTATTTTATTTATCTTTTATACCTACCTCTATCAGATCTCACTCTTGTTAGTAACCTGAAGGGATTGACAACCCCTTTTTCACGTTGTGTGCAATTGTTTGTTAGTTTGTGCAGGTGCATATATTGGGGATTTGCTTGTGCCTCCAACTGGATTGATACCTTGGTTCTTAACTGAGGGAAATACTTATCTCTACTTTGTCGCATCACCCTTTCCTCTTCAAGGGAAAGATCAACGCAAGCTCAAGAAGTAACAAACGTCTTTCATATAAAACCACTCCTAGGTCCACTCGTTAGAATCCTTCTTCGGGGGTCCCCATAGGGTACCCTGTCCCGGCTATGCGCCATACCTCGGCTCCGCCCACTTCAAAGATGGTCCCTCCCCGGGTATGTGGGACGAGGCAGAAGTACTTTCTCCACAATTTGAAATGGGCCTCCCAGCCCAGAAACATCTCGCAAAGGGCAACAAAGCCCGAGATATGCAGGATTAATCCTGGGTGAGGTGATGAAGCTGGATCCCTAGAACTCTAGTAGACCCCTAAGGAAGGGGTGAATGGGAAAACCCAAGCCTCGTAAGAGGAAGGGCACGAAACATCCCTCTCTCCCTTGCGTGGAGCAGTGAAGTTTTCTATGAAGGCTTCACCATTCGTGGAAGTTAATCCCGGACGGGTGGAAACAAGATCTGAAGAAGGGAGATATCCATGTGTCTCGAATCTGCTAAGTTGAAGAAGGGAGACTGTGCAGCTCGCCCAGTCGCCAGGGAGAGGGTCGTGGGGGAGGAGGAGCTTGGAGCACTAGCCATTTTCTCTCGAATTTGCTAGCACCTCGGCTTCTTAATATGGGATAAGTTACCGGTTGTGCTCCTGGCCTATTTAATAGGCCTTCCCCCTGACCCTTAAGGGGCATTTCTGTAAAAGATTGTTGGACCGTCCGCCTCCTTTTGGCGCAGGGAACCAACGGACGTCATTAACCCAACGTGAGAATTGATAATGTGGGCCCTACGACGGCTCGATGGATCGAATGAGTTATCAAGACCGAACAATGGCCAACCGGACATAGAGAGGGGGGAAGAACTTGCCCCGCAAGCCGGAGACTTCAGCCGTATAAAGACTTTGGGGATCGTGAGCACCGGTGTTGGAGGCTAGTTCGAGGGTTACAGAGGGAGTCCCGAACTAGGGGGTCCTCGGGTTGCCGGCCTATCTCTTATGGGCCAGACAGGTGGGCCGCACTACAACTGTTGTAAGGCCGAACTATGAGGCAACTTCGTATCCGGGCAGGAGAACTTCGATGCCTTGGTGTGTCCTCCAAGTCAAGCTAAGAAGAACTAGCATGATTATTCCTTCCTTGTAACCGACCATGCAACCCTAGTACCCCTGGTGTCTATATAAACCAAAGGGTTTAGTCCATAGAGGCTAGCACAACAACCATCGTCCTACTCACCTAGGGTTTAGTTCATCTGATCTCGTGGTAGATCGACTCTGTAATCATCCTATACACTTCAATATAATCAAGCATGACATAGGGATTTACCTCTTCAAGAGGGGCCCAAACCTGGGTAAAAATCATGTCCTTCATCCCTTATTCCCCATTGATCCAAGATCCACAGCTCAGGACCCCCTACCCGAGATCCGTCGGTTTTGACACTAACATCGGGCCTCACATGTTCCTTCCCTTAAGCGGGCGACCCCTCGGGTTCAAGTCGGCTTGGTCGCAGGTCAGATCACCTCCGGCCAGCTCGGTTGGTAGCGGTCTCTAGCAAGGCTTGCCAACCACCAAGTAGACTATGAAGCTGGTTGGCGAACCTGTACAATGTGTCTCACTTTTGTTCCCTTTTCCACACGATATATGTTGTTGGGCTCAAGGCGAGTCTGTCATCCTTGTGCTAGCCCAACCTCTTTCTCATTCCGGTGAATCCGACTAACACTTCGGATTATCTCATAATCCTCTTAGCATGGCCATGCTTATCCAGGTCGAATCACACGAGGGGCCTAGAGTATATCTCATAATCTTGCTCGACCATGTCTTGCAACATGGGTCTGGATAAACACGAAACATGCCTTCATAACTACCTAGTTACGGAGTATTCTTTGGTCAACCCAAAGCAAGTCTGTCACCATCCCGAGTACATGCGCCAGCTCAGGTCTTAGGACATAGAACGTATGTTGTACTAGAGACTCATAGATGACATATCGCCGCATCTCATGGTTGGGTCTATCTGACTCAGGCCTTATCTCAACTCGGATCTGACCAAGTCGAATCTGACCAGATCCTTCCGAGCCAATATTATCCAGTTAGCATCCAATGCTCCATGGCTAGTGAGACTGAGCCATCCACCGTGTCATATGCTAGTCTAGTTAGCTGCGCGTCCACACAGCCCTTTCAACTAGGGACCTTTTAGGATAGTCATCATACAATGCATAGTCCCACAAAAAAGTCACGTACATGCTGATACACATCATTGATAATGTCCAAGGACTATCTTTATTCATAAACACATAGGGAATATCATCATACATGATTTCCTCTAGGGCACATCTCCAACAGTCTCCCACTTGCACTAGAGTCAATCAAACATACATCATATGCCCATAGCTCTAACGTGCCCCTCATGCTTGTGTTGTGGAAGCGTCTTAGTCAGGGGATCTGCAACATATGCATCCGTGTGAATTTTGCATAACTCTGTATCACCACTCTTTATGATCTTTCATATCAGGTGATATTTTCGATCTATGTGTCTGGTCTTGTGGTGATTCCTCGGCTCCTTGGCTTGTGCGATGGCACCAGAATTATCATGATAGGGGTCCAACGGTTTTACCAAGGCTGGTAAAGTACCAAGATCATCCAAAGAGTTCCGGATCCAGACACCTCCCTTTGCAGCTTCACAAGCCGTACTGTATTTGGCTTTTGTGGTAGAGTCGGCCACTATATCTTCCTTGGAACTCGTCCAACTCACTGCTCCTCCATTCATGATGTACACGAATCCAGACTATGATCGACAATCATCTCGGTCAGTTTGGAAACTAGCGTTGGTGTAACCCCTTACGACGAGCTCTTCCTCACCTCCATAAACTAGGAACATCCCTTTAGTCTTTTTCAGGTACTTCAGAATAGTCTTTACCGCCACCCAATGACTCTCACCTGGGTTGGCCTGGTATCTACTTGTTAGGCTTATTACAAAAGCAACATCAGGTCGTGTACATATCATGTCATACATGATGGATCCGATTGCCGAGGCATACGAAATCTGACTCATCCTGCTTCGCTCATGAGATGTCGAAGGACTCTGAGTCTTGCTTATCCTTATACCATGCGAGACATGCAAGAACCCTTTCTTGGCCTCACTAATGTTGAACCGCTTCAACACTTTATCTATGTACGTGCTCTGGCTCAAGCCGAGCAGCCTCCTCGTTCTATCTCTATAGATTTTAATGCCTAAAATATACACTGCCTTGCCGAGGTCCTTCATTGAAAACTTGCCATTCAATGATTCCTTGACCGAGTTCAGCATCGAAACATCATTTCTGAGCAGCAATATGTCATCCACATACAAGATCAAAAACACTATCGAGCTCCCACTCAACTGCTTGTATAAACAAGGGTCCTCTTCGCTTTTGATGAAACCGAGACCAGTGATGACCGCATCAAAATGAATATTCCAGCTCTGAGATGCTTGCCTCAACCCATAAATGGATCTCTTGAGCTTGCACACCTTACTAGCGCTAGTCGAATCGACAAAACTCTCGGGCTGTATCATATACACGTCCTCGGTTATTTCCGTGAAGGAAAGTCGTTTTGACATCCATCTGCCAGATCTCATAATCAAAATATGCAACTATAACTAGTACAATCCTCGCCGACTTCAGCATCGCTACCGGCAAGTAAGTCTCGTCATAGTCAACTCCTTGAAATTATCCATAACCTTTAGCGACAAGCCGAGCTTTGTGGATCTGAACACTTCCATCCACATCGGTTTTCTTCTTAAAGACCCAATTGCAACCAATGGCAATGACGCCAGGCGACAGATCAACCAAGTCCGAGACTTGATGTTCATCAATGGACTTTAACTCGGATCTCATGGCCTCGAGCCATGCCTCAGAATCTGGGCTCACCATCGCTTCCGCATATGTAGCCGGCTAGTTGCTTTCCAGCAACAACACATCGCGCACTCTGCGCAATCTTTCCGACCTCCGTGGTTCTGGTGCTTCTTCCACCTTGGATATCCCATGAATATGCACTTGTCCAACTTTGGTGTAAGCTTGTCTGACATAAGTCGCTTGACAAATGCTTCACAACCCCAAATTTTTAGAGAAGAAAACTTCAGACTCTTCCTAGTGCACATCTCATGTGTTGTCTTGTCTATGGATTTAGATGGTCTCTGTTGAGTGTAAAAGTTGCAAATTCTAGAGCTTATCCCCAGAATGACAAGGATAAATCCGATTCTCTCATCATAGATCAAACCATGTCTAACAAGGTACGATTCCTCTGTTTCGACACACCATTTCTCTGTGGTGTACCCGGAGGTGCGAGCTGACGTACTATACCTCGGCTTTTTAGATGATTATCAAACTCCTGGCTCATGTACTCACCTCCATGATCATATCGTAGAAGCTATATAGTCTTGCCGAGCTGATTCTCAACCTCGTTCTGAAACTCTTTGAACTTTTCAAAAGTTTCTGACTTGTCCCTCATCAAATAGATATATCCATATCTAATCAAGTCGTTGGTAGAAGTCATGAAGTACTGATAGCCACCTCTAGGAGTTGTGCTCATTGGACCACCTGCACTATGTATAAGCTCCAATAGCTCGGGCGCCCTCTTGCAACTCTTTGCGAAAGGAGACTTAGTCATCTTGCCGAGCAATCATGATTCGCATGTCTCGAATGACCCGAAGTCGGACGAAGTTAGGAGTCCATCATCATGGAGCTTCTTCATGCGTTTCAGACTAATGTGTCCATGCCGGCAATGCCAGAAGTATGTCGGATTTATCTCATTAGGCTTATGCCTCTTGACTTCATATTATAGACATATTCCATTTCCAGATTCAAAATAAATAGCCCATCAACAATGGGTGCATAGCCGTGGAACATGCCACTCAAATATATTGAACAACCATTGTCCTTTAAATTGAATTCGTAACCCCGACTCATCAAACATGAGGCAAAAATAATGTTCCAACTAAGTGCAAGAATGTGATGACAATTATTCAATTCTAAAATGAATTTGAAAGGAAGCTAGAGCTGCATCGTGTCGAACTCCAACTCAACAAATCTTGCTTTGTTGCCGACCCTGATGTCAATCCCTCCTTGTGCCACACACCTAGTTCTTACCAGCCCCTGCACCGAGTTGCAAATATGAACTACCGATCGTTATCAAATACCTAAGAGCTACTAGTTATGTCAGCAAGGTAAATGTCTATAACATATGTAAAAAGTGTACATTTGCCTGAACAAGCATTTCCGGCCTTCTTGCCATCGTCTGCAAGCCACTTTCTACTGTTCCTCTTCCAGTGACCGGTCTCCTTGCAATTATAGCAAACGGTACCTGAGTCCGGTCCACACTTCGGCACAGCGACGGAGATTACCTTCTCCGTGCCCTTTGCCTTAGCCTTTTTTTCTTGGACCAACTCTTCTTGAACTTGCCAGAGTTTCGCACCATCAACACTTAATGCATGCCTTTCTTAATATCCTGCTCTGCCACCTTTAGCATCCCATGCAATTCAGTGAGCTTCTTATCCATGTCGTGCATATGATAGTCGAGATGAACGTCTCATAGCTAGGCGGAAGAGAACCCAGAACTATATCTGTAGCCAACTCATCCAAGAGCGGGAAGCCTAACCGATCCAAAGCTTGCACATATCTGATCATCTTGATCACATGCGGGCTCAGTGGATCGCCTTTGTTCAGCTTACCATCCATCAAGGATTGCCAGACGTTGAACCTTTCGGTCCTAGCCTGTACGTGAAACATGCTCTTGAGACTCTCGATGATATCGAAAGCCCCAACATCTTCAAAATGGTGCTGCAAATCGGGCTCCATACAAGCCAGCATGAGCTAGCTAATCTCGTTTGATTCATCATTGAGTTTCTGGTAGGCATTCCTTGTTGTGGCATTAGCAGTATGAGCAGGTTCCTCTAGAAGTGGATCCTCTAGAACATGTTCCCTCTAATCGTGCTTGAGAACAGTTCTCGAATTTCTATACCAGAAGGTGGTAAAGTTTGTTCCATTAAGTTTATCTTTTTTCCAATATTGATTTCAATGCAAAGTTGGGTCGAGCAGGTGGTGCCATTGATCTACAACAGAAAAGTATGCAATCACTAAGCAATGTGTTTATGTAGAGTAATTCAAGCCTTAAACATAAATACCCCCACTGAAGTTGGCATCCCTCTGCAAACTATCAGTGATTCGGGATCCAACTAGCGCATGTGAATAGTGAGATTTAGCATCATTGCTAGCCAACATGCCTATCCGGTAAGCAACTCCTTGCCAATCATATCTCTATACGACTCATGTCGGTCGGTGTTGGAGATGTGCCCTAGAGGAAATCATGTATGATGATATTTCCTATGTGTTTATGAATAAAGATAGTCCTTGGACATTATCAATGATTTGTATCAGCAAGTACGTGACTTTTTTGTGGGACTATGCATTGTATGATGACTGTCCTAAAAGGTCCCTAGTTGAAAGGGTTGTGTGGACGCGCAGCTAACTAGACTAGCATAGCCATGGAGCATTGGATGCTAACCGAATAATATGGGCTCGGAAGGATCTGGTCGGATTCGACATGGTCGGAGCCGAGTCGAGATAAGGTCTGAGTCGGATAGACCCAACTATGAGACGCGGCGATATGTCATCTGTGAGTCCCTAGTACAACATACGTCCTAATACCTAGCTGGCGCATGTACTTGGGATGGTGACAGACTTGCTTTGGGCCAACCAAACACTACTCTGTAACTAGGTAGTTATGAAGGTATGTTTCGGGTTTGTCCAGACCCATGCTGCAAGACATGGTCGAGCAAGATGGGATTTGCCCCTCCGATCAAGAGAGATATACTCTGGGGGCCGTCGTGTGATCCGACCTGGATAAGCATGGCCATGTGATGAGGATTATGAAATAATCTGAAGTGTTGGTCGGATCCACTGGAACGAGAAAGAGATCGGGCTAGCACAAGGATGACAGACTCGCCTTGAGCCCGACAACATATATCGTGTGGCAAAGGGAACAAAAGTGTGACACGCTGTACATTCACCAACCGGCTTCATAGTCTACTGGGTGGTTGACAAGCCTTGCTAGAGGCCGCTACCAGCTGAGCTGGTCGGAGGTGATCCAACCTGCGACCAAGCTGACTTGAACCTAAGGGGTTGCGCGCTTAAGGGAAGGAACCTATGAGGCCCGATCCGACTCCATGAGTCAGATGCGATCCTACTCGGACTCGGATCTAGGCCGAATAGGCTTTGGGCTTTAGGATCCGTGCGAGGCCCAAGTGTTGAGACCACAACGGATGCCTATATGTAGTGGGGGTGCGACACACTCATTTGGTCGATCGCTTCAGCGCTGTCACTAGGGCTTTGCATGTGTTGCAACTAGCCACCTCCACTCGTCGCTGAGTGTGTGATCGGACCTAGCAGTCCGTCGCACGGTGTTCCTCCTTCCCGCGCGGATACCATTAGAGGCGGTACATTTGTGCCGCTCTGGCGAACCTGTACGTGGGATCCAACGGCCGGCTATTCGAGGAAGATCGGATGAGGAGGAGACGATCCACGCAGACGCATTGCCCCAACTCTTCTTCCGCTGCATGGCACTGCGCGTCTAGTGGTAACGATTTGTGATCCATCTCCCGTAGCATGATCTGGGTTGTTCTATGCGTAGGAAAATATTATTTTGCAGTCGATGCACCCTACCGTAGAACCCAACATAATATACCACGGAACCCTTATGGTGCGTCGGGAGAAGGGTTGGGACACCCGCCAGCCACCTTTATGCAAAACAAGTTGCATGTCAGTCCGTGGAGCCGATCCCATGTGCGTGGACATGTAAGGTTGGTCCGAGCCGCTTCATCCCACAATGCCGCCGAATCAAAATAAGACATTGGTGGGAAGCAATATGAACATCACCACCCACAACTCCTTTGTGTTCTACTCGTGCATGTCATCTATGCATAGACCTGGCTCTGATACCACTGTTGGGGAACGTTGCACGGAAAACAAAAAATTTCTACGCACACGCAAGACCTATCCATGGAGATGTATAGCTATGAGAGGGGGAGAGATTATACATACCCTTGTAGATCTCTAAGCGGAAGCATTTATTAACGTGGTTGATGTAGTCGTATACCTTCACGATCCGTCCCGATCAAGGACCGAAAGCACGGCACCTCCGTGTTCATCACACGTTTGAAGGAAATATGCCCTAGAGGCGGTAATAAAGTTGTTATTTATATTTCCTTATATCATGATAAACGTTTATTATTCATGCTAGAATTGTATTCACCGGAAACTTAGTACATGTGTGAATACATAGACAAAACTGAGTATCCCTAGTATTCCTATACTTGACTAGCTCGTTAATCAAAGATGGTTAAGTTTCCTGACCATAGACATGTGTTGTCATTTGATGAACGGGATCACATCATTAGAGAATGATGTGATGGACAAGGCCCATCCGTTGGCTTAGCATAATGATCGTTTAGTTTTACTGTTATTGCTTTCATCATGACTTATACATGTTCCTCTGACTATGAGATTATGCAACTCCCGAATACCGGAGGAACACCTTGTGTGCTATCAAATGTCACAACGTAACTGGGTGATTACAAAGATGCTCTATAGGTGTCTCCGATGGTGTTTGTTGAGTTGGCATAGATCGAGATTAGGGTTTGTCACTCCGTGTATGGAGAGGTATCTCTGGGCCCTCTCAGTAATGCACATCACTATGAGCCTTGCAAGCAATGTGACTATTGAGTTAGTTACGGGATGATGCATTACAGAATGAGTAAAGAGACTTGCCAGTAACAAGATTGAACTAGGTATGAGGATACCGATGATCGAATCTCGGGCAAGTAACATACCGATGACAAAGGGAATGACGTATGTTGTTATGCAGTTTGACCGATAAAGATCTTCTTAGAATATGTAGGAGCCAATATGAGCATCCAGGTTCCGCTATTGGTTATTGACCGGAGATGTGTCTCGGTCATGTCTACATAGTTCTCGAACCCGTAGGGTCCGCATGCTTAACGTTCAATGGCGATTTGTATTATGAGTTATGTAATTTGATGACTGAAGATTGTTCGGAGTCCCGGATGAGATCATGGACATGACGAGGAGTCTCGAAATGGTCAAGAGGTAAAGATTGATATATTGGAAGGCTATATTCGGACACCGGAATGGTTCCAGGGTGATTCGGGTATTTTTAGAGTACCGGGAGGTTAGCGGAACCCCCCTGGGGAAGTAGTGGGCCTTCATGGGCCTTAGTGGAAAGGAGAGGAGGGCTGCAAGGGTGGCCGCCACCCCCCCCATGCCAAGTCCGAATTGGACTAGGGAGGGGGCGGCACCCCCCTCTTTCCTTCTCCCTCTCCTCCTCCTTCCCTCTCTCCCCCTCTGGGAAAAGGAAGGGGAGTCCAACTAGGATTAGGAATCCTAGTTGGACTCCCCCTATGGCGCGCCCCTCCTGGCCGCCGGCCTCCTCCTCTCCCTGCTTTATATACGTGGCCAGGGAGCACCCCGAAGCACAACAGACAATCTCTTAGCCGTGTGTAGTGCCCACCTCCATAGTTTAACACCTCGTTCATATCGTCGTAGTGCTTAGGCGAAGCCCTACGCCGGTAACTTCATCATCACCGTTGCCACGCCGTCGTGCTGACGAAACTCTCCCTCGTCCTCAACTGGATCAAGAGCTCAAGGGACGTCATCGTGTTGAACGTGTGCTGAACACCGAGGTTTCGTACGTTTGGTACTTGGATCGGTTGGATCGTGAAGACGTTCGACTGCATCAACCACGTTACTAAACGCTTCCGCTTTCGGTCTATGAGGGTACATGGACACACTCTCCCGTCTCATTGCCATGTATCTCCTAGATAGATCTTGCGTGATTGTAGGAATTTTTTTGAAATACTGCGTTCCCCAACAACGTTCACCTCGATGACGTCCTCGCCTTCTCGATCCAGCAAGAGAGGCGAAGTAGTAGATGAGTTCCGGCAGCACGATAGTGTGGTGGCGGTGGTGGTGAAACTATTCCGCAGGGCTTCGCCAAGCACAACCGACATGGACGGAGGAGCAACTAGAGGGAGAGGGGGCGCCGCACACGGCTTGGAATCATGGTGTGTGTTGCGCCCTCCCCTCCTCTCATAGATATACGTGGAGGGGGAGGGGAGGCAGCCCTAGGCACGCCCCCAAGGGGATGGCGGCAGCCCTAGGCGCCCCCCTTCCTTTTCTTGCGCATGGAGGAGAAGGCAGGAGGGGCCAGCCCTCCTCCATCCTCCTTTGGCACGTGGAGAGAAAGGCAGGAGGGGCTGGCCCTCCTCCTTTCCTTCCCTAAGGGCCGGCGGCCTAGCGGTGGGCCGCACCAGCCCCTTATGGGCTGGTGTGCTTCCCTCATTGGCCCAATAACTCTCTGTTGCCTCTCGGAACCCCTTGCGGTGATCCGATAAATATCCGGTGCATTATGAAACTCTTCCACAGACCAAATACCATCATCATATATATCAATCTTTACCTCCTGACCATTCCAGAGCTCCTCGTAATGTTTGTGATCTCATCCGGGACTCCGAACAACATTCAGTCACCAACATACATAACTCATATAGTAATATATCATCAACGAACGTTAACCGTGCAGACCCTATGGGTTCGAGAATGATGTAGACATGACCGAGGCGCTTCTCCGGTCAATAACCAATAGTGGGACCTGGATGCCCATATTGGTTCCTACATATTATAAGAATATCTTTATCGATCGAACCTTTATGACAACATACGTAGTTCCCTTTGTCCGTCGGTATGTTACTTTCCCGAGATTCGATCGTCGGTATCTCCATACCTAGTTAAATTTTGTTACTGGCAAGTCTCTTTACTCGTTCCGTAATACATCATATTGTAACTAACTCCTTAGTCACTTTGCTTGCAAGCTTCTTGTGATGCTGTCTTACCGAGAGGGCCCAGAGATACCTCTCAGTCATACGGAATGACAAATCCCAGTCTCGATCCATGCCAACTCAACAGACACCTTCGGAGATACCTATAGAGCACCTTTATGATCACCCAATTACGAAGTGATGTTTGATAGCACACAAGTTATTCCTCCGGTATCCGGAAGTTGCATGATCTCATGGTCGAAGGAATAAGTATTTGACATTGATAAAGCAGTACTGACGGACGATGGGAAGGGTCCGGCACAGTTCGATGTCCGACCGGACGTACTGACGGGCCTATTGGAGCGAGCTGCGCTTTCGGAGGAGCACCGCTCATTAATGAGCGCGGTGCTCAGGAAGATTTCCTCTGCTACAAGCGGTTTGAATGAAGCATTTACAAGTCTGCTCAAAGGCTTTGAGGTATGTAGTGAAGAATACACTGCTTTTGGTCATGAGGCATGCATTAGGTGTGCTCCATATAGATAGTAGCCTCGAGACTGGGTTTGCCCGCCCTAGGGGGCAAACGGGGGATCATAAATCAATGATTGTGCTATAAATATGTGCAATACCTGTGAGTCCGGCCGCCGACCAGACCGTGGAAGTTTCCGAACTGACCAGGCAGATTTGATCGATTGATGCCGATATCACGCTGGTGAACGAGCGGATGGACAAGTCACAAGGTATGTGCTCTACCTTCCTTTGTATAGGAAACTATGGAGGCGACATTTATATAATATGTTCGGACTGCAGATGGTGCTGCTGCCGTGGAGGCCCTGAGGGAAGAAATTTTCCAAGCCAAGGAACAAGCTCGGGTTAGCAATGCGGCTGCCCTAAAGGCGACCGAGGAACTGAGAGCCGAACAGGCTGCTCATCGCCGAAGCGAGGAAAAGATGGCCGAAATGGCTATTGAGTTAAAAAAAATGCCGCTGACCGGTATGAGCTCCTTAAAAAGGAGCATGAGGATAGCTTGGCCGAGCTGGACAAGGCACGCAATGCCACCAAGGAAATACGGACCGAGCTCAGGGGTGCACCGGAGGAGCTTCAACAGGCCGGTAAAATCGTGGCTGGAGGTTCCTACTTGCTGCGGACGAAGTTTTTCGATCCGAAATCGCTCCTGGATGGGCCTTTGGAGTCCTAGGACCAGCGTATGCGGATTTGGCGAAGAGTACGGCTGACGCTGCCAAGTTCCTCGAGGCTCCGGGTGATAAGGAGGTGGAGAAGCTTTTCTGGTCGCAATTCAATGCTCCCACTCGCCCGCTGTCGTTAAATGACAAGATGGCTGCTGTAGCGGAGCTCCACAGGCTGTCCGGCCTTGCAATGCGATGTGTGATAGACCATCTTTGGCCGGAAGGGCCTAAGCCGGACAATTACTTTGGCTTGGTGCAACAGTTCCTTGGGGTCGTGCCTCGGATCGACGCCATGAGGAGGTCAGCGTGCGTAGAGGGTGCGCGGATGGCTCTTGCCCGCGTTAAAGCCTATTGGACGGATATGGAGGCCAATATTATAGCGACTGAAGATCCGGCGGGGGGATAGTATCCGGCCGAGCACTACTTGGCGCAGGTCACAGAAGGTGCCCGCCTAATAGAGGCGCAATGCTCGAAGAATGTCTTATTCGAGTGATGAATCGAATCATTGTAAAAAACAATGTTAGTTTGATTAGAAGGCTATATTTATACTTTTTGCCCGAAAGTTTTATTGTGTCCCTTGTGTGGCCGTTTACATATATATATATATATATATATATATATCTATATATGTATGTTTAATCCGCGAGATAGCAGTCGTGGGCGTCAGCACCCAAGCAGGCACTGCGGGGGTGTGCGCAAATATATGCTGAGTCAGACTTGATCCAACGTCTTGGTCCATGAAGGAGGTGATCGCACGTCGAACTAGGCAACCGGACTATATAGATGTAACACTTTCGCTTAGCCATGAGAGTCTAATGTTGGGGCTACTATGTAGCCCCTGGTACCTTCGCGTGCATCCGAATACGGGCGCTTGTGTACATGACCGGGAAACGGTCCTTCGTTAATGCGGAGGGATCCTAAAGATTCCGATAAGTCTTCGAGTGGTTGAGCAGGTCTCTCATTTGTATCATGACGATCAGTTTTCGGCTTTCATCGAGGTGCTCGTCCGAATAACCAGGGCACAATCGCAGTAGTTCTCCTTTGGCCACCTTAGCCGATAGTAACGGAACGTAAGGCGGCAAACCCAGGAGCCGGGCAAACCCAACATTTGACCAAAGACATGATTCGGAGCTGCTGCATATAAGGCCAAACTCGTGACACCGAACACTCCCGAGGGTATTCGGACTTTATAATAGTCGATGGGCTCAAGAATGCCCATTCGTTGTAAACCCTGTTTTTTCAGGTACGTGCGTTAATCTGTCGTGGCGAGATGCCAAAAACGGCAGTATCCTCTATGGGTATGGGACCCATGGGATGATTAAACAACAAGAGGCAATAAAAATGTTTACATAGGGGCTTAATCTAAAAAGAAACCTGTTGAACGGGGCCCTGCTGCACGTCTGCGCCTTTGTCTCCGTTGTGCCGTATCCTCGAAGGGTATCGCGCGAGCGTTGTCTGTGGGTAAAAGGAAAACTCGTAGAAGAGTACAACGTAAGTATGCGATGGATAATAAAAGTGTAACATGTTGGCCTGCCCATAAGGTCGAGCCAACTGTGGGACTATGTTAAGTATTTATAGCCCATGGTGTCCACTATGGGACTACATGTACGGTGCCCTGGTTCAATTTTATCCGGGCAACCGCACTCGTCTAGCCGAGTCTGTGGTCTTTAAGGACCAGTCATGTTTTCTGATGTTGGAGGCCGCTTATAGTCCGGCTGCGAGGGCCGTCGCGTGTTCCTCTGCGCGTGACGAGCGCTCTGTTAGTCCGCTAACGGTGATGACACCACGTGGAGCGGGCATATTAAGTGTAAGGTAGCCATAGTGCGGCAATGCGTTGAAGCGGGCGAATGCCATTCTCCCGAGCACTGCGTGATAGTCGCTTTGGAAGGGCGTGATGATGAAGAGTAGTTCTTCGCTTGTGGAGTTGCCTGGAGAGCCGAATGTTACCTCCAGTGTGACGGAGCCTATGCTATTTGCTTCAACGCCTGGTATCACCCCTTCAAAGGTGGTGTTGCTTTGGTTAATTCTGGATGGGTCTATCCCCATCCCGCGACAAAGGTCCTCATATATTAGATTGAGACTGCTGCCGCCGTCCATAAGGACGCGGGTGAGACGGTATCCGTCGATTATCGGGTCAAGCACCAAGGCCTTTGATCCTCCATGCCGAATACTAGTTCGGTCATCCAAGTTATTGAAAGTGATCGGATAAGGCGTCCAGTGGTTAGGCGTGAGTACGCTGGGCTCTATATCGAGCGCGTCTCTATGCGCACGTTCGTGCCTCCTCATGGATGTGTGAGTCGCGTGGATCATGTTCACTATTTTAACCTCTGGCGGGAATTTTTTCTGTCCTTCGTTGTTCGGCCGAGGTTCATCCTCGTCTTCACTTGGTGTTTCCCTTTCCTTGTGTTCGACATTTAATTTGCCGGGCCAGCTTGAAGACCCAAAGACTCTCTCAGGCGTGTGGTTTGCGGTGCTTGTCGTGGGTGCCATGAATTTGGCATAGTCTGTCTAGGACTCTATTCAGACGGACGGTCCCTCTTTGCTGCCTTTAGATGGCTTGTTTTGCTGATTAGGTCGAGAGCCCCCGAATCCGCATTAACTGTCATGTTATCCGGCTTTCTTCCTTGTTTTGGCGTTTGTTTTATGACGTTGTGGCTTCCGTTGCCATCCCTTATTTCGGATGTCTTTGGGGTCACTGGTGCCTTTACTGCCAGCTGGCCTATCTTCTCCCGCGCAAAAGCGGGTCATAAGGCTTGTTAGGGCTGCCATTGTCCTTGGCTTTTCTTGGCCGAGGTGTCTGGCGAGCCACTCGTCACGGATACCGTGTTTGAATGTTGCTAAGGCTTCGGCATCCGGACAGTCAACAATTTGATTCTTCTTGGTGAGGAATCTGTTCCAAAACTTGCGGGCAGATTCTCCGGGCTGTTGGACTATGTGGCTTAAGTCGTCAGCATCCGGAGGCCGGACATAGGTCCCTTGAAAGTTGGCCCTGAAAGCGTCCTTGAGTTCCTCCCAGCTCCCAATTGAATTTTTGGGGAGGCCTTTCAACCAAAGGACGAGCTGGTCCCTTCAAATTTTGAGGGGAGGTATTTGATGGCGTGAAGGTCATTCCCATGAGCCATATGTATGTGTAGGATAAAGTCTTCGATCCAGATCCCTGGGTCTGTCGTTCCGTTGTATGCCTCTATGTTCACAGGTTTAAAGCCCTATGGGAATTCGTGGTCCAGTACTTCATCGATAAAGCACAGGGGGTGAGCAGCCCCTCTGTATCTGGACGTGTTGTGGCATGTCGTCGGCTGTTGTTGTGTCCGGTCTTTATTCCGGACTGGTATTCGATTGGCGTAATCGTTTTGGCGACCATAGTCCCTCGCCGAGGTGCGTCCTCTGGATCCATAAATGGACCTAGCCGCGCCATCTTTCTTATTCAGGTGTTCATGTGGACCGGTAGTCATTGTGTTATGTTATGAAGTGGTACTGACTTCGTCAATTCAGCAAAGAGCTTGCGTTTTGGATAGCTCTTTGTATGGCGATCATCACCGTATCTTTCTTCAAAGGTTCAGCACTTTATTCCATCTACGGTTGAGCTGCTTTCAGGCGGCCTTGAGCCGTTGCTTCTGCTTCTTTAGACTTCTTGCGGTGGCCATAAGCTTTCTGTGGAGGTTATCTCGTTCCGCGTGCTTTTCTAGGGTTGCATCGTTATCCGGACCATTTTCCTGTGCTGGTTCGTTTTGATGACCTCGTCCATCGGGATCATTGTCCTCGGGCGTCTGCTCAAGCGTGTTCGTGGTGACCGTTCGCCCCGCTCCATCGCTGGGTCCGTATGGTCGTTGTTGCCTTCGGAGTTGATTGTATTATCGATCCTTCCGCGCTCTTGTCACTATTTTTACCGTTGCTGGACTTAGAACGGCGTCTACCGCCGCTTTGGCTTTTGTCTGGGGGTTTTATCGTCCGGATTGTCGCCTTTGTCCTCTTTGGGCGTATCCACCATGTATACGTCATGTGACGAGGGGGAAGTCCGGCGCCCCATAGATTCCGCATCTTCTCTTGCATCGTCGTCCATACCATCTATGTCTTCGGAGTCGAAGTCAGGCACGTCGGTTAAGTCATCGACCGTGGCTATGAAGTGGGTGGTGGGTGGGCAACGAATTTCTTCGTCGCCTGCTTCCCACTCGAACCGGACGTAGTTTGGCCCAGAAATTTCTATCAAAGAGAGAGTTTTCAACGAGTTCAGCATGTCGCCAAAGGGCGAGTGCCAAAAAATGTTCGCGGCGGTGAATTCCGTTACTGGAGCCCAACCTGGCTCAACCGGTTCGGGAGTGCGCGGACCGGACTCAACATCCGGATATGAATCCGGGGGTCCGGAGTCATAGGCCACCACAGAGGTAAGGCCCGTGTTTGGCTCCAACGCCGATGAGTGCGCGACCATGGGCGGGTCCAGCCCTTCCGTCCTCAAAGCGACGCAGCCTGCTCCAGGTTTAGGTCCGAGGCTAATGCGGGTGTGATACCCCGAGCTTTGTCCGACAGCTGGTCTAAGCCGTGCTCGTCGTGACTGTCCGGCATCGTGTTATTGGCGATGGTTGAAGGAGTCATCGAGCCCAGTAGCGACGACACAGAGGAACTCCCAATGAAAGCACCAATGTCGGTGTCGAAACCGGCGGATCTCGAGTAGGGGGTCCCGATGCAAGCGCCAAGGCTGATGGTAACAGGAAGCAAGGGATGCAGATGTTTACCTGTGTTCGGGCCCTCTCGATGGAGGTAAAACCCTACTTCTCGCTTGATTAATATTGATGATATGGGTAGTACAAGAGTAGATCTACCACGATCGTAGAGGCTAAACCCTAAGAGCTAGCCTATGATGGTATGGTTGTAATTGTGATCGGCCTTCTAGGACCAACCTCTCCGGTTTATATAGACACCGGAGAGGGCTAGGGGTTTACATGGAGTCGGTTACAAGGAAGGAAATATGATATCCGGATCGCCAAGCTTGCCTTCCACGCCAAGGAAAGTCCCATCCGGACACGGGCCGAAGTCTTGAGTCTTGTATCTTCACGCTTCAATAGTCCGGACGTTGTACACAGTCCGGCTGTCCGGATACCCCCCAATCCAGGACTCCCTCAGAGGGGGCGCCGCACACGGCTTGGAATCGTGGTGTGTGTTGCCCCTCCCCTCCTCTCATATATATAGGTGGAGGGGGAGGGGAGGCAGCCCTAGGCGCGCCCCCAAAGGGCTGGCGGCAGCCCTAGGGCGCCTGCCCTAGGCGCCCCCCTTCCTTCTCTTGCGAGTGGAGGAGAAGGCAGGAGGGGCCAGCCCTCCTGCTTCCTTCTTTGGCACGTGGAGAGAAAGGCAGGAGGGGCTGGCCCCCTCCTTTCGTTCCCTAAGGACCGACGGCCTAGAGGTAGGGCGCACCAGCCCCTTGTGGGCTGGTGTGCTTCCCTCGTTGGCCCAATAAGCCCAATAACTCCACATGGCCTCCCGGAACCCCTTCCGGTGATCCGATAAATATCCGGTGCATTCCGAAACTCTTTCGGAGACCAAATACCATCATACTATATATCAATCTTTACCTCCGGACCAATCCGGAGCTCCTCGTCATGTCCGTGATCTCATCCCGGACTCCGAACAACATTTTTTTTGCATGGTAATACGTGTCTCATTCATATCATAAAGAACAAAGTACAAATCACGTGAAGACCGACATGACAAAACTGAAAAGATAGCAGAATATCTCTAAGCTTGACACCAACGCTCGTTAACTGCCTCCGGCACCACCACAACAGCCACCGAAGAAAAGAATGTCGAATCACCACCTCACCCGAGCTCGACGCGGCTCCATCGCTGATAAGCAGCTTTGTGGACCTCCAAGGTGGCTCACCAAAAATGTAGCCCTTACCGTTGAACGAAACAGACCAGCGCAACACCCCGGACACGCCATCGAAGTCCAGATCTAGCACCCCACCACGACTAAGACGCCGAAGGAGGAAACCATATCTGCCATCCACGAACCACGAGCCCAGTAGATATTCCGTCTTCCAGATGTCGTCGATGCAGACCACAATCTGCATCCGCTCCTGGACTACCTCCCAAGCTCCACGTCGACGTTGGAGCAAACGTCGTCGCAACGGCGGAGCCCGAGGACACAGGTCCACCACGAGGATGCCGTCGCTGCCACACCATCCTTGCTTGAAAAGACTGGTTTTTAAATCCATCCCTAACCATAAGACCGATGGCCTCATCAGGGAAGGATCCGAAAATTCATTATTCAACGTCGTCATCGTCGCCATCGAAACAAAGACGATGAACAACCTAAAACCTAAACTATGAGGAAGTAAAATCGATCCACACGCGTAGATCCGGCGGCCCCCCTCACCACTGACGACCGAGGTCGTCGGCGGAGGGAAGCCGCCGGAGAACGGCGTTGGAAGATCGGCCCTGGCGGCGGCTAGGGTTGCAGCCGCCAAGGACGAGAGGAAAACTGGCGACGCGGGTCTCCGAACAACATTTGATCACCAACATACATAACTTATATAGTATTATATTGTCAACGAACGTTAAGCGTGCAGACCTTGCGGGTTCGAGAATGATGTAGACATACCGAGATGCTTCTCCGGTCAATAACCAATAGTGGTACCTGGATGCCCATATTGGTTCCTACTATTCTATGAAGATCTTTATCGATCGAACCTTTATGACAACATACGTAGTTCCCTTTGTCCGTCGGTATGTTACTTGCCCGAGATTTGATCATCGGTATCTTCATACCTAGTTCAATCTCATTATCGGCAAGTCTCTTTACTCATTGCGTAATACATCATCTTGTAACTAACTCCTTAGTCACTTTGCTTGCAAGCTTCTTGTGACGCTGTATTACCGAGAGAGCCCAGAGATACCTCTCCATCATACGGAATGACAAATCCCAATCTCGATCCATGCCAACTCAACAGACACCTTCTGAGATACTTGTAGAGCACCTTTATGATCACCCAGTTACGAAGTGACGTTTGATAGAACACAAGGTATTCCTCCGTATCCGGGAGTTGCATGATCTCATGGTCGAAGTAATAAGTATTTGACATTAAGAAAGCAGTAGCAATAAGCTGAACGATCATATGCTGAGCTAATGGATGGGTCTTGTCCATCACATCATCCTCCTAATGATGTGATCCCGTTATCAAGTGACAACTCATGTCCATGGTGAGGAAACCTTAACCATCTATTGATCAATGAGCTAGTTTAATAGAGGCTTACTAGGGACTTGGTATTTGCTTATGTATTCACAGTGTATTTAAGTTTTCGATCAATACAATTATAGCATGAATAATAAACCTTTATCATGATTAAGGAAATATAATAATAACCACTTTATTATTGCCTCTAGGGCATATTCCCAACAAATACATGAACTCCTCATACTACGATAATCACCAAAAATAATCACAATTATTGTCGGATCATAACACGTAATAGGTGCATACAACTTGCAAGATAGAATCAAGAACTCAAACATATTCATGAAAA
This sequence comes from Aegilops bicornis, assembly GCA_021605145.1. NCBI lineage: Eukaryota > Viridiplantae > Streptophyta > Magnoliopsida > Poales > Poaceae > Aegilops > Aegilops bicornis. The sequence continues at coordinate 355,869,069 of CM038675.1, read as the reverse complement.
CATAAAGGGTTCAGATCTGAAATCATGGCACTCGGGCCCTAGGGACAAGCATTAAGCATAGCAAAGTCATAACAACATCAATCTCAAAACATAGTGGATACTAGGGATCAAGCCCTAACAACTTGACTCGATTACATGACAAATCTCATCCAACTCTCCAGTGGCGAGCATCATGGAATAGTCGATGAAGGATGGTTGATGATGACGATGGTGTCGAATCCCCCTCTCTGGAGCCTTGAACGGACTCCAGATCAACCGCCCGATGAAGAACATGAGGTGCCGGCGGCTCCATATCGTAAAATACGATGATTCGTTCTCTCCGATCCCCCCCCCCCCCCGCGAATAGGTATTTATGGAGTTGGAATTAGGACAGATGGAGGCCTACCCACAAGCTCACATGGCGTGTCCTAGGGGGTGGGCGCCCCCTGAGCTTGTGGCTCCTGGGTGGCCCCCCTCCGGCAGTTCTCTTTGCCAATATATTTTTATATATTCTGGAAGTATTCTTCCAAATTTACATCTCATTCCGAGAACATTTATTTCTACACAAAAATAACACCATGGCAATTCTGCTGAAAACAAAGTCAGTCTGGGTTAGTTGAATTCAAATCATGCAAATAAGATTCCAAAACAAGAGCAAAAGTGTTTGAAAAAGTAGATATGTTTGGGATGTATCAGTCTCCATCTTCGGTCATGTGATCGGTACATCCACTATCAAGAATCCATTCTTTTCCTCCAGCCATGTAATCTCGAAGATTTGCCATGAGGCTAAGATTTCTCATAATCTTCTCATATTCAATGTCAAATTCTTTGTCTTTATCGTTGTAGCCATGCTCAACATTGTCGTTGTCAATATGTATGTGACCATCACCTAAGGCAATGGATTCATTAGTTTCATGATCATGACAATGTGCAAGTTTTTGAAGTCTAATGCTTCCATTATGATGTTGCTAATGGTTTCAACGTCACCTTTAACATGCATAAGATCACGAAGCTCAAATATACATTCATCAAACTTAGGATCACTAGTCTTCAACTTATGAAAGGCAATAGATTTATGAAGAATCCCATCAAGGTTCTTTAAATAGTAATCAAGGAAACACATTTCTATGTCCTTCCACAAAGTTTATGCACATTCAAAGTTTTGCATCCGAACAAGCACATTTGTAGGTAATCCTCTAATGATAAGATTGGCGGTTCTAAGATTACGAAGCATGCCAATTTCCTCTTCATGAGTGGGGTGCAAGGGATCAATAGGAGACACGTAAGGACAATGAACATACTTGCTCAAGTTAAATTCATTAAAGATAGCAAGCATTTCATTTTCCCAAGAGTTATAGTACTCTCTATCAAGTATGAGCACTCTACATCTAAGCCTCCCCAAATTAGACACATCAATCTTCTTCCAATGGTGATTAAACCGAAGCAACGGAGACCAAAGCTCTGATACCAATTGTAGGGTCGAAGAAGATAGGTCTAGAGGGGGGTGAATAGACTCTTAACCAACCAAAGGTGCAGTTTTTAAATTTCTTGATATCTAGGCTGATTTTGGCACTAGTTAAGATATCACCAAGACTTCCCACACATGCATATCTAGAAATAAAGTAGCGGAAATAATAAAACATGCATTTGTGCGGGAAGTCAAGGGGTAGAGATGGAAGACCAAACACAATGAAGACACGGTGATTTTTGGTGTGGTTCCAATAGGTGGTGTTATCGTACGTCCATGTTGATGGAGACTTCAACCCACGGAGGGTAACGATCGCACGAGTCCACGGAGAGCTCCACCCTCGAAGGGTCGACGAGAAGCAAACTTGTCTATTCCATCATGGCTTACGTCCACGAGGGACTAGCCTCACTCATGGTAGATCTTCACGAAGTAGGCGATCTCCTTGCCATTACAAACTCCTTGGTTCAACTCCACTAGATCTTGGAGGCTCCCAAGTGACACCTGCCCAACTTAGGAGACACCACTCTCCAAAAGGTAATAGATGTGTAGTTGATGATGAACTCCTTGCTCTTGTGCTTCAAATGATAGTCTCCTCAACACTCAATCACTCTCTCACAGGCTTGGGTAGGAGAGGTCTTGGAGTGTAAAGCAACTTGGGAGGCTAGAAATCAAGATTCAAATGGTTGGATTGCAATCTCTTGATCTCAATACATGAGTATGTGGTTCTCTCTCCAAAAATGAATGGTGAAAGTGTAGATTCGTTCTGATTGCTCTCTTAGAGAGTAGGTGGAGGTGGAGGGGTATTTATAGCCTTCTCCCAAAATCCAACCGTTTCACACTTTCGACTCAACTCGCTGACACTAGAGCAAAATCTCGATGAGACCGACCTGCACAAAAGATATGAGCGTTGGGCTTTTCGGTGGGACCGAAGTGGAAATCTCGGACAGACCGATATGCGATAACCTAGGCCGAACTTCGTTCCAGTAGTTCCGATCATTTTAACTCGATAATTCTGAAATGAACAAATTGGCTCACAAAAATTTGGTCGTTGCAACTCGGTGAAACCGATCGCAGTCTCGGTGAGACCGAAATTCTAGGGTTTGGCTTTGGCAGTGTATAGGATAAGCTCGGTGGGTCCGGGATAGATGTTTTCGGTGGGACCGAGATGGAACTTTAGGGTTTGGACATATGAGATTTGGAGAAGGTCTTTGAGGATTTTTGGAGCAATATCACTAAGCATTTGATCAATTGAGTCATGATCAAAACCTCATCCCATTTTAATAGTATTTGCTTTCCTATAGACTCAGTGTGATCTTGGATCATTTAACAAAAAATAAAGAGTCTTGAAGCTTTGCCAATTCCATGTCCTTAGTATTTTGAAGGGGTACACATCCTCATGTCCTTCCATGCCACTATTGAACTTATCTGAAATATACTAGATAAAGATGTTAGTCCAACAATATGTATGTTGACATGAATTACCAAAACCACCAAGGGAGCAAATGTGCTTTCATAATCCCCAGCCGACCGAGACGCTAACAATAAGTGATATCCTCAACATTGGTTGCGAACGGCAGCGACGTGCAACGACCAAGGTGAAGGTGAGAAAAATGAGGGGAGAAAGGAGGGGATCAAGGATGCTGGGGCCACCAGGGTTCCTAAAAATCATGGGGTTATGTTGATGGCCGGGGTAGTGGCTAACAACAACGGTGGGGAAGGTTCAGGAAAGGGCGGCACAACGAGGTGGTGTGTGGTAGAGTCTGTTGGATGCGGGTGGTTGAGGCATGTGGTTGGTTGAAGACAAGCGTGAGAAAGAAAGAGATGAGGAGGTCGAAAACAAACAATGTTGATATGTCTTCAGGATTTTTATAACAAATAATAATGACATGTACTTTCTTCGTTCTTTTTGTTTGTCCACACATATATCATTGAATCTACCTCCATGGTTGACAAAAATTACCCACTACACTATGCATAAGTGAAACAAACGTTTAGCTCAGAAAAGAAACGAGTACTGCAAAGGAGAAGATGCCTGGGCCCATGGCGGGATGACTAAGCAAACAAGCTTTAGTTAATGAACAAAGAAGAAAGGAGGGATGACTAAGCAAACCGTTCTTTTATTCGTGGACCTTGAAACACTAGCTCATATGTTGTTTCCTTCTATTCGGCTTGCTCAACATGCCCATCAATGAGCTTCAAGCTTCGCCAGTTGACCCAATAAATTTGATAAAAGGTAGTATTCCGTTTCGTTGTCCATGCTGCACGCTACCAAATTGAACTTTTAAGAGAGGAAGTGCATTGTAATTAATTCCGTTACTAGAGAAAAGCAAACACATTGATCAGTTTTTACCGATATGCTTTTTTTCTAGACCTTGACGTGCACCTCTATGTCATAGGCGGGCGAACCTTCCAGATGCTGTAGTGCCGCATTATGGCCATGAACAGGTGAGCCGTCTGGATGTTGTCGTGCTGCATTTATGAATATTTGGATGAACACATTATTTTTCTCACCCGTTAGGCTGTTAGAATAACTCACATATGTGCTAAAGTTGTTAAAAGAAATAACGACACAGCATATAGTACATGCTACTATTATGTTATACTCCCTCATTCTCAAAATATAAGATGCATTTGACTTTGTACGGTCTTTGATATATGACTTTGAGCATTAATAATACAAAAGTGCACGGATTGAACATCTTGAAATTGTTGATTCCCAACAAAAATAACATCTGTAACTTGCATCGTCGCATTTGTCATGCAAAACAATTTTATTTCATATGTCCATATACTAGTTTTGTAGACATACAATAAGTAAAAATCATAGTCAAAGTTGTACGGTAAAGACAAGAAAAAGTGAAGCGCATTTTATATTCATTTTTTGATGATGAGAAGGAGCTACTTATTATATTAATTTTTGTTGAGAAGGAGGGACTAGGTACTAGTAATTCAACGGCATCCGTGGAATCGGTACAAGTGTTCTATGCAGTGGACCCAATAGATTTGATAAAAGGTAGTATTCCGTTTTCGTTACCCATGCCGCACGCTATCAAATTGAACTTTAAGATAGAAAGCGTACTGTAATTAATTTCGTTACTAGAGAAAAGCAAACACATTGAGCAGTTTTTACCGATATGTTTTTTTCCTAAACCTTGACGTGCACCTCTATGCCACATGCGGGCGCACCTTTTGGATGTTGTAGTGCCGCATTATAGGCGTGAACGGGTGAGCCGTTCGGATGTTGTAGTGCCGCATTAATGAACATTTGGATGAACACATTAATTTTCTTACCTGTTTGGCTGTTACAACACACTCACGTATGAGTTGTTAAAAGAAATAACGACACAACATATAGTACACACAACTATTATTATGTTATACTTTCTCCTTCCCAAAATATAAGATAAGTTTGACTTTACACGGTCTTCAATGCATGACTTTGATCATTAATACTCCCTTCTTCCCATAATTTAAGAACTTTTTCAAACTGTCTTAGCTTTAAAAATGGTTTTATATTATGGAACGGAGGGGTAGTATAAAGTGCACGGATTGAACATCTCTCTGTTGATTCTCAACTAAAAAAACATTTGTAAATTGCATCTTCACATTTGTCATGCAAAATAATTTCATTTCATATGTCTAAGTACTAGTTTTGTAGACATACAATAAGTAAAAATCATAATCAAAGTTGTACGGTAAAGACCAGAAAAAGTGAAGCGCACTTTATATTCATATTTTGATGATGAGAAGGAGGTACTTTATTATATTAGTTTTTGATGAGAAGGAGGGAGTACTTATTAGTAATTCAACGGCATCCGTGAAATCGGTACTGAGTGTAGTAGTAGTATGCAGCACTGAACCCCGAAGGACCACGGAACTGTATAAATCGTGCATCGCAAGCCTCTCATCACCGTCCCAGACTGTGACCGAGCCGGACACGTTTCCGCCCCCGCGAGCCGCACGTGGCCGCGGATCCCGACACCGCCCACCGCCGTATAGGGCCCGCCCAGCCCAGGGCAGGGCAGATCTCCCGCCATCTCCGTCGCGCCTCTCCCGCCAAAACCCCGCGCGGGCCCACCGCGCAGCCGCCGCACCGGACATAAAAATCCTCTCTTTTGGCGCGCACTCCCACCTCTTTTCCCCTGCCCTGCCTCCCTCACCCTTCTCCGCCACGCCGCCCCACCGCAACAACCCTACTCTCCCCGCCGCACCTGCTCGCCGGAGTCCATAGCCTCCAGATTCCGCCCGTCCCCGGAGGTCCTACTGGGGGAGGCAGCCAATGGACGGAGCAGACGCGCCGCAGCCCGCGAGGTCGGGGTCGGGGGTCACCGCGTGCTCCACGTCCACGGCCCTGGAGAGGATGAACGGCGCCGCCAACGCCAACAACAACGCCGCCGCTGCAATGGAGGAGCGCTTCGCTGATGTCTGCAAGGTACGGGCTCCCAATCAATCTAACGCCCGCTTTCTTTCCCCTTCTTGGACCAGGGGTTCAGTTCTTTGTGCCGATCTGTTGCTACTTTCCCCGCTTAGATTGTACCCGTCAAGATTCAACAAGAAATCATGGCGGGCGTTGCGCCATTCTCAAATTTTGCGGTCTCGGCCCAATCTTCTCCCGTTCTATATGCTGGATTCGATTCCCGCTTATCTTTTTCATGTACGATTGTTTGGGGGGAAATTTCTCATCTTTTCGGTCCCCATCCTCCAGATCCTTGCGATTCTGCGCTCTCGTCCCCTTGGATTACATTGTCTTCTCGCCCCTTCAGATTCTTCTGCGGGTTCGGTGTGATTTTGCGCTTATCGCTTTCAAATCCTCTGGGGGCGGTGCTATTTCGCGATTATCTTAGCGGCATCTTTTTGGGGCGAGTGATTTTCTAGCGGTAAATTTCTGTGACCTGTGGTTACTACCTCCAAATCTTGAAAAATTGCATTCTTTACTGTTAATTTGTGATATCTCTTGTAGTACAACTCATGTGTTCTATATCCGTCTCAACTCAACACGAGCCAAACTCATTTACCTGCAGTCAGAGTGTATTGAATTATTTATTCCGCCTGATCTTTGACCATGATTTAGGGCAGACGACAAGCTTCCATCTTGTGCGCTATTTCCATGTCTAAGTTTTTGTTCATTATCTAATCCTGCCAACTACTCTATTTGCCGGCGAACAGAGGAAGCTAGTGCTCGACGAGAGCACGACGAGGCAGGGGATGCAGCTGTTTAAGGAGACCAAGATCATCCTCCTGTCCAGCATGTCATCCTTGGGCAGTGGATCGGTAAATCTCGGCGTCTTCATCCACAAACCATGTCATGTTCTGATGTACAGCAGCAGCTAAAATTTGTGTTTCTTGTGCTTAATAGCCCGAGGAGATTGAGAGGTCCTGGTGCGCTTGTGTCCTTTACTGCGTGTCGAAGCTCGGCAACGCAGGGAAGGCCAAGGAAGACCGTGGCATCACGCTGCGCCAGATTTTGAGGGCATTCGATCTCAAGTGAGCACTGCAGTTTTTCTTCTAACCAAGTTCTCAGTTAATTGCTTTAGCTAGTCTGTTTCTCATCTCTGTCGATGCTCTGCAGGATTGTTGATTTTTTCAAGGAGATGCCTCAGTTCTGCATAAAGGTTGGATTCATTCTGACTGGTCTCTATGGTTCAGATTGGGAGAAGAGGCTTGAGGTATTTAATTATGCACACAAAAATGGCTTATCCCCTGTTTTGAGAACTGAAACACATATTATGTGTTCATCCCTTACTGATTAATGCCATTTATTTGTTTTGTGTTCAGTTACAGGAGCTGCAGGCCAATCTTGTCCATTTATGCTCCCTAGGCCGGTAAGTTCCTCTGCATGTAACCTAAAAATGCCCACATGGCAACTATGTTCACTGAATCTTAGCTCATTTGCTGCTGCACTCATCGCTCTTTTTTGTAGTTTTTTCCTGGTCTTGAGCATTTATGAACTAGTATTGTGTTTGACAAGCGGCAGCGATGTTTCTCTTGTTCAGGCATTACAGGCGCGCATACCAGGAGCTATTCCTCTTAAATGATGGCAAACCTGCAAATAATTCTTCAGAGCTAAATGTGCAACAAGCTTCTGAATATTATGACTTTGGATGGTTACTCTTCTTAGTTCTGAGAAACCAAGCATCAAGCGCCGTGAAGAATCTTTTAACATCCACAACTGAGTTGGTTTCTGTGTTGGTAAGGACTCCCTACTATGATCTATCTCACATGTGTCGCCTGATCTTCTCTTCATATGCAACGAGACAAAATGTCTGTGTATGATATTAGTCTAACTTGTAAACACTGAATACTTATTGCTTGCAGGCTGTGCTTATTATTCATATCCCCGTGCGGTTAAGGAACTTCAGCATCGAGGATTCGTCCTGCTTTGGTAATGATTCCCTCTTTGTTTTGACTATTTTCATGCTCAGCTTGTTTGGCAGCTACATCCTTTTTATCTGAAAAGGAGGTTAAACCCTAGCCTCTGCATCGATTGGTGCACACAGCCATTGGCAGTTACAGCTTTATAAACTGATGGTTGCCATTGGCAGTTACAGCTTTATAAACTGATGGTTGCTGTTTATATTGATTTGAATCAGCTAAGAAGTCAGATAAGGGAGTCAATCTTATTGCGTCCCTCTGTGAAAGATATCTTACCTCAGAAGATGAGTTGAGCAAAGCACTGCAGAAGACAAACATTCTCATAAAGGATATTTTAAAAAAGAAACCATGCTCGGATGTTTCAGAGTGCCAGCAGGGCAGTTTATCGTTTATTGATCCAGGTATGAGTCTGGGCTGCAAACAGAAGTTCTTAAAGTTTTGACTCTATGTTTGTCTTTCATGAGTTTTTTGTTGGCCAATGTCACAGCTACTTTGTTCTTTGATGCAGAGGGCTTGACGTTTTTCAAGAATTTTCTCGAGGAAGATTCATTGAAATCAAGTTTGCAGGTCCTGGAAAAGGAATATGTGAATGGACTTGATACAAAGGGAGAACTAGATGCACGGATGTTTGCTAATGAAGAGGACAGTTTGCTTGGCAGTGGAAGTCTGTCAGGAGGTGCCCTTAAATTGCCGGGCACAAAGGTAATTACTAATGAGCCTATGCCTGTTTCTACATTCTTCCATAGCTCAAAAGCTTTGATCTTTACTAACCTAATTATCTGTGATCTTGCAGAGAAAGTATGATGATGTTATGGCCTCACCTACCAAATCAACAGCAAGTCGAGCCCCAATGTCTCCTCCACGTTTCTGTCCGTCACCTAATGGAAATAGCTTCTGCAACTCAAAGATGGCTCCTTTCACCCCAGTGAGCACAGCCATGACAACTGCCAAGTGGCTTCAAGTACAATATCGCCTCTCCTTCCAAACCTTCTGGGGAGTTGCTGCTTCTTCTCTGCATGTGATAAGGATGTAACAGATGACATCACATGCAGAGCTGCCATTATACTTGGAGCCATATTCACAGGCAGTTCTTTTGGTGAGCGTATGTGTACTAGTTTGCGAAACACAAGCGGGATGGATGCTATCTGGACAGAGCAAAGGAAAATGGAAGCTCTTAAGCTGTACTATAGAGTTCTGGAGTCAATGTGCAGAGCAGAGTCACAGATCTTGAGTGGGAGCAATCTTACGTCACTTCTGTCTAATGAGCGATTCCATCGTTGTATGATTGCCTGTTCTGCTGAGTTAGTTCTGGCCACTCACAAGACAGTCACAATGATGTTCCCAGCTGTGCTGGAGAAAACTGGCATAACAGCTTTCGATTTGAGCAAAGTCATAGAGAGCTTTGTCAGACATGAAGATTCACTTCCGCGAGAGTTGAAGCGTCATTTGAATTCACTTGAGGAGCGACTTCTGGAAAGCATGGCATGGGAGAAAGGCTCCTCAATGTACAATTCCTTAATTGTTGCTAGACCTACATTGTCTGCAGAAATAAACCGGCTAGGTTTACTGGCTGAACCAATGCCTTCGCTTGATGCTATTGCGGTGCATCATGATATTTCACTGGGTGGCCTTCCACCTCTCCCATTTCATAAGCAACCAGGTAGCAGTTTTGGGAAGTCACCACTAACATATGCCTGTTATATCATGTTTTCGAATCCGTGCTGCTATTTGAGTAGATTTTTAGGGCTTTCCCACTTGGTATATGAAGTTACTAAACTTCCTGTGTGTCAATGATATTTTCTGTAGATAAAGATGAAGTTAGATCGCCCAAAAGAGCATGTACTGAAAGGAGAAATGTGCTGGTGGACAACTCATTTAGATCACCAGTAAAGGATGTCATCAAATCAAAGTTTCTACCTCCTCTTCAGTCGGCGTTTGCAAGGTTTGACATTTCTTCCTGATTCCTATGTGAACTCTTCAGGTTAGCGAGGCGAGATGCTAAACTGAAACTTTGCCTTCTGTGTTCTTAATTGCAGCCCAACAAGACCTAATCCGGCAGCAGGAGGAGAAACATGCGCAGAGACAGGAATAGGTGTATTCTTGAGCAAGGTGGGTTATTGTTTTTGATGCAATGTAATGTGATGCACTAAAATGCTTGCTGATCATACTGTAACCTTTTTGCCCCCCCTGCAGATAACAAAACTTGCAGCCATTAGAATCAAATGTCTCTGTGAAAGATTGCAACTTAGTCAGCAAATTCTGGAGCGAGTATATTCCCTTGTCCAGCAAATTATCAGCCAACAAACCGCTCTTTTTTTCAACAGGCACATTGACCAGATCATACTGTGCTGCATATATGGAGTTGCAAAGGTATGTTTAAATTACCCCTGTCCTTGGAAAACCTTCAGATAAAGGCCTTGCTCGCTACAATTATTTTACTGTCCATATATCTTTTTCACAGATATCTCAACTAGCCCTTACCTTCAAGGAGATTATTTTCAGCTACAGAAAACAGTCTCAATGCAAGCCACAGGTTTTCCGTAGTGTTTATGTTAATTGGCCATCAAGGAGCCGCAGCGGGGTAAAACTTCACCTTGTTTTAATTGTTCAAGGGATTTTTTTCCCGTTTTTCAATTGGCTGGTATTCTGAAGGGAGTATCTGATAAACTGTTTTCATGACAGAAAATAGGAGAGGACCATGTTGATATCATCACTTTCTACAACGAAGTATTTATTCCTACCGTCAAGCCTTTGTTGGTGGATCTTGGACCTGGTACCAGTCCAAACAGAAACAATGAGCCAAAAAGTGGTGGTGATGGTATGCATTGATTAGCTGAAAATAAGCAAGATTGTTCAAATACTGGATTTGCAAATGATTTTTCTGAAGTGTTTTTTTTGTCACATCAGCAGCCCCATTTCCAGAATCTCCTCGGCTGTCTAGGTTTCCGAACCTTCCTGACATGTCTCCAAAGAAAGTTTCTGCCACTCATAATGTATATGTCTCCCCGCTACGATCGTCAAAGGTGAACAAGTTTCAATGCTTTATTTAGCAATCATCCTGGTCATGTTTGACTCTAAATTGTTACACTAGTCCTTGATCAATGTTGCTGACAGTGTGATAAAATTGATGATTTCAGATGGACACCCTGCTTTCGCCGAGCTCCAAGAGCTATTACGCGTGTGTCGGGGAGAGCACCCATGCATTTCAGAGCCCCTCCAAGGATCTGAATGCGATTAACACCCGCCTAAACAGGTAAAAACCAGAGCCTGGAAATTGTCCTCGTTCGACTGTCAAGAAGCAAATCATGAGAACACTTGCAATTTGTGCAGCGGGAAGAAAGTTAACGGAAGGCTCAACTTCGACGTGGTGAGCGATCTGGTGGTGGCCAGAAGCCTGAGCGACCAGAACGGCGGCTCCGCTGCTGCCATGGCGGTCTTCGGCACCAAGACGCCGGTAAAGGGCGAGCAGCAGGACCCTTAGCTTGGTCGTTCGGCATCGCCATCACGACCTATATTGATACAAATGCTAATCTGTTAGTTGTGAGCCTGATCTAGTAGTGCTAGATGTTTTAGTCTCTGATATGTGTTCCCTGACATGGGGAGTCACTCTGTGTGAGCAGCTCTTTACTCTTGTGATATATAAAAAGAAGGGCTGCCCTGAGGGAGGGACCCCCTGACCTGTGCCGCGTGGATTCTGATTTTTGAGCCTCTCCTGGTTTGCAAGGGGTTTATGCTAATGTCAGCGATAAGTAGTAGTACTAGCTCTGTTTCTAAATGTAAGATGTTTTGACGGTCAAAACGTCCTATGTTGGTGAGGGTGTAACAATTTTGTAAATGAGGGCTGCCTTTTCTTTCTTTGTTTGGAAGCTACTAACTTGTCTATTTTGACTATTCTGTCTGTCATCGTGTAACCACTGTTACTGATGAATGATAGCGTAAAAGACTTGTTCCAAATCTTTTCAGCGTGATGTACTGAAGTACTCAAGTATCGTTGAATGATGTTGATAGAAATCCAGGCCCACTGGAAATTAACATTTTTTTTCAGAACTACTCCCTCTACCAAAATACTTGTCGGGGAACTTGTACTAGTTTTCTCTGGCTACAAGTATTCTGTTACAGAGGTAGTAGTAGTTTGCTGAGAAACGAAAATCCATCTCTGCACCCACGTTGACAAAAAAATCAAAACAAATACTAGAAGAATTTAAAAAATTTCATTTTTTTGTGTGATAGACAATTTGTTTACTGTTCATGTACTGTTTTGACCCGATTCGTCGCAGATGAGCCTGGGCACCGAAACGCCCTACTCGCCGAGAAATAGTTTTTTTTGAGAGAAATGCTGAGAAATAGCTGGAGCTCCTTCACTGCTTCGACTTTTTTTCTTTTTCTTTTTTTTGTTGATGGGAACATCTTCTCCCACTGAATGTGCATTGCCGAAAATTCTGAAATAAATGCAAGCACTATGATTTGAACTTCGGTGGGCCGAGGATACTACAGTCTGTCTAAACATCCAACTATGAGTTGGTTCGCTCTACTAGTTCAACTTCTAACACGTAGTTTTCTGATAATGGAAGAAAGAACAATTCCTGCAGTGGTTCCTTCCTTGTGCAACACGCTGGCCGTTTCAAAGCCTTGGAAGAATCCTTCAAAACGTCATTGCACTGGGTGTCAACACGTTCTGTTTTTTCTTTTGGATTTACAAGATAAAAAAAGCAAAACTTGGGGGCAAGATTTTGACTTGCGGATATTGCCATCGTATGGGATGACGGTCGACTCGACAGCTTGCTTGGACGTGAAGGCTAAGTGTCGTTTTCACCGTCTGAAATTCTTGCAGCATAATTAGTGCCAGCACAACCAGCAGTCCAGCACCAACGTACATACACCCAAGCCCAAGCCAGTGTACTCCGATAGTCTCCTATACCATCAGTTAAAAGCTACCACTTCCTCCGTTTCATAATTGTTAGTTTAAATTTAAACTAAAACCACAATAATAATTATGGAATGGATGGAGTGCATCAAGCCATTTGTACATTGTGTTTTGTTGTGGCGTCTTAGAGTCCAACTGTCTACTTAGTCTAGAACTATCTAGGGTGTGTATGGGTATGTATCCTCGTAGAAGAGTATGTTTGTGGAGAAAGTTCAGTTATCTCATGGATGAACCTAACTTAGCCTACAAGTATCCAGAGTGTAGGTGTCCTAGTAGAAGAGTCTATTTGTGGGTAGAATCTAATTGTTTCTTAGATGGACCCACCAATCTAGTTTAGAAGTATTCAGGGTGTGTTGAATTATATAAGGACATATCAACCTTGCCAGGAAGCAAGCAATGAAATATGGGTTCCTACGTATGCTCTCTTCTACCCCTTCAATTCTCCAGTCTTTTTTCCTACAACCCTTCTACTGTACCACAACGTCTACACGGCAGACAACCTTCTCGTCCAGCGAGTATCCCACCCTAAAACCTCCGTAGCCAACGTCGGCTACAACAAAAGGGCAGCCCAGTGCATTTAGCTTCCGCTTGCGCAGATCTGGAGAAGGGTCCGACCATTTTTGGTCTATAGTACGCAGCCTTTTTTTACATGTCTGCAAAAGGGATTTTCCAAGATTCAAATCCGTGACTTCATGGTCACAAGGCAATAGCTTTGCCAAGGCCTCCCATTCCAACGCCAGCTACAACAGTTTACTATTATATGGACACTAGTTTTTCTTATGGCTGTGATCAACTCATACAACTCAGCTTCATACACTACTACTGATAATAGTTAATTACAAACATCAGAAACTGATGGTCCATCGAAATGACATTGCTTACTGACTGGTGACTGCTTCTGTATATTAGCTAGTAATAGTATGACAAAAACACATCCATCTTATAACTATATGACGATGATTGATCCAGGGTGATTGGTTCAGCTTCTTCTGGCGGCACAATTTGCATTGCAGGTAGATGATAGTCTACTCTTCACATGTTGCTAGACATCCACGCCGGTAGGCACCCTACGAATGCAGAAAAGAGAGAAGTTACACATTTACCGTTTTCGGAGTTCATTCAGAAAGAAAATGGGCCGCAAAATGAGTGAAATGTGGTGAAACTCACATGGGACCGGGAAACTAAAGCACAGGGATGGTGCTGGAGCCGGCTGCTGCGGCTCGGCCACGAGGATGTAGGCCAGGCCCATGACGCCGGTGTGCTCGCGTTCGCTGCTGTAGTTGGAGACGATGGTCAGCACCTCGCCGTCGCTGACCTTGATGGATCCTGGCTTAGGGTAGCACGACGACATGCCGACGATGTAGTTCGCCTCGTTCCCTGCCTCCTTTCCCGTGCCGTAAGTTGGAAGCGATTCGCATAGAAGGCGTCCGTCCTGAAGCAAGTCAAATGTGCCTCACAAGTTAGGCTTTCCCTTTGTCAAGAACATGTCATGGAAGATGCCACCATTTAGACATCATATCTAAAGCTCCCATTTAAACCGTGTAATACCCTGTTTGGATAACAGAGCCGAGCATGGAATTCAAGAATTAGTTGAACTCAGCAAATATCAGCTGCTTGGTTGCAGACAAAATTGGCACTGGAATCCCAATTCCAAGTTTCAGATAGGTAGTATCGAGTGTTTCCCCTCAAAATAACTCTGAGAAGTGCATAAGCACACTAGGTAAGCGATCAGGGTGCTAATCCATTACCTGACCATGGAGAGAAGCACCGACTCCTCCAGAGTGCTGGTGTGCAACACTGTACACGATATCTCCTCCACGCGGCAAGACCGCTCTAGTAGTCTTAGTATGGATGCACTCATTGTTGGCTCGGTTTTCCGCGCTGCATTCCTCGACTTGATACTCAACCTGTAAACCAATGGCTTAGTTCATAAACCAACCTACTAGATAATCCAGGCTTTCAGATTGTGTGTTTGAAAATTCAAATAACACACTAGTTCTCAAAATCTGAAACAGTTGCTGTTATGTGAAGTTCTATTTGCATACCTTGCAAGAGTGTTCATGAGTTCCATCGAGCATAGCGGTATCCGTAACATCAAATATGTAAATCTTGACAGGCACCACTGCATCAGTCCAGTCGAGCCACGTCACGGTGTACTGCAAGAACACCTTGCGCACCTCGCCATTGAACCCTTCTTTGAGCCGGCACTGGGTCTGATCATAGCAGCAAAGCAGCCCACCAGTGTAGTTCTTCGAGACTGTGCGCCCATACTCATCAATTGTGACATTGTAAAAGTCGCACTTGCACTCGGTGCAGCTAGGCTTGTCGACCACGCCCCTCGTGTCGATGGCATGGATATTGAGCAGCCATTTCTCCTCATAGCCTTCAGGGGCCTTCTCTTGGTTGCCGGTCTCAATTCCATAAGGATCAGGAACCCATGTGGCGGTGTGGCGAGTCTCGGAACCGAGCCCGAAGTACTGGGTTAGTGCTCTCTTGCACACTCCATCATTCCCTTTAAGCATTGCGGGAACCTTTTGCGCATCAGAGCTCTGGTTGTTCTTGAGAGCATAGTATGGTACTGCAACCCAGTGATGCAGGTAAGTCTCATGGAGCGGGACAGGGACGCCATTCTCATCGACGACCTCTGCATCAAAGCTCTTGACTGCAAGGTGGCCTCGGGGGAAGTCGACATCATGGTAGTACTTGTTTGAGACTGATCCAGGCCCCAGTAAGATGGGCGGAGAACGGAACGTCTTTGATTTCAGCAGATGGCCTCTCACGTTGAGGGCTTCAGAGGGTAGGGGGGCGATAGCCGATAGGAGCGAAATGAGCAGCACAGCAGAGCCAGCCATTTTCATCTTGTCACCAGCTGCAAAAGTCGACCATCTATCAGAAGAAAGTAGCATCATGCAGAAAAAGAAGCAAACCAACATATGAAGAATCTTCTGCTATATATTTGGTTCAGAAAAGCCCTTTTATAGCAACTAGCAATTATGAATAACAAAATTCAGCTAACAACACCTGATACAGTATAATAAACTTATGTTCATTGCCAGATTTATTAATTCAAGACAAGCCTGCCATGAGATGAACCATTAGTAGCCACTACTGAAGCAAACTGACTATTCAGTATCTTGTACGAGGAGTCGAGGAGTGTGAAAGCTCCCAGGTCAGATATATTCCATTGAAGAGCAAGAAAGCAACTACGGCTGAAAGTTTTACTCCACTAGGCATGTCGAGAAAGACAGCATCCACACGAATACTTGAGTAACTTGACAAGACAAAATCCAACCAATAAACAAGGAGCGTGCACCAGCCTGCTTCGTGGTAATCTCCCCTGCGTCAATTCGATAATACAGAAGACAGTAGCTTTCACAGGTGACCCATATATATAGTGTTCAAGTAAGCATGAAGAGTGATTTGATTGTCCACATAGAGATCGTCACTAACAAGGGGAACTGGATATGGTCAGGCAACAGAAACTCTGAACCTTTTCAACCACTAACGATATTCTATTTTCTTTTAAATAGATATACTATAAAAGAAGGGCACCCCTGTAAAACTGAGAGGTGCATCGAGACCCAATTCTTGACTTGAACAAGAAGCATCTATCTCCACATAGAAAGGCTTGATTCTCTTGGCCACCAGTAACCCATTACCCATGTATGTATGTATGTATGTATGTATGTATGTATGTATGTATGTATGTATGTACGTATCTATCAATGTATGTATGTATGTATGTGTCGCAAACAACCAGCAATAAATATACTACTACAAGAAGAGAAAACAGGTTTCTTCCTCTCTTCTGTTTTGATGAATCACAAACATTTTCTTGAAAGGCGAATCGCAGTCATAATCGGGACTGGGCCAAGAGGATATCTAAAGACGAAAAGGTTTCTCTGCCAGTGGATTGATTGATTGATTCGGCAAATTAAAGATACCACAGAAATTGAGAAACCAGAGGATTCTTCGCGGCAGCTACCCTGGCCGATGGGACGGGCCGTGAATGCGCAGGAACCAAAGGGAAGAAGGGAGCAGAGCTGGAAGCAGAGGGAGGGGAAGAGGGAGAGGACGGCGCGTACCAGGAGGGAGGGAGGGACGGAAGAGGACCGAGGAGCGAACAGGAGGAGGCGGCTGCGCTGTGGGAGTCTGCACAGTTGGGGTGGTGGACGACGGGACTTATAGGGTGCAGGGCGAGGCCACGTGGCGTCGGGCGCTTACGGCAGCGCTTGCGTCGCTGCGTATGGTGATGATTTTTTTCTTGTTTGAGGGAATGGGGATGAAGTTATGAACGCGGTCGAGCCGGTTCACACTTTCTTCTTTCTTTCTAGAAGCTGTGACCATGCTGGACGGATAGTGTTTGGATTCTCTTTTTGCAAATCTATTGTTTCTTACTATTTTGAGTAAAATACAGTCGTGCTAAATTTGCATTAGTACTAGTACCAAAAAAGGAAATTCCTTCTAGAAACGGCAGGCCACGATAGCAAATACTCACCGCCAGCGTTGAGGTGAGGTGTGGAGAAAATAGACTGGGTATCGTATCGCTACCGGAGCTGGAGTACCTACACCGTACATGTATCTCCGTCCTAATTTATTGTTTTTTTATATATTGTGTTAATGATGCGGAGCATCCTACGATCATCTCCATATACAATACGATTACTCCCCAAGCCCCAAATGAACATACGACGAGACCTCAAGCATACGCTATTGGACACAAGATGAACCCACTCCTAAATGTTCCCCTTTCCATTCGTGCGACACATGGCTGCTACCTCATACAAAGACACTACTTGTGCTTAGGTACCAAGAAGACCCTCTCGGAAATGCTCAGGGTCATGAACAAGTCTCCAAGTACAAAGATGAAGGAGCACGACGAGAGGAACCGGAGAAAGGCTACATGACTCGGATATCCGGCCCTGGCCCGGACATCCGGCCCCTGAAGATGTCAAGAACAGCAGCAGCCCAGCAACCGAAGTGCTATGGGGCCCGGACATCCGGCCCCCAGGCCCCGGACATCCAGCCCGACGTGAGCCGCCGGACATCCGGCCCCAGCCTGGAAATCCGGCATCCTTCACAGAACGCATCCACGCCAGCCCGGACATCCGGCCCGACGCTCGGACATCCGGCCCCCTGCCTGCGTGCAGTGTATCTCGGCCGAGGCCCATGTACCCCTTCGCCCCTTAGACTATATATACTCCCCCTCCACCTACGTTTTAGGGTTAGCGTTGTGATAACTCATTCGTGAGATAGAGCCTCGCTCATCCATACGGATCTACTCCTTGAGAGAGACCGCGACCCCTCTACGGAGAAGATCCCCCTTGGATTCAAGACCCTCTTTTGGGTGGCCCCATCAAGACCTCCACACGGAGAAGAACCGGTTACCCTTTGTATCATCCTTTGTTGATCATGGATCTTGTATCTCCTCTCGTGTTTCGAGGATCTAGCATATGTGTGACCGTATCTTGTTGGTTTGAGTGATTTTCTTGTGTTTTCCCTCGTGTTTTCCCTCGTGTTCTTCGTATTCTTAGTTGGGATCCGCTCCTTTTGTGAAAGATCGGCCGTATAGGGTTCCACACTACATCATCTTGGTATCATGAGCCACGTTGATCACGATTTCGGAGCCTCCCCTCTTCTTTTTCTAGCCTAATTTTGTTGTGTTCTTCCCCAATTTCGAAAATCCCCACAAAAAATAGCCACCCAATTTTTTTGTAATTTGTTGGTGTGATGAAGTTTTGTTGGATTTGGTCCATGAATTTGCTTTGTTACGAGTGGATCTAGCTTTCCCCCAATTTTCCCCACTTTCTATCCATGAAATCTTTCCAATTTTGCCCCCGAAATCATCAATTTCCGCCCCCAAAATTGAGTTCCTCGAGTTCATCCTCGAATTTGGAGCCCGGACATCCGGCCCGTAGCCCCGGACATCTGGCCCCCCGGACATCCGGCCCGTGGCCCGGACATCTGGCTCCTGGAACGCAATTTCGCGCGCGGTTCTGGACATCAAGTCCCGGAAATCCGGCCCGAGCCGATGTCCGGCCCCTGGCATTTCAACCTTCGGTGTTTCACCGTTTTGACCATAACTAATTCATCCGGAGTCCGTTTTTGACGTTCTTTAGCTCGTTTTGAAGCTATTGACATCCGCCATCACACAAAAATACTTCCAAAACCATTTGACTCCATCAAAGTTTTGGAACTTTGGCATCTTTGCCTAGGGCTTTCACCATATCATCCGCATAACCACCACTGACTTCTGCAACCTAACCAATTTTCTTTCTCATTCCATTTGTGGTTGTTTGAGTTGTGACTTGAGTCTCCCAAGGTGTTTAGGCTACTTAGGGACGGTTGCTTCTTCATCAACCACCACCACCACTTTCGCATAGGCTTGCCCACCATACACTTCCGCCACCCCAACTTAACCCAATTTTGTTTGAGTTGTGAGTTGTGTCTCCTAAGGTGTTTTGGCTACTTAGGGACCGTGCTTCCAACTCCGACACCGTGTATAGTCCACCACCTTACCCTCCACTTCCGCATTGAATACTCCAAAACCCATCAACGCATTTCCGCAATCCCTTTGAGCTTCTGCAAAACCACCACCGCTTTCCGCTATCACCATTTGACATTTGACATTTAAGATTTTGAGTTCGCGGTTTTTCCGTTTCCTAAGGTGTTTCGACTAATTAGGGACGGTTCGACATCAAGAACACCGCCACTCATCATCGCCACGAGGTCGTCATCGATATTGACCACTTCATCATTATCTGTCCTTGCTTACACATGCCAAACCATTGACGGTAACCTCGACGACATCCATTGTATATTCTCCTTGCCATTGCATTGATAACACCTAGCCCGTTTTGCGTCACTTGCCTATCGAGACTAGCCTTTGAGTATTGACGGCAATGTTACTTGTGCACATTAGTGATCTACACCATCCATTGCATACATACCATATCATATTGGTATCATATCATCCCTTGTGTCACAAGATTGTTTCTGCATACACACAATTGCTATCTTGGTTTGTGCATTTCGCAAAGTGGCCATACAAAAGAAAAAAAGAAAAAGCTTTCAAGCAAAAAAAAGAGTGAACAAAGAGGTTGTAAGCAATAGCCATAGCATCATACCACATTGCATAAGATTGTCATATCCGATCATCTTGGATCAAACACCGGGAACCATATATACATAGCATAATTTGGATAGAAGTCGTTGCATTTTTGTCTCCTATAGGTTGTGCACAAGTGTCGTATCCTCCTATTGAGCAATCGTGCTAGCGGCTCTCTAGAGTTTTGCAACAAGAGCATTTTCCATGGATTCCACATTTTGAGCTCAATCCTTGGTTGCAAGACCCCATTTATCTATCCGTGTGTGCATTTCTGTGTGCCACATATTGCTATTGGTCTACTTGTTTCACTTGCGAATTTGAGAATCTCTTTCAACATTATTGACTCTTGCATCGACATCTTCAACAACGAGGCGATCAACTACGAACGAGGGTGACACTTCCATCTTCGGAAGCCCCTCAAGGAAGATGGCCGAGCATGAGAATTTCCCTTCGGTCATGGAGACGAGCTACGATGTGCCACATCATATGGGCCTCAAACAACAAGACGACGACAAGAAGGTCGAGCTAGGGCCATCCCCTTCGACTACGGCGACGAGCATGAACCTCTTCAACAACATGAAGACGGCGCCCATTTTGGACTCCTACTCCGAGTCAAGCTACGAGACCGCGCATGAGACACTCTCTTTGGTCTCAAAGGAGAGTGATGTTTTGCCATATGCTACGGCATTTATCTTTGAAGGCGTTATGGATGAGAAGGTTGAGCATGGGACTATCCCTTCAACCAAGGCAGCGATACGAGTTGGGCATGGAGATATTTGCACCAACATCTCTCCGACACCCACATATGAAAAGATGCCCCAATTCCCATGTGAGGAGAGCCACCCCACCATGAGTGATATGAGTGACTCCACCATATGTGACATTGAGTGCATTTCCTATGAGAGGATGAGTGTGACCACCACTAGCCCCACACATGAGAGCATGCCACACATCCTATATGAGGTTGAGAGCCATTTGAGTGACTCCACCAACCATATGAGTGAGAGCATCCAAGAGGGAGTGGGTGAGCCACAACACTTAGTGAGTGAGGTAGTTGACACGGCATGTGAGGCCACTATGATTTCTAACAACTTAACCTCTACTCCGAGTGTGTTTTCTTTGGTGCTAGGTCTCCTACATGACGACAGCCTACCCTCACGAGTCCATCCCTCCAATGGCAAAACCGATGGCCATGGTGGAAGATGATGCACCACCCACATGGTTCCATCAAGATGAAGATGACCACGACTTGGTCTTCGACACCTCACCTACAACACATGAGCGATGCTCCAAAGGTAAGATAGGTTGTAAGGGCATATTTATCCCCAAGATGTTTTGGTGATTGATGACAATGCTTTTGCGGACTAATCGTGTGCGTTGAGTTCTTTCAGAGATTCATCCTTTGGCACGAGACGATTACTTCCCCTCGGTGTTTTATTCAAGACGGTGTAGCTCCTTCGTTTCTATCTTTGGTGATCTAGTTTCGTAGGAGTCACCGTACTATCAAGAGGGATCCTCTTTGGTTAGGCTAGGGTGGAATCAACACGCATACATCCTTATCACACCCGTTGCTTATTTCCGCTTCATTGGAGCTATCTTTCCTTAATCTGTGCCTACCTGTCCTGTCCCAGCGGTAGTACCGCGGTCCTCAGCGGTAGTACCGCCGAAGCTCGTCAAGCGGTAGTACCGCTCCCCGAGCGGTAGTACCGCTTCCTGAGCGGTAGTACCGCTTGTGAGCTTCGGCCGTAGTACCGCAGTGGTTCCGGGCTACTACCGCCTCGATTCTCGACTGCTATTTCTCATGTCGGGTTTTACGGTACTAGTTGCGGCAGTAGGGGTGGTAGTACCGCTCCAAGCGGTAGTACCGCCTGTACTTCAGCAGTAGTACCGCTTCGAGAGACAGGGCCCTGTTTCCCTCGTCGTGGCGATACCACTGGGAGGGGCGGTAGTACCGCTTATAAGCGGTAATCTTACCCTTAATGATAGTACCGCCTCTGTCTTGAAGCTGGTTGGTGGGTAACGGTTGGATTGGTTCCCCCACTATATATAGGTGTCTTCTTCCCCAAAGTTGACCTACCTCTTTCCCCCAAAGCTCCATTGTTGCTCCAAGCTCCATTTTCGCCCGATCTCTCTCCCTAGCCAATCAAACTTGTTGATTTGCTCGGGATTGGTTGAGAAGGCCCCGATCTACACTTCCACCAAGAGAAATTTGATTCCCTCTGTTATCCCTAGAGGATCTTGTTACTCCTGGGTGCTTGAGCACCCTAGATGGTTGAGGTCACCCCGAAGCCATACTCCATTGTGGTGAAGCTTCGTGGTGTTGTTGGGAGCCTCCAACTGTTGTGGAGATTGCCCCAACCTTGCTTGTAAAGGTTCGGTCGCCGCCTTCAAGGGCACCAATAGTGGAATCACGACATCTCGCATTGTGTGAGGGCGTGAGGAGAATACGGTGGCCCTAGTGGCTTCTTGGGGAGCATTGTGCCTCCACACCGCTCTAACGGAGACGTACTTCCCCTTAAAAGGAAGGAACTTCGCTAACACATCCTCATCTCCACCAGCTCCACTTCTGGTTATTTTGTGCCTTTACTTTTGCAAGCTTCTTGTATTATATCCTTGCTTGCTTGTGTGTTAGTTGTCATTGCATCATATAGGTTGCTCACATAGTTGCACATCTAGACAACCTATATTATTGCAAAGTTTAAATTGGTAAAGAAAAGCTTAAAAATTGTTAGTTGCCTATTCACCCCCCCTCTAGTCAACCATATCGATCCTTTTAATTGGTATCAGAGCCTCGTCTCTTTTTGAGGACTTTACCGTCCGAAGAGTATGGTTGACGTTGTAGATTATGTGGGAGAGCACTCCGGTGCGAATCCGATATCATCTACGGGAGATGGGGGTAACTCGATCTCTCGTGAGGAATTCAATGTGGCGTTGGACACATTGAAAACCTCCATGACGACCGAGGTCAAGGACATGTTTAAGGAATTCCTAGAAGGGCTTAAACTTTCCACCGCACCCGTGAAAGTGGGTGATCCCGCCAACACGGGGACGGACGCTAACTCCGATAAGGGGGAAGCTACTAGTGAGAAAGCCCCATCGTCTAGTGGTAAGAATGGCACCGGCATCTTCGCCCATGTGCATCCTCCTTCCGTTTATGGTGGACCGATTCCTTCTACTCATTTGAATCATGCCGGTCCACCTCCTAAGATTGATAAAAAGGAGGATTTTGATTCTTGGGTTTATCGTTTTAAGCGTCATTTAAATCATGTGAACACTAACCTTTGGAGAATCATTGAAGAAGGTTTCTATCCAAGATGACCCGAGCAACTTCTCTCCTAGAGAAGTCGTGGACCATCAATTCAATGAGAATGCTCTCTTCATCATCCAAGAAGCAATCCTTCCCGAAGACCTCCCTCATCTCCGACCCTACTCCCTTGCCAAAGATGCTTGGCACAAGGTGGTTTCCCTTTATCGAGGAAGCGCAAGCATTCAACGTTCCAACTATGAAGTGGTGCAAGATGAAGCCGATGAGTTTGCAATGAAAGAAGATGAAGAACCTCGTGAGCTCTATCGGAGAGTTACCAAGCTCGCGGTCTCCCTCCGGGATCATGGAAGTAAGGACACGGATGACAACTGGATCAAGCACAAATTCCTCAAGGCAATGATGCCCTACCACAAAGCCATGTCCTCCGTCATCCGTCAAAGGCCGGACTTCCACACCCTGTCCTCAAGTGATGTGTTGGATGAGTTTGTGGCTATGAGCATATTGGACAAGACCGCCGACAATGCGGTGCTTCGCTCCCAAAGAGCAAAGAAGCCCAACTTCGCTTTGAAGGCCAAGGTTTGTGTCAAGAGGAAGGAGAGGAGGAAGAATAAGAGAGCAACCTCGAAGATCTGAAGTATGACTATCATGAACACATGGCCCTTGCTTCAAGGCAATTTTGGAGCAAGAAGAACTCAAGGCCCAACTTCAACAAGAGCAACTCAAGTGGGCGCAAAGGGAAAGCAACAGTGAGGACTTGCTTCAATTGTGGCAATGTGAGTCACTTTGTTGCGGAGTGCCCATATGAGAAGAGGGAAGACAATGGTGGCAAGCTCATCCGTAAGGACAAGGCCAAGTCTTTCCCCAACAAGAGCAACTTCACCAAGAAGGCTCCTCACAAAGCTTCGGAGGTTCAAGAAGAGTACAATGAGGATGATGATGATGGTGAAGATGGTGAGTCGGTTGCCATGGCCTTCGTTGCCATTGCGACGACTCCTCGGGTGTCTCTCTTCGACTCACCTAATGAAAACATCACCGCCAAGTGCCTCATGGCTAAAGCCACCGACAAGGTAACCCCCAACATCAAAACTACCATCATCAATCATTCTTCTTTGACGGATTTCATTGATGAACATGAGGGGACTAATGTGGAGGAGAATGAGTTTGAGACCTTTATGGGTAAACTCAAGGGCAAATCCAAGAAGCACTTCGTTGCTCTGTTGGAACAACTTGGTGAAGCCAATGACATGATCGAGGCTCATGAAGAAACCATCTCTAAGATGGAAGGGCATAGTCGTGACTATGCCGATGAGATTTTGGATCTTTCCAATGCTCTTGAGGAAGAGCGTGGTCTTCGTTTGGCTCTTGATGAGTCATACAACGATGATCATGCTAAATTAAAGAAAGATCTTGATCATGCTCTTGTTGTGTCTCGTGTGCTAAGCTCCGAGAAGGCAAAACTTGGAGTTGATCTTGCTAGACTCAGCGAGGAGTTTGACATTCTCGACAAGTCTCACAAAGTCTTGAAGGGTGCTCATGCTAGTCTCAAAGAGTCTCATGATCAACTCCAAGTGAAGCTAACCAAGGAGAAATCCACCTTTCCTCATATGGTATTGATTGATAATGCAAATGCTACTAACCCTTGTTGTGAGCATGTGCATCTTGTTGAGGAGAATGCTAAGTTGAAGGAGCAACTTGAAAAAGGCCTTATCACATGCATACAAGGTGAGAAGAACCTTAACGACCTTTTGAGTAATCAAAAGGAAGTTGTGGCCAAGGAGGGGATTGGGTTCGCACCCAAGCCCAAGAACAAGAAGAAGAATGACAAGACCAAGAAACCTCCTCCTCTCAAGCAAACTTTTGTGAGGGAGGGAGAGGGTGCTTCCAAGAAGAAGAAGAACCATGCAAAGGGTGGCAATGCCAAGAAGGGCAACGCCACCCCTCCGAACATAGCCAGGACTTTAATCCTTCTTATGTGTTATGCCGCGCTAGTGATGGGCATGTTTATGCCAAATTTGTTGGTTCTCCTCATGAATACATTGAATGGTCTATTTGGGTTCCTAATACCCTTGTTACTAACATCAAAGGACCCATTACAAAATGGTTACCTAAAACCAAGCATTGATCGTGTGTAGGAGCTTGCTTCCGGTGGGGGATCATGGCTGCTCGATAGTGGAGCTACAAATCATATGACCGGAAGCAAGGACTTGGTGGTGGACGTGCAAAAGGTTCCATCTATGCCCACCAATGTTGAGTGGGGTGATGCCTCACATTCTAAGGTATTGGGTCTTGGCAAGGTTGTGATTTCTCATGATCTAACGATCGAGAAAGTCATGCTTGTTGAGTCCCTTGCATACAATTTGCTTTCCGTTCATCAACTTGCACTCATGGGTTTTGCTACCTTCTTTGACATTGATACCGTGGCCCTCTTGTGGAGCAAGACTCTTAAAGTAGCCTTTGTTGGGCATGTCGAGAACGGTCTCTATGTGATTAACTTTTCGGAGCGACCCACTAAGACCGCGACATGCCTAATGGCTAAAGTTGACGTGGGATGGCTTTGGCATTGCCGTTTGGCCCACGTCAATATGAGATATTTGCAAAGTCTTCTCAAGGGGGACCATGTCCGTGGACTAACAAATGTTAGTTTTGCCAAAGATCGTGCTTGTAGTGCTTGTATTGAAGGAAAGCTTCATGAGAAGGCTCACCCTCCCACGACCATCATCTACTCGAAGAGACCCTTGGAGCTCCTTCACATGGATCTCTTTGGGCCTCCATCATTTGATAGTCTTGGAGGTAGAAAGTATTGCTTGGTGATTATGGATGACTATTCAAGATACACTTGGGTATACTTCATGAGGAAGAGTGAGACTCAACAAACCATCATCGACTTTGCAAATGAAGCTCAACGTCAACATAATGCAAAGATCTTGACAATAAGAAGTGACACGGCACCGAGTTCAAGAACTACACCTTGGATGAGTTTCTTAGTGATGAGGGGATCAAGCATCAATATTCTGCACCATATACCCCTCAACAAAATGGTGTTGCAGAGAGGAAGAACCGGACGTTGATGGATGCGGCAAGGACCATGATGGCGGAATTCAAGTCTCCATACAACTTTTGGGCCGAAGCCATCAACACCGCATGTCATGCATCCAATCGGCTCTATCTCCGCAAAGGCTTGAACAAGACTCCTTATGATATACTCACCGACAACAAGCCCAATCTCAAGTACTTCCGGGTGTTCGGGTGTAAGTGTTTCATTCTCAAGAAAGGTGTTCGTTTGTCTAAATTTGAAGCTAGAGCTCATGAGGGCATATTTGTTGGTTATGCTACAAACTCTCATGCTTACCGTGTCCTCAATAAATCCACGGGACTTATTGAGGAGACGTGTAACGTGGAGTTTGATGAGAATAACGGCTCCCAAGTGGAGCAAAGTGGCACGTGTGATGTAGGTGATGAAATTCCTCCTCAAGCCATAAGAAGAATGGGTGTTGGTTTTATCCTACCCGTTGAGGAACCCCTTGTGGCGAAGGAGAAGGACAATGCTCCACTCAAGTGGAGCCATCACCAACCCAATGCCCACACGCTTAGAAGAACAAAGTGAAGGCCCTCAACCTCATGAACAAGACCAAGGGCAAGATCATGCTCAAGACGATGGTGACACACCAAATGATGCCCAAGGTCAAGTTCTCTCTCCCGAGCATGCTCACGATCAAGAACATGTTCAAGACGGCGCTCAAGATGATCAAGTGACCCCTCCTCATCTCACATCCGAGGAGGAATTAGAGCGTCGTGCCGCCAAGATTGCGTCCAAACTCACCACCAAAGGCCATCTCATGGAGAATGTGGTTGGAAGCCTAAGAAAAGGGGTAAGCACTCGTAGACAATTGGCAAACTATTGTGAACATCACACGTTTGTCTCTTGTGTTGAACCCCAAAAGGTCTATGAGGCGCTCGAAGACTCAGATTGGCTCAATTCCATGCATGAAGAACTCAACAACTTCGAGTACAACAAGGTGTGGAGATTGGTGCCAAGGCCATCGGGGGACCACAACGTCATTGGAACCAAGTGGATCTTCAAGAACAAGCAAGATGCTCATGGGAACATCGTTCGCAACAAGGCAAGATTGGTAGCACAAGTCTACTCCCAAGTCGAGGGTATCGACTACGGTGAAACCTTTACTCCCGTTGCTCGTCTTGAATCCATACGTTTGTTGATTGCTTATGCTTCCCATCACAACTTTAAGTTGCAACAAATGGATGTGAAAAGTGCTTTTCTTAATGGTCCTATTAATGAGTTGGTCTATGTCAAGCAACCCCCCGGGTTCGAGGATCCCTACTTCCCGGATCATGTGTATCAACTCGATAAGGCACTCTATGGCCTTAAACAAGCCCCACGTCGTGGTATGACCACCTTACCGAGTTGTTACAAGATGCATTGGATTTGAGGTGGGGCTAATCGATCCCACTCTTTTTACTAAGAAGGTCGAAGGGAGTTGTTTGTATGCCAACTATATGTTGATGATATTATCTTTGGTTCTCTAACAAAGCTTTCAATGAGGAATTTGCCGCTCTCATGACCTCCAAGTTCAAGATGTCTTCGATGGGAGAGTTGAAGTTCTTCCTTGGTTTTGATATCAAACAAAGAAGAGAAGGAACCTTCATCAACCAAGCCAAATACACTCAAGACATGCTAAAAAGATTCAAGCTAAGTATTGTCAAGCCGGCTACTACACCAATGCCCACCAAATGCCAACTTTACATTGATCCCAATGGTAAAGCGGTGGATCAAAAGGTATATCGCTCCATGATTGGCTCCTTGCTTTACCTTTGTGCATCTAGACCGGATATTGTGACACTCAAAAAAAAATTGTTTGGTTTTTAACAAAAAATTTGTTGGATTTGAAGAAGGTCATTTAAATTCTTCCAAAAACCTCTCTCTCAAAACTTCTCCCTTGGCAAGGATTTCATTGTTGATGTCTTCTTCAACTCTGGTGTTTGGTTATTAAAAACCTTTCTTCTGATTCTCCCCTTCTCAAATTTATTTTTGGGATTTATTTTCTTTTAAAAGAAAACCCTAGGAGTTTTGGGTCTTCTCTTATATTGAAACCACCCATGGTTTTACCATGCCTCATGTGGTAAATCTTCCCAAAACCCCTCCTTCCACTTTGGGACAATCCAAATATTCTATCTCAACAAGTCCAACTCATTTTTGGATTTTATTTCATTTATTTCTTTCCCCAAAACAATTCTGTCCATTATTTTGAGCCTAGGTGATTTGCAAAGCAAGTACCTAAATGCCTTTGAACTTTGATCTCAAACCAACTCCTCTGGATAGTCCCTAGCACCCACAATCTAGAACCATCAAGATCCACTCTTCTTCTTTTCAAAATTTTCAAGTTTCAGCTTCTGCAAATTTGGACCAGATTTGTCAAATTTGGTGAAATTCATATCTCCTCTTCTCCAAAAATTCCACCAAAATTAAGGCAACCCCCAGATGCAGTGAGAGGCCACCTCACCAAAAATCAGCTCAAGGAAAAATCCCCACATACCAAAATCATTCTGTCGAACACCTGGCCTGCACTGTTACTTTGCACTTTCAAAAAAATTCAGAGTTTCAGAAAGTTCAGTGTCGTCACAGTCCTGTCACTTGTCAACAGTTCACCCTGGCGCGTTGCGCACGGCCCCTCCTCCCTGGTCGGAGCGCCGCACGCCCCCTTGGACGGGTGCAGGCGTCGGTGGCGGCGAGCCTCGCCCGGCGTTAGCGATTACGTGGTGGCTGCGCCACCGTGGCGGCGGCGAGGCCCGATCCATCTCGCCACGCCACCGTGCCGCCGCCATCGCTCCTGGCCCTCCAGCGTGGCTCATGCGCACGCCGCCCTTCCCGCTGCCGCCGTCGTGGCCCGGCAAGCACTGTGGCACGCCCTCTACCGCCGACGGGCGGCCCCGTTCCGTCGACCCCCAAAGCTTCTAATCCAAGCACGTTTAGTGCCTAATGGAGCGATGGACCTCCACGATGACGCTCAACCGCAAAACCACCCGACCAAGCCTGCGCGCGTAACCTTCGGCGGAGAACTCCGTTCACGGCCATCACCTCGGATCGCCTATAAAAAGGGGCCCGAGCTCGCCCTCGAGCACGCACCTCCTCTGCACCTCTCCAACACTCGCCCGGGCCACTAGGAGGACCTCGAGGAGGTCTCCTCCCCCAACTCCGGCCGCCCCGTTCCGCCTCGGCCTCCACCTCGATTCACTCTGGTGAGGCCGTCCCCGGCGCCCTAACCTCGTCAGCAATCCCCTCGAGCACCCAGACGTCTAACCCCCACTTCAATCTGCCCTTCGCAGCACTCCCCGGCGAGATCCAACCCCTCCCAAACCGCCGTCCGCTTGAGCCAGGGCTGCCGTCGACACAGTGCTCGCCGGCGATCACCACCACCACCCACCGACGCGGAAGGATGATCGAGCACGGAGGTACCACCCGATCCCTTGCCTCGCCGTGGATCGCCACCGTGACCACCCAACTCTCGGGCCAAGCGAGCTCCGTCTCCCGTTTGAATTTTTAAACTCGACGGTGGGACCCGCTTTGTCGATCTCTCATTTCTTTTAAAATGAACCGTTTTCTGAAATCGTATTCTGGCAAAATGCGCTATCCAGACTGAATCGTTTTACGGACTTTTACGCTTAGCCCCACAGGAAGTTTACATTTCATTACAGAGAGGTCCTTGGACCAAAACACTTATAACTTTTAAACAGAAAAGGATTTTTGAATGATTCTTTTTCTGCCCTCTTCAAAATTTTGTCTAGTTTTTTATCAGATTTATTTGAAAAATATTTAGTATATTTCTGTACACCTCACGGTATTTACGATAGCGCGTGTATTTTTGTATACCGTAGATACCGAAGGAGGTGACGGAACCGCAAACTTCACCGAGCTAGGCCCCGACTACTCCAAACCATGCAAGCATGTTTGAACCTTTGATATGATGAGTGTCTTGGTATGTTTGCATTCAGTAGTTCCATGGCATGTTTTTTTGGAGAATCTCGATGAAGGTTATATTACATGCAAAGTTGAAGCAAGTGAATTTCGATAATCCATAAGTTGTTGGATATGAGTTTGCATGGCCATGAGATGGCATGAGAATGGGTAAGATGGCAGTGTTGTAGCATGCCGGTCTTATGCTGACTATTTGACCTGTCAACATGAATCGGTCCAGTTCCATCCGTTTCCCTCTGTACTACCACATGTTTTTCCGCAAGGAAATATGGCTTAGTAAGTTGCAAACCGCTTTCTGGTACACACCAAATCGAGAGGCGGAATGAGGGTTCCATGGCCCTGGATTAAAGCCTATCATCCGGTCGGGGGCATGGGTGTTTCGGTTGGGACCGAGGGGGGCACCCCTTAGAGCGCGCGTATATAAATTTGATCCCATGCTATTCGATATTGTGATCTCCCCGTCTCAAAGTTTTTCTTGAACGTTGTCTAGGGTGATTCCTGGCATCGTGAGGTGGGATGGGTGTGTACTGGTTAGATGCGTTTCCTCCGAAATACCGTAAACGGAACTAGTCCTTCGTGACCACGGAAATCCATTGGCCGTGGGTAATTTAGTACAAACTCTGCAGAGTAAAAAATCCTTGAAATCATCTTATCCATGTCCAAGTACCGTGCTCATTATTTTTCATCCAGTGTCAGTTTTGGTGACAGAAACTCCTGAGAACCACATGAGTGTTAAGTCCGATTAAATGTTTATTTCCTGTGGATGAACTAACCCGTTTATTATCATGTGTTGAATATTTTCCTGTGAGCACTATTTCTTGCAAGTCAACAGATATGAAAAGTGAATTTTTTGCCCTTTCCGTGATGTCGCTCAGACGTCCGACTGCGGCATTGTTATTATTTACTTTTGATATAAGCCCTTTCTGCGATGTCGCTCAGACGTCCGACTGCGGCATTGTTATTATTTACTTTTGATATAAGCCCTTTCTACGATGTCGCTCAGACATCTGACTGCGGCATTGTTATTATTTACTTTTGATATAAGCCCTTTCTACGATGTCGCTCAGACGTCCGACTGCGGCATTGTTGTCATTTACTTTCAATGTAAGCCCTTTCTGTGATGTCGCCCCGACATCCGACTGTGGCACGCATGTCTCTTATTCTCAATATAAGCCCTTTGTGTGGTGTCGCTCGACGCATCGTAGCATGATTTATTTATTTGTTCACCCTTCGAGGCGCCGCTTGGACACCCGATCGGTTTTCGATTATTTTACTACTACCTGACTTCCTTCTTACTAATTAATGTCGTGTTACTTCCTCATTTGGATGTACATTACTTATTGCTCATGACGCATTCATGCATGCATTTGTTATATCTTATGTCCGAACTGTCTTGCGAGTACTTTCAAAGTACTCACACGCTTGTTGATTTGGCGGAATCTTGTGAAAGCGATCTCATGGATGAAGAGTTCGATAGCGAGTCCGACGCCTAGAGGAATCCCAGTCAGTCTCGTGCGACCATGGTTTTGGTCACTGTGTTATATCCGCTTCCGCTACCCAAATAAATTCATCGAGCCTCACCTCGACGCTCGATGAGCCGCCCGTGTAGGAGTCATATTATCCACTCCACTGTGTTATTCCTCCATCAATTTACCTCGAGTCAGTAGTATGCCACCACTCCATTGTGTCATATCCTCCATTATGTATAATTATTGGCGTGCTTGTAATAAATGGTTGAGCACCCCAGCTCGACCCTGTAATATATTTTAATGCTACTGGCTTATTGTATCAAGAATTTGTCTACCAGTTTGGAGGATTTTTCCTCGT
The DNA here is from genome assembly GCA_021605145.1 of Aegilops bicornis. Lineage (NCBI taxonomy): Eukaryota > Viridiplantae > Streptophyta > Magnoliopsida > Poales > Poaceae > Aegilops > Aegilops bicornis. Next base: position 355,837,135 of record CM038675.1, on the reverse strand, counting down.
ACTGGACTCAAAAGGTCGGTTTCTCAATAAGCATTTTATTGGAAAACCGGTCGTGACAAGCTTGGTATCGAGCCAGCTGATCAGAGGAAGCCACTAGGTGCGATCGCTAATCGGTTATTAGCATAATAGAGCTTATTATTTATTTTTACAAATGTAGTTAATTTCTGACAGTCAGCATAAATTTATGATCTGACCATTCAGAATTTTTGGCCTAATTTTGTAGATGGCTGGCAACGACTGCGAGTCACAGATGTTCGCCAACATGCCTGATGGGTTCATCAAGCTTCTCTCCTTCATCATCCAAGTCGCGATGGGGCCATCATGCGCCCGATCTTCACACTCTCTCGGACAAGGTCCACAGCAGTCTAACCATGCACCGATCCATGATGCAATTCAAGGGAGGGCGTATTGAGTTAGGCCGTTGCCGGTTCTTGGGGAGAGCCATGCCTAAGGAGAAGCATGCGATGCAGATGGCAGCCCGTGAGGCAATAGCTCGTCTCAGGGATGTCCTTCCTTCGATGAAGACTCGTCGTTACCACTACCTTCCATGTCACGTGCCATATACCTGTCACTACGCGTTCTCTTGCCCCAGAGGAGAACGAGACGAGGATTTTGAGATGCTTATCGAGTATCTCCGGGCTCTGGAGGCAGCCTTCGACAACCTGGTGGACGACCTTGTGGCTGCCTGCATGGACTCAGTCCATGGCTGTGCCGCCAACAGGAGGGAGCTCCTGCGCACCGCACCGCCACTGACTTTCGTCTCGTCATCGGCATCTTTTGCACCTACTACTCTCGCCGCTACACGTCGCCTGCCTACCACTGAGGAGTTCAATCAAGTCATTGCGCCTACTCCAGTTCGTTCTGCACCACCCCTTGCACCCACTCCTGTTCGTGTTGTCCCGCATAGGGCGCCTGTTCCACCAACTCCGCGCAGCACTTAACGTCTGGAGCCTATTAGTGAGGAGGAGGTTGAGTCCCCAGCCTCACTGCGCCGCACCCTCGGCAGGCCAAGGGAAATCCTTACCATCTCCGACTGAGTACGCTTGGCTGTCATGCGAAGTACCGACTTGTACGATATGTCTATATGTACATAGACTGTGAGAAGTAGCTTGTTTGCGCATCATGTAGGACTGGGAGAAGTGCACTAGCCTAAATAACATGTCAGGTCTATGTACGCATATCCTGAGTGATGTATTGTATAATTACTGCTTGCGTGTAAGATATGTAATGAGCAGTCCTTCTCCGTGCATAGCGTTTATTCTCTTAAATAATCTTGGAGCATTTAAGACTTTTTCCGGCTTCATGAATTTATTGACTTTTGCGACTCAATTTCTTTTCTTATGAGTTTTACAAAATATATCCCCAGAGTGAAAAACGTCTCGTCCTTGGACGCGCTCCATGCCAACTCCGTCAGAGGAAAATTATGGCACACAACCAAGCAACAATTTCACACGGGGCAGTCAAGTCAACGGAGACGGTGAAACAACACTTTCCCAAATGTGCCGTGTTATGAGCAAAGTCAGCAACAACATCGAAATGATGAACCAAGTCATCAATATGGGAAATCACCGTGGGCGATGTCGGCAGCAATCAAAGTTATCTCGAGCTCTGTAAGACGCGTCCCCAAACATTTTCTCATACTGACAGACCTCTTGAGGCCGAGGACTGGCTTCGAGACATGGAAAGAAAATTAATTATTGCCCAGTGTTCAGATCTTGAGAAAGTGCTATATGCACCGCACTATTTCACTGGAGCAGCTGCATCGTGGTGGAAAAATTTCCTACACATGCACCCCAACGAAAATAATATAACCTGGGAGGAATTCAAAGAAGGTTTTCATGGGGCGCATATTCCTAAAAGTCTTATGAAGATCAAAAAGAGAGAATTTGACGACCTCAAGCAAAGGATCATGACGGTGTCGAGAATACAACAGTCGATTTACTCTGTTGTCTCGCTTCATCAACGAGGAGCGTATGTCCGAAAGCAAGAAGATGGAAAAATTCCTAGACGATGCAGGCGCCCGCACTTAAATGCCAGCTGGTTGTGCACACCTTCCCAGATTTTAAAACGCTGGTGGATAAGGCCATTACCTTGGAAAATGAGAGACGCAGCTTGGAAGATTTCCATAGCGAAAAAGGGACGGACTAATCATGCTCACAACCACCGCAGCAAGACAGATTTTCAGAAAGGTGGGACACCCAAACCCACGACAAACGTCTCACGCCCAATCAAGAATTTCCATGCAAGGGACAAGGAGTTCACATACCGCCCAGGCGTTACTTGCTACGCTTGTGGAGAAGAAGGGCACTATGCCAAGCAGTGCCCCAATCCAAGGAACTTCGACCCCAAAGCCGAACAACGAAGGCAATAATTGGCCAAAGCGCAACAATTTCAACCCAAATAACAACCACGGGAAGGGTCATACGAACCACGTGACCAAAGAGAAAGCCTGAATGCCCGGATATCGTGACTCGCACGTTTCACATCAACACATTACCTTCCATGGTTTCGTTTGATTCTGGAGCTTCTCACTCATTCATTTCGAAAAGTTTTGCCTTGCAAAATAATTTTTCGATGCTTCCCTTGAAAAATCTATGATCGTCAAGTCCCACAGGATTAAGCAAGTTACCCAGAGTTATTGCCAAGGTGTGGTTATTGAGTTTGAAGGGTTGGAGTTTCACGCCAATCTTATTGTGTTGGAAAATAAAGGACTGGATGTCATCTTAGGGATGGATTGGTTAGCCACCAACAAAGGTTTTATTGACTGCTTCAACCGGAACGTAATTCTCACCCACCACCACGGGAAGACAATAAAAGTTTCAGCCAAAGAAAGAAAAATATCCCGCAACCAAGATTGAACAAGGTGGATATTTCTGAATTAAGCAAGGTTCGATGGTGTGTGAATTTCAGACGTATTTCCCGAAGAACTACGGGCATGCCACCGGACCGAGAAATAGAATTCAGCATTGAGCTAGCAGCGGAACCGCCCCATATACAAGAAACCATCTGAGAATGGCACCATCCGAATTGGTAGAACTGAAGAAGCAAAGAAAAGAATTACTGGACAAAGGATATATACGAGCCAGCTCCTCACCTTGGGGTTCACCAATTTTATTTGCCAAAAAGAAGGATGGGACTCTGAGATTGTGTATAGACTATCGAGCGCTTAACATGGTCACAATCAAGAACAAATACCGATGCCACGGATAAATGATTTATCTGATCAGCTCGCTCAGGCCAAGGTATTCTCAAAATTGACTTGAGGTCGGGATACCATCAATTAAAGGTACAAACAGAAGATATTCCCAAGACGACATTCACCTCCAGATACGGATTATATGAGTTCACCGTAATGCCATTTGGACTAACGAACGCCCCCGCATATTTTGTTCACCTCATGAACAAAGTATTTATGAAGTTTATGGACAAGTTTGTTGTCGTATTTATCGACGATATTACGATATACTCCAAGACACCGGAAGAACCTGTTGAACATCTCCGAATTGTACTAGGGGAACTCAGGAAACATCAATTGTACGCTAAATTCAGCAAGTGTGAGTTTTGGCTAAGGCAAGTAGGTTTTACGGGCCACGTACTAACCCAAGAGGGTATTGCCGTGAACCGGAAAAAGTCAAGTCCGTGCTTGGCTGAAACCACCGACCAGTAATGTGGACGTCTAAGTTTCTTGGGAATGGCAGGGTACTACCGAAGATTTATTGAAGGATTCTCCACCATAGCAAGGCCAATGACGCAGCTACTCAAGAAAGATAAGAAGTTTGAATGGACGGAAGCTTGCGAGAAAAGTTTCCAAGAATTAAAAAGGAAATTAACGACAACACCATTATTAATTGTGCCAGACATACACAAAATTTTTGAGGTGTATTGTGACGCATCCCAGAAGGGCCTCGGATGCGTGTTGATGCAAGAAGGCAAGGTAGTCGCATATGTCTCCAGACAACTTCGCAAGCATGAGGAAAATTATCCTACTCATGACCTGGAGTTAGCGGCGATTATTCATGCACTCAAGGAATGGAGTCACTTTTGCTTGAAATCGTTGTGAAATATACACGGACCATAAGAGCCTCAAGTATATTTTCACACAACCGAACTGAATTTACTAAGCAACGACGCTGGTTGGAATTAGTGAAGGATTATGGCGTTGGAATCCACTACCATCCAGGAAAAGCAAATGTAGTGGCGGGGCGCTCTAAGTCGGAACCCTAGCCCAAGCAGCGACAACCTACCAAACACGAGACCTGAATTTCGGCGAGTTTGCTAAGCTCAACTTGATGGTAGTCACCCAAGGCGGTGTGTCAAATTTAGAAATGCAGCCTACCTTGATAGAAAAGATTAAAGAGGCTCGGCATGGACACCCCACATTGAAGGCATTAAGCGGAAAGTGAGTTTGGGCAAGGCCTCGGAGTTCGATTATCGATAAGCAAGGAATATTGTGAATGCGGAGATAGACTTTGCGTACCAAATATCAAGGACCTTAAACAGCAGATCTTAGCTGAAGGCCACACCGCCCCGTATTCAATCCATCCTGGAGGGACAAAAATGTACAAGGATATTCAGGAAAATTTTTGGTGGCACGGTCTAAAAAGGGACATAGCCACATTCATCGCATGTTGTGACTCTTGTCAACGCATCAAGGCCGAGCACGAAACCGGCCGGACTTTTACTGACCAAATAAAATACCCGAGTGGAAATGGGACGAGATTGGAATGGATTTTATTGTTGGGCTACCTCGGTCACGGCACGGAAATGATGCCATATAGGTCATCACTGATAGACTGACCAAAGTAGCACACTTCATCCCCGTGAAGACAACCCACACCACTCAGAAGCTTGCCAGGCTTTATCTCTCCCGTATCGTCTGCTTACATGGAGTCCCAAAGACAATAATATCAGACAGAGGCACTCAATTTATCTCCCGATTTTGGGATCACTTACAACAAGCTCTGGGAACTCAACTGGCGTTCAGTACCGCATACCACCCCCGGACTGATGGACAAACCGAGCAGCGTAAACCAAATTCTAGAAGACATGCTAAGAGCATGTGTCCTCACCTATGGGACCTGTTGGGAAGAAAGCTTACCATACGTAGAGTTACGCATACAACAACGATTACCAAGCCAGCACTGCAAATGGCACCATTTGAGGCTCTGTACGGGCGGAGATGTCGTACCCCACTAAATTGGTCAGAAACCGGAGACAGCCATATCTTCGGCCCAGACATGCTCAAGGAGGCTGAAGATAAAGTTAAGGTGATTAGGGATCGACTCAAGACAGCCCAAAGTCGACAGAAGAGTTATTACGATCAAAAACATCGAAGTCAGCTTTGAACCCGGTGAGTTTGTGTACCTACGAGTGTCTCCTATGAGGGGCCTGCAACGATTCAAGATTAAAGGGAAGCTAGCACCAAGATTCATCGGACCATTCTGCATAGTGGCACGGAGAGGCATGGTAGCCTACCAGCTAGACTTACCCGAAGATTTATCCGACGTCCACGACGTGTTCCACGTCTCGCAATTGAGGAAGTGCGTGAGCAACCCAGAGAAGTAGGTATCCCATGAAAACATTGACGTGCAACCAGACCTCACATATCGGGAGCATCCAATAAAAATCTTGGAGGGTGCGAAAGGAGGACCCGACGAAAACCATCAAATTTTTGAGTTCGGTGGAGCAACCACACCGAGAGTGAAGCCACTTGGGAAAGAGAGGATTTTCTTCGGACAGAGCACCCACATTTATTTGAGGATCAGCTGAAATATCGGGGACGAGATTTTTCCTAAGGGGGTAGGTGCTGTGACACTCAAAAAAAAATTTGTTTGGTTTTTAACAAAAACTTTGTTGGATTTGAAGAAGGTCATTTAAATTCTTCCAAAAACCTCTCTCTCAAAACTTCTCCCTTGGCAAGGATTTCATTGTTGATGTCTTCTTCAACTCTGGTGTTTGGTTATTAAAAACCTTTCTTACGATTCTCCCCTTCTCAAATTTATTTTTGGGATTTATTTTCTTTTAAAAGAAAACCCTAGGAGTTTTGGGTCTTCTCTTATATTGAAACCACCCATGGTTTTACCATGCCTCATGTGGTAAATCTTCCCAAAACCCCTCCTTCCACTTTGCAGCAATCCAAATATTCTGTCCCAACAAGTCCAACTCATTTATGGATTTTATTTCATTTATTTCTTTCCCCAAAACAATTATGTCCATTATTTTGAGCCTAGGTGATTTGCAAAGCAAGTACCTAAATGCCTTTGAACTTTGATCTCAAACCAACTCCTCTGGATAGTCCCTACCACCCACAACCTAGAACCATCAAGATCCACTCTTCTTCTTTTCAAAATTTTCAAGTTTCAGCTTCTGCAAATTTGGACCAGATTTGTCAAATTTGGTGAAATTCATATCTCCTTTTCTCCAAAAATTCCACCAAAATTCAGGCAACCCCCAGATGCAGTGAGAGGCCACCTCACCAAAAATCAGCTCAAGGAAAAATCCCCACATACCAAAATCATTCTGTCGAACACCTGGCCTGCACTATTACTTTGCACTTTCAGAGAAATTCAGAGTTTCAGAAAGTTCAGTGTCGTCAGAGTCCTGTCACCTGTCAACAGTTGGCCCTGGCGTGTTGCGCACGGCCCCTCCTCCCTGGCCGGAGCGCCGCACGCCCCCTTGGACGGGTGCAAACGTCGGTGGCGGCGAGCCTCGCCGGCGTTGGCAGTTTCTGCGGTGGCTGCGCCACCCGTGGCGGCCAGCGAGGGCCCGAGCCAGCTCGCCACGCCACCCGTCGCCGCCCATCGCTCCCTGGCCCTCCGCATGGCTCATGCATGCCAGCGCACTCCCGCTGCATCGTCGCCGTGGCCCGGCAAGCACAGGGCACGCCCTCTACCGCCGACGGGCCCGCGCTGCCCGTTCCGTCGAACCCCCCCCCCCAATGCTTCTAATCCAAGCACGTTTAGTGCCTAAATGGAGCCAGTGGACCTCCACGATGACGCTCAACCGCTAAACCACCCCGACCAAGCCCTGCGCCGCCGTAACCTTCGCCGGAGAACTCCGTTCACGACCATCACCTCGGATCGCCTATAAAAAGGGGCCCCGAGCTCGCCCTCGAGCACGCACCTCCTCTGCACCTCTCCAACACTTCGCCAGGCCACTAGGAGGACCTCGAGGAGGTCTCCTCCCCCAACTCCGGCCGCCCCGTTCCGCCTCGGCCTCCACCTCGATTCACTCCGGTGAGGCCGTCCCCGGCGCCCTAACCTCGTCAGCAATCCCCTCGAGCACCCAGAAGTCTAACCCCCACTTCAATCTGCTCTTCGCAGCACTCCCCGGCGAGATCCAACCCCTCCCGAACCGCCCGTCACGGGAGCGGGGCCGCCGTCGACACAGTGCTCGCCGGCGACCACCACCACCACCCACCAACGCGGAAGGATGCACTGAGCACGGAGGTACCACCCGATCCCCCTGCCTCGCCGTGGATCGCCGCCGGCGACCACCGCAACTCTCGGGCGCCGACGAGCTCCGTCTCCCCGTTTGAATTTTTAAACCTGACGGTGGGACCCGCCTGTCAGTCTCTCATTTCTTTTAAAATGAACCGTTTTCTGAAAGCGTATTCTGGCAAAATGCGCTTTCCAGTCTGAATCGTTTTCTGGACTTTTCTGCTTAGCCCACAGGAAGTTTACATTTCATTCTGAGAGGTCCTTGGACCAAAACACTTATAACTTTTAAACAGAAAAGGATTTTTGAATGATTCTTTTTCTGCCCTCTTCAAAATTTTGTCTAGTTTTTTATCAGATTTATTTGAAAAATATTTAGTATATTTCTGTACACCTCACGGTATTTACGATAGCGCGTGTATTTTTGTATACCGTAGAATCCGAAGGAGGTGACGGAACATAAACTTCACCGAGCTAGGCCCCGACTACTCCGAACCAGGCAAGCATGTTTGAACCTTTGATATGATGAGTGTCTTGGCATGTTTGCATTCAGTAGTTCCATGGCATGTTTTTTTTGGAGAATCTCGATGAAGGTTATATTACATGCAAAGTTGAAGCAAGTGAATTTCGATAATCCATAAGTTGTTGGATATGAGTTTGCATGGCCATGAGATGGCATGAGAATGGGTAAGATGGCAGTGTTGTAGCATGCCAGTCTTATGCCTGACTGTTCGACCAGTGTCAACATTAATCGGTCCGGTTTCCATCTGTTTCCCTCCTGTACTACCACATGTTTTTCCGCAAGGAAATATGGCTTAGTAAGTTGCAAACCGCTTTCTGGTACACACCAAATCGAGAGGCCGGAATGAGGGTTCCATGGCCCTGGATTAAAGCCTATCATCCGGTCAGGGGGCATGGGTGTTTTCGGTTGGGACCGAGAGGGGGGCACCCCTTAGAGCGCGCTTATATAAATTTGATCCCATGCTATTCGATATTGTGATCTCCTCGTCTCAAAGTTTTTCTTGAACGCTGTCTAGGGTGATTCCTGGCATCATGAGGTGGGATGGGTGTGTACTGGTTAGATGTGTTTCCTCCGAAATACCGTAAACGGAACTAGTCCTTCGTGACTACGGAAATCCGTTGACTGTGGGTAATTTAGTACAAACTCTACAGAGTCAAAAATCCTTGAAATCATCTTATCCATGTCCAAGTACCGTGCTCATTATTTTTCGTCGAGTGTCAGTTTCGGTGACAGAAACTCCTGAGAACCACATGAGTGTTAAGTCTGATTAAATGTTTATTTCCTGTGGATGAACTAACCCGTTTATTATCATGTGTTGAATATTTTCCTGTGAGCACTATTTCTTGCAAGTCAACAGATATGAAAAGTGAATTTTAAGCCCTTTCTGCGATGTCGCTCAGACGTCCGACTGCGGCATTGTTATTATTTACTTTTGATATAAGCCCTTTCTGCGATGTCGCTCAGACGTCCGACTGCGGCATTGTTATTATTTACTTTTGATATAAGCCCTTTCTGCGATGTCGCTCAGACGTCCGACTACGGCATTGTTATTATTTACTTTTGATATAAGCCGTTTCTGCGATGTCGCTCAGACGTTCGACTGCGGCATTGTTGTCATTTACTTTCAATGTAAGCCCTTTCTGTGATGTCGCCCCGACGTCCGACTGTGGCACGCATGTCTCTTATTTTCAATATAAGCCCTTTATGTGGTGTCGCTCAGACGCCCGACTGTGGCATGATTTATTTATTTGTTCACCCTTCGAGGCGTCGCTTCAGACACCCGATCGGTTTTCAGTTATTTTTACTACTACCTGACTTCCTTCTTACTAATTAATGTCGTGTTACTTCCTCATTTGGATGTACATTACTTATTGCTCATGACGCATTCATGCATGCATTTGTTATATCTTATGTCCGAACTGTCTTGCGAGTACTTTCAAAGTACTCACCTGGCTTGTTGATTTGTCCAGATGCTGACGAAGGCGATCTCATGGATGAAGAGTTCGATAGCGGGTCCGAAGCCTAGAGGAATCCCAGTCAGTCTCGTGCGACCTTGGTTTTGGTCACTGTGTTATATCCGCTTCCGCTACCCAAATAAATTCATCGAGCCTCACCTCGACGCTCGATGAGCCGCCAGTGTAGGAGTCATATTATCCACTCCACTGTGTTATTCCTCCACCACTTTACCTCGAGTCAGTATGCCACCACTCCATTGTGTCATATCCGCCATTATGTATAATTATTGGCGTGCTTGTAATAAATGGTTGAGCACCCCAGCTCGACCCTGTAATATATTTTAATGCTACTGGCTTATTGTATCAAGATTTTGTCTACCAGTTTGGAGGATTTTTCCTCGTACTGGACTCAAAAGGTCGGTTTCTCAATAAGCATTTTATTGGAAAACCGGTCGTGACAGATATCATGTTGAGTGTGGGGATGTGTGCACGGTTTCAAGCCGCACCGAAGGAAAGTCACTATGTGGCGGTCAAGCGAATCTTTTGATATTTGGCTCATACCCCAAACTTTGGCTTATGGTACCCAAGAGGGGCAAACTTCAAGCTTGAAGGATTTACAGTTCCGATTGGGTGGGAGACAAAGTGGATAGGAAGTCCACTTAGGAGGGTGCCCGTTCTTGGGTGCTCTCTGGTGAGTTGGTCTTCAAGAAGCAAAGTTGTGTGTCTCTCTCGTCCACCGAAGCTGAATATGTGGTGGCGGTGGTTGTTGTGCACAACTCTTATGGATGAGGCAAACTTTAAAGGAATACGGTGTCATTTGTGACAAAGTGCCTCTTTGGTGTGACAACAAAAGTGCCATCAAGATTTCTCTCAACCCGGTGCAACACTTCAAGACGAAGCATATTGAGATTCGGTATCATTTCATCCGGGATCACATTAGGCGAGGGGAGATCGAGCTCAAGTATGTCAACACTCATGATAACCTTGCTGATATTTTCACGAAGCCCTTGGATAAAGCAAGATTTCATGAGTTAAGGCATGAGCTAAATATCATTGATTCGAGCAATGTGACTTGAACCCTTGCACACCCCACCTCACTCAACTTGGTGTCTAGTTTAGGTGTAGGCATGGACATAGGGGGAGTGTTGTTCTCTCAATGAACTCTCCCTCCCCCCATTATGCATAAATTGATCTAGTCTTTCACTTTAACCATATTTGTATGGTACTAGTGCTTCAAGGACGAGTTTTGGTCATGGGTCCAAGGTTAAAATCTTCGCGACGCCATACCTCTTGACTCAAACATAGGTGGCTCGGCCACCGCCCTCTCTTGAAGAGGTGTGTTCTAGTCCATTGTTTGTGTGTTTGTAGCCTTGTTGGTTCTTCCTTTCTCTTGGCTAAGTTTTTCCATTCTCTTTGAGCTTAAGCCGTGTGTTTAGAGGCCTGTGGTTCTTTGGCGGTACTACGGTGATGGTCTGTGATACTACCGCCCACCAGTGTGATACTACCGCATTGGTGAAGGCGAGGGGTTATGTCAGGCGGGGAGTTTTCTTCTCCCCATACCCATTCGCCGCCCCATGACCTGTTCGTCTCTCCAAAGAATGGCGCCATGTGAGAGGATCCGTGGATCTCCCTCTCCGTGGTGCTCCTCTCCATTCCCTTCGGTGGAGTCGATCCCCACCTTGTCCTCTCGCCATGGATGCCGGTATTGCCTTCGTTCCCTCTTTCTTCTTGTCTAGATTTCCAATCTAGCATCCTAGGGGCAATAGTAGTTGCATCTCTAGATTTTTGGCCAAATCTAGGCTTGAGTAGGATGGAGAAGGCCTCTAGGCAGTTTGGATTGGTGTTTGGTAGGAGTATTTTTGAATTTGGTAGGATGGTAGTGTCGGATCTGACCACGGCAGTAGGAAACTGCCGTTTCCCTGTCTCAAGCGGTACTACCGCCCTCTACCAGTTTCCACCATACTTCTACTAATTAGTGATCCGTTTTAGTTTTGTTTGGTGGCTTATGCTCGTTCTTTCTGGTTGTTTGCGTGTTCGTGTGTGTGGTTCCAGGTGATAAGCTTCACGAGCATCGGGCTGGCGTGTCAACCCCGGTCGTGCCACATCCAAGCAAAGACTGCATAACCGAGTATGCAGGAGGTTCCTCAAGTGCTGCTCCTCCACCCCAATTTGCGGGAGGTTCCTGAAGTGCTGCTCCTCCACCCCAACTCCAGAAGATGCCTGGTGTCAAGCCGAAGCAAGGCAAAACTGTGCCAGAAATGCCAGCCAAGGAGTTCTGGGCACGACGTCGCCGCAACCCCTATGAGGCAGACCAAGATCCCACTATGGTCAACCGTCCAGATTCTGGAACAGGTTTCAGTTTGCCATCTTATTTGATGTTCTCAAGGCCAAGAAGAACCTCTATGTTAACGTGCACTCCATCGACACCGACCATATGGAGAAAAATCCTGATTATTTTGGTGAAGCTCTTCAGATGTGCACTCAGCTGAACATTCTTGTGTGTCATGCAATTCAACAAAGATTATGATGCTGATATTGTGGCCCAATTCTATGCCACGGTTCATCTCGGGACTGATGAGGACAGGACACTGACTTGGATGACCAATGGCAAGTTGCTTTCAGTCAAGTGGAAGGCGTTCATGGATTTGATTGGGGTGGAAGATCGAGGGCTTGAGTCTCCTGTCGGCTTTCGTCCACACCGCAACAACTCCGCCACTCACAAGCAAGCTCTATGGCCCTACTGCACTTTGAAGGTCAACCACAGGGCGAAGAAGGAAACATATGAGATTCCTGCCTTTCTGGACATTCTTCACCATGTCTTCCGTGAGACTCTTTTCCCTCGCATCGGGAATCTGGATATGGTTCACTCTTATCTCGTGGACATGCTTCTCTTCTGCCAGCGTGAGAAGGAACAAAACACCGGAGAGTACCTAGATATTTCTCATGTTATGTGGTCTGAGCTGTTATCTGCTATCTCCGAGCGCAAGTGTCCGATTTATGGCCCGTTCAACATGCTGCTTATTGAGAAGGCCTGGGGTCGTGTCTATCCCAAGGTGATGCTAGAAACCGGGGAGTTGGTTTCTCACGACATCAAGCGTCCCGAGGAAGAAGGACAAGCTGGGGCTCTCAGTCCCTAAATCTGGAGTTCCTTCGCCCTTGCCATGGAGACCGAGGAGGAGGCTGAGGCCGAGGTGAGGATGATGATGACTATGTGCCTTCTGCGGCAGAGGCCTCTTGGGCAAAGAAGCTCAAGCTCAAGATGAAGAAGTTGTTACGCATGGAGGCTCACGGTCAAGACATGACTCATGTGGGTGAGAAGAAGGCCCGTCGTCGTCACAAGGAGCTCATGCGCCAGTTGGGTGCCACGATTAACAGTGGATCGAGGACCAGCTTCGAGGAGGAGGAGTGGATTCAGCACCTTGCCCGTGGACCGATTACGATGCCGAGCACTTCCCGACCGGCGATGGTGGCCTTGAGCGTTCCCTGAGATCTGATTCTCTTGCTCTCACCTGGAGTTGTAGCCACACTCCCTCTCCTTTTTGGTGTCTCGAGGCAAAAGGAGGAGAGAGTTTAGGGATTTGTGTTTCCTCGCGTCGTTTGTGTTTCCTCACGTCGTTTGTGTTTTCTCGCGTTTGCCTGGTTTGGTTTGTGCATGGTTTGTGTCAGTGAGACCTAAGTTCTAGTCATATGGTGTGAGACATATGCTACCTTATCTTTCGAATATCTTTATCTATGTCTATCTAGCTTATGAGTTGCATGCTTATCACATTATACATGTATTGCTCTCATATATCATGCTTAGGTAGTTGGTCTCTAAAATGTAGGGGAGCGTTGATCACGGTATACATGCCGTGCAGTCCAAAGCACTTATCTAGACAGACACATCCGTGGGGGAGCCCTTCTACATTTTAGGACGGTGGGGCTTTCTTGCCCGATCCTATATCTTTCATGTTTGTGCAAATCCCGTATTATCATCAATCCACCAAAAAGGGGGAGATTGTAAGGGCATATTTACCCCCAAGATGTTTTGGTGATTGATGACAATGCTTTTGCGGACTAATCGTGTGCATTGAGTTCTTTCAGACATTCATCCTTTGGCACGAGACGATTACTTCCCCTTGGTGTTTTATTCAAGACGGTGTAGCTCCTTCGTTTCTATGCTGGTGGTCTAGTTTCGTAGGAGTCACCGTACTATCAAGAGGGGATCCGCTTTGGTTAGGCTAGGGTGGAATCAACACGTACACATCCCTATCACACTTGTTGCTTTTTTCCGCTTGATTGGAGCTATCTTTCCTTAATCTGTGCCTACCTGTCCCGGGTAGTACTGCGGTCCTCGTGATAGTACCGCTTGAAGCTAAATCAGCGGTAGTACCGCTCCCAGCGGTAGTACCGCTTGTGAGTTACCGTGAGTACCGCATGATGGTTCCGGCTACTACCGCCTCGATTCTCATTGCTATTTCTCGTGTCGGGTTTACTGATGCTGGTTGCGGCGGTAGGCGATAGTACCGCTCCAAGCGGTAGTACCGCCTGTACTTCCGCGGTAGTACCGCTCGAGACAGGCCTGTTTCCCTCATCGGTAGCGATGCAGCTGGGAGGGAAGCGGTAGTACCGCTTATAAGCGGTAATGCCGCCATACCTTAGCAGTAGTACCGCTCTGTCTTGAGGCTGGTTGGTGGGTAACAGTTGGATTGGTTCCCCCACTATATATAGGTGTCTTCTTCCCCAAAGTTGACCTACCTCTTTCCCCCAAAGCTCCATTGTTGCTCCAAGCTCCATTTTCGCCCGATCTCTCTCCCTAGCCAATCAAAGTTGTTGATTTGCTCGGGATTGGTTGAGAAGGCCCCGATCTACACTTCCACCAAGAGAAATTTGATTTCCTCTCTTATCCCTAGCGGATCTTGTTACTCTTGGGTGCTTGAGCACCCTAGATTTGGTTGAGGTCACCCGAAGCCATACTCCATTGTGGTGAAGCTTCGTGGTGTTGTTGGGAGCCTCCAATTGTTGTGGAGATTGCCCCAACCTTGCTTGTAAAGGTTCGGTCGCCGCCTTCAAGGGCACCAATAGTGGAATCACGACATCTCGCATTGTGTGAGGCGTGAGGAGAATATGGTGGACCTAGTGGCTTCTTGGGGAGCATTGTGCCTCCACACCGCTCTAACGGAGACGTACTTCCCCTCAAAAGGAAGGAACTTCGTAACACATCCTCGTCTCCACAGCTCCACTCTTGGTTATTTCGTGCCTTTACTTTTGCAAGCTTCTTGTATTATATCCTTGCTTGCTTATGTGTTAGTTGTCATTGCATCACATAGGTTGCTCACATAGTTGCACATCTAGACAACCTATATCATTGCAAAGTTTAAATTGGTAAAGAAAAGCTTAAAATTGTTAGTTGCCTATTCACCCCCCCCCCTCTAGTCAACCATATCGATCCTTTCATAGGTGATGGTGCTTCTCTTGTCCCACTAGTGGACTATCTCACCAATGATTGCTTGCATGATGTTGATCCACCTATTCCCATGCTTCATGCTAGTGCGACTTCCTCATGTCATGACTTACCAATTTATGATGAATATGATGATGAGCATGTTGAGTTGCCTAGTTGTGATGCTATGCTCCATAGGATATCATGTGAAAATTCTATTGGTCACTTCATGTTTGACAATCCATTGAACTTGTCATATGCTATGAGTAAGATCTCCCATATTGCTTCATTTCAATCTCAACATAGTAACTATGCATATCCCATTAAAATAAATCCTTATGGCATAGATGACGAGATGATGGTCATTGGCTTTTGTTTTTCATGTGATGATATTGCCATGCTTCCTTTACATGATTTTCGCAATTCAGCTACTATACCATGTAATGATCACATAGAACAAAATATGCTTTGTTTTGGATGTTGTCAATATTCTCCATGTGATGTTTCTGCAAATGCTCATGAGGAGACCCCCATAGTTTCCTCATACATATTAGGAGATTTTGATGCATTCCATACTTTGCATGATTCCCATAATTGTGTGCACCATATGCATCCCATGAATAACAATGCTCCACATATTTCTTATGATGAATTACATAATTTGAGTCTCCATTATGCTATACATAACAACAAACCTCTCATGATGGATGACATGTTTCTATATCACGCATCTAATTTATTTGAGCATTGGCTATTTTGTGCTAACCAACACATGCACGTGCCCATCATGATGGATGATGTGTACATATACCCCGCACATACAATTTTCCCTTTGCCTTTGTTTTGTGTAGGTACTCATGTATACTCGTCAACCTCTCAATCCCAAGAGTTGACGAAACGAGCTCTTGAGAGCAACGACGATTTGGGATCCCGTGGATTATCCTCACCACCGTTCCCTTCAAGGCAAGGATTACACACACCTCTTCTACTTGTCTCTCACATGGCTATGGGCTATTTACCACTTGTCACCTTATGCCCATTCTATCGTGTTCCCTTTGCATGTTATGCTTGCTGCTATGCCTTTGCCATGCAATTGTGACCCTTACTTGCATTTACCCATGATACACCATTATGCTACTTCTATGTGTATTTGCATGCTTGGTGGAGATCCTTGTTACTATTACCATGTTTTCCTTGTACCTCATGCTCTTGTTGATTGTTGTGTTCGGAGAGTCATGATGTCCCATTGCTATTTACATATGGCCTCTCGCCAATACATTGATGATATTTTACTCATATCTTGCTTTCATGCTTGTGATATGTCATGTGTATTATTCATGACCACTATTTGCACACATGACATGCTTGCCATGATTCCTTCTAGTACGTTGCATCTTCGCACTACTAGCTTGCTTGACTTGATCACCATGATTTCTTGCTTTGTCGCATCACCCATGTTCCATTGTTACTCGCTTTCTTGGGTTGATGACATATATGTTCATGCCTCTCACATGATATATCTTGATCATTGTCTCTTGTGTCCATTGGTTGCCTCTCTCATATCTACTTGTAGTGAGTGCAACCATACTTTGCTTATTGATCTTGGAGACTTTGAAACCTTACTTGCGATGCATGCTTGTTTGATTGAGCCTATTGTATTTGGTTGTTCTCGCATCATATGCCTCCATACTATGAAATGCTCCCTTATCCTTTCTTATGATGAGCATGATGCATACACTTGTTGGGTATCTTACCACACGTTGCACTTCCACTAACCTCATTTGTTTTTCCGAGTGTTTGTCATGTTCTTTCGTTTTGAAGGATTCACAAGGCGGTACCATCAAGAGACAACTTGGTCATGTGACAGCGTACACAATGCGCGACACCAACATTTTCGACATTCTCATAAAGGTGAACTCCTTCCATTTGAGCCATCCTCAAATATGCATATTGGATGGGTCATTCTTTCATTGTTGTTTCCTTGTTCTTGTCTACATGATACATCTATTGGAGGGAGGACCGGCATTGAAGATTGGCTCTATTGACCTTCACATTGAGGAGCGCTCATACTTATTGGATGCACCTTCGAACCTCCGCTCATGCCACGACATCGAGCATTGGTACATCAACACTCCTTTGACACATTGCACCCACACCTTCATATTTGTTGATTGTGCTCACACATGTCATGCTCGATGGACATATCATATTCACCACAAGTTTGCACCCTATGCATGGATTGACACACATTATGCTTGTCTTGTTGCACCTATTCCCATGCCATCCATGATATATGAGCTTATGCACTTCCTAAGAAAATTTGTTGTGATCTTCCTTGATGGCATATTCATACATCATGACCGCATTGCCTACCATCAATTGCATGATCACATACCCACATTGAGCACCAATTGCCATATTCATGCTATCGATAAACCATCTCACTATGACATCATTTTGCACCGTGGTTGCATTGATCACATTCACAATACATTTGTGTGCATAATGAATGCTTTTGCTCCCATGAACGCTTTGCATATCATTCAATATCATCTTGATAAGCTTCATGCACTTTGCCACGAACAATCTTGCCGCATGGACTCATTCTTACATGATGGACACCTTGTGTGCGCTAACAATTGTATTTCCAAGTGTCGTTTGTGTTTGCTCTTTTTGCATGTGTACCACTCCGGAGACACCTTGGAGTACTTGGATTGCGCCATGTCTTCCACTTCGTCCAACTACAAGTCCGTCCACGACAACCGTTTTCATGGTGATGAGGTTTTCGATCCGAGGTCGGATCTTTCCCAAGGGACGGGAGATTATGCGGAGCATCCTACGATCATCCCCATGTACACTACGACTACTCCCCAAGCCCCAAGTGGACATACGACGAGACCTCAAGCATACGCCATTGGACACAAGGTGAACCCGCTCCTAAATGTTTCCCCTTTCCATTCGTGCAAGACATGGTTGCTACCTCATACAAAGACACTACTTGTGCTTAGGTACCAAGAAGACCCTCTCGGAGATGCTCGGGATCATGGACAAGTCCCCAAGTACAAGGATGAAGGAGCACGACGAGAGGAACCGGAGAAAGGCTACAGGACCCTGATATCCGGCCCCTGAAGATGTCAAGAACAGCAGGAGCCCAGCAACCGAAGTGCTATGGGGCCCGGACATCCGGCCCCCAGGCCCCGGACATCCGGCCCGACGTGAGCCGCCGGACATCCGGCCCCAGCCCGGAAATCCGGCATCCTTCGCAGAACGCATCCACGCCAGCCCAGACATCCGGCCACCCCAGCCCGGACATCCGGCCCGTCATGAAGCCCCGGACATCCGGCCCGGCGCCCGGATATCCGCCCACACTGTCTGCCAAGAAGGTATCTCGGCCGAGGCCCATGTACACTTTCGCCCCTTGGACTATATATACTCCTCCTCCACCTACGTTTTAGGGTTAGCATTGTGATAGCTCATTTGTGAGATAGAGCCTCGCTCATCCATACGAATCTACTCCTTGAGAGAGACCGTGGTCCCTCTACGGAGAAGATCCCCCTTGGATTCAAGACCCCCTCTTGGGTGGCCCCATCAAGACCTCCTCACAGAAAAGAACCGGTTACCCTTTGTATCGCCGTTTGTTGATCGTGGATCTTGTATCTCCTCTCGTGTTTCGAGGATCTAGCATATGTGTGACTGTATGTTGTTGGTTTGAGTGATTCTCTTGTGTTTTCCCTCGCGTTTCCCCTCGTGTTCTTCGTGTTCTTAGTTGGGATGCGCTCCTTTCGTGAAAGATCGGCCGTATAGGGTTCCACTCTACATCAGCTAAACTTTGACCTTTGATTCAATGAACAAAATGCCGTTGATGTCACAACAATAATATTATTGAAAACCAGTACAGATACGAATCTAACAATATAATTTTTTATGACATGCACTAACATTTTATTAGTTACGGACTAATAAACCAGAACAAAGATAGTACCTAATAACCAGCTTAGAAACATATTGCACGATAACGAATAATTATAAATTAATGAAGACAATGAAGCACACACCAGCCTTATTTAGGCATGAGCCATTGATCGAAACATGCACGCGTAGTGTGGAACTCGTTGTGGTTGAGGCCGTGTGGGACTGGGCTCCGGGGACCGTCGACATACATGGCGGTGTCAGTACCACGGTTTGGAAGCCTAGCTGCCGCCTGTTATTTGGATTTTGGAATCTCATCTTGCGCCAAGGAAAAAGAAAGGGTACAATGTGTGTTGACAGTGGCGCCTTAGACCAACTCGGCCATATCAATTTCTTGTGTGTAATTTCTGCTAGTAATAAGATCTTTTAACGGTCTGAGGCCCTGCAGTCTAATCATATTGAATCATCAGATTAACCACCAACGTCGAACAGAAAGTTAAACTCGACCCGCAAAAAAAAAGGTTAAGCTCGCTTGAGAAAATGGAAAACCGCTAACGCTAATCTGCCATCTGTTCCCGGGACGAGCACTGTACATCTTTGACTATATCTCCACGTAGCGCCAATGTCACACGTCTAACGTCTCGACCGATTGCCGACGAGCTAGCAGCCAACGGAGCAATCAGGTACTACTTTTTTTTTTGAAACGGAGGCAAAAAATTTGCCTCATCTATTAATTAAGCAGAAGAGAATTGCCTAATTAATTAATGAAAAACCAGGCAAAAATCATCACAAACCGCTGAGCGGCACACATAAGAGACCCACACGCGCCACTTCAAAGAGGGCCTCGTCGAGACAGCACATCAACGTCATCGTCATCACTTCTCTCTAGAGGCGTCATCGTCCCAAACTCTGAGAAACGACTCCGACTTTGCCAAGGCGATCATCGAACCAACCCACACTGAATAGGCCGTGCGGAATCACATGAAGATCCGCGCCAGACCTCAGCCACTACGACAAGACAACACAACTCTGACACCAACGGAGAGCTAAGAAGGTGAACCAGGCAAGGCTGGCGTCATGGAAGATCACCGAACGGACCACCTGCTACCTGTCATCGTACGCCACAGGGCCTCGCCACCGCAGCTTCGACTTCACAAAGAACAAACCGGGCCGAGGCCATCCCACGGACATGCCGGAGAAGAGCCGACTACCTCAACCAATGCCGCGTCTCCTACATCACTCCCTGCGACACCATTGCATAGAAGCCTTGACGCTAACATCAACATCATCCGCTGGTCCCTTTTGCCGATGCTCAACTCCAATGATGAAGCCCTCGAGAGGGAAAACGACGCCAAGGCGCCGCCATCGTCCGATCACAAAGGATCTAGGGTTTCCCCCGAAGCTGAATCCATGCGGGAGGGGTGCGGCAGCAATGCGGCGATGCCTCCAAAAAGGTCTACGACGGCTACAGCCGACGCCATCGCCGGTCACCGACCAAAGGCCGAGACAGGGTCTTCACCCAAGCTCCCAAACATCCACCCGCACCGCCATCGACAAGTCCACCAAGCACCACCGCCGAGCCAGCTCGCAGTCAAAGAAGCCCCACCGCCGAAGCAGCCAACCGCACCTTGCGGAGACCGCCGCCGGCCACCTGAAGCACCAGCCGTCAAATCTGTCAACCGTCCACCGGAAGCTGAGCCACCGGACGCAGCAGAAACCACCATGCCTTGCGAAGCACCATGCCGGCAAGTGACGAGAGGTCTGCAGCCCGAGGCCAAGAACCACCTCGGATCCCAGCCGCAGCCAAGCTCCATACGCGCACCACGCGCGCCCACCGGAGGACGGAGACAGCAGATTCGACGGACAAAGAAACAGCCATGCTCCATCACCACAAGACCGCTCCACCATGTCGCACCAACAGCACCGCAACACAGCCGGACCCCTTGTGCCGCTTGTGCCTCGCAGATCCACCAAACTCGCCCGTGCCTCGCCCAGCACGCGGCCACCGGCGCAGCACCGCCTTGCGCGGCCCCTTGTGCGCCCTTGCCGCGCCTCACGCACAGTCACGAGACGCGCCGCCACTGCTCCCCAGCACGCACGCGCGAGCCTCAGCCCCGCCCCCTCACTCCAGATCCGCGGCACATGCAGCAGCACCGCGCAACCGCAGCGTCGCAATGCCCTGGCCGTGGCCGCCGCGCCGCCACGCACCTCTGCTCGTCAAGTGGCCCCACGCCGCGCACCTGCCTTGCTAGAGGGAGAAAGGAAGGGCCCGCCGCCGCCGCCGCGGCGCGGGCTTTGCCCGGCGGCGGCGGGGGCAGGAACGACGGGATCTGAAGAAGGGGCGGGGCGAGGTTTCACCCCCGGGTCGCCCGCAGCGGGAGTGACACGGGAGTCGGGTCTAGTATACCTGGGGGCGAGAATCAGGTACTACTAGTATTAGTGCATTCATTAGTATTAGTGCATTCATTACCAATATTTATTTCCTATATATACTCCACGCATCCTCTGCCAAGATCATTGCCACACAGTCTACAAGGCCTATTGGCTATTTCCATTGCCACGTCAATATATTACACTTGACACATACAACTCACATGCACGTGGCGCTAAGGTCTCCAAGAAGAAGAAAATATGAACTCGGACATAAATAAAAGGACATCGAAAAGAATCTATACCGATGGAAAATTACACGTCGTATAGATAGCCAAAACAATCGACGCTGTCAGGCTGTCACTGCCGCCTTATCGTCCCGCATTTGACTGTAGAACCCCGATGTACAACGCCAGGGGAGGCATGTGGCTAAGGAAAGGAGGTCATCTCCCAGACATGAGGTTCACCAAGCCCGGGTTTTCGTAGAGGGCGTTCATATCCCAGAACTCGCTCGTGGAGGACAGCGTCATCAACGCGACGACCACGGATCTCATCGTCGGCCTCAACTTGGGGTCCTCCTGTGTGCACGCGTTCGCCAGGTGCGTCATCTGCAGCCACAAGGCAACAAATGTTTTATCCTGGCTGCCATATATCCAATCAACCACGCAACGAAAGCAAGATATATGTAATGGAACCACTGTGCCCGAGCAAGTTTTTCTAACCTTGAGAATGGCGTCAATGGGGTAATCGTCTCCTAGCTTTGTATCGATCAGCCTCTTGAGGCCTTCCTTCGGATCCGGTGCATTGAGAGCCTCCTCAAACTACACATATTTCAGTGTATGGTAAAGTCATCAAACAAGGAAGGTAAATAAATTCAGCAAGAACCCAAAGCCAGGAGTGAAATGCGCCACTAGTCCATTAACTCAAAGTGATTGCAGAAGAACTCAGAAAGTGATTTAGTCCATAAACTGGTTTATTGGATCAAATAAGGCCAGAACCGAGCCGGGAGAGAAAAAACCATCCACATGGCTAATGTTGCATTCCTTGGAGCGTTCATAAACTGACAAATTTTTACGGGGACATTTTTGCAAGATTACATCAACCCACGTTCATATTGAAACTGCCGTGTGCAAAAAATATAAGCCATGCATGACTCAAACACACGTCATAGGGCTCAGGTATAAGCCTTGCTAACCAAGTGTCGTGGTGGGCGCACGGCAGATGCCAAAGGATAGCTAAAGAGAGGGACAGGCTCGAGGGCACCAATGGGCTCTAGAGGCGAGGTCGGCATGAGCGAGAGGGACGTAAGACATACCCAGATTCGGGGCTCTCCGGAGAGATAATACCCCTAGTCCTGCCGAGTGTGATTTATATGTGGATGCTACAAGCTTGCTCCTAGAGCTGTTTTGGGGAGGAAGGAAGACAGGCCAAAGCATAGGCTGCTCCTTCTCCTTGTGTGTGTTCTACTGATGTCTATCTCTCTCCTTCTCTTCCCTCCCGTGCATGGAGGCCTCCTGGGGGGTTTTATAGGTCAACCCCCCAGGGCTACAATGGTAAAGTTACATGGCCGTGGGGCCGGGATGTCAGCGTCTGAGAAGCCGGCGCTGGGCCGCCGGGTACCAGGGTACGCCGGGTTATCCGGGTGCGGGCCCCGTGTGCTAGGGGACACTGTTTCCCATCTTGTCTTGCGTCACGGAGTGTTGAGCCGGCTCGGCTACAGTGGCGCGTCGCCTGGTCGCCATCGGCTTGCGTCAGCAGGACGAGGTTGCACTGTAGCCATGCCGGCCCTAATCAACGGGGTTGGTGGGGCACTGTTGCCACGCTTGCTCTGGTCAGCGGGATTGGTGGGGCACTGTTGCCACGGTCATCTCTTTATGGGAACTTGTTCCGTCGTACGCCTTGGATGGGACGGGAGCTGACCCGTGGCCGGGTTGAGGAGCGTACCATGACGGTGCTTACTTGTCGAAGAAGTCTTGACTTGGCGGGGTCGCCGGCATGCGCCAGCGGGCCTGGCCGTGTGTCTTGACCGGGTTGAGGAACCCGGCCAAGGGTAAGCCAGATTGAGGGGTGATGCTGGCCCCGATGTTTTTAAAAAGGATCCGGGTTCCGTTGCCTGTCAGGGTCCATCCCCACGACAGTAGTCCCCGAAGTTGTGAAGGCTCGCCGGCTTCAAGCAGCGGGGCCTTCGCAGTTTCACCCCCTGAGGAGACGACTGATGTTGATGTGGCTTGCGACCGCCGGGTCCGGCAACACCCACTGTGTGCCGGCTTCCGGAAGCCGGATTGTTGCATCCCGACACGGGTGGGAAATCGGAGAGTCTGCCGAATCTTGAAGGGGAAGGGACGTGGCCCCCTTGGTTTCGGTGCGGGCGCGGCGCCACATGGCAAACAGTAGCTGAAGAGGCCCTAACAGGCCACGCGCGCGATGGGACGTAACAGCAGGCTGGAGCCCGCCACTCCGCGCTCTCAGCCCCCGCGCGGGGATTTAATGTGGCGACCGCAGATGGTTGCCCTTCTCGATGCAGTTAATTCATGCGTGGATCGTGCCCACACAATGCAGGGAAGTGGAAAGGGTGGGCGCAACCGATCCCACTTCCCCACATTCTTGCCGCGGTTATAAATCGGGGGGAGGGGGCGGCGGAAATCATTCACGCACGCGCCCCCTACCTCCTTCTCCCCTCGCCCTTGCTTCTGAGCTCGTCGCACGCCGCAACGCCCTGCCGCTCACGAGCAACGCACTGCCGCCGCCCTTGCTTCTGATGCTGGCCCCGATGTTTTTGAAAAGGATCCGGGTTCCGTTGCCTGCCCTGGGTTCATCCCCCCGACACCAAGAGAACTATAAGGTACTCCCTCCGTTCCTAAATATAAGTCTTTGTAGAGATTAACCATGGACTACATACATATGTATATAGACGTAGTTTAGAGTGTAGATTCACTCATTTTGCTCCGTGTGTAGTCTTTTATTGGATTCTCTAAAAAGACTTATATTTAGGAACGGAGGGAGTACATAAGAAGCAAAATGAGTGAACCTATACTCTAAAAGACGTCTATATACACCCGAATGTCGTCTTTATAGTGGAATCTCTAAAAAGAACTTATATTTAGGAACGGAGGGAGTATTTGTGTAGCCATTGGTTACTATCTCCTTATTCTTTCTATTTGCTCAGTTAGTTCCCGACTAGGGAAAAGGTGGCCTGCAGACCAGTAGGATCTTAAATCATAAGTGTCGATTGTGTTACAACAAAGTACTCCGTATATGAAAATATCAGTTTTTGTAAAATTATTTACTACTCCCTCCGTCCCATAATATAAGAGCATTTTTTACACTACACTAGTGTCAAAAACGCTCATATATTATGGGACGGAGCGAGTACTGTACTACCTTTTCACATTTTATTGTTCATGTGTATGTATTTAAGCTTAGGAGCAGAGAATATATACTTTGTTGTAACACAATGCACACAAATGACTTAATATCCTACTGGTCGGCAGGCCACTCTTTCCCTAGTCAAGCGTGGGTACAAATCCCACACAATGCAACTTGTGGTATTAATCTTTTTCGGAAACTGACCGAACAAATAGAAAGAATAAAAAACCAATACTAAACAAGGCCTACACAAACAGCTTATAGTTCTGTTTTTTTTTTGCGAGTATAGTTCTGTTGGTTAGCAGGCTTGTACCTGAGCTATTGACGCCTATGTTTAGTTTAAACGCAGACCAATGTAATCTTGCAAAAAAGCCCCTATAATTATTAAGTCAGTTTATGAGCGGTCCAAGCAATGCCAACGTGGCAATCCCTAATCAGTTTTGGCCTTGTTTGATCAAATAAACGATTTTATGGACTAAATTGATCACTTTCCGAGTTATTGGCCTAAAGTGTGAAATCATTTTGAGTTAATGGACTAATGGTGCATTTCACTCCGAAGCAAGCCTGTACGTGGTGGCTTCGAAAGCATAACTGTGGGATAACAAAACATCCATATTAATCTGACCTTCTGTAACTAACTAATGTCACTAGAAGTAACAAAGCAGAATGACACACAAAATAGGTACCCTAGCAGTTTTTTGAAGCATTGAGAGCAGAATGTAAATTGTTGGCTGAGCAGCACAATTACCAGATAAACCAATCCCTTTGAATCACTGGCAGATTCAGTTGATCGGACAATGGCATCTTTGGCTGAAATAAGTTCGTACAAAACAACACCAAAGGCATATACGTCGACTTTAGGAGAAACATCACCGTATCGGGCATATCTGCAAAACACCGTTTCCCATAAATGTCTACATTCATCACAAACAAGGAATACTTTGTGGTTAGCACAACGACAAGTAGATGTTCAGGACACCTACTCTGGAGGCATGTAACCGAATGTACCAACAACACGTGTTTGCAAAGATGTACCACCACCAACTTCTGTAAGTTTTGTTAGACCAAAATCTGCAACCTGGAAGATACACATAAATATTACATCAAGGGTGGACAGAACATATGAAACACATCAATTCTCCTTGAATCATTCCTACCTTTGCACGGGTGTTCTTGTCTATCAATATGTTTGCGGACTTGATGTCCCGATGTATGTACACTGGAACGGTATGCTCATGAATGTACTCAAGACCTCTTGCTGAATCTAGAGCAATCTGAACTCTTTCAACCCAAGAAAGAGGCTCATAACCTATCACAAATGCGCGGAGAGATTAATTTGCCGGAAGGAACAGAAAAGGCAGAGTCAATATTTTGGGAGGCAGAACATTACCAGTTCCACGCAAATGCTGGCTTAAGTTGCCATTCTCGATAAATTCGTAGACAAGGAACAAAGAACTCTCCGTGCAATAACCAATCAAGCGCACCTGCATGAAATTGAACATTGAAACGGCAGTGAAGAGGTTAAATTAACCTGACTAGAGAATAGTGTGAAATTACGAGATCGTCCACATGGAAAATCTATATCATCGTCCTACTAAAAAAACAGTATTTTTAGGTACAGAAAAAGAAGATTTACGAACCAGATTAAGATGATGAACATGTGTCAAAACTTTTAACTCAGCAAGGAACTCTTGAGTAGCCTGCATGTCCATCTTTTTTATGGCAGCTTTCTGGACAGTGGAGGACACAAGAGAAATAAAGCAAGTCATTTCAAATGAAGAACATGTCATGACGCTGCATGATCACAATTCATGGACCAGGCAGAGTTATATTATTCCACCATTGTTCAATCCCCTTGTTAAGTACTCCCTCCGTAAAGAAATATAAGTCTTTAGATCACTACTCTAGTGATCTAAACGCTCTTATATTTCTTTATAGAGGGAGTACATGTTTGTGGCATGCGGGATTCTGGAATGCAAATGAAACAAAAATGAACTAACCTCGCCTCTAAGCTCAGCATAATAGACAGCACCAAAACCACCTTGTCCAATTTTATGAATTATGTTAAAGCCTTCTGTAGCATTAAAAAGTTCTTCATATGAGAACTCGACTGATTTGTCAACTGTAATGCCGGCAGCTGGTGAAGCTCCGTCAGCTTGACTGCTCGATGGTGTCACCTTTTGCATGGATACTGCACTGGCTGGAACAAAAAGAATAATAGTTCAGAAATAGCAGAAGTCACATTCTGTTATAATATTTGTCAAGGCCTTGTTCAGTTCAGGGAAGAACAAAACAAGGGGAAAATGGAAGCATAATTTGAGGTTCTCTAAATTTCTCTATCCTCCAAAAGTACACTTATAGGTCCCTAACATAGCTCATTGGTTACACTTATAGCCCTGAAACTATTACTCATAATCATATCATAGTATATCACTCTATTTACTCCACAATATTTCCAGGTCCACAAAAATCAAAATAATTGCTCAGCGCGATAGACAAGCATTACTTCAAACCACCAAATCCCCTCGTATCTTTGTAGCACATTGTTGAGACGAACAAAGGACATAAATTAACTTGCAGTGGTGAAATTAGGACATGCAAATGCTTTTCTACAAAAGAAATTACAAGAATAATTCACAGTTCCAGGGTCAGAAAAGTAGTCAGAGATCCCTACAAAACTGATTGTTACCTAGACGGGTAGATTCTTCAGAAGATGGAAGCAAAGCGTCCTGTTTGGCCTTTCTTCGCCTATAAAACAAGAATAACACGACAGCCAGGACTAGTGCAACTACACCAGCCACAACACATCCTGCTATTGCTCCCGCTGAACTTTTTTTCCCTGTTGCAAAGAGTTGAACATGAATAAACATCACAGTTCTCTCACAAGAATCAACAAAATCCAGTTTTCTTTCCAAAAAACCTTAACGCCAAGCAATAATTAGCTCGCAAAAGGACAAAGGTTGCCTGTACTGCACAAGATGAGGATACTTATCAGCATAACTGCATGAGAATAAACATAACATGACCAAGAAAATCAAGTGGATAGAAATACAAGTTAAAATAACAACTCTTACCCTGATGATTCCAGAGGAAGGTAGCTTCCATTGGGATCTGGAAAACCAAACAAGCAGAGGAAAATATTTCAGGAACACGTGATCAATTCCACGCAACATGTATTAATTTTTTTTATAATGGAATTTTTTATTGACTCAATACTTTGCATGAAGATGATACAACCAACAAAGTGTTCACACTCAGCCTCTGCATAACTATGCCATTCATGGCAACTGTTGCATCAAATTGAGTTAAACATCAATGTCAACATTGTAACCACTTTTTTTTTTGAGGGATAACATTGTAACCACATGGTATCATCAAATGGATTGAGGGTTTCACTTCAACTTGTTTCTCAAAATTAATAGTTACGCAAAGATCATTTGGTCCTAGGAATTATTTAGGAAATTTTCTTACCGAGTTACCATCCATGCAGAATTGGCATGATACAACACACAGGACCAGCAACATGGACAAAATCATATCAATATGTGGCAACAAAATGGCACATGAAGAAAGAAATATGTGGGGTCAGCACGATAACCAGAGTTCAATCAGTTTATTTGCTACTCACAAACATTAATATAGCTGGAACTACGAACAATTAACAATCCAAAACCTCATAACAAAATTTGAACAGAGCACCAGTATCACTCCACAACTGAGTACGAAACTGCATAACACACTTCCCTAGTATGACAATTAGTCCCCAATACTCCTCCATTTCAGTCAGCTAAACAAAGCTAAAATTTAACCAAATTCCACACAATTCAATTCAAATAGCAGCACTATTCACAAATTATGCAAAGATCGTTTGAGCCCCCAGAAATACTAGGCAATTTTCTTTCTAAGTTACCGTATCCTATATACCTAAAAGAGTGATCCCCGCTACTTCTAATTATCTGAACATGAGTGCTTCCACATCATCAAAATTGTTGTAGCCGTTAGATTTAGGACCCGAATATCCAGTAAACATCAGATTTTTAGACATGGCAAACTGAAAGTTTTTTCACGGCAAATTATGTCTACCGAGGGTGGCAAGTTTAGTTGGCGAGCATGGCAAATCCACCTCAGTTTATTATTTTGCCAGAAATTGCCGTGCTTGCCAACCAGATTTGTGATCCTCACGCCAACATAAATTGCCATGAAACACGTTCGACTTGCCATGCTAAAAATCTGACGCCAGATTTTTAGTATTTTCGTCGATTTACTAGCTTGATCCACTAGCATCTGTCGGATCTACACATGAGAATCCTATACTATGCAACATGCATTAGCGCATTTTAAGTGGGTTTTTAATCAAATTGCATTTAAATGTGACATGCACAACTTCTCATGTTAAAGATTTTTTTTTTTGCTTATGCAGAAATTCCTCACATAGTTTAAATGTAAGGACTTAATTAGCATTCTACACAATATTTAGAAACTATATATCCAATTCCGTGGCAATGCGCAGGGTATCGTCTAGTATGCAGAATTGGCATGACCCACCCCACAGAATCAGCAACACAGAGCAATAGCAATCAATATGTTGCAACAAAAATGGCACATGAAGGAAGAAATATATGCGGTCGGCATCATAACCAGAGTCCAAACAGTTCATTCTACACCCACAAACATTAATATAGATCGAACTTGAGAATCCAAAACGGTTTCTGGTGCCCATTTTATAACTTCGTAAGGATTTTTGAACAGAGCACCAATATCACTCTACAACTGAGCATAAAACTGCACACCGCACTTCTCTAGAGCAATTTACCCCAATACTCATCCATTTCAGTCAGCTATACCAATATAAAATGAAATCCCCACAATTCAATTCGAATAGAAGCACTATTTGAATTCATTCCCAATTCAATTTAACTGAAACTGCACGCCACAGTTGAGTCCGCTAAATCTATAAGGGAGTTGTGAAGCCTGACCTTTGGCTGGGATATACACGATGCCGCTCCCGGTGACAGCATCCATCCCGGGGTTATACTTTCTGAGCAGGTCCATCTGCTCCGGCGACGAGAAGCTATGATTGGCGGCGACGGAGGAGAGCGTCTCTCTGTCCCTGAGCGGGTATGTGAGGAAGAGGCCGTAAGCGGTGGAAACCCCAGGGTCGCCGCATGAGCAGTTGACGGTAACGTTGACGGAGCCGACGTCGGGGATGTTGTTGGCCGGGTAGGTGTTTGTGGCCTGCAGCCAGGCGGGGGTGGTGAGGTTGTTGAATTGGTCGGCGATGCTGATGTAGGTGTCTCCGGTGTTGACTTTGTAGGGGATGGGGGCGGCGAGTACGGGGGGGGCCGGGGCGGACGGCGGCGCGATGCATTGGCAGCGGAAGGGGACGTTGAGGCGGTCCCCGGCGGCGACGAAGTCGAGGTTGGGGATCCCGGGGTTGTACTTGCCGAGCACTCGGTAGTCGGAGAACCCGAAGAGGCTGGCGATGTAGGTGACGTTCTGGTTGGACGCGACGTAGTAGGAGCCCAGCGCGAGGTCGCAGCCCGAGGTGCAGCCGTCCCTCGCCGCGGTGGCCGCGTTCGGGCCCGCCGCGGCGGCCAGGAAGAGCAGGAGCAGGGGGAGGAGCGGAGCCTCCATGGCGGCGTGGCGCGGAGGCGGAACCCTAGCGGGAGGGGCGGAGGAAGCTTGGCACCATTCGACAGTCTGTAGCCAGAGGGGATGGGCTGGGAGCGAGGGGAGAAGACGCTGACGCGTCGGGAAGTTTGACTCGTCGCGGGCACTCGGCAGTTAGGCCACGGCGTTTCACTGGCGGGTCTGGGCGAAACAGCCAGCGGGAGGTGGACGCGGTCGTGCCGGGGAAGCGAAGCGCGGCGGCTGCTGTTGCCGCGCGGTCAAACGAAGCGTGCTACGAATTCCTGAGGTCCCGCTGCCGCTGGGCACGGGGTGGTGTCCCATCCCATCCGGGGGGAATGTTCCCGTCGCGCGTACTGCTAATTGCGAGATTATTTGGCTCTAACCTGATGCACTATTGTAATGCGATTACACGTTCGCTTCTGGATTAAATTAGTATTACGAGTACTAGAATAATTCATGGCAAAGCAACTCTCGAGGTATACATGTATGCTGCCTCCGGAACCTCCCCCCGGCCGTAGGCACGTCGGCCGGTGACATTTGGAGCTATTCATTTCGGGGATTGTTTGGGACTTGGGCGCCGACGGCGGCGTCGTGTGCTCTGGAACTACCATCTGGAGCAAAGCTGGACGGCGGCCGTTCATGCGGTGGTTTGTGATTCGCTAGCTTTACATTCCCCGTCCAATTATATCCCCTAATTATATGGCGTGTCGGAGAGGAAGAGAAATAAAGACTGGTTTATTAGTGCCGTTGTGTGATCGAGACGCATGCACGATGTGGTCGGTTACTTGGTTGTCTGTTTTAGTCAGCGAAATCGTCGAAATGAGGAATGGAATCAAGGAAATTTAATATCAACTCATGTTTATATTCAACAAAACTCAAGTGTCCAATAATGAAATGTTGATCTTTTCCGAATAATCGTCGCGGGCCTTTCCTCTCTTTACCAAACTAGAGACAGCTCCTACCCGAACTCTCTTTATTCTTGTCTATGCGGCTTTAGGCAAAGATTGAGTCGGCTAGCATGAATGAGAATGTGTTCTGTGTATCCAGTATGTCAGACCTTTTCGCTAGCTTGACATTCCCCAACTAATTATATCCCCTAAATATACGGCGTGTTGGAGAGGGGGGAGAGACAAAGACCGGTTCGTTGGTTGATTATTAGAGCATCTCCAACAGATACCCTAAAATTGATTATAGGTGATGAGAACATGTTTTAGAGCACTATTTTTTCTATAACAAATGCCTTAAAACTAATGCCCTTGATTTTGAATTTTGAACATAATTCATTGCATATTTCAAAATTACGAAGTTTATTATAAAATGTTGAACATTAAATATTAAAAACACATAATTGCACACTACTATGATAGAACATCACTACTACGGAGACACTGCCACAGTAGACCATCACGGATCCAACGCTTTTTTGTACGCATACAATACGGGTCGAAGGCATCGAAGATGAGTCGGTGTTGATCACACCTTCGCCGGAAGGGCCTGCTTCGTGGTCACTGCCGATAGACGCTTTCACCTTCTCCTCCTCGTTGGAGAGCTCCATCTCAAGCTGGTCAAACAACTCAGCAAACTTGGCAAAAGATCATGTGATCCTCCTCCTCCTCTTTTCTCTCCTTGCGATGCGCCTCCTTCTCGACGAAGAATGAAAAATTCCACACGACGACCTCTCGATGGGCCTGGACGGACTTCGCCGTGTAAAGCACATCGTTGGACTTGGCGTTGTGTTGCGCCTCAGCCCAGCGGCGTGCCTTCTCCTCCTCACGGGACACGACCCGAACCGAAGGGGCGAGGAACTGTGCATAGTCGGCCTCCTCAAGGAAGTTGATCACCGCCCGACTCCGGATGTACCGGAGCGTCGCTGCGTCGTACACTCGTGTGGCCAACTCTGCGGTGTCTGTTGGAATATGCCATAGAGGCAATATTTGTATTATTATATTTTTGGATTCATAGTTAAAGAATTCTGGAATATGCGATTCAGTGGAAAACTCATATGCACGTGTGGAATAATAAACGGTTAAATAAAAGGTTCCTAGTCTTGCCTCTCGGACTAGCTCAAATGTTGTTGGTGATCATGTTTTTCGGATCTTAGGATATAGTTAAGTGTTAAACGATAGTCCTAAAACAACATTGAGATTATGACGTTGGAAGAACGATCATATTGAATCGACCCAAACTTGTCTGTTATGAATTGAGTTTATATTGTTTGTAATAAATTGTAATAACACAAAGTGTTAACATGTGATTTTGCTCCTTAGACCATGAGAGTATCGTAGTCACTTCTTACGGTTCGGTGGACTTTGGGGTTGCTCAAACGTCACATTTAACATGGTGATCATAACACAACTTACAGGCTCATCAGAAAGTTTGACAAGGGACTAGATATCTCAAGAGACATTCTTAGGGCCCTCTCGGTGGGGACATATTCTTAGGGCCCTCTCGGTGTGACGACATCCATCATCGTCTAGCCAGACACAGGTGACCATGTCATGGGATGCCAGAACACAATAACGAGAAAGAAGAACAAAACCGGTATTGAGGATAACGATACAGTGAGCATGTGATGACTCGGGAGGATACCGATGCATCCCGGGGTTTGTGAAGTATCGTGAAGCAAAGGGAACATCACATGATAACCAAAGGTTCACTCAAATATCATTCATGCGCTCATAGGGATCGATATGGACGTCCAAGGTTCTGATGTCGGTCATTGAACGAAGGAGTTTCGTTCATGTCTATGAGTTATCGACCTACTGGGTCACACACTTAAGGCGATCATGATCTGCTGAGTGTTAGTAGTATGGGATCAATGAGAATATATTTGTGGAATTGTTTCATTGATATTCAGAATAGTACCAAGAGGATCCGGAAGCGTTACAAGGTCACCGAAAGGGTTTTGGAGAGTATCGCGTAATACCGAGTATTGCCGATAAATAATATATATAGGTGAAAAATGTTTCCGGGGCTATTAAATTATATATAAAAGGGTCTAAAAATATTTAGAACACCTCAACCGACCTAGAAAGGCCAAGTGGTTGAAGGCAACTTGGGGCACGAAAGCCCAAATTGGGAGGCGCCTGTTGGAGGTATGCCCTAGAGGCAATCATGTATGATGATATTTCCCATGTGTTTATGAATAAAGATAGCCCTTGGACATTATCAATAATGTGTATCAGCAAGTACGTGACTTGTTTGTGGGGCTATTCATTGTATGATGACTATCCTAAAATGTCCCTGGTCGGGCTGTGTGGACGCACAGCCAACTAGACTAGCATATGACACGGTTGATGGCTCGGTCTCACTAGCCATGGAGCATTGGATGCTAGTCGGATAATATGGACTCAGAAGGATCTGGTCGGATTCGACATAGTCAGATCCGAGTCGAGATAAGGTCCGAGTTGGACATACCTGACTATGAGACGCAGCGATAGGTCATCTGTGAGTCTATAGTACAACATACGTTCTATGTCCTAAGACCTAGGCTGGCACATGTACTCGGGATGGTGACAGACCTGCTTTGGGCCAACCAAACGCTACTCCCTGATTGGGTAGTTACAGAGGTAGGTTTCAGGCTTGCCCAGACCCATGCTGCGAGACATGGTCGAGCAAGATGGGATTTGCCCCTCCGATCAGGAGAGATATACTCTAGGACCCTTGTGTGATTCGACCAAGATAAGCATGGCCATGTGACAAGGATCATGAGATAATCCGATTTGTGGTCAGCATCACTGGAACGAGAAATAGGTCGGGCTAGCACAAGGATGACAAACTCGCCTTGAGCCCGACAACATATATCGTATGGCAAAGAGAACATAAGTGTGGCATGTTGTATAGGTTCGTCAACCGACTTCATTGTCTACTTGGTGGTTCATACACCTTGCTAGAGGCCGCTACCAGCCGAGTAGGTCCGAGGTGATCCGACCTGCGACCAAGCCAACTTGAACCTAAGGGGTCGCGCGCTTAAGGGAAGGAACCTGTGAGGCCGGATCCGGCTCCACGAGTTAGATGTGATCCTACTCGGACTCGGATCCAGGCCGAACAGAATTTGGTATTTAGGATCCGTGTGAGGCCCAAGTGTTGAGCCCATGACGGATGCCTATATATAGTGGAGGTGCAGCACACTCATTCAGTTGATCGCTTCGGTGCCGTCACTAGGGCTTTGCATTTGTTGTAACTAGCCACCTCCACTCGCTGTCAGTTGTGTGATTGGACCTAGCAGTCTGCCACACGACATTCCTCCTGCATGTGCGGATATCGTTAGAGGCAGTGCACTTGCGCCACTCCGACAAACCTGTTCGTGGGATCCGATCGGCTACATGGGAGATCGACGAGGAGGAGACGACTCCGGAGACGCCCTGCCTCAACTCTACTTCCGCTGCACGGCACTGCGCGCCTAGTGGTAATGATCCGTGATCCATTCCCGTGCCATGTTCATAGTTGATCTATGCGTAGGGAAAATTTATATTGCAGTTGATGCACCTAGCGTAGCCCAACAACGCCTCCTTTGCCATGGAAGGAGGCTGAATTGGAGGGGGGGGAGGAGGACACCTCCTCCCCTCCCTTGGATGGCACCCCAAGGAGGGACTTTCCCTCCTTGGTGGCTGCCCTTTCCCTCCCCTCCAACATGTATATACTAGGGTTTTTGCTCTTTGGAACACATAAATTTTGGAGCCTCCTCTAGTCCCATCTAATTCTAGTTCTAGTTGATCTAATTAGAGCAAGACCTAGCTCCTCTAATCCTCATAATTAGAAGCTCGGTATGGTTCTAATCTCCACCCTCTAATTATTTGGTGACGATTAGCTCTGGACGGTGAAGCGCTGCTGGATCATGAAGGTTGCACGCTTGCAACCAAGTAGAAAGGCCGTACTTTCGGTCTTCAGTTTGAGGGACTGCTCATGGGCGGTTTGCGGGATCATTCATCGATGGTTCGAGGGACTCCGAGTACGATCTACACCGACACGTTCTTCTTCCGCTACAAATCGGTGACGGTAACGATCGTGATCTCAACCCATTATGCATCTACATATTGATCTTGGGTGTGCGTAGGCACGGATTTTTTTTTCTACTACATTTCCCAACAGTGGCATCAAGAGAAGTTATATGAGTAGGTGCGGGTTGGGATCTAAATCACATGTGGATGTGAGGGTTGATGTTCTTGCTATGCTTCCCTCGAGTGTTGCTTCGGTTCAATTCGTCGACAATATGATGTAGCTTTGTTACAAGGTTCTAACAATTGATCGGCTCTGGCTATCGACGACCTGCCAATAGTTCCTTGGGCTTCATTATAGTTGACAATAGTGAACCGTCGAGTACCAAAGAGTGTGCCGAGGATGGATGATCTTCTAGGGGGTCACGCGTATTAGACGGAGTTTAGTGTGGGGCTAGAGATTTTTAATTAAGTCTCTTCCCTCACACAGCCCGAAACTTAATCTAGCATCAAGAATTATCACCTTATGTTATGGACGTAGGTAGCTAGTATTATTGTTAAAACTGGTTAAC
Source organism: Aegilops bicornis (assembly GCA_021605145.1). NCBI lineage: Eukaryota > Viridiplantae > Streptophyta > Magnoliopsida > Poales > Poaceae > Aegilops > Aegilops bicornis. The sequence goes on along the minus strand of CM038675.1, from coordinate 355,801,515 downwards.
CGTGTAACTAAAATTTGCTAAAACCGATTAGAGGACGTCTAACTTGGTTTTGTAGAGTATGCATATGATGTGGTATAGCCTTCGTCATGATAATGAGTTTATTTATGAGATGGTTATAAGTTGTAATGTTAAGTGGCATGCACGTCACGGCATGATGGCTGGAGCCACGAGATTGCCACATTAATGTAAATATCATAGAGATAGCCTACATGTTATAGGTGAAGATGGCAAGCGTACATGGAGGACCCCGACGTGGAGAAGGTGTAGCAAGGTGCGGGAAAGGGAGCTATAATTTCGTGCCACGGCGTAATTTTTGAATTTGGTGCCACGACAATGTTTTCTGAAACGGTTGTCACAAAAACATTTTCTGAAATTGCCACCACGACAGCGTTTTTGAAAGGTTGCCACGACAACAAAATATTGGTCGTCACGATGCTTCAAATAAAGATTCAAGATGATCCCGAAGGATTCGCGGTGCCCAGGGCTATACCATACCATGCTTTTATGAATTGCCCGAGATGTTTATGCCTTTGTTGCTTGCACCTTTTGATTGTGCAGTAATCAATTATTAGGGTGATCTCTCACAGATAAAATCAAGATTAAAAGGTGATCTACCGAGTGTTGCAACCGTCTACGACATTCTAGCATCTCGGAGTACGTCATGTCCACATGAGTACAAACTATATGAGAGGTGTAAGATGGAGATCAGACCATGTATGCAAATAACACTCAATTATCTTGAAGTTCTGGCAGAATCGTCCTGAGCTTGGAGTAGAAGCATTGAAAGATGAAGAAGAGTCATATGGTGATATGATCGGCAATAGTTTGCCTATCGGTCAATTTTTTTGTCATCGGTGATGTCCACATCAATGACTAAAAATAAGACCATGATCTTGAATCACTCACTATCAATTATGAGATATTGTTTTGAGTGGGAGTGCAGTTTATATTAATTTAGTTTAATCACTAGTGCAAATTACTTATCAGCTATGTCTATGCGTAGTTTGCATTGTAGTTGTAGAATTATGGCTGAGGGTTCTGTCGGGGATATACCTCATGGTGTAAACCGCCTAAGTATAACCCGGACTTGGCGTGTTAATCTGGCTAATTCGCTTTGGACCTCAAGCGGTTTATTTATCTATTGTTGATCCGGCAAGTGGTCAAGGAGCGACTGCACTGTGTGGCCCAACAAGCGGTTTATGGAAGGCCGGATCACGCTATGGTGGGCCGGTTTAAGAGGAAAAGCATAAGGCATATTCCCTTACAAAGGAAGCAAGACTAGGACTCCACTTGTAATAGAGTAATCCTAATCCTACTAGGACTAGTCATGTAACCCGCCCCTTCAACTTATATAAGGAGGGGCAGGGCTCCCCAAAGAGGGACAAGCAACAAGCAATAATCTCTAGGGCTAGACACAAAGAGCCGGCTTACCGGCGACTCCCTCATGATCATAATGAGACCTAGCCACAAACAAAGATGTAGGGCTATTAATGGATGATGTTTCCGGGGTTCAAGCTGTCTAAACCCTTGTCTTGTCTTGCGTCTCTCGATTCCGTTCAACCCCTCTCAAGCTACCACATAGATGCGTTGGCCTCACGACTAAGTCCTTACACTAAGGACATCTGACATGTTAATTCCACGACAGGTTCCACCTTTGCCGTTGAAATTGATTGACCGTTATTTATCTGGTTGAATCTTTTACGATTGAGAGGATCCCCTCTAAGAGTGCCAAGAAGGATTTTGTCCTGCTACACTCTTGCAATGTTGTCCTACTAATTTATGGATGATGAGGCTTACGTCTTTCGATCCAAAAGGCTAAGAATTACATTACAGTCTGCTTGCTTTCGAGAAACCCACAAAATGTTTGGGATAGTTATGTGATATTCTTGGAACTGAAAATTGTTTTCAGAAACAAACAAAGGTTAAAAGATATATGATATCTAAAGAAGTGTTTTATTTGCAAGTTCTAGTGAAGCGTTCAACTATGTTTGAGAGTAAAATGTGTAAGATCCGGAAGAACACCAGTCATGAGTTGATGGTGAGAAAGAACAAAACCATATGATGTAATGCGAATTACATGCCTAGGTAATTTTGGGGCTCACGCCACTCTTGAAAAGTTAGATGATTCTTCTATTGAGTGGGAGAAATATTGGAAGTAAAACTATAAGAAGTTTAGAGGCAGAAAGAAAAGAAGACCAGAATGTCTAGCTCCGATATGAATGTCATATAAGTCATAAGATGTAGAGTAAGTTGGCCAAGTAAAGTGTGATTATTGAGAATTGTGATTAAATTGTTGAACACTAAATTCTTTGGGAATTGTGGTTAAAAGTTGATCACAAGGATACCGACTCGATTGCATGTTGTTGCAAATCGATGCAAGAATTACTATGGCCTAATGACCAACAAATTAATGAGGTTAAAATATGTGTTGAAAATTTTGTAGAAGTTATGGTGCTTTTGCATCAACATATTACCTTAGAATTTATTGTCTTAATTCATTTTTGAGTTCTGTACACTCTAGCCCATTGCATAGAAGCTGCAAGGAGGTTGTTCATAAGAGAAAAATAGTTGTTCGATTCAATGAACAAAAGGGACATACTCCTATTGTGAATAGGACGTAAGTTATGAATATTGATGATAGAATAGAACATCCATAACACTGACGCTAAATGTCGCAAGACGAAAAGAATACCACATATGTGTGGCACTGCGTTTTTTCACATTGGAGAAACCCGCATGGAGAAATTCCATAGTGATGGATTTTGGAGTCATATGATTACGAATCATCTGACCCTTGCAACTTTCATCCGAACAGTGAAGTAAACTAAAGTACTGTTCATAGGCCATAAAGAACGAGCAAAAAAATAATTGGAAATATGCATATTGATGTATGTAGTCCAATAAGTATTGTTGCAAGTAGTGGATCTATCTATCTTCAAGGATGACTTAAGTAGATATTTATATTTACTAATCGAGACAGAAATCTAGATCTTTTGAAAATGTTCAAAATGAAGTAGAAATTATTGTAAGAATAAAATTATGTTTCTACAATTGGACTGCAAAAAAAACATTTGAGTTGCAAATTTAGCAAATGTCTTATGAGTCTTGGAAAATATTTTATAGCTTGCACCTCCTAGAAACACTACTAAGATTAAAGTGTTTTGAGTAGATGTAATCAAGCTATGTATGACATGGTGCGATCAAATATGGCATTAATTATTTCACCAATATACTTTTTAATGTGATGCTTTGGAGACTGTGGATTTTACACTAAAAGAGCGCCATCAAAATTATTGAAATAAGTGCTACTTTGTAGGTTATCCCAAATGGTTGGGTATTCCTCTATCACTATGCCAAGGCAAAGTGTTTTGCTAGAGAGTGCAATTTTTTTGAAGAAAATGTTTTCTGCAAAAGAGCACGTGGGAGGATAGTGCAACTCGACAAGATTGCAGAATCTTCATGATCAGGTCAAAGAAAAGAAACGTTAGAAATGATTCTAGAATTTCCTACTACGACTGATAGAAAGACTCTACATGATATATAGAGACTTCGGTCGAATTTGCAGCTGAACCATATAGGTTGGGAAAAATTGTGCATGTGTAAGTGCATCTAGTGCCACCCCTAGTTGGTTTTAGAGTATTGACGACAAATGTGGTTGAGGGACTAATGCGTTTGTGAGAATTGCAGGATAACGCAGGTAGTGTCCCCCATTGATTCGGTTTACCTACTGGAGATGACCCCTAAAAATGTATGAAGACATTGACGACAATGGTGGTATGTGAAGATATTCATATTGAAGTCTATGACATGAGAAGACATTGAGTGAAGACTATGGAGCGGAAGATCGTGTCGCTTCGTTGTTTCCTTTTCTTCTTTGTTGAGTCATAGGAACCACCGCATCGTTAAGTGGCGCCCAAGTGATCAAAGTCGAATGATCAAGTGATGATCAACCCAAATCCTATGTCTTCGAGCGAAGACTATGAAAGCAAAACTTATCCAGAGCTGGATGAGTCAGCTTTGCTTGTAGCCCAAGTAAAGTTGTCGTGTGTGTTTGAAATCTAACCGTTGGAACACGTGTCGGCCTTTAGTGACCTGTGGTCATTTCAACATATCGGTCGGGTTGCTCGTGGCTATAAATAGCCCACCCCTACACCATAAATTGGTGGCTTCTCGAGAGTTAGTGCACGGCTTTTATCGCTTGAGAGCAACCCACCTTGAAGCCTTTGAGAGAGAGAAATCCTTGCGAGGACAAAGCCCAAACACCCAGAGCCAAAGAGTGTTAGGCATCATGAAGTCTTTCTGCCTATGTGACCAAGACTTATTACACTTGAGGACTGTGGAATCCTCCACCGGTTAGGCGTCGCTTTGAGCATCCAAGAGTCATTGTGGATTGCCGGTGAACGCATGATCTGTGAAGGTTCGGAAGTCTACCTTGAAGACTTACCAGAGTGATTGGGCGAGGACTGTGTCCTTAGCTCAAGGAATAAGGTGAAGGCGTGGTCTTCGAGTTGAATCTCAGCCTCCCCAACCAGATGTACAATTGTCACAAAGAATCGGAACTGGTCCAACAAACTCGTGTGTCTTCAACAAGTGATCGGTTCTATCTTCTCCCTCTCCTTACTTAGAGTTTGTCTTCGTGAAGTCATTGCCTATTTGTCATACCTCGCTTGACTTCATTGTTTGACTACTTTTGTTGATTGGCTTCTCACTATCTTCCATCTTGATCCTACTACCAAGTTGCTATTAGTCTTGTACTTTCTCGTTATTGCATACTTGACTATGGTTTGCTTGTTGTAGTTTATCTTCCGCTGCATATCAATTAGGTCATTTCTATTGTTTGTCTTCGAAACATCCGTGTTTTGAAGACTTTTCTAAAAATCGCCTATTCACCCCCCCTCTAGTCGATAACTAGCACTTTCAGCATGCCTTCATGGTATGCAGACAAAATATTGTTGAAACAAACAATGAACCTATAATACACAGAGAAGCGTTAATGTGCCCTGACTCCGGAATTGGCTATACGCCAATTAATCTGAAGTAGTATCCATACACATTCAAGTTTAGAACTTGATGGACCCTCTCAAAGACTTAAAGTCTAAAGCGTGGTGATGAATATACAGATTGGCAATGATAAAAATGTTTCATAATGCTTGACTTGTTACAAATAATTTATGACAAAACACTGGTGCACGTCGGTCCTAAACAAACGGTTTTTTATCCCTTTCCGCAGCAGCATTTGGAACCGTCGCCAAGTGAGTGTGTGCGATAGGGTGTCTTTCCCACACGACCCAGAAATCGTCGGGGATAGGCCCTCCTGGACCCAAAGCCGGGACGCAGCGATCGGGCGAGGCATCAAAACCCAATCATTTCCGTAGGTATGTACATCCCACACGGTAATCGAGAAATACATTTCCGTAGGTATGTACATCTCACACGGTAATCCGAGAAAATTATTTCTGTAGGTATGTGCATCCCACACGGTGAATCCCAGAAAAACATTTCCGTTCGTATGTATATCACACACAGTCAATCCAAGGAATACGTTTCCGTTCTTATGTACACCCCACACAGTCAATCCACGGAAAACGTTTCCGTTCGAATGTACATCCCACACGGTTTTATGTATACACTCGTGTGTGAAAGGTGTAACTATCACACACGCTCTGCCTTGGTTAACTGTTTGCTTTCATTAACTACATCACACACGATTTGATGTAGAAAACTGTGTGGCATTGGGCTATCCATCGCAAGCGCTTTTACGGCTAGAACCGTTTGCAAAGGTCCATGACCGTCTGTTCTATTTTTATTTTTGCCTGTAATTTATTATTCTAATTGGAATTTTTGAAATACGAAACGTGCAATTCAAATTCTCAGCACAATGGTTCAACAACGAATCCATAAATAAAATTACCAGTATAATATGTTGAGTAATTACAGGATTAGGCAGCAATTAACTATGATGAACCACAGTATTTAAAGGCGGTAAAGGTGAAGAGACAAGTGTAAATCATTTTGGCCGCCGACGGTATTGAAGAAGCGGAATGCCCATAATGTGCCTTCCTGCATGCCATAGGCACGAACCACTTTTGTCCAACCCCTTGTGACATTCGCCCGCCCATCCTTCACCGCCTTCAGGAAGACTTCTAGAGCATTATCATGGTAGCATGAATTATATACTTTAACCTTAGTTGCCTCCACTCCGGTCATGTAGTTTGAAAGGTAATCATCAGTAAATAGCTTCGGAAACCACTGAAAAGATAAAAATATCAGATACTGAGGTCTAATAGAGTAACTTTGATGCGGAGCATCCCTCGCTCATCCCCATGGACGTACCTACAGCTCCCTCAACGCCACTTGGACCCATGACAAGAGCTAGAGCAAAAGCTATTGAAGATAAGGTGAACTCGCTCCTCTCTGAACTCCCTCTCTCCGCTCATGAGACTTGGCTACTACCTCATACGGACACTCTGTGTGTGATCAGGTACTTGGAGGAGAGCCATGGGATAGCTACACCCAATGGCCAAGATGGCAAGGACACCAAGCATGAACATCAAGAAGAAGAGCTACTCGGGAAGCTACATGCTTCGGACGACCGGCCGGTCCTGGACGTCCGAGCCCTGGAGGATGCTACCGCCGAGAGAAGGAAGACAGGCCAGTGCTACAGGCCACGGACGACCGGCCCGCCCGGACGTCCGACGACTCCGAGGTCCCGAACGACCGACGCCCTCCGGACGTCCGGCAACTGGGCACCCGAATGGAAATTCACGGAAGACCGAAGCCACCGGACAACCGGACGACCCGCACCCGAGCCGAATCTACGGACGTCCGGACCGTCCCGAAGCTCCGGACGACCGACGCCCTCCGGACGTCCGACACCTGAGTGACCGCAGCCTCGGGCTGATGCCTTTCTACCCCTCGACTATAAATAGGCCTCTCCCACGTCCTAGCTAGGGTCATCATTGTGATAGCTCGTTTGAGATAGAGCTCTGCTCATCCGTTCCGGATCTACTCCACGTGAGGGGTCGTGCCTCTTCGGAGAAGATCCATTCGGATTCAAGGCCTCCATCCGGAGAAGACAATCAAGACCTCCTCACGGAGAAGAACGGCTACTCTTGTATCCTTCCTTTGTTGATTTTGGATCATGTGTTACCTTATGCTTTCGGTGATCTAGCCCTTGTGTGATCGATTGCTTGTCGGTTGAGTGTTTCTCTCTCGTTCCTCCCCGTGATTTCCCTTGTGTTCTTCCGCGCGTTCTTCGTGTCTCCCCGTAGGATCCACTCCAAACGTGAAAGATCGACCCCATAGGGTTCCGCCCTACATCATCTTGGTATCATGAGCCACGTTGATCACGTTTTTGGAACCTCTACCCCGTGTTTTCTAGCTTGATTTTGTTGCTTTCTTCCTAAATCTGAAAATTCCCCACCAAAAATAGCCCCAATTTTTTTTGTGATTTGTTGGTGAGTTGGAATTTTGTTGGATTTGGTCCATGGATTTGTGTTGCTACGTGTGGATCTAGCTTTCCCCACCCTCCCCACCATTTTCCATCCACCAATCCGCTCGATTTCGACCTCACCATCTTCTTCCTCCCCGAAATCGTGTTGTTCATCCCGCGTTGACCCCCGAGCTCCAGACGTCCGACCTCTCCCGGACGACCGGAACACCGAATCTGAACTGAAATTACGGACGACCGGACCCTGCCGGACGTACGACGACCGGACGACCGTGACCACCCAGACGTCCGTGTAACTCTGAGAAACTGAATCTTGTTCAGTTCGGCCACCACCACAGCCCCACCTTCCACCACATCTTCCAAACCCACATACACCACCATCATCCCCAATACCTCCTATGACGATTTTGACACGTTTTGGTCTTTGAGATTTTGAGTTGTGGCTCCCGTGTCCTATTGTGTTTCGGCTATATAGGTACGGTTAGACATCATCATCACCATGGCTCATCTTCGCAAGGGTCTCATCATCGCCAAGGACGGTAACATCGTCGACATCTTTGTCATACCTTGCAATTGCATTGATACCCACATGGCCTTACTTTTGTGTAGCTTACCCATCGAGACTAGCCATTGAGTATTGTCGGCAACGTGACTTGTGCACATTAGTGATCATACTCCATAGCATACATACCATACCATAGTGGTGCATATCTTGGCATCAACTTGTGTGTCACAAAGTTGTCATCGCATACACAATTGCTATCTTGGTTTGTAAAGCATTGCATGAGAAAAGATCTCAAAAGTGAAAGAGCCACCAAAGCTTTTAAGCAAAGAGGAAAGATAAGCAAAGAGCTTATGAGCAAGAACCATAGCATCATACTACATTAAGATTGTCATATAAGATCATCTTGGATCATAGCAATCGAAATACCATACTTATAGCATACTTGGGGTAGAGATTGTTGCATTTTTGCCTAGTAGGTTGTGCACAAGTTCCAGATCCGCCTTTTGTGCAATCGTATAGCTGCCTCTCTAGTATTGTGCAACAAGAGCATTTTCGTGGACTCCACATTTTGGCTCAATTTTGGTTTGCACAATCCCACTTATCTATTTGCGTGTGTGTTTCCGTGTACTCCTACTTGCTTGGTCTACTTGTTGCATTTGCAAATTTGTGAACCTTTTCCAACATTATTGAAGCTCACTTACAATTGCATCAAATTTTGTGCCACCATCCTCACCAAGCTCCACCATAAGCTTTTACTTGTGTAGGTGTGAGAACCGACAAAGATTGGTACCAATAGTGCTATTTCATTGTCCGCATTTGAGTGAACTTGATTCATCGTCAACATCGGTCAAGGTACATTGGTATACGTTCTTCTCTTTCTACCACTCACATTTTGCTTAGAATGATGGATAGGTCGAGTACTTCTACCAACCCACTCTTCATCGAGCAAGACGACGGCATGTCATCATATGTCACCAAGAGCCACCTCTTTGGTGCACAAAGAGCGTTACATCAAGAGCAACAAGCTATGAACGAACGCATCGACAACCTTGCCACTGACTTGCGACTCTCCGAGCAACATACCAAGGACTACTTCGACAACAAGCTCGATGCGCACAAGCAAGAGAACGATGCAAGAATGGACGAGATCCGCGCCTTGTTGGTGAACAGGCCTCCTTCAACTTCTTCATACTCAATACGGAGCCACTCAAGTCGACACTCCGACGACTCCTTCTCCGGCTCAAGTACACCGTCATCGAACACTCTTTGACGAGCCGCGCGTGAAGACCGTCATGCCTCTCGCAACCCGCTACACGACAAGCATTCACAAGAGCAAGTCCCTCGTCCTCAATCAAACCATGTCGCGTTTGCTCAAGCTCAAGAATGACAACGACTCTGACGCCAAGAGGAAGAACGAGCGCGTCTACACCAAGAGGAACAAGACGCTGAGGCTCAACATCTTCAACAACAACAATGAGAAGCGCAAGCTCTTGAGGTGCAACGTGCCCTTCAAGAATCAGGTCGAGCCATCGCCAACCGCAATCGCGAACGGCGCAATCAAGAGGAAGCCCTTCAAGAAGAAATCCAAGAAAGGAACTACCAACCACGTGTGCAACGTCAAGTTCCTCAAGCTCCTCCACAAGCTCGTCAAGCTCCACCTCAACCTCAAGTTCAATAAGAGCAAGTTGATCATGGACTTCCTCCACGCCAAGAGCAACATGAAGATGATTTCCATCCATGTCAAGGGCGTCATCATCACCATCGCCAACAACACAATGAAGAGCAACGCTATGGAAAGCTAAAATTCACCATGCCCAAGTTCAATGGAAGCAATGACCCCGAAGAGTACCTTTCATGGGCATTGAAGGTCGACAAAATCTTTCGTTTGCACAACTATGAGGAAGAGAAGAAGATCACTATGTCATCACTTGAGTTCCAAGACTATGTGCTCATATGGTGGAAACAAATCCTTGAGCACCGACAAGCAAGAGGTGAACCTCCAATCACCACTTGGGCTCAAATGAAGGATGTCATGCGAGAACGTTTTGTGCCCACCTACTACAACTGCGACCTCTTCAAGAAACTCCAACTCCTCAAGCAAGGAACAAAGAGTGTTGAAGAATACTACAAGGAAATGGAGATAGCCATGATTCGAGCCAATGTGAAGGAAGATGATGAGAAAACAATGGCACGCTTTCTTGAATGGACTCAATCATCCCATCAAGAAGATCGCCGACTTCTAACCCTACTCCAACCTCATTGAGCTCGTGCATCAAGCTACAAAGGCGGAACATCAAGTGCAAGATGACTTGGCACGCCAAGTACTGGCCCAAGACCCACGGCTTCTCCAACAACCAATCTTCAACAACTCCTCCAACATCTACATCAACCAAACCTTCTACAAGCAACGACGACAAGTCAAGTTACAAGAAAACTTCGACAAGTTCAAGTTGTCCTCCTCCTACTACAAGCAACTCCAAGCCGCGTGCTTCATCATCTACTCCGACCGATGAGACCATCAAGACAAGCTCCTTCAAGTGTTTCACTTGCGGCGGCCGAGGCCACAAATCCTATGAATGCACAAACAAGCGCACCATGATCCTCAACGGCGATGGCACCTATGACTCAATGAGTGATAAGGAGATGGAAGCTCTTGAGCAAGTGGCCATGCACCGGCGAGTGAACGAGGATGAAGATGATCGAGTCTTTTGTGATGAGGATTCGAGCCCCGCTCTAGTCGTCTCCAAGGTCTTGACTCTTCAACATCAAAAGAAGAAGACCAACGATGCCACATCTTCCACACAAAGGCCGGCATCAATGGAAGGTCCGTCAAGGTCATCATCGATGGATGTAGTTGCCACAACTTGGCAAGTGAAGAACTATGCTCCAAGCTTCAATTGGTCAAGAGGAAGCACCCGCACCCCTACAAGGTTCAATGGCTAAGTGACTCCGGCACTATACGAGTTGAGCATACGGTCCAAGTCTCTTTCAAAATTGGTGCATATGAGGACACTTTGGAGTGTGATGTGGTCCCAATGACCGTTTGCCACCTCCTTCTTGGTCTACCATGGCAATTCGACCGTGGTGTCATCCACAACGGGCGTACAAATCACTATAGTTTCAAGATGGAAGGGAAGGAATATGTGCTACGACCTATGTCTCCTAGTCAAGTGATAGCCTACAAGCAAGCCACCCATCATGGAGAGAAGAGTGAGAAAGTGATCCACCAAAAAGTGAGTGAGAGCCACAAGCCAAACTTGAGCGCCTCTTCGCCTAGAGAGAAAAACCTCATACTATTTGCCACAAAAAGTGAGATGAGAGAAGTGTGTGAGAACCCATCGAGTGTGATGCACTTTGTCCTTGTGTGCAAGGATGGGGAACCAAAATCTAACACCTCTCACGAGCTACCTTTAGTGTTTCAATCTCTTTTGCAGGAATTCCAAGATGTTTTCCCCGATGATCTACCTCCGGGTCTACCTCCTCTACGAGGCATTGAGCATCGAATCGACCTCATCCCCGGAGCGCCTCTCCCAAACAAAGCTCCATACCATGTCAACCCTGAAGAAACAAAGGAGATCCAACGACAAGTACAACAACTCATCGACAACAGTCATGTATGTGAAAGCTTAAGCCCTTGTGCCGTTCCCGTTATACTTGTGCCTAAGCCAGATGGAAGTTTCCGCTTGTGTTCCGATTGTAGACCTATCAATGCTATTCCGTTCGCTATAGGCATCCCATTCCTCGCTTAGATGATATGCTTGATGAACTTAGTGGAGCCAACTTTTTCTCAAAAATTGATCTTAAAAGTGGCTATTATCAAATTCGCATTCAAGAGGGTGATGAATGGAAAACCGCTTTCAAAACCAAATTTGGCTTATATGAGTGGTTAGTTATGCCTATGGGTTTATCGAAAGCGCCCGATACTTTCATGCGTCTTATGCATTACGTGCTTCGCCCTTATATTGGAGTCTTTGTTATGGTTTACTTCAATGATATTCTTGTGTTTACCAAAACCAAGAAAGAGCATCTTAATCATGTTAGGGCTGTTTTGCAAACCCTTCACAAGGAACATCTTTATGCAAACTTGAAAAAATGCACGTTTGGTGTTGACAAAGTGGTTTTCTTGGGTTTTGTTGTCTCTTCCAAGGGTGTCCATGCTGATGAATCTAAAATTGAAGCAATTAAAACTTGGCCCCAACCCACCAATTTGCAATAAGTGCGTAGCTTTCTTGGTCTTGCGGGTTTTTATCGTCGCTTTGTGAAAGACTTTAGCACAATTGCCGCTCCTTTGCATGCTTTGAGTAAGAAGAATGCTCCTTTTGTTTGGGGAACATTGCAATCCACCGCTTTTGATGAGCTCAAGTCTTTGCTTACTCATGCTCTGATTCTTGCTTTGCCCAATTTTGACAAAACTTTTGAGGTTCATTGTGATGCAAGTGGTACCGGAATTGGCGGAGTTTTGATGCAAGAAAACGAGCCATTGCATATTTTAGTGAAAAACTATCCGGTGCTCAACTTAACTACCCCATCTATGACAAAGAATTGTATGCTTTAGTGCGTGTGCTACATGTTTGGGAACATTATCTTAGACCTCATGAGTTGTCATACATACCGATCATGAACGCTTAAGTACTTAAAGGGTCAAACTAAGTTGAACAAGTGTCATGCCAAATGGAGTGAATTTATTGAATCTTTCCCATATGTGATCAAGTACATTAAGGGTAAGGAAAATGTAGTCGCGGATGCACTTTCACGCATATGCACGCCTGTCACTAAACTTGAGTTGAATGTTATTGGCTTTGAGCATATAAAATACTTGTATGCTAATGATCCATCTTTTGCTACTCCTTATGCTAAATGTTCGACGCATACATCTTGGGAACAATATTACATCAAGGATGGTTATCTTATGAGAGCTAACAAACTATGCATTCCCGAGTCTTCTCTTTGTTTGCTCCTTTTGCAAGAGGCTCATGGAGGCGGACTCATGGGACACTTTGGACGCGACAAGACATTCGCCACTCTCTCCAAGAACTACCTTTGGCCCAAGATGTTCCGCGACGTCTTACGATTCACCACCCGATGCTCTACATGTCGAAAAGCTAAGTCTAAAGCTCAATCACATGGTCTTTACATGCCTCTTCCTATTCCTTATCAACCTTGGGAAGACATTAGCATGGATTTTGTACTTGGTTTGCCTAGGACTCAAAATGGAAAGGATTCCGTGTTTGTTGTTGTGGACCGATTTTCTAAGATGGCACATTTCATTCCTTGTAACAAGATAGATGATGCTTCGCACATTGCAAATCTCTTTTGTAGGGAAATCTTGCGACTCCATGGAGTACCAAAGACAATCGTCTCCGATTGTGACGTCAAGTTCTTGAGTTACTTTTGGAAGACCATATGCGCCAAGCTCGGAATCAAGCTCTTGTTCTCATCCGCATACCATCCTCAAACCGACAGCCAAACGGAGGTGACGAACCGGACACTCTTCACTCTACTTCGCGTGTTGATCAAGAAGAACATCAAGGTGTGGGAAGAATGTCTACCCATCGCCGAGTACGCCTACAACCGTGCAAGACATTCGACTACCGGCAAGTCCCCCTTCGAGGTCGCTTCACGGCTTCAACCCATTGTCACCATTGGACATTCTACCTCTTCCTCTACAAGAGCGCACCAACATGGATGCGAGTGCTCGGGCAAGCTACATCAAGAAGATGCATGAGGATACAAGGCACACCATCGAGCGCCAAGTACAACGACTAGCGACCAAGCTCAACGTCGACAAGCAACCCATGATCTTCAACGTTGGCGATCTCGTGTGGCTACACCCTCGCAAGGACCTCTTCCTCAACGAACACAAATCCAAACTTCTCCCTCAAGCTGATGGACCCTTCAAGGTGCTAGCACGCTACAACGACAACGCCTACAAGATAGACCTCCCTCGAGGCAAGTACAATGTGAGCGACATCTTCAACATCAAGGACCTCGCCCCATACCATGGAGATGAAGCTTTTGATCCGAGGTCGGATCTCTCTCAAGGGAGGGGGGGGAGATGATGCGGAGCATCCCTCTCTCATCCCCATGGACGTACCTACATCTCCCTCAGCGCCACTTGGACCCATGACAAGAGCTAGAGCAAAAGCTATTGAAGATAAGGTGAACTCGCTCCTCTCCGAACTCCCTCTCTCCGCTCATGAGACTTGGCTACTACCTCATACGAACACTCTGTGTGTGATCAGGTACTTGGAGGAGAGCCACGTGACAGCTACACCCAATGGTCAAGATGGCAAGGACACCAAGCATGAACATCAAGAAGAAGAGCTACTTGGGAAGCTACATGCTCCGGACGACCGGCCGGTCCCGGACGTCCGAGCCCTGGAGGATGCTACAGCCGAGAGAAGGAAGACAGGCCAGTGCTACAGGCCACGGATGACCGGCCCGCCCGGACATCCGACGACTCCGAGGTCCCGGACGACCGACGCCCTCCGGACGTCTGGCAACTGGGCACCCGAATGGAAATTCACGGAAGACCGAAGCCACCGGACGACCGGACGACCCGCACCCGAGCCGAATCTACGGACGTCTGGCGATCTACGGACGTCCGGACCGTCCTGAAGCTCCGGACGACCGACGCCCTCCGGACGTCCGACACCTGAGTGACCGCAGCCTCGGGCTGATGCCTTTCTACCCCTCGACTATAAATAGGCCTCTCCCACCTCCTAGCTAGGGTCAGCATTGTGATAGCTCATTTGAGATAGAGCTCTGCTCATCCGTTCCGAATCTACTCCACGTGAGGGACCGTGCCACTTCGGAGAAGATCCATTCGGATTCAAGGCCTCCATCCGGAGAAGACAATCAAGACCTCCTCACGGAGAAGAACGGCTACTCTTGTATCCTTCCTTTGTTGATTTTGGATCATGTGTTACCTTATGCTTTCGGTGATCTAGCCCTTGTGTGATCGATTGCTTGTCGGTTGAGTGTTTCTCTCTCGTTCCTCCCCGTGATTTCCCTTGTGTTCTTCCGCGCGTTCTTCATGTCTCCCCGTAGGATCCACTCCAAACGTGAAAGATCGGCCCCATAGGGTTCCGCCCTACATCAAACTTGTTGTGGACAGGGGGAAAAGTCAACACAGTACTTACCATCCTAAAGTTCACTGTTGTCTTCGACAAAATGTAAATAAAGATCTTAATTCCAATCACCCGTTTCTTTCGCCTAACAATTTTTCTTAGTTTCCTCACTTGACGCTTGTTCATGAATATCTCATTGCCCCATACGCAAAAGGGACTGAAGCGTGGATCAGTACCACTCATATATGTACCTACAAGCAACCAATAACTGTTAGAAGCTAAACTGAGATTGCACAAATGATGTAAAATACAACTACATATGTTCCTAAGTACAAGTATTTTTTTTAAGATTTCAATAGGAACTACATACGGATGTATATAGAATTATAGATATAGTTTAGATTAGAATCTAGATTCACTCATTTTGCTCCTTATGTAGTATATATTGGAATCTCTAAAAATACTTATATTTAGGAATAGATGGTGTATAAGACATGGGATGCAGCTAACCTCGACGGCAAACAACAACAACATCGCCCATTGTAGCCCTGTGTAAGTACATGGAAAGCCAATTTTAACTACAATAGGGTTAACATCCACCAAAAATAGCAAATGGTAATAAAACGGCATCATCTGTAGTGATATCTTCATTTTGAAAGTGTAGCACGGTAGCAAAGGGATGGATTAAAAAATGGATACAACTGTTAATTGCAACATGCTTAACAACATCCTAATTCATGTTTTGTAAGTTTGTAGCCATTGAAATACAACTCTTTAGAAATGGATACAATTGTTAATTGCAACAGGCTTAATACATCAATAGTACAAAACATAGCCATTAATTGCAACTGGTATTGGTAAGATTGAACTGGTGGGTACATACTTGGTAAGTCCTGAGAGGTAGTTGCTGGGGCACTTCATCTTGGCCAGAGCCTGCCCAAAGTCAGCGGCGGCGGAGGCGAGCTATTTCTCCGGGTCGAAGTGTGGATCAATGCCACTGACATGTGTACCTACAGGCAACCAGTAAATGGTAGAAGTTAAACTACAATTGCACAAATGATGTGAAATACTGTAAGACATGGGATTCAGCTAACCTTGACGGCAAACAACAGCATCGGCCGTTATGACCCTGCATAAGTACATGGAGAAGCATGTTAAGTACAACAGGGTTAGCATCCACCAAAAAAAGCAAATGGGGCAACATCTCTAGTATATCTTCATTGCGGAGAGTAGCATGGTAGCAAATGGACAGATTAAAAAATGGATACAACTGTTAATTGCAACAGGCTTAACAACATCCTAAGTCATGTTTTGTAAGTTTGTAGCCATTAAATGCAATTGTTTAAAAATGGATTCAACTGTTAATTGCAACAGGCTTAATAGACATTGAAACCGGTACTGATAAAAATGCAATTGGCATAGTTAAACATCACAAGGCAGGTGCTGCCGAGCAAAGAATGGCCCAGATGTCTATAAAAAGGTAGGGAAAGTAGCAAAAACGTGTTAGGCATGTTTAATAGAACATGCTTAATACATCGACCATACAGAACATAGCCATTAAGTGCAACTGGTATTGGTAAGATTGAACTGGTGAGTACATACTTGCTAAGTCCTGAGAGGTAGTTGTTGGGGCACTTCATCTTGGCCAGAGCTCGTCCAAAGTCAGCGACGGCGGAGGTGAGCTGTTCCTCCGGGTCGAAGCGTGGATCAGTGCCACTGGCATGTGTACCTACAGGCAACCAGTAAATGGGTAGAAGTTAAACTGCAATTGCATAAATTATGTGAAATACTGTAAGACATGGGATGCAACTCATCTCGACGGCAAACAAAAGCATCGGTCGTTATGACCCTGCGTAAGTATATGGACATGCATGTTAAGTGCAACAGGGTTAGCATCCACTAAAAATAGCAAATGGGCAGCATCTCTAGTTATATCCTGAGTCATGAATGTAAGTTTGTTGCTGGTATTGGTGAAATTGAGTTGGACACAGTAATATTTGAACATCACACAGTGTGTAGTGCTGAAATAAACAAGGCACGAACATGCTTAATACATCAACCGTACAAATCATAGCCATTGCAAGTGGTATTGGTAAGATTTAGCTGGTCAGATCTTACCTGTTAAGTCCTGGGGGGTAGTCGCTGGGGGACTTCATCTGCGCCAGAGCTTGCACCATGTCGGCGGCGGCGGCAAGGTGAGGTGTTCCTCCGGGTCAACACGCACAGCGGCCATCGCGCCATGGACCGCCATCAGCTCCTGGCGGGGGGGGGGATTTGGAGGCATGAGGATGTTTCGCACGCACCATTTAAGCAATCAGGCCGGGGACGTGATATAGATCGATGGGTTACCTGACTGGATCCGAGCAGAACGTAGATGTGGTTGAAGCTGTGGTTGCGGCGGTGGCGGTTTGAGATACCGATAAGGGGAGGCGCGAGGGAGGGGGGATACTGAGGGGAAGGGGATGTGGTTGAAGGAATAAATTCTGAAATCGTGCACCTAATGAAAATTTCGGTGCGAAATTTGAAGCTTGGGCGGGGGAAACACACAACATGCATTTAAGCGCGTAAAATACTCGTGTGCGAGAAAAAAGAAAGTTGGCAGATCTCGTCTCCAAAAAAATGTACACGTGTACTTGATTTTTTTCCGTCAATGGTACGCCTGGTTTATTAGGAAATATCACACAGGTAACTGACTTATGGGTCATTAACGCAAAAAACGCAGACGTGTACAACATAGAAACCGTGTGTTTTGTGATTTTCTAATGACTAAAGCAAAAAAACGCACACAGGCACACATGCTAATCAACGGTCAAAGCCCTCAAAGGATGCTCTTACTGAAATTGTACCTTAGTACTACAAATTTAAAGTACTACTGGTAATTTGCTCTAATATTACAAACTTAAACTACTTCTCACATGCTGCCATCAGGGCATGGTAGCCAGACACCGGCGTTCTCCTTCCCGGCCTTGTATGCGGTAGCCCACCGTGCTTCGATCTCCGCCAAGCTCTCCTCACCATGGCGTGCGGCCTCCCTTTTCTTGCGGCGGCGGGACTCTCTTTTCTTGACTGCTTTCTGCCTTTTCTGCTCATTCTGTGCGGCTTTGGCCGCCTCTAGATCCACCGCCCATTCAGCCATGGTAGCCTCAGAGTCCGCCCATGTAACTGTCTGGCCACCGACGGTGATGAACTCGGCGCGGAGAGATGCCATCGCTTCCTTACCATGTATGCGGTCGCGGGCGGCGAGGAACGCGGCGCGGCGGGATGCCATTACTTCCTTACCAGTTACTGTGTGCCGCGGTGCCATGGACGACACCTGGAGAGAGCTCTGGGACGGAGGGGCCGTACAGTGCGGTGGTATTCAAGAGCTTAACCACAAACGACAATAGAAATTTGGCTTCCCTTACAATTTTGCTCGTTCATTATCGCACACGGTTCATCTCCGTCGCTTCCGGAAACAGTGTGCGTTGAACCTATTGTGTGTTGCGTTATGATTGGCTGGAACTCCAGCCACGCAGATCGCGCGTGTGCACCGATGCACCGCGATCGAACGGCAATCCACGTCCCTCACATCACACCCGTGCACCTGTAGATGGATTGGATTTATATGCGCTAAATGCCTAGAAAATGCACATAATCCCCTAAATATGGTAAATGAGCCTGGAAAAATGCCAAATTTGAACACGGTGATTTGCTGGGTGTATGTTCGTCGTAGAAAAAACTTCAGGGCAAAGAACGAAGAAAATTTGGATTCCCCTTCAATCTTGAGGATTTCCCTTTCGAAAGCATGGAACTTCCTCGGTGATGGTTCGATTTATGAAGGGCGTGCATGACAACATAAGCCAAACCTTCTCAAATTTTTACCAAGGCATGGTGAGGTCATACCATGGCACCATGCTAGGCGTCATGTTTTTTAAGCATTTATTTCATTTTTACTGTAGTTGAAAACCCAACAAACATATATTTGTGGTTGACTATTGCCACACATTTCATCGAAATATATGTCCATTCCTTGTAGAAGGCATGAGAATTTACTAAATGGCACGAGCATGGTTTTCTAGGCCGTTCTTGTGGACCCTTTCATGCATCGATTGTTTGAACTTGAATTATGTGCATTAATGCCTAGGAAATGCACATAATCCCCTAAATATGGTAAATGAATCCGAAAAAGTGCCAAATTTGAACATGGTGATTTGCAGGTTGTATGCTCATCATAGAAAAAAAACTCGTGGACTAAGGAAATTTGGACCCCCCCTTCAATCTTGGTGATTTCCCCCTTGAAACCATGAAACTTCCTCGGTGATGGTTCAATTTATGAAAGGCGCAAGATCACGACATATAAGGAAAACATTCTCCAATTTTTACTGTGGCATGGTGAGGCCATACCATGGCACCACGCCAGGCATCATGTTTCCCAACCATGTGTTTCATTTTTTGTATAGTTGTTAACCGAGTAAACGACGCGTTTATGGTTGACTATTGCCACACATTTCCTTGAAATATCTGCCCATTCCTTGTAAAAGGGATGAGTATGTGCTAAATAACACGAGCATGGTTTTCCAGACCGTTCTTGTGCACCTTTTCATGCACCGATTGTTCGAATTTGAATTATGTCCATTAGTGCCTAGAAAACGCACATAATCCCCTAAATATGGTAAATGAGCCTGGGAAAATGTCAAATTTGAACACATTGCATTTGAGGCGGTATGTTGTTCGTTGGAAAAACAATGAATGACAAACTAGGACGGAAATTAGGATTCCCCTTCAATCTTGGGGATTTTCCCTCTCGAAAGCATGGAACTTCCTGGGTGATGGTTCGATTTATGAAGGGGGTGCATGACGACATAAGCCAAACCTTCTCAAATTTTTACCAGGGCATGGTGAGGTCATACCATGGCACCATGCCAAAGCGCCATGTTTTTTTAAGCATTTATTTCATTTTTTTCTATAGTTGAAAACCCAACAAACAGACATTTGTGGTTGACTATTGCCACACTTTTCATCGAAATATCTGTCCATTCCTTGTAAAAGGCATGAGAATTTATTAAATGGCACGAGCATGGTTTTCTAGGCCTGTCTTGTGGACCCTTTCATGCATCGATTGTTTGAACTTGAATTATGTGCATTAATGCCTAGGAAATGCACATAATCCCCCAGATATGGCAAATGAACCCGGAAAAGTGCCAAATTTGAACAAGGTGATTTGCATGTTGTATGCTCATCATAGAAAAAAAAACTCGTGGACAAAGGACAAAGGAAATTTGGATCCCCCTTCAATCTTGGTGATTTTCCCCTCGAAACCATGAAACTTCCTCGGATGATGGTTCATTTTATGAAAGGCGCGCATCACGACATAAGAAAAACATTCTCCAATTTTTACCAGTGCATGGTGAGGCCATACCATGGCACCACACCAGGCGTCATGTTTTCCAACCATGTGTTTCATTTTTTGTATAGCACGAGCATGGTTTTCCAGAACGTTCTTGTGCACCTTTTCATGCACCGATTGTTTGAATTTGAATTATGTGCATATTAATGCCTAGAAAATGCACACAATCCCCTAAATATGGTAAATGAGTTCGAAAAAATGTCAAATTTAAACACGTTTCATTTGAGGCGGTATGTTGATCGTTGGAAAAAAACTGAATGGTAAACTAGGACGGAAATTTGGATTCCCCTTCAATCTTGGTGATTTCCCTCTCGAAAGCATTGAACTTCCTCGGTGATGGTTCGATTTATGAAGGGCGTGCATGACGACATAAATCAAACCTTCTCAGCTTTTAACCAGGGCACGGTGAGGCCATACCATGGCACCATGCCAGCCGTCATGTTTTTCAAGCACATATTTCATTGTTCTATAGTTGGTAACCGGTAAATGACGCGTTTGTGGTTGAATATTGCCACACATTCCATTGAAATCTCTGCCCATTCCTTGTAGAAGGCTTGAGAAATTACTAATTACCATGAGTATGGTTTTTCTAGACCATTCTTGTGCACCACTTCATGCACCAATTGTTTGAATTTGAATTACGTGCATTAATGCCTACAAAATGCACATAATCCCCTAAATATTGTAAATGAACCCGGAAAAGTGTCAAATTTGAACACGGTGATTAGCAGGGTTTATGTTCATCATAGAAAAAACTCATGGATGAAGGACAAAGGAAATTTGGATTCCCATTCAATCTCGGTGATTTACTATCGCACACGATTCATCTCCGTCGCCTCTACGAACCATGTGTGTTCACTCACACATGCAAAAGGAAAAGAAAACCCTCGCCCACTTCGTCCCCACTCACTCGCCGTGGACTCCTCCGCAAATTTGCACCCTAAGCTTGACGGTTGTTGGCGCCGGGCGTAGGTCGCGCTCCAAATGGCACCGGATTTCGCCGACACCGCTTTCCGCCGCCTATCTGCACCAACATTCTAGACTCTAGTCGACTGGAGTTTTTTACGGGATTGGGCCGGGGATTTTTCTCATGGAGAAGGTAATCAACTTAATTAGCAAAATATTCACCCATATCTTATCGCAGTCCGTCCGTCGCTGTTAATCAACCGGCAGAAATCATCGTAGAATCATTTTTGTTCTAGCTGATTCGTTGGTGTTCATTCATGTGTGCATAGTGCGAGCACAAATCGGGCAACTATAGTCGTGGCCAGTCAGAAACGAAGTTCTATCTCACCATTCCGGATGACTTCGGGGAGCGCTCAGTATGTTCAATCTCAACCTACCACGGTTGGCATGGCCTAAATTTGTGAACATATACCGTCTGTTGCTACATTATCTATATATTTGCATGAAATCTTTGTTACATTATCTATTTTTAATTCTATATTCTTGTACTTTGCTTGCATCTATGTATGGATATGTTCTATCAGTTACTCCCATATTTGCATCTTGCTCAGTTATTTCAATATATCTAATTTATGATCTTAATTTTCATTTCAAGCAGTACATCCCTTGCTTTGCAAGAACAGGAGTAGAAGGAAATCTTGGGCTTTACTTCGATGACTCCCAGGATGTCATATTGACAACGCAACATGGATTTACAATGACGGTTAGCGTAAAACTTGATAAAAATGGTCACTCCTATTTTAATGTGGACCTTTGGAGAAAAATGTCTAAGTGTTATGAACTGAAAGTTGACAATAAAATTCTAGTGCATGCAACACAACCTGGTCTAATTAACATGGATGTTTACTTCCCCAACGTCATCAGCCGATCAAAGTCTGATCGAGGTTAGTGTCCTTTCAACTTTCTCTTTGTTGTCATATTACTATTTAAGCAACCAATTGATCACTATTTAAGCAACTAATTGTGATATCATATTCTGACTCCGTTCCTAGGAAGTAACAAATTCTGTTTACCAATTTATGCGCACTATATATTCTTCTGTTCTGAATAAATAATACCGTTCCACCTTTTAAGCAGGATATGTTGGATGCATAGTGAACGATCTGTATGTTACTAAGCGTACCAAATTTCACTGGAAGGACTTGAAGCATGTCATAAACTTTGTTGATAATCTGACAGAGATAGCACGACATATGAACGCTGGATTTTGGATGGGATTAATTAGACCTATGGTTCATTAATCGAACAAGACCAATTGTGTGCACAAAGCGCTGGTAAAAAGTCTTATTTTAATGTTGATGCTCATAAACTATATATATCTTCAATGATATGTTACAATTATTTTTTATTATATATGTCAACAGAAATTGCCCCCTGTAGCAGTTCCTGGATCAATTTCCTGGCGTGGTCGAATTACACTTTGTGCCTGCTAATAACGTCAAAGTGATTGCAAGGTACTGCATTTGCCACAAAAATGGAACCATTCAAATTAACAAGTTCTCGCTTCTCGTGGCAATGCATCCATATTGGAAAATTGGAGACACTGTTCTACTCCTGCTCTACCAAGGCACAGGAGGGCTCTTCCTTTTCATTGACGAGATGCCAAGTCGCCGTGATCAAGCTGCTTCCAGTGGATAGTTGTGGTTGTTGGCCCTCAGCCTCTTAAAATGTGCTAGTTGTTACTATATATGTCAAGTATGTAGATATGGACCATATGGTTGTTGGCCCTTAGCCTCTTAAAATGTGATAGTTGTTACTATGTTAAGTATGTAGATATGGACCATATGGTAGTCAAAACCATGTTACGAGGATCCTCCTTTTGTCGAATAGTGTAACCACTATATATATGTTACTCAAATGCTGTTACCCAAGTTCATATTTTTTTCATGGAAAGTATTAGTATTGTACACAGTTCATTGAGTTTAAGCATGTGTCCGATGTCCAGAAGGCATTTGCATATTAACTGTCCATATTGCAAATTCACACACATGTTCACATAAGGAAACGTATGTGTAACATACTAATCATCACACACGAGTACTGCAGCGCATCGTATGCGATACTCCTAGCCACCGCAAGCAACTAGTTTGCATTTTCAAAGTTTTTGTACACACGTAATCACACGAAGTAATCAGTATTGACCGTCAGGTTGTAATTTCTCATCGCATAAGCAGTTCATCCGAGTCGGCTGTTTGCCACGTATCACACACATCTTGTTTACACGACTCGTTTGTGTTCTTTTGGCTCATCGCAAACACTTCATCCGTGTGAACTATATGCCGCATATCACACACATCTTGTTAAGTTGAACCGTTTATGTTGTGTTCCCTAATCGAAAACAGTTCGTCCAAGTTAACGGTATGCCGTATATCGCGCACACATTGATATGGCTGCCCGTTTCTGTTGTTCTACCTCATAGCAAACAGTTCAAATGGATTAACCGTGTGTCCTGCATCGCACACACATTGTTATGGCTGCCCGTTTCTGTTGTTCTGCCTCATCGCAGACAGTTTGAATGGATTAACCGTATGCCCTGCATCGCACACGCAACTAAAATCTTAATCGTGTTTGATGCATCCATCATCACAAATGTTTTGCACCTTTTTTGACAGATTTTTTACACCACCGTTCGCGATTATTGCATCGCACACAGTTTCGGCAAAGGGTCTCTGATCGTAGTGTCGCGTTAGCAGTCTCATGCAGTAGTGCAAGTAACCGTGTAGGGATTGACAACCCCTTTATCACGTTGGGTGCAAGTTGTTTGATTGTTTGTGAAGGTATTCGGTGATTTGTCCGTTATCTCCTACTGGATTGATACCTTGGTTCTCAAACTGAGGGAAATACTTATCTCTACTTTGCTGCATCACCCTTTCATCTTCAAGGGAAAAACCAACGCAAGCTCAAGAAGTAGCAGGAAGAATTTCTGGCGCCGTTGCCGGGGAGATCTACGCCAAGTCAAGACATACCAAGTACCCATCATAAATTCTCATCTCTTGCATTACATTATTCACCATTTGCCTCTCATTTTCCTCTCCCCCACTTCTAAAATGATTTTCGAAAAGATTTGTCTTTTTATTCGCCCTTCTTCCGTTCGTGTTTTCATTTGCCTTGATGTCTTACTTGGTTTGTTTGCTCGTTCGCTTGGTATAGTTGTGTATTTATTGAAAATCAGAAACCAAAAAGTTTATGGATCCTCATCCACTTGCTAATCTTTTTAAATTACCAATTATGATGAACCAACTGCTAGTGAGTTGAGTGCACTAGATTATCTTTGTGGATTTTTGCTTGAAATTCATGAATCTGAAAATTGTAATGAAATTTATGAAGTGATTCACGATAGTCACTTTGAATCAAAAGCATGATTGCAATGATGTTGTTATAAATTCTATTAATGTCAATTGTGCTAATAATATGCAAAACCCCAAGCTTGGGGATGCTAATTTTGCTATGTCTACTACTTGTTGCAATGATCATGATTGGGGTGATTCTTCTTATGATCTTGAAAATTTATTTAAGCCCCATGATGAATATGAGATTGATAATAATGTTTGCAATATTAGTGTCAACTTTAGATCCCACATATTTGGAGAATGTTCAATCTAATGAAATTTTTGATAAAAGTGGGTTTGGACAGGTCATGACTTTAGTTAATGTTAATCCCACTATTTTGAAAGAGTGTCAATTTCGCATGCATGTGGATCGTGTTGAGAATATTTTTTGTGATAGTTATATTATTGAATTTGCTTATGATCCTATATTTAATTATTATGAGAGAGTAAAATATGGTTGTAGAAATTTTCATGTTACTAAATTACCTCTCTTCATGTTGATATTGTCTATGTTTTATTCTTGTTCCTTGCATATGCTATTTTTTGCGTTGATAATTTGTTTGCTTATAAAATTCCTATGCATAGGAAGTATGTTAGACTTAGATGTGTTTGTCGCATGTTTTATGATGCTCTATTTGTGCTTCAATTCTTGTCTTTCATGTGAGCATCATCAAAATTATCAATGCCTAGCTAAAAGACTTTAAAGAAAAGCGCTTGTTGGGAGACAACCCAATATTTTCCCTTGATGTTTTTGAATAAATAATTCATCTAGCCTCTGATTAGATGTGTTTTTGTGTTTTAGTTACTGTTTGTGCCAAGTAAGACCTTTAGGATGGCTTACGGTGATAGTGGTTTTGATTTTGCTGAGAAACATAAACTTTTGCGCCCAGGAAAATAATTTTCATAATTCACAAAAGCGTGCTTTTGATCTGATTCTTTTTGCACCTGATTGGTACACAAATTGCCAAGGTTGTCCTAAGTTTTCAAAAAAATTGGAGTTACAGAAGTATACGAAGTTCTCTGATTAGTACAGTTTGTTCTGTTTTTGACAGATTCTGTTTTGTTTGTGTTGTTTGCTTATTTTGATGAATCTATGGGTAGTATCGGGGGGTATGAATCATTGAGAAGTTGGAATACAGTATATATTACACCAATATAAATAAAGAATGAGTTCACAATAGTACCATAAAGTGGTGATTTGCTTTCTTATACTAACGGATCTCATAAGATTTTTTGTTGAGTTTTGTGTTGTGAAGTTCAAGTTTTGGGTAAAGATTTGATGGACTATGGAATAAGCAGTGGCATGAGCCTAAGCTTGGGGATTCCCAAGGCACCCCAAGGTAATATTCAAGGACAACCAAGAGCCTAAGCTTGGGGATGCCCCGGAAGGCATCCCCTCTTTCGTCTTCATCTATCGGTAACTTTACTTGAGGCTATATTTTTATTCACCACATGATATGTGTTTTTCTTGGAGCGTCTTGTATAATTTGAGTCTTTCCTATTTAGTTTGCCACAATCATCCTTTCTATACACACCTTTTGGGAGGGACACACATGAATTGGGATTTATTAGAATACTCTATGTCCTTCACTTATATATTTTGAGCTAGGCAATTTTGCTCTAGTGCTTCACTTATATCTTTTTAGAGCACGGCGGCGGCTTTATTTTATAGAAACTGATGAACTCTCATGCTTCACTTATATTATTTCGAGAGTCTTTAAACAGCATGGTAATTTGCTTTGGTTATGAATTTTAGTCCTAATATGATAGACATCCAAGAGGGATATAATAAAAACTTTCATATAAAGTGCATTGAATTCCTTATGATTGTTTTGAGATATAAAGATGGTAATATTAGAGTCATGCTAGTGAGTAATTGTGAATTTGAGAAATACTTGTGTTAAAGTTTGTGATTCCCGTAGCATGCACGTATGGTGAACCGTTATGTGATGAAGTCGGAGCATGATTTATTTATTGATTGTCTTCCTTATGAGTGGCGGTCGGGGACGAGCGATGGTCTTTTCCTACCAATCTATCCCCCTAGGAGCATGCGTGTAGTACTTCGTTTCGATAACTAATAGATTTTTGCAATAAGTATGTGAGTTCTTTATGACTAATGTTGAGTCCATGGATTATAAGCAATCTCACGCTTCCACCATTGCTAGCCTCTCTAGTGTCGCGCAACTTTCGCTGGTACCAGACACCCACCATATACCTTCCTCAAAATAGACACCATACCTACCTATTATGGAATTTACATAGCCATTCCGAGATATATTGCCATGAAAATTTCCACCGTTCCATTTATTATGGCACGTTCCATCATTGTCATATTGCTTTGCATGATCATGTAGTTGACATCGTATTTGTGGCAAAGCCACCGTTCATAATTCTTCATACATGTCACTCTCGATTCATTGCACATAACGGTACATTGCCGGAGGCATTCATATAGAGTCATATTTTGTTCCAAGTATCGATTTGTAATTCTTGAGTTGTAAGTAAATAAAAGTGTGATGATCTTCATTATTAGAGCATTGTCCCATGTGAGGAAAGGATGATGGAGACTATGATTCCCCCACAAGTCGGGTGAGACTCCGGACGAAAAAAAAGAGGCAAAAAAATGAGAGAAGGCCCAAACAAAAAAAAGGGAGAAAAGAGAGAATGGACAATGTTACTATCCTTTTACCACACTTGTGCTTAAAATTAGCACCATGATCTTCATGATAGAGAGTCTCCTATGTTGTAACTTTCATATACTAGTGGGAATTTTTCATTATAGAACTTGGCTTGTATATTCAAATGATGGGCTTCCTCAAATTGCCCTAGGTCTTCCTGAGCAAGTGAGTTGGATGCACACCCACTTAGTTTTCTTTTGAGCTTTCATAAACTTATAGCTCTAGTGCATCTGTTGCATGGAAATCCCTACTCGCTCATATTGATATATATTAATGGGCATCTCCATATCCCATTGATATGCCTAGTTGATGTGAGACTATCTCCCTCTTTTTGTCTTCTCCACAACCACCATATCCTATTCCACCTATAGTGCTATATCCATGGCTCACGCTCATGTATTGCGTGAAAGTTGAAAAAGTTTGAGAACATCAAAAGTATCAAACAATTGCTTGGATTTTCATTGGGGTTGTGCATGATTTAAATAGTGTGATGAAGATGGATCATAGCCAGACTATATGATTTTGTAGGGATAAGCTTTCTTTGGCCATGTTATTTTGAGAAGACATAATTGCCTTGTTAGTATGTTTGAAGTATTATTGTTTTTATGTCAATATTAAACTTTTGTTTTGAATCTTATGGATCTAAACATTCATGTCACAATAAATAAAATTGCATGGATAAATATGTTGGGTAGCATTCCACATCAAAAATTCTGTTTTTATCATTTACCTACTCGAGGACGAGTAGGAATTAAGCTTGGGTATGCTTGATACGTCTCCAACGTATCTATAATTTTTTATTGTTCCATGCTATTATATTATATGTTTTGGATGTTTTATATGCATTAATATGCTATTTTATATTATTTTTGGGACTAACCTATTAACCTAGAGCCCAGTGGCAGTTTCTGTTTTTTCCTTGTTTTTGAGCTTCGCAGAGAAGGAATACCAAATGGAGTCCAAACGGAATAAAACCTTCGCGGTGATTTTTCTTGGCCCAGAAGACACCTAGGAGACTTGGAGATGAAGTCGGAGGAGCCACGAGGCGGCCACAAGGACGGAGGGCGCGCCCAGGGGGGTAGGGCGTGCCCCAACCCTTGTGGGCCCCCGTGACCCTCCTGACCGAATTCTTTCACCTATATATTCCCAAATATCCCCAAACCACTAGAGGCATCCACGAAAACACTTTTACACCACCGCAACCTTCTGTACCTGTGAGATCCCATCTAGGGGCCTTTTCCGGCATCCTGCCGGAGGGGGATTCGATCACGGAGAGCTTCTACATCAACTCTATTGCACTTCCGATGAAGCGTGAGTAGTTTACCACAAACCTACGGGTCCATAGCTAGTAGCTAGATGGCTTCTTCTCTCTCTTTGATTCTCAATACCATATTCTCCTGGATTTTCTTGGAGATCTATTCGATGTAATACTTTTTTGTGGTGTGTTTGCCGAGATTCGATGAATTGTGGATTTATGATCAGCTTATCTATGAATATTATTTGAATCTTCTCTGAATTCTTTTATCCATGATTTGATATCTTTGTAATTCTCTTCGAAGTATCAGTTTGGTTTGGCCAACTAGATTGGTTTTTCTTGCAATGGGAGAAGTGCTTAGCCGTGGGTTCTATCTTGCGTTGTCCTTTCCCAGTGATAGTACAGGCAGCAAGGCACGTATTGTACTGTTGCCACCGAGGATAAAAATATGGGTTTTCATCATATTGCTTGAGTTAATTCCTCTACATCATGTCATCTTACTTAATGTGTTACTCCATTCTTTATGAACTTAATACTCTAGATGCATGCTGGATAGCAGTCGATGTGTGGAGTAATAGTAGTAGATGCAGAATCATTTTGGTCTACTTGACACGGATGTGATGCCTATATTCATGATCATTGCCTTAGATATAGTCATAACTTTGCGCTTTTCTATCAATTGCTCGGCAGTAATTTGTTCACCCACCATATTATTTGCTATCTTGAGAGAAGCCTCTAGTGAAACCTATGGCCCCCGGGTCTATTTTCCATCATATAAGTTTCTGATCTACAATATTAGTTTCCGATCTACTATTTCTGCAATCTTTTACTTTCCAATCTATAAACCAAAAATACCAAAAATATTTACTTTACCGTTTATCTATCTCTATCGGATCTCACTTTTGCAAGTAACCGTGAAGGGATTGACAACCCCTTTATCGCATTGGGTGAAAGTTGTTTGATTGTTTGTGCAGGTATTCGGTGATTTGTGTGTTTTCTCCTACTGGATTGATACCTTGGTACTCAAACTGAGGGAAATGCTTATCTCTTCTTTGCTGCATCACCCTTTCCTCTTCAAGGGAAAAACCAACGCAAGCTCAAGAAGTAGCATTCGGCCCACCAGGCCAACACCCTGTCGGCCTAGCCACCCCCTTATCCCCCACACCTCCGAACCCTAGCCCGCAACCACCCCCACTTCCCCCCACGCCTCTCTCCCCTCCCCCAGTCTAGATCTGGATCGGCGCAACGAGCCCCGACCCCATCACCGCCCCACCCTCGACGCCCCACTGCCTCGCCGGCCGTCCTCGACCCCCCCTTGACTCAGCTCCTACGAGCCTTGCCGACCCGAACTTCTACCATCGCTCGTGAGAAAGCAGCCCCTTGAGGGAGTCCTGGACTAAGGGGTCCTCGGGCGTCCGGCCTATTATTCATTGGGCCGGATTGATGGGCTGTGAAGATGTGAAGGCCGAAGACTATACCCGTGTCCGGATTGGACTCTCCTTGGCGTGGAAGGCAAGCTAGGCGACCGACTATGAAGATTCCTTCTTACGTAACTGACCCCATGTAACCTTAGATCTCTCTGGTGTCTATATAAGCCGGAGAGCATAGTCCGGATAGGCGGATATTCATTACCATATTCACATAGGCTAGACTTCTAGGGTTTAGCCATTACGATCTCATGGTAGATCAACTCTTGTAACACTCATATTCATCAAGATCAATCAAGGTGAAGTAGGGTATTACCTCCATAGAGAGGGCCCGAACCTGGGTAAACATCGTGTCCCCCGTCTCCTGTTACCATCGATCCTAGACGCATAGTTCGGGACCCCCTACCCGAGATCCGCCGGTTTTGACTTGGTGCTTTCATTGAGAGTTCCAGTGTGCCGTCGACAAGAGGTTTGATGGCCCCTTCAATCGTCGATAATGACGCTGTCCAAGGAAAAACCTTCCTCCCCTGACAGATTCTTGTGTTCGGCGGCTTCGTACTGCGGGCCAACTCGCTTGGTCGTTTGGAGCAGATCGACAGCTACGCCCTTGGCCACCAGGTCAGATTCGGAAGCTTGAACTACGTCACTGATGCCCGTGGAGACTTGATCTTCAATGGGTTTGAGACCGCAGCGATCGCTCCTCCTCTCCCCGATGAACATGACTTAAATCTGTCATCAGATTACATCCAGGAGATGGTTCCTGCTGCTGCAACGGCCTTAGAACCAAAGCAGATCATGCCCTCCGAGGCCACAAGGTCCGCGGCGTTTGAGCCGCACACGGACTCGACAACTTGCAACGTCTGCGTCAATGGAACTCCGGACTCGTCTCCGGCTATACGTTTCGGACCAGGCACGCCTGTGGACACCGAGCTGGATCGGTTATCGATTTTCGAATTTAGCGCCGCTGACATCTTCCAGCATTCACCCTTGGTGACGTGCTAAACTCTTTACAGAACTTGTCCTTGGAGGAGGACTCACATCCGAACTATGTTCAGTTCAAGCTAGAGGCGGATGACGAGGAATTTTGCTTCCCACACGCCACCCACTTCATAGCCACTGTCGATGACTTAACCGACGTGCTTGACTATGGCTCCGAAGACATTGACGATATGGATGACGATGCTGACAAGGAGCAAGGCCAAGACCCGTCATTTTCTGGACGCTGGACGACCACCTCTTCGTACGCCGTGTACATGGTTGATACACCTAAAGGATCTGGCGACGACAAAGAAGCACCAGACGCGAATAAACCCTCTGAGACACAGCCCAAGCGCCGGCGCCCCAAACGCCGCTCCAAGCCTCGTCGCTCAAAAGATGGCAACACTGGCACCGGAGAAAATAGTACTCCGGGCGACAAATAAAATAAGTGAAGACCCCGCTTGCGGCATCCGAACAGGAGGAACATGACAACAGGCAAGACAACCCTGATGAACATGCCATAGAAGATGGCTCGGAGGACGATAGTTACCGTCCACCCACCAAGGAGGAGACAAGCCTCAGCAATGAAGAATTCATCGTGCCCGAGGATCCTCTGGAGCAGGAGCGCTTTAAGCTTCAGCTCATAGCCAGTGCAAGGAGCCTGAAAAAGAAGCAGCAGCAGCTTCAAGCTAAACAAGATCTGCTCGTCGATAGATGGACTGATGTCTTGACAGCCGAAGAATACGGCCTCAAGCACCTAGCCAAGAGCTACCCGAAACGCAAACTGCTACCTCAATTTTATGAGGAGGCACCGGAGCGCACATCTCCCTCGCATAATGTGGAACGACCACCACGTGGTCGAGACCTAACATCAGCGTGCCCCGCACATCTCCCTCTTCATCATGCCCACGGTCGGGATAAAGCGGCAACTCATGCCGAACAGCAGCCTGCCCCAGCGCCCCGCAAAAATAGAGACGAAAGAGTTCAGGGTCACACGTACGACCTCCAGCAGACCCTGGACAGTAGAGCAGGACATACAAGATCGATCTACGGATCGCGAGGACGTGCCTCGAGGCACGAGGACGGCTACCTATTTGGACGTGATAAACCCAACCACGCCCGGGCCGAATGCCGCAGACGGACTCCATCAGAGCTACGCTGCGATGCGGCCCGGTATAGAGGCGCCGCACACCCTCTCTGCTTCACACATGAAGTACTGGATCACGAATTCTCTGAGGGGTTCAAGCCCGTCAATATCGAATCATACGACGGCACAACCGATCCCGCAGTATGGATCGAGGATTTTATTCTCCATATCCATATGGCTCGAGGAGATGACCTCCACGCCATCAAATACCTCCCACTAAAGCTCAAAGGGCTAGCTCGGCACTGGCTTAACAGCCTGCCTGAAAATTCTATCGGCAGCTGGGAGGACTTGGAAGAAGCTTTCCTGGACAACTTCTAAGGAACCTATGTCCGGCCACCAGACGCCGATGACTTAAGCCACATAGTTCAACAACTTGGAGAATCAGCCAGAAAATTCTGGACTAGGTTCCTAACCAAAAAGAACCAGATCGTTGACTGTCCGGATGCCGAGGCCTTAGCAACCTTCAAACACAACATCCGTGATGAATGGTTAGCATGCCACCTCGGCCAAGAAAAGTCGACTCATGGCACTCATGACCCGCTTTTGCACGGGTGAGGACAGTTGGCTGGCTCGTAGTAACAACACAGCCAGCGAGACAGGCCCCTTCAAGGCCAAGAATAGCACTGGCAAGGTCCGGCGCAATAGACACAAACGCCGAAGCAATGGCGAAAACACCGATGACACCACAGTCAACGCCGGATTCACTGGCTCCAAGTCTGGCCAACAAAAGAAGCCCTACAAAAGAAACAATGAAGGACCTTCCAGCCTGGACCGCATACTCAACCGTCCGTGCAAGATACGCGGCACCCCGGATAAACAAGCCAATCATACCATCAAGGATTGTTGGGTTTTCAAGCAGGCTGGCAAGTTAAATGCCAGAAACAAAGAAAAGGGATCACAAAGTGAGGACGGGGACGAAGAGTCCCGGCAACCGAACACTGGGGGGCAGAAGAAATTCCCCCCTCAAGTCAAAACGGTGAACATGTTATACGCTACACACATCCCCAAAAGGGAGCGTAAGCGAGCACTTAGGGACGCTTCACGCCGGTAGAGCCACGCCCAAAAATTCAATCCGTGGGTCGCTGCTCGATCACCTTCGATCGTCGAGACCACCCAACTAGTATCCGCCACGGCGGTTCAGCCGCACTAGTCCTTGACCCAATTATTGACGGGTTTCACCTAACACGAGTCCTGATGGACGGTGGTAGCAGCCTCAACCTGCTCTATCAAGACACAGTGCGGAAGATGGGCATTGACCCCTCACGAATCAAACCAACAAAGACTACCTTTAAAGGAGTCATACCAGGCGTAGAAGTCCGTTGTACGGGCTCAATCACGCTGGAGGTGGTCTTCGGTTCTCCGAACAATTTCCGAAGCGAAGAGTTAATCTTCGATATCGTCCCCTTCCGCAGCGGCTACCACGCACTGCTCGGACGAACAACGTTTGCTAGATTCAATGCAGTGCCACACTATGCTTATCTCAAGCTCAAGATGCCCGGTCCACGCGGCATCATAACAGTCAATGGCAATACGGAATGCTCCCTTTGAACAGAGGAGCACACCGCCGCCCTAGCAGCAGAGGTACAGAGCGGCCTTCTCAAGCAGCACCATAGTGCGGCTGTCGAGCCCCTGGACATCATTAAGAGATTCCGGACTACACTGCAGCAGGAAAGTGCGGCTTGTCAAGAGCTCGGTTAGCAATTCGGCCTCCGTCCCAGTCCCGATGAAGTAGTGGCATTCGCACCATGCGTACATAATTACGCACTCAAAATCCCATGGACATCGACGGAGGCACAAGCTAACCCGGGATCTACAGTTCGGCTATTCCGATCCCGGACACACATACTTTCACCTTTTTCTTTTTTGTTTCAGGTTCCTTTTCCCACGGGCCTGATGACCAGTCCCTCTGAAGGATCGGCATATAAAGGACGCAAGCAGCATAGGGGTGTAGAGTAACCTCTATACATCTTCTCGACGGTATTTATATTTATTTCTCAGGACCTGCACGCTGCGCCCTCTTGATCCCGGCATGTTAAATAGTCCGGACGCTTATCGCACTATTTGTACAAGATACTCCTTGACGTATCCATCCAGTTATAATGAAAATGGTTTGCGGCCCAGTTTCTGTGGTTTTCGCTTCTTACTCCATTTTATTTTGATCTGCCTATCGGCTGCATCTGTACTCTTTTGTACGTCTGATATTCGCCAGGGGCTACTTATCGCCCCACAATACGGCAGCAAAGTCCGAACACTTTTTATATATAAGTTCGGCACCCCGAACTTAGCATTATATGCATGGGCTCCGAATCATGTCTTTGGTCAATAGTTGGGTTGCCCGGCTCCTGTGCTTGCTACCCTACGTTCCACTCTACCGGCTAGGGTAGTAAAGGGAGAACTACTGCGATTGTGCCCTGGCCTTGACTTGATGAGCACCTCAGTAGAGAAAGCCGAAAATTGACTGTCATGATATGGCGAGAGCCGGTCAGCTGTTCGCGGGTCACAAAATTGTTGGAGATTTTTTCCGCGTCATGCGAAGGATCGGCACCTCCCGATTAGATGCTGACAACACCCTGGCTTGGACCAGGGGCTGCACACTTGCTTAATTATAAAACTCCTATGGCTAAGTGAGGGCGTTTAAGCCGTATAGTCTGATTGCCTTGTTCGTTGTGCTAAACAACTCCTCCAAAAGACCATATAATTGGATCAAGATTGTTTAGATCCCATCCCGAACACCTCCGTACTACCTACGCGAGGCCAGAAGCCGACGACTGGCCAACCCTCAGATCACAAACAACCGCACAGGAGGAAACAATTAAAGCATCACAAAATTATATTACAGCCTTTTTTCCATAATACAATACAAAGGCAACATGAATACATTTATTCAAATACAACGTCCTCCGAACATTGAGCTGCCACAAGTTGAGACCCTTCTAAGACATCCGCAAAATATCTCTCGGGTGTGCGGTGCTCCTTGCCCTCCGGCGGCCCGCTGGCAACTTCAACGGCGTTCATCTTTGCCCACCACATCTTGCAACGAGCGGAGGCCATACGGGCACCTTCAATACAGGTAGAGCGCTTGATGACATCCAGCCGCGGACAGGCTTCCACTAGCCGCCTCACAGTCTGAAGTAGCTGCCGGGCATAGCTTCGGCTGGCCATAGCCGGATCATCAAATCCTTCATGGCTAGTTCGGCCACCCTGTGCAGCTCCACCAGCTGCTTCAGCTGATCGGTGAAGGACACGGGATGCTCTGGCGTCGCATACTGCGACCAGAATAGCTTCTCTGTAGAACCTCCTCCTTCGGCTCGGTAGAACTCTGCAGCATATGATACGCTGCGTGGTAGATCCGCAAAAGCCCCTGGGGAACTCCGAACCCGGGTTAGTAAAAGGTACTGCTTCTCCGCATATTTGCTTTGCATCTTAAAAGCCTTACCCGCCGTGATCTTCTTGGACTCCTGGATCTCCTTGAGAGCGGCCTGGGCCTCATTCCGTGCGGTCTACGCGCTCTGACGAGCCTTGGTGAGTTCGGCCCCTCGAGCCGACGCATCATGCTCCAAGGTCTCACATTTTTTCACCGCATCCTGGAGCTCCTTCTGGATTTCTTTGACACGGGCCTCGAGCTTCTTATGGGCGCCTTGCTGCTGGACAACCTTCTCCTTGGCCTCGCCCAGGGCCTTCCTTAGGGCCTCGACCTCGGTCGCGGCTCCTGCACATATTACGACACTACAGTCAATACACAACGCCTATGCTTTCCGAATACACAGCAAGTCGTTACTCACCTTGCTGCTCCTGGAGCCGAACCTTAACCTCGCTGAGCTCGCTCTCGGTCCGCTCCAGCCTCTGCCTCAGTTCAGAGACTTCGGCAGCATGCGAGGTCACGGCCAACAGCGACGCCTGCTTATGCATACATATCACTTTAGTCTCCTTCAATAAAAGATTGATCCTCTGTCCGGTTTTTTCGCCGAGCACCAGACAGTGTGTCAGGGGCTACTGACTACATGGGGTTTTTCTCTTTCTACGATACTGATATGTCTCCAACGTATCTATAATTTTTTATTGCTCCATGCTACTTTATCTACTGTTTTGGGCAATATTGGGCTTTATTATCCACTTTTATATGATTTTTGGGACTAACCTATTAACCGGAGGCCCAGCCCAGATTTGTTGTTTTACGCCTATTTCAGTGTTTCGAGGAAAAGGAATATCAGACGGAGTCAAAACGGAACGAAATCAACTGGAGAAGTTATTTTTGGAAGGAAAGCAACCCAGGGAACTTGGAGTGCACGTTAGGTGAGATACGGGCTGCCCACGAGGGTGGGGGGCGCGCCCACCCCCCTAGGGCGCGCCCCCTGCCTCGTGGGGCCCCCGTAGCTCCACCGATGTACCCCCTGCACCCATACATACCTATGTATCGTAAAACTTCTAGAACAGAGATCAGATCGGGAGTTCCGCCGCCGCAAAGCCTCTAGAACCAGCAAAAACCAATCGGGACCCTATTCCGGCACCCTGCCAGAGGGGGGATCCCTCACCGGTGGCCATCTTCATCATCCCGGCGCTCTCCATGACGAGGAGGGAGTAGTTCACCCTCGGGGCTGAGGGTATGTACCAGTAGCTATGTGTTTGATCTCTCTCTCTCTCTCTCGTGTTCTTGATTTGTCACGATCTTGAAGTATCGCGAGCTTTGATATTATAGTTTGAACCTAAGTTTCTTCTCAACCTCTACTCTATTGTGATGAATTGAGTTTTCCCTTTGAAGTTATCTAATCGGACTGAGTCTTTTATGAGAACACTTGATGTATGTCTTGCCGTGCTTATCTATGGTGACAATGGGATATCATGTGCCTCTTGATGTATGTTTTGGTGAACAACTTATGGGTTCCGCCATGAACCTATGCATAGGGGTTGGCACACGTTCTTGACTCTCCGTAGAAACTTTGGGGCATTCTTTGAAGTACTTTTATGTTGGTTGGATGAATCTGAGATTGTGTGATGCATATCGTATAATCATACCCACGGATACTTGAGGTGACATTGGAGTATCTAGGTGACATTAGGGTTTTGGTTGATTTGCGTCTTTAGGTGTTATTCTAGTACAAACTCTTTTATAGATTGATCCGAAAGAATAACTTTGAGGTGGTTTCGTACCCTACCATAATCTCTACGTTTGTTCTCCGCTATTAGTGGCTTTGGAGTGACTCTTTGTTGCATGTTTAGGGATTGTTATATGATCTATCTATGTTATTATTGTTGAGAGAACTGGCACTAGTGAAAGTATGAACCCTAGGCCTTGTTTCCTATCATTGCAATACCGTTTACGCTCACTTTTACCATTAGTTACCTTGCTGTTTTTATTATTTCAGATTAGAAAAACCTTTATCTACCATCCATATTGCACTTGTATCACCATCTCTTCGCCGAACTATTGTATTGGGTGTGTTGGGGACACAAGAGACTCTTTGTTGTTTGGTTGCAGGGTTGCTTGAGAGAGACCATCTTCATCCTACGCCTCCCACGGATTGATAAACCTTAGGTCATCCACTTGAGGGAAATTTGCTACTGTCCTACAAACCTGTGCACTTGCAGGCCCAACAACGTCTACAAGAAGAAGGTTGTGTAGTAGACATCAAGCTCTTTTCTGGCGCCGTTGCAGGGGAGGTGAGTGCTTGAAGGTATATCTTTAGATATTGCAATCGAATCTTTTTGTTTCTTGTTTTATCACTAGTTTAGTTTATAAAAGAAAACTACCAAAAAAATGGAATTAAGTTTGTCTCATACGCTTCACCTTTTTAATATCTTTTGTGAGAATGATGGAAAGGAAAATTGTGCCAAAGTGTTAGAAGAAGAATGCATTAAAATGTTTGGCACTAAATCTTTGAATGATGAGCATGATTGCAATGTTATTAGTATGAATTCCCTGAATATCCATGATGCTAACGATATGCAAAGCCACAAGCTTGGGGAAGCTATGTTTGATGAAGATGATATTTTTTGTCCCCCAAGCTTTGATGAGCAAATTTACTTTGATGAAAGCACGTCTCCTATCTATGATGATTATTGTGATGACACGTATGCTTTAAAGAATAATGATAACCATGAAATTTGTCATCTTGATCTTAATTTTCAATCACATGATAGTTATTTTGTTGAGTTTGCTCCCACTACTATTCAAGAGAAGAATTTTGCTTATGTGGAGAGTAGTAAAATTTCTATGCAAGTAGACCATGAAAAGAATGCTTTAGGTGCTGGTTATATTGTTGAATTCATTCATGATGCTACTGAAAATTATTATGAGGGAGGAATATATACTTGTAGGAATTGCAATAATAACAAGTTTCCTCTCTATGTGCTTAAAGTTTTAAAGTTATGCTTGTTTTGCCTTCCTATGCAAGTTGATTATTGTTCCCATAAGTTGTTTGCTCACAAAATCCCTATGCATAGGAAGTGGGTTAGACTTAAATGTGCTAGTCATATTCTTCATGGTGCTCTCTTTATGTTTCAATTCTTATCTCTTATGTGAGCATCATTGAAATCATAATGCCTAGCTAGGGGCGTTAAACGATAGCGCTTGTTGGGAGGCAACCCAATTTTATTTTAGTTTCTTACTTTTTGGTTCTGTTTAGCAATAAATAATCCATCTATCTTCTGTTTAGATGTGGTTTTGTGTTTTAATTAGTGTTTGTGCCAAGTAGAACCTTTGGGAAGACTTGGGTGAAGTCTTTATGATCATGCTGTAAAAAACAGAAACTTTAGCGCTCACGAGATTAGCTAAAACTTTTTACTGGAGAGTGCTATTTAGTTGATTATTTTTACAGATGATTACTAGACAAATTCCTCAGGTCCACCAATTTATTTTAGAATTTTTGGAGTTCCAGAAGTTTGCGTTAGTTACAGATTGCTACAGATTGTTCTGTTTTTGATAGATCCTGTTTATCGTGTGTTGTTTGCTTATTTTGATGAATCTATGGCTAGTAAAATAGTTTATAATCCATAGAGAAGTTGGAATACAGTAGGTTTAACACCAATATAAATAAATAATTAGTTAATTATAGTACTTTAAAGTAGTCTTTTGTTTTCTTTCTCTAACGGAGCTCACGAGCTTTCTATTGAGTTTTGTGTTGTGAAGTTTTCAAGTTTTGGGTGAATTCTTTTGATGGATAATGGAACAAGGAGTGGCAAGAGCCTAAGCTTGGGGATGCCCATGGCACCCCAAGATAGTCCAAGGACACCAAAAGTCAAAGCTTGGGGATGCCCGGAAGGCAGCCCTCTTTAAATCCACTTCCATCGGTAATTTACTTGGAGCTATATTTTTATTCACCACATGATATGTGTTTTGCTTGGAGCGTCTTGTATTATTTGTGTATTTTCTTGTTAGTTTACCACAATCATCCTTGCTGTACACACCTTTTGAGAGAGCCATACATGAATTGGAATTTTCTAGAATACTCTATGTGCTTCACTTATATCTTTTGAGCTTGATAGTTTTGCTCATAGTGCTTCACTTATATCTTTTGAGCGTGATAATTTTTGCTCTAGTACTTCACTTATATCTTTTAGAGCACGGTGGTGGATTTGTTTTATAGAAACTATTGATCTCTCATGCTTCACTTAGATTATTTTGAGAGTCTTAAATAGCATGGTAACTTGCTTAAATAATCCTAATATGCTAAGCATATAAGATTTGTAAGAATTCTTATGAGTGTGTTGAATACTAAGAAAAGTTTGATACTTGATAACTGTTTTGAGATATGGAGGTAGTGATATTAAAGTCATGCTAGTTGGGTGATCATGAATTTAAAGAATGCTTGTGTTGAAGTTAGCAAATCCCGTAGCATGCACGTATGGTTAAAGTTGTGTAACAAATTTGAAACATGAAGTGTACCTGGCTTGTGCATCCTTATGAGTGGCGGTTGGGGACGAGCGATGGTATTTTCCTACCAATCTATCCCCCTAGGAGCATGCGCGTAGTACTTGATTTTTGATGACTTCTAAATTTTTTGCAATAAGTATATGAGTTCTTTTGACTAATGTTGAGTCCATGGATTATACACACTCTCACCCTTCCATCATTGCTAGCCTCTTCGGTACCGTGCATTGCCCTTTCTCACATTGAGAGTTGGTGCAAACTTCACCGGTGCATCCAAACCCCGTGATATGATACACTCTATCACACATAAACCTCCTTATATCTTTGAAAGATCGAGGATGTCGCCTAGAGGGGGGGTGAATAGGCGCTTTAAAATAATTACGGTTTAGGCTTGAACAAATGCGGAATAAACCTAACGGTTAATTTGTCAAGCACAAAACCTAAAACAACTAGGCTCACCTATGTGCACCAACAACTTATGCTAAGCAAGATAATCAACTATGTGATAGCAAGATATATGACAAAGAACAATATGGCTATCACAAAGTAAAGTGCATAAGTAAAGGGCTCGGGTAAGAGATAACCGAGGCACGCGGAGACGACGATGTATCCCGAAGTTCACACCCTTGCAGAGGCTAATCTCCGTTTGGAGCGGTGTGGAGGCACAATGCTCCCCAAGAAGCCACTAGGGCCATTTGTAATCTCCTCACGCCTCGCACAATGCAAGATGCCATGATTCCACTAAGGGACCCTTGAGGGCGGTCACCGAACCCGTACAAATGGCAACCCTTGGGGCGGTCACCGAACTCAGTACACTTTGGCAACCCTTGGGGCGGTCACCGGAACTCCGTCAAATTGCTCAGGCGATCTCCACAACCTAATTGGAGACCCTGACGCTGTCGGAGCTTTACACCACAATGATTGAGCTCCGAACACCACCAACCGTCTAGGGCGCCCAAGCACCCAAGAGGAACAAGCTCAAGGGCACCAAGCACCCAAGAGTAATAAGCTTCTCAACTTGTAACTTCCACGTATCACCGTGGAGAACTCAAACCGATGCACCAAATGCAATGGCAAGGGCACACGGAGTGCCCAAGTCCTTCTCTCTCAAATCCCAATCAAGCAACTAATGCTAGGGAAGAAAATGAGAGGAAGAACAAGAAGGAGAACACCAAGAACTCCAAGATCTAGATCCAAGGGGTTCCCTCACTTAGAGGAGAAAGTGATTGGTGGAAACGTGGATCTAGATCTCCTCTCTCTTTTCCCTCAAGAACTAGCAAGAATCATTGGAGGGATTGAGAGTTAGCAAGCTTCGAAGAAGGTCAACAATGGGGGAAGAACACGAGCTCAAAGGATTGGGTTCATTGGGGAAGAAGACCCCTTTATAGGACCTCCGAATCCAACCGTTATGTGCTCAGGTTGTGCACAAGCGGTACTACCGCTTGGAGGAGCGGTACTACCGCTTAGCACGGTCAAAATAGCCCAATCGAGAGAGAAAACACGAGTTTTTGGTCCGGGGCGGTACTACCGCTTAGGAGCCACGGTAGTACTGCTCTGGAGCGGTACTACCGCTCAGAGTCATGTAGTACCGCTCTGGAGCGGTAGTAAAAAATTACATCCGCTCTAGTCGCGGTAGTACCGCTGCAGCCTTTACCAAAACAGCCACAACTTTTGCAAACGGACTCCGAATTCAACGAAACCAAGTTTGTTGGAAAGCTAACGACATGGGCTAACACAATATTGATAGAAATATCAAGAATAAGCAAATGAGAAAAGTCCCATAAGAAAATGGTGAGAACCCTTCAACGGATAAGACCGGTAAAACCTCCAACACCGAAAACATCATAGAAGACGCATGCGAACTCCGTTTTCGATGAACTCAAGCTTGTCATCAAGATGACCATAAGCTCTAAGACTCACAAAGATAACCAAACAAGAACCAATAAAGATGATGCAAGGATGCAATGGTTTGAGCTCTCTACGAACGATACGATCAAGCAACTCATCGAGAGCCCCCCTTGATAGTACGGCAAACGATCCTATAACCCGGTCTCCCACAACTACCATGAGACCGGTAAAATAGAAAACCTATCAAGGGCAAACCTTGGCCTTGCACATGATCCACTTGAGCTAGATGATGACGATCTTGTCCTCCTCAAGATGGACCACCTTTCTTGATTGCGATGGGTCGATGGAGACTAGATGATTGCTCCCCCATACTCCACTATGGGTGAGCCACTCTTGACACATCTTCACAAGTCCATTGACACCACAATGGATGGCAAGCTTCAAGCACTTGATCTCTTCGTGATGCTCCACTTGAACTTGCACACGGCAATCTTGATGACGATCACCACTTGATGTCATCCTTTCCATGGGTTGTATGATATCTTCCTCTTGACGCAAGCCCATGGACACGCACTGACC
Organism: Aegilops bicornis; assembly: GCA_021605145.1. Taxonomy (NCBI): domain Eukaryota; kingdom Viridiplantae; phylum Streptophyta; class Magnoliopsida; order Poales; family Poaceae; genus Aegilops; species Aegilops bicornis. Next base: position 355,759,030 of record CM038675.1, on the reverse strand, counting down.
CCACATAGACTCTCACATAGACCATGGGTCAGTACACAAAGTGCAATGGATAATGCTTACCATACCATGGGATCACTTGATCCCTCTCGGTACATCTTCTACGCTTTGTGAGTTGATCAACTTGATTCACTTTTGACATAGTCTTGATCAACCTTGAATCTTTCCAACTCTCTTCGTTTGGATGATGTCTTGAAGGTAAACATGAATGATCACACAATCTTCTTCTTCAAGACATGCTTGCAATAAGCTCAACACTCACATGACCAATCTTTGGATAATTCCTTAATAGCACCTTGGTCAACACATAAACTCCTTGAAACCAACACATGGACTTCAAGAAATGCCTATGGACAAATCCTTCAAATATAACTCAATGCAACCATTAGTCCATAGAGAATGTCATGAATTACCAAAACCACACATGGGGGCACCGCATGTCCTTTCAATCTCCCCCATTTTGGTAATTGATGACAATCACTTTCAAGCGAGTTTATATAAGGAATTATGCATCACCATGCAATGCAACAACCAATAATGCATGCGTATGAGATGCAAATGCTTAGGAACAAAACCAAAGCAAGGAGAAAACTCTGAAGACTTCTCCACAAAACTCTGAAACTTCTCCCCATTGGCATCGATTGCCAAAATGGGCGAAAAGCTAAGAAGACCAATATAAAAGGTGTTCCTCCAAAAGTTGTGTATTTCTCAACAAGAGAGTGAAATGCCATACACATATCCAAAGGTAATACTTGGAGGAAGACCAACTATACTGAGGCACCAAGATTGCAAAAGAATGATATGCCACAAAGACATAACAAAGAGAGAAACAAGTAATCAAGCAATCAAAAGATACCAATTGAAGCAAGCTATCAAAAGATATCAACTGAACCAACTAGACCAAAGATCCTACGAGCCACATGAAAAAGATATTATGATATGAGCAGAGGATTGTTCTAAAGAAACTAGAGAAGCTCCCCATGATTCGTGCACATCAAGAATTTTTGTATTTGGATACAAAGTGCACAAAATAGGATCATAGCTCCCCCAAAGTCAACAGAAACTAACAACAAGTGCAAGAGAGCATATAGGAAACTAAGCCTAGCACTTGCAACAAGCATATGGTTGAGCAACATTGTAAAAGAGGCAACTTAAGAATAGGCTCAACCAAAATGATGTGTGTGAGTCATGGCAAAGCACATGAGAAGACTAATATACGGATGAGCATAAGCATCAACATAGTCTCGAATGAATGAGATACATGGTGCAAAGCCTTTCATTCTCACACACAACTAGCAAATGGGTTCACAAGCTTACTAATAAGAAAATAGAGAACCTATGCTTGTGACAACCCGTGGTGAAGATAGACGATGAGAGGCTCATCAAGATGAGGGGTACCAATTAAGATGGCAAAAGCCTCGTAAAGATGAGCAAGAGGAAAATAATCTTCACCACACAAGAGTGCATCAAGATGCAACGATAGAGGACACGCACTCAAGGCAAAAGCTTTCATGGAGCCACCAAAGAAATAACATAAGAAAGACAAGGTGGACGTGAAAGAAAGGATATCAACTAGAGATGTAATTTCTCTCAAGTGTATAAGGTTCTAGGTAGACAAAATCATGCTGATATATATCTACAAAGAGGGATGTACACCCGAAATATTTACAACATGAAGGAACAAGATATCCACAAGGAAGTCATAAATATACCCATAAGATATTTGCTTGAAAGCATAGCACTTGGCTAGATATGGTCTTATTGTATATAAATGAATTACTACCCATGAACATCAAAGACATCACAACTAGCAACATGAGATCATCGTTGAGATGCTTTGAGAAAGGAAACAAGTATCACAAGAAAGAATGAAATGCATGCCATGATACAACCTACGCAAGGTTGATGCAAGTAATGTGTGCATGTAGTAGATGATGATACTTATTACCGAGATACCATTGGAAGGATGTAGTAGATACCAATTGAAGGTAGATAGTAGTTCATTGATCATCCTAGCTTGACTCCAATATGCACATGGTGACAACACCTTGCTTGTGAGTGAGCCGAGCATCCAATGCATCTCCAAATGTTCCTATAAGAACAACACAAACTAAACGGTACCCAAACTCATCGGGACCAAATAGTTAGAAACACCAATACATAGGACAAACTCCACATAAATATGTGCATATAGATATGAAAATGAATATCATGCACATCTCATCCAAATTGAGACTAGGTGGAGTTTGTCCCATATATTGAGTCAAAGAAAGAAAGCATGCCAAATAAAATACATGAAGAAAACATGCATGCTCAAGACTTCAAAACCCAAAACCAAAAGACAAAGAAATGCCAAGTGAAAAGGATACCAAATGAATAAAACATCACTTGGAGGATATCCATAAAAGATACATCAAGGAATGAGATATCCATTTATACACTCAAAATAAAAGATATCAAACTCCCAAAAGAGAGGATGGTTCCAAACAAACCAAGCTCTCTACAAAGTTTCATGATAGCACAAACTACCAAAACGAAACGGCTTGCCTTCCACCAACACACACTTGATAAGGATCGCAAGAAGAGTGTTCTATAGAGAATAGGATAGCTCCCCCAAGACTAGTGCATTATAGAGAATTTGCATTTGAATACAAAATGCACAAGGTGGGATCACCACTTTCACTATATCTAGGAAACACTAGACAAGGACGAGAAAAAAAGATCCACAAGTGGTAGGGAAGACAACGGGAGTTGACACAAACCTTGGCAAGAGAAAAGGCAAAATAAAAAACGAAAGCCAATGTAAAGATGATCAATAAATTCTACCACAAAAGTGAGTACCAATTGTCAAAAGACAAGAAGTAAATGGAAATAATTCCCGGTGGTAGATAGCAAGGATATCCGACATCATCTTCACACCAAACACAAGCAAGTTGCAACTTGTAGAGCTATCATGCCACCTAGGAACAAGATAATTTACAATATCAATTCTAGGTGACAATATCTCAATTGTACACATTTTCTAGGCTAGTAATACACACATAGCATATTACTCCCCCATAATGTGATACCAATTAAAGATAGACAAGAGGCAATTAAAAGGATCCAACAAGAGATAATTAATGGAACACAATCCCCATCGTCATATTCTATTCCACCCATAGTGCTATATCCATGGCTCACGCTCATGTATTGCGTGAAGGTTGAAAAAGTTTGAGATTATTTAAGTACGAAACAATTGCTTGGCTTGTCATTGGGGGTATAGAAGTTGGGAACATCTTTGTGTGACGAAATGAAGCATAGCCTAACTATATGATTTTGTCGGGATGAACTTTCTTTTGCCATGCTATTTTGAGAAGACATGATTACTTTGATTAGTATGCTTGAAGTATTACTATTTCTTTTATCAATATGAACTTTTGTCTTGAATCTTTCGGATCTAAATATTCATACCACAATTAAGAAGAATTACAATGAAATTATGCCAAGTAGCACTCCGCATCAAAAAGATCTTTTTTATCATTTACCTACTCGAGGACGAAAGGTGAATTAAGCTTAGGGATGCTTGATACGTCTCCAACGTATCTATAATTTTTTATTGCTCCATCCTACTTTATCTACTATTTTGGGCAATATTGGGCTTTATTATCCACTTTTATATTATTTTTGGGACTAACCTATTAACCGGAGGCCCAGCCCAGATTTGTTGTTTTATGCCTATTTCAAAGGTTTCGAGGAAAAGGAATATCAGACGGAGTCAAAACGGAACTAAATCAACTAGAGAAGTTATTTTTCGAAGGAAAGCAACCGAGGGAACTTGGAGTGCACGTCAGGGGAGATACGGGCTGCCCACGAAGGTGGGGGCGCGCCCCCTGCCTCGTGGGGCACCCGTAGCTCCACCGACGTACCCCCTGCACCCATATATACCTACATATCGTAAAACTTCCAGAACAGAGATTAGATCGGGAGTTTCGCCGCCGCAAAGCCTCCAGAACCACCAAAAACCAATCGGGACCCTATTCCGGCACCCTGCCGGAGGGGGATCCCTCACCGGTGGAAATCTTCATCATCCCGGCGCTCTCCATGACGAGGAGGGAGTAGTTCACCCTCGGGGTTGAGGGTATGTACCAGTAGCTATGTGTTTGATCTCTCTCTCTCGTGTTCTTGATTTGGCACGATCTTGAGGTATCGCGAGCTTTGCTATTATAGTTGGATCTTATGTTTCTTCTCCCCTCTACTCTCTTGTGATGAATTGAGTTTCCCCTTTGAAGTTATCTTATCGGATTGAGTCTTTTATGAGAACACTTGATGTATGTCTTGCCGTGCTTATCTGTGGTGACAATGGGATATCATGTGCCTCTTGATGTATGTTTTGGTGACCAACTTGGGTTCCGCCCATGAACCTATGCATAGGGGTTGGCACACGTTCTTGACTCTCCGGTAGAAACTTTGGGGCATTCTTTGAAGTACTTTTATGTTGGTTGGATGAATCTGAGATTGTGTGATGCATATCCTATAATCATACCCACGGATACTTGAGGTGACATTGGAGTATCTAGGTGACATTAGGATTTTGGTTGATTTGTGTCTTAAAGTGTTATTCTAGTATGAACTCTTTTATAGATTGATCCGAAAGAATAGCTTTGAGGTGGTTTCGTACCCTACCATAATCTCTATGTTTGTTCTCCGCTATTAGTGGCTTTGGAGTGACTCTTTGTTGCATGTTGAGGGATTGTTATATGATCTATCTATGTTATTATTGTTGAGAGAACTTGCACTAGTGAAAGTATGAACCCTAGGCCTTGTTTCCTATCATTGGAATACCGTTTACGCTCACTTTTACCATTAGTTACCTTGTTGTTTTTATTATTTCAGATTACAAAAACCTTTATCTGCCATCCATATTGCACTTGTATCACCATCTCTTCGCCGAACTAGTGCACCTATACAATTTACCATTGTATTGGGTGTGTTGGGGACACAAGAGACTCTTTGTTATTTGGTTGCAGCGATGCTTGAGAGAGACCATCTTCATCCTACGCCTCCCACGGATTGATATACCTTAGGTCATCCACTTGAGGGAAATTTGCTACTGTCCTACAAACCTGTGCACTTGCAGGCCCAACAACGTCTACAAGAAGAAGGTTGTGTAGTAGACATTAGATACTTACCTCGAAACCTGTCAACAGGTTGTCGCAGGCTTCGTTCAGTCCACTCTTGGCGGACTGAACCTTCTCGATCACCGCGCCCATAAGGACACGGTGCTCGTCCATAACGGAGGCACCTCGTAGCGCCTCCATCAGGTTATCCGGCGTCCCTGGATGTACAGGGACCACCGGCGGAAGCGACGCACCCCCTCCTTCAAAGGGGGCTGCTCGCTCGATTCCGGAGCCATATGGGTCTCCGAAATCGTATTCGGCTGAGGGCCAAACTGGATGCGGCCCTCCTCGCCAGTCTCCATGGGGATCGGCTCCCCCATGTGTTCGGTAGTGGAGGCCTTGCCTTGAGGCGCCTCCCGGACAGCATCCTGGGCTCCTCCCTTCGGAGCGGTCCTCCAGGACAACAATTCGGTGTCATCCCTGGCCCTGGGGGAATAAGCAGGCGGTGGCGACATGCTCGCCATCTCCGACAGAGCCAACGAACCTCCGGACGAGTATCGTTGAATTAGGTCGCGGTCCGGACTGCAATAGCACAGTTAACTGTGTCAAGATAATGGAGAGAAAGGGCTGGATGTGCGCACAAGTGAGCCATGTCACTTACGATGCGGCCTGGGGCTTAGCACGGGGGCATCGTTCCGGACTGTTGTCAACGTCCCACGCGGTGTTGACCGCCGGGACGCCCTTCCCCTTCTTGGGCGTTTCCGCCTCTAGATGCGCCGAAGCCGCCCTCTTCTTCTTCCTCCCCTCAGGGGGAGGGTTGTTTTCTTCCTCCTCCTCCTCTTCCTTGTCATTTTCCTCGGGGACAGAGGAATGAGCTTCGTCGTCTTCGGACGTCACGTCCGAAGTGCCCTTGCGGTGGGGGCAACTCTTGGCCCCCTTTGCCTTCTTCTTGGCCTTCTTCTCCGGCAACTTATATGGCACCGGCACCAGCATCTTCGCCAGACGCGGGATGACTGGTTCTTCAGGCAGCGGAGCCGGACACTGGATCCGCTTGGCCCTCTCCATCCAGTCCTGAAAAAGCAACAATAAAAGCTCAGGCGTCATCCTTGAAAATAAACAAGTGGAGAATGCATGGAAAACGACATACCTCGCTAGCAGGGTGTTTAGCGTCGTGTCCGCGATCTGAATCTGCGGCCGGCGGTTTCTCATTGCCCTTGAAGAGCAACTTCCATGCGCCTTCGTGTGTAGTCTCGAAAAGCCTCACCAGGGTCTGCTGCTTCTTCGGATTGAACTCCCACAGCGGGCGGCTTCGGCGCTGGCACGGAAGGATCCGGTGAACTAACATCACCTGGATCACATCAATGAGCTTGATGCTCTAGGTTACCATGCTCTGAACACGCGTCTGCAGCGCTATCAGCTCATCAGGAGAACACCAGTCCAGAGCAGAATTCGGCAGCTGCGGCCCAGGTGGTGCCACATGGTTCTATGATGTAGAACCACTGCTTCTGCCAATCCTTTACCGTATCCATGAAGGTGCCTTTGAGCCAGGAGACGTTGGATAATTTACTCACCATTTCCCCTCCGCACTCCACGTGCTGGCCATCCACCACCTTCGGCTTCATGTTGAAGACTTTGAGCCACAACCCGAAGTGGGGTTGGATGCGGAGGAAGGCCTCACACACGACGATAAACGTCGAGATGTTGAGGAAGGAATTCGGGGACAGATCATGGAAATCTATCCCGTAATAATACATTAGCCCGCGGACGAAAGGGTGGAGTGGAAACCCTAGCCCACGGAAGAATGAGGGAGGAATACTACCCTCTCGTTGGGCTCCAGCGTGGGGACAATTTGTCCCTCGGCCGGCAAGCGGTGGGCGATTCCCTTCGCCAAATATCCGGCCGCCCGGAGCTCTGAAATGTCCTCCTCCTTGATGGAGGAGACCATCCACTTGCCCTGACCACCGGATCTGGACATGGTTGCTTGAGTGGAAAGGAGATGAGAACGTGGGCGCTGGAGCTCGAGATCGGAAAGGCGGAGACAGAGAGAGAGCGTGAGAAGAGGGAGAGGGAATCCTTATCCCCTTATAAAGGCAGCATATATTAAATGCCTCCTCACTCGCCTTAAGATCCGCCTATTCCCAAGGGCTATATAAACGGCATGGTTGGGTTACCCATGCCCGCATTGATGAGAATCCCACAATAAGGGGACACGATCTCTGCTTCGACAAGACGTGCCAATAGCAACCGTGTCTTGAGACGTGGGATGGCAGAAGAAAAACGGTTCAAAATTATGACCAGACAAACGTGATGTTACGTTGCAAAAAGCTGTCAGCGGATGGATCTCGTGTAAAAATATATGCTCTCCCTGCGGTTGTGTGTGGTGTGTGTAACAGGTCCGGATACAATCATCGCATCCGAAGACTATCTTGGAGTTTGGAAAAAGGGGAACCCGCCTTGCAATGCCGAAGACAATCTGCGCGCCGGACTCCTCGTCATTGAAGCCAGGTTCAGGGGCTATTGAGGGAGTCCTGGACTAAGGGGTCCTCGGGCGTCCGGCCTGTTATTCATTGGGCCGGACTGATGGGCTGTGAAGATGTGAAGGCCGAGGACTATACCCGTGTCTGGATTGGACTCTCCTTGGCATGGAAGGCAAGCTAGGCGACCGACTATGAAGATTCCTTCTTACATAACCGACCCCATGTAACCCTAGATCTCTCCGGTGTCTATATAAGCCGGAGAGCATAGTCCGGATAGGCGGGCATTCATTACCATATTCACATAGGCTAGACTTCTAGGGTTTAGCCATTATGATCTCGTGGTAGATCAACTCTTGTAACACTCATATTCATCAAGATCAATCAAGCAGGAAGTAGGGTATTACCTCCATAGAGAGGGCACGAACACAGGTAAACATCGTGTCCCCTGCCTCCTGTTACCATCGATCCTAGACGCACAGCTGGGACCCCTACCCGAGATCCGCGGGTTTTGACACCTACACCCCTCCTTCTCCCCTGCTTTTCCACCTCTGTTGACCACATGTCATCACTGTCACAAGGCCGCTTCCGCCACCAAGACCGACCTCGCCTGTTCAGGTTCGTGCCGCGCCTGCCCCCTGCCTCGTTGGCCTCGCCATCGCCTGCAGACACTGCTGGGCAGCGCCATACTTTGCCAGCCAAGACACCTCTCCCCAGGTTCGCTAGCCCCGGCTACCATCGCCTGTCGCCTCACACACTGGCCGCCTCCCTCGACGGCCCGCCACCTGCTAACCACGCTGCCAGGCGCTCCACCGTGTCCCGCCTTGCAGCTGGCCGCTCAAGAAGCCTGGGCGCCCCACCGCCACACCACCTGCCACCGGCCTCCTCACTGCAGGTTGCTCGGCTCGCCAGGCGCCCTGGTGGCTTGGGCGTGCACTGCACAGACGCCCGCTATGGCCCCTATGCCACTGAACGCTAGGGCCCACGCCCCAGTGAAACAAAAAAAAACAAAAAAAATAGAATTTTTAAAAAGAAAATAATTTCAAATAAATAAATAGATTAATTAGTTAATTAATTAACTTATTTAATATAGGTTAATTAACTTAACTTAATTAACATGTCTAATTCAACTAATTAACTAGGTTAATTAGTTAACAGTCTATGACAGTGGGCCCCAGTGCCCTGTTTGACTAGTCAACGGTCAGAGTTGACCGCTAACATCATGCTGACATCATGCTAACACAATAAATGATTTTTGATTTAAATTACATTTTTTAATTCCATAAATTGATTAAAACTTTAAAAATTACTATAAAATAAACCGTATCTCGGATGAAAAATACTTTATAAATGAAAGTTGCTCAGAAAAACTTGGCGATTCCGAATACACGCTCCATTCATATGCCACGTGCCCTTAGCATAGCGAACGTGGAACCGTCCCCTTCGTTTCACCTGTCCGAAATATCTAACACCGGGAATACTTTCTCGGATGTTTTCCCCCTTCGCCGGTATCGCCTAGTACTGCGTTAGGTCACACCTAGCACCTCTATTTGCCTTGTCATGCATCATCTTGCATCTGTTTGCATTGCATTCATTGTTTCTTCCCCCTCTTCTCTCCGTTAGACTTTGAGACCGACGTTGCTGCTTCTGACGTCGACTACACTCCTGACGACCCCTCCTTGTCGACAGAGCTTCCAAGCAAGCAAAACCTCCTTGATCATCCAGGAGGAGCGACAGGGCAGGTTGTGACCACCCAGGAGAGAGGTGGGCCTGGTCCCTAGTTGACGTCCGCGGTTATTTCATAATAACATGCCTAACAAGTTTGGATATTTGATCTGAGTTGGTCATTGGCCATATACTCATTAACCGCCACGTGGAACAAGATATGGGCAACCGGCGTCGTAGTAGCAGCCGAAGCTTTCAAGACGTCAGTGACCGAGCGACGCACGCCCGGGTGGTCCGCTTAAATCAACGGCCTTTGTAATGGAGGTTGTCAGGACTGATCCTGGCCACCCACGCAACATGCAGGAGTGCAAAGGGCGTTGGGCCCAAGACCCTTGTGCGCTTAGGATTTAGACCGGTGTGTTGGCCTCTCTGTTGAGCCTAGGTAGGGTTGCGACATGTTGATCTTCGAGGGTGGGCATGACCCAGGAAAGTGTGTGCGGCCAGAGTGATCGAGCGTGTCGGGGAATATGGTGCACCCCTGCAGGGAAGTTTATCTATTCGAATAGCCATCACGGTAACATGACGCTTGGAGTTGTATTTCAACCTCTTACAACTAAAATCGGATACTTAGTAAAACACATACACTAGATACAACCTAGTGATCGCTCTCTCACAGGGTGTCGTGGAGAGGATTGTCGGGTAGGATTATGCTATTCGATGTTACTTGTTACTACACCAGCTACTCTCTTCTGTTGCTTCAAGATGGAGGCTGCCAGAAGCGTAGTCTTCGATAGGACTAGCTTCCCCCCTCTTATTCTGGCATTCTGCAGTTTAGTCCACAGATACTACCCCCCTTTATTGATACCAGATGCATATGTAGTGTAGATCTGATGTAAGTCTTGCGATTACTTTGGATAAGGACTCACGGTTGCTTTGCTACCTCTTTTCCCCTCTATACCCGGTTGCTGTGGTCAGATGGCGGAGTCCAGGAGCCAAACGCCACCGGCGACGACTAGCACTACACCGATGGAGCCTACTACTACGTGCAGACCGCCGACGACCAGGAGTAGTTTAGGAGGATCCCAGGCAGGAGGCATGCGCCTCTTCAATCTATATCCATGTTTGTGCTAGCCATCTCATGGCACATTGTTTAACTTATGTATGTACTCAGAAATTGTTGCTTCCGCTAACTCATTTATGATGATGCATTTGTATTCGAGCCCTCGAGGCCCCTGGCTTGTAATACGAAGCTTGTATGAGTTAATTTGCATTTAGAGTTGTGTTGTGATATCTTCCCATGAGTCCCTGATCTTGATTGTACACGTTTGCGTGTATGATTGGTGTACGATTGAATCGGGGGCATCACATCGGCATAAGTCTTGGTTCTTTTAACTAGGGGCATCATCACAAGCTAAAGTCCCAACGCAATTAAATAATTCTTGGATGACACCTTTCCCTATAAAATTCCCTTGCCCCAACACAGAAGTTTTAGCATCAAGATTAGCAGAACTTCCAATTTTAGGAGTCCTGCCATTGTCTGTTTCTGCCATACCAAAATCACTCACGATGAAAGTCTCAAGGTCAGCAAGCAAAAGATCAAACAAAAAAGGCAAACGGAAAGAAGGCGAATAACAAGGCAAATATTTTTGTATTTTTCCGAAAACGTTTTAGAAGTGGGGAGAGGAAAACGAGAGGCAAATGGAAAATAATGTAAATGCAAGGGATGAGAGTTTATGATAGGTAGTTTGTAGGCTTGATGTAGATCCTCCCCGGCAATGGCGCCAGAAATTCTTCCTGCTACTTCTTGAGCTTGCGTTGGTTTTTCCCTTGAAGAGTAAAGGGTGATGCAAAAAAGTAGAGATAAGTACTTACCTCAGTCCAGTAGGAGGAACCCAAAAAAGATATAAAATAGCACAATAATGCATATAAAACATCCAAGATTGATAATATAATAGCATGGAACCATAAAAAATTATAGATATGTTGGGGACGTATCATCGAGCTCCTCCTTCACTTGCTTCCCCTCCTCCTGAATTTTGTAACGTGCCTCGAACACGCCCTTCAGGGTCTCTTCGACCTCTTGGACCCGCAACTAGTCCTTCTCCCGGCCACCTTCTCAGCAGCTTGGGCCTCCTCCACCTTCGCGGCCGCAACTTTATGCTACTTCACTTCCTGCCCGATCTTTTTTTAGCTCGGCCTTGAGCGCCTCAAGCTCGGCCAACGTTGATGTCATTACAATAGTTCAGCCTTAGTTTTTTGCTTAGCATAAAAAAACATCACAACGTTTCTGTGCACAATAACACTTATCAACAGCAAGTCCAGGTTGCTCACCTTGAGACTGCTGGAACCTCTGGTTCACCAGGTTGAGGTCCTCCTGGGACCTCTTGAGCTTCTGGTTCATCTCCGCAATCTCCTCGGTGACGGAGTACGGAGCCGAGGTCGAAACCTGCCAAAAAGATTTTTTTACACAAAGCCCTCAATCAAAGTATCGGACATCCAGAATGACTGCCTTTGGCAGCATCCTGGGGGCTGCATGACAAGCTCCTACTAACTGAATGACCCTAATGCCGGTTTCTTGAAACTAGCTTTGGGCTCAGGGGATACTCACTCACTATGCCATTTAGAAGGTCGTAATATCATGTTCTCGGACAAATACATAAATTGATAAGCTTAAACAAATAAGCTAATTGGATATAAGGGTAGAAGCATACCTAGAAGCTCGTAATGAGGTTCTTGAAAACCTCGCGCAGGCCGGCCCCCGTAGATCGGAAGCCCTGCAGCGCCGCACCTATTAAGGCTCGGTGCTCTTCCTTGAGGGAGGATCCCTTCAAAGTCTCCTCCACGTCTTCGGTCCACCCCGTGCTAGCATGCCCATGGGTAGGAGGTGGGGATGGAGGGACGACCTCGGATCCAGGCGCTGGGGGGCTGGGTCGAGTGGCCTCCAGTTGTGATGGTGGAGTTGGGGTAGACGTCGGTTGGGCCGATGACAGGCCCAGCCCTTCCTTGACAACCTCGGGGATCTTCTCCCCTTGGTCTTGTTAGGCTGAGGTGTCAACCTCAGCCATGACGACCGGCTCTTTGGCCCCCGCCATGTTGGTTTGGGGTCTGGAGTGGATGTCGTCTCCCCCGACCCTTCATGAGCTGGGGGAGGAGCGGCGGGCTCTGGAGTCCCACTGGCAGACGGCAGCCCACTCGAGGAGCCGCTGGGGAGCACCCTGGGCGGACTGCGTAAAATAGATGCTTTATGAGTTTACCATTATTAAGAGGACTTATCAAAAATACAAGATATAAATACAACGACTTACCCTCGGGGTGCTAGTTTCTTCCTCCCCATTGCGAGGAGGTCTTCCTCTAATTCGTTGGAGAGGTCGACTCTTTCTGAGGACTTGCCAGCCGTCCTGGCCGAGGTTCTGCTCGGCCTCTTCAAGCCCTTGGGCTGCATGCCGGCTTCGGCGTCCTCTGACGCCGCCCTCTTCCCCTTGGGGGAGGGATATCTTCCTCCTCACCCTCCTCCATGTCGTCCTCGTGGGCGGAGGAGGCGTGGGTCTCCTCGGACCGGGTGACCGAGGTCTCCCGGGCCTGAGCACTTGCCTTGCCCTTTAGGGATTTTGTCCCTTTGGGGATTACCACGTGCGGCTCCTCGGTTAGGAGCGCAGTGAGCAAGGGAGTCATTGGCTCCTCTGGTAGAGGGGTCGGGCACTGCACTTTCTGCACCCAGGCCGACCACTTCTATAGAACATCAAGCATAACAATTTGTTAAAATCTACCCCTCAATATGGAAGACAGAAATGTATACATGTGTGTTCGAGCACTTACCGAGGGGGGGTTTCATAGCCGTCCTCGAAGCTGAGGTCCTCCCCCTCCTTGGGGATGTTGTCCTTGGCCAACTTTAGGAGTCGAGTCCACATGGCGGTGAAGGTGGAGCGGAAGAAGGCGGTGAGGGGCCCGCATCCTCGGGCTTTTGCACGCACATCGGGGTAGCCTGAAGCTGGAGTGGAAGGATACAACGGTTGAGCGTGACGTTGATGACATCGGCAAGCTGGAGGTTGTTTGTGTAGACCACCATTTGATCTTCTTGATCATGGCCTCCACCTCCTCTGGGTTCCCCCGCGCAACACCCTTATCCTTCCAGGACTTGAGCTTCTTTGGGGGCCCGACCGAGAAGGTTGGGACCTCGGCCTGGCCAGGGGCGAGCAGTTCGGTGATGTAGAACCACTCCCGCTGCCACTCCTTCACCATTTAGATGAAGGCGCCCTTGAACCATTCGTCCCCCTGGTTCTTGCCGACCATGGCCCCTCCGCACTCCACAAGGTCAGAGCCACTAGACTTCGGTTTGATCCTGAAGATCTTTAGCCATAGGACGAAGTGCGGCTCACAGCGGGGGAAGGCCTCGCAGACCGTGATGAAGGAGGCGAGGTGGAGGACAGAGTTTGGGGCCATGTGATCGAAGTCAAGCCCGTAGTAAAACATAAACCCCGCGCACGAATGCATGGGTGCAGCGGGAACCCCAGGCCTCAGATGAGGTTGGGGGGGGGGGTGGCGAATACCACCCGCTCCCCTGCGTTGGGAGCGGGCACTAGTTGACCCGCATCTCGAGTGCACGCAACGATGTTTGCAGAAAAGTATCCTGCACTATGCAGCTCTAAGATGGTGCCATCTGTAACGATGGAGCCACCTAGTGCCCCTTAAGGGTGTTGGCCATGGCTGGGCGCAGGAGCTTGGTTTCGCTAGATGAGAAAAGGTGTGATCGGATCTGGGCGCTGGATCTAGACGAAGCAGTAGACGGGGAGAATGGGAGCATGGCTGATTGTGCTATCCTCTCTTTTGCTCTTATAAGCTGGTGAAAGGCCAAGAGTCCCCCTTACTGCCCTGATAAAAGGCCACTCCCACCAAAGATGTTGTTAAGCATATGGGGAGAAACAAAATCTTGATGGTATCCCTGAGAAAACGGGCAAGATCTCCACCTTGATGGGACATGCTAGTACAAAGGCTGCCTCGAGCCGCAATTTGAGGGAAGCAGTAACAGTTTGACCTGTCATGGGTTAATTTGTTTCGATAAAGTTATCAGACTAAGTGGAACTGTTCACACCGAGATGGTTGGCCTTCGAGGCTAAGTTATCTGATCTTTTTGGGCAGGGTACAAGCTCGGATGAGCCTCGGTTGGCATCGCTCCTTTAAAGGAGTGGTCCCAGAATTATAAGAAGGAACTCGTTTGTCGAGCCAAGGACTACGGATCCGAGGTTGTTATCATCAGGAAGGTCATCCTCGGCATCGAAGACTAGTTTGGGGGCTACTGATGGTGTCGTGGATTAGGGGGTGCTAACCTAGTCGGCCCATGCTCCTCAGGTTGGGACAATGGGCCCTCATTCGTGATCAAGATGGACTCTAGAGGCCATATGCAGGAGGCATGATCAAGACTACCTCCACCGAATAATTGATGTATACTCCAAGATCTCTCCTGCCGCCTTGCTCCTAGATACCGACCTTGTAACCCTAGATACCCTCCCTGGCATGTATATAAGCCATTGGGTTGAGCCCGTAGAGGGCACATCAACGCAATATCATTCACCTAGTCCTAGAGTTAGATCACGTCTTACGATCTCGAGGTAGATCAATTCTATACTCGATACATCTCCATTAATATAAACAAGACCAGGACATAAGGTTTTACCTCCATTAAGAGGTCCCAAACCTGGGTAAAACATCGTCTCTCTGTTCCAGTTACCATCCATCCGAGATCCACAGCTCGTGACCCCCTACCCCGAGGTCTGCCGGTTTTGACACCAACATGGATGGTGATGGAGTTGGATGAGATTTATCATCTAATCGATTCAATTTGTTAGGGGATGATCTCTAGTATATACACTATGTTCTAAGATTGATGTTGCTATGACTTTGCTATGCTTAATGCTTGTCACTAGGGCCCGAGTGTCATTATTTCATATCTAAACCCTTTATGTTTTGATGAATATATTTGAGTTCTTGATCATATCTGCTATTTATATGCACATGTTATTGTTCTGATCTGTAGACCCCAAGGTGACAACAATTGGGATACTCTCTAAGGATGATTGTAATTCGAGGATTTAATGTATTCACCATGTGTTAATGCTTTGTTCCGGTTCTCTATTAAAAGGAGGCCTTAATATCCCTTAGATTTCCTTATGGACCTCGCTTCCACGGGAGGGTAGGACAACAGATGTCATGCAAGTTATTGTTATAAGCACATGTGATGATTATATATGGAATACATGCTTACATTGAATTGATAAATTGGAGTTATTGTGTATCGCTCTAGGTTTTGACTGTTACATGATAAATGACATCCAACACAAATATCCATCCTTGATCCAATGCCTACGCTTTTCTCATATTGATCTTTGCTAACTTACTACCGTTAGTGCTGCTGCTACAGTCACTACAAAGCTGCTACTGTTGTTGTGACCATTTCTATTGCTACCGTTACTATTACTATCAAAACTATCAAAATACCATGCTACTAAACACTTTGTTGTAGAGAAAAAACTCTCTAGGTGTGGTTGAATTGACAACTCAACTGCTAATGCTTATAAATATTCGTTGGCCCCTCTTGTGTCGAATCAATAAATTGGATGAACTAATACCCGCGAAGACTATCGCGATCTGTTTGAAGGAATTGCTCCTTGGTATGTGAATCCTCCAATGGTCCAATTAGTTTTCATTGTAGTTGATTATGTTTTGCATATTTTGCTACTGCTGGTGACCATGTATATGAGGTTGCATGTTGAATTTGCTTGGTCCTAAGTAGTTTTGATGCATGATATAGCCTCTGGATACTTGTGGGAGTAGTTGCTATCAATTTTGTTGAGTTTCATTCACTTTTCTTTCGGGGACTAAAAATTTCATAAATTTTTAGAGAAGTGAAAAATATTCAGGATGCTTTTCTCCGGGGGGTTCTTCGAGGAAGAGTTCCCCAAGGTCTGCAATTTGTGAGCCTGATCTAGATCCCCTTCGAGATGCCGTCGTGAAATCTTGTGAAGGTTGTCTAACGCTTCCATGATCGATGTTGGCATCAAGGAAGAGTTTGATATGTATGTACACAATGTTGAGTTGATGGACTTCTTATCAGATAAGTGCCCACAATATCATGATGTCCGGAAATTCAAGTATGTATATCACCGCTCTTCTCATGATGTTATCTTCAACATTTATGAAAACTCTTATCGCATGATGATAACCCATAAGTATAGGGGATCGCGACAATCTTCGCGGGTAGTATTTCACCTAATTTATTGATTTGGCACAAGGGGAGCCAAAGAATATTTATAAGCCTTAGTAGTTGAGTTGTCAATTCAACCACACCTGGAGAATTATTTGTCTGCAACAAAGTGTTAAGTAGCACAGTAGTTTGATAGTTTTGATAGTAAAAGTAATAGTGGCAATAGTAGCAGTAACAATAACAATAGCAGTTTTGTGATGATTGTAACAGCAACAACAATAGTAGTAACTTAGAAAGATCACTATGAGCAAAGCTTAGGCATTGGATAGTGATGGATATTTGTGTTGGATGACATTTGTCATGTAATAGTCACAACCTGGAGCTATACACAATAGCTCCAATTCATCAATTCAATGTAGGCATGTATTTCATATATAGTCATACGTGCTTATAATAAGAACTTGCATGACATCTTTTGTCCTACCCTCCCATGGCAGGAGGGTCCAAGGGAAATCTAAGGTATATTAAGTCCTCCTTTTAATAGAGAATTGGAACAAAGCATTAACACATAGTGAATACATGAACTCCTCGGATTACAGTCATCCCCGGGGAGTATCCCAATTGCTCTCTGTAGCGACCTGACCCAAAATCGGTCAAATCTCTGTGTCTGTACCATCCCAAGATCATGCTGGTACTCACAGTACATTGATGAAATAATCAAAGTTCAATCACACCTGAATTTATTACACGATTCTCATATCGAGTCTTTATTACAATAGAATAAATTCGTCAAGGCCAACTCATGAGAAATAAACTAAGTAAAGCTGCGGAAGCGTAGAAGAATAGCGAGTCCATCCGACTCCAAAGGGCAATCGCCAAGCGGATCGTAGCCTCAATCCTCGATCGGAATACTCCTCCGCAACATAAGACGTTGCAGCCGTAGGTCAAGACATTTTGAATATGCTGGCAAGTCATGAAGAGAGAATAACAATAATAAAATTTCTAACACTATATGCATTTTGGCTGTGGGGCTCTAAGTTTCATCATTTTGCGAAAAGCCAGTTTTCCCCTACTACAGTGGACTTGCTTTGCAAATACTACAAAATTGTTGGTAGTTATTGAGATGGTTCCGCCAACCAATGTCTCATTCCCAAATTATTAAGTCATAACCCCCTCAAATTAATTTATTAGTTTTAGTGTTGAGATTTCCGAATACTTCCAAGTTCCAGAGGCTCAAGTTGTCCGTAACCGGGGACACGGCTAATCGATTAGATCTTTTCTCTGCAGAGGTTTGCGCACTTTACCCGCAAGAATCATTCCCTCCTTTTAAGTCTTCGCACTTCATGGTGTTTGAAGACGGGATGAATGAAACAGGGTCTTCCGAAGAGTTCTTCTGGCCACTGCCGGTACCCATCCAATCCTACCGTTCTTCTACATCTCGTAGTACCGTCCGGCCAGCGTCACAACTAGGGTTGACCCAGCCAGCCCATAATGGCTTGCGGCTGCACGTAAGCTTCCGGTCAATGGGGTATACATCCGTCTCTTCGTGGCTGGGTGAAGCTTTCCGCAAGATGTCATGGCACTTCTCCATGCATCCCGCCAACCACCGGGTTCCCAGTGGTGCCCGTCAACCGCCCTCCACCCAAAGAGTGAATCCCAAGTCCATCTTGAGCTTGAAGTTCATGGGGTTGTCATCATCTTTGACTCTCACATCTCCCTTATGAATTCTCTCAACCAATCCCGTCTCTGAGCATAGCAAAATAAACTACTTAAATCACGGGTCATGGTAACAAGGGGATTAGGTTCATCCTACCACATGATACTACTCAAGAAACATAACTTCAAAATTTCACCTACTGCATGCATGGTGGGGAGGTATATTCTAATGCAACAAAAACATGGGTGTTGTAAAGAAACATGATCAATGACTTGCCTTGCTGACGATCCTCGTAAGCTAGGGACTCGTAGTAGCAAGCTTCAAGACTCGGAAATTCTACCGAGACAAACAATAATCACAATAAGCATATAGCATATGATCACTTAACACAATAGCATAGTAACATAACACACCAAAACAAACGAATCAAAACCCAAAGGAAAACTCAAGAAATCCAACTCAAAGTTTTCCTACATCAAGCAACAACTAAAAATAGTTTTACATAACAAAAATTTTCTTAACATAACCTAGCATGGGTTTTTTTGTTAACTTAACAGAAAAGAATGCATTAAGCAACTAGGAGCAAAAAGAATCAATTTAAAAGCTATTATAAAACTCCTATTAGGCCTAAAGCAAATTTTAGTAAGAAAAATAAAATAAAAGTTTTATTTATTATAAATAAAAGTTCATGCTCTAAAGTGACAGAAACTAACCTAGAATAATCAATCACATGTGAAAAATAAATTTATTTGCTAATTAAATTAATAGGAAAACAGTAGCTAGTTAATTAATTAAGAATAGCATGATTCTGATAGAAACTATTTTTTTATTAATCCTAAAATGCCCAAATAAATTCCTACGGTTAGGCAATGTCAAAACAAAGTTGGGACAAAAAGAATCATTAAAAAATAATTTTCCTAACTCATTTTATAGCAGATTTACTATTCTGACTAAATCTAATTTAAAGCAATTTTAACTAATTTTAACATAGCTAATTATATTTTCTACAGAAACTATAAGAAATTTGCAAACCAACAAAAAAAGAATCACTAAAAAATAATAAGTATAATAAAATATATGAATTTTTCAAATCTGAAACTATTAAGTTAAAACAGAAAACGAAATTAAAAGAAAAAATGCCTAATTGGCCTAACTAACGTACTGAGCGTAACATAACTAAACGGGCCTAGGGTTTAAACGAATCGGGCCGGCTCAAATAAAAACCCTAACTAAAATAAATAAACCGGAACTAACCGGACTGAACCGGTTTTATTTAAATGAACATACCCCTTCGGGGGGGGGGGGGATCTAATCCTATCCGTAGAAAACAGAGCGGACTGCGAGGGGGAACTCCGGCGACTCACCGAAGGTCGACGGCGGCGGCGGCTCGGGCGACGAGTGCTCCGGCATCTCCGGTGGTCGGGGGCGAGGCGGGAGCTCCGGTCAAAGTGGACGGGCGAGGTGGGTTTGGTGGAGTTGGTGGAGCCTGGGCGGCTAATGGCGGGCGGCGGCGTTCGGCTACTCGGCGTGCGGAGGGAGGAGGGCGAGGGGCGAGGGGGGATGAGGTGAGGAGGGTATTTATAGTGAGGCGGCGACTTGCGCGAGGCGATCAGGCGAGCGAATCATGGCAGATCCGGATCCGGGATCCGGGATCCGTGGCGTGGGGCGAGTGGCGTGGGCGAGGGAAGAGGGAGGTGGGGACCACTGGCCGAGTGAGGCGGGGGTTCGGTCGGTCGACCGAACCAAGGGTTTCAGTGAGGTGCGGTCGGTGGCTCATTGGGCCGCTGGCCGGCTCGGTGGGCTGCCAGTCTTTGGTGGGCGGTCGGCTGGCCGGGCGCTGGGTATTTTTCTTTTTTTAATTTTATTTTTTGAAAAAATAAAATAGAGATAATATATAAAATATAAATATTTTATATAGGACATATATATATCAAAATGATCAGGGAATATTCCCTATCATTTGAACATTTTTCCAAAGGCAAAATCAAAACTTTATAAAAATTCATTTTTTTCAAATTCAAATGAAACTCAAATTTGAATTTCAAACTTTTGGCAATGTTTTTCCTCTGATATTTTTGGAGTGTCATGTTTACTCCTCTCATACCTTTTCTCAAGTATTTATCAGGCATAGTTTTTGAAATGATTCCCATTACCAAAATTTGAATTCAAATTCCAAAACCCCAAAACTTCAAATGCCACTCAATTCAAACAACATGCATAGATGCTTAGCTATAATTGTAAAACATTCCAAATAGGAAATTTGGGATGTTACAAACCTACCCACCTTAAGATGAATCTCGCCCTCGTGATTCGGGTTGGCTAACAAATAGGTGCGGTGGTCTCGAAGAAGGTCTTCTTCTCGCTCCTGTGTGGCTTCCTCTTGAGTGGTGACTCCACAAAGACCTTGCAAAACTTGATGATCTTCTTTGCGGGTGACTCTGTCATAGCCTCGAGAATTTGGACAGGTTTCTCCTTATAAGTCAGATCACTGTCGAGTTGTATGGCCTCTAGGGGCACTGTGTCTCTCAACGGAACATCGGCCATGTCGGCATGACATTTCTTCAGCTGAGAAACATGGAAGACATCATGAACTCCGGACAATCCTTCCGGCAATTCCAACTTGTAAGCAACTTCTCCACGACGTTCGAGGATTTTGTAGGGGCCAATGAATCGGGGTGCTAACTTTCCCTTGACACCAAACCTCTTGATTCCACGAAGTGGAGACACACGAAGATATGCTCGGTCTCCCACTTCGTAAGTTACTTCCTTGCGTTTACTGTCGGCATAACTCTTCTGTCTCGACTGTGCTATCTTGAGTCTATCCCGAATCAGCTTGACTTTCTCTTCGGAATCTCTGATAAGATCGGAACCGAAAAGTGATCGATCTCCAACACCATCCCACAAAGAATGGTGTTCGCACCTCCTTCCGTGATAGAGCTTCAAAAGGGGCCATCTTGACCGGATCGATAACTGTTGTTGTATGAAAACTTCTGCAGATGGCAAATTATCATCCCAGCTAGACCCATAGTCTAGCACACAAGCTCTCAACATGTCCTCCGAATTTGGTTGACTCTCTCGGTCTGTCCATCTGCTCATGGATGAAAAGTCAGATCTTGAACTCCAGCCTGCACTCCAAAGTTTCATGCAACTGATTCCAAAACTTTGAGGTAAATTGTCTTCCTCTATCTCGACACGATACTCCTCGGAACTCCATGCGCATATACGATCCTGGTCATGTATATCTTGGCCAACTTAGCACTGGTATAGGTAGTCTTCACGGAATGAAGTGAGCTACCTTGGTCAAACGATCCACCACTACCCGGATAGAATCATAACCTGAACGGGTCCCGGTAATCCTGTGATAAAATCCATTCCAAGTTTTTCCCATTTCCAATCGGGAATCGGCAAAGGTTGAAGTAACCCTGCTGGCTTCGATGTTCTGCCTTTACTCGTTGACAAACATCGCATCGCTATGTACTCGGCAATATCCTTCTTCTTACACATCCACCGTAAACTTTCCTTCAAATCCAGATACATCTTGGTGTTACCGGGGTGAATCGAGTACGGTGAATCATGAGCCTCCTGAAGAATTAGCTTCCTGAGTTCGGGATCATTGGGCACATAAATACGATCCTCGAACCATATAGCTCCGTATTCATCCTTACGAAATCCTTTGGCTTTTCCTTCATTCATCTTTTGCTTTATCTCATCAATTGCCTTGTCCGACTTCTGAGCTTCACGAATTCTTTCGGCCAGAGTGGACTGAACCTCCAGAGTTGCAACATATCCTCTTGGAACTATCTCCAGTCGGAGATCTCTGAGGTCATCGACTAACTCCTGGGGTAATCCTCCTGCTATAAGAGTGTTCACATAACTCTTACGGCTCAAAGCATCTGCTACAACATTAGCTTTACCTGGGTGGTAATGCAATCTCATGTCATAGTCCTTGATTAATTCTAGCCATCTCCTGCACTGAGGTTCAACTCTTTCTGCGTGAAAATATACTTCAAGCTCTTATGATGCGTGTAAACATCACAACGGTTTCCGATGAGGAAATGTCTCTAGGTCTTGAGTGCATGCACTACGGCCGCTAACTCCAAATCATGTGTGGCATAATTCATCTCGTGAGGTCGTGGTTATGCGGAGGTATAAGCTACAACTTTTCCTTCCTGCATGAGTACTCCTCCGAGTCCTTGACGTGAAGCGTCACAATATACCTGGTAATCCTTGTGTATGTCCGGCAAAATCAGCACTGGGGCTGTAACCAAACGTTTCTTCAATTCCTGAAAACTAGCTTCACAATCCTCGGTCCAAATGTACTTGGCCTCCTTCTTCAATAGCTTAGTCATGGGCTTGGCAATCTTCGAGAAGTTCTCAATAAACCTCCGATAATATCCTGCGAATCCGAGAAAACCGCGGATCTCCTTGACTGAGGTGGGTGACTGCCAATCGGTGACTGATTCAACCTTGGCGGGGTCAACTGCTATTCCTTCTCCTGAAATAACATGTACGAGGAATCCAACTTCCTTCAGCCAAAATTCACATTTGCTGAACTTGGCATACAACCGATGTTCTCAAGTTTCTCGAACTAGACGCAAATGTTCCTTATGCTCTTCCTCGCTCTTGGAGAAAATCAAGATATCATCGATGAACACCACGACAAACTTGTCCAGATATTCCATAAACACCTTGTTCATCAAATTCATGAAGTATGCAGGGGCATTAGTCAATCCAAATGACATGACGGTATACTCATATAAACCATACCTGGTAGTGAATGCGGTTTTGGGTATATCCTTTTCACGGATCTTCAACTGATGATACCCTGATCGAAGGTCGATCTTGGAGAATACCTTGGCTCCAACTAGCTGATCAAATAGATCATTAATCATCGGCAGAGGGTAATTGTTCTTGATGGTCACGTCGTTCAATGAACGATAATCCACAACCATCCTCAAGGTTCCATCCTTCTTCTCTACCAAAAGAACTGGGGCTCCCCATGGTGATGAGCTTGGCCGAATATATCCTTTCTCCAATAACTCATTAATTTGGTTCTTGATCTCTTTCAAATCGCTCGGTGGCATCCGATAAGGTCTCTTGGATATTGGGGCTGCCGGGCAATAACTCAATCAAAAATTCAATGTCCCCGTCCGTGGCATTCTGGTAATTCCTCCTAAACACATCGGGAAAATCTTGCACCATCGGCACTTCCTCTGAACAACTCCCGTGAGGGAATTCACTGATTCTTCATCCGGCTATGCACGGATACATACTTGATCCTCTTACGCTCCGGGGTGGTGAGCGAGAATCGACTTCTTGAGCACAGTCTATGTTCCCTTCAAACTTCGTCAACCAATCCATGCCTAGGATTACATCCAAGGTCCGGGTTTCCAATACTATGAGGTCTGCGGAAATTTATGATTTCCGATGTTGAGGGTTGCATGACAGCCTAAGCTCGCCATCATTTATCCTCCTGCGGACCGACGCGAAGGGGGCTTCTAAGGGTTTTAGTGGGCAACCCGTACTTTTCCACAACTACCCTTGATATGAAATGAATGCGTTGCACCGTAATCAAAGAGTACCAATACTGAACGTGAATTCAATAAAACTTACCAACCACGATTGTTCCGGCTGATCATAGACGTCCTCCACGTCAATGTGGTTCACCTGAGCACGAGGGAAAGGGTTGGGCTTCTTCGCTGAGCTTCCATTGCTGTTTCCATTCCTCTGCTTGGCCTCCGGGCAGTCGGTGGCATAGTGCCCTGTTTTCTGGCACTTGAAACAGGTGATATGACTCAGATCCTTTGGAGCCGGGGCAAGACGATGCTGGTTTCCATTACCGTTTCCATTGCCATTGCCATTGCCTGACTTGTTGTCCTGGTTGCAGTTGTTCCCATTTCCTCCATGGTTATGCCCTCCATGGTTGTGATGGGTATGCCCTCCTGAGTATGGGGCATATCGGGGCTTCTGCTGAGCTCCAGAGTTGTATTTCCCCTGGCTGTACTTCCTCTTGCGGCTATCAATCTGCTGCTGCTTGCCTTCGAGTATGGTGGCCTTGTCTACGGCTCACGGTAGTTGGTGAAGGTAGCCACCATAAGCTGCATACCCAGTTCATCATTGAGTCCCTCGAGAAACTTCTCCGCTGCGGCATCTGTGGCCACATCATCCGGGGCATAGCGAGCTAACTTGCTGAATTCATCCACGTCTGCGCCACAAGACGGTTCCCCGGGCGTAAGTTGCGGAACTCACGCTTCTTCAGACTCATGGCTCCAAATTTGAAACATGAGCGGTGCGGAAGGTTCGCTGAACCGATCCCACGTGATGGTGCCGATGGGATAAGTTGCGGTGTAGTTCTCCCACCAAGAAGCTGCAGGTCCATCAAGTTGATGTGCGGCAAAGCGCACCTTCTCCGCATCAGTGCATCCAACAGTGATTAACTCTCTTCCGACCTCGAGGAGCCAATCATCGGCCACAATCGGCTCGGTCGCTAGAGAACACCGGGCGGATTCAGCCTTAGGAATCGAGTCAAGTTGTCAACAGGGGTGGTGGCGGTGGATTGTTGTTGTTGTTGTTGTTGCAGTTACGGATGAGCATCTGCATGAGGGCATTCTGCTTTGGATCACCGGTGGGTGAGCTCCGGCGGAAGTTGAGACCGGGTCACGTCTCGGAGGCATCCGGTGTTTTGGAGTGGATGAGAAAATTAGAATAGAACAATGGTCTAATGAGAAATAACACTACCCATATGAATGCACAATCATAAACACACCAATCATTTATTCATTCCACTCAAACATGGTTCAATCTCGATTACAGAATGCTCACGACTAATCGAAAATAACGACCTAACTGATCGACGGAAAAAGTAAAATAACATGGTGGTCGACTAAATGTCTTCATCAATAATCCTTGCGTCCTCTGGTGCGATGTCCTCCGGTGTGGCGTCCTCTGTTGCGGTGCCTCCTCTTGCGGCTTTCTCCAGTGGAACTCCCTTCATAATCCTGATCATTGCTCACGAGGGGTCCGTCATCTCCACTCGGAAAAAGGTCCTCTCCCAAGTCCATCTTTTCCTCTAATGCGGCAACCTTCATCTTCAGGTCGTCGACTCTCTCCATGAAGTCCGCGATTTCTTCCTCGTGGTTAAGGAAGTCTGCGTGTGCCTTCTCCTCCAGTTCCAGTTCACGGAACAATAGCCTCCTGTGTACCTTCGAAGTTACGATGAGTCCGGATCTCCCGTTTCTGAGGAGACACTCCAAGTCTTGGACATAAGAGAGAATGGAGTCGTCCTCACGGTGCGGATGATATCTCCATTCCTTGCTCTGCGAGAAACCATGGCGAGGTCTCGATGGATCGAGCTCGGCCTGTACTCTTCTCGGAGATGTCCAAGTGCACGATATATCGCCATGTCTCTTCCGAGGATCCAGTTGAAGTCGGTAAACTCAAAGTCAATAGGCTCTGTATGTCCTCCGAAGGTTCTCCCTGGAATGTGCACCTCGATCCTGTAGCGGGTATCCGTCAGAAGTGCATTGGTAGGCTTCCCGTGATCGAGGGCGAGCAATCTTCAGCTTCTTCACCATCTGGACCAGCTTCTGCCAAGGGCATCGTCTCATCTGGCCGGCAAAACTCCGTAGCAAAAGCGGGGTGAACTCGTGACCATCTAGAACGTTGAAAATCGGAGAGAAGTCAGAAATGAACAGGGGAGAATTACAGAATGATAAGGATATAAAGTAAATAGTCTCTTCCTATGGCTTTTCGATCCTAGGGGTTACGTCCTACGGTCAGCATGTGCTCTGATACCATCTCTGTAGCGACCTGACCAAAAATCGGTCAAATCTACGTATGCATACCATCCCAAGATCATCTTTGGTACTCACGGTACATTGATGAAATAATCAAAGTTCAATCACACCTGAATTTATTACACGATTCTCATATCGAGTCTTTATTACAATAGAATAAATTCGCCAAGGCCAACTCATGAGAAATAAACTAAGTAAAGGCTGCGAAGCGTAGAAGAATAGCGAGTCCATCCGACTCCAAAGGGCAATCGCCAAGCGCGGATCGTAGCCTCAATCCCGATCGGAATACTCCTCCGCAACATAAGACGTTGCGGTAGTGTAGGTCGACATTTTGAATATCTTTGGCAAGTCATGAAGAGAGAATAACAATAATAAAATTTCTAACACTATATGCATTTTGGCTGTGGGGCTCTAAGTTTCATCATTTTGCGAAAAGCCGGTTTTCCCCTACTACGATGGACTTGATTGCAAATACTACAAAATTGTTGGTAGTTATTGAGATGGTTCCGCCAACCAATGTCTCATTCCCAAATTATTAAGTCATAAACCCCCTCAAATTAATTTATTAGTTTTAGTGTTGAGATTTCCGAATACTTCCAAGTTCCAGAGGCTCAAATTGTCCGTGAATCGGGACACGGCTAATCGATTAGATCTTTTCTCTGCAGAGGTTTATGCACTTTACCCGCAAGAATCATTCCCTCCTTTTAAGTCTTCGCACTTCATGGTGTTTGAAGACGGGATGAATGAAACAGGTCTTAGAAGAGTTCTTACGCCACCGCCGGTACCCATCCAATCCTACCGTTCTTCTACATCTCGTAGTACCGTCCGGCCACGTCACAACTAGGGTTGACCCAGCCAGAGCCCATAATGGCTTGCGGCCGCACAGTAAGCTTCGGTCAATGGGGTATACATCCGCCTCTTCGTGGCTGGGTGAAGCTTTCCGCAAGATGTCATGGCACTTCTCCATGCATCCCGCCAACCACTGGGTTCCCAGTGGTGCCCGTCAACCGTCCTCCACCCAAAGAGTGAATCCCGAAGTCCATCTTGAGCTTGAAGTTCATGGGGTTGTCATCATCTTTGACTCTCACATCTCCCTTATGAATTCTCTCAACCAATCCCGTCTACGAGCATAGCAAAATAAACTACTTCGTCACGGGTCATGGTAACAAGGGGATTAGGTTCATCCTACCACATGATACTACTCAAGAAACATAACTTCAAAATTTCACCTACTGCATGCATGGTGGGGAGGTATATTCTAATGCAACAAAAACATGGGTGTTGTAAAGAAACATGATCAATGACTTGCCTTGCTGACGATCCTCGTAAGCTAGGGACTCGTAGTAGCAAGCTTCGCACTCCGGAAATTCTACCGAGACAAACAATAATCACAATAAGCATATAGCATATGATCACTTAACACAATAGCATAGTAACATAACACACCAAAACAAACGAATCAAAACCCAAAGGAAAACTCGAAGAAATCCAACTCAAAGTTTTCCTACATCAAGCAACAACTAAAAAATAGTTTTACATAACAAAAATTTTCTTAACATAACCTAGCATGGGTTTTTTTGTTAACTTAACAGAAAAGAATGCATTAAGCAACTAGGAGCAAAAAGAATCAATTTAAAAGCTATTATAAAACTCCTATTAGGCCTAAAGCAAATTTTAGTAAGAAAAATAAAATAAAAGTTTTATTTATTATAAATAAAAGTTCATGCTCTAAAGTGACAGAAACTAACCTAGAATAATCAATCACATGTGAAAAATAAATTTATTTGCTAATTAAATTAATAGGAAAACAGTAGCTAGTTAATTAATTAAGAATAGCATGATCCTGATAGAAACTATTTTTTATTAATCCTAAAATGCCCAAATAAATTCCTACGGTTAGGCAATGTCAAAACAAAGTTGGGACAAAAAGAATCATTAAAAAATAATTTTCCTAACTCATTTTATAGCAGATTTACTATTCTGTCTAAATCTAATTTAAAGCAATTTTAACTAATTTTAACATAGCTAATTATATTTTCTACAGAAACTATAAGAAATTTGCAAACCAACAAAAAAAGAATCACTAAAAAATATTAAGTAGATTAAAAGATATGAATTTTTTCAAATCTGAAACTATTCTGTTAAAACAGAAAACGAAAATAAAAGAAAAAATGGCCTAATGGGCCTAACTAACGCCCTGGGCGTAACTTAACTAAACGGGCCTAGGGTTTAAACGAATCGGGCCGGCTCAAATAAAAACCCTAACTAAAATAAAATAAACCGGACTAACCGGACTGAACCGGTTTTATTTAAATGAACATACCCCTTCGGGGGGGATCTAATCCTATCCGTTGAAACGAGATCGGACGGCGAGGGGAAACTCCGGCGACTCACCGAAGGTCGACGGCGGCGGTGGCTCGGGCGGCGAGTGCTCGGCGTCTCCCGTGGTCGAGGCGGCGGGAGCTTCCGGCGGGTGCAGACGGGCGAGGTGGGTTTGGTGGAGTTGGTGGAGCTCGGGTGACCGGGCGAGCTCAGGCGGCTAATGGCGGCGGCGGCGTCGGCTACTCCATGGAAGGCGTGAGGGAGGAGAGGGTCGGGCGAGGGGCGAGGGGAATGAGGTGAGGGAGGGTATTTATAGGCGGGCGACGACTTGCGCGAGGCGATCGAGGCGAATCATGGCGGATCCCGGATCCGGGATCCGTGGCGGCGGGCAGTGGCGTGGCGAGGGGAAGAGGAGGTGGGGACCACAGCCGTGAGTGAGGGGAGGGGGTTCGGTCGGTCGACCGAACCGAAGGGTTTCAATGGGTGCGGTCGGTGGCTCATTGGGCGCTGGTGGGCTGCTCGGTGGGCTGCCAGGGCTGGCTACTGGTTCGGCTGGGCGCCTGGGTATTTTCTTTTTTTTAATTTTATTTTTTGAAAAATAAAATAGAGATAATATATAAAATATAAATATTTTATATAGGACATATATATATCAAAATGATCAGAGACATTCCTATCATTTGAACATTTTTCCAAAGGCAAAATCCAAACTTTATAAAAATTCATTTTTTTCAAATTCAAATAAAACTCAAATTTGAATTTCAAACTTTTGGCAATGTTTTTCCTCTGATATTTTTGGAGTGTCATGTTTACTCCTCTCATACCTTTTCTCAAGTATTTATCAGACATAGTTTTTGAAATGATTCCCATTACCAAAATTTGAATTCAAATTCCAAAACCCCAAAACTTCAAATGCCACTCAATTCAAACAACATGCATAGATGCTTAGCTATAATTGTAAAACATTCCAAATAGGAAATTTGGGATGTTACACTCTCACCTTGGAGTCTACGGATCAGAACGATAACAAGTGCATATAACTAGCAGATAGGATCAAGAACTCAAATATATTCATCAAAACATAAAGGGTTCAGATATGAAATCATGGCACTCGGACCATAGTGACAAGCATTAAGCACAACAAAGTCATAGCAACATCAGTCTCATTATATAATGGATACTAGGGATCATGCCCTAACAAATTGACTCAATTACATGATAAATCTCATCCAACTCCTTCACCGTCCAGCAAGCCTACGAAGGGATTACTCACTCCCGGTGGTGCGCATCATGGAATTGTTGATGAAGAAGGGTTGATGATGAAGACGACAATGAATCCCCCTCTCTGAAGCCCCGAACGTACCCCAGATCAGCTCTCCCGATGAAGAACAAGAGGTGGCAGCGGCTCTGTATCGTAAAACGCAATGAAACTTTCTCTCTGATTTTTTTGTCTGCGAGATGGTACTTATGGACTTAAAAGTAGGGCAAACGGAGCATCATGGGGTCCACAAGCCTGGGTGGCGCGCCCTAGGGGCGCCACCTGAGCTTGTGGCTCTGTCGTGGCCCCCCTCCAGTAGATCTTTTCGCTGGTATTTTTTATATATTCCAAAAAAATCTCCATAAATTTTTAGCCCAATCTGAGAACTTTTATTTCTGCACGAAAATAATACCATGGTAGTTCTGCTGAAAACATGGTGAAGTCCCTTGCGAGGGAGATGAAGTAGCCGGACACGAGGAAGAACTCGGTGAAGTTCCTTGCGGTCCTCAACCTTGATATTGCGCACGCACGTAGTGCGTGATCAACGTACACGCCGGTAGGGTAGATCCTCTCCGGCATGGTGGGTGGGGAGCGGTAGGTTGGTCTGGTGTACTGCATGGCTGAGGGATGTGCAGAAGAAGGAGAAGGGGTCGAAGAGCAAGAAGGGCAGATGGATGAGGGATGGCAGAGGCAAAGGGTGGGAGATGGCAGAGGTAGAGGGTGGCTTAAATAGCCGTAGTGCTACGTGTTATTTGGTCGTGGCACTAACGGGGTCAAATGTGAAGTATCCCGTTTTCAAACCCATCGCAGCATCAGGACTGTACACATATGGGAAACGGTGGTTTGAAAAGAAGAAGAAAAGGAAGCTAATTGCACGCATGGGAATCCGTGGTCATATATATTATATGAACAAAAAGAGACCATTTTTGAAGGGCTTGTGGCCATTTTGCATGATAAAAATAAATTTGGTCATTTTGCATGATAAAAAAGATAGAGGGCTTGTGGCCATTAAACAAATGCAAAATGACCCATTTCTGAATGTTTGTGGCCATTTTGCATGATAAAAATAAATTTAGCCCTTACAAATTTGGTCATTTTGCATTTGTATACAACAAAAAGAACTAAATTTTCTACGCAATGTCAATTGTTGTGTAATTTCAAACAATGCAAAAGAACAGAGCCAACACATTCACAAAAACACATAGCCAGCACGTTCACAAAAAAACGACGCAATTCGACGGCCCAACCAGAGCTTGTTTTCCTTTTGGGCCCAATAACAAAGTTTTTTTCGCGGAGTCAGTGGCGGGCGAGCAGCCGAGCACAACCAACAAGATCGCCTCGTGCGGATCGCCCCACGATCCAACGACGTGGAGCCGTCCTTGTGATCCAACGGCCCGGAGCCTGAACGCAGCCTGCCCACCGAATTCCTTCTAGAAGACCACATCTGAGGGCTGTCGCTTGGCGCGAGGGTATGATCGGACGGCTGACGTTCGGAGCTAGGGTTAGGCGAAGCCGCGCGGGGTTTAGAGGGGTTTAGAGCTGGTCAACGGGGTTACAAAAGCTTTGACTAAGCATAACTAATTTTTTAAAAATCAAAAAAATATGAAACCTTCGCCGTTCGTCGTTTTATAAGACATACTAACGAGAAAAAAAATACTAAACTTAGTCTATGGTCATTTTCATGAAAAAAAAACCTAGCTGGCATGATCGAGGTCAAATGAGCACCACTAATTTAAAAAATCAAAATAATATAAAGCCTGCGCACATGTTGTCTTATGTGATATGTTACCAACCAAAAATCATAAACTTGGTCTATGGTCATTTTCATGAGAAAACCTTCACACATATGAGTTATCACCTACAAGATTTCATAGAGTTCAAGGAGATGAGGTAGGGTTACCTTCTGTTTTTGAAAAAAATTAAAAAATCAAAAAAATCATCAAAGCCTTATTTCAAAGTGAATAAAAAGGATTTGAACTTAGTTTTCCATTTTCGTATTTTAAATGTGTTTTTTAATAGTTTTTATATTAAAGCATATTTTCAAAAGAAAATGTAAAAAAATGAAGATTAATTCAAAAAGTAGTGGGACTTCAAATCTACACTATATAGATTGAATAGGTGTTAATAAAAAACATTTGGCTCATTTAGAGTAGGTCCAAAAAAACTTGATTACAAATGGGCTGTTTACCCTAGCCTGGGAGCTCATTTGGAGCACATTTCTCAAATTCAAATTTCTTTGACCTCCTCCAAATCACCTCAAATTTTGCACACATGATCGCCTACACAAACATAGATAGTTTACCAAGGTTTTATTTTTTTCCATTTTCTTGAATTTATACTGTCCTGTCGAATGTCAGTTCAAAACATCGGATAATGAAACATGTTGGTGGGAAAAAGCATGCATTTGATTTGATTAATAAACATGAGACCAATAACATGTGTGATCAGTGAAGCAACACTGAAACAACATGTGTGATCATTGCAGCACCTAAGCTCATAGTTCACAACATCTAAACAGAACTAACCATACACCACATGCAAATATAAGGACAGACAAATATAGATAGAATAATACATTACTGGCATCACCATAGATTCAGTTCACACCATAAACAACCACATTCAGTTTACCAAAAGTAATCAGACCCAAAGTAACCCAAAAAAATAAAGATTCAGTTCATCACAGCATCACATCATCACATCACGCCGGAGTCCGGGCCTTCGCGGGCGCAGCATGCTGCCCCCTGATCATGTAGTCCTCCTCGTGGATTGCTACGTCCTCTGCATGAGACAGAAGGTGATCGAAGCGGCCATCCTTTGGCTTTGGCTTGGTGGTGCAGTAGGGGCAGAATCATACTGCACACATGAATGAATTGCATTAATACATTATAGATTCATATACACCATGTTACACGAACTAAATGAACAAGGGATAGGCTTACCTCATATTATTCGTTGTCACTAAGCTCTGCCTCGTACAGGTCGTAGTCGGCCAGCTTCCTCTCCCCCCCAACCATCATCCTCCTGAATATACAATTACATCCATGCCTAGTAGCCAATTGAAAATTTAGATATCCACACATGACACATTGATCATAGGGCTAATATACTCCCAATATGACATTCAAAACCCCAACCTGAGTAGCATTTAAAAACAAATCTAATATAACTACATATGACATTCAAAACCCCAATATGACATTCAAATAACACATTGATCATTGGTCATGCACACACATTGAACAGCAGAGCTAATATAACTACATATTGTGGACAAATTTTTATAGTAATGAATCAAATAACTTCTTAATCAATGGATTCCATTTGGGCATATGACATTCAAAACCCCAACCTGAGTAGCATTCAAAAACAAATCTAATAGGGACCCAATCTAATAAGCATACATGTCTGTAGAATTAAAAAACCCAATCTGTGAGCATTAAAAACAAATCTAATAAGCATACATCTGTGTACCATTGAAGCACATCTAATAAACAGATCTATCTAGCATCTTTGCAATGAATTTATCCAACAAACCCTATTACAAAAACCCCCATCCCCCAATACAGAAAACCCCGGCCCATCCGTCAAACCAAATACTCTAACCATCTGAACTACCGTATGAATCCACAATCTAACCAATCCAACTAACTCTACAAGCCAATATCCTCAAAGGTGGGATGCCAACCGGGGCATCCCCAAGCTTAGACGCTTGAGAATTCTTGAAATATTATCTTGGGATGCCTTGGGCATCCCCAAGCTTGAGATTTTGTGTCTCCTTAATTCCTCTCATATCACGGTCTCCCTAAATCTCAAAAGCTTCATCAACACAAAACTCAACAAGGACTCATGAGATAAGTTAGTATAAACCAATGCAAAAACCTTATCATACTCTTCTATAGCAAATTACTAAAATTATTATTCAACATTGCATACTAAATACCTCTGCATATTTAATAGTCCTATCCTCAAATAGAATCATTAAACAAGCAAACATATGCAAAAAATGCAAACATAACAGCAATCTACCTAAACAAGACAGTCTGTAAAGAATGCAGCAAGATACATACTTCCCTAGCTCCAAAAATTATGAAAGAAAATTCCCACTGTAATAAATTCATCAGAGCTTAATATGCAAAAGGTTTCAACATTTTATCACATTCTAACTTTTCTAGGGAATTTTTGCAACAATGGTAAACTTTCTGTTTTCAAACAGCAACATGTAGACTTGTAAAATAAGCATAGTAAAGGCTATCAATGCCACTTTTATTGAAATAAAAGATGCAAAACATTGTTCTAAATAATAGCAAGAAAATCCTAACAAAATAAATTGACGCTCCAAGCAAAACACATGTCATGTGGTGAATAAAAATATAGCTCCAAGTAAAGTTACCGATGAACGAAGACGAAAGAGGGGATGCCTTCCGGGGCATCCCCAAGCTTAGGCTCTTGCCACTCCTTATTCCATAGTCCATTGAATCTTTACACAAAACTTGAAAACTTCACAACACAAAACTTAACAGAAAACTCGTAAGCTCCGTTAGTATAAGAAAATAAATCACCACTTTTAGTATTGTTGTGAAATCATTATAAATTCATATTGTTGTAATATCTACTTTATTACAACTTATCTATGGTTCATACCCTCCTGTACTACTCATAGATTCATCGAAATAAGCAAACAACACAATGAAAAAAGAATCTGACTAAAACAGAACAGTCTGTAGTAATCTGTATCAAACATATACTTCTGTAACTCAGAAAAATCTACCAAAATAGGATGACCTAGATAATTTTATTATTAATCTACTACAATTGGAATCATTATTTTATCACTTTCTGGTGATTTTTAACAATTGTTTTCGTGCGCAGAAAGTTTCTGACTTTTTCAGCAAGATCAAATAATTATCATCCAAGAAGATCCTATAGGTCTTACTTGGCACAAGCCCTAATTAAAACATAAAACCATATATAAACATAGGCTAGATGAATTATTTATTACTAAACAGGAGCAAAAGGCAAGGAACAAAAATAAAATTGGGTTGCCTCCCAACAAGCGCTAACGTTTAACGCCCCTAGCTAGGCATGATGATTTCAATGATGCTCATCTAAAAGATAAGAATTGAAATATAAAGAGAGCATCATGAAGAATATGACTAGCACATTTAAGTCTAATCCACTTCCTATGCATAGGGATTTTGTGAGCAAACAACTTGTGGGAACAATAATCAACTAGCATAGGAAGGCAAAACAAGCATAGCTTCAAGATTTTCAACACATAGAGAGGGAACTTGATATTATCGCAATTCCTACAAGCATATGTTCCTCCCTCATAATAATTTTCAGTAGCATCATGAATGAATTCAACAATATAACCATCACATAAAGCATTATTTTCATGGCCTACAAGCATAGAAAATTTACTACTCTCCACATAAGCAAATTTATTCTCATCAATAGTAGTGGGAGCAAACTCAACAAAATAACTATCATGGGATTGACAACTGAAATCAAGATGACAAGTTTCATGCTTATCATTGTTCTTTATATCATACGTTTCATCACAATAATCATTATAGATAGGAGGCATGCTTTCATCATAATAAATTTGCACATCAAAACTTGGGGGACTAAAAATATCATCTTCATCAAACATCGCATTCCCAAGCTTGTGGCTTTGCATATCATTAGCATCATGGATATTGACAGAATTCATACTAACAACATTGCAATCATGCTCATCATTCACATATTTTATGCCAATCATTCTATGTAATTCTTCTTCTAGTATTTGAGCAGAATTTTCCTTCCCATCATTTTCACGAAAGACATTAAAAAGATGAAGCATGTGTGGCACCCTTAATTCCATTTTTTTGTAGTTTTATTTTATAGACTAAAACTAGTGATAAAACAAGAAACAAAAAGATTCGATTGCAAGATCTAAAAATATACCTTCAAGCACTCACCTCCCCGGCAACGACGCCAGAAAAGAGCTTGATGTCTACTACGCAACCTTCTTCTTGTAGACGTTGTTGGGCCTCCAAGTGCAGAGGTTTGTAGGACAGTAGAAAATTTCCCTCAAGTGGATGACATAAGGTTTATCAATCCGTGGGAGGCATAGGATGAAGATGGTCTCTCTCAAACAACCCTGCAACCAAATAACAAAGAGTCTCTTGTGTCCCCAACACACCCAATACAATGGTAAATTGTATAGGTGCACTAGTTCGGCGAAGAGATGGTGATACAAGTGCAATATGGATGGTAGATATAGGTTTTTGTAATCTGAAAATATAAAAACAACAAGGTAACTAATGATAAAAGTGAGCACAAACGGTATTGCAATGCTGAGAAACAAGGCCTAAGGTTCATACTTTCACTAGTGCAAGTTCTCTCAACAATAATAACATAATTGGATCATATAACTATCCCTCAACATGCAACACAGAGTCACTCCAAAGTCACTAGTAGCGGAGAACAAACGAAGAGATTATTGTAGGGTACGAAACCACCTCAAAGTTATTCTTTCGCATCAATCTATTCTAGAGTTTGTAGTAGAATAACACCTTAAGACACATATCAACCAAAACCCTAATGTCACCTAGATACTCCAATGTCACCTCAAGTATCTGTGGGTATGATTATACGATATGCATCACACAATCTCACATTCATCTATTCAACCAACACAAAGAACTTCAAAGAGTGCCCCAAAGTTTCTACCGGTGAGTCAAGACGAAAACGTGTGCCAACCCCTATGCATAAGTTCACAAGGTCACTGAACCCGCAAGTTGATCACCAAAACATACATCAAGTAGATCACGTGAATATCCCATTGTCACCACAGATAAGCACTCCTATGCATAAGTTCACAAGGTCACTGAACCCGCAAGTTGATCACCAAAACATACATCAAGTAGATCACGTGAATACCCATTGTCACCACAGATAAGCACATGCAAGACATACATAAAGTGTTCTCAAATCCTTAAAGACTCAATCCGATAAGATCACTTCAAAGGGAAAACTCAATCCATTACAAGAGAGTAGAGGGGGAGAAACATCATAAGATCCAACTATAATAGCAAAGCTCGCGATACATCAAGATCGTTCCAAATCAAGAACACGAGAGAGAGAGATCAAACACATAGCTACGGGTACATACCCTCAGCCCCGAGGGTGAACTACTCCTCCTCGTCATGGAGATCGCCGGGATGATGAAGATGGCCACGGTGAGGGATCCCCTCGTGAAGTCTAACAGGGTCCCGATTGTTTTTGGTGGCTACAGAGGCTGGTGGCGGAACTCCCGATCTATTATGTTCCTTATATATATATATATATATATATATATATATATATA
Source organism: Aegilops bicornis (assembly GCA_021605145.1). NCBI lineage: Eukaryota > Viridiplantae > Streptophyta > Magnoliopsida > Poales > Poaceae > Aegilops > Aegilops bicornis. Next base: position 355,722,207 of record CM038675.1, on the reverse strand, counting down.
TATATATATATATATATATATATATAGGAGTAGGATTTTCTGCAATAGCTTGCCACAGAACTAGTTAAGGTTTTCGACGGTGTAAAAGTTCTCAAAAATCCTGAAAAAAATACTGAACCAACACACCTATAATATAACATGATCCAACGGAGGGATTGAAAAAATATGATTGCATGTGTCCTGTATAAAAAGAACAAATTTTTCAATATATATTGATCCTGTAGTGAGCTGAAATGCTTGTTTTTTCGCTGAGGACACATAAATGCATATATTCACAATCACACTATTGGATCATCTTATTATAATAGAATGAGGCTCCCCTATTTATTTCATATTTTTACTTAATTTTAAACCGTTAAATGTTTAGCAAGTCTTAACTAGTTCTGTGGCAAGCTATGATAGACACAGTTTTACCTATATATATGCGAAAGAAGTCAGTCAGGGGAGCCACGAGGGGCCCATGAGGGTGGGGGCGTGCCCAGGGGGTAGGGCGCGCCTCCCTGCCTCGTGGCTTCCTCGAAGCTTCCCTGACGTCTACTCCAAATCTCCTGGATTGCTTCCGTTCCAAAAATAACTCTCCCGAAGGTTTCATTTCATTTGGACTCCGTTTGATATTCCTTTTCTTCGAAACACTGAAATAGGCAAGAAAACAACAATTTGGGTTGGGCCTCCGGTTAATAAGTTAGTCCCAAAAAATAATATAAAAGTGTTTAGTAAAGCCCATAAACATCCAAAACAGATAATATAATAGCATGAATACTTCATAAATTATAGATACGTTGGAGACGTCACCTTCTGCAGCACTGAGGCGGAGCCCGCCACCTCCTTCTCCACATCTGCAACAATTGCGAGTTTCCCCGCACCACCGTGGACGCAATCGACATCCGAGGTCACCGTGCCCTGCAGCTCGACCACATCTCCGGCCGCTGCGCCGGCGTCGCCACGAGCTTCGTCCATCTCCGGGCAGATGGAGGCGATGAAGGTGAGGAAGAGGATGCGGTGGGGGAGAGCGAGACAGTGTGGTGGAGGCAGTTGAGGAGAGCGAGACGACGCCGGTGGGGGAGAGAAAGACGATGCGGCAGCGAGTGGATTTGGGGGAAACCCCTGGTGGGGAATGGTAGGGGCGATGCGCCGCGAGGTGGTTCCCCCTCATTTATACGATGGGATATTTCGGGCATGTCCCATGGACATGTGCTACCCTGCTACGTCTTGAGCTTGCGTTGGTTTTCCCCGAAGAGGAGAGGATGATGTAGCAGAGTAACATAAGTATTTCCCTCAGTTTTTGAGAACCAAGGTATCAATCCAGTAGGAGGCCACGCGCAAGTCCCTCGTACCTACACAAAACAAATAGCTCCGCGCAACCAACGCGAATAGGGGTTGTCAATCCCTTCACGGTCACTTACGAGAGTGAGATCTGATAGAGATGATGCATACTATTTTTGGTATTTTTGGTATAAAGATGCAAAGTAAAATAAAAAGTCAAAGTAAAGAGAAAAGCAACAATAAAGCGTAGGAAGATTAATATGATGAAAATAGACCTGGGGGCCATAGATTTCACTAGTGGCTTCTCTCAAGAGCATAGGTATTTTACGGTGGGTGAGCAATTCTTGTTGAGCAATTGATGAATTGAGCATAGTTATGAGAATATCTAGGTATGATCATGTATATAGGCATCACGTCCGAGACAAGTAGACCGACTCCTGCTTGCATCTACTACTATTACTCCACTCATCGACCGCTATCCAGCATGCATCTAGAGTATTAAGTTAATGAAAACAGAGTAACGCCTTAAGAAAGATGACATGATGTAGAGGAATAAATTCATGCAATATGATAAATACCCCATCTTGTTATCCTTGATGGAAAAAATACAATACATGCCTTGCTGCCCCTACTGTCACTAGGAAAGGACACCGCAAGATTGAACCCAAAGCTAAGCACTTCTCCCATTGCAAGAACTACCAATCTAGTTGGCCAAACCAAACGGATAATTCAAAGAGACTTGCAAAGATAACTCAATCATACATAAAAGAATTCAGAGAAGATTCAAATATTGCTCATAGATAATCATGATCATAAACCCACAATTCATTGGTCTCAACAAACACACCACAAAAATAAGATTACATCGAATAGATCTCCACGAGAGAGGGGAAGAACATTCTATTGAGATCCAAAAAGAGAGAAGAAGCCATCTAGCTACTAAATATGGACCCGAGGTCTGAGGTAAACTACTCACTCTTCATCGGAGAGGCTATGATGTTGATGTAGAAGCCCTCCGTGGTGGAATCCCCTTCCAGCGGAGCTCCAGAACAGGCCCCAAGATGGGATCTCGTGGATACGGAAAGTTGCGGCGGTGGAATTAGGTTTTTGGCTCCGTATCTGATCTGACGGCGAATGAGGTATATATAGGAGGAAGAAGTACGTCGGTGGAGCCTCGAGGGGCCCACGAAGTAGGGGGCGCGCCATCCACCCTCGTGGCCGCCTCGGAGCTTTCTTGACGGAGGGTTCAAGTCTCCTGGGTCTTATCCGATGAGAAAATCACGTTCCCGAAGATTTCATTCCGTTTGGACTCCGTTTGATATTCTGTTTCTTCAAAACACTGAAATAGGCAAAAAACAGCAATTCTGGATTGGGCATCTGGTTAATAGGTTAGTCCCAAAAGTAATATAAAAGTGGAAAATAAAGCCCAATGTAGTCCAAAACAATAGATAGTATAGCATGGAGCAATCAAAAATTATAGATACATTGGAGACGATTGCATTCCCAAGCTTAATTCACCTTTCGTCCTCGAGTAGGTAAATGATAAAAGAGAATTTTTGATGCGGAGTGCTACTTGCCATAATTTCAATGTAACTCTTCTTAATTGTGGTATGAATATTCAGATCCGAAAGATTCAAGACAAAACTTCATATTGACATAAAAATAATAATACTTCAAGCATACTAACTAAGCAATTATGTCCTCTCAAAATAACATGGCCAAAGAAAGTTCATCCCTACAAAATCGTATAGTTTAGTCGTGCTCCATTTTCGTCACATAAGAATGCTCTCATAATGCACAACCCCGATGACAAGCCAAGAAATTGTTTCATACTTTAGTAATCTCAAACCTATAAACTTTCACGCAATATATGAGCGCGAGCCATGGACATAGCACTATGGGTGGAATAGAATATAATGATGGGGGTTATGTGGAGAAGACAAAAAAGGAGAAGGTCTCACATCAATGAGGCTAATCAACGGGCTATGGAGATGCCCATCAATTGATGTTAATGCAAGGAGTAGGGATTGCCATGCAACGGATGCACTAGAGCTATAAATGTATGAAATCTCAACAAAAGAAACTAAGTGAGTGTGCATCTAACTTGCTTGCTCACGAAGACCTAGGGCATTTGAGGAAGCCCATCGTTGGAATATACAAGCCAAGTTCTATAATGAAAAATTCCCATTAGTATATGAAAGTGACAAAATATGAAACTCTCTATATGAAAAACATGGTGCTACTTTGAAGCACAAGTGTGGAAAACGATAGTAACATTGTCCCTTCTCTCTTTTTCTCTCATTTTTTTGGTGGGCTCTTTGACCTCCTTTTTTATTTGGTGGGCTCTTTGGCCTCTTTTTTTTATTTAACCTCACATGGGACAATGTTCTAATTAATGATGATCATCACACTTCTATTTATTTACAACTCAATGATTACAACTCGATACTAGAGCAAAGTATGACTCTATATGAATGCCTCGTGATGTACCAGATATGCAATGAACTAAGAGTGACATGTATGAAAGAATTATGAACGGTGGATTTGCCACAGATACTATGTCAACTACATGATCATGCTAAGCAATATGACAATGATGAATGTGTCATGAAGAACGGTATGGTGGGAAGTTGCATGGAAATATATCTTGGAATGGCTATGGAAATGCCATAATAGGTAGGTATGGTGGTTGTTTTGAGGAAGATATAAGGAGGTTTATGTGTGAAAGAGCATATCATATCACGGGGTTTGGATGCACCGCTAAGTTTGCACCAACTCTCAATGTGAGAAAGGGAAATGCAGTGCATCAAGAGGCTAGCAATGATGGAAGGTTAAGAGTGCATATAATCCATGGACTCAACATTAGTCATAAAGAACTCACATACTTATTGCAAAAATCTACAAGCCATCAAAAACCAAAGCACTACACGCATGCTCCTAGGGGGATAGATTGGTAGGAAAAGACCATCGCTCGTCCTCGACCGCCACTCACAAGGAGGACAATCAAATAACACCTCATGTTTCAAATTTGTTACATAACGTTTACTATACGTGCATGCTACGGGACTTGCAAACTTCAACACAAGCATTTCTCAAATTCACAACCACTCAACTAGCACGACTTTGATATTATCACCTCCATATCTCAAAACAATTATCAAGCATCAAACTTTTCTTAGTATTCAACGCACTCAAAAGAAAGTTTTACAAATATTGAATACCAAGCATATTATTATTAAGCAAATTACCATGCTATTTAAGACTCTCAAAATAATCTAAGTGAAGCATGAGAGATCAATAGTTTCTTTTAAAAAACCCACCACCGTGCTCTAAAAGATATAAGTGAAGTACTAGAGCAAAACTATCAAGCTCAAAAGATATAAGTGAAGCACATAGAGCAAAACTATCAAGCTCAAAAGATATAAGTGAAGCACATAGAGTATTCTAACAAATTCCAATTCATGTATGGCTCTCTCAAAAGGTGTGTACAGCAAGGATGATTGTGGTAAACTAACAAGCAAAGACGCAAATAATACAAGACGCTCCAAGCAAAACACATATCATGTGGTGAATAAAATATAGCTCCAAGTAAAGTTACCGATGGAAGTGGATTTAAAGAGGGATGCCTTCCGGCATCCCCAAGCTTTGACTTTTTGGTGTCCTTGGATTATCTTGGGGGTGCCATGGGCATCCCCAAGCTTAGGCTCTTTCCACTCCTTGTTCCATAATCCATCAAAAAATTCACCCAAAATTTGGAAACTTCACAACACAAAACTCAACAGAAATCTCGTGAGCTCCGTTAGCGAAAGAAAACAAAAGACCACTTCAAGGTACTGTAATGAACTCATTCTTTATTTATATTGGTGTTAAACCTACTGTATTACAACTTCTCTATGGATCATAAACTATTTTACTAGCCATAGATTCATCAAAATAAGCAAACAACACACGAAAAACAGAATCTGTCAAAAACAGAACAGTCTGTAGTAATCTGTAACTAACGCAAACTTCTGGAACTCCAAAATTTCAGCCAAAATAGTACGACCTAGACAATTTGTTTATTGATCAGCAGCAATTGGAATCACTATTTTATCACGTTCTGGTGATTTTTAACAATTGTTTTCGTGAACCAAAATTTTCTAGAAATTACAGCAAGATCAAATAACTATTATCCAAGAAGATCCTATAGGTTTAACTTGGCACAAACACTAACTAAAACATAAAACCACATCTAAACAGAAGGTAGATGTATTATTTATTCCTAAACAGAAACAAAAACAAAAAACTAAAATAAAATTGGGTTGCCTCCCAACAAGCGCTATCGTTTAACGCCCCTAGCTAGGCATTGATAATTTTAATGATGCTCACATGAAAGACAAGAATTGAAGCACAAAGAGAGCATCATAAAACACGTGACAAACACATCTAAGTCTAACATACTTCCTATGCATAGGCATCTTATAGGAAAACAAATTATCAAGGCAAGCAAAAACTAGCATATGCAAGGAAGCGGAAAGAAATAATAGCAATCTTAACATAACGAGAGGTAATTTAGTAACATGAAAATTTCTACAACCATATTTTCCTCTCTCATAATAATTACATGTAGGATCATAAGAAAATTAAACAATATAGCTATCACATAACATATTCTCAACATGATCCACATGCATGCGAAGTTGACACTCTTCCAAAATAGTGGGATTATCATTAACTAAAGTCATGATTTCTCCAAGCCCACTTTTATCAAAAAATTCATAAGATTGAATATTATCCAAATATGTGGGATCTAAAGTTGACACTCTTCCAAACCCACTTTCAATATTATTCCAAACACTATTATCAATCTTATATTCATCATGGGGCTTAAATAATTTTTCAAGATCATAAGAAGAATCTCCCCAATCATGATTATTGCAACAAGTAGTAGACATAGCAAAACTAGCATCCCCAAGCTTAGGGTTTTGCATATTAGCACACTTGACATTAATAGAATTTGTAATAACATCATTGCAATCATGCTTTTTATTCAAAAATCTATCATGAATCACTTCATAAGTTTCTTCTTTCAACACTTCATCACAATTTTCAGATTCACGAATTTCAAGCAAAACCTCATAAAGATAATCTAGTGCACAAAACTCACTAGCAATAGGTTCATCATAATTGGATCTCTTAAAGAGATTAGAAAGGGGATGAGGATCCATAACAATTGATTTTCAGCAAGCGAAGATGCAAGCATATAGAAGGCACATGGCAACACAAGCAAACAAGAAGCAAGCGAAAAATAGGGCGAACGGAAAAGAGAGGGCCAATAAAATGGCAAAGATGAAGTGGGGGAGAGGAAAACGAGAGGCAAATGGCAACTAATGTAATGCGAGAGATAAGGGATTGTGATGGGTACTTGTGTAGCGACCTGACCTCAGACGGTCAAGCCTCTGTGTATCTGTGTTTTGTTTGCGTAAAAGCTGGTTTTATTTTCCCTACATCAAAGGAATAAATGAAGTCTGTACTATGGAGTTTTCTATCATGACATGGTTCCGCCAACCGATGTCTCATAGCCCAAATTCATCATAAGTTGCCCACAATTAAGTTATCAGTCCGGTGTTGAGAGTTCCGAGATAGATTCAAGTCCAGAGGCTCAAATTGTCCGTAACCGGGGACACGGCTAATCGATTAGGTTTTAACCCTCTGTAGAGGTTTGTACACTTTACCCGCAAGATTCGATCCCTCTTTTTACGTTCTCGCACTTGAGGTGTTTGAGAACAAGATGACCAAACATGGTCTTAGAAGAGTTCCTCGACCACCGTCCGGTGCTCATCCAATCCTACCGTAGTTCTACATCTGCTAGCACCGTCCCCAGCCAGATTCACCACTAAGGTCAACCAAGCGAGCCCATAGTGACTTGCGGTTGCACAGGTAAGCTTCCAGTGCATGAAGTATTCTTCCGTCTCTTTGAGTCTGGATGAAGCTTTCCGCAAGATGTCATGGCGCTTCTCCATGCATCCCGGCCAACCACCGGTTTCTCCAGGTGCCCGTCAACCGTCCTTCACCCAAAGAGTGTGTATTGAATTCTTGTCTCGAGTCTTGAAGTCTTGAGGCCTTGAAGATGCAGTCCTTGCAGATTCCATCATGGAGTTGTCGTCATTGGCGTAGATCCTCCATTCTCACACCACTCCCGAGCACTCATACCAACCCCGTCTACTATAGCGTAGCATTAAAATAAATAACGTCCCGGGCTTGGTAACAGGGTGATGGGTTCCTGCCTCATGCATACTACTCAACTACAAGGATTCAATGTCACTACTGGAGGTGGTTGCAAAGATGTCACTAAATGCAATAAAACATAGGTACGAAAGCATGGTCAAAGTGAACTTGCCTGGTATTACTTGATGAAGATAATAACGCTCTCAGAATAAAGACTTGGTAGAACTATTCGTCACTCCTTTGAAAATCTATATTACACAGACAATCATATAAGCAATCATCCTAGCAATCAATTCTATCAATCATAACAATACTCAATCAAAATAAAAGCAACAAGAAAACCAAGTCGAAAACCAAAGGAAAAACTTCGAAAGAAAAATTCAAGGAAAAATTAGTGGTGACCAACTCACACAAATCTTAACATTACTAAATTATTCTAATATTTTTTTTCTACAGCAAAGAAAATATAAATCTAATAAAATAACAGAAAATTAAATTACTAATTTACTAACTAACAAAAAGAACTAATATAAAACTACTATAACCATCTAGTTAATACTAGAACAAATATAGCAACTAGCAAAACACTAAGACAACTATAACAACAAATCATTTATTAAAACATTAATAAACTATACTAAATAAATATAACAACTAATGTGTTCACAAATAACAGAAACAAAAACAATATAACTTGAAGTGGAAAAAGAATTACTTTTAAAACTAATAAAACTATTTTTATCCACTATCACTATGAACTAAACAAGCAATTACAAAAACAGTAGCTAAACACTAATAAATAACTAGAAAAATTTATCTACTATAGCTAAACATAAACATATAACAACAAGTGAAAATCTACAAAAGGAATGAACTAAAAATAATTAAAAACAATAATTACATAACTAAAACAACTATATAAGCAAAACAGTACTGTTTTTACTAAAAATCTAATTTAAAATACTCCAAAATTACCAAACTAAATCCTACAGCTAAAAAATATCACAAGTGACCAGGAGCAAAAAGAATTAATTAAAAACCTATTTTTAAACTCAAGTTATGGCCAAAATACTAATCTGAACAAAATTTATCAAATTCAAATTTAAACTACTCAAATTTGAAATCCAGAGACACTAACAGAAACTTCAGCAAATTTGTGACACATAGCAATTGGAATCACTCAAAAATACTAAAAACTCTAAAAGATATGAATTTTCTAAGATTGCTATTTTCTGAAAAAATTGAATTACGGGATTTCGTGGATCTCACCGGAGTAGTCGTCGGAGTTGGGGAAGAAGATCGGATCCGATGTTGCGGTTGATCCTAGAGGAAATGAGATCACGGGACGGTGGAGAGGAGATCATATAAACCTCAGGAGAGGTCGAGGCGGGGCGGCACTTGGCGGCGGGCGGCGGTCTTGCTGCTTCTTCTTCTTCTTGGAGAGGAGAGGTGTTGGTTTGATGTGTTGGAGGGGGTGCTTGGGTATTTATAGTGGGGAGGGGAGGGTTTTGCTTTGGGTAGGGAACAAAAAATAGACTAGGATTAGGAAACAAAAGGGAAAAGATCTAGAAACAAATCGGAATAAACGGAAGTAGGACAAAAGTCCTACTAGGAAAAAGGAAAAGAAGCGGCGGCTCCCTCCTGGCTCCCTGGTGCGCCGGTGGATGGCCTTGGCTGCCGGCCGCTGGCTTGGCCTTGGGCCTTGGCCTTGACCAAGGGGCGATCAATTTTTTTTGACAGAGACAACAAAACAAAAATAAATAAAAATTTTATATAGGCATATAATATATCAAAATTTTCAGAAAAAGATTTTCTACATGATGAACATTATTCTAGCATTAAATAAAATACACACAAATTTAAATAAAGCAAAGAGTGCTTCTGGTCCAATAAAATCCAACAAAAATCATTTTTGAAATACCAAAATGACTTCAAATTAATTTCTCTCCAATCTTCTGATGTAGGGAATCATGTTACCCTATTTTCCATATATTTTGTTTTTGGAGAAAATATTTTGAATAAAACTCAAATAACTCCAAATTGGAAATAAATTCAAAGAACTTTGGATTTAATTCTTTTAAAACTCCCAACTCATATTTCATTTAATTTGAAGAAGTCATTTTATCTTCTCTCGTGAAAATCATTGAGTTGCATAAAGTTTCAGAATTGAAATATTTCCAAATGGAATTCAAATCTTTTCAAAACCCTTTTTCATTTAAAATGAAAGAAGTCATGTCATCTTCACTCTAGGGTTTTGTGTTGGAATGAAATTGAATTCATTGAGATCCAAAAAAAAGAAAAGGGAAAGTTTGGGAAAGTCATTTCATTCCCTCTCATTCAACTTTCAAAAAGTTTCAAATCCCACTCAACTTCACTCAATCAATCAAACAAACAATCAAACAACAAGCATAGTTATTTATTTAATATAACATTCCAAAATTTAGAATTTTGGGATGTTACAAATCTACCACACTTAAAATGAATCTCGTCCTCGAGATTCGAAGAGGCTAGCAAGAAAAGGTTAGGGGTTTGGAGGTCTTCCAGCAAATCCATTGATCGGAATGGTCTAGTGTGCTACCACACTTAGAAGCATGGTTATGTTCCGACAAAATTCATGTACTTCATCCTTAGGGTTGGCGGTGTCGGTCTTCTCATATCTCCGGGATAACTCTTTTACTGGTGCTCTTCCGATAGGGTCACAAACTTTTCCTCAAACACGTGTCCTTTCATCCTGGTGAGGTTCTTCCGAGACTGTGTCTCCTTAGCTGACAGGTCTGTCGCCAATAAACAACTATCGAGATCTCATGGTGGTCGACCATTACAGGTTTCTTCTGCAGGAATAATGGGTTGGGTTGGGTCTCACCGTATGACCTACGTTTGTAGCAGTTGCGGTACATGGATCAATCGTCCTACCATTCTAAGGTTTTTGGCTTGTCGTATCGACACTCTTCTAAGGTTTTCAAGGCTCTGATTTTCCATCAACATATGATAGTTCATGATAGAAGTCTCCGGTATGGGGCCAATCCATCCCGTACTTGAATCATTACCACATACGTAAACAAGTGAATCACGTATTCTAACACTTGGGCATACTCACAAGCATTGCAGAATTTCTCTTGTTCTCGGCGGGTTCGAGTAAATCCTTTGGTTCAACAAGCCAAACAAAACATCTATCGTTTTTCACAACTCTTGGGTTTCGTAACCTCCTAAGAAACGTATCCGATTGAATCACCGATTCTTCCAAATTTCTTCCTTCATCAAGGTTACATCTGTTCCTTTTCAAAATCCTGGGCACGTGGGTTATGGCCCACTTCAACACTAGTGCAGCTTTAACTCATCCTTGGAGTAACTCTCTTGTTCCATATTACACCTCCTTTAAATCCAAAGAGTACTGCTTTCTTCATACCATCATATCAAAAGCAAAACTCCAACTTTTTTCCCTTGAACTACAAATCCGTGGAATATATATTTTCTTATCCATTAGTCTAGTCTTCTTCACAGGTACTACCACCCTAAAAATGAAATTCACAAATCCATCCATAGACCATATTTCTCATATCCTCGAAAATGGTCAAAATCCGTGTTCATAGAGTAACAACTCATACAATTAAACATATGAAAACATGTCACCTTAACTTTATTGATTTCATGAATTCATTACAATATCCGAGACTTTCATTACATAAATTCAACTCCATATCCTTATGGAAACAATTGCTTCCTACTACACTTATTACCAATATCAAAATTCCAACTACTCAGCTCGACTTTCATCTTGTCGGAACATTTAGTAGCATAATGTCCTGCTTCCTTGCAGCGAAAACAAATGACTTTCGGTAAGTCTTTGGGCTTCTTGGAGATGGTGCCTGCTCCTTGAGTTCCTTGCTTCCTTTCGAGACAATGATTGGCATAATGCCCGACGTCCTTACATTCAAAACAGGTACTATGACTCTTGTCCCTATTTGCAGAAATTGGGTTGTTTTGAGGGTGTCTTTGTTTTCTCTTCCTGGGTTTCTTCGTTCTGATCAAACCTTCTATTCCCTGTGGATCAAACTCTATTGCTTCCGTGGGAAGTATCCCGGATACTCTTTTCTTTCCTTGGTGCAATCTTGTGAAAAATGTCCTTCTCCACATGAATAGCGGGCATTGGAGTAAAATCTGTTGAGGCCTTCTCCATCAAGGTCTTCAACACATTCCTTCATCACTTGGTTCTTTCATAACTTCTCGGGAGGGCTTCTTTCATTCCTTCTTCCTGCTCCTGAATAGTTTGTTGCACCATGGGGTAAATGTAACACTTGAGTCGGGTAGTGGGTGGTTCCTTCACACAAGAAACAAGTCACCTTACTAGTTGGGCATTAAATTTGGGTGTTTCTCCTCACAATGAGGGCATCCATCCTTGTGTTCCCCACAGGTGTGTCCTATTTCTCCATAAATCTTGCAGGCATAAGGTTTCTTCTTGGGTTATCGTAGTGCTTCCGGATAAGACGAGATCTTGTCGAGTCTTCTTGAATTCTTCCCAAGTCTTTGCTCCATTCCATCCTGTATAGCTTGATGCATACGCCACCATGTTGTAGCACTTCCTTCAAAGTAATCTTGAAGAGCGTAAGATACTTCATTCTTCCTTGAAACCAAATTGTTCCCGAAGTGATTCTCCATGTTCTGAATCCATAGCTCTGCCTCCGGCTGAGTCTTCGGTCCAGAGAATATCAGTCCAACTTCATTCATCATCTATTGGCTCCAAGGGTTTTAGGGTGAGATAAGAGAGAGCTGGATAGAGAGAGATACACACAATACAAACAATAGTTTTGAAGAAACGAGTTTTATTTTGGGGCTGTCGGAAAACATCAAACAAATGACAGCTCACAAATCGTCGCATCTAACGTAAGTGTGTAATGAGGTTTGGTCTTCTAAAGGTCAAATAATTCTTGATTCTTCAAATTCTTCTAGTCTTCGGAGTCTTCAATTGTTGCAGCTTCAACTCTTCTAATGCATGGTCAAATCATCTTTACTCTGAAGAGGCCATCAGTTATCCGATATCTTGTCCTTCTTGGAGCGGCTTCAGTTGATTCTTCATGTGATCAAAAGGGAAAAGGGTATATTCTAACTATTTGAGGTGAGAGTGTCTATTTGATAAAATCGAGAAGAGATGAGAAGTAAGAGTCTTTTGAAAATAAAGTTTTAGAGATTTTCGGTCCTAGGGGCTTTCCGGTTTCTAGGGTCACGTCCTCTGATCAACATGTGCTCGATACCATATTCAGAGCGACCCGACCTCGAACGGTCAAGTCTCCGTGTATGTATGCCATCCTCGGATCGGTATCTTTGGCACACACGGTACATCAATGTATATATCAAAGTGCAATCACATGTATAAATAACGTAAAATGATATATACCTCATAATACTCAGCGAAAACAATCAAACGGGTGTGGAGTCCCATCAACGCCATCGGCGGAGTTGAGTGTAGACCGTAACCACTGCCGTACTCTTACTCGTCGAGGAAATATCTGCAACATGATACGTTGCAGCCGTGTAGGTCAGTACATTGAATGTACCGGCAAGATCACAATATGCGAAAACAGATGATAAAACTATACTATATGCAATATGGCTTTATGGCTCTGTATCTGAGTTTTGTTTTGCATAAAAGCTGGTTTTATTTTCCCTACTTCAAAGGAATAACTGGAGTCTGTACTATGGAGTTTTCTATCATGACATGGTTCCGCCAACCGATGTCTCATAGCCCAAATTCATCATAAGTTGCCCACAATTAAGTTATCAGTCCGGTGTTGAGAGTTCCGAGATAGATTCAAGTCCAGAGGCTCAAATTGTCCGTAACCGGGGACACGGCTAATCGATTAGGTTTTAACCCTCTGTAGAGGTTTGTACACTTTACCCGCAAGATTCGATCCCTCTTTTTACGTTCTCGCACTTCAGGGTGTTTGAGAACAAGATGACCGAAACATGGTCTTCCGAAGAGTTCCTCTGACCACTGTCCGGTGCTCATCCAATCCTACCGTAGTTCTACATCTGCTAGCATCGTCCCAGCCAGATTCACCACTAAGGTCAACCAAGCCAGAGCCCATAGTGACTTGCGGTTGCACAGGTAAGCTTCCGGGCATGAAGTATTCTTCCGTCTCTTTGAGTCTGGATGAAGCTTTCCGCAAGATGTCATGGCGCTTCTCCATGCATCCCGGCCAACCTTTGGTTTCTCCAGGTGCCCGTCAACAATCCTTCACCCAAAGAGTGTGTATTGAATTCTTGTCTCGAGTCTTGAAGTCTTGAGGCCTTGAAGATGCAGTCCTTGCAGATTCCATCATGGAGTTGTCGTCATTGACGTAGATCCTCCATTCTCACAACACTCCGAGCACTCATACCAACCCGTCTACTATAGCGTAGCATTAAAATAAATAACGTCCCGGGCTTGGTAACAGGGTGATGGGTTCCTGCCTCATGCATACTACTCAACTACAAGGATTCAATGTCACTACTGGAGGTGGTTGCAAAGATGTCACTAAATGCAATAAAACATAGGTACGAAAGCATGGTCAAAGTGAACTTGCCTGGTATTACTTGATGAAGATAATAACGCTCTCAGAATAAAGATTTGGTAGAACTATTCGTCACTCCTTTGAAAATCTATATTACACAGACAATCATATAAGCAATCATCCTAGCAATCAATTCTATCAATCATAACAATACTCAATCAAAATAAAAGCAACACGAAAACCAAGTCGAAAACCAAAGGAAAAACTTCGAAAGAAAAATTCAAGGAAAAATTAGTGGTGACCAACTCACACAAATCTTAACATTACTAAATTATTCTAATATTTTTTTTCTATAGCAAAGAAAATATAAATCTAATAAAATAACAGAAAATTAAATTACTAATTTACTAACTAACAAAAAGAATTAATATAAAACTACTATAACCATCTAGTTAATACTAGAACAAATATAGCAACTAGCAAAACACTAAGACAACTATAACAGCAAATCATTTATTAAAACATTAATAAACTATACTAAATAAATATAACAACTAATGTGTTCACAAATAAAATAAACAAAAACAATATAAATTGAAGTGGAAAAAGAATTACTTTTAAAACTAATAAAACTATTTTATCCACTATCACTATGAACTAAACAAGCAATTACAAAAACAGTAGCTAAACACTAATAAATAACTAGAAAAATTTATCTACTATAGCTAAACATAAACATATAACAACAAGTGAAAATCTACAAAAGGAATGAACTAAAATAATTAAAAACAATAATTACATAACTAAAACAACTATATAAGCAAAACAGTACTGTTTTTACTAAAAATCTAATTTAAAATACTCCAAAATTACCAAACTAAATCCTACAGCTAAAAAATATCACAAGTGACCAGGAGCAAAAAGAGTTAATTAAAACCTATTTTTAAACTCAAGTTATGGCCAAAATACTAATCTGAACAAAATTTATCAAATTCAAATTTAAACTACTCAAATTTGAAATCCAGAGACACTAACAGAAACTTCAGCAAATTTGTGACACATAGCAATTGGAATCACTCAAAAATACTAAAAACTCTAAAAGATATGAATTTTCTAAGATTGCTATTTTCTGAAAAAAATTGAATTACGGGATTTCGTGGATCTCACCGGAGTAGTCGTCGGAGTTGGGGAAGAAGATCGGATCCGATGTTGCGGTTGATCCTAGAGGAAATGAGATCACGGGACGGTGGAGAGGAGATCATATAAACCTCAGGAGAGGTCGAGGGCGCGGCGGCGGCACTTGGCGGCGGCGGCGGTGCTGCACTGCTGCTGCTGCGGAGAGGAGAGGTGTTGGTTTGATGTGTTGGAGGGGGGGTGCTTGGGTATTTATAGTGGGGAGGGGAGGGTTTTGCTTGGGGTAGGGGACAAGAAATAGACTAGAATTAGGAAACAAAAGGGAAAAGATCTAGAAACAAATCGGAATAAACGGAAGTAGGACAAAAGTCCTACTAGGAAAAAGGAAAAGAAGCGGCGGCTCCCTCCTGGCTCCCTGGTGCGCCCGGTGGATGGCCTTGGCCGGCCGGCCGCTGGCTTGGCCTTGGGCCTTGGCCCTTGGCCCGGCGGGGCGCATCGAATTTTTTTTTTTGACAGAGACAACAAAACAAAAATAAATAAAATTTTTATATAGGCATATAATATATCAAAATTTTCAGAAAAAGATTTTCTACATGATGAACATTATTCTAGCATTAAATAAAATACACACAAATTTAAATAAAGCAAAGAGTGCTTCTGGTCCAATAAAATCCAACAAAAATCATTTTTAAAATACCAAAATGACTTCAAATTAATTTCTCTCCAATCTTCTGATGTAGGGAATCATGTTACCCTATTTTCCATATATTTTGTTTTTGGAGAAAAATATTTTGAATAAAACTCAAATAACTCCAAATTGGAAATAAATTCAAAGAACTTTGGATTTAATTCTTTTAAAACTCCCAACTCATATTTCATTTAATTTGAAGAAGTCATTTTATCTTCTCTCGTGAAAATCATTGAGTTGCATAAAGTTTCAGAATTGAAATATTTCCAAATGGAACTCAAATCTTTTCAAAACCCTTTTTCATTTAAAATGAAAGAAGTCATGTCATCTTCACTCTAGGGTTTTGTGTTGGAATGAAATTGAATTCATTGAGATCCAAAAAAAAGAAAAGGGAAAGTTTGGGAAAGTCATTTCATTCCCTCTCATTCAACTTTCAAAAAGTTTCAAATCCCACTCAATTTCACTCAATCAATCAAACAAACTATCAAACAACAAGCATAGTTATTTATTTAATATAACATTCCAAAATTTAGAATTTTGGGATGTTACAACTTGGTATGTTGACTTTTGCGTAAACTTGGTATGTTGACTCTTGCTACGTCTTGAGCTTGCGTTGGTTTTCCCCGAAGAGGAGAGGATGATACAACAGAGTAGCGTAAGTATTTCCCTCAGTTTTTGAGAACCAAGGTATCAATCCAGTAGGAGGCCACGCACAAGTCCCTCGTACCTACACAAAACAAATAGCTCCTTGCAACCAACACGAATAGGGGTTCTCAATCCCTTCACGGTCACTTACGAGAGTGAGATCTGATAGAGATGATGGATAATATTTTTGGTATTTTTGGTATAAAGATGCAAAGTAAAATAAAAAGGAAAAGTAAAGAGCAAAGCAACAATAAAGCGTAGGAAGATTAATATGATGAAAATAGACCCGGGGCCCATAGATTTCACTAGTGGCTTCTCTCAAGAGCATAGGTATTTTACGGTGGGTGAACGAATTACTGTTGAGCAATTGATGTAATTGAGCATAGTTATGAGAATATCTAGGTATGATCATGTATATAGGCATCACGTCCGAGACAAATAGACCGACTCGCTTGCATCTACTACTATTACTCCACTCATCGACCGCTATCCAAAGCATGCATCTAGAGTATTAAGTTACCGAAAACAGAGTAACGCCTTAAGCAAGATGACATGATGTAGAGGAATAAATTCATGCAATATGATAAATACCCCATCTTGTTATCCTCGATGGCAACAATACAATACGTGCCTTGCTGCCCCTCATCCTTTGGGAAAGGACACATAAATTGAAATCAAAGCTAAGCACTTCTCCCATTGCGAGAGCTACCAATCTAGTTGGCCAAACCAGACGGATAATTCGAAGAGATTTGCAAAGATAACTCAATCATACATAAAAGAATTCAGAGAAGATTCAAATATTGCTCATAGATAATCTTGATCATAAACCCACAATTCATCGGTCTCAACAAACACACGGCAAAAAGAAGGTTACATCGAATAGATCTCCACGAGAGAGGGGGAGAACATTGTATTGAGATCCAAAAGAGAGAAGAAGCCATCTAGCTACTAACTATGGACCCGAAGGTCTGAGGTAAACTACTCACACTTCATCGGAGAGGCTATGATGTTGATGTAGAAGCCCTCCGTGGTGGAATCCCCTTCGGCGGAACTCGGAACAGGCCCCAAGATGGGATCTCATGGATCTGAGAAAGTTGCGGCGGTGGAATTAGGTTTTGGCTCCGTGTCTGATCTCGGGGTTACGAGGGTATATATAGGAGGAAGAAGTACATCGGTGGAGCCTCGAGGGGCCCACGAGGTAGGGGCGCCACAGGCGCCCTCCACCTAAATGGCCGCCTCGAGCTTTCTTGACGGAGGGTCCACGTCTCCTGGGTCTTATCCGATGAGAAAATCACGTTCCCGAAGATTTCATTCCGTTTGGACTCCGTTTGATATTTTGTTTCTTCGAAACACTGAAATTGGCAAAAAACAACAATTCTGGGCTGGGCCTCCGGTTAATAGGTTAGTCCCAAAGGTAATATAAAAGTGGAAAATAAAGCCCAATATAGTCCAAAACAATAGATAATATAGCATGGAGCAATCAAAAATTATAGATACGTTGGAGACGTATCATACCCCAGGATCGCGGTCAGTTGCATGCGCCCACGTATACGAATACTTGTCGGTCAGCATATGAAACAACTATACGGGTAATGTTTAAAGTTGTACTCGGCCCTATGCGGCCCCACTCGTGAGAGTTAACGGTCAAAGGCTGACCCGGCGGCAACGTCCATTGTAACCTGTTCTGAGGGTTTCGGGCAAGGGAGTGGGGAAATGTGAGCAAAAGTTAACAGAGTGGGGATGAATGAGTAGAGCTAAGGAACCAGGGGCATAGAAATAAAAAACCCAAAATCCTAAATATTAGAATGATTCCTACAATTGCACAATAATATGCTATTAGCCAAAGGACCATGCATGTGCAAACCTCAATGGTAAACCTTAGTGCCTCTGCTACTTGTGAGTTGTGTTGGGATTTTCCGAAAGAGGAGAGGATGATGCATTACAATAGAGATAAGTATTTCCCTTAGTTAAGAACCAAGGTTATCAATCCAGTAGGAGAACCAAGCAACACCTCATTAGCAGTACTTGCACACAAAATAACAAATACTTGCACCCAACGCAAACAAGGGGTTGCCAATCCCTCGACGGTTTTGCAAGGATTAAATCTTGTGGTGGTAGATAGATAAATAAAACACAAAATAAAATGAAGTAAACAAAGTTGCAGCAAGGTATTTTCAGGATTTTAATATATGATAAAAAGTAGACCCGGGGGCCATAGTTTTCCTAGAGGCTTCTCTCCCGAAAATAGCTTACGGTGGGTAAACAAATTGATGCTGGGCAATTGATAGAAAAGCGAATAATCATGATGATATCCAAGGCAGTGATCATGTATATAGGCATCACGTCCGAGATAAGTAGACCGACTCCTGCCTCCATCTACTACTATTACTCCACCCATCGACCGCTATCCAGCATGCATCTAGAGTATTAAGTTCATAAAGAACCTGAGTAACGCCTTAAGCAAGATGACATGATGTAGATAAAGTAAACTCACGCATGAATAAACCTGATGTCTACTACGCAACCTTCTTCTTGTAGACTCGTGTTGGGCCTCCAAGCGCAGAGTTTTGTAGGACAGTCGCAAATTTCCCTCAAGTGGATGACCTAAGGTTTATCAATCCATGGGAGGCGTAGGTGAAGATGGTCTCTCTCAAACAACCCTGAAACTAAATAACAAAAATTCTCTTGTATCCCCAACACACCCAATACAATGTTAAATTGTATAGGTGCACTAGTTCAGCAAAGAGATGGTGATACAAGCATAATATGGATAGTAGATATAAGTTTTTTGTAATCTGAAAATATAAAAACAGCAAGGTAACTAGTAACAAAAATGAGCGAAAACGGTATTGCAATGCTTGGAAACAAGGCCTAGGGTTCATACTTTCACTAGTGCAAGTTCTCTCGACAATGATAACGTAATTGGATCATATAACAATCCCTCAACATGCAACGGAGAATCTCTCCAAAGTTCCTATCGTGGAGAACATAAGATAAAATTGCTTGTAGGGTACGAAACCACCTCAAAGTTATTATTTCCGATCAATCCATTGAGCTATTCCTATAGGTGTCACAAACAGCCCTAGAGTTCGTAGTAAAATAACAACATATGACACACATCAATCAACCCTAATTTCACCTAGATACTCCAATGTCACCACAAGTATCTGTGGGTCGATTATACGATATGCATCAAACAACTTCAGATTCATAATATTCTATCCAACACAAAGAACTTCAAGAGCATCCTGAGATTTATACCGGAGAAAAGAATATGAAAACGTGCATGAACCCCTATGCATAGATTACCCCAATGTCACCATGGGAATCCGCAAGTTGAGTGCCAAAACATACATCAAGTGAATCAATAGAACACCCCATTGTCACCACGGGTATCCCACGCAAGACATACATCAAGTGTTCTCAAATCCATATAAGTATTCAATCCTACATAACAAAACCATCATAATATAGAGAGGGAGAAACACCATAAGATCCAACTATAGTAGCAAAGCTCGCAATACATCAAGATCGTGCCAAATCAAGAATACGGGAGACAGAGAGAGCGAGAGAGACAGAGAGAGAGAGAGAGAGAGAGAGAGAGAGAGAGAGAGATCAAACACATAGCTACTGGTACATACCCTCAGCCCCGAGGGTGAACTACTCCCTCCTCGTCATGGAGATCGTCGGGATGATGAAGATGGCCACCTTTGATGGATTCCCCCTCCAGTAGGGTGGCGGAACGGGCTCTCAATTGGTTTTTCGTGGCTATAGAGGCTTGCGGCGGCGGAACTCCCAATCTAGGTTTCTTTCTGGGGGTTTCTGGACTTATAGGAATTTTTGGCGTCGGGGACAAGTCAGGGGGTCCGCGAGGCGACGACAAGGCAGGGGGCGCGCCCTCCACCCTTGTGGATGCCTCATGGATCCTCTGGTCCATCTCCCATACTCCATGGGCTTCTTCTGGTCCATAAAAAATCATCATGACATTTTATTCCGTTTGGACTCCGTTTAGTTTCCTTTTCTGCGAAGCTCAAAAACAAGGAAAAAACAGAAACTGGCACTGGGCTCTAGGTTAATAGGTTAGTCCCAAAAATAATATAAGATAGCATATTAATGCATATAAACATCCAAAACAGATAATATAATAACATGGAACAATCAAAAATTATAGATACGTTGGAGGCGTATCGAAACCCCATCTTTTTATCCTTAATGGCAATGATACAAATATGTGGCATGTCCCTTTCTATCACTAGGATTGAGTACCGCAAGATCGAACCCATCATAAAGCAGCTCTCCCATTGCAAGAAAAATCAATCTATTTGGCCAAACCAAATCAATAGATCGGAGAGAAATACAAAGCTATAATACTCATGCATAAAAAAGTTCAGAGAAGACTCAAATAATATTCATGGATAATCTGATCATAAACTCACAATTCATCGGATCCCAACAAAATACACTGCAAAAAGTGATTACATCGAATAGATCTCCAAGAACATCGAGGAGAACATTGTATTGAAGATCAGAGAAGAAGCCATTTAGCTACTAACTATGGACCTGTCAGCCAGTGGTAAACTACTCACACATCATCGGAAGGGCAGCAATGCTGATGTAGAGCCCCTCCATGGTTGATTCCCCCTCCGACAAAGTGCCAGAAAAGGCCCCCAGATGGGATCTTTCGAGAACATAAGCTTGTAGCGGTGGAAAAATTATTTCAGGTGGCTCTTTGTTGGTTTCCTGATTTTAGAGAGTTTATAGAGGCGAAATTAGGTCAAACGGGTGAACATGGGCCCCATGAGCCACCAGGGCGCGCCCACCCTCGTGGGTGCGCCCTGGTGCCTCGTGGGCTAGCTCGTCCTTCATCTTATGGCCCTCTCCCGAAGCTTCCAGGGTCTATTTTTTCTAGAAAAAATCTCTAGAAAGTTTTGTGGCATTTGGACTTCGTTTGGTACTGATATTCTGGAAAACCAAAAACGGGCAGAAAAAACAGCAACTGGCACTGTGCACTGAGTTAATAGGTTAGTCCTAAAAAATGATATGTAATTGCATATAGAATATCCAAGATTGATACTATAATAGCATGGAACAATAAAAAATTATAGATACGTTGGAGACATACCAGCATTCCCAAGCTTAATTCCTGCTCGTCCTCGAGTAGGTAAATGATAAAAACAGATTTTTTTATGTGGAATGCTACCTATCATATTCATCATATAATATTTTCATTTGTGGCATGAATATTTGGATTTGAGTGATTCAAAGCAATAGTCTATAGTTTGACACGAAGATATAAATACTCAAGCATACTAACAAGCAACCATGTCTTTCAAAATATCAGCGCTAAAGAAAGTTATCTCTAGCCCATTATGCTCGGTCATTGATCCATTCATGAAACACACTCAACATTAGCTACACCCAGTCCACAAGTATGACAATAGTGCTCTCCGGTTGGTGCTTTATAAGAGAAGATGGAGACTCAAAATAAAAAAATGCATAAAAGTATAGATAGGCCCTTCGTAGAGGGAAGTAGAGATTTGCAGAGGTGCCAGAGCTCAGAGTTTAAAACAGAGATAAAATTATTTTTGAGAGGCATGCTTTTCCTGTCAACGTCATGACCGAAAGTTTCCAATATTTCCCATGCTAGACACATTATAGGCGGTTCGCAAACAAAAAATGAAGTTTATTCCCCCTCCACCATTCTTTCACAATCCATGGCTAGCCGTATCCATGGGTGCCTTCCAAACTTTCAACTTTCCAAGGGGGAGTTTATTTTTTAATTTTAATTCATTTTGGGACTGGGCATCCCTATTACCTGCCACTTTCTCATGCAATGACAAGCGAATAAAAACTCATCATGAGAATAACCCATCTAGCATGAAAAATATTGACCACCTCTTGTCGCTTCACTAGCGGTACGGGCACACAAAACGGATAGTTTTTTTTGAATGATTAGAGTTGGCACATGCAAATATACTTGGAACAGCATGTAAATGTCACATATAGGTAGGTATAGTGGACTCATTTGGCACAAATTTGGGTTTAAGGAATTGGATGCACGAGAAGCATTCCCGCTTAGTGCAAATGGAGGCTAGCAAATATATTGAGAAGCAACCAACCAGAAAATGAAAACGGTCATAAACATGCATTGAGAATAACTAACACTGAATAATGCACCATAAGTAGGATATAACTTCGTGGCATAACTATTGACTTTACGTGCATGCATAGGGAGTCAGAAACCTTAACACCAATATTCTTACTAAATCACAATTTCTTACTAGCATAACTCACATATTATCATCTCCATATCGCAAAACTATTGCAAGGAATCAAACTTATCATATCCAGTGATCTACATGAAAGTTTTTATTATATCATTCTTGAATATCCATCCCATTAGGACCAAATTCATATCTTGTGCATATTACCATTACTATTGTCAACTCTCAAAATAATATAGGTGAACCATGAGGGTTCATCTATTTCTTCAAAATATAATCACCGTCGTGCTCTAAAAGATATAAGTGAAGCACATAGAGTATTCTAACAAATCACGAAAAATGTGTGTCCCTCTCAAATGGGTGTATCCAGCAAGGATGATTGTGACAAAATAAGAAGCAAACAAAGACTCATATAATACACGACGCTCCAAGCAAAACTCATATCATGTGATGAATAAAAACATAGCTCCAAGTAAAAGTACCGATGGTTGGTAGAAGAAAGAGGGGATGCCTTCCGGGGCATCCCCAAGCTTAGATGGTTGGGAGTCCTTTAATATGACCTTGGGGTGCCTCGGGGAATCCCCAAGCTTAGGCTCTTGCCACTCCTTACTCCTTCATCCATCGTGATCGCACTCAAACTTGAAAACTTTAGCGCACAAAACACAACAAAACCTTCGTGAGATCCGTTAGTATAATAAAGCAAATCACTAATTTAGGTACTGTTGTAAAACCATTCATATTTTTTATTGCATTATACCTACTGTATTCTAACTTCACCATGGCTTATACCCCGATGCAATCCATAGATACATCAAAACAAGCGAACAACACAACGAAAATAGAATCTGTCAAAAATGTTATCCATCATGCTACTAAAATTCTAGACAGTTCCCAAACAAATTATGCTACTTCTGAAAAAGAATTCTTAGCAGTTGTGTTTGCTTATAAGAAATTCAGATCCTACATTGTCGATCCCAAAGTAATTGTTCACACCGATCATGCTGGTATTAAATACCTTATGAAAAATAATGATGCTAAACCTAGACTCATTAGGTGGGTTCTTTTTCTACAAGAATTTGACTTACATATCACTGATAGAAAAGGAGCTGAGAACCCCGCAGCTGATAACTTGTCTAGGTTAGAAAATATTCTTGATGACCCACTACCTATTGATGATAGTTTCCCTGATGAACAACTAGCTATCATAAATGCTTCTCATAGTACTCCTTGGTATGCTGACTATGCTAATTATATTGTTGCTAAATTTATACCACCTAGTTTCACATACCAACAAAATAAAAAATTCTTCTATGATTTAATACATTACTTTTGGGATGACCCACATCTTTATAAAGAAGGAGTAGATGGTATTATTAGACGTTTATACCTGAGCATGAATAGGAACAAATCCTATGGAAGTGTCACTCCGAGGCCTACGGAGGGCATCATGTGGGAGATAGAACTGCACACAAGGTATTACAGTCTCATTTTTATTGGACTACTCTCTTCAAAGATGCTTGTAAGTTTGTCCTTTCTTGTGATGAATGTCAAAGAATTGGTAATATTGGTAGATGTCAGGAAATGCCTATGAATTATTCACTTGTTATTGAACCATTTGATGTTTGGGGCTTTGATTATATGGGACATTTTCCTTCCTCTAATGGGTACACACATATCTTGGTTGATGTTGATTATGTCACTAAGTGGGTAGAAGTTATTCCAACCAGTAGTGTTGATCACAACACTTCCATTAAAATTCTTAAAGAAATTATTTTCCCGAGGTTTGGTGTCCCTAGATATTTAATGGCTGATGGTGGTTCACACTTCATTCATGGTGCTTTCCGTAAATTGCTTGCTAAATATGATGTCAACCATAGAATTGCATATCCTTATCATGATCAATCTAGTGGTCAAGTTGAATTAAGCAATAGGGAAATAAAGTTAATTCTACAAAAGACTGTCAATAGGCCCCGAAAGAGTTGGTCTAAGAAATTAGATGATGCACTGTGGGCCTACAAAACAGCTTATAAAAAATCCTATGGGTATGTCTCCATATAAGATGGTTTCTGGAAAAGCATGTCATTTACCTCTTGAGTTAGAA
This sequence comes from Aegilops bicornis, assembly GCA_021605145.1. Taxonomy (NCBI): domain Eukaryota; kingdom Viridiplantae; phylum Streptophyta; class Magnoliopsida; order Poales; family Poaceae; genus Aegilops; species Aegilops bicornis. The sequence continues at coordinate 355,697,457 of CM038675.1, read as the reverse complement.
CATAAAGCATATTGGGCAATTAAGGAACTCAACTATGATTTCAAACTTGCCGGTGAAAAGAGGTTATTTGATATTAGCTCACTAGATGAATGGAGAACCCAAGCTTATGAAAATGCCAAATTATTCAAAGAAAAAGTTAAAAGATGGCATGATAAGAGAATCCAAAAGCAGGAATTCAAAGTAGGTGACTATGTTTTATTGTACAATTCTAGTTTTATATTTTTTGCAGGAAACTTCTCTCCAAATGGGAAGGGCCATATATCATTGAAGAAGTTTATAGGTCTGGAGCTATTAAGATCAATAATCCAGAAGGCACTAATCCGAAGGTGGTCAATGGACAAAGAATAAAGCACTATATTTCAGGTACACCTATTAATGTTGAAACTAATATTATTCAAACTATGACAGATAGTGCAGCTAAATCCCTTCTATCACTGCTCTTAATGGTGTACTTCATGTAGATGTTTGCTGCCTTCCTCTCTTCTTTCATGCAAGCTATTTTCTTATCCTTCTCCATATTTGATTTCTGTAGCACCAAATTTTCTTCAGCGAGCTTGTGGATTACAGTCCTCGCTCTCCCCTTCCATTGTAGGTCCATCCACTTCAAATATCCATGCGTGTCATATCCGTATAGTACAGGAAAAAACTGGAGTTAAATTGTGGATGTAACCAATGAACGTGTAACATAGAAAACAATTGGTTTTATTTCAAACCTCTTTTGGGCATACCAGAAACCTACGCCCAAAATCAAATCTGTCTATGCAGACTCTGCGGATTTGAGTGCACATGTGCCCACGTGTCTCTATCTTCTGTATTCCACTGAATTGAGGACTTAAATCAGGCATCGGAATACTAGGGTTTACCACAGGGGGGTTTCACCATCCTATTCACAGATACTAGATCGTTCAGTGAGCAAATAATGCACCGCACTTCATGGGGGACATGGGTGCCAGGTTGAATTACCTGTGTTGGCTTTTTCCTTCCAAAAACAACTTTGATGTGATTTTCCATTCATCGGGCAAGTCACTGCCGCCTCCGCCCGTGAGGCTTTCGCCCCCGACACTGACTGTGATGTTGTTGTCGCTACTAGCGGCGGGACGAGGATTGCTTGCCGCCCCCATCGATTCTGCAACCTAGTGACCCTCCTTCTTGCCTCCGTGTGCGTATGTCTTTTTCCCCTTGACGGCTAGAGTTTTGCTCAGGGCATGATGGCGAACGGGAAAGATAAAGATTCGACAATGTAGTGTGCGAAGGTACTGCTTTTAGGGGAGGACAGGTACATTAATTGACTTAATAAGATGATACCACAAATGTTCAGAACATTGGAATGCATGACTTCAGAATAAATCAGCCAAGTTCAGGAGAAGTTAAAATACATAAATCATAATAAAACTAATCTATTCAAAAATAATATCTCCCATGCCGCGCGTTCTCCAGTTTGCATTGCATCCTCTCCATCTTCTTGTTGTTTTCATGGATGGCCCACATTACTTGCCTTTTTGTTGCTTCCAGCAGACACTGCTCGATGAGGTAGATCCGTCTCCATACGGCTAAGTATGTTTATGCATCCATGCACGCGTACGCGATTTGTGCATCAAAGAGCTCCATAGCCCAGCGTTGGCGATACTCCTATTCGAACAAATTCTTCATCTCGTCGTAGAATTCATCAATGATAAATCCGAATACTACCCCGAGCGAATTCAAAGGCTTGTTTGACTCTTCTGGAATAGCCCATTCGGACTGAATGTCTTTGTAGTTTGTGACCCTTAAACCCAAAAGCTCCAACTGTTCTTTGTCACGCCTCATGGAAAAACCTACGAATGTATACTGTTCCTCGAGGAGGAACTTCCGCAGGGATGCGCTCACCCTTGACGACTAGCATACCTGGTAAACGAGACAAGTAGAGTTGTCGCAAAGACGGATCATTGTTGCCTTGTCCTGTGAGGGAGTGTACTACTCGAGGTCTATGCCGACAACCACCAGTTCATACGCTCGCATGTGCGCCTCGCTCTCTTGTATCCATGTGTTGACGGCGCTGATCTCGTTGGTGTAGACGATGCAGATGGTGTAGCCACCCTGGAGGTTGACATAGCATTCCAAAGTGAACGAGGATAGTAAGCCCGGCATCGCCGTCCTGTCGCCATCGAGGGTGCCGAAAGATCCAGCGCGAGACATGGTGCTAGTGATAGAAAGATGCGAGAGAGATTGAGAGCGGAATGGAGAAGGTGATGTAGAGGGGAGTTGGCAATCGCTTAAATCATGGTGAGAGACGAGGAGGCCGTCGAAGTAGTTTGAACGACGGCCATACCAAGCGTGCGCCGTGTAGCCACGATCTGAGGGTGCCCAGTTCATGCGAGGCAGACGAGGAGGCACATGAAGACTTCACGTCTGTTGCTTTTTTTTCTACACACGAACACGTGACAGTGCATTGCTTTTATTTCAACGTGCAAAGACTATGAAAGTGCTCTTGATGTATTGTGGAAGTGCTCAAATTATTTTCATGCATATTTTGAAAGCCCTTCCAAATATTTCTGAAATTGCTCACACTATTCACGATTTTTTTTGCAAAAAGTTAACAAAGGTGCAATCACATATTTTTACATAAGCACCATGCATTTGTACATCACCACACCACTTATTCTATGTAAAGAAGTATAATGCAATAACACACGATATCTTTGACCTAGTACAATCATAGTTAGAACATATGATCGCTCATACCTAAATTAACATATTAATAGTTGAATGTAGACACCCAAGTTCTTGCAATAACACACGACATCTTTGACCTACTTCAATCATAGTTAGAACATATGTTTGCTCGATCTAAATGAACATACTACTAGTTGAATGTACACACCGAAGTTCTTGCAATTCACCTCCCATTGTTTCCCTTCCGGTGCTTCTAGTCATTCGAAGATCCCTCGTCTTTGTTCTTACGAGGGTGGAGTCGTTCCCTTAATGGTGGTTAGAGAAGGTGATGTAGCCCATCCTTAATGATTAGGATCCTACGGTACAAATCGTACCTAATGTACCCATTTTTTGCTGTGTACTCGAGGTGAAGTGGGGAAAGCAGCTTTCACTCCCAGTACTAGTGCTTATTTCTTCATGTTCTTGTACGACAGGTCAATGATGGCCCCTACAAAGTGTAAGTGCATCTAGTGCCACCCCTAGTTGGTTTTGGAGTATTGACGACAAACCTGGTTGAGGGACTAATGTGTTTGTGAGAATTGCAGCATAACACAGCTAGTAGTCCCTCATTGATTCGGTTTACCTACCGGAGATGACCCCTAAAAATGTATGAAGACATTGAAGATAATGGTGGTATGTGAAGATATTCACATTGAAGACTATGACATGAGAAGACATCGCGTGAAGACTATGGAGCGCGAAGACTTGGCTGTTTTGTTGTTTCCTTTTCTTCTTTGTTGAGTCATAGGAACCAACGTACTGTTAAGTGGGGTCCCAGTGAACAAAGTCAGAGTGACTGAAGTGATGCTCAACCAAATCCTATGTCTTCGAGCAAAGACAATGAGAGCAAATCTTATCCAGAGCTGGATGAGTCAGCTTTACTTGTAGCCCAAGTCAAGCTGCCGCGTGTGTTTGAAATCTGACCGTTGGAACACGTGTCAGTTCCTTAGTGACCCAGGGTCATTTTGGACAAATCAGGTCGGGTTGCCTAGTGGCTATAAATAGCCCACCCCCTACACCATAAATTGGTGGCTGCTCAGAGTTAGTGCACGACTTTTGTCGTTTGAGAGCAACCCACCTCCGAAGCTTTTGAGAGAGAGAAATCCTTGTGAGGACAAAGCCCAAACAACCCGAGCAAAAGAGTGTTAGGCATCACTGAAGTCTTTCTGTCCGCGTGACCTGAAGACTTGTTACACTTGAGGACTGTGAATCCTCCATCCGGTTAGGCGTCGCGTTCTGAGCATCCAAGAGTCATTATGGATTGCCGGTGAATGAAGTCTGTGAAGGTTTGGAAGTCTATCTTGAAGACTTACCAGAGTGATTGGGCGAGGACTGGGTGTCCTTAGCTCAGGGGGAATAAGGTGAAGACACGGTCTTCTAAGTTAAATCTTAGCCTCCCTAACCAGACGTACAGTTGTCGCAGCAACTGGAACTGGTCCAACAAATCCTTGTCCTCATCAAGTGACTGGTTCTATCCTCTCCCTCTCTTTACTTAGAGTTTGTCTTCTTGAAGTCATTGCCTGTTTGCACTACCTGTTTGACTTCACTGTGTGACTACTATTGTTGTTTGGCTTCATACTATCTTCCATCCTGATCTTTACTACCTAGTTGCTATTAGTCTTCGTGCTTTCACTTCATTGAATACTTGACTATGGCTTGCATAGTGTAGTCTACCTTCCGCTGCATGTTTATAGGTTCATTTCTATCGTTTGTCTTCGAAACTCCCATGTTTTGAAGACTTTCATAAAAATCGCCTATTCACACCCCCCCCCCCTCTAGCCGATAACTAGCACTTTCACAAGGTCACCCATGGAGTCCCTTTCTCCACCACCTTTGATATAGAACTGCTCTTGGATGTCGACATGGTGTTTGTCTGGAATCATTATCCATGCACGGGAAAGCATGATCTTCTCGCCCCTCATGTCCATCTAGCGAAAATTATCGATTTGCATTGCAGGAATTGATCCAACGCCTGGGACCACTAGGACCTGCAGTAGTGGTACATGAGGACATGCTCGCACATTGCGAGTTGCACGACGGTGACCCCTTCTCATCTGTAACTGCTCGAACGGGTGTACTGGAGGTCGAGTCCAGTGAACTTGTTCTTCTCCTCCTAGAGCCATTGCTCGTACATGGAAATGACTCACTCCACAGTCCTAGGCTCGTTGGTGTACACCACCTCCAGCACGGTTGTGCCATGGGCAATGATATTCTGGGTTTCCATTGTTAGTTTCTTGTAGTCCATGGCTGTAGGGAGGCTGCGGGGGTTGTGGAGGACGAAGAATGGCCGAGGAAAAAGATGCAAATGGATGCGGTACAAGGAATGCGATTGTTAATTTCTCATGCAAAAAGGTAACCGACCAGAGCAGTTTTGACGTGACCTGGCGGTTCCAAGACGCATGGGGAATGAGGCGTCTGTTCAAGCAATTTTTTTTATGTATTTTTAGTTTAAGCAAAAAAAAATTAGGTGGGTTCGAGCAATATATTTTGTACCACGCCCACTCTCGACTTGCCTGTGTTGCGTGTGGTCTTGATATGGCATGTTCAACTTGTTTTTTTAAGGATATATCAAATTATGATGTGAAAACTGGCACTTTGGACTTTTATTTCTAACCAGACGTGACACTTGACACGATGAACTTGCTTTATTCAAGATACCCCACACAAACGAAACTTATGTGCATTGCAAACCAATTGGGATCACCTTACATATGCAATGAACATCCCAACACATGAACATTTGGCCATAAATAGTACATAAGCAAAAATAAAATGTCAAATGCACATACTTTTGTGAACATTCACCTATGGAGGCACCTTTCTGCATGCTCATGGTAGAAGCTCACAGTATGACATGACAACCGGCCATACACACTATAATGTGTAAACAGTAAACTTCACATGATAAACGAACAAAATGGATGTGCATTTCAAACCTCTTGGGTTCACCTTGAATATGTGAGGACTGGTACCACATGAACACATATTGCCATGATCAAAACTATAGAATCAAACAAAATTTCAAATACAGATGAAGAAGAAGAAGAACCTGTATCGATAGGAGAAGCTTCTTGAGTTACTAACTTGGTATTGTCGTCGTATGATAGATTACCTATCTTTATCAGATCTATGAGCAAGTGGTCCTTCACTTAGATGTACACACCATGAAGAACTGAATGAATGTGGCAGCGATAGTGAACGAAAAGATGCACATCCGTCAGTACTAAAGATGTACAGGTCAATGTTATATGAAATTCTTCATCTATGGTTAGAATGTGTCTACTTTCCATGTCATGTGTCATGGGATGTAAATTATGCACTGATATGTCTCCAACGTATCTATAATTTATGAAGTATTCATGTCATGTTTACAACAATTTTATATGGTTTTGGAATGATTTGCATGGAACTAACCCGGACTGACGCTGTTTTCAGGAGAACTACCGTGGTGTTGTTTTCTGTGCAGAAATGAAAGTTGTCCTAATGAGCTGAAACGTTTTGATGATTTTTTTGGAACAAAAGAGACCCCCAAAGCTTCGTGGGAGGGCTATAAGAGCCATGAGGAGAGCACAACCCACCAGGGCGCACCTGGATCCCAACCCGAGGCGTGGTGTGTTGTGCTCACCTCGCATGATTCCAACGCTGAAAAATCCTATAAATAGAGAAACCATCAGAAATAACCCTAGATCGGAAGTTCCTCTGCCGCAGGCCTCTGTATCCATGAAACACCAATTTGGACCCTGTTCTGGCACCCTGCCGGAGGGGAAAATCATCACCGGTGGCCATCTTCATCATCTCGGCGGCCACCATCATGAGGAGGGAGTAGTCCACCCTCGAGGCTGAGGGTTTGTACCGGTAGCTATGTGTTTAATCTCTCTCTCTCGTGATCTTGAGATGGCACGATTTTGATGTATCGCGGGCTTTGTTAATATAGTTGGATCATATGGTGTTTCTCCCTCTCTATCTTGTTCTGATGAATTGAGTTTTCCCTTTGAGATTTCGTTCTTATTGGATTGAATACTTATATGGATTTGAGAGCACTTGATATATGTCTTGCATATGAATACGCATGGTGACAACGGGGTATTATATTAATTCAATTGATATATGTTTTGGCACTCAACTCGTGGATTCCCGAGGTGACATTGGGGTAATATATGCATAGGGGTTGATGCATTTCATCCTACTTTCTCCGGTAGAAATCTTGGGGCACTCTTTGAGGTTGTTTGTGTTGGATTGAGTATTATGAATCTGAATTTGCTTTGGTGTTATTTTAGTACGAACTCTTATAGATCGATTGGAAAGAATAAGTTGGTGTTATTTTAGCACCAACTCTTGGATAGATCGGTCGGAAAGAAGAGCTGCAAACAATTTCTTCTTATGTTCTCCGCTAGATAAGAACTTTGGGGTGATTCCTCATCGCACTTTGAGGGATGGTTATATGATCCAATTGGATTAGCATTTTGAGAGATTGCACTAGTGAAAGTACGGACCCTAGGCCTCATTTTCAAGCATTGCAATACTGTCTGTGCTCACTTTTGTTACTTGCTACCTTGTTGTTTTCATTTATTCAGATTATAAAAATATATTTCTACCATCCATACTACACTTTTATTGCCATCTCTTCGCCGAACTAGTGCACCTATACAATTTGCCATTGTATTGGTGTGTTGGGGACACAAGAGACTCTTTATTATTTGGTTGCAGGGTTGTTTGAGAGAGACCATCTTCATCCTACGCCTCCCACGGATTTATAAACCTTAGGTCATCCACTTGAGGGAAAATTGCTACTGTCCTACAAAACTCTGCGCTTGGACGCCCAACACGAGTCTACAAGAATAAAGTTGCATAGTAGACATCATGCACTACAATCTAATGTCTGTAAGTACATTATGGCAGGAATATTATCGTCATCAACTGGAATCGATGACTAAGGCTCTACATGTGTTGCTTCAAGAGTTCAAACATCTGATACCTCTGAATGCATATGTATTACCCAGCTCAAGCAAATCAACGCGAAAGTGGGTTCACCTAGTGAGTAGGCCAACTCTTTTGTGTGAACACTTCCTTAGTTTTGACCTTTGTTTACCCATGTAGTTGTAGATTGCGGCAAATGCATCTATAGCTTTTGGAATTCTCCCATATGATGTATCCTGCATGAATTTTTTTCTATAGGGAAAGTTAGGACGCTCAAATGATGGCCTTACTGCATGTCATTTGCTCGAGAAACAACAATCTAAACCAATCATCAGTCCACTGGCAATGCAGCAGGAAGAACCAGTAGCAGTCGAGCACGACGTGACAAACCAATATGACAAACTAGATGCTATGAAGAAGGACCTGGCATGGCAGCAGCTAGAACTTGAAGCTGTCAAGAAGGCCCTGGCAGAGCAGCAACAAGAAAAGTTGGAAGTGTCTCCGGCCAGATGTGCAGATCAACTTGAATCTGTCAACAATACCCTTCTAGAGCAGCAAAAAGTACTTAAAACTGTCAAGAATGCTCTGCCAGAGCAACAAGATGACATTGAGGACCTGAAATTGAGGGTGTCTGATCAGTACAACCATATTCAATCTATCAAGAATGGCCTCCAAGAGCAGCAGGAAAAACTTGCAGTCGTCAAGAATGTGAAGGAGAAAACTACGACTATCGAAAAGAGACTGGCTGAACTTGATGCCCTGGTTAGGTACATCGTCAGGTTTGCGATGCTAGGATGCCGTGAAACTGAGCCATGTGTCTAATTTTATACTATGGGTTTTTACCATGGTTGGTTATTGTAATGTGTGAGAGAGTCTGTTTGACAATTGTCAAGTTTGCAGTTTAATAAAAGCGGTGACATCTCAATTTGCATTAAAATTCCAATTTTGCACGAATTCATATCAAAATTGTCAAATATGTTGGCCAATTTTTTGCAATATAAAACAAATTGACCACGGGTACAAACTGTGACGGTTATGGACGCCGTCACCAGCGTATGGTCCCACAAGTAACAAACCACGCCACCCACGTATGGACCCGCCTGCCAGCATCCATGTCAGCCCAACAATGGGCCCACATGTCAGAACCGTTGGCCGGTCAGACGACACATCTTCAACGAAAAAATGATGCATGGTGTAAGCAGCCACGTCAGCATCTTCTCGGCCCATATGAGAGCAATGTTATCCGGTCAAAACTGACATTGATTTATTACTGAGGGGACCATCGACAATAAAACCCATGGCGGACCCACATGGAAGAAGCCATGTCAGCAACTACTGGCCCTACTGATACGTCCATTTTGCATCATGCTTTTATATCAATATTTATTGCATTATGGGCTCTTATTACACATTATATCACAATACTTATGTCTATTCTCTCTTATTTTAAAGGTTTACATGAAGAGGGAGAATGCCGGCAGCTGGAATTCTGAACTTGAAAAGGAGCAAATGTTAGAGACCTATTCTGCACAACTACAAAAGTCCTGAAACTTCACGGAGAATATTTTTCGAATATATAAAAAATATTGGGCGAAGAAAGCACCAGAGGGGGGCCACCTGCCATCCACAAGGGTGGAGGGCGCGCCCTCCGGTCTTGTGGGCCCCTGGCAGGCCCCCGACGCCCATCTTCTACTATATGGTGTGTTTTGACCTGGAAAAAAAATCAAAAGGAAGCTTTCGGGTTATAAGTAATCATGTGAATTTGGTATTCGTTAGATATTTTGATGAGATGTATGTTGTCTCTCCTCTAGTGGTGTTATGTGAACGTTGACTAATGACACTTCACCATAATTTGGGCTAGGGGAAGGCATTGGGAAGTAATAAGTAGACGATGGGTTGCTAGTGTGAGAGAAGCTTAAATCCTAGTTTATGCGTTGCTTCGTAAGGGACTGATTTGGATCCATATGTTTCATGCTATGGTTAGGTTTACCTTAATTCTTATTTCGTAGTTGCGGATGCTTGCGAGAGGGGTTAATCATAAGTGGGAGGCTTGTCCAAGGAAGGGCAGCACCCAAGCACCGGTCCACCCACATATCAAATTATCAAAGTAACGAATGTGAATCATATGAGCATGATGAAAACTAACTTGACAACAATTCCCATGTGTCCTCGGGAGCGCTTTACTTTATATAAGAGTTCGTACAGGCTTGTCCTTTGCTACAAAAAAGATTGGGCCACCTTGCTGCACCTTAGTTACTTTTGTTACTTATTACCCGTTACGAATTATCTTATCACACAACTATCTGTTACCGATAATTTCAGTGCTTGCAGAGAATACCTTGCTGAAAACCGCTTCTCATTTCCTTCTGCTCCTCGTTGGGTTCGACACTCTTACTTATCAAAAGGACTACGATAGATCCCCTATACTTGCGGGTCATCAAGACTCTTTTCTGGCGCCGTTATCGGGGAGTGAAGTGCCTTTGGTAAGTGGAATTTGGTAAGGAAACATTTATATAGTGTGCTGAAATTTATTGTCACTTGTTACTATGGAAAATAATCCTTTGAGGGGTTTGTTCGGGGTATCTTCACCTCGACTGGAATAGCAAAGAGTTGCTCCTCAACCTACTGAACCTACTGAAAATATTTATTATGAAATTCCTTCGGGTATGATAGAGAAACTGCTAGCTAATCCTTATGCAGGAGATGGAACATTACATCCCGATATGCACCTAATATATGTGGATGAAGTTTGTGGATTATTTAAGCTTGCAGGTATTCCCGAGGATGTTGTCAAGAAGAAGGTCTTCCCTTTATCTTTGAAGGGAAAGGCATTGACATGGTTTAGGCTATGTGATGATATTGGATCATGGAACTACAACCGATTGAATTGGAATCTCATCAGAAGTTTTATCCAATGCATGTGGTTCATCGTGATCGAAATTGTATATATAATTTTTGGCCTCGTGAAGGAGAAAGTATCGCTCAAGCTTGGGGGAGGCTTAAGTCAATGTTATATTCATGCCCCAATCATGAGCTCTAAAGAGAAATTATTATTCAAAAAATTTATGCTCGGCTTTCTCATAATGATCGATCCATGCTCGATACTTCTCGTACTGGTTCTTTTATGAAGAAGGATATTGAATTCAAATGGGATTTATTGGAAAGAATTAAATGCAACTCTGAAGATTGGGAACTCGACGAAGGTAAGGAGTCGGGTATAAATCTTAAGTTTGATTGTGTTAAATCTTTTATGGATACCGATGCTTTTCGTGATTTTAGCACTAAATATGGACTTAACTCTGAGATAGTAGCTTCTTTCTGCGAATCTTTTGCTAATTATATTGATCTCCCTAAGGAGAAATGGTTTAAATACCATCCTCCCATTGAAGTTAAAATAGTAGAACCTATTAAAGTTGAAGAAGAAACTATTACTTATAATGTTGATCCTATTGTTCCTACTACTTATATTGAGAAACCACCTTTCCTGTTAGAATAAAGGATCATGTTAAACCTTCAATTGTGGTTCGTAAGAGTTATCCGAGAATACCTACACCCCCTGTACAAATTAAAGTTGAACCTAGTATTGCTATGGTTAAAGATCTCTTGGTTGATAATATTGGTGGGCATGTTATTTATTTCTGTGATGAAGCTGCAAGACTAAACCCGATATGAAAGATAAACATAGACTTGTTGTTGGGATGCCTGTTGTTTCAGTTAAAATAGGAGATCATTGTTATCATGGCTTATGTGATGTGGGTGCTAGTATGAGTGCAATTCCTTTTTCCTTATATAAAGGAACTATGAATGATATTGTACCTGCTGATAGAAGATATTGATGTTACTATTAAGCTTACCAATAGAGATACTATATCACCAATTGGGATTGTTAGAGATGTTGAAGTCTTGTGTGGGAAAATAAAATACCCTACTGATTTTCTTGTTCTTGCTTCCCCACAAGATGAATTTTGTCCCATTATATTTGGTAGACCCTTCTTGAATACCGTTAATGCTAAGATAGACTGCGAGAAAGATATTGTTACTGTTGGTTTAGGGGATATGTCTCATGATTTTAATTTCTATAAATTTCGTAGACAACCCCATGATAAAGAATTTCTCTAATTTACTATTGGTCTTGCTTCTATTGTCGTGCCTCCTATTGATCCTTTAGAACAATATTTGCTAGACCATGAAAATGATATGTTTATGAATGAAAGAAAGAAGGGAAATAGATGAAATATTCTTTAATCAAGGGTCTGTTTTGAAACACAACTTGCCTGTTGAAATCCTTGGGGATCCTCCTCCACCCAAGGGTGACCCCGTGTTTGAGCTTAAACAATTACCTGATACTTTGAAATATGCTTATCATGATGGAAAGAAGATATATCTTGTTATTATTAGTGCTAACCTTTTAGAGCATGAAGAAGAGAAATTATTGAAAACTCTGAAGAAGCATCGTGCCACTATTGGACATACTCTTGATGATCTTAAGGGCATTAGTCCCACTCTATGTCAGCACAAAATTAATTTGGAGCCTGATGCTAAACCAGTTGTTGATCACCAACGGAGGTTAAATCCTAAGATGAAAGAAGTGGTAAGAAATGAAATATTAAAGCTTGTAGAGGCAGGTACAATTTATCATATTGCTGATAGTAGATGAGTAAGTCATGTTCATTGTGTCCCTAAGAAGGGAGGTATTACTGTTGTTCCCAACGATAATAATGAATTGATTCCACAAAGAGTTGTTACAGGTTATAGAATGGTAATTGATTTTCTCAAATTAAACAAGGCTACTAGAAAATATCATTACCCTCTACCTTTTATTGACAAAATGTTAGAAAGATTATCCAAACATACACATTTTTGCTTTCTAGATGGTTATTCTGGTTTTTCTCAAATATCTGTGTAAAAAAAGATGATCAGAAAAAGACCACTTTTACTTTCCCTTTCGGTACCTTTGCTTATATACGTATGCCTTTTGGTTTATGCAATGCACCTTTCAAAGATGCATGTATGCTATATTCTCTGACTTCTGTGAAAAGATTGTTGAGGTTTTCATGGATGACTTCTCCATTTACGGAACTTGTTTTGATGATTGCAAAGATGTGAAGAAACTAATCTTGTCTAGAATTTGGAGAAGTGCCACTTTATGGTTAATGAAGGTATTGTCTTGGGGCATAAAATTTCTGAAAGAGGTATTGAAGTTGATAAAGCTAAAGTGGATGCTATTGAAAAGATGTCGTGTCCTAAAGATATCAAAGGTATAAGAAGTTTCCTTGGTCATGCTGGTTTCTATAGGAGGTTTATTAAAGACTTCTCTAAAATTTCTAGGCCTCTCACTAATCTCTTGCAAAAAGATGTTCCTTTTGTTTTTGATGATGATTGTGTAGAAGCATTTGAAATACTTAAGAAAGCCTTGATTTCTACACCTATTGTTCAATCGCCTGATTGAAATTTACCCTTTGAAATTATGTGTGATGCTAGTGATTATGTTGTTGGTGTTGTTCTAGGGCAAAGAGTTGATAAGAAACTGAATGTTATTCATTATGCTAGTAAAATTCTAGACGGTGCCCAGAGAAATTATGCTACTACTGAAAAAGAATTTTTAGCAGTTTTTTTTTGCTTGTGATAAGTTCAGATCTTATATTGTTGATTGCAAAGTAAGTGTTCACACTGATCTGTTGCTATTTAATATCTTATGGAAAATAAAAATGCTAAACCTAGACTTATTAGATGGTTCTCTTGTTACAAGAATTTGATTTGCATATTATCGATAGAAAGGGAGCTGAGAACCCCGTTGCAGACAACTTGTCTAGGTTAGAAAATGTTCTTGATGACCCACTACCTATTGATGATAGCTTTCCTGATGAACAATTAGCTGTCACAAAAGCTTCTTGTAATACTCCATGGTATGTTGATTATGCTAATTACATTGTTACTAAATTTATACCACCTAGTTTCACATACCAGCAAAAGAAAAAGTTTTCCATGATTTAAGACATTACTTTTGGGATGACCCACACCTTTATAAAGAAGGAGTAGATGGTGTTATTAGACGTTGTGTACCTGAGCATGAACAGGAATAGATCCTATGCAAGTGCCACTCCGAGGCTTACGGAGAACACCACGCTGGAGATAGAACTGCACATAAGGCACTGCAATCCGGTTTTTATTGGCCTCCTCTCTTCAAGGATGCTCGTAAGTTTGTCTTGTCTTGTGATGAATGCCAGAGAATTGGCAATATTAGTAGACATCAGGAAGTGCCTATGAATTATTCACTTGTTATTGAACCATTTGATGTTTGGGGCTTTGATTATATGGGACCTTCTCCTTCCTCTAATGGGTATACACATATTTTAGTTGTTGTTTATTATGTTACGAAGTGGGTAGAAGCTATTCCAACTAGTAGTGCTGATCATAACACTTCTATTAAGATGCTTAAAGAAGTTATTTTCTGAGGTTTGGAGTGCCTAGATATTTAATTACTGATGGTGGTTCACACTTTATTCATGGTGCTTTCCGTAAATTGCTTGCTAAATATGATGTTAACCATAGAATTGCATCTCCATATCATCCTCAGTCTAGTGGTCAAGTAGAATTGAGCAATAGAGAGAGATTAAATTGATTTTGCAAAAAACTGTTAATAGATCTAGAAAGAATTGGTCTAAGAAACTTGATGATGCATTATGGGCTTATAGAACTGCTTATAAAAACCCTATGGGTATGTCTCCGTATAAAATGGTTTATGGAAAAGCTTGTCACTTACCTCTTGAACTAGAACATAAAGCTTATTGGGCAATCAAAGAGCTCTACTATGATTTTTCAAACTTGCCGGTGAGAAGAGGTTATTTTACATTAGCTCGCTTGATGAATGGAGAATGCAAGCCTATGAGAATGCCAAGTTGTTTAAAGAAAAGTTAAAAGATGGCATGACAAAAGGATACAAAAGCATGAGTTTAATGTAGGTGATCATGTTTTGCTATACAACACTCGTTTAAGATTTTTTGCAGGAAAGCTTCTCTCTAAATGGGAAGGTCCTTGCATTATCGAGGAGGTCTATCGTTCCGGTGCCATCAAAATCAACAACGCCGAAGGCACAAATCTGAAGGTGGTAAACGGTCAAAGAATCAAACATTATATCTCAGGTACTCCCATATATGTTGAAACCAATATAATTGATACCATAACACCGGAGGAGTACATAAGGGATACTTTCCAGAACGTTTCAGACTCCGAAAAGGAATAGGTATGTGGTACGGTAAGTAAAATGACTCCAAAACTGTTCTAATAGCATTTTTCTCCTTTTTGGAATATTTAAAAAATTAGGAAAATTAAAAATAGTTTGAAGGAGACACGAGGAGACCACAAGGGTGGAGGGCGCGCCCTACCCCCCTGGGCGCTCCCCCTGCCTTGTGGCCACCTCGTGTGCCCTACACACTCTGTTTTCTTGCACAATACTTCTTTTGGTCGGTAAAAAATCATTATATAATCTTCCGAAGGTTTTGACCACCGTACGACGACAAAATCTTTTGTTCTTGTTTCAAGCTGTTTTTTTGACAGATCTAGATCACCGTGACGTCTCCAAGCGCCCCCAAGGACAAGTTTTTTGAGAAGGTCATCAACCCCTACCTTGCAGAGGTGCTACGACACCCTCAAGCCATTGAGATGCATGAGGGGGTGCTGCACATCTGTGATGTTGAGGGACCAAAGAAGACCGGAAGCGTGGAGACAAGACTCAAGGCAATGGAGCAGCAAGTTTTCAAGTGCCAAGGGATGGTGGAACGTGGACTCAATGCCAATCACATGATGATCGCGGAGTTCACCAACAATCACAAGCTGGATGCCAAGACCATCGGGGAGAACATCTTCAAGCTTCATGAGAAAATCGAGCATCTCCAAGCCCAGATCTATGACCCGCAAAACCAAAACTGTGAGTATGAATACAGATTTAAGAGGATGAGTTTGGCTGCAGATTTGAGGATCCTGGAGACTCGCTCATCTTTCTATGATGGTGAGCCTATGCCTTGGAAGATGGACGACAAGCCTACCTCATCAACAACTCCATCATCACCACCTCCGAAGAAAGAGACATAAATACATGGGTATTGGCACTCCCCATGGCAACTGCCAAGCTTGGGGGAGGTGCCCCGGTATCGTATCACCATCACACCTTTACTTCTATCGTTTTTCTTAGTTCGATCCTTTTGGTTATATCTTGATCTAGTAGAATAAAGTTTTAGTATGATCTAGCTTTGAGTTTTGTTTTGATCTCTATCTATGTAATCGAGTCCGTGAGTTATATATATTAAACAGTAGTTTTGAGTTGAGGGCTTTGCTTTCTTGCTATGATATTGAGGGGATAAAAGAAAGAATAAAAAGAAATAAAAAGATCATATATTGGTCTTATGGAGAGTAATGACTTCACATACAAAGAGTATGATGAATGAAAGTTGTTGATAGTTGACAAACATAGTTTTGGATTGTTGCAATTAATAGGAAGTAATAAAGAAAGAGAGCTTCACATATAAATATACTATCTTGGACATCTTTTGTAATTGTGAGCACTCATTAAAATATGACATGCTAAAAGGTTGATGTTGGACAAGGAAGACAACATAATGGATTATGTTTTCTTATACGAATAGAAGTTATATTGTCATGGATCCTCCAACATATTGAGCTTGTCTTTCCCTCTCATGCTAGCCAAATTCTTTGCACCAAGTAGAGATACTACTTGTGCTTCCAAACATCCCTAAACCCAGTTTTGCCAAGAGAGTCCACCATACCTATCTATGGGTTGAGTAAGATCCTTCAAGTAAGTTGTCATTGGTGCAAGAAATAAAAATTGTTCTCTACATATGTATGATCTATTAGTGTGAAGAAAATAAGCTTTATACGAACTTGTGATATGAAAGAAATAAAAGCGACGGACTGCATAATAAAGGTCTTTATCACAAGCGGCAATATAAAGTGAAATTCTTTTGCATTAAAATTTTGTGCATCCAATCATAAAAGCGCATGACAACCTCTGCTTCCCTCTGCGAAGGGCCTATCTTTTATTTTTACCTTCTACCCTTATACAAGAGTCATGGTGATCTTCACCTTTCCTTTTTACACTTTTTCCTTTGGCAAGTACTATGTGTTGGAGAGATCCGGATATATATATATATATATATATATATATATATATATATATATATATATATATATATATCCACTCGGATGTAGGTTTTCATAAAGTATTATTGTTGACATTACCCTTGAGGTAAAAGGTTGGGAGGCAAAACTATAAGACCCTATCTTTCTTTGTGTCCGATTGAAACTTTGTACCCATAAGTATCGCGTGAGTGTTAGCAATTGTGAAAGACTAAATGATAGTTGAGTATGTTGACTTGCTGAAAAGCTCTTATATTGACTCTTTCCGATGTTAGGATAAATTGCAATTGCTTCAATGATTGAGATCATAGTTTGTTAGTTTTCAATGAAGTTTCTGATTCATACTTTACATTGTGAATGAATTGTTACTTTAGCAAAAGGAATTATATGACAATATATGTTGCTATTCTAAAGATGATCATGATGCCCTCATGTCCGTATTTTATTTTATCGACACCTCGATCTCTAAACATGTGGACATATTTTTCAATTTCGGCTTTCGCTTGAGGACAAGCGAGGTCTAAGCTTGGGGGAGTTGATACGTCCATTTTGCATCATGATTTATATTGATATTTATTGCATTATGGGCTGTTATTACACGTTATATCACAATACGTATGTCTATTCTCTCTTATTTTACAAGGTTTACATGAAGAGGGAGAATTCCAGCATCTCGTATTCTGGACTAGAAAAGGAGCAAATATTAGAGACCTATTCTACACAACTTCAAAAGTCCTGAAACTTCACGGAGAATTTTTTTGGAATACATAAAAAATATTGGGCGAAGAAAGCACCAGAGGGGAGCCAACTGCCATCCACATGGGTGGAGGGCGCGCCCTCTGGTCTTGTGGGCCCCCTGGCAGGCCCCCGACGCCCATATTCTGCTATATGGTGTGTTTTGACCTGGAAAAAATTAGAAGGAAGCTTTCGGGACGAAGTGCCGCCATCTCGAGGCGGAACCTGGGCAGAACCAATCTAGGGCTCCGGCGGAGCTGTTCTGCTGGGGAAACATCCCTCCCGGAGGGGAAAATCGTCGCCATCGTCATCACCAATGATCCTCTCATCGAGGGGGGTCAATCTCCATCAACATGTTCACCAGCATCATCTCCTCTCAAACCCTAGTTCATCTCTTGTATCCGATCTTTGTCTCAAAACCTCAGATTGGTACCTGTTGTTTGCTAGTAGTGTTGATTACCCCTTGTAGTTGATGCTAGTTGGTTTATTCGGTGGAAAATCATATGTTCAGATCCTTAATGATAATTAATACTCCTCTGATTATGAACATGAATATGCTTTGTGAATAGTTACGTTTGTTCCTGAGGACATGGGAGAAGTCTTGTTATAAGTAATCATGTGAATTTGGTATTCATTTAATATTTTGATGAGATGTATGTCGTCTCTCCTCTAGTGGTGTTATGTGAACGTCGACTACATGACACTTCACCATGATTTGGGCCTAGGGGAAGGCATTGGGAAGTAATAAGTAGACGATGGGTAGCTAGTGTGACAAAAGTTTAAACCCTAGTTTATGCGTTGCTTCGTAAGGGGATGATTTGGATCCATATGTTTCATGCTATGGTTAGGTTTACCTTAATTCTTCTTTCGTAGTTGCGGATGCTTGCGAGAGGGGTTAATCATAAGTGGGAGGCTTGTCCAAGTAAGGGCAGCACCCAAGCACCAGTCCACCCACATATCAAATTATCAAAGTAACGAACGCGAATCGTATGAGCATGATGAAAACTAACTTGACAACAATTCCCATGTGTCCTCAGGAGCGCTTTGCTTTATATAAGAGTTCGTCCAGGCTTGTCCTTTGCTACAAAAAGGATTGGGCCACCTTGCTGCACCTTAGTTACTTTTTTTACTTGTTACCCGTTATAAATTATCTTATCACACAACTATCTGTTACCGATAATTTTCGTGCTTGCGGAGAATACCTTGCTGAAAACCTCTTGTCATTTCCTTCTGCTCCTCATTGGGTTCGACACTTTTACTTATCAAAAGGACTACAATAGATCACCTATACTTGTGGGTCATCACCTACCTGTCAGAATCTTTGACCGGTCAAGCCCGCGGGCCAATCATCGGTGATGGGATTGTCGTCGCCAAAAAGATCTTAGGCAACATATTGGGCCATCTTAGGTGACATCTGGGCTGTCACCTAACACGACCAACGGTGACATTTTTTGGTTCGTCACCTAACATGCAAACTTGCGTGAACAAAAAGGTGGTACGGTCAAAATTTTATTTTCTATGATGACGCTTCGGTGACGGTGGGGATGACGATCGGAAAACATCACCAGCGTATTTTCTTTGACGAAAATGGGTTTTACATGACACAAGTGAAGCGTCACTAAATAAAGCAAAGTTTGTAGTGCAGGTAATATCGGCTCTTTGTTAATCAAAAGTAATATATATGAGAGCCACTTAAAAATTCTAGTATATTCTTCTCCAAACAATGATTCAAAAAAGAAAAGGAATTTCAAAGAAACACACCGAAATGTTTTTGGAGTTTTTCAGTTTTTTCAGAAGAAAGCAAACAAACGAAGTAAACGAAAAGTGGGAAAACTATTTACATGGACGAACTCCTAACTAACAACAAAAGAAGAAACGAGAAATCTTTTGGGGTTTTCTTTTAATACTACGAACTAACTAAACAAGAGAAAAGCCGAAAATAAGCAAGAAATATTTTTGGTTTTCAAACACGCAAAAGAAAGCAAAAATAAAATCTAACATGGATATACAATGAAAATGATGAACACCGACAACTGGGTCTGCAGCTGCTAGTTGGGTGGTTAACGCCACATGGGCATGTTATTCTTGGCTAGGTCTTTGACATAACCTCGCCGATGTGCAAGCCCGAAGCGCGTCGCTACTCGGTCTAGCCGATCCGATGTTTCCATTATTTTGGCTCCTCGACGACCCAGGGAATTTTCAATGCAAAGTTATGCACCCTGGGGATGTAATGCCCCTTCTAGGGGAGGCGCGCGAGGAGCCCGCACCCCTATTTAGGGTGGAGGAGTGCTTGTCCGAGGTCAGCTGGCCCGGCCCGCGTACGCTATGATGATCTGGGGGTGCGCTTGCACGCACGGGCTGCCTCCTCGGATGCCTGCACCTCGGCTGCGAAAGATGCGGTCTACTCCTCCATCCAGAGAGAGCGTTCGGTGTTGCCATTGGTTGTAATAACATTGTTTGGTCCTGGCATTTTGAGCTTGTGGTAAGCATAATGCGGGACTACGTTGAAGCAAGCAAATCTGGTGCACCCTAGAAGCGCGTGATATCCGCTGCGAAAAGGTACAATGTCAAAGATTAATTCCTCGCTCCTTAAGTCCTCGGGTGACGCAAACACTACCTCCAGTGTCACAGTTCTTGTGTAGCGAGCTGTAGCGACCAGACCTCAAACAGTCTGATCTCTGTGCTCAGTGTCATCCTTGGATCAGTAATGCTGACACCACACAGTACTCGGAGGATTTATAACAGAGTAGCAATCACACACTTATTACAATCGAATGTCTCAAGAGAGAAATTAATAAAATAAATATGGCTTAAGGCCATCTAATACGATAACAACAGAAGGCTTGGAAGAATAAGCGAGTCCATCAACTCCAATGGCATCACTGAGTATAGAACCACGACCTATGCACCTTACTCGTCGTAAATGCGAAAAGTCCGCAACATGAAACGTTGCAGCCCGGAAGCGGGTCAACACATGGAATATCTTTGGCACAGTAACACATAGAGAATAATGGAATAATAAGCCTATACTACATGCATATTTGGCTGGTGGAAAGCTCTATGGTTACAGTTTTGCATAAAGCCAATTTTTCCCTACTGCACAGGAATAAATTTATTTAACTATCATGGTGCTTGTTAAACATTGAGAATGTTTGACAGCATTCTTAATCCCAATTAAAAGTACTCATTAACAACCCAACAATATTAATTAGAGTAACATGATGAGATTCACATGATATCCGAGTACTAATACTCAAGATGTCCATAACCGGGGACACGGCTAACCATGATTAGTTTATACACTCTGCAGAGGTTTCCGCACTTTTCCCCACAAGACTCGATCGCCTCCGTTGGATTTCTCGCACTACATGATGTTTGAGAAACGGATGACCGAGACATAGTCTTTCAGAAGCACTAGCACCTTACATGTGGGTAGACCGGTACACCTACTTTCCCCTACATCCGCTAGTCTACACCGTAAGAGTTCGCACAACTTAATCAACTATGCGAGCCCATAATGGCTTGTGGCTGCACACGGAAGTTTCTATTTTGAATAATCTCATGATCACTTTGAGCACGGGTGGCGGTCAGAAGAAATCTGAGGCAAGTCTGATAGAAACCAGGTGCCTCAATCCACCCAGATGTGTGTTTAAGTTGCCACCTTAAATAAACCATTAAATAACAATCTCACATCTTTCATGGATTCACTCACCCAATCCACGTCTACTAGCATAGCATGGCATAATAAGCAAACGTAGAAGTAACTCCCAAGGGTTTGATAATAAAACAGGTAATAGGTACTACCTCAATCTACTTCCCAAAACCCACAATTTAAATTGATCCTAATCATGCAAGTGTTTGAGGATATATCTAATGCATAAAAACTGGGTATGAGAAGAGGTATGATCAAAATGTTACTTTCCTTGCTGATGATCCGCGAAACCTAGAGACTCGAAGTAACAAAGCGCGACTCCGGGTATTCTATCGCAGACAAACAAACAAGCATACAATAAGTACTCATCTAATGCACAGGTAAAACTCCAATAGATCTAACCAGATAGTTCAACTTAAGAACTTCGGTTTGCAAAAAGAATCAAATCAAACGAAGCAACGAAAGTCAAACGGCGGAAGAAAACAGCTTCGTTTTACTAATCTAGATCTAAGTCAAATTTTACAGAAGCAAAAACTTGTTTAAGTAGGTTATTCGGAAAGAGGGTTTCGAGATGAAACTCTAGGCGCTTGAATCACCTGATTCCGATAAATGAGCGAAAAGTTATACTAAAACGAGAATCGGATCAGGAATCGCGATCAGAAAAATCGCGGATTAAATCCGAGAAAAGAAAAACACGAACGGGTTAACAAACGAACGTTCGTTAACTAAACTAATCTGACGAACGCGTTCGTTTAAACGAACTAACGGACGAACGTCCGCTAATTAGCCTAAACCAAAAAAAACCGAAACTAAAAAACGAAACAAAAAAACCGAAAAAAAACCGTCCGGTTTTTAAGAAAAAACTGGTGGCACGCGGATCGAGGCGGCGGCGAACCTCGGCGGTGGCGGCGGCTTAGGGTTTTGGCGGCTAGGATTTGGTGAGGCGGGCGGCGGAGGTGGGCTGGGGGCACCGGGTGGCTGCGCTTATAAAGTGCGCCCTCGAGCGGAGTCCCGCTCGGGCACGGCCCAAAGGCGGTTCGTTTTTTTTTAATAATTCTGCGCAGAAGAAAAATAAAAAGAAATACTAAACAGACTCCAAAAATCCCGAAATAAATTTTTCCCGGCTTCTAAAATCAAGCCGGACAAGATGAACTTTTATTTGGGGCCTAAATGCAATTTTGAAAAACGCGTATTTTTTCCTAAATTCAAATAAAAAGGCGAAAAACTCCAAAATAAAATCTTATTTGATTTTATTATTAAATCTTCATTATTTCATTATTTTGGGAAAGTCATTTTATTCCCTCTCTCATATCTTGGTAGTAGAAATAATTGAAGATAAAATAATTAAAATCAAATGATCCTATTTTCAAAATTTGAGAAAACTCAAATATGAAAATTACGAAATCGGCAACTCTCTCCGTGGGTCCTTGAGTTGTGTAAAATTTCTAGGATCAAGCAAAAGTGCAACGAAAAAAATATGATATGCAATGATGCTCTATGTATAACATTCCAAATTGAAAATTTGGGATGCTATAAACCTACCCCCTTAAGATGAATCTCGCCCTCGAGATTCGGGTTGGCTAGAAAATAGGTGAGGGTGGTCCTTAAGCAAATCTTCCTCTCGTTCCCAGGTGGCTTCTTCCTCGGTGTGGTGGCTCCACTGAACTTTGCAAAACTTGATAACCTTGTTGTGAGTAACTCGACTAGCATACTCTAGAATCTTAACAGGTTTCTCCTCGTAGGTCAAATCATCATTCAGCTGAATCGCTTCCAGTGGCACAGTATCTCTCATTGGTATATCAGCCATCTCTGCGTGACACTTCTTTAACTGAGAAACATGAAACACATCATGAACTCCTGACAATCCTTCGGGTAGTTCCAACTTGTACGCAACTTCTCCCATGCGTTCCAAAACACGATAAGGTCCTACAAACGTGGCGCTAATTTTCCTTTAACCCCAAAACGCTTAACTCCTCGAAGCGGCGATACTCGAAGATAAACTCTGTCTCCGACTTTGTATTCTGTCTCCTTGCGTTTTGAGTCTGCATAGCTCTTCTGTCTTGGTGGCTACCTTGAGCCTATCGCGAATTAACTTTACTTTCCGCTCGCACTCCTTAATCAAATCCGGTCCAAACAATGGCGGTCTCCAACTTCATCCCACAACAACGGGTCCTGCACCTCATACATACAAGGCTTCGAAGGGCCATCTTCAAACTAGATTGATAACTGTTGTTGTAAGAAAACTCCGCATATGGCAAGTTGTCATCCCAACTTGATCCATAATCCAAAGCACAAGCTCTAAGCATATCCTCCAAAATTTGGTTGACTCTCTCAGTTTGTCCATACATGCATGGATGAAAAGTTGTGCTAAACTCCAGCTGGTTCCCAAAGTTTCATGCAACCGCTTCCGAACTTTGAGGTGAATTGGGTTCCTCTATACGACACGATACTCCTCGGAACTCCATGCAAGCATACAATCCTCGGTCATGTATATCTTAGCCAATTTGGCACCGCTGTAGGTAGTCTTCTTTGGAATGAAATGAGCTACCTTCGTCAAACGATCGACTACAACCCAAATCGAGTCATAGCTCGAACGAGTCTGGGCAATCCCGTGATGAAATCCATACCTAGTTTATCCCACTTCCATTCGGGTATAGGCAATGGCTGTAACAATCCTGCTGGCTTCTGATGTTCTGCCTTCACCCTCTGACATACATCACAAACTGCTACGTACTCTGCAATATCCTTCTTCATTCCGGTCCAGCAGAAAGTATTTTTCAAATCCAAATACATCTTGGTATTTCCTGGGTGAATCGAATATGGTGAATCATGTGCCTCTTGTAGAATCAACTTCCTGATCTCCGGGTCATTGGGCACATAAACACGGTCTTCAAACCATAGGGTATCGTGCTCATCCTCACGAAATCCCTTAGCCTTTCCTTCGCTCATTTTCTCCTTTATAGAGGCAATCTCTTTGTCAGTCTTCTGAGCTTCCCTGATCTTGTCCATCAAAGTTGACTGAATCTCCAATGCTGCTACATAGCCTCTCAGAACTATTTCCAAACTTAGCTCTCGAAGATCCTCGGCTAACTCCTTTGGTATTTCTCCCGTAATTAGTGTGTTGACGTGACTCTTACGGCTCAACGCGTCTGCTACAACGTTAGCCTTTCCGGGGTGATAATGTAATCTCATATCGTAATCTTTGATGAGTTCCAACCATCTCCTCTGCACGAGATTTAACTCATACTGCGTGAAGATGTACTTCAAACTCTTGTGATCCGTATACACCTCACAATGGTTTCCAATGAGGAAATGTCTCCATGTCTTCAACGCATGCACTACGGTTGCTAACTCCAAATCATGCGTAGCATAATTTAGCTCATGAGGCTTAAGCTGCCGTGAAGCATACGAAACAACCCTTCCCTCCTGCATAAGCACTGCTCCAAGTCCTCTTCGTGAAGCGTCGCAATACACCTCATAATCCTTGGTCTGATCTGGCAGAATTAATCTTTGGTGAGGTAACCAAACGTTTCTTCAACTCTTGAAAACTAGCTTCACACTCCTCAGTCCAAATAAACTTGGTATCCTTCTTTAACAGTTCTGTCATAGGCTTCGCAATCCTTGAGAAATTCTCAATGAATCTCCGGTAGTATCCTATGAGTCCAAGGAAACTCCGGATCTCTCCAATTGTTGTTGGCGCTTCCCAGTTTGTTATAGTGACAAGTTTAGTGGGGTCTACTGTTATACCTTCTCCAGATATAACATGTCCAAGAAATCCAACTTCCTTCAACCAAAACTCGCACTTGTTGAACTTGGCATATAACTGGTGTTCTCTGAGCTTCTCGAGTACCAAACTCAAATGCTCCTTATGTTCCTCTTCATTCTTCGAGTAAACCAAAATATCATCAATGAACACCACGACGAACTTATCCAAAAACTCCATAAACACTTTGTTCATCATGTTCATAAAATAGACGGGTGCGTTAGTCAGACCAAATGACATAACGGTATACTCATACAGCCCATACCTGGTGGTAAAATCCGTCTTAGGTATATCCTGCTCTCTAATCTTCAACTGATGGTACCCTGATCGCAAATCGATCTTGGAAAACACCTTAGCTCCTTGCAATTGGTCAAACAAGTCATTGATCATCGGCAACGGGTACTTGTTCTTGATGGTCACTTCATTCAATCCGCGATAATCAACAACCATTCTTAATGATCCATCCTTCTTCTCCACTAGAAATCTTGGTGATCCCCAAGGCGAAGAACTTGGGCGTATAAAACCTTTATCCAGTAACTCCTTAATCTGCTTCTTAATTTCCTCCAAATCTTGGGCTGGCATCCTATACGGTCTCTTAGATATCGGCCCAGTGCCTGGCAGTAGTTCAACCAGAAACTTGTCGGTGTACTAGAGTAGGGGTACCCTAGTATCCCGAACTTCGTGCCTGACGATCGCAACACCATGGCGGGGCTTGCCTAGTGACCGCCAAGGTCCTCCGCTCCTTTGGAGCCATTCAAGAACAAAGTATTCAAGACCCGGCAAGAGGAGCTTGCCGGGAAGGCCACTCGAGCACGAAGGAAACAAGACCCCGGCAAGAGGAGCTTGCCGGGAAGGCTTGGTGAGAGACAAGCTCCCGAGCGCGACAAGGATTCAGCCGCGGCAAGGTGCTTCCCGCGGCAGGCAACCTCTCTTCATCTCCGCTCCAGCTCATCCGCCAACGTGTCGCCGTGGGACTACTCCAGGCACGCGTGTCGAAGGGTTGTGCAGCCAGCGAGGAGCGGCGATAAGCGGCGCTGACAAGCTTACCATCGTGGCAAACGGTGGTGCACTTGACGGTCCCTGTTGCACTGTTTAGGCAATAGGGACGGGCATTTATTGATCTTGTCCCTTGCCGTCAGAGTTAGGTATAATGCACTGTACACTGTACAAGTCGGTGTACCAACTACTGTTTTTCCATTTGTACCCTCATCTACGTTGCCACCTGTCGGTGACCCCTTGAGCCTATAAAAGGAGGCCCAAGTGCAACGTAGAAAGGGTTCGGCTGGTTCGGTTCATTCGACTCATTCGAGACCACACTCACTCAAGCTAGGTTTTGTAGCTCCCATTGCTCCCTAGCAAGAACACAATACAATCAACCAAGCAGCAGTAGGAGTATTATCTCTCCGAAGAGCTCCGAAGCTGGGTAAAACTGCTCGTGTGCATCGCCTCGATCTGCTCTTCGTGCAATCTCCGCCCCCTCCGAACCAAAAGGGACTCGGTCCGCCAGGTCCCATAGGTGTTCGTGGGTCACGATCAGCTTCCCCGACAAAACTCAATGTCCCTATCCGGTGGCATGCCTGGCAACTCTTCCGGAAATACATCGGGGAAATCCCTTACCGCTGGTACTTCCTCCTGCACAACTCCTGATAAGGAATTTACATGTGCCCTTCTCGGCTCATGCCGTGATACATACTTGATTCTCCTTCCTTCTGGTGTCGTAAGCAAAATTGTCTTACTGGCGCAGTAGATGTTTCCTCCATACATCGAGAACCAATCCATACCAAGAATTACATCCAAACCTTGGGATTCCAAAATGATTAATTCCGTTGGGAAAACATGCCTCCCTATACTTAATGGCACTTGAAAACATCCTTGACTGGTCGTATACTCCGCTCCCGGTGAGCTTACTAGCATGGGTGTCTTAAGGGTTCTAGTGGGCAGGCTAAACTTATCCACAAATCCCCTTGATATGAATGAATGCGATGCACCAGTATCAAAAAGAACAACTGCGATAAATGACTTAACCAAAAACTTACCTATTACTGCATCTGGCTGAGCTTCAACCTCCTCCACGGTAACGTGGTTCACTTGTCCTTTGTTGAAAGGGTTCGGCTTCTTTCCTGAGCTTCCATTGCCATTACCATTTTGGCCTTCTAGACAATCATTTGCATAATGCCCAATCTTGCAGCACTTAAAGCAAGTGATGTAGCTCAGGTCTACCTTGGATGGTGTTGACGGGTTGGTGCGGTTTTGTCCATTGCTTCCTCCATTCCCGTTCCCATTCTTGGTGCTATTATGGTTGTGCGAGCTACCTCCTCCATGGGTATGCTGAAATTGTCCTCCTGTCTTCGGTGTAAAGCGAAGTTTCTGCTGAGCTCCAGAGTTATTCTTCCCTGTCCATACTTCCTCTTGCGATAGTCAATCTGCTGCTGCTTC
Organism: Aegilops bicornis; assembly: GCA_021605145.1. Classification (NCBI taxonomy): domain Eukaryota; kingdom Viridiplantae; phylum Streptophyta; class Magnoliopsida; order Poales; family Poaceae; genus Aegilops; species Aegilops bicornis. The sequence goes on along the minus strand of CM038675.1, from coordinate 355,670,110 downwards.
CCTTCAATCATAAGAGCACGGTCTACTAACTCCTGGTAGTTGTTGAAAGTGGCTACCATCAACTGCATGCTCAGCTCATCATTCAGTCCTTCTAGAAGCTTCTCCTGCTTAGCTGCGTCCGTAGCAACGTCATCTGGGGCATAACGTGCTAACTTACTGAAATCATCTACATACTGGCCAACTGTCCGTCCTCCTTGGCGCAAGTTGCGAAACTCACGCTTCTTCATGGCCATAGCTCCTGCTGAAACATGGGCAGTACGGAAAGCTTGCTGAAACTGATCTCATGTGACAGTGTCTACTAGGTAAGTGGCTGTAAAATTTTCCCACCATGCTGTTGCGGGTCCTTCAAGCTGATGTGCGGCAAATTTAACCCTTTCTCCATCTGTACATCCTGCAGTGGTCAACTCCCTCCCTATCTTATGGAGCCAATCATCTGCTACAATCGGCTCGGTGCTACTGGAAAACACCGTGATTCAGCCTTAAGAAAGCAGGTCAAATGGTCAGCGGTGGTGGTGGTGGTGGGTTGTTGTTGTTGTTGTTGTTGTTGTTGTTGTTGTTGTTGCCTTGGTTACGTACCAATGTTTGAATCAAGGCATTACGCTGCTGAACCAACCGAGTGATCTCTGGCGGGAAAACAAATCCGAAATTGGCGTCTCGGAGGCATCCGAGGGGTTTAAGAAAAGACGAGAGTTAAGAATAGAATGAGGTCTAGGGAGAAAACACTACCCATATGCACATGAGACAAATCACACAATATCACTCCAATCAATTCAAACAAGGGCATACAACGGTCTATCTATCGTTACAAAGTGTTGGAACTAAAACTAATTATAATGCGGAAAATCTACTACTGTTATGGTGGTCAACTAGAAAAACTGCTCCGATGAAGACTCCATGATATCTGCTCCAGCTTCATCTTCGTAATCATCATCACTAGGATCGGAATCGGTGTAAATCGATGATGATGTAGTTCTCTCGGACAGTGCTATCTTCATCTTCTCCTCTCGGGTCTTGAATTCCCCATGAGCTCTTCAATCTTCTCCTTAAGATCGCCGCTTTGTCCCACTAGAGCTACAATCTCCTCCATGTAGTCCTTGCGAGTGGCCTTGAGTTCTCCTTCTAGTTTGATAATCTTGGCTTTTCTTGTCTTCAACTCCATCATGTTCACAAGACATCTGGTTCTCTTGACGTCGAATGTGCTGGTTTAACTCCTGGATGAAAGCTGCAATGGATCTATCCTTCTTAGTGCCAACTATCTCCCATTGTTCATCTCGGCGCCCGCAAATCTGGTAGATAGTATCCTTGAGGTCTTCTTTGTAAACTTCTCCAATGCGTCCCATGGTTATATGAGCTGCCATGCTCTTTCCCAGACTCCAGGCTGGTGCATTGAAAACACACTCTATGGGCTCCGTGATTGGCGCAAACGTCCTTCCAGGAACTTAAGCTTGAATCTTCCATCGCTCTTCTTCGGGTAAAGTGGAATTGTAGGTCCCGTTGAAGCTTGGTAATCCGATGTTAAGGTACTTAGTGACTTCCTTCAGGTGTCGACCGAAGGGTGTATCTTCATCTGGCTGGGTGAACTTGATCCTCGCTTCCGTCATCCTAAAAGAGTAGAAAAGATGAGGAGTTAGAAATGAGAAGAGAGAGTAGTGATCTAGGGCTTTAGCTTAATGGTCGTGTCCTATAGTCAGCGTGTGCTCGATACCATCTTTGTAGCGACCAGACCTCAAGCAGTCGATCTACGTGCTCGGTGTCATCCACTGGATCAAGAATCTTTGACACCACAAAGTACTCGAAGGATTTATAACAGAGTAGCAATCACACACTTATTACAATCGAGTGTCTCAAGAGAGAACTTAATAAAATAAATATGGCTTAAGGCCATCTAATACGATAACAGCGGAAGGCTTGGAAGAATAAGCGAGTCCATCAACTCCAACGGCATCACTGAGTATAGAACCACGACCTAAGCACCTTACTCGTAAATGCGAAAAGTACGCAACATGAAACGTTGCAGCCCGAAGCAGGTCGACACATGGAATATGCTGGCAAAGTAACACATAGAGAATAATGGAATAATAAGCCTATACTACATGCATATTTGGCTGGTGGAAAGCTCTATGGTTACAGTTTTGCATAAAGCCAATTTTTCCCTATTGCACAGGAATAAATTTATTTAACTATCATGGTGGTTGTTAAACATTGAGAATGGTTAACAGCATTCTCAATCCCAATTAAAAGTACTCATTAACAACCCAACAATATTAATTAGAGTAACATGATGAGATTCACATGATATCCAAGTACTAGATACTCAAGATGTCCATAACCGGGGACACGACTAACCATGATTAGTTTATACACTCTGCAGAGGTTTCCGCACTTTTCCCCACAAGACTCGATCGCCTCCGTTGGATTTCTCGCACTACATGATGTTTGAGAAAGCGGATGACCGAGACATAGTCTTTCGTAAGCACTAGCACCTTACATGTGGGTAGACCGGTACACCTACTTTCCCTACATCTCGCTAGTCTACCCGTAAGAGTTTGCACAACTTAATCAACTATGCCAGAGCCCATAATGGCTTGTGGCTGCACACGGAAGTTTCTAGTTTGAATAATTTCATGATCCCTTTGAGCCTCGGTGGCGGTCCGAAGAAATACAGGCAAGTCCTGATAGAAACCAGATGCCTCAATCCACCCAGATGTGTGTTTAAGTTGCCACCTTAAATAAACCATTAAATAACAATCTCACATCTGTCATGGATTCACTCACCCAATCCACGTCTACTAGCATAGCATGGCATAATAAGCAAACGTAGAAGTAACTCCCAAGGGTTCGATAATAAAACAAGTAATAGGTACTACCTCAATCTACTTCCCAAAACCCACAATTTAAATTGATCCTAATCATGCAAGTGTTTGAGGATAGATCTAATGCATAAAAACTGGGTATGAGAAGAGGTATGATCAAAATGTTACTTGCCTTGCTGATGATCTGCGAAACCTAGAGACTCGAAGTAATAGGCAGGCACTCCGGGTATTCTATCGCAGACAAATAAACAAGCATACAATAAGTACTCATCTAATGCACAGGTAAAACTCAAATAGATCTAAGCATATAGTTCAACTTAAGAACTCCGGTTTGCAAAAAGAATCAAATCAAACGAAGCAACGAAAGTCAAACGGCGGAAGAAAACAGCTTCGTTTTACTAATCTGGATCTAAGTCAAATTTTACAGAAGCAAAAACTTGTTTAAGTAGGTTATTCGGAAAGAGGGTTTCGAGATGAAACTCTAGGCGCTTGAATCGCTTGATTCCGATAAACGAGCGAAAAGTTATACTAAAACGAGAATCGGATCAGGAATCGCGATCAGAAAAATCGCGGATTAAATGCGAGAAAAGAAAAACGACGAACGGGTTAACGAACGAACGTTCGTTAACTAAACTAATCTGACGAACACGTTCATTTAAACGAACTAACGGACGAAGGTCTGCTAATTAGCCTAAACCGAAACTAAAAAAACGAAATAAAAAACCGAAAAAAAGAAAAAAAAAACGTCGCACGCGGATCGAGGCGGCGGCGAACCTCAGCGGCGGCGGCGAGTTGGCGGCGGCGGCGGCGACGGTGTCCGGCCAAGTGGCGGCGGCGGCTAGGGTTTGGGCGGGTGAGGGGGGGGTGGGCTAGGGGCGCCGGGTGGGCTGGGGGCGCCGGGTGGCTGCGCTTATAAAGTTCGCCCCCGAGCGGAGTCCCGCTCGGGCACGGCCCAAAGGCGGTTCGTTTTTTTTAATAATTCCGCGCAGAAGAAAAATAAAAAGAAATACTAAACGGACTCCAAAAATCCCGAAATAAATTTTCCCCGGCTTCTAAAATCAAGCCGGACAAGATTAACTTTTATTTGGGGCCTAAATGCAATTTTGAAAAACGCGCATTTTTCCTAAATCCAAATAAAAAGGCGAAAAACTCCAAAATAAAATCTTATTTGATTTTATTATTAAATCTTCATTATTTCTTTATTTTGGGAAAGTCATTTTATTCCCTCTCTCATATCTTGGTAGTAGAAATAATTGAAGATAAAATAATTAAAATCAAATGATCCTATTTTCAAAATTTGAGAAAACTCAAATATGAAAATAACGAAATCCCCAACTCTCTCCGTGGGTCCTTGAGTTGTGTAAAGTTTCTAGGATCAAGCAAAAGTGCAACGAAAAAAAATATGATACGCAATCATGCTCTATGTATAACATTCCAAATTGAAAATTTGGGATGTTACACGAGCTTTGATGACTGGTATCACACCTTTAAAGGTGGTGGTGTTGGGCTTGATCCGAGATGAGTCGATGCCCATCTTTCTGATCGTATCAGTGTAGATTAAATTGAGGTTGCTACCTCCGTCCATGAGGACGAGCGTCAGATGAAAGCCATCGACGGGTTTAGGACCAGCGCAGCCGATCCGCCATGCATGATGTTGGTCGGATGGTCGTGTTTGTCAACTGTGATCGGGTAAGCCGACCATGGATTGAACTTTGGGGTGACGGGCTCCAACGCATAAACGTCCCGGAGTGCGCATTTCCTCTCCCTCTTGGGGATGTGTGTGACTTAGATCATGTTTACGTCCTTCACCTCATGAGGAAACTGCTTCTGGCCATCATTATTTGGCCGCCGAGGATCATCCTCGTCCTCGCTTGAGGCTGGGCTTTACTATTTCCCTTCGTCGCCATTTTGCCAACTATTTTGAAGACCCAGCAATTCCTCTTAGTGTGGTTTGCTGGTTTGTCCAAGGTATTGTGGATTTGGCATGGCCTTTCAAGGATCCTGTCTAGCTGGTTGGGCCCATACATGTTCCTTTTAAAGGGCTTCCTTTTCTGTCTAGATCTAGGTTCATTGAACCCTGCATTGACTGCGGTGTCCTCTTTATCGCTCCGGTCGTTTCTAGGCCAGCACTTATTTTTATTGCGCTTGGGCTTGCCATTGGCGTCGCAAGTCTCTGAGGTGCCTGCCTTGCCGTTGCAAGTACTACGGGCCAGCCAGCTATCCTCTCCCATGCAAAAGCGGGTCATGAGCAAGGTGAGAGTTGCCATGGTCCTCGGCTTATCCTGCCCGAGCTGTCGGACGAGCCATTCATCTTGAATGTTATTCTTGAATGTCGCAATGGCCTCGGCGTCGGAGCAGTCTATAATCTGGTTCTTTTTAGTGAGGAACCTGTTCCAAAACTTCCGAGCTGATTCACCGAATTGCTGGATGACGCAGCTAAGGTCGTCGGCGTCCAGAGGTCGGACATAGTTTCCTTGGAAATTTTCCCTAAAGGCATCCTCGAGGGCTTCCCAGCTCCCGATGGAGTAAGGAGGCAGGCTATTCGGCCAATGCCTTGTCGGCCCCTTTAACTTGAGCGGCAGATACTTGATGGCATGGAGGTCATCTCGATTGGCCATATGTATATGTAAGAGGAAATCCTCGATCCACACCGCTGGGTCGGTTGTTCCATCGTACGATTCGATGTTGATAGGTTTGAACCCGTCCAGGAACTGGTGTTCCATTACCCTGTCTGTGAAATAGACCGGGTGAGCGGGGCCACGGGTCCGAGTAGTATCGCACCAGATATCGGGGGAAATCTGTGTGTAGGCCTGGTCCAGAGCTCAATCGTTCCTGTCCATCCAGGCATCGTAGCCGTTGAGTCCTGCGGGTTCGTGCCTTTTTTATCCGTAAATGGACCGAGGTGGCACTCGGTTTTCCTCTATCCGATGTTGAACATCATGAGGGTTTAAGTAATCCACAGGGTCCTTGCCGTGACGGCGTGGAGCTAGTTGGGTGTATAAATTTTCCCGCACTGGCATGTTGCGCCCTCTGGGATGTCGGTCAGGCACATTGGCGGTTAGTTCATCATTAAACTCAGGCAGCACACGCCTGCGTGGACAAGATTTGGGCGCGCTATGAGTCGTTCTTTGAGATCTTGTTCGGCCGAGAGTATTTCGACCCACTTGTCGTTTAGTGCATCTTCGTTGGCCTGCAGATGTTGCTACTTCCGCTTCATGCTTCGGGCGATGGCGACAAGGCGTCGCTGGAAGCGTTCTTGCTCAACTGGGTTTTCGGGGACAATGAAGTCCTCGGTACCGAGGCTCTTGTCTTCCTCGAATTCCGGCATGTAATTGTCGTCGGCCTCTTCAAAGAGGTCATCGGGGTACAGGTTCTCGGGGATTCCTTTGGGACTGGTGTGACATTCTTCGGAAGCTTGAAGATCCTCCCATGGGTCGTCAACCTCGTCGGTTGTCGTGCCACCGTTATCGGCGGTGGCGTTGTTCCCGCTGATGTCCCTGTTGGTGCCCCGTCCGCATCTGTGTCGATGTATGGAGGGGTTTCTAGGAGTGTCGACCATGTATACATCGTAAGTAGATGTTGCGGTCCACTTGCTGGTGTTTATGAACGGCGGGGTGTTTTTCGTAGGGCCATCGACATCTTCATCCATGTCAGTGGCCACGTCATAGTCTAGCACGTCGGTTAAGTCGTCGACCGTGGCGAGTAGATGGGTGGTGGGTGGGACGTAAATTTCCTGATCATCATCTTTAAGTCTGATCTTGTCGTAAACCGAGGTCTTGCCATCCGAGATTGACAAGCTCTGGATGCGGTCGAGCATCTGATGCAGCTGAGACAACTCATCGGGGTTCATGGCCTGGCTATAGGCGGGGCTAACTCGAAGTACGCCTGGCATATAATTCAACATGTTTTTAGAATGGTGAGGATCCATAACCAACTCCAGATCCTGCACCAGGGTCGGTTGTAAACCCGATGTAACTTCCAAGATGGGGACCGGACTAGCATCCGGGCTTGGTGGCAAGGCGAGATCGCTCGGGGTCATCATATTAGGTTCCTCTGGTGGGGCCAGGGAGCCTCCGATGTCTGATAGACCCTCAACCCGGTCGGGCGTCCAGCCTAATAGGACAAGCTCGCCAGGGGAGTCCGCGGTGTATTCCAGCCCTCCAAAAGTTATGATCTAACCCGAGGCATAGTTCTTGACGGAAGCCAAATGGCCTGTCGAGTCGGCGCAAAAGATCGTGCTACCGAACACAAAAAGTTGGCCGGGGACATAAACGTTCCCGTGGCAGGTGCTGCAGTTGATCTGCAAATTAGCCATCGATCCTTCTGGTGATCACACCGCGGAACTCTCAATGAAAGCACTAGTGTCGATGTGAAATCCGGGAGACCTCGGGGTAGGGGGTCCCTGTCACGCCCAAGATGCGACCCTATCCTAACGGAACTCGAAGGTCCCACCAAGGATAGAAGCGCATCTTGAAGACGCTTTTGCAAGGTGGATATCATTACATCAACATTACATAATAGTGGGGATACATCCAATACATACAATGTCACATGAATACAACAATACAACAATACAACATACAAGATCAACATCCGACTACGGATGAATCATAAACAAAAACTCAAACGACATCCACCACTGCTAGCCCAGTGCCGACTGGAACCTATCCCCGATCGAAGAAGAAGCAGAAGAAGAACTCCAAAGTAAGCAAACATCGCTCTCGCATCATGATCATCGCATAACCTGTACCTGCAACTGTTGTTGTAGTAATCTGTGAGCCACGAGGACTCAGCAATCCCATTACCATGGGTATCAAGACTAGCAAAGCTTAATGGTTAAGGAAGAGGTAAAGTGGTGAGGTTGCAGCAGGGGCTAAGCATATATGGTGGCTAACATACACAAATGAGAGCGAGAAGAGAAACAAAGGAACGGTCGTGAAGCTAGCAATGATCAAGAAGTGATCCTGAACTCCTACTTACGTCAAACATAACCCAGAAACCGTGTTCTCCTCTCGATCAACCCCGAAAAGAGACACTCACGTTTACACACACGGTTGGTGTATTTTAGAGGAATTTACTTCAGGTTTACTACAACCGGACATTAACAAATTCCCATCTGCCACATAACCGCGGGCACGGCTTTCGAAAGTTCAAACCCTGCAGGGGTGTCCCAACTTAGCCCATGATAAGCTCTCGCGATCAACGAAGGATATTCCTTCTCCCGGAAGACCCGATCAGTCTTGGAATCCGGCTACAAGACATTTCGACAATAATAAAACAAGACCAGCAAGACCGCCCGATGCGCCGACAATCCCGATAGGAGCTGCACATATCTCGTTCTCAGGGCAACACCAGATGAGCACACTGTACAACTAAAACCAGCCCTCGAGTTTCCCCAAGGTGGCGCTGCAGAGGACTCTAGTTTGGACCAACACTTAGACAAGCATTGGCCCGGGGCTGAATAAAGATGACCCTTGGGTTGGCCGACCCAAGGGAAGGGTATAGGTGGTGGTGAGGCAAATGGTAAAACCAAGGTTGGGCCTTCTTTGGACAAGTTTTATTCAAAGCGAACTGTCAAGGGGTCCCATAAATCACCCAACCGCGTTAGGGACGCAAAATCCAAGAACATAATACCGATATGACTGAAACTAGGGCGGCAAGAGTGGAACAAAACACTGTGCATAAGGCCGAGCCTTCCACCCTTTACCAAGTATATAGATGCATTAATAATATAAGAGATATTGTGATATCCCAACAATAAACATAATCCAACATGGAGCAATCTTCATCTTCACCTGCAACTAGCAACGCTATAAGAGGGGCTGAGCACAGCGGTAACATAGCCAAACAACGGTTTGCTAGGAAGGGTAACAAAGGTTAGAGGTTCATGCAATTTGGGAGGCTTGAGCAGCAAGTGGTAGGTAACGCATCATAGCGATAGAACGAAGCAACTAGCATAGCAATGATAGTAATGAGATCCAAAGTAACGATCATCTTGCCTGAAATCCCGCTAGGAAGAAGAATGAGTCCATGAAGAAGACGAACGGATGAAGTCAACCAAGCGTGATTTAACGAATCCTCACGATCGCAACGAAACATGAAATAATAAGAATCACACAACATAGGTAAACACAACACACATGAACAAGTCATGATGCACAAACAAGCATGATGCATGACATGACTCCATGATGCTACTCATGGCAAGAGATGATGCAAACAAGAGCACACATCAAAGCAAGTTTAAATGAGGCCTAAACAACATATAACAATTCCGGTAAGTCCTCATATGCAAATTTCAAAATTGGTCCAGATCTGAATAAACCTTATGTTCAAGTTGTTAAACAGCAAGTTAAAGAGCACCACGAAGATCTACACGAAATTCTAGTCAAGTTACATATAAAGTTCATTAAATTCGAGACTACGGCCTAGAAGATATGAGCAAAACAAGTTAAACATGGCATTGATGCAAAATGCATACAAACATCAATCAAACACCTCAAAACAAGGATGCAACATGATAATATGAAACTACATGCAATTCTAAGCAAGTTTCATATAGAGCACACTCAAAACGGAGCAACGGTTCAACACATACTCTATACAAGACATGACAACAATCTGTCCAAAACAACAACTAGGCATATTGCAAGCATCAAAACAATATGCTACAGCACCCCAACATGAGAACAAAAGGCATGGACATGATGTACAGGTAAGGCATAACAAAATATGAACACTGAGCTATCCCCAGAAATCACTAGAACATGCTCAAACACACATGGCAAGATTGCAAATAATATCAGTTTCAGACTTTGCAGAAATAACATCAGGTGGCAATGTTTAGTGCTATCAAACAACATGCTACAGGAACTTATCATGGCAAACAAAGGCATGGAATGAATCTGCTAAATTCATAGAATAAAAGTCCTTTACTGACCATGATCCAAAAATGATCAGAAGATATGATGGCACCCATGTAAACATAGCAAGTTATATTACAGATTCACACATGGCAGGAACAACAATAAGTAGGCATGTTGGTGAGCTTGAACCACTCACCACAGAGCAATACATGGCATGGAAAGGCAACTCACAGTAAGAAGACATGTTTATGAAGCTAAGCATGGCAAGAGAAAGTTCATAGAGTGCATGGATCACTAGCAACACACATGACAAAACTGAACTTAATGTTAACAGGCTGACAGCAACATTATTTAGCACGTTGAGAGCAAGATTACAACAAGTTACAGTAGGATATAAATGCAACCAGGGGCATGGATGGATATACCATGACATTTATAACAAAACATCCTTAGTGTACATCTACAGATTATGCATAGAATGACTTGTAGGAGCAGGTTAACATAGCATCATGATATAGCAGATTCAGACATGCAAAACAACAACAGCAAGTACCCTACTTAATAAGCTTGATGCACTCAGTACAAGACCCACAAAAATAAATGGATGACACCACTGTGAAGATGGCATGACATAGAACAAATCACATGTAGAGCTCATGCTCATAAGATGCACGCATCAAATGCAACAAAAATGACAAAACAGCAAGTTATAACAGTTTTCAGCAGATTAACATCATATAGCACTTTTGCAATGATGATTAGGGCATTAAGATGAACTCAAACAACCATGGCACAATGGAACAAATTGTAAAGCATATCCAGGTGAACATTTCGATATTATACATGCAAAACGGAGCTACAGCTGAAACGTTACAAGCAAACAAAGGTGCACACATGCTGAAGATTTTCCCAGACTTGGCAAAAAAAACAAGTCCGAGCGCAGGATAACTAAATGATGCACGAGGCGGGATTCGCAGGTTCTCACCTAGCGGGCCTTGGCCCGGTCAGTGGAGGAGGTCAGCTGGGCCGGCTGGAGCTGGGCTGGGCTTTGGGGTGTGAAGCCGGCCCACGCGGGGTCGACGCGGTCAACGGGTGCTGGCAGGGTCGAGCGGGCGGCGGCGCTCCTCCGCGCGGAGCGGGACGACGGCGGCGGCTTGGCACGTCTCCAGCGGTGGAGGGAGGCGGATCCCGTCGGGGATGGATGGATCCGGGCGGTGGGGGTCGGATCTCGCCGGATCCGTCGCCGGAGCAGGGCGACAGCAGGGAGCCGGCGAACTCCATGGCGGCGGCGGCGAGAAGCACTGCAGGGGAGAGGAGAGAGGTTAGGGGAAGGAGAGAGAAGGAGAGAGGTGGCGCGGGGGGAGGGGCTCACCCGCAGCGGCGGTGACGAGGCGGAGGCGGCGGGGCTCACCGGACGGCGAGGGCGGCGCTCCTAGATCGGGGCTGCTCCCGATCTGGAGCTCGGGGGGGGGGGGAGCGGGCGGTGCGGGCCGGGATCGGCCCGGAGGCGGGCCGCGGATGGGCTGCCGGCCTGGGCGGCGCTGGGAGTCGTGGACAGTGGCGCGAGGGGTTGGTCCGGCTGGCTGGGCGGGCGCCAAGTGGCGGAGCGGGGTCGGCCGGGCGCTGAAAACGAGGAGAAGGTGGGAGGAGACTGGCGGGGCGCGGATCCCGAGGGGGGAGGTAGGTGGAGGCCAAAATTGGTATGAGGGGGGGGTCTATAAATAGCAGTTTTGGCTAGGGTTTGGTCTAGGGGGGTTTTGGACCCTCAGATCGCGATCGGGCGGTTCCGGACGAGAGGAGAGGTAGGCTGGGCCTAGGTGGGCTGTGGGAAGAGAAGAGAGGGCAGTCTGGGACGGGTTTCCGGAGACCGAAAACGTCTGACGAATAAACCAACAGCGGTGCCGCTACGGATGGCGGTTGGGCTGTCAAACGGGCTCTGAATGCGACGAAACTTGACAGACGCTCTGTCTACACTATAATAAGACCGCACGCCAAGATTCAACCCATTCCGAGAACATTTTTCGGCCACTCACGAAACAAGGTAAAAGGGGGCGCTGAAGGACACAGGAGTGTCGGATTGCAAAACGGACAACGGGGAAAATGCTCGCATGCAAGAGAAGAACACGTATGCAAATGCGATGCACATGACGACATGATATGAAATGCAGATAATGACATGGCAAAGTGCAACACGCAAGCAAATGACATGGCAACAACGACGAGTAACTGGCAGACACCTAGCGCATCGAATCCGGGGCGTTACAGTCCCGAGGCGCCTCCTGCTCCGCCAGGTCCGCGTCCGGCACGACAGCCCTGCCGACGGCGAGCTGCTCCTCCGCCTGCACGTGCTCCTGCAGGAGGTGGTTGTTGTAGGCGTCATTGGCCTGCGCCTCCCGGAACTGCTCCTCCAGCTCCTCCCGCATCATGTCCATGTAATGGGCGCAGGCCTCGCCGATGGTCATGGTGCAATGCACGGGAGAGGGTGGCGCGGAGGAGGAGGGTGGCGCGGAGGAGGAGGGAGGCGGCGGTTCGTCGTCGTCAGCGTCCTCCATTGGGATATAGCCGTCCTCCGGCTACCTGCCAGTCGACAGCAATGGCGACCATCTCTTTCTTCTGGTCCGACGTCAGCCCGTCAGAGAAAGCTTTGACGGGGTAGGGATCCATGGTGGGAGTGGTGCGGAGAGCGGTCGGAGGTGGATGACTGCAGCAGCGGTTTATATAGCAATGGTGGGCGGCAGAGGGATGGACGGGTGACGTCAGAGGAGACGCCTCGGCAACCGCATATCATCAATGTGGGCGGCAGAAGGACGAACAGGCATTTGAACGCGAGGCAGTCGCCTGCATCGGGAAGCGGCGCGGGCGGCGCTCCCTCGGCCGGCGCGTCGCTTCAATGCCGGCACCAGTGAGCGGTCTCGACCACTCTGGCCAGGCATGAATGCGGGCGCTGACGCTCTGGAGCAACACATAAACAACCAGGTATTGCCACCGATCATCAGCCTGATGCAGGAGAATCGGCTCAAACTAACAGGCATCCATAATATCACGAACGTTTATTACTTTACTCCATCCGTTTGTATTTACTTCACATATTAATTTTGGTCAAAATCAAACTTTATAAACTTTAACAAAGTTTATAGATAAAAATATTAACATATACTCCTTTTATTTTTATTTAGTCTGTATATTAGATTTGACTGAAGTAACTAAGTTTATAAAAAATAATATTTCCTCTATTCATTTTTATAAGGCGTTGAAGACATTTTAAACAGCATGCAATGCACCCCATTTTCAATTGTCTGAAATGACTTATAAAAATAAACGGAGAGAGTATATGTTACTATTTTTGTCTCTAAACTTTGTCAAATTTTATAAAGTTTAACTTTAACCAAAGCTAATACGTGGAGTAAATAAAAGCGAAGGAAATACAATAACAAATCAATACCATTAGCTTGATTATTGAATATACTTTCACATCATATAGATTTATTATTGTAATGTTCATATATTTTCTATAAATTTGAGCAAACTTTATAAAATTTGATGTCAAATTTAATATGCAAAGAAAATAAAAACGGAGGGAGTACAAGATTGTGACAACTCGGTGCATGCATGAAATTTAACGCAGGATAATGGATCGATGCCTATTGGTGGTAGTACGGCAGCACAGTGTATACAGTCTGCACGACGGTGAGGACGAGCAGGAGCACAGCGGCGGCGGCTGACATGCTCGTCCACGGGTTGCTGAAGTAGTCGTGAGCGAGCACGGCGCGGTGCCGGTTCCAGCTGCGGCCGCAGTATCCCCTCACGTCGCGGAACATGTCGGCGTAGCAGTTGTTGGCGACGCCCGGCGTGCCGGCGGCGGCACCGCCACAGAGCTCGCCAAGGTGCGCGTAGAACGCCGCCGTTTCCTCGTCCCCCTTGACGAACACCCCGGCCCGCTGCAGGATCTCCACGTCGCGCCGCCCGTGGGACGCCACCGACGCCATGAGCACCACGTAGCTCATCAGCCGCTGCAGCTCCCACCGGCCCCGGCTCTGCTCGTACGCTAGGAGGTTGGCGAACATGGCGCGGTTCGTGTAGCTCTCCACGGCCGGGATCTCGAGCACGCCGTCGCGGGCGCGGAACGTCACGTCCACGAGACTGCGGGGGGACTTCTTGGCCCGGAACGTGACGCCGGCGTCCTCCAGCTCCGACGCCGAGGGGAGCAGCCACGGCAGGCGCTCGTCCATGGGCTTGGCGAGCCACTCGTCGAACGCCTCCTCCTCGGCGACCTTGTTGCTGCCGCCGGCGGGAGGGGCGGCGTCGTCCTCGTCTTGTGGTGGGAGGAACCAGTGGTAGTAGAGGTGCAGCAGGTGGAGGATCTCGCCGTCGGGGGGCCTGGCCGTGGCGGCGTCCTGCGGGGTCTCGACGGTGAGGTACTTGGCGAGGAGGCTGGTGACGAGGTGGTCGCGGCCTCGGCCGCCGGTGGCGATGACGTAGAAGCGCTCGAGGACGAAGAAGGGGAGCTGGTTCTCGAGGAGGAAGAGGTCGCTGTAGACGTTCTGCATGGCCCAGGCGGCGTCGATGAGCGCGTCGGCGGCGCCGTCCTCGCCCTTGAGGAAGAACTCGACGATGAAGCAGCCGTCGAGGAGGAGCATCTCGGCGAAGTCCCGCTGCGGGAGGCGGTCCTCGGTGGGCTCGGCGTAGCGGCGGCGCGCCGGGGCCTCGAGAGCCCGCGCGGCGCGGGCGTAGGACGCGAGCGGCTCGTGGCCCCGCGCGAGGAGGTCGCGGAGGTAGCGCCACTTGTGCTCCTCCATGGCGCGGAGGCGGGCGGCGCCGCGGTGCAAGGGGCCGACGGAGACCATCTGCGGCTCGTAGAGGTGGCGGTTGCGGTCGCGCATGGGCCCAGCCACACGGAAGATGGTGAAGGGCTCGCTCTCGTGTGCCTTCCCCGGAAGCGCGTCCAGGCGGCGCTGCATGCGCGATGCCATCTCTTCGTCCGCCTCGTCGCCGGCGCCAGCCGAGGCTGTGCCGCTCTCCTCCAGCCGGCTCTGAATGGACGTGGACATCTCCGCTTCTTCGTCCTCGGCTTCGGCGTGTTTGTTTCCGTTCCCGGGCACGACGGTTATGCGGCCGTCAGCCTCGTGGTCGTGCTTCGCCGTGGCGAGCAGTGGCTGGGCCGCGAGGTCCATCTTCACCTAAACTGCTCGGGAGGCAATGGCGATGTCCGTGCACCAGGCCGTGTTAAACAGGCGTCAAAGCTAGTGGAGGAGAATGCGTGGGAGACCGGGAGCCACCTTACAAGACTTCCAACACATAGGTGGCGACAAAAATCTTTGACTGTCCACAAGAGATGCCACAAGTAGGTGAAAGATTGAAAATTCAATAGCTTCATTACAACTTGACGTACTCCTTAAGGAAGACTCAAAATGTATGGCAGATGATGTCATTCCATTGTATGTATATGGTAAAACATTCTCAAAATGTATAGGTAAGATAATGACAATGGGTGAACTAAGTACGGGTGTCTGCAGCATGTATGCATGCAGAACTCGCATCAACAGCAGTACGGTATCAACCGGGGCACTGGAAGATGAATTGACGTTTTGGTGATCTGGACGAGGACGGTGCAAACTGTAGCCAGACATCTTACTCCTGGTCACCTTGGGGACCGATATGGCTGGGATACTTGAATGAAATATCGGTCCAGGTGCTTTGGCCTTCTGTCAGCTCCTTCACCACCGATGCCACCTCGTCGATGCCCACCCTCACCTGCTGTTTGCTGTCCCTCTCTCGGATTGTCACCTCCGTTGCAGAATCGACTGTTACTGCAAAAGGAACGCCGATCTCATCCGTCCTTGCGTACCTCCTCCCGATAGAAATGCCTTCACAAGCAAATAATAATATGAGCATGTGCAATTAGTAATCCTTGTGTTATGTCCAATGGTGATATGGACATGTCCCAGTGTATATAGCTATTCAGCCGCATCCTCTTCCATCATGAAATTGCACGATATACTTCGCGGTGACAAACAATCTTTTTAAGTTTCTTTATTTATTTTTTATTTATAAGAAGCTAATAAAGGTAATGGTCCTGTTCATAAAAAGGTAATGATCGAGAAACTATTTCCTGCCCGATATGGTATATCACGTACCAGTCGTGTCAATAATGTGTGAGATGCCTGCAGCTGTTAATTCTTTAGCAAGCACTTTGGCGGCATCATCAAACTCTTGATTCTTTACCAGCGGGAACACAGTGCACTTGATAGGAGCCACGATAGGAGGGAACCGGAAGACATTCAGCTGCTCCTCTTCTGATTTGCTAGGTCTTGTGTAGAAGGAATGCTCAAACAGACAATAGATTATCCTCCCTATGCCAAATGAGGGCTCAACAACTGAAGGGGTGAAGACTCGCTGGTGCTCCAGCTTCTTCTCCATACTGATTGATACCATTTTCTTTGTAATCACCACGTCCTTTCCAAGTGTGCAAACTTGGAAATTCATCTCCCCCTTAGATTCCAATGCAGCCTTCATGTCCATTGCTTCCTTCTCACTCATAGCCTGTTTGTCCAAGAATAAAGTCAACGACAAAAGTTTCTACTTTGGTAGACATGATAAAACTTGCCTAAGAAATTGTAGACAGATCACAAGATGTGTTACCTCCAATGCTTCAACCACCATCTTCTGATTGCCCTTGAAAGCAAGCCCTAGGTCTTTCTTTGAGGGCACGATAACAAGTTTCTGTAGCAGCAAGGAAATTCAGATATATTAATGCTAGACCTAACTGATTATGCGTTAAAGGACAAAGACTAATAATGTCATCAAAGAATGCTTCTTGATGATGGGACTTGTAATATACTTCAGGAGCAAACATAAAACATAACTAGTACTCCCTCCGTCCGGAATTACTTGTCATCAAAATGAATGAAAATGGATGTATCTAGAACTAAAATACATATAGATACATCCATTTCAATGACAAGTATTTCCGGACGGAGGGAGTAGCACACATTATTCAATAGTACATTATTAGTAACTCCAAAAATAATGAAGAATCAAATCTGACAGATAACTCACCTCAACTTCTCTAGGCTTTGAAAACTTCTCATGAGCAACAAGTGGAACGCCACTTTTCTCCTATGATACACCAAACAGGAAAGCATGATCAACATTAGTGGAACACTCAAGAACACAGTGGAGACTTAAATATATTAATGCATGAAAGGAGCGACTTCAATTTCAATTGCAACATGTTCAAAGGACTAAAATCAGTAACTGCAAAATTATTCATGAGATGTGATATAGGCTTACAGAATGAGCTTTTAAATCATATGCAGATCTATCTGCAATGCCCACACACTCTATCCATCCATAAGAACACTCAATCTCTGCATCCCAGCAGTCAGCAGCATAATGAGCCATCTCATTAGGTAGATGCTGTCTGAAGCGCAATCGGCTCTTATCAATTCCCAAGCGTGTCAGGAAAAGATAGACCCTTCCAATAAAGTAACCAAGTGTCTCATTATTAACAGTTCCCTGCAAGGAAAAAACATATAGTGAGTTCTAGAAATGGAAGGGAACCACCTCTAATCCAAAATGGAAGAAGATGAAAAATGACTAACTCAGCAGCCTCTAATGAAGAAAAAGAAAAACAACTAACTCAACCAAAGAGAAAATAGACATCAAGTTCAAACCTTCGAAACTGCTTCTGCAAGCTTCGTTAACTTGGCCGACTCCCCTGAGAGCTGCAGCTCTCGCGGAAACATCAAGAACTCCAAATCAGCAACATCAACAAACTTGGGATGTGATTTATCCTCAGGATCTACGAAGTGCTCAATCTCGGCTAATGTGAATTCACGACCGTAGAAGACCTTGACGTGGAGAGATCTGATTGTCAAATAAGTAGAAAATAGTGAGTGGATGAAAAGGATACATATCTAACTACTGCAAGTGAATTTACCACTCTTCGAGTGTTTATTAACATTATAGTGCGTGACAAATGTATGTTTAGCCATGTATGTTAGCAGGTCTAAATTTCTCCAAGCATTCAAGTCTGAACGCAATGAAGGTTTTTTACAAAAAATGGAATGACAAAACAACAGCACATATTTTAAATCAAATCGTTCATGCAGGTATTCAAATCAATCATATAAAGTGCAATATAAATGGAGAACGTTGCATCTTATTTTAAACAGGAAGATCACCTAGCATTCGTTCAAAATCATGTTGCAGAAGTGGGTAGTTTAACAACAGCATAATACACTATTGTGTATAAAAAGTCTAGATTTACCGTTCATCTTCTTTTTGCAGCATGAAGATCATCCCCCATTCATTCAAAAATCATGTTGCGCAAAACATTTTTAACAAAAACAGAAAGCACAGTAGTTTAAACAACAGCATCATACATTCTCTATATAAACAGTCTAGATTTAGCAGTATTGTTGCAACATGAAGAACACCCATCATTCATTCAAAATCATGTTGCATAAATATTTTTAATAAAAACAGAAGTAGTCCAAGTCAACAGAATCATGAATTCCATGAAAAAAAAGAAGTCTATATTGAACATTTGATTAAATTCAGGAAGCAAACACTATGTGCTGAATCATCACATGAAGAATAAACAGTTGGTGAAGTATAATACGGTTGCTAACATGCAAATAATTAACAAGTGAAATGGCAGTTACTGACAATCTAATGAAAGCTAAAAGCATGGTGTAACACAATACAGACCTCGTTACGGAATGCTTGACCAATTTGAGCTGCTGCAAAGGGAAGCTTTTGGCCATTGTAGTAGTACAAGTCCTTGAAGTTGACAAAAATACCCTGTGCAGTCTCTGGCCTCATATACCTGTTTGTTCACGCAAAAAATGAGCATCTTTGGTCAATCAACACCAAAAAAACATGATTAATGTGGTGACTGGTAATCTTCTTACCCCACGCTAAGACCTGTTGGGCCAATTGATGTCTGGAACATAAGATTGAATGGGTAGGGAGCAGAGAGTGGGTTCTTTGTATCAGGGGCCACAATGCCATATTCCTTGATCTTTGAACCGAGTTCCTCTGGTGAGAGGTCATCTAACACAGCAAGGACGCGCTTAAACTCGGCAGCCGTCTCAGGGGACAAGGTGAGATCCTTCTCAAGCTTGTCCTTGCAGAAATCTTTCAACAGGTGATCAGCACGATAGCATGTGCCTGTCTTTTCATCCTTAACCATGAGGTCTGTGAACTTCTCGACATGCCCTGATGCCTTCAAGACAATCTCAGGTGTCACACAGGGGCAGTCAACCTCCAACATATTCTCCTCCAAAACAAAATGCTGGAAAAGGAATGGAGAAATTAGCATCTTCCCAAAACAAATTGTACGAGATGGTGTCGTAAAATACAGCACCATAAAATATATTACTCCCTCTGATCCATATTAATTGTCGCTCAAACAGATGTATCTAGAACTGAAATACGTCTAGAAACATCCATTTCAGCGACAACTAATATGGATCGGAGGGAGTATCTAAACCCAACCAACATCAAGCACAGAAAAAACAGAACCGTACCACTACAAACTAGCAAATCGAACCCTGATCTCCACCAATATCAGGCATCATATTTGCCAACTAGAGTAGTACTAACGAACTGACATCAGGAATCTTCATCATAAATAAATTGCCATATTGTAATTCGAGTACTACAGCTGCAGAAAATGCAAGTGATATGTAAAAACTAAAAACAGCTTGTTTAATTGCCTTTACTGAAACATGGGTAGCTGTCTTCTTTGTTCAGTATCTAGATTCCATATGCAAGTTCCACATAAACCACAGTGCAGGTGGTAAATCATCGCTACCCCAGTACCCCTACATCAAATCGCAGCAGCTACGCAACATCGACTAGGATACAAGCATGAAAAATAAAGCACAGCATTCCGAGGTGGGCTGGCGGCCTCACTCACCTGCCTCCAGAAGGCTAGGACGTTGGACTTGACCGCACACCCGGGTGGCCCGTAGTCGTACAGGCCGGCGACGCCGCGGTAGATCTTGAACGATGGTATGTAGAAGAGCTTCCTCTCGAGGGTGTTCACCACTGCCTGCCGCATCTCCTCCCGCGCGGCTCCGCCGCCGGACCCGACGGCGGCCTGCAGCCTGCGCGCGGCCGCGCCAGCCTCGATCTTGAGGGCCTTCAGCGCCTCGACCGCCGCGTCGACGCCCTCCTTGACGCCGGAGGCCTTGAGTGACCGCACGGCCTCGGCCTGCGCGTCCACTGCTGCCTGCCTCTCCGCCAGCGCCCGGCGGAGCGCTTCCTCCGAGGGTGCTGCCCCGGCCATGGAGAAGGAGGAGGAGGAGGAGAGGGTCGCGGAGAGGGAGCGGCGGCGCGCGGCGGCGGCGAGGGGCTGTGGGGCTAGGGTTCTGCTGGGTTTAGGGGCTCGGGAGAGGGAGGAGGCGATAAGCTGGGGGCGGAATCGCATAAACACCATCGACAGGGTGCGAGGTCGCGGCGGCTGTGCGTTTCCACCCTCGTCTTACCGACTTATTGCCATTCGGTGGAAGGGGTCTGCGTGTGTGATGCTACTCCGCATTGGAGGGATGTTTACGAAAGAGTGGCAGTGTGTTGGGATGTGATCTGGACCGTTGGGGCAATTGTATCGAACGGTGAAGATTTGCAGCACAGGGATAATGCACAAGGAAAAGAATATCAACATATAGAATGCCAAATCAATATCATTAGATTTGCCATGAAATGTATTTTCATAGGGGGAGGCGCTTGACTTCCCGGAGCATTTGCTCACCAATGAACGGTACCTCAAAAAATGTAGTAAAATGTTTCTAAAAAATCTGAATTCTTTTGCGGGTGTTTGTGTTAGTGTCGCAAGCAAAAGCAGGCTTGTCAATTTTCATGCGAAAATGGAGTAGTAGTGTTTTGTCGGTGAAAAAACAATTTTGGGGTGACATTTTTGGGTAACATATGGTGTTCAATATGTTTCTTTTTTGTGCGGACCAAAATGTTTAACCCTTTTGCCTAAAACTTTGCAGGTAGCATTTGTATGTGACTATAAAATACATAAAAAAATTGTTGGAATTCTCTTAACATTTCAAAATTCATTTTTCGCATGGCTCCTGGGAGCCAAATTGGATTTCGGTTTCATATAGTATATATTTGGTACTATAGATATAGATAATTTTCTCTACAAACTTGTTCAAATTTTGTGAAGCTTAACTTTCACAAAAATCAATGTGCACTAAATTATGGGACAAAGGGAGTATTAGGATCTCATAATAAAACCTATAGAACATTTCCTCAAAAAATCCTATCGAAATTGGAGACGTAGAACATATAATAGAAGTTGTTTGATTGCACCATATAGAAATACAAAAAAATCCTACTGGTAGAATATTATGTGCATGCCATAGTTGTTACAACCCAAAGAAAAATTCATGAAGTGGAAATGCATGCAAAGTAAACCATAGGGAAAAATCATATAGTTCTGAATCATGCATACTAAACAAGCTCTATAAGCAAAAAAAAATCTTGAGTATAGGAACCTCTAGAAATCCTACGGAATTACTTTGAACCATGCTTAATGTCAATGAAGGAAGTGCTCCTAGTCCCCTAGACTATAAACGAGCAAGAGTGTCGAGCAAACAAGATCTGGTTCCATTCATGTAGAATTGTTTTCTTTGTCCTCTAGGTGGTATTTTATAAATGATATGTTAAAAAGAAATTTATTCCTAAAGGATCAAGGGTACTGACTAGAGGTGTGAATAGGTAACTGAATTTTAACTAGTTTGTTTGACTTAGTGAAATGCGGGTATGTGACTTATCTAAAAAAACATGTGAATCACTTTATATGGCAAGGAAACACTGGTAAGCAAGACTAGCAAAAAAAACTTGCTAGGACTATATTGAGCATAAATAACGACAATGTAGAAATAACAAATAGCAAACAACCACTACCTTCTTTTTTGGGTAGCACTACTGTAGGACCTTGAAATATGTCTAGAGGAGGGTGATTAGACTACTTGACCAATTAAAAACTTAACATTTTCCCAATTTTAGACTTTGGCAGATTTTAGCTATCTTTGAACAAGTCAAGCAATCTTCACGCAATTCAAGCAAGCATGCAAAGAGTATATAGGCGTGGAAAATAAAGCATGCAACTTGCAAGAATGTAAAGGGAAGGGTTTGGAGAATTCAAACGCAATTGGAGACACATATGTTTTTGTCGTGGTTCCGATAGGTGGTGCTATCGTATATCCACGTTGATGGAGACTTCAACCCACGAAGGGGTAGCAGTTGCCATGAGTCCACGGAGGGCTCCACCCACGAAGGGTCCACGAAGAAGCAACCTTGTCTATCCCACCATGGCCGTCGCCCACGAAGGACTTGCCTCACTAGCGGTAGATCTTCACGAAGTAGGCAATCTCCTTGCCCTTACAAACTCTTTGGTTCAACTCCACAATCTTGTCGGAGGCTCCCAAGTGACACCTAGCCAATATAGGAGACACCACTCTCCAAGAAGTAACAAATAATGTGTTGATGATGAACTCCTTGCTCTTGTGCTTCAAATGATAGTCTCCCCAACACTCAACTCTCTCTCACATGATTTGGATTTGGTGGAAAGAAGATTTGAGTGGAAAGCAACTTAGGGAAGGCTAGAGATCAAGATTCTTGTGGTTGGAATGGAATATTTTGGCCTCAACACATGAGTAGGTGGTTCTCTCTCAGAACTGGTAAGTTGGAAGTGTAGGTTTATTCTGATGGCTCTCTCCATGAATGAAGAGGAGGTGGAGGGGTATATATAGCCTCCACACAACATCTAACCGTTACTCACAATTTACCAAACTCGGTGGGACCGAATCATCAAACTCGGTCGGACCGATTTAATAAACCTAGTGACCGTTAGGGTTTTCGGTGGGACTGACATGCAACTCGGTAGGACCGATATGGTTAGACCGATTACACAAACTCGGTGAGACCGATTTTGGTAATTAGCTAACCAGAGAGTTGGTCAGGTAAACTAGTGGGACCGATTCGCTCTTTCGGTGAGACCGAAAAGTTACGAAAGGGAAACAGAGAGTTTACATTGCAATCTCGGTGGGACCGATCACTCACTTCGGTTAGACCGAAGCGTTCTGAAGGGAAGCAGAGAGATTACAAACCCATCTCGGTGAGACCGAGATCCCTATCAGTGAGACCGATTTGCCTAGGGTTTGTGGCGATGGCTATGACATTTGAACTTCGGTGGCGCGGATAGAAAGAATCGGTAGGACCGAGTTTGACTTTAGGTTTAGGTCATATGTGGATGTGAGAAAGTAGTGGAGGGTTTTGGAGCATATCACTAAGCACATGAAGCAAGAGGCTCATTAAGCAACACCTCATCCCTCCTTGATAGTATTGGCTTTTCCTATAGACTCAATGTGATCTTGGATCACTAAAATGTAAAATGTAGAGTCTTGAGCTTTGAGCTTGAGCCATTCCTTTGTCCTTAATATTTTGAGGTATCCACTTTCATCATCCATGCCATGCCATTCATTGAGCTTTCCTGAAATATTTGTCTTGGAATAGCATTAGCTCAATGAGCTATATGTTGTTATGAATTACCAAAACCACCTAGGCATAGTTGCACTTTCAATCTCCCCCTTTTTGGTAATTGATGACAACATATAGATCAAAGCTTTGACAAATGATAATAAGATTGAAAAACATCGTCGCTTTGAGAAGTATGTGATAAGCAAGAGCTCCCCCTAAATTTGTGCATATTTTAAGATTTGCTTTGGACTGCAAATGCACAAGGAATTAGGCTCATGGGTTACTCTTCCATGTCAAATACATCTTGATGGAGCGCTCAAAATAATAAAGATTGAATACATGCACTCATCACCAAGCAAAGTGAATGATCATATAAGGATAAGTAAGATAATAACATATAACAAGCATAAGTGTAGCTTATGATCAAACACATGATCATCAATGTCTCACTGTGTAATTGCATAGTATCTCAAGCAATCAAAAGCAAACAAAGTTCAACCAAGAAGACAAGAGAGAACAAAAGCAACAAATCTCTCTCTCTAAAGCCTATGATCTATATATTTTTCTCCCCTTTGGCAACAAGTTACCAAAAGTTCCTAGAAAATGCATAGGACTATATCGTCTCTCGTGCTTGGTCTTGGTGGTGGTGTCCGGAGAACTCCAAGAACGAAGGCTTGATCGATGTGGAAGGAGTGAAGGAGATGGTCTTGGAGCTGGTTCTTGGAGTCAGAGCTGGAGTGATGAAGTAACTCTGGTGACTGGTCTTGGCTCTGCGGTGATCTCTCGAGCTCGAGGCACTCCGCAAATGCATCGCTTGTTGTTACGCCCTTCCTCTCCCGCATGTCATCCTGTAGCTGCTCCACAACCGATGAATCTGCCATTACTTTGACATCAAGATCATAGAATTTTTGTTCCATGATTCTTTCCGTGCTCTCACGGTTACGAGTTAGGTGGCCAACCCCTTCTCAATCCATGAGTTGATGCTATCAAGTAACCAAGCTGCTCCTCGCTTGTTCTTTAGAAAGTACTCGAGATGCCTCTGCTTGAGTTGGCATCTTGGCGACCTTCTCTTTCCTTGCCTTTTCCTTCTTCTCTTGAGCTTGTCTTGATGATGGTTCATTCTCGGTCATGACAACTTGATTGTCCTCAAATTCAGGATAGAGAACCAAGTGTTCCTTATCCAACAGATACTTCCTGTGCCCATCTTTGAGTTAATCAACTCCTGAATCATGGGGCATATCCACAGCTCCTCTTTGGTGCATTCTTTGTCCTCTTGATAGTTTCAACTATGAGGCTCATGACCTTGAATTTTTGGGGCACATCAAAAATGTGAAGAAAATTAATTGCATGCCCTCTGATCATGTTGTGGTCACCTGATTTGGGCAACAGAGTGTGCCTTAGGATCCAGTTGATCGTAGGCAGCCCTGACAGAAGAAAATGAATTGATCCAAACTTGAAAGTCTCAAGTGCATCATCAGGGATCTCCTTATACATCTGTGACATTGAGTTGTGATCCATTTTCTTCTTGGCATAAATGTCCAAGTCATTTTCACTCTCCTTGGGGGCATTGATCAGACTTGCCCATTCCTCTATGGTTGACTGGTATCTCGTTCCTTGGACATCCAAACTATCCTTCCATCTGGATAGAAATGTGTGGAGTAGAATTGCAAATGAGCTCGTCATTCCGGTTTGCGAGCTTACGCCCAACAAAATCTGCAACTCCACACGCCTTTGAAGGCCATACACTCCAGGATAGTGTTCTGCATTCTCCTGAATGTAGGTCCAGTCGACCCACCTCATATCACAAACTATGGGCTTCTTATCCAATAAGATGGTCTCATAGAAGTCCTGCTGCTCCTTGGTGTGGAACTTGTAATCTACATCAGTCCTTCTCCTGGTGGCATATGGATCCGACTCTCTCCATAGCCTCAACCCTAGATCTCTCATGATCTTCATGTTCTCAGCCACAGGATGAGCATCATTGTGGTCTGGAATCTTGGGTTTGAGCTTCCTTAAGATCTGCCCTTCTTTATCTTCCTCAGCTGACAACATCGTGCATTGGGGCCTTGTTCTTCTCAAATTCTTTGGTATACTCTGGTATTTCTCTTTGGTGCACTCTTGGGCTTGGGGGCAGCTTTGGGCTTTGAAGTTGCAGCCTCGACTTTATGGCATCACCCATCGCCTTTTGTGCCTTGGGTGCTTGGTTCAAAGAACCTCTTCTTCTTCCTCTTCCTCCATCATAGAAGGCTTCCCAATCACTCTGGCCATGGTCTTCTTGACCCTTTCCTTTCTTTTCTTTCCTTCAGCAGCATCAGGATCTTTGGGTTGGGATTCCAAAGAAGATTGAGTAGAGACTCTGGCTTTGGACATTGGTTGTCTACCTGCATGTCTTTTGATCTTCATGTCTGGCTTTACTGCAGTTGAGTTGTACTCCTTCTTCAGTACTTTCTTCTTTGAACTGGCCTTATCCTCAACTGCCACATAATCCTCATCCTCAGACTCTAAGGTTTTCTTCTTTCTTGTCCTTGTGGCAGCCTTGGGTAAATTGCTGGGAGTGCTTCTGCTCCCCTCATCTGAGCTGCTAGAGGGACTAGTGCCCTCACTCATGTGAATCTGGTCTTCTGACTTGTTACATTTGTCTCTTTGGTGCGACATCTTGCACTGCTTATTCTTGACCCGTGAATAGTTATAGATGAGGTAGAGTGGATGAGCATCACAAAATGCAGATATTTTTGCAAAAGAATGATTCAAAAAACTTAGTTTTAGTTTTCCACGTAAAGCATTTCGGATCTACCAATTTTCAAACTCGGTGATACCAAGCGGTTTGGAATCCAAACTAGTGAACTCGGTCAGCATCGAGTCACGATTGATGGCACCGAGACTGCTAGGGTTTCACAAAGTTCTAAAATCGGTCACACCGATTTGTAATTCTCGGTTAGACCGAGACTTACTAGTGCAATGGCATTAGCCAAATCGGTGGGACCGAGTTTTTCAACTCGGTGGGTCCGAGATGGTTTTGGCGGAAACCTAACCCTAAATTTTCGAATCATACCTATTCTAAGGATTGTTTTGATCGGATAGAAGTGTTTCAATCGTGGCAAGATGCATTACGAACACAATGTGCCGAGAATCGACGAGGATATCACCGTGATCGAGTTCATACCCTAGTTCGGCGGTGAACTCGCTACTGGCAAAGAACGGTGGAGAAGAATTCCGTTGTGGCGGCGGAGACCAATGACAGAGGCGGCTGGCGGCAAGTCGGCAATCAGAGACCTAGTAGGCAAAGCGAGCTATCTTGTGAGCGAGGAGTTTGGAGAAAGTTTTCCAAATTTTGCCCGTGTGAATATATAGCCCGACATCGCCGGTGTGACCGAAAGTGGAACAACTCGGTGGCACCGAGATGCATAACTGATCAGTTACATCAACTCGGTGTGACCGAAGTTCAAATCGGTTGCACCGAGATTGAAAACTCTAGATCGACTTAGTGATCTCGGTATGACCGAAATGGAGGAATCGGTCGGACCAAAAATCACAAAGAAGTTTTGGAAGTTTAAGTCTATGATGAATCGGGGACTCGAAAGTGCTCCTCACAGAGTGGTTCGAATCTGACTTGATCAAACTTTGTGATGTAGCATGAATAGAGTTTGAGACAAGAAAAGCATAGATAGCTAGAGAGGGTTCTTAGGCATTCTTATCCATCCACTTGGCAAAAGAAAAGAAGCCAATCAAGCGAAACAACAAGTGGATGTCCTCGAATGAGTAAAATATGCAACCAACATGCTCACACAATAAAATGACAAATGAAATATGTGTCAAAGCATGCACAACCAATTCTAGCATCTATCAAACAATTGGCGATGACTAGGTCATCTATATATGAGTATATTGACTTAGGAGTCAAATGACAACATTTGATCATAGGTCATACTCATCGTTTAAGCTCAAGTGGGGTTACCACTTTTACATAAAGCATTTATGTCTTCACATCATTAGAGTTGCTTTGACTCAATTCTTAGAGTTAAGCTCCCCTAGATGTGAGATCCCCTTAGAGGGATAAACTAACCTTGGGTTTTGTCGATGATGACTTCATGTATGTGTTGAAGATGTGGATGCTCAATGTTGATGTAGATCTCTTGGAGCAATCCTTTGGAGTGAGTTGCACTTTCAATACCTTGTCCCTTGCCTTACCAACATGAGGGTTTGTGACTCCTTGAACTCGTGCAAGATATGGAAGATGATTGCACTTGTCCTTGCCATAATGATATGAGTGAAAAATGTTGGCGGAGTCACCCTCAAGAACTCTCTAGTTCTTCTTCTTGGGATCCACATCATATTGATGGGAATCCTTGGTGTAGTAGTTGTGCTTGATGAAGTAGAACTTGGCGTAGTCTTGGGAACCCACTTGACCAAGGCCTTAGGTGCTTCTTCAAATGCATCAATCTCCTCTTGAAGCTTGTCCTTGCCTTTGTTCGTGTGGTCTTGTGGTGGAAGATCATCTTGTGCTTGTGTTCCCTTGAAGGAAGTAGGATCATACTTCTCTTGTTGAGGAACAAACTTCGTCTTGGGGTATTGATCTTCTTCCCACTCAACTCCATTGGCACTGAACTTTCGTTCAAAACCAACACCTTGATTCTTCCGGTGACTTCCTTGCTTGTGTACAATTTCCTCAAATTGCTTACTCCCGGCAAGACTCTTGTATACACCTTTCTCTATAATTCCCTTCAATAAGCTGTTTTTTTGCTCAAGTGTAACTTGGCTAAGAGAATCATTAGTGGAATCAAGAGAACTACTAGAAGCAACAATATTTGGTTTAACATTGTTATTGTTACTACTAGAAGAAGAATCTTTCTTGTTCTTGTTACTAGACTTGACTTGAGGCATGTAGGTAGATAAGAGTAAACGCTTGGCAATATAAGAAGAACTTTTCTTACGGAGATCATCAATGATTGCTTTTAGGAACTCATGCTCTTGCTCAAGATTGAGCTTTTCAAAGCGTAACTTCTCATGAGCCCTTAAAAGTTCTCGATGATCTTCGAAGATTGTTTCATGAGCTAACTTAAGAGTGTTTAGTTCTTTAGTTAGACGCTCAATCTTCTCCTTATCATTGTCATTCGTTTCATCTTGATTAACATGATTAATTGACGTTTCATCATAGTATTCATCACTAGAGTTGTCAATAAGTAAATCATCATCACCTAACAAGTCATATTCATCACTATTAAAATCAACATACTCGGGGTGTGTTACCTTAGGACCTTTGGCCATGAAGCATCTTCCAATTCCTTCATTTGGTGATTCAAATATGTCGTAGGAGTTGGTTGACACAAGTGCTAGACCGGCAACACCTTCATCTTGAGTGTATTCGAGTCGGAGTGATAGCTTCTCTCGGAGTGATTGTCTGAGTCGGAGCGGATACCCATTCACCAACATGAGCTTGATGTCTTCGTTTGTGTAGCTCTTTGAGGACTTGTCCTTCCTTTCCTAATCCTTGCTTCTCCGTGAGGGTCTTCGTTCATAACGATCATCTCTACTCCTTCTCTCTCTTGGTGGTGATTCTTCTCTTCTACTTCTTCTCTTGGGAAAATCTTCTCTTCTTTTGTAGGGTGCCGTACACTCATTGGAATAGTGTCCGGGTCTCCCACAATTGTAGCAATTTCGCTCTCAACTAGAAGATCTTTTTTCATTGTAGGACTTTGACTTGGAGCTTCTTTCTTTGCTTCTACTCTTGTAGAATTTGTTGAAGTTCTTCACCATTAAGCTCAATTCTTCATTGAAGGTTTGTTTCTCACTTGATGATGTGGGGGCTTCACTTGAGGCTTTGTAAGCACCACTTGACTTGTTGTGAAGTTCCTCCTTATCCTTGAGTGACATCTCATGAGCAACAATTCTTCCATTGACTTTCGTTGGCTTGAGATCTTTGTAATTTGGCATCATTTGGATCAATGTGCACACTGTATCATATTTTCCATCCAATGCTCTTAGGATCTTCTTGATGATGAATCTGTCGGTCATCTCTTCACTTCCTAAGCCGGCAAACTCATTTGTGATAAGAGTAAGCCTAGAGTACATTTCAGCGACACCTCCACCATCCTTCATTTTGAACTTGTCAAGCTGACTTTGGAGCACATCCAACTTGGATTCCTTGACGGAGTCGGTACCTTCATGCATATCAATCAAAGTATCCCAAATTTCCTTTGCATTCTCAAGACGGCTGATTTTGTTGAATTCTTCGGGGCACAAGCCATTGAAGAGGATATCACAAGCTTGAGCGTTGTATTGCATCATCTTCAACTCTTCCGTGCTAGCTTCGCGGTTCGGTTCTCTCCCATCAAAGAATTCATCTTGCAAGCCAATACACACAATAGCCCAAACGGCGGGGTTATGTCCGAGAATATGCATTTTCATCTTATGCTTCCGACTAGCAAAATTAGTGCCATCAAAGTAAGGACCTCTACGGTGATAATTTCCCTCGCTAGACGCCATACTCTCCTAGGTTGTGAAACCAAGGCTATGACCACCAAAAGCTATGGAAATCAAAGCAAATGGAGACCAAAGCTCTGATACCACTTGTAGAACCTTGAAGTATGTCTAGAGGGGGGTGATTAGACTGCTTGACCAATTAAAAATTTAACCTTTTCCCAATTTTAAACTTTGGC
Source organism: Aegilops bicornis (assembly GCA_021605145.1). Taxonomy (NCBI): domain Eukaryota; kingdom Viridiplantae; phylum Streptophyta; class Magnoliopsida; order Poales; family Poaceae; genus Aegilops; species Aegilops bicornis. Next base: position 355,640,275 of record CM038675.1, on the reverse strand, counting down.
AGATTTTAGCTATCTTTGAACAAGTCAAGCAATCTTCACGCAATTCAAGCAAGCATGCAAAGAGTATATAGGCAGTGGAAAATAAAGCATGCAACTTGCAAGAATGTAAAGGGAAGGGTTTGGAGAATTCAAACGCATTGGAGACACGGATGTTTTTTTTCGTGGTTCCGATAGGTGGTGCTATCGTACATCCACGTTGATGGAGACATCAACCCACGAAGGGTAGCAGTTCTTGTGAGTCCACGGAGGGCTCCACCCACGAAGGGTCCACGAAGAAGCAACCTTGTCTATCCCACCATGGCCGTCGCCCACGAAGGACTTGCCTCACTAGCGGTAGATCTTCACGAAGTAGGCAATCTCCTTGCCCTTACAAACTCCTTGGTTCAACTCCACAATCTTGTCGGAGGCTCCCAAGTGACACCTAGCCAATCTAGGAGACACCACTCCAAGAAGTAACAAATGGTGTGTTGATGATGAACTCCTTGCTCTTGTGCTTCAAATGATAGTCTCCCCAACACTCAACTCTCTCTCACGGGATTTGGATTTGGTGGAAAGAAGATTTGAGTGGAAAGCAACTTGGGGAAGGCTAGAGATCAAGATTCTTGTGGTTGGAATGGAATATCTTGGCCTCAACACATGAGTAAGTGGTTCTCTCTCAGAACTGGTAAGTTGGAAGTGTAGGTTTGTTCGATGGCTCTCTCCACGAATGAAGAGGAGGTGGAGGGGTATATATAGCCTCCACACAAAATCTAACCGTTACACACAATTTACCAAACTCGGTGGGACCGAATCATCAAACTTCGGTCGGACCGATTTAGTGAACCTAGTGACCGTTAGGGTTTTGAGTGGGACTGACTTGCAACTCGGTAGGACCGATATGGTTAGGGTTAGGGCATAACGTAATCTCGGTGAGACCGATTACACAAACTCGGTGAGACCGATTTTGGTAATTAGCTAACCAGAGAGTTGGTCGGGTAAACTCGGTGGGACCGATTCGCTCTTTCGGTGAGACCGAAAAGTTACGAAAGGGAAACAGAGAGTTTACATTGCAATCTCGGTGGGACCGATCGCTCACTTCGGTTAGACCGGAACATTACGAAGGGAAATAGAGAGATTGCAATCCCATCTCGGTGAGACCGAGATCCCTATCGGTGAGACCGATTTGCCTAGGGTTTGTGGCAGTGGCTATGACATTTGAGCTCGGTGGCGCCGGATAGAAAGAATCGGTAGGGCCGAGTTTGACTTTAGGTTTAGGTCATATGTGGATGTGAGAAAGTAGTGGAGGGTTTTGGAGCATATCACTAAGCACATGAAGCAAGAGGCTCATTAAGCAACACCTCATCCCTCCTTGATAGTATTGGCTTTTCCTATGGACTCAATGTGATCTTGGATCACTAAAATGTAAAATGTAGAGTCTTGAGCTTTTGAGCTTAAGCCAATCCTTTGTCCTTAATATTTTGAGGGATCCACTTTCATCATCCATGCCATGCCATTCATTGAGCTTTCCTGAAATATTTGTCTTGGAATAGCATTAGCTCAATGAGCTATATGTTGTTATGAATTACCAAAACCACCTAGGGATAGTTGCACTTTCAACTACCTTTGGCAAGCAAGCCCCGCCAACTGTAGACAAATCACGATATCATGTATTTAAAAAAAAACACAATTTATAGCCAAAAGGTTCGAGAAATTACATCATTACGAGAGTAATCAGAACATTAATTATAGAAATGCCCACGCTAACTAAGCATACCTCAGATGGTTAGGTTCCTTATGGTAGAACCAGCTTACTAGGGTTCAACTCCTAGATTTGGTATTGATGGTAGCATTTTCTGGATTTACTTCAGACTTCCTGGCGATGTTCGTTCAGGAGGGACGTTCCATCGACTACGAGATGCGTGTGATGACTTCATCAATATCAAGATATTGTGCCAACTCAATATCTCAAAAGTGCTCATAGAGATAGGGTGTGCGTATGTGTGTTTATAATGACGAGTGTATGTGCGTGTATTTGAACATATGTTGGCCCAACAGAAAAGAGGTTTACCTAAAGGGGTACTAATACCTTTATCTGTGAACTAAAAGAACTTTATTTGGCGAAAAAGGGATATTGATAACCTTTTTCGCGAACTAGGGAGACTAATAACTTTAATTATATTAAATTAATACAAGGAATTATATCCTCACAACAACAAATATTTGTACACGATCGAGTGATGCACATCTTATTTCCAAATCTATCCTACGTTATGTAGAAAAAAGGAGTCGTGAAGTAGATGGACTTTAGACATCGAATCAGAGTGAATTGCACGTACAACCCTGCTGGTTTGGTCCAGAACGGTCTTGAAACTTGCGGGTTGCCTCGTTACGATCCTGCTATTTGCAAAACTGTTCCATTGACAGTCCTACGGCAGGCCCACGTACATACACGACTACATGTCCTGCCACATCAGCACAGGTCAATGCGGGTCGATTCAGCCACTCGGCCACATCTCTGATCTTCTCCACATACTTATGAGGTATATATCTGGCAGTAAAAGCTTTTACTTGCCATTTCTTGCAACAAGTGTGTTCATCTATGAATGTCTTGATCATAATTGATTGTGTCTTGTTGTCATATGATGCATACAAATACCAGGGACATCCACCATTGCATTTAGCTCCAAGTCTAGTTTTGTCATTGAGGGAGTCCTGGATTAGGGGGTGTCCGGATGGCCGGACTATGACCTTTAGCCGGACTCCTGGACTATGAAGATACAAGATTGAAGACTTCGTCCCGTGTCCGGATGGGACTTTCCGTGGCGTGGAAGGCAAGCTTGGCGTCTGGATATGTAGGTCTCCTACCATTGTAACCGACTACTGTAACCCTAACCCTCTTCGGTGCCTATATAAACCGGAGGGTTTTAGTCCGTAAGACGAACAACAATCATACCATAGGCTAGCTTCTAGGGTTTAGCCTCTCGATCTCGTGGTAGATCTACTCTTGTACTACCCATATCATCAATATTAATCAAGCGGGAGTAGAGTTTTACCTCCATCGAGAGGGCCCGAACACAGGTAAAAACATCGTGTCCCTTGTCTCCTGTTACCATCCGCCTAGACGCACAGTTCGGGACCCCCTACCCGAGATCCGCCGGTTTTGACACCGACATTGGTGCTTTCATTGAGAGTTCCTCTGTGTCGTCGCCGTCAGGAAGGATGTCTCATCCTGTCTTTAAAGACGACGCTGTTGCTAAAGAAGCTTTGGATGTCGGCTAAACTCTCCGACTAGGCAGTTTTCTTATGACCGCCTGTTCAGTCGCCACGCCGACGATGACTTCTCGGGTCATCGAAAGCAATCTTCACGTTAACTCGGAACTCGCTGAGCAGTTAGATCCAATGGAGCTCTCTTCCTTAAACGAGCTCTTGGATCGCATCGCCGCCCTGGGAGTCGCTACAGACTATGATCGATTGGGCCTAAACCCGATCTAAGAGAGATTAACTCTCCTGTGTTACCACCACGCTGTTGTGGTAGAGGAACAATCTGGCGACCCTCCTTCTATCTTAAGGACTAGCTACGTCCGGATTCGATCCCTCCATGCCGGATTCCCGGAGGGAGGACGCCACTCAAGCCACGAACCTAAAGTCAGCAAAGGCTAGATTCGTTGGACAACATCCAAGAATCCAAGCTTCCAAGTTCGGAAGCTCCTTGGCCATTAAGTCTCAGATCAGGCGAGGTTCCGGATTTAATTCCACCCGCCCACCCAAATATAAGCGACCTATCTCAAATTCGGCAAGAGCCCGCAGAAACAAAGATACACCATTATCGGGCGATTCCTCATGGTTATGGACAGGATAAAGGACTGCCGCGAGGAGGACGCAATCTCATTCTTCTACAATAATTGCACGGACAACGGGATCCTTAATGCTATAAGTCGCCATGACATTACATGCTTTGCCAACTTGGCGTCCATAGTACGAAAGTACTGTGCGATGGAAAGCCCATTTTGCTTCAACACAATGCCCTTCGGGCTCAAAAACGTCGGCGCAACATATCAGCGCATGATTCAGACATGTGTGGCAAACCAGATCGGCAAAACAGTGGAGGCATACGTAGACGATGTGGTCGTCAAAAGCAAGCATGCCGAAACTCTAGTAGACGACTTGAGGCTCACATTCGATAATCTCTGAACATATGACATCAAGCTCAACCCGGAAAAATGCGTTTTCGGCGTACCAGCCGGAAAGTTCTTGGGCTTCATTGTATCCGGTAGAGGAATTGAAGCAAACCCAGCCAAGATCCGAGCTCTGTCATAATTGGATATCCCAAAAGACCTCAAACAAATACAAAAATTGACCGGATGCGTGGCGGCTCTAAGCCGCTTTATCTCCCGTTTGGGAGAAAAGGCATTACCCCTTTACCGCCTCCTCCGACGCACCGAACACTTCGAGTGGACGGATGCCGCCACGGCCGGACTCGAAGAAATAAAAGCCATATTGGCAACAAACCCGGTCCTGACCGCGCCCAACATGGGCGAACCAATGCTATTATATATCGCGGCAACTCATCAAGTTTTAAGCGCGGTTCTCGTTGTCGAACGAGAAATGGACGGACACAAGTTCCCCCTTCAAAAACCAGTTTACTACGTGTCCACTGTCCTAACTCCATGTAAGTCACGGTACCCGCATTATCAAAAGATAGCGTACGCGGTGTTTATGGCATCCCGGAAGCTCCGACACTACTTTCAAGAGTGTTCGATAACAGTAGCCTCAAGTACCTCTTAACGACATTATAAACAACCGCGACGCGATGGGCGGATTGCCAAATGGGCCATTGAGCTCCTCCCGCTCGACATAACCTATAGGCCACGGCGAGCTATTAAGTCGCAAAGTTTTGGCCGACTTTCGCCGAATGGACGAAGCCGAACTCCCTAAAGAGTACGGCGCATATTCCAACCGGATAATGCACTTCGACGGCTCCAAAATGTTGGCTGGCTCGAGTCAAGGCTGGCTCGACGTCCCCAACCGGAGATACAGTTCAATACGTACTCCAGATAATGTATATGGACTCCAACAACGCAGCCGAATACGAGGCCCTTCTACATGGTCTCCGGATGGCAGTCTCCATGGGCATTCAACGCCTAGAGGTGCGCGGGGATTCGAACCTCGCGATATCCCAAATAAATGGAGACTTTGACGCCAAGGATTCGAAAATGGCAGCTTATCGCATGTCGTCCTAAAAATGCCAGCTCGGTTTGAGGGGCTCGAATTTCACCATATAGCCCGGGATAACAACCAGGCAACAAACGTGTTGGCACGCATCGGCGCAAAGCGCGATGCCATCCCCCCCAACATCTTCCTAGAGAGGTTGTTCAAGCCATCCGTATTATGGGAAGGAGAGTCCAAATAACAACCCGGACCCAACCGCAATGCCCCACACCAAACATTCTGACACAGTTGGTGGTTCTGCCAACGAAATAACACCCTCAGCACACGTAATAATGGCAGTCATTGCCCCGTGGACAGAACCATTCCTAGCCTACCTAACCAGGCAGGAACTTCCCGAGGACCAAAACGAGGCCCGCTGCATAGTACGGCGATCTAAAGCCTATAAGGTCCATGAGGGAGAGCTTTATAAGAAAAGCACAATCAGAGTCCTTCAAAGGTGTATCTCCGAAGAGGAAGCGCGGAATCTTCAAAGCTGAAATTCATGCCGGACTCGGCAGTACCACGCCGCAGCCCGGGCCCTTGTAGGCAAGGCCTTCCGTACATGATTTTATTGGCCGATGGCCCGGGCAGATGCTCAGGACTTAGTCCAACGGTGCGTCGGATGCTAGCTCTTTGCTAATCAAAGCCACATGCCACCCACCACCCTCAAAACTATACCCATCACCTGGCCCTTCAGTGCAGGTGCTTGACATGGTTGGACCCCTTAAAGGGGGAACCCTCAAGCAAAAACACCTACTGGTCATGGTGGATAAATTCACCAAATGGATAGAGGCCAAGCCTGTTAAGACTGCCGAATCCGGACCGGTGATAGACTTCATATCAGGGGTCGTACACCGTTATGGTGTCCCCCACAGCATCATCACTGATAACGGCACGAACTTTATGGCCGACGAGGTCAAACTCTGGTGCAAAAACATGGGCATCAAGCTCGACTACGCCTTAGTCTATCACCCTCAAACTAACGGTCAAGTCGAGCGAGCAAATGGTCTAATTATGAGCGGCATCAAACCCAGATTAGTGCGGTCCCTCAAGGAATCTAACACGACCTTTGGGTTGAGGAGCTCGACTCCGCTTTCTGGGGGGCTGCGGACCACACCGAAGCGCACGACCGGATTCACACCATTCTTTATGGTATACGGCGCAGAGGCAGTTCTGCCATGCGACATAATTCATGACTCACTTCGCGTGCGCATGTACGAAGAAAGAGAAGCCGAGATCGATCGGCAAGACAGTTTGGACGCCTTGGAGGAGGAGCGTGGCGTAGCAAAAGCCCGTTCCGCATTCTATCAACAAAGAGGCTCGAAGATATCAAAGCGTAGAAGTACGGGCCAAAACTTACAATGTTGGCGAAGCTAGTTCTACGCCCACGGACAAGAAAAAGGACAAACTCAAGCCCAAATGGGAAGGTCCCTTTATCATCGACCAAGTCCTGACCGGTGGAGCGTACTGTCTGCGAGATGCATCGGATAACCGACTCGAGCCGAACCCATGGAACGCAGCCCGTCTCCGAAGATTCTACGCCTAGTGCCAGATTCTGAGTTCGTCTCCTTCCTCTGTCCATACTTTACACTTTAGCTGTCTTCTATTTTTCTCCTTCTCCCTCCTTTTTTTCCAGCCTTTGAAGGCTCGTTAGCGCATTGTTCACACACACTTGACACGCTATCCGCGCTCATTGTACCTGGGGGCTTCTTTCGCAGAAGCTTATTTATAAGGGCTTCATGCCCAATACATGTGTCACACTTCCGCATGTACCTTTTATTCACCATTATATGCATCGATATGACTTAAGTTTTGGCCAAGCTGGGTTGCTGGCTCTGTGCTTACTCCCTCACGTTCCCGATTGTTCGGCTAGGTGGTAAAGGGAGCACCTCTGCGATTATTATCGCCGGGTCACCAGATGTGTACCTCGGGACTGGGTGAAGCCGAAAGCTAGCATTCTTAAGAGAATATTCGGATTGTGAACTAAAAGAAGATTTCTTACCTATTTATTTATCTGCCCCAGATGTTTTTCTCGCTTTTCATGATCCGGACATGCACTTTAGGGCATGCCTCCCGAGAAAGGAACCCCTAACAGAACTATTCTCCCTGGAAGATGTTTCTTACTAACCATGTAATATGACATAACTAGTTGGGCACTTGTCTGATAAAGCAATAATGACCCCTACGCCTGTTCTCCACGCATGCCCCGGTTTTTATATAACCGCGAGGGTATTCAGACACACTCCGGACTATTGGGTCCCGAGGTTGAAGCGCTACAATCCGGCTAGAAGGCATTTTACATGTCACCTTAAATTACATAGTCAATTTGACTGATTGTATTCCTCTTCAATGCCATCTAACAGGCTGTCTAGTTTCTGATCCTGCTTTGGGAATACTTTTATGCGCCAATTCTACCAGGCCGTACACTAAGCTCATAGGGATCTCCTTTCCATCGGGCCCCACAGGTCCGACCTTGGCCATGTGGTTTGGGTCACCTTCGTGTGGCGTCTTCACCATGGCCTGTGCCTCGGGCGCCTTTGACGGCAGCCGATATCTTCCATAATCGGAAGCGCCGGCCGCCCCTCGGAGCCTCTCTCGCAAGCTCCCAAGACCTTCGGGTAGGGAGACAGATGGCCACAAGGCCCGAGCGACGCCTTTCATCACTGCCGAACTCGTTAAATGCGGTTATCTGAGCTTCGGGAAGAAGGTCACCAGTAGAACCGGCATTTCCTCCGGGGACGGCTGTGAGCATACCTCTGAGACATAACTCTGTTAGTCGACTTCCTCGCCGAACTCTTTTTTCAAAGTTCGTTTAAGCACTTACTAAAAATGCCGCCTCGAAGCCGCCGATTCTCCTTAACGGAGTCGCATACCGGGCACGAACATCTTTTAGTTCCTCACCCGGTGGGTGTTGGCATCTTGGAGATTATTTTTCTCCTGCCTCACCCTCGTAAGCACGTTCTCGCCGGCCTTTAACCGGCGTAAGAGTTGTTGCTTGTCCGGATCTACCCCGGCGCCATCTGCAATGTTATTGTCAGATTTATACACACGCCGCACTTCAAAACATACTTATCTTTTAAAAAACGTATATTACCAGAGGGGGTCTCTTTGGCTTCCCCTGTCGCGGCTTGTGCGGCCTCAAGTTGGGCTTTGCACTCTTCAAGCTCCTGGGACAGTTGGGTATTCTTTTCTGTAAGATCCTGCACAATAAATGATCCTTAAATAAGTTATTCTAACTATTTCAAGTCATGAGACTCTTGGCATATATAATCGTTAAATTTCCTCACTCGTATGTCTTTTACATACCGCCCGTGGCTCTGGCTAGACCATCTTGAGCGGCACGGAGGTGCGCATCTCCCGAATTGAAGGCGTTCAATGCTTCTTTGGAGAAACATGTGTCACGAAGAATTGTCCGGCGGCGCCTGTGATTCATGGCACTCTCCACCTCGGAGTTGGTGGCGGACAATCTGTCGGCATCCTCTGTCGGAGGAGCATCCGACGCACGCCTCGTGATCGCCTCCGCTTCTGGGCCTGGCTTTGAAGCCTAGCTGGCAGAGGCTAGATTGGCAACCCCTCCGGATATAGTTCGGCGAGCGCTCTTTTTCCTGAAGAGAGCACGAGCGTTAGTATGCCTTCCGGAATAAAACCTGGGAATAAGGCGACACGCCATACCGTTGCGCCGGTGTTTCAATCCGGACCGCACTTCTTTTTAGCTCGGGCCGTCTTGCCCTTGTTGGCTAGCCGCAGTTCGGCGTTCCGCCTCAAGGGCTCTCGCAAAACACCGTTGTTATACGGTGATAAAAAATAAGCACGGATGAATCATTCTCAAGGTATTGGGGCTTCGATCTCGCCACTGTGAGGCTGGAAGTATTCCGGTAATCGGCCGTAATGGCAAACTGTGGCATTATCGATGCTCGATTGGTGAAATACCCCATCGATCAGCTCCACCGATATGTCCGGATCCTCTTGGGAGCCCGGATCGAGGAACCGTTCCGGATCTTCGGGTTGTGGAGGCAGGCTATTTATATCCTTTACGGCCTGGCGCAGTTCCTGCGTCAAAATCACAAAATGAGATACTTGACTATGGGAATATGGATCGGATGGGCAAAAAGAAATATCCGCTTACCCAGCTTGGAGGATTCTTCATAGAAAATCCGTCCTGTGGATTGACGCGAAGAAATTCCTCCTCCTCTCCCTTGTACAATGCGGACAAGGTCTTCATCAGATCGGCGACCGATCCCGGCCCCTTATGGCCATGGCGGGTGGCATCATCCTCCCCGTTGAAATCCCACATGGGGTGGCCTCTATCTTTGGAGCGGTTGCACCCCGCATAATGCATGTGGCCATGACTCCGATCATGGTCAGTCCGGAATGAGCCAACAACCTTATTCGGCTCATCAGGTAAAGGACGTCCCTGTCATTTTCCCTCTGAGGGCTCCGTGGACGCCAGCTTAGGCGTTTCTTCAAAGGAGCATTACTGAACTCTGGGAGGCCGATCCGAACAGGGTCCGGCAGGGGTTCCGGATAGGTATCCGGTCCTAGCGATGCGCTATAGTTCGGCTCCGCCCACTTGATATATCGACCCCTCCTGAGAACGGGGTACGAGGCAGAACAATCTCTTCCACGGTAGCGAAATGAGCCTCGATGCCCAAAAACAGCTCGCAAAGGGCCACGAAGCACGCAATATGCAGAATGGAGGCGCGTAAGGTTGTGCAACTGGAGGCCATAGAACTCCGAGGAGCCCCGAGAAACGGATGAATTGGAAATCCGAGCCCTCTTATCAAATAAGGGACAAGGCATACCCGCTCTCCTTGGGAGGGACTGGGGACGCTCTCCGCTTGTTTTCCGTCCTTATAGGTGGCGAGTCCGGCTCGAATCGGAACCATGAAGGCTGGGGGAAGAAATCCCTTGGTTTGGAGCATCACTAGCTCGCTGTGCGGGACGGAGCATCTCTCTCAATCTCCAGGCTGAGGACTGGGAGGGCAAGAGGAGGAGCCGCGTCGACTGTCCATGATGGAATGGATTTCTGTCAGATGCGCTCCGATGAAAGCTCGCAAAGGGAAGATGGTGTGATTCGGGTCTAGATCCTCATCTCTTATATAGGCAGCTCATTTGCGCAGCTAGGGGGTAAATGTAAAAATACCCTGGCTTTTCGCATTCATTCAACACGTGGAAGATGGCCATTATTGGGCGAGGAAGCCAAGGAGCGCGATATTTACGAGAAGCGGGACACTATTCAACAGGTACGGGATTTGGAGAAGAACCCGCCTTGCAATGCCGAAGACAATCTACGTGTCGGACTCGTCGTTATTGAAGCCTGGTTCGGGGGCTACTGAGGGAGTCCTGGATTAGGGGGTGTCCGGATGGCCGGACTCCTGGACTATGAAGATACAAGATTGAAGACTTCGTCTGTGTCCGGATGGGACTTTCCTTGGCGTGGAAGGCAAGCTTGGCGATATGGATATGTAGATCTCCTACCATTGTAACCGACTCTGTGTAACCCTAACCCTCTTCGGTGGCTATATAAATCTGAAGGGTTTTAGTCCGTAGGGATCTAACAACAATCATACCATAGGCTAGCTTCTAGAGTTTAGCCTCTCCGATCTCGTGGTAGATCTACTCTTGTACTACCCATATCATCAATATTAATCAAGCAGGAGTAGGGTTTTACCTCCATCGAAAGGGCCCGAACCTGGGTAAAAACATCGTGTCCCTTGTCTCCTGTTACCATCTGCCTAGACGCACAGTTCGGGACCCCCTACCCGAGATCCGCCGGTTTTGACACCGACAGTCATTCTTTGAAAATGTCTTGTTCAACTTCTCTTTGCAGCTGTACTCTCTAATTGCTTTCCTCAATTGATCAATGGATGAAAACACCAGACTCAAATGGAACTTTTGCTCATTCATATCTGCCTCTGTAAAGTATTTGAAATTGAATTTCATGTCTTCTTCATCTGAATCTGAAAGGTCCAGTTTATCATCTTCAAAAATGTCATCTTCTACAACTTATTGTCCTTTCCCTTTTCATCCCTTCTTCGCACCATTCTGCTTCCTGTGAATGAACAAATCATCATCACCAGCCTCTATATCATAGTCACTATCTACTATGATGGAGCATAATCGGAGTCAGATGATTCATCATCACTGCCCGCATCATCTTCTTTCTCTGTTTTTCCTCTCACTCTGAATGTATTTGTCCCTTCTTTTGTACTCTCATCAACATGATTGTATGGCACATTGCTCTGCTCCAACACTTGCATGCTCCTAGTCTTTGTTGTTCTTCATAGGCCTGATAACATCACGCAACTGAGGGGTGGGGTTTGCAATAACAATATCCCATGCTTTTGTGATAATGTTATCCCATACTCAAGATAAAACATGAGAAACCTATGCCCCTCTTTAACCATTGCCCTGATACACGTTGTGTCGTTGTCGTTTGATAACAATCGAAGCCCATCTTCATTGATTTGCATACCAGGCAGCAACAAGTATGTGTTAATACTCCCTTTCCTTTCATAACCCAATGTCTCAACTAACTCATCAAACATAGCCATACATGTCACGTCAGCCTCGCAATAATCATAACAAACCTTCCTTCCATTAACATGGGACCTATTGCCTCCATGAACTCAGCAGTGAAGTGATCAGTAAACAAAGGAAAAAAACAATTTATAGTTCATCCGTTCAAAAACCCTACGGGCTACGACTGCATCCAAATCCTAACCAAATCAGTACCAACTTGAACTAAATTGATGATCAGGACAGTGCAAAGGCTCGAAATCAATAAACAAAATTTCCCTACTAACAACAGCCAGAGGAGAGGTATGAACCGGAAACGAACTCACCATATTTGAGTACAGGACCCTTGTCGTGCGGCTAGACGAGAGCCATCGCCGCTGATGACGACTTACGGTGGCCATGTCCTCGCCACCATCGTCGATCGCCTCCTTCTCTCTCCCTTAATGCTTACTATCGCGTTGCCGATCGCCGCCGATCTAAATCAACCACCGCCGCCGATCTAAATCAACCGCCGCTGCTGTTCATCGTTGCCTCTGCTTAGCTTGACGGGTGCAGTACTCGACGGAAAGCAAGAGTCCCCTTTGCAAAAACTGAATCGGCCTGCGTCGGCCTGTGCTGATGTGGCAGGACATGTAGTCGTGTACGTATGTAGGCCTGCCGCAGGACTGTCGATGGACCAGTTTCGCAAGTAACAGGATTGTAACGAGGCAACACGCAAGTTCATGACCGTTCTGGACCAAACTAGCGAGTTCAGGACTGTACGTGCAAAGGCATCCAAGATTCGAGCGGAATGCTACATCGCATACCCATATCCTGTGATTCTTTTCTTTAGGGCTGTCCATATTCGGCTGTGGTTCTGTCGTTCATTTGTTGGGCATCATCCAGAAACAAGCATAGCAGTGGACACCCCGCCTTCTTCCCGCTCAGGATTCCTGGCCGTCGGATCCTTCCTTTGATGCATTCTGGACCGTACGATCTCGCTCGGGAGAGATCTGGCCGTTGGATCAAGCCGGATCACTGCTACAATGAATAATGATGAATAGTAGCCTTCATTCAATTTTTCTTACTGACTTTTCTTACTCCGAAATTACTGCCTTACCTCGCTGACGTGCGGGGTCGATCCCTGGTGGGTCGCGTCGGTCAGCGACTGTGTCTGTGAGCGTGGTCTGTGCATTATTTAGTGTAGAAGTATTCATGCCACCGCCTGTAAAATTGGATGGCCGCCGAGGGTATTTTGGACATTTCGCGTACCCGTATAAAATCGAAGCAGCAGCAACTGAAAACCTAACCGCTTCCTCCCCTTGCGTGGTCGCGCCGCCTCCCCTCGTCCATCCCTCTCCTCGATCTCGCTGCCCCACACACACCTCCGCTCGCCCAGCCCTCTCCCCGACCTCGCCGCCCCACCCACATCGCCACCACCGAAGCCCCGCAGAACTCGCCACGGTGGACCTCTCCTTGTCTTCCTCGCACCACGGGCGCGCAACCTCCTCCCTCCGTCACAGAAGGGGGAAAGAGAAGAGGGAGGGCGAAGGCGTCGAGCAGCGGCCATGGCGGCGCCGTTGTCCGACCTCGGCCTCCATCGCTAACCTCTCTCCTCGTCTTCCTCGCATCACGGGCGCCTGCAACTTCCTCTCCCTCCCGTAGAACTTCTGGATCTACAACATCGACGGCTAGGGCGCATCGCTGCACAAGGCCGACATGGCATGCACCGGCCAAGACCACGCTGCGATAGCTGGGGCTCCGCCGACACCACGGCAGTCCGCGCGCCCGGCACCGGATCTCCATGCGTCGTCCTCCCCGACGACGTGAGGGCGGCCACCGAGGAACCGGTGGCGGACGAGGTTCGGCGGCTCAAGGTTCTTCGCCACCACGATGCCCACCACCACTTCCATCGGGCTTCGTCGTGGGAGTGGGTGCACCATCGAGGAGCAGCAGGGGAGGAGATGAGGATACACCGCCAGACTCCCTCTTCACTTTATGGTTGCATCTTTCCCGTGAGCTCCTTCTTCCATTCCCTTGCTTCCCTCCCGTGCTCCTCCTGTGTATTTCGATTTGGTTGTGAGATTGTACTCCATTGTGCTTGCAGGTCCGTGTACATTTATTCCAAAGTGTCAATCATTGTCCGTCTCAACCAAACCTAACATGGCGGTGCGAATTTCTGCTAGGTATGCTTCTCCCTCCCATCAACTCCTTCTGATTATTCATATAGATATGTTTTTCTCATTTTTACTGATATATATCATCGGATGGATTATTGATGCTTTGTGTCATTCTGCAATTAGCGTCATGGTTATTTAAGATAGAAGTGGAATGTTAATTGGCTGGTAGAAGCATTTGTTTTATGCACAGAAGGTGTTGCATAAAAACAAATTCTTATACATGCTGTGTGTATAAGAATAAAAATAAGTGGAATGTGTATTGGCTGGAAAAAAAATCACATACAGGAGTAATAAAGCATTAGTTTTTATGCAGCACCTTTGGTTATAAGAATTTGTTTTCTAATTCTTGATGGTCAATCACAGAGCATTAATTTTTGTTTGCTTTACAATTTTTCAGGAGTAATCGAATGTTAATTGGCTGGTAGTGGCATGTTCAAGTATGGAAAATGATGAGCTCCTACTTCTTTTTATGCCAACTCTATTTAGTAGGTGAGCTGCGACCTTCTTCCCCAAATGTCTGTGATAATCAGTTATCCTCCGGAGGGAATTGTGATTGTGATTAGTATCTTTAGGCCTTGGCCATATTCGTCAGTACTCACGATCTCCTTCATTTCTCCTCATTCTTTAAATGTATTGACCTCTGGTATATACAACTGAAATCGATGTGCCAAACAACAAGAAATAGAAGTAACAAGGGATATCTATATATTGGAAGATTTTGAGTGCCATTTTATTAGAGTAGTTCTGAAATGCTGCCTCATTTTTTCATTCGTGTTGTTTCTCATAGTTTTAAACTAAAAGGAGGAGCTATATAAATTGTCCTTTATCTTTCGAAAACATGTTGTCGTGTAGATTTGTGCAGTCATGGTTAACTGGTATAGATATGTATAGTTTCAAAAGAACATTACAGATATGTATAGTTTCTATGGTTTCTAGGTTGTGAGAGATCCCCATCTAGGGTGGTTTGGATGTATGTTCCTTAGGCAAGCGACATATAGACATATCTGAGTTGAAGAGAAGAAGAATTTAGCTAAAGAGGTGAAAAAGATCAAAGTGAATTTTCTCCCTCATTTCAACCTTTTCTTGCATTTTGATGCTATAGTTTGTGATGATGTGTATGTGGACTTGTAAAATCGTTGCTGCCAGCTACGTTTAAATTTGCTAATATATGCGTTCTCTAACAATAGTTTTGTGTGCTCTAAGTAGAGCACGGGCTGCCTGGGGATGGCGCCGGTCCTGTACCACCGAGGGGGTTTCTTTTGTAGTTCTGGATAAACAGTTTTTCGTGAAGATATGGCTACCCCAAGGCAATCTGAATTAGGTGCTCCTCTATCTTTCTCTCTCACTCACGTTTTAGTTTCCCAACATGTGATTCTCCAAACATTATATTGAGAAATTTTTCTTTCCCTTATTGCTTATGGATAGTTATGGAGCTACTTCTCGTATACATCTTTTAGGATATTTTTTCCATTGCTTTCAGTATTGGGAGATCCATCATACATGAGTTGGGTAAACATTTGGGCTGTAACATTTGGGCTATACATAGCTCCAAGATTGTGGTCGCGGTACTATTGTTTAAGTTTATCTAAAAGACAACACTGAATGTGACTTTGGAAGATTAAGTAGATGCAGACTATAGCAGTAAATGTTTCAGCTAGCATGACACAAACTTCTGGTTTTTGTGCAAATATTTTCATCGTATGTGTAAACTATGATAAATGTCATGGTCGCTATGTGATTTTGCTTCTAAACATTTTATTTTTCCCTTAGAGATTGTCTGGGAATAGGTGTTATGATGGTGAAATGGTGTAGCTCAGAGTCTCTTTATTGCCATCTGTTTTCTGAAGTTAGTCTCAAAAAGACGAGATGCCTATTCATATTCATATATTCAAATGGTATCTCATCTGTTCGAATTTGTTTTTTCAATATTGTTTGTCATGCTTAATCTGTGTTGTTCTGGATGCAGACTTACACCTTGGACCTCCTTGGCAGCAAAAAGATGAACCAAACCAATGTGATTCACCATGTAGGCTTTTTTGGTGAAGCAGAATGACGAAGCTTCTGAGAATCAGAGGTAGTGTAGTATAGCTTAGGACTATAGAGCTACCTTATGGATATGTTGGCTGTAGAACCAAGTGTACAAACATGTTTCCTTGTGATTGTTTTGTTTTGGTTATGTTCTGGTGCAAATGGTTTTTCCATGTGAGTTGCTCGCCGTGAGGCGGGCAATGCGCGGCAAGGCGCGCCACTTATCTAGTTATTATGAAGATATTTATTGTTTAAATAACAATACTGATCAGATGGACGAGTTGGTCTAAGGCGCCAGATTAAGGCTTTGGTCCGAAAGGGCGTGGGGTCAAATCCCACTCTGGTCAATTTTTTTATCTATTTTCTTCAAAAGGATTCCCCCGGTAGGGCTGTAGCATTGATTATAACAATTAATAAATACTTCTTCTTTCTCAAAAGATAAAAATAAATACTACGTTTAAATATAGTATTCAAATCATGACTAATCTAGATCAAATTCTACTCTGATCAATTTGTTTCCTTTTCTTTCTACAACAGAGAACATACCGAGTACTACCTCCGTCTAGACTTAAAAGTCCCGTCGCATTTTAGGTCAAACTTTGACCAAAAAATTAGCTAGCAAAATATAAGTTATATACAACATTGGATTCATATTTCAAGCAGTTTCAAATGATATTATTTTAAGTACATAAAAATATATTTTATTAATTAAGTTTATGATCAAAGTTCAACACAAAATACAAAGGGGCGTAGTAGGGCAGTACATTTATAATTACTAACAATAGTTTATTTTCATTCCAGTTTCTTGAAGAGGATTCACGTAGTAGGCTAGTGTCATTTTTTGCAAAAATGATCCAGACATATTATCAAAGTTTGCCCGAGGTACAAAGCACCTAATACATAATAAAAATTACATCGAGCTTCCGAGACCAGCGAACGGTCTTTTTTTATCTATTTTCTTCAAAATGATTCCCCCGGTAGGGTTGTAGCATTGATTACAATAACGAATAAATACTTTTTTTCAAAAAGGAAAAATATATACTCCATTTAATTAAGGTATTCAAATCACGACTAATCTAGATCAAATTTCACTCTAATCAATCTGTTTACTTTTCTTTCTAGAACAGAGAACATATCGAGTACTACCTCGGTCCAGACTTATAAGTCCGGTCGCATTTTAGGTCAAACTTTGACCAAAAAGTTAACTAGCAAAATATAAGTTATATACAACATTGGATTCATATTTCAAGCAATTTCAAATGATATTATTTTAAGTACATAACATTTATATTTTATTAATTAAGTTTACGATCAATTTTTTTATCTATTTTCTTCAAAAGGATTCCCCCGGTAGGGCTGTAGCATTGATTACAATAATTAATAAATACTTCTTCTTTCTCAAAAAATAAAAAATAAATACTACGTTTAAACATAGTATTCAAATCATGACTAATCTAGATCAAATTCCACTCTGATCAGTTTGTTTCCTTTTCTTTCTACAACAGAGAACATACCGAGTACTACCTCCGTCCACACTTAAAAGTCCCGTCGCATTTTAGGTCAAACTTTGACCAAAAAATTAACTAGCAAAATATAAGTTATATACAACATTGGATTCATATTTCAAGCAGTTTCAAATGATATTATTTTAAGTACATAAAAAATATATTTTATTAATTAAGTTTATGATCAAAGTTCAACACAAAATACAAAGGGGTGTAGTAGGGCAGTACATTTACAATTACTAACAATAGTTTATTTTCATTCCAGTTTCTTGAAGAGGATTCACGTAGTAGGCTAGTGTCATTTTTCTGCAAAAATGATCCAGACATATTATCAAAGTTTGCCCCAGGTACAAAGCACCTAATACATAATAAAAATTACATCGAGCTTCCGAGACCAGCGAACGGTCTTTTTTATCTATTTTCTTCAAAATGATTCCCCCGGTAGGGCTGTAGCAATGATTACAATAACGAATAAATACTTTTTTTCAAAAAGTAAAAATAAATACTCCGTTTAAACAAGGTATTCAAATCACGACTAATCTAGATCAAATTCCACTCTAATCAATATGTTTCCTTTTCTTTCTAGAACAGAGAACATATCGAGTACTACCTCGGTCCAGACTTATAAGTCCCGTCGCATTTTAGGTCAAACTTTGATCAAAAAGTTCACTAGCAAAATATAAGTTATATACAACATTGGATTCATATTTCAAGCAATTTCAAATAATATTATTTTAAGTACATAAAATTTATATTTTATTAATTAAGTTTACGAACAAAGCTCAACATAAAATACAAAGGGGTGTAGTGTTGGGGAACGTAGTAATTTCAAAAAAATTCTACGCACACGCAAGATCATGGTGATGCATAGCAACGAAAAGGGAGAGTGTTGTCCATGTACCCTTGTAGACTGAAAGCGGAAGCGTTATGATAATGCGGTTGATGTAGTCGTACGTCTTCACGATCGACCGATCCTAGTACCGAACGTACCGCACCTCCGCGATCTGCACACGTTTAGCTCGGTGACGTCCCACGAACTCACGATCCAGTAGAGCTTCGAGGGAGAGCTTCGTCAGCACGACGCCGTGATGACGGTGATGATGAAGCTACCGGCGCAGGGCTTCGCCTAAGCACTACGACGATATGATCGAGGTGGATTATGGTGGAGGGGGGCACCGCACACGGTTAAGAGATCAATGGTCAACTTGTGTGTCTATGGGGTACCCCCTCCCCCGTATATAAAGGAGTGGAGGAGGGGGAGAGCCGGCCCTCTAATATGGCGCACCCTGGGGAGTCCTACTCCCAGCGGGAGTAGGATTCCCCCCTTCCAAGTATTAGGAGTAGGAGACAAGGAAGGGGAAGAGAGAAGAGAAGGAAGGAGGGGGCGCCGCCCCTCCCCTTAGTCCAATTCGGACTAGGCCTTGGGGGGGGGGGAGCCTGCCCTAGGCAGCCCCTCTCTCTCCCCTAAAGCCCAATAAGGCCCATATACTCCCTGGCGAATTCCCGTAACTCTCCGGTACTCCGACAAATACCCGAACCACTCAGAACCTTTCCGATGTCCGAATATAGCCTTCCAATATATCGATATTTACGTCTTGAACATTTCGAGACTCCTCGTCATGTCCCTGATCTCATCCGGGACTCCGAACAACCTTCGGTACATCAAAACACATAAACTCATAATATCGATCGTCACCGAACGTTAAGCGTGCGGACCCTACGGGTTCGAGAACTATGTGGACATGATCGAGACTCATCTCCGGTCAATAACCAACAGCGGAACCTGGATGCTCATATTGGCTCCTACATATTCTACGAAGATCTTTATCGGTTAAACCGCATAACACATACGTTGTTCCCTTTGTCATCGGTATGCTACTTGCCCGAGATTCGATCGTCGGTATCTCAATACCTAGTTCAATCTCGTTGCCGGCAAGTCTCTTTACTCGTTCCGTAATGCATCATCCCGCAACTAACTCATTAGTTACATTGCTTGCAAGGCTTATAGTGATGTGCATTACCGAGAGGGCCAGAGATACCTCTCCGACAATCGGAGTGACAAATCCTAATCTTGATCTATGCCAACTCAACAAATACCATCGGAGACACCTGTAGAGCACCTTTATAATCACCCAGTTACGTTGTGACATTTGGTAGCACACAAAGTGTTCCTCCAGTATTTGGGAGTTGCATAATCTCATAGTCATAGGAACATGTATAAGTCATGAAGAAAGCAATAGAAATATACTAACGATCAAATGCTAAGCTAACGGAATGGGTCAAGTCAATCACATCATTCTCTAATGATGTGATCCCGTTAATCAAATGACAACTCATGTCTATGGCTAGGAAACTTAACCATCTTTGATCCAACGAGCTAGTCAAGTAGAGGCATACTAGTGACACTTCATTTGTCTATGTATCCACACATGTACTAAGTTTCTGGTTAATACAATTCTAGCATGAATAATAAACATTCATCATGATATAAGGAAATATAAATAACAACTTTATTATTGCCTCTAGGGCATATTTCCTTTAGTTTCCCACTTGCACTAGAGTCAATAATCTAGTTCACATCGCCATGTGCTTTAACACCAATAGTTCACATCACCATGTGATTAACACCCATAGTTCATATCGCCATGTGACCAACACTCAAAAGGTTTACTAAGGTGTGATCATGTTTTGCTTGTGACAGAAGTTTAGTCAACGGGCCTGCCATATTCAGATCCGTATGTATTTTGCAAATTTCTATGTCAACAATGCTCTGCATGGAGCTACTCTAGCTAATTGCTCCCACTTTCAATATGTTTCCAGATTGAGACTTAGAGTCATCTGGATCAGTGTCAAAACTTGCATTGACGTAACCCTTTACTGACCTAACCTTTTGTCACATCCATAATCGAGAAACATATCCTTATTCCACTAAGGATAATTTTGACCGTTGTCCAGTGATCTACTCGTAGATCACTATTGTACTCCCTTGCCAAACTCAGTGTAGGGTATACAATAGATCTGGTACACAGCATGTCATACTTTATACAACCTACGGTTGAGGCATAGGGAATGACTTTCATTCTCTTTCTATCTTCTACCGTGGTCGGGCTTTGAGTCTTACTCAATTTCACACCTTGTAACACAGGAAAGAACTCTTTCTTTGACTGTTCCATTTTGAACTACTTCAAAATCTTGTCAAGGTATGTACTCATTGAAAAACTTATCAAGCGTCTTGATCTATCTCTATAGATCTTGATGCTCAATATGTAAGCAGCTTTACCGAGGTCTTTCTTTGAAAAACTCCTTTCAAACACTCCTTTATGCTTTCCAAAAAATTCTACATTATTTCCGATCAACAATATGTCCTTCACATATATTTATCGAAATCTTTGTAGTGCTCCAACTCACTTTCTTGTAAATACGAGGCTTCACCACAAGTCTATATAAAACTATATGCTTTGATCAACTCATCAAAGCGTATATTCCAACTCCGAGATGCTTGCAGGTCCATAGATGGATCATTTGGAGCTTGGACATTTTGTTAGCACCTTTAGGATTGACAAAACCTTCTGGTTGCATCATATACAACTCTTCTTTAAGAAATCCATTAAGGAATGTAGTTTTGACATCCATTCGCCAGATTTCATAAAATGTGGCAATTTGCTAACATGATTCAGACAGACTTAAGCATCGCTACGAGTGAGAAAATCTCATCGTAGTCAACACCTTGAACTTTGTCAAAAACATTTTTCGACAAGTCTAGTGTCGGTGTCAAAACCGGCGGATCTCGGGTAGGGGGTCCTGAACTGTGCGTCTAGGCGGATGGTAACAGGAGACAAGGGACACGATGTTTTACCCAGGTTCGGGCCCTCTTGATGGAGGTAAAACCCTACGTCCTGCTCGATTGATATTAATATTGTGGATGTTTACAAGAGTGGATCTACCACGAGATCAAGGAGGCTAAACCCTAGAAGCTAGCCTATGGTATGATTGTAAGGGTTGTTGATATTGTTCTATGGACTAGAGCCATCCGGTTTATATAGACACCGGAGAGGGCTAGGGTTACATAGAGTCGGTTACAATGGTAGGAGATCTACATATCCGTATCGCCAAGCTTGCCTTCCACGCCAAGGAAAGTCCCATCCGGACACGGGCGAAGTCTTCAATCTTGTATCTTCATAGTCTTGGAGTCCGGTCGATGATGATAGTCCGGCCAATGATAGTTCGGTGATGATGGTAGTCCGCTATCCGGACACCCCTAATCCGGGACTCCCTCAAGAGCCCCTGAACCAGGCTTCAATGACGATAAGTCCGGTAGCGTATATTGCTTGGCATTGCAAGGCGGGTTCCTCCTCCGAATGATAGAAGATTGTGAACACCGGGGATAGTGTCCGCTCGCAAAATAAATTCCACATTCCACCGTAGAGAGAATAATATATACACAAGTTCAATCTGGCGGCGTTTTACGTGGCATGACGTCACGCCACCGCCAAGCCATTATTTAAATCATTTTTTACTCTACCACCTCAGCGCATTTAGCGAAGCGGTTTCCTTGGCACGTCTTGTCGAAGCAGAGATCGTGTTTCCCCTTAATCCGGGATTCTCATCAATACGGACGTGGGTAACCAACCGCGCCATTGATGGTGACGCTTGGGAGATAAGCGAGTTTTACCAGGCCGGTGGGGGACACGTAGACTTCGTCCGCCTATATAAGGGATAAGGATTCACCTTTTCACCTATGCCTTCTCCCTCCTTTGCTTATCCATCTTCGCGCACCCGAGCTCCAGCGCCCAAGTTCGCGCATCTCGTCTCAACCTTCTCCGACCATGTCCGGAGCGGGAGGTAAATGGTTGGCCTCCACCGTTAAGGAGGAGCACATCGCCAAACCGCGGCACCGGATACCTCTCCAAATGACATCGCGCAGACCGGCTGCCCGACGAGGGGCAGCTCATCCCCACCCCGGGCCCCATGAGAGGGTCGTTTTCCTTCCCCACTTCCTCCATGGTGGGCTTTCCACTTCACCCCTTTGTCCGGGGCTCATGTTCTACTACGGCTGGATTTCCATGATCTGGCGCGAACTTCATCCTCAACATCTCGGCGTTTATCGTGTGCGAAGGCCTTCCTCTGCATCCAGCCCCACTTCGCTTGTGGCTCAAGACCTTCAATGTCAAGTCGAAGGTAGTGAAAGGGCACTCAGCGGAGTCTTGGAGGCGCCATGTTGGGCAAGATGCCCAATGTCCTTTAGTTGAAGGGGCCTTCGTGGAATCCATCAAGGGTGGCAATCGGGGTGGTTCTATATCACCGAGCCGCGTGACCCTACATGGGCGGCGCGGCCCCGAAGTTCAGATCTAGTATCCCCACGCAGCTCACCTCCTGGAAAGAGAAGGGCTTGCTGTGGGGTAGTTCGAGGAGCCGACGGACTCAAGCCTGTATCTGTAAGCCGGTGAAGAAGCTCGGGCTGGTTAACGTAGTCAAGTCATGCTCGTCCACGGATTCTCCCATGCCAAGAGCGGGCATTCAATGTGGGAGTTCAATCCGAACAAGACCAAAGCGCCGAAAGGCTCTTTGACACGACGTCTGAAGGCGCTGGAGGGTGCTGTTCAAGGCGCAAAGCCCCGCATCCATGGCCGAAGATCATGGATTTCGCTCAGCGCCTTGAACCCAACGAGGTAAGTGATTCTACCCCTTTACGGGACACTCGCTTTTAGTAGTTTGACTCTATGCGGTTTTAATTTCCCCTTTTCCTTTGGCGGAATTTGGATGAGGAAGGCGGAGCAGATTACTGTCCGACTCCTATGCCAGAAAATCCGATGAAGCGCCCGTCTAAGCGGGGCTCTGGTTCCGGCACCGCCGCGTGGTCTTGGGAGAAGAAGGCCAAGAAGGAGGCCACGGGTGCTCGAAGAGTGCCCGTTTTCAGGTGTCCGACGACTCGGGCGGACTCCTCCCCGAAAATGAGGAGGAGAAGAGGACTCTCTCCCAGGAGGGAGAGAGGAAGAGGAAGGCTTCCCCTGTGGGAGGCCGAAGGGTCCAAGAGGGGAAGGACTATTCCCCCGGACAGCTCCGCCAACATCAACGTTGGCGAGGAAGAATGGCCTTCAAGGGCCAGGCCTCCGGCGAGATCGTAAGTATCCGGATTCCTGAATTCACATAGTGTCATTCTGATGCCGCATGCTGCCTGTAGTCCAGCCAGTGATGATCTCCCCGCTTCATCGAGCGGGTCGTTGGCTCCGTCGGATGTAGACTCCATCCCGACCGCCTCCACCCCTCGCGACATCGGGGACGCCGAGGTGGGATCCCCAGAAGGGACCCATCAGGGGGAGGCTCCGGAGGCGCCGCAAGGCGTCCTCCCGGACTTTCTGTTGGACTCCATATCGGAACCCGCAGTGGTTCCGGAGTCCGGCAATGACCCTTCGAACGAAGGGCAAGACCGTGACGCCGGTGGCTTCCGTCCAACCGGAGGCGCCGGGCAATTTGTTGGAGGCGCTGCAGAGCGCTTCCATCAAGGAGGAACACCGCACTATTATGAGTGCGGTGATTTAGAAGGTGCAGCTCGCCAAGAGCGGGCTGACCGAAGCCTGCAGTAGCCTTCTATCAGGCTTTGAGGGAAGAAGTTAAAAATATGTAATGTAATACCGCATAGACAGTAGCCCCTGATGCTCTGTTCGGTGTTCGGGAAGAAAAGCGGATGAGGATCTGAAAAAAAAAGAAAAAAGATATCTGTGAGGTTGCTAAAAATTATGTCATTATGGGTTGCAAGGGCGCCGCTGACCTCTGCCAGACCTTTCATGGAGGTCGGTGCTTTGAAGCAGGAGTTTCGAGCGGTCCGAGCAAGAGCTCGGCCGCGCCAGGAAGCAGCTCCAGGGCAAAGAAGGTGAGTAACACCACTTTGAACCCGTACCTTACAGAAAAGGTTTTAGGTTGCAACGAAAAACAACAAGGATAACATGTGTATTGCAGGGGCCACGAACGAGGTGGCAACCCTGAAGGAGGCCGTGTCTGCGGCCGAACGCAATGCAGCCACGGAACAGGCAGAGCGAGAAAAGCAGGAGGCGCGGGTGGCGGTGGTTCAAAGAAGAGCTCAGGGCTCTCATGGAAAAGCATGAGAGTTTGGAGCACGACTCAAAGACTTCGAGAGTCCGAGCTTGCCTCGGCTCTCGAAAGTGTAAAACTGCCAAGGCCGATGCCCATAAGTCCCTTCAGGAGATTGAGTTGATGAGGAAGATAGCGGCGGGTAAGGCATTTTCATGCAAAGCAAGCATGTGAATGTAAATTACGTGTTACTTACCCGAATTCGAGCTCTCGAGGCGTTGCGAGATCTGCCTCGCGGCGTGTTTGATGCCGCCGCATTCTACCGAGCCAAGGAGGGAGCTCAGCGGAGAAGGTCTTACGGTCTCGATATCTTTGAGGCCGGCCATCCGGTGCCCCCTAGCGACCAGTGAAGTACCGGTCGAGCTTCACAAGGTGGCCGAGCAGGCCATGAAGAGCCTCATAGTCCGTGTGGCTGGAGAGGCCATGCACAGGAGCTACTTTGGCCTCGTCGACGGGTTGGTGGATGCGTGCCCTCGGGTGGAGGTTATCAAGCGCTCACTTTGTATTGAAGGTGCTCGTCGGGCCCTTGCCCGCGCAAAGGTGCATTGGGGCAAGCTGGATGCGGAGAAGCTAATCAGCATGCCAGCGCCACCAGCGGGCAAGGAGTATCGTAGCCGAGATGTATTATAAGACTATCTGAAGGGCGCCCATAAAGATTGCGGATGAGTGCCCTGAGGATGTAAATTTTGAGTAAATTCGCAATGTGTTATCACATGCGCTGAAAACTTTGTTCATATGCGCTAAGCAACGCTTGTTAATTTAAAATATTACCTTACATGCGGCCGTTTATTAAATCGAGAGATGGCAAGTCGTCGGCTTCAGCCCCCATGCCACGCAGTCTTTGGGGTGTTCGGGATAAACTTGAGCACTCTTGTTCCCATTTTTGGGTCCATCTAGGGAGGCACTCAACACAACGAACAAGGCAACCGGACTTATAGTGCTTGAACATTCTCACTTAGCCATAGAATTCTATAATTTTAAATTTAGTGAAGCCCCTAGTATTCGGAGGACCGAATTGGGGCGCTATCCACGCCTTCGTCGGACATTATCCGGAACTTCGCTCGAAGCGGCGTAGGTCTAAGGACCCGAAAGGACCTCTCGAACAGCGACCAGTCTCTCGCCTTATCATGATAGTCAGTTTTAGCTTTCTCCACTGAGGCGTTAACCCGGCTCAACCGGGGCGCAATCGCAGTGGTTCTCCCAATGCTACCTTAGCCGATAGAACGGAACGTAAGGTGCCAAACATGGAGCCGGGCAAACCCAACTATTGACCTAAGACTTGATTAGGAGCCGATTCATATAATGCAATAAGTTCGGGTGCCGCACTTGTGAAAGTGTTAGGACTTTATCACACCATAATGCGGAGATCATTATGCCCTGGTGTATTTGGCCGTACCAAAATGTACGGGTGCAACATGTCGTAAATGAACACACATATATATAAGGTAATACAATTATGGGCGAAAAGTGCTGCATTTTATTCGAGAAGATATGCTA
The DNA here is from genome assembly GCA_021605145.1 of Aegilops bicornis. Lineage (NCBI taxonomy): Eukaryota > Viridiplantae > Streptophyta > Magnoliopsida > Poales > Poaceae > Aegilops > Aegilops bicornis. The sequence goes on along the minus strand of CM038675.1, from coordinate 355,614,291 downwards.
TGAGTGCGGAATGATACAAATAGTGCGGAAAGCAAGGGATGGGACGAATTAAAGGCGTCTCCCTCCAGGGGTAGGCCGCGGAATGTTGTATTTAACAAATTTAATGCTCGTGATGGAGACCACACGAGTGTTAAATCGCGACCTTTGTCCTTCCCTCGGCTGTTGCATCATGAGTTCGGCGGAGTTCGCCACGGACGAGTTCATAAAAAAGAGAGAAATAAAAGAAAAGAGTGACACACTTGGGAGCCCCTGGTATGGTCGAACCGCACTCTGGGTTTGTTGTGGTTGTGCCTTTCCCCCTATGCCCATGGTATCTCCAAGGCGTAATTATGTACGCGGAGAGTTTGTCTTACAATTTTGCGAGGGCTGGGGTTGAGGCCGCATTGCTCTGGCGATGCCGGAGCGTGCCGGTGGTCTTGGTTGATGTTGCTCCGGGCGCGTTTGGCCGTGTCCGTCCGCTTAACGCCGGACTCGAAAATTGCCTTAAAAGGCTGCTCTGATTTCGCCGCGAGAGCCGTTGTATGTTCCTCTGCTCGGAGGAGCGTTCCGTGTTTCCATTGACCGTGATGACTCCACGAGGGCTGGCATCTTGAGCTTAAGGTATGCATAATGCGGCACCACGTTGAATTTTATGTAACGCGTTCGCCTGAAAGCAGAGCGTGATAGCCGCTGCGAGCGAGGCTATGTCGAAGATTAACTCCTCGCCGGAAATTATCCGGGATCCGAAGACCACTTCCGGTAATCGAGCCAGCATAACCGGCCTCGACACTGGTATGACGCCTTTGAAGGTTGTCTTTGTAGGTTTAATCCTTGAAGGGTGTATGCCCATCTTGCGCCTTTGTATCTGATAAAAGCGAGTTCGAGGCCTCTTTGCCGCCGTCCATCCAGGGACTTCTCGTGAGGTGAAATCCATCGACGATTGGGTCTAAAACCAATGCGGCGAATCCATACTGGCGGATCTTGGTCGGATGGTCTCTTGGTCCGAAAGTGATCGGGCAAGAGGACCATGGGTTGAACTTTAGGGGCGTGGCTCCATCGGCGTATCGTCCCTTTAGTGCACGCTTCCGCTTCCTCTTGGGAATATGCGTTGCGTATATCATGTTTACCGTCCGAACTTGAGGGGAATCCCTTTTGTCCTCTGTTGTTTGGCGGCCGGGTCTCTTCCTCGTCATCATTTGTGTAGCCCCTTGTCACTTTGTTTTCGGCGATTAATTTGCACGCTGCTTGAATACCCAACAATCTCTGTTGGTGTGGTTAGCTGGCTTTTCGGGGGTTCCATGTATTTGACAGGAGTGGTCGAGTATTCGGTCCAAATTGGACGGGCCCGGAGTGGTTCTTTTGAATGGCTTCTTCCGTTGACCGGGTTTGGAGCCTCGGAATCCGGCATTGATCGCCGTATCCTCATTCTTTGTCGCCGTTAACGCGGCGTTTGTTTTTGTTTCAACGCAACTTTGCCATTGCGGTCCTTGGTATCTGGACTGCCAGCGCTTTTCTTGAGGTTGTTGCTGCGAGCTAACCAGCTATCCTCTCCCGCCTGAAGCGGGTCATGAGTGATGTGAGGGCTGCCATGGATTTTGGCTTCTCTGTCCTAGGTGCCGGGCCAGCCACTCGTCACGGATGTTATGTTTGAAGGCAGCGTGTGCCTCTCGCATCCGTCTGATCGGCGATTTGATTTTTTCTTTGTTAGGAACCGTGTCCGTAATTGCACTGGCCGATTCGTCTCGGCTGCTGGATTATGTGGCTTAGGTCATCTGCGTCGGTGGTCGCATATACGATGCTCTCGGAAGTTGTCGAGGAATGCGGCTTCCGTGTCTTCCAACATCCAATTGACTCTGCGGGCAGGCTGTTAAGCCAATGCCGAGCTGGTCCTTTGAGCTTGAGCGGGAGATATTTGATGGCGTGAAGATTGCCGCCGGGCCATATGTATATGGAGGAGATAATCCTCAATCCAAACCGCGGGGTCTGTTGTGCCATCGTAGGATTCGATATTAACGGGTTTAAACCCTTCAGGGATTTGATGATCCATTACTTCGCCAGTGAAGCATAGTGGGTGTGCGGCGCCTCTGTATTGAGCAATATCGCGACGTAGCTCGAGAGAGCGTTGTATGCTGTGTTCGGCCCGGCCGGAGTAGTTGTGTCCGGCGCGACGGTATTCGTCGTGGGTCTTGGGGCGCCCGCGTGATCCATAGATAGATCTGGATTGTCTTGCCTTGTCCTCCAATATATCTTGCAAGTCCGGCGCGTTCCCCCGTGGCTTCATGCTTTTTGAGCGATGCCGGGGTACGGTTTTGGTGGAGGGCTTGCACGCCTCTCTATCGCGGCCACGAGGTGGTCGGTCTGCCATATTGTGTGCTGGTGATGCAGGTTTGTACGCTTCCTCCTCTAACCGGGGGAGCAACTTGCGTTTTGGGTAACTTTTGGAGGGGCGTTCGAGTTCATACTCTTCGGCCGCGAGGACCTCGGTCCATCTGTCGGCCAAGAGGTCTTGATCAGCTTGAAGGCATTGCTGCTTTTTCTTTAGGCTGTTTGCGGTGGCCATTAGCTGCGTCAAACGCTCTTGTTCGGCGGGATCCTCGAGCACGAATTAAATCGTCGCCGAGGCTTGCCTCGTCTTCGGAGGGAGGTAAGTAATTGTCATCCTCGACCTCTTAAATGCGCCGCCTCTCGTGAGGGCTTGCTTCGCCTCCTCCTCGCTGGATCGTCTTTGGAGGGAGTTGTCTTCGGCACTTTCTGGGTGTTATTATCTCACGTGCGGAATCTCCATTCTTCCGTGGCGGGATAAAGAGCGGCGCCGCTGACGTCGGTGCTTGGGCAGTTTCTTTAAGGAAACGGCCTCCGATGCTACCTCGCCGTCCCCATCATTTGGGGTGTCCACCAAGAATATGACGTAAGACGAGCTGGTCTTCCGATTATCCTGTAAACCGGTTCTTGGTAGTCTCTGGCATCGTCGTCCATACCGTCGATGTCCTCGAGTCGTAGTCGAGTACGTCGGTTAAATAAATCGACGGTGGCTACGAAGTGGGTGGTGGGTGGGCTCTGAATTTCTTCGTCGTCGCGTCCCAACCATCCCGGCCGTAGTTCGCCAGGGTTCTCGAATAGCGAGAGGTGCTTCGGTTGAATTTATGATATCGCCAAGGGCGAAAAAAAGATGTCCGCAGCGGTGAATTCCATGATCGGCGCCCAATCGGATTCGACTGGCAGGGGCGCAGGAGGTTCGGAGTCCGGCACCTCGGAGTCATGAGCTTTATGTGGGACAAGGTAACTGTTCAGCTCTATCGCCGTAGAAGTTGCAGCTCCCGAGGCGGTGTCCAGCCATCCGTCCTCGATCCGAGCGATCGGCTCCGGACTATGGGTCGGAGCGGATTCGTGTGCGGCCTCCAAGGTGCTTTGTCCGTGGCGAGTTAGGTCATGCCCATGGTGAAAGCGCCGCACGCTTCGGGCTTTCGGATCCATCGAAGATCAAGTCTCCGTGGATATCGGCCGTGAAGTTTAGGCTTCAAACTGACTCGACGGCCAGGGGTGTAGCTTCGATCCGCTCCGGATGGCCAAGTGAGTTGGCCCTTGATGCGAAGCCGCGAATCTGAAGATCTGTCCGGGAGAAAACTCTCACCAGGACTACGTCGTTATCGATTGAAGAGGCCATCATGCCTATCGGTGGCGCATACGCAGGAACTCTCAATGAAAGCACCAATGTCGGTGTCAAAACCGGCGGATCTCGGGTAGGGGGTCCCGAACTGTGAGTCTAGGCGGATGGTAACAGGAGACAAGGGACACGATGTTTTACCCAGGTTCGGGCCCTCTTGATGGAGGTAAAACCCTACGTCCTACTCGACTGATATTAATATTGTGGATGTTTACAAGAGTGGATCTACCACGAGATCAAGGAGGCTAAACCCTAGAAGCTAGCCTATGGTATGATTGTAAGGGTTGTTGATGTTGTTCTACGGACTAGAGCCATCCGGTTTATATAGACACCGGAGAGGGCTAGGGTTACATAGAGTCGGTTACAATGGTAGGATATCTACATATTCGTATCGCCAAGCTTGCCTTCCACGCCAAGGAAAGTCCCATCCGGACACGGGGCGAAGTCTTCAATCTTGTATCTTCATAGTCTTGGAGTCCGGTCGATGATGATAGTACGGCCAATGATAGTTCGGCTGATGATGGTAGTCCGGCTATCCGGACACCCCCTAATCCGGGACTCCCTCATCTAGCTTTGTAGATAGTAACACTACTATCAGCGTCCGTCTTCCTCTTGAAGATCCATTTATTTTCTATGGCTTGCCGATCATCGGGCAAGTCAACCAAAGTCCACACTTTGTTCTTATACATGGATCCCATCTCAGATTTCATGCCCTCAAACCATCTCGTGGAATCTGGGCTCATCATCGCTTCCTCAAAGTTCGTAGGTTCGTCATGGTCAAGTAACATGACCTCCAGAACAGGATTACCGTACCACTCTGGTGCGGATCTCACTCTGGTTGACCTATGAGGTTTGGTAGTAACTTGATCTGAAGTTACATGATCATCATCATTAGCTTCCTCACTAATTAGTTTAGGAGTCACAGGAACAGATTTCTGTGATGAACTACTTTCCAATAAGGGAGAAGGTACAGTTACCTCATCAAGTTCTACTTTCCTCCCACTCACTTCTTTCGAGAGAAACTCCTGATGAAGCTATGTACCTTGGGTAGGGTCATAGGCCTGACCTAGACACCCTCCCCAAGGACATCACCCTAAAGCCAGAAGCATTCGAAGGGTACTATCATCCACTCGACCAGAAGCATTCCACTCGGAAGAATAACTGTCACTCGACCGTAACAGAAACCACTCGACTTGCAGAAGATCTAAAGTCACTCTGCACGGCAATGGTCGGGTGTTTATCCTTAGACTTAATGATCATTTATAGCACTTTATTGCGGACGTTACCTGTAAAGCTTCCTCTTTATGTACATTGAACGCTGTGTAACAGAGGGGAGCTGGGGTCCTGGCGCACTCTATATAAGCCACCCCCTCCTCTAGGACAAGGGTTCACACCCCCTGTAACTCACACACGCATAATCCAGTCAACCGCCTCCGGGCTCCGAGATGTAGGGCTATTACTTCCTCCGCGAAGGGCCTGAACTCGTAAAACTCGTGTGCACAACTTCTCCATAGCTAGGATCTTGCCTTCTCATACCTACCCCCCATTCTACTGTCAGTCTTAGATCCACGACAGTTTGCGCCCACCGTGGGGCAGGTGTCTTAGTGACTTTTTTGGTGAAGTTGCGATTTTTCCGATTCCCATCATCATGGTTTCCAGCGGAGGATTGGCTGAGGGCCGCGAGATCCGTCTCCGTGCGCTCATCTTCGTTGCTGACGTTGAGGCGCTGCTCGTCCGCGGGGTGACGCACTTTCGCGCGTGCATCCACGGCGTCCTTCGCGCGTGCATCCACGGCGTCCTTCTTCGGCAGCCGTCAACTCAGTATCGGTCGGCTCCTGTGGCGTCCTCGCTCCCCGCTGTTCACCGGCGCAAGCGTTCCGGTCGGTCGCGGCTCCAGCGGTGGGTGAGGCATGCGGTGGCCCGCCAATCGGCCACCCCACAAGTCACGGCAATCGAGCCCGACGAAACTCTCTACGGCCTGTTCGACTGGCTCCATCGAGACCGCATCCGAGTGCGACAACAGTGACCCCGCGGCGGAAGTCCTGATGGTTAACGGACCACGCAGTCCTCCTGGCTTCCCCCGCGATGGCGGCGGCGATCCGTCATGCTTTCACGAGGAGTACCGCCCCGAGCCCCTCTCTTTGCAGCAGAGGGAAGAGCTTCGCCGCCGCAATATGGATGCACTTCACACTCCTATTGTTGGAGAAACCCCCAAGGCCCGGGCCTTGGAGGAGGCGCCAGCCAACAGCTAAGCGCACTCGATCGAGAACCTCCGGCACACACTCAACGGCGTGCTCGGCGGTGATTCTGAGTCCAAATGACAGCTTTTTCCTCCTCCAACTCAGGTATACCGAATTCCGATTCAAAATCTCACAGCTGCAGCCTGAATAGCAGAGTCGATTCAGCCTTCCCAGTCGGAAGCTGGCAGAGGTTTGATGCAGATCTGGGCTTTACTCTGGGCTGCAGGAGAGCAGAACACATCAGTATCACAGTCGCGGAATAGAATTCATAGCAGGTCTGTGATGGCAAACACAGTTCAGTCAGCTCACAGCCCAAGATCGCCCCCGCGGCGTGAGGGACATGGGGACCGGCGAGATCAGTACAGAAACCGTGAGCAGTATGATCACCGACTCGACCACGATGACCGTCGTTGAGTGCCCACACCTCCCCCGAGGAGTGGGTCATATGCGCCTCAGCAGCACGATGATAGATGTCCCCACAGTGGTGGGTGAAGAATTCCAGTCGACCCCAGGGAGCCAGGCTTTGATGCAAGATCTATTCTGGTTCAAGGTCTGGTCGACAGGAACAGAGCTCACAGAGAGGGTCATGACAGAGATCACCCGACTGGCAGCAAAGTACATGTTTCAGGCCCAGAGTGCTTCAGTAGAGACATCAGGGCTGCGGTGATTCCTCCCAACTTCAGGTTGGCGACTGGAGTCAGCAAGTTCGCTGGTGAGTCCAAGCCTGACACTTGGCTTGAGGACTACCGAGTGGCTGTACAGATTGGTGGCGGCAATGATGAAGTGGCCAAGAAACACCTTCCTCTGATGTTGGAAGGCTCAACCAGAGCGTGGTTGAATCAGTTAGCACCTGGCAGCATATATAGTCGGGAAGAACTCGCCTGAGTGTTTGTCAGAACCTTTGAGGGTACTTGCAAACGGCCGGCAGGGTTAACAAAATTGCAGTCCTGCGTGCAGAAACCGAATGAGACCTTGAGAGATTACATCCAGAGATGGATCACAATGCACCATACAGTGGAGAATGTGTCAGATCGCCAAGCAGTTTGTGCCTTCAAGGAGGGTGTTAAGTATCAAGAGTTGAATCTGAAATTCGGTCGGACAAGAGATATATCTCTGACCCGGATGATGGAGATCGCCACCAAGTATGCTAATGGTGAAGAGGAAGACCGACTCCGGAGTGGCAAGCATGAAACAGTCGCCCAGGAAACCGGAGGAGGGAATTCCACTCGGAAGCAGAAGCGCAAGGCCGAACCAGCTGCTCCTGGTGAGGCTTTAGTTGTGGCTCAAGGAAAATTCAAGGGGAAGCCCAAAGGGCCCTGAAACCCCAAGAAAGTGAAAGATCAAGACAGAAATGTTGTGTTGGATTTACCCTGTTACATTCACATCAAGAAGGATGAAGAGGGTAATCTGATTTACCCTAAACACACCACTCGACAAAGGTCGGCTCCCGATCCAGCGATTACGAGAGAAACAACCCAAGGAGAAGGAAAAGGAGTCGGACACGGGTGAGGATAAGGAAGAAGATGATGATGGTTTTCCCAACATCAATTCCACTCTGATGATTTTTGCTGACGTCAAAAGCAAAAGTCGACTGAAAGTTATCAATAGAGAGGTGAACATGGTTGCTCCGACAACACCAAGTTATTTGTAGTGGTCCTAGACTGCCATCACATTCGACCAGTCCGACCATCCAGCACGTATAGCCACCCCTGGGAGGCAAGCGCTGGTGGTCGACCCAGTTGTTGAAGGCTCTCGGCTGACTAAAGTACTGATGGATGGTGGTAGTGGCCTGAATATCCTGTATGCTGAGACCTTGAAGGGGATGGGCATTCCGATGTCCAAACTTAGTGAAAGCAATATGAGTTTCCATGGTGTCATACCTGGCAAGAAGGCTGAATCACTCGGCCAGATCGCCCTTGATGTGGTTTTCGGTGATCCCAAGAATTACCGCAAAGAAAAGTTGACATTTGAAGTACTGGATTTCCAGAGTGCTTATCATGCTATTACAGGTAGGCTCGCTTATGCACGGTTCATGGCTCGACCATGTTACGTGTACCTCAAGTTGAACATGCCTGGCCCCAGAGGAGTGATCACTATCACTGGCAACCGGCAGAAGGCAGAAGAGTGCTTCCAAAAGGGCTAAAAAATCGTCGATGCACGCAGCAGTCGAAATGCAAGAATACCGGAAGAACGCAGATCCGAGTGATTTGTTGCGCTCCAAGAAGCCTGCCACTGATTCTGCATTTCAGTCGTCCGGTGAAACCAAGCCAATTCATATTCACCCGACTGACCCTAATGCTGCTCCTACTCATATCTCAACATTACTCGACAGCAAATAGGAAGAAGCGCTCATCCAGTTCCTCCGTGATAACTGGGACATCTTTGCATGGAAACCTTCTGATATGCCGGGTGTACCCAGGGGACGAGCTGAGCATCGTTTGCGAGTTGACACGAAAGTAAAACCAGTCAAGGAACATCTTCGACGGTCCGCCGTACAGAAGAGAAAAGCAATTGGTGAGGAAGTGGCTCGGCTCCTGGCAGTTGAGTTCATCCGAGAGATTTACCACTCCGAGTGGCTCGCCAATGTTGTCATGGTTCCTAAGAAGGACGATTCACTTCGCATGTGCATTGACTTCAAGCATATCAATCGGGCCTGCCCGAAAGATCATTTTCCTCTCCCCCGCATCGACCAAATCGTCGACTCAACTGCGGGGTGTGAGCGATTGTCTTTTCTGGACGCCTATTTCGGGTATCATCAGATCCGACTGTATGGACCTGATGAGATAAAAACGGCTTTCATCACTCCATTCGGATGCTTCTGTTATGTCACCATGCCATTCGGCCTGAAGAACGCCGGAGCCACATTCATGAGGATGATTCAGAAGTGTTTGCTCACTCAAGTCAGTCAGAATGTGGAAGCATACATGGATGACATTGTGGTCAAGTCGCGAAAGGGTTCCGACCGGCTGGCTGACCTTGCTGATACTTTTGCCAACCTCAGAAGGTATGATATCAAGCTTAATCCATCAAAGTGTACATTCGGAGTTCCTGGCAGAAAGTTGCTCAGTTTCCTCGTTTCCGAACGAGGGATCGACACAAACCCAGAGAAAGTTGGTGCCATACTCCGGATGAAGCGCCCTGTGCGTGTACATGATGTCGAAGCTTCTTTGGTTGTTTGGCCACCTTGAGTCGATTCATATCTCGTCTCGGTGAAAAGGCCCTTCCTTTTTACCGACTGATGAAGAAATCTGACAAGTTCGAGTGGACAGATGAAGCTGACGCAGCGTTTGCAGAACTCAAAGCCCTGATTTCCACCCAACCCGATTGCTTACGCCCCAATCAGCAAAGAGCCTTTACTGCTTTATATTGCAGCCACCGGACAAGTTGTCAGTACGGTGCTCACGGTCGAGTGGGAAGAAGAAGGAAAAGCCTATAAAGTTCATCACCCAGTATACTATGTTTCTGAAGTTCTGACTCCATCCAAGCAAATATATCTACATTATCAGAAGCTTGTTTATGGGATTTACATGACCACGAAGAAGGGTGCACATTACTTCTTTGATCACTCCATTACAGTCGTCAGCGACACACCATTGTCAGAGATCCTGAACAACAGAGATGCAACTGGTCGAGTGGCAAAGTGGGCGATTGAACTCCTTCCCTTGGATATCAAGTTTGAGGCAAAGAAACCTATCAAGTCCGAAGCAATAGTAGATTTCCTTGCCGAGTGGGTCGAATAAAGAATCGCCGACTCAGATTCACTCGAGCATTGGACCATGTTCTTCGATGGGTCCAAGATCTTTGAATGGTTACAGTCTTTGGGTGGTATTGGTATCCCCCCGAGGTGACAAACTCAGCTATGTTCTCCAGATTCATTTTGACTCCTCCAACAAAGAAGCTGAATATGAAGCACTTCTGTACGGGTTGCGTATGGCCATTTCACTCGGCGTTCGTCGCCTCATGGTCTACGGCGACTCGGATTTAGTGGTTAATCAAGTGATGAAGGAGTGGGACGTCAGAAGCCCAGCTATGACTGGCTATTGTAATGCAAAGGAGAAAGTTAGAGAAGAAGTTTGAGGGGTTAGAGCTCCATCACATACCCCGACCGAAAAATCAAGCAACCGATGATCTCGGTAAAGATAGGTTCCAAGAGGGAGGCCATTCCCAGCAATGTGTTCTTGGAACATATTCATACACCTTCGATTCAATAAGATCCTTTCACTTTGAAGAGCCCTCAAGAACCAAAGAGTGCCACCGATCCGATCAATTCGAAGTCCCAACCATGGTCGACTTGATCATGGAGGTTTTGGTCTTCACTCCCGACTGGACTGTGCCGTACATTTCATACATTCTTAGGAAAGAACTCCCAGAGGATGAAGAAGAGGCTCGACAGATCGTCCGTCGATCCAAAGCCTTTACTGTGATAAGAGGATAGTTGTTCAGAGAAAGTGTGACTGGAGTCTGCCAGAAATGCATAACACCAGAAGAAGGTCGAGTGACCCTCAATGACATCCACTCGGGACCTGTGGTCACCATGCGTCCTCTCGGACCATTGTGGCCAAAGCATACCGAGCGGGATTTTATTGGCCACGAGCAAATGAGATGGCGAAAGAAATAGTCGACAAATGTGAAGGTTGCCAGTTTTACTCCAACATGTCTCACAAGCTTGCATCAGCCCTGAAGACCATCCCACTCGTCTGGCCCTTTGTTGTTTTGGGATTGGATATGGTTGGACCTCTGAGGACTGGTAGGAGCAGCTTCACTCATGTGCTCGTGGCAGTCGACAAGTTCACCAAATGGATCGAAGCCAAGCCCATCAAAAGTCTTGAAGCCATTATGGCTGTCAGCTTCATCAGAGAGTTAACATTCAGATATGGTGTTCTGCACAGCATCATCACTGACAAATGGGTCGAACTTTGATTCTGAAGAGTTCAGAGCCTTCTATGCTTCCCAAGGTACTCGAGTCGACTATGCTTCAGTCGCCCACCCCCAGTCGAATGGACAAGCTGAAAGAGCAAACGGATTGATTCTCAAAGGATTGAAACCCCGACTGATGCGTGATCTCAAGCACGCAGCATGCGCCTGGGTCGATGAACTTCCATCAGTGCTTTGGGGATTGAGGACAACTCCCTATCGATTGACTGGACGAACTCCATTCTTCTTGGTCTACGGAGCTGAGGCTGTACTTCCGAGTGACTTGCTCCACAATGCACCCGAGTCGAGATTTTCTCAGAGGATGAAGCAGTACAGGCATGACAAGACGCAGTTGATCTCCTGGAAGAGGAAAGAGAGATGGCCTTGATCCGGTCGACCATCTATCAGCAAGACCTGCGTCGATTCCACGCCAGAAACGTGAGGGGTCAAGCATTTCAAGAGGGAGACTTGGTTCTTCGACTGGATCAGCAGAAACCACACAAGCTTGCTCATGCTTGGGAAGGTCCCTTCGTTGTCACAAGAGTGCTCCACAATGGAGCATACCACCTTTACAACGTCGAGCACAAGAAAGACGAGCCACGCGCTTGGAATGCGGAGCTGCTCCGCCCCTTTTACACCTAAGCATTCAAACTGTTGAGATGTAATAAGAAATACCTTCTAGTTTGATTATCAAAGACACAATTTTACAGTCTCCTAAATGATTGATGTTTCTTATTTATATGTTTCAAATTCCCCCAGTGGGTGCCTTAGCTGCGAATCCGTTTCGCCTAAGTTTGAAAAATCATGTCGAGTGAAGAGCAAGCCTCTCTCTCGGAGGCTTAGATGCGAATCTGTTTCGCCTAAGTTTAAAAAATCCTACCGAGTGGTGAGCAAACCTCTCACTCGGGGGCTTAGCTGCAGTCCAGTACTCGCCTAAGTTTAAGAAATCCTATCGAGTGGTGAGCAAGCCTCTCACTCGGGGGCTTAGCTGCAGTCCAGTACTCGCCTAAGTTTGAAAAATCCTACCGAGTGATGAGCAAGCTTCTCACTCGGGGGCTTAGCTGCAGTCCAGTACTCGCCTAAGTTTGAAAAATCCTACCGAGTGGTGAGCAAGCCTCGCACTTGGGGGCTTAGCTGCAGTCCAGTACTCCCCTAAGTTTGAAAAATCCTACCGAGTGGTGATCAACCCTCCCACTCGGGGGCTTAGCTGCAGTCCAGTACTCGCCTAACTTTGAAAAATCCTACCGAGTGGTGAGGAACCCTCCCACTCGGGGGCTTAGTCGCAGTCCAGTACTCACCCAAGTTTGAAAAATCCTACCAGGTAGTGAGAAACCCTCCCACTCGGGGGCTTAGCTGCAGTCCAGTACTCGCCTAAGTTTGAAAATCCTACCGAGTGGTGAGAAACCCTCCCACTCGGGGGGCTTACACTGAGTCCAAGTGCTAGCCTAAGTTTGAAAAATCCCACCGAAAGTGGTGAGCAACCCTCCCACTCGGGGCTTACCTGATCCAAGACTAGCCTAAGTTTGAAAAATCCCACCGAGTGGTGAGCAACCCTCCCACTGGGGGCTTAGGCTGTAGTCCACGACTCGCCTAAGTTTGAAAAATCCTACCGAGTGGTGAGCAACCCTCCCACTCGGGGGCTTAGCTGCAGTCCAGTACTCGCCTAAGTTTGAAAAATCCTACCGAGTTGTGAGCAACCCTCCAACTCGGGGGCTTAGCTGCAGTCCAGTACTCGCCTAAGTTTGAAAAATCCTACCGAGTGGTGAGCAAGCCTCTCACTTGGGGGCTTAGCCGCAGTCCAATACTCGCCTAAGTTTGAAACACATCCCTATCCGCAAGGACGACGAGGTGCAGGTCGGCTGCAAGCTTCTCTTCGGAGCTACGCCACAAGTATAATGTACGATCCATCCCTATCCGCAAGGAGGACAAGGTGCAGGTCGCCTGCAACCTTCTCTTCGGAGCTGCGCCACAAATACAATGTGCGCTCCATCCTCATCCACAAGGATGACGAGGTGCAGGTCGACTGCAACCTTCTCTCCGGAGCTGCGCCACAAATACAATGTGCGCTTCATCCTCATCCGCAAGGACGACGAGGTGCGGGTCGACTGCAACCTCCTCCTCGGAGCTGCGCCACAAGTATAACATGCACTCCATCCTCATCCGCAAGGACGACGAGGTGCAGGTCGATTGGAACCTCTTCCTCAGACCTGAATCTCAAGTACAAAAAATATTCCGAGTGAAGAGCAAGTTCCACTCGAAGGCAAACACAAGCATATTCAGAAATAAACCAAGTTCAGATAAATCCTAAGGTTTCGAACCTCGGATTAAAGTACTCGGGTATCCAGCCCGAAGGAGTCTTAACGGTTACAAAGTCACTCGGCATTCCGAGGCAAATTTAAGGCGAGGCATGAAAGTTTGTTCACTCCGCAGGAGGAGGACTAGCAGGCTCGACGAACTCGTCCAGGTCGATTCCATCAGCAATCCGAGTGGTAGCAGCAATGATGGTCTCCATGAAAGACTGGAAGTCGTGCTTCTTGGTATTGGCAACCCTGATCGCCGCCAGCTTCTCTTCCCGCGCTTCCTTGCAGTGGACACAAACCAAAGACAGAGCCACATCAGCGCTGCACCTAGCAGAAGACTTCTTCCATTCTTGCACTCGACCGGGAATCTCATTAAGTCGAGTCATCAGAGACTCGAGGTCATTCTGGAGCGTTGCCCTTGGCCAGAGTGCTGTGTCGATCCGCGACATTGCGACCTTCAGTCGAGCAAGATAGTCGACAATACCAACAACACGAGATTCTAATCGGAGTACATTCATGGCAACCTCGTCTTTCACTGGAGAATGGATGGGGTCCAAGCTTGTCTCAACTCGCCCAGTCTCTTCCTCAAAGTTCTAGCAAAATTCTGCACGCACAATTCAAAGATGAATCAATGGTTGTATGTCGAGTCGACAGTAACAAGTCAGTCGGGCCGAAGAAAATACCTTCAAGCATGACGAACAACTTCTTGGCAAGACCTCCCAGATAATTCTCCAGATCGTCCCTGTTGTGAGCAATGCCTTCCATCTTCTCGTTCAGATTGTTCTTGTCCTTCTTCAGGCGAGTCGCTTCCTTATTGGCTTCATCAAGGGCAGTTTTGACTTGGCGTTTTTCTTCCTCGGTTCTTGTTGAAGCTAGCCGCTCGGGCGAAGTGCTTTTTCTCGTCAGATGCTTTCTGTGCGGCCGCAAGATCTTGGTCCTTTTTCGCCAGAGCTTGGTTCATTTTCTCTGAAAGAAACATCGCTCGGTTCAGAAAAAGCAAAATAAAAAGCCGGTTCAGAGACAAATCAGTCGACAAGTTTTCTCTTACCAGCGGCTTCATCCTTGGCCTTCTGCAGATTTGTCTTGGCCAGTTCCAGATCGAGGTTGAGTTGAATCTGTTTCTTCTCCAAGTCAGCAAAACGAGCTCCGAGTTCACAGGATTTCTGTAATCAAGAGACAGTCAATCGACAGATGGGAATATTAGTTACTTCAGAACAATGGTCTGATAAATTCAAGTTGTTTTCAGACCATAGTCGACTGCCTGCACTCGACCACGGTCTAGGGGACTACACCCAGTGGGTGCACTTAGCATGCACCCACTGGTCCAGTTTCCACTCGACATGGTCTGTCCAGGCCGAGTGTAAAAAAAGTTCTCAGACCGTAGTCGATCGCCTGATCGACCACGGTCTCGGATTACACCCGGTGGGTGCACTTAGCGTGCCCCCATCGGTTCGAATTCCACTCGACATGGTCCGGCCCGCATCGAGTGCAAAATTTAGCTTCTCAGACCACAGTCGACTACCCGCAGCCAACTATGGTCTCGGGGACTACACCCACTGGGTGCACTCAGCGTGCCCCCACTAGTTCAAAGATCCAATTGACACAACCTAGTCGACTCAAGATACAAGTTTGCTCAGTGGAAAATCAAAACACCCAGTGGGTGTACGAATGCGAAACACATGCAGATGAAAAGATTTTTCAAAGAAAGTTTTTAGGTACCATATCCTAATAGAACAAGCTAAAAGAGTCAGTCGGCAATCTGCTAACCTGGACGTTGCTCTGGAGAGCGGAGCTGGCGTCATAAGCAGCTTGGCTGGCTTCCCGCATCATCTTCATCTTCTCCATCATAATGCCCGCCTGGCGTATAGCCTCTTTGGGAACAACCACCTGGTCTTCTGGGACGTGATGTGCAGCAAAAAGCGAAGGTGGATCGGCGGGAGTCTGCACGGCTGACGCTGAAGGCTGAGCACTCGACAGCAGTATGGCGAAGGTGACAGAAGTACGATTAGCATCGCCGGCTTCCTGGATTACCGGTTCTGCCACCGGCGTCGACTGAGGCATCTTGCCAGCGGACGTTTTCCTGCCTCTCCTTCCCATGGGCCTCTGTGGCTCGTCCTCCTCGTCGTCTGGGAGATCAATGATGTTGGGGGGAGCTGGAAAAAGATCAGTCGCCAAAAGTTCATCCTTGTTGGTTACATCGCAATTCAATCGACAAAACAAAGACAAGATCACGAAGGTTATACCTGGATTGGACGTGACCGCATCTTCCATGTCCTCATCCTCATTTTTGTAAGCAGAAGTCCCAGAGGTGGCGGCACTGCTAGTTTCAAGATTCACTCGGTCAAACCAAGGAAAAAATAGACAACACAGAACTTCGGGTAAAAATGAAGACAGGACACTCACGCAGAGGCAACATGGATATCGATTTTGATTTTGGGCAGAGCCTTTCGAGTCTTCTGCGGTACAACCTTGGATTGCTTTGGGGCCTTTTCAGTCACGCCGGAGAAGACGTCCGAGGACGCTTTGACGACTGCCCGGTCTGAACAGTTGCCTTGTTGCGGGCGCTTACCGGATCATGAGTGAGCTTGGATCGCCTTTCCCTACGGGGAGGTGAGTCGACCTCTTCTTCATCACTCGGGTTGGAGCTCTCCTCGTCCCCTTCACCATCGGAATGCCACTCGCCGCTATCGCCTCCGCTCGCCTCCTCCTCCAGGTCCTGCTCCTGCTCTTCATTGGGCATCAAATACATCTCAGTAAGAGCCTAGAAGACAACAAGCAAGACAAAAGTCAGTCGGTTGATTACAAGCAGTTACATGATAAATCAAGATAACACTCGGCAATTCAGAGTTGGACCTTGTCTGTTTCGTACGAGTTGTAGAGTGGAGGGACTCTCCTGGCCCCCCTGGGGTTATCTTTGTTGCCAGTGATACCCCTCAACCACTTCTCCACCGTATCCTCGTCGACTTCTTCTGGATGGATCCGAGTGGAATCTTCAATGCCCGAATACATCCACATCGGGTGGTCATGGGCTTGAAGCGGCTGAATGCGTCATCTGAGGAAGACTTCCAATAGATCCATGCCGGTCATGCCATCACGGATGAGCTGGACCACTCGCTCGACCAGCACCTTCACCTCTGCTTTCTCCCCCGGGGTCACTTTCAAGGAGGAGGGCTTCTCTACCTGGAGTCGGCTGGTCTTTGCAGTAAAACCAGGTCGACTGCCACCCTCAGACTGACTCGGGAAGGATTATGGCTAGGAAAGAGCTCTTACCCCTCATTTGGATCCCAAGACCCCCACACATCTGGATCACTTTTGTCCTCTCATCACTCGGATTAGCTTTTTTGACTGGCTGGGAGCGACACATGAAAATGTGCTTGAAGAGGCCCCAGTGTGGTCGACAACCCAAGAAATTCTCGCACATAGACACAAAAGCGGCAAGATACACGATGGTGTTGGGGGAAAAGTGATGAAGTTGTGCTCCAAAGAAGTTCAAGAAAGCTCGGAAAAAAGGATGAGGCAAAGAAAATCCGTGGTCGACGTGAGTGGCGAGGAGGACGCACTCACCCTCCTGTGGTCGGGGCTTAGTCTCGTCCGCTGGGAGCCGTGCGGATCCGTGGGGGATCAATCCCTCCTCGGCCAGATCGTCGATGTCGTCCTGGCGAATCGTCGACCGGATCCAATCTCCCTGGATCCAGCCGCGCGGCAGACCGGACCTCGACAAAGATCCGCCCCGGCTGGACTTCTTCCCCTTCGCCTTTGCCGTCGCCTTCTTCGCGTGCTCCAAAGCCACAGTCTTCTCCTTCCCCATCGCAGCGGACGGAGCTCGAACAGAGCAGCGATGCCGGGGCAGGAGCGGATGCGGTGGAGAAAATGGAGGAAGAGGAGGAAGAATGGGAACACACTGTTCAAAAACCCCAGCCCGACGCCTTTTATGAGGCTGCTTCCGAGTGACTGACCTGTGGACCCGGGCGATCTTATCAAATCACGCAACAATCGCGCACGTGATACGTGGCATAAAAGGCGGCCCGGAAATCGAGGTGGCCCCGCCTTATCCAACCCGATTGCTGCGGCCTCCTCCGTCTCGCGCGCTTCCCAAAAATTCGAATCCCGCGAGATCCACGGGCAACAAAGCAACCTGTCAGACGGAAGATTTTCTCCATATCAACGCTCGAAGCTTTTCATTAAAAGTTCACTCGACAAAACCAAGAATGGATCAAGGCGACTGAAAAAGAAGTTGATGTCACCATATTGATTCATCGATCCCAATAAGACACTTTCGAAGCGCGAAAGTTGAATTGGAAGCATTTTCAACCCCTTCTCCATTCAAACCCTGAACCATTTGGGGGCTAATGATGAAGCTATGTACCTTGGGTAGGGTCATAGGCCCGACCTAGACACCCTCCCCAAGGACATCACCCTAAAGCCAGAAGCATTCGAAGGGTACCATCATCCACTCGACCAGAAGCATTCCACTCGGAAGAATCACTGTCACTCGACCGTAACAGAAACCACTCGACTTGCAGAAGATCTAAAGTCACTCTGCACGGCAACGGTCAGGCATTTATTCTTAGACTTAATGATCATTTGTAGCACTTTATTGCGGACGTTACCTGTAACGCTTCCTCTTTAGGTACATTGAACCCTGTCTAACGGAGGGGAGCTGAGGTCCTGGCGCACTCTATATAAGCCCCCCCCCCCTCTGGGACAAGGGTTAACACCCCCTGTAACTCACACACGCATAATCCAGTCGACCGCCTCCGGGCTCCGAGACGTAGGGCTATTACTTCCTCCGCGAAGGGCCTGAACTCGTAAAACTCGTGTGTACAACTTCGCCATAGCTAGGATCTTGCCTTCTCATACCTACCCCCCATTCTACTGTCAGTCTTAGATCCACGACAACTCCTTCTATAGAAAGGATCCATTCTTAGCAACGAATGTCTTGCCTTCAGATTTGTGATAGAAGGTGTACCCAAGTATCTCCTTTGGGTATCCTATGAAGACACATTTCTCCGATTTGGGTTTGAGCTTATCAGGATGAAACTTTTTCACATAGGCATCGCAACCCCAAACTTTAAGAAACGACAACTTTGGTTTCTTGCCAAACCACAGTTCATATGGTGTCGTCTCAATGGATTTAGATGGTGCCCTATTTAACGTGAATGTAGTTGTCTCTAATGCATAACCCCAAAAAAATAGTGGTAAATCGGTAAGAGACATCATAGGTTGCACCATATCTAATAAAGTACGGTTACGATGTTCGGACACACCATTACGATGTGGTGTTCCAGGTGGCGTGAGTTGCAAAACTATTCCGCATTGTTTCAAATGAAGACCAAACTCGTAACTCAAATATTCTCCTCCACGATCAGATCATAGAAAAATTTATTTTCTTGTTACGATGATTTTCCACTTCACTCTGAAATTATATGAACTTTTCAAATGTTTCAGACTTATGTTTCACCTAGATATACCCATATCTGCTCAAATCATCTGTGAAGGTCAGAAAATAACGATACCTGTTGCGAGCCTCAACACTCATTGGATCACATACATCAGTATGTATTATTTCCAATAAGTCAGTTGCTCGCTCCATTGTTCCGGAGAATGGAGTCTTAGTCATCTTGCCCATAAGGCATGGTTCGCAAGCATCAAGTGATTCATAATCAAGTGATTCCAAAATCCCATCAGCATGGAGTATCTTCATGCGCTTTGTACCAATATGACCTAAACGACAGTGCCACAAATAAGTTGCACTATCATTATTAACTTTGCATCTTTTGGTTTCAATATTATGAATATGTGTATCACTACGATCGAGATTCAATAAACCATTCACCTTGGGTGTATGACCATTGAAGGTTTTATTCATGTAAACACAACAACAATTATTCTCTGACTTTAAATGAATAACTGTATTGCAATAAACATGATCAAATCATATTCATGCTTAACGCAAACACCAAATAACATTTATTTAGGTTCAACACTAATACCGAAAGTATAGGGAGTGTGCGATGATGATCATATCAATCTTGGAACCACTTCCAACACACATCGTCACTTCACCCTTAACTAGTCTCTGTTCATTTTGCAACTCCTGCTTTGAAGTTACTAATCTTAGCAACTGAACTAGTATCAAATACTGAGGGGTTGCTATGAACACTAGTAAAGTACACATCAATAACATGTATATCAAATATACCTTTGTTCACTTTGCCATCCTTCTTATCCGCCAAGTATCTAGGGCAATTCCACTTCCAGTGACCATTTCCTTTGCAGTAGAAGCACTCAGTTTCAGGCTTGGCTCTAGCTTTGGGCTTCTTCATGGGAGCAGCAACTTTCTTGCCGTTCTTTTTGAAGTTCCCCTTCTTCCCTTTGCCCTTTTCTTGAAACTAGTGGTCTTGTCAACTATCAACACTTGATACTTTTCTTGATTTCTACCGATTTCAGCATCACGAAGAGCTTGGGAATCATTTCCGTTATCCCTTGCATATTATAGTTCATCACAAAGTTCTAGTAACTTGGTGATAGTGACTAGAGAACTCTGTCAATCACTATCTTATCTAGAAGATTAACTCCCACTTGATTCAAGTGATTGTAGTACTCAGACATTCTGAGCATATGCTCACTAGCCGAGCTATTCTCCTCTATCTTGTAGGCAAAGTACTTGTCAAAGGTCTCATACCTTTCTACATGGGCATGAGTCTGAAATACTAATTTCAACTCTTGGAACATCTAATATGCTCCGTATGCGTTTCAAAACGCGTCTTTGAAGCCCCGATTCTAAGCTGTAAAGCATGGTGCACTAAAGTATCAAGTAATCATCATATCGAGCTTGCCAAACGCTCATAACGCTTTGCATTTGCTCCTAATCGATCCGTCACCTAGCGGTGCATCAAGGACATAATTCTTACGTGCGACAATGAGGATAATCCTTAGATCACGGATCCAATCCGCATCATTGCTACTAACATCTTTCAACTTAGTTTTCTCTAGGAACATATCAAAAATAAAACAGGGGAGCTAAACGCGAGCTATTGATCTACAACATAGATATTGCTAATACTACCAGGACTAAGTTCATGATAAATTAAAGTTCAATCAATCATATTACTTAAGAACTCTCACTTAGATAGACATCCCTCTAATCATCTAAGTGATCACGTGATCCATATCAACTAAACCATGTCCGATCATCACGTGAGATGGAGTAGTTTTCAATGGTGAACATCACTATGTTGATCATATCTTCTTTATGATTCACGCTCGACCTTTAGGTCTCTAGTGTTCCGAGGCCATATCTGCATATGCTAGGCTCGTCAAGTTTAACCCGAGTATTCTGCGTGTGCAAAACTGGCTTGCACCCGTTGTATGTGAACGTAGAGCTTATCACACCCGATCATCACGTGGTGTCTCAAAGACGAAGAACTCATAGCGGTGCATACTCAGGTAGAACACTTGTACCTTGAAATTTAATGAGAGATCATCTTATAATGCTACCGCCGAACTAAGCAAAATAAGATGCATAAAGGATAAACATCACATGCAATCAATATAAGTGATATGATATGGCCATCATCATCTTGTGCCTTTGATCTCCATCTCCAAAGCACCGTCATGATCACCATCGTCACCGGCGCGACACCTTGATCTCCATCGAAGCATCGTTGTTGTCTCGCCAACTATTGCTTCTACGACTATCGCTACCGCTTAGTGATAAAGTAAAGCAATTACATGGCGATTGCATTTCATACAATAAAGCGACAACCATATGGCTCTCGCCATTGCCGATAACTCTGTTACAAAACATGATCATCTCATACAATAAAATTTAGCATCATGTCTTGACCATATCACATCACAACATGCCCTGCAAAAACAAGTTAGACGTCCTCTACTTTGTTGTTGCAAGTTTTACGTGGTTGCTACGGGCTGAGCAAGAACCGTTCTTACCTACGCATCAAAACCACAATGATATTTCATCAAGTATGTGCTGTTTTAACCTTCAACAAGGACCGGGCGTAGCCATACTCGATTCAACTAAAGTTGGAGAAACTGACACCCGCCAGCCACCTGTGTGCAAAGCACGTCGGTAGAACCAGTCTCGCGTAAGCGTACGCGTAATGTCGGTCCGGGCCGCTTCATCCAGCAATACCGCTGAATCAAAGTATGACATGCTGGTAAGCAATATGACTAGTATCGCCCACAACTCACTTGTGTTTCACTCGTGCATAAAACATCTACGCATAAACCTAGCTCGGATGCCACTGTTGGGGAACATAGTAATTTCAAAAAAATTCCTACGCACACGCAAGATCATGGTGATGCATAGCAACGAGAGGGGAGAGTGTTGTCCACGTACCCTCGTAGACCAAAAGTGGAAGCGTTATGACAACACGGTTGATGTAGTCGTACGTCTTCACGATCGATCGATCCTAGTACCGAACGTACGACACCTGCGCGATCTGCACACGTTCAGCTCGGTGACGTCCCATGAACTCATGATCCAGTAGAGCTTCGAGGGAGAGCTTCATCAGCATGATGGCGTGATGATGGTGATGATGAAGCTACCGGAACAGGGCTTCGCCTAAGCACTACGACGATATGACCGAGGTGGATTATGGTGGAGGGGGGCAGCGCACACGGTTAAGAGATCAATGATCAACTTGTGTGTCTATGGGGTGCCCCCTCCACCGTATATAAAGGAGTGGAGGAGAGGGATGGCCGGTCCTCTACTATGGCGCGCCCTAGGGAGTCCTACTCCCACCGGGAGTAGGATTCCCCCCTTCCAAGTATTAGGAGTAGGAGACAAGGAAGGGGAAGAGAGAAGAGAAGGAAGGAGGGGGTGCCGCCCCTCCCCTTAGTCCAATTCGGACTAGGCCTTGGGGGCGCGCGGCCTGCACTAGGCAACCCATCTCTCTCTCTCCCCTAAAGCCCAATAAGGCCCATATACTCCCCGGCGAGTTACCGTAACTCTCCGGTACTCCGATAAATACTCGAACCACTCAGAACCTTTCCGATGTCCGAATATAGCCTTCCAATATACCAATATTTACGTCTCGAACATTTCGAGACTCCTCGTCATGTCCCTGATCTCATCCGGGACTCCGAACAACCTTCGGTACATCAAAACACATAAACTCATAATACCGATCGTCACCGAACGTTAATCATGCGGACCCTACGGGTTCGAGAACTATGTAGACATGATCGAGACTCATCTCCGGTCAATAACCAACAACGGAATCTGGATGCTCATATTGGCTCCTACATATTCTACAAAGATCTTTATCGGTCAAACCGCATAACAACATACGTTGTTCCCTTTGTCATCGGTATGTTACTTGCCCGAGATTTGATCGTCGATATCTCAATACCTAGTTCAATCTCGTTACCTGCAAGTCTCTTTACTCATTCCATAATGCATCATCCCGCAACTAAATCATTAGTTACATTGCTTGCAAGGCTTATAGTGATGTGCATTAACGAGAGGGCCCAGAGATACCTCTCCGACAATCAGAGTGACAAATTCTAATCTTGATCTATGACAACTCAACAAGTACCATCAGAGACACCTATAGAGCACCTTTATAATCACCCAGTTACGTTGTGACGTTTGGTAGCACACAAAGTGTTCCTCCGGTATTCGGGAGTTGCATAATCTAATAGTCATAGGAACTGTAGGGGATCGTAGCAGAAATTTAAAAAATTTCTACGCATCACCAAGATCCATCTATGGAGTCATCTAGCAACAAGAGAGAGAGGAGTGCATCTACATACCCTTGTAGATCGCGAGCGGAAGCGTTCAAGAGAACGGAGTTGATGGAGTCGTACTCGTCGTGATCCAAATCACTGATGATCCTAGCGCCGAACGGACGGCACCTCCGCGTTCAACACACGTACGGTTGGGGAAGATGTCTCCTCCTTCTTGATCCAACAAGGGGGAAGGAGAGGTTGATGGAGATCCAGCAGCACGACGGCGTGGTGGTGGAAGCAGCGGGGATCTCGGCATGGCTTCGCCAAGCTCATCGAGAGGGAGAGGTGCTACGGGGGAAGAGGGAGGCGCCAGGGGCTTGGGTGCGCAACCCTCCCTCCCCCCTCTATATATAGGGGTCCTGGGGGGGTGCCGGCCCCCTAGAGATCCAATCTCAAGGGGGGGCGGCCAAGGGGGGACTTGCCCCCCAAGTCAGGTGGGGCGCCCCCACCCCCAGGGTTTCCAACCCTAGGCGCAGGGGGAGGCCTATGGGGGGCGCACCAGCCCACTAGGGGCTGGTTCCCTTCCCACTTCAGCTCATGGGGCCCTCCGGGATAGGTGGCCCCACCCGATGGACCCTGGGGACCCTTCTGGTGGTCCCGGTACAATACCGGTGACCCCCGAAACTTTCCCGGTGGCCGAAACTGGACTTCCTATATACAAATTTTTACCTCCGGACCATTCCGGAACTCCTCGTGACGTCCGGGATCTCATCCGGGACTCCTAACAACTTTCGGGTTACCGCATACTAATATCTGTACAACCCTAGCGTCACCGAACCTTAAGTGTGTAGACCCTACGGGTTCGGGAGACATGCAGACATGACCGAGACGACTCTCCGGTCAATAACCAACAACGGGATCTGGATACCCATGTTGGCTCCCACATGCTCCACGATGATCTCATCGGATGAACCATGATGTCAAGGATTCAATCAATCCCGTATTCAATTCCCTTTGTCAATCGGTACGTTACTTGCCCAAGATTCGATCGTCGGTATTCCAATACCTCGTTCAATCTCGTTATTGGCAAGTCACTTGTTCCATAATGCATGATCCCGTGACCAACCACTTGGTCACATTGAGCTCATTATGATGATGCATTACCGAGTGGGCCCAGAGATACCTCTCCGTCATAGGGAGTGACAAATCCCAGTCTCGATCCGTGCCAACCCAACAGACACTTTCGGAGATACCTGTAGTGTACCTTTATAGCCACCCAGTTAAGTTGTGACGTTTTGTACACCCAAAGCACTCCTACAGTATCCGGGAGTTGCACGATCTCATGGTCTAAGGAAATGATACTTGATATTAGAAAAGCTCTAGCAAACGAACTACACGATCTTGTGCTATGCTTAGGATTGGGTCTTGTCCATCACATCATTCTCCCAATGATGTGATCCCATTATCAATGACATCAAATGTCCATGGTCAGGAAACCGTAACCATCTATTGATCAACGAGCTAGTCAACTAGAGGCTCACTAGGGACATGTTGTGGTCTATGTATTCACACATGTATTACGATTTCGGATAACACAATTATAGCATGAACAATAGACAATTATCATGAACAAGGAAATATAATAATAATTTTATTATTGCCTATAGGGCATATTTCCAACAGTCTCCCACTTGCACTAGAGTCAATAATCTAGTTACATTATGATGAATCGAACACCCATCACTACAAAAAAAAGACACATCCGTGACATTTTGGGCCGAACGAAAATTTTTCTATCATACATATGACACTTCTATGACGATAATTGTGACAAAACCTGGTATCATCATAGATGTGGTGGGCTCCTACTTCTATGACAAAAAATCATGACAGAAAATGGGCTTTTCGTCCTGGGCGGGCCGGAGACGCAATGCATACATTCTTTGGGCCGTCCATGACGGAAAAAACCAAGGTACAAGCGAGGGGGAGGAAAATTTCGGGGAGTTGCCGGTTACGGTGGGAGGTCGGGGGTGGAGCGATGCGCGTTTCTCTCGTACGTATGCGCGTGTGTGCGAGGCGTTGGCTCTAACTGAACCCGAGCGATTGCACTATAGGCTACACGTTACTGAACCCGAGCGATCGATCGATGGCTGTTAACTGAACCCGATGGAGCGATTCCTTCGCTACTGTTGCTAGTGAGCGTTGCAGGGGGGGGGGAGGGGTGGATGAACAGTGAGCGGTGGCGTTGCCTCCGGATGAACAGGAATCCGTGCTGTGGAGGGCTGGATGAACAGTAGACGGTGAAGGGGTGGCCGTGGAGGGGTGGTTGAACATGACCCCGTGGTGTGGAGGACTGGATGAACAGTAGACGATGGAGGGGTGCCCGTGGAGGGGTGGTTGAATAGTAGCCGGTGGAGTAGCGCGCGGTGGAGGCTGGATGAACATGAGCCCATGGAGGTTGGGGGAGGTCGACGGTAGCCCGTGGAGGCTGGAGGAGGTCGACGGTGGAGATGAACAGTATCCCGTGGAGTCCCGTTTTGTGGTACGCCACACCCTCCCCCCCGTTTCGACCGTAGCGCCAACACAAGTCCGTTTCGTCCGTTTTGCGGTACGCCACACCCCTCCCGATCAACAGGACCCCCATTTCGACCGTAGGAGGTCCGTTTCCTCCGTTTTGGCGATACGCCACACCCTCCCGATCAACGGGACCTCCGTTGACCGTAGGAGGTCCGCTTCTCCGCTTTTGCGGTATGCCGTGCCCTCCCGATCAACAGGACCCGTTTGAACGTGGCGGTCGAACACATGGCCGTTTCTCCGCCAGCGGTACGCCAGGCCTCGTTTCCATCGCCTGTTCCGTCCAAGCCCTCCCGATGAACACAACCACGCATTCCGTTCCGACTCAGCCGGTTGGCTCCCCATGAACACGACGATGACGTTGTTTCTCCGTTCTGACCCAGCCATGTACGTATGCGCGAGTAGGCGTTCGAGACCCTGCCCGTATGTACGTATGTGGCCGTATTTTCTTTCTTGCACCCTCGCGGCAGACGTGCGTGTACATGCTACGCGGCGCCTCTACTACGACATGCGGCGCCTCTACATCCACCAAAGATATATGTACGTACGCTCGCGGATCAGAATTACAACGCCACGCATACACTTCGACCAGGTGGGTCCCGACCGTCGAGCACTTCCTTGCGTGAGAAGATGTAGTTGGTGGGTCCCGATGAGTCGGGGCGAATCGTTTTTTGCGGACACACTTCCTTGCGTGCGAAGATGTAGCTGGTGGGTCCCTAGCAGTTAGGGGAACCGTTTTTTCGCATAAAATACGATGGCCCGTCCGGTGGGTCCCAACTGTCGGTGGAGGAATCATTATTTTCAGCGTAATAAGGAGGCACTTCCTTGCTGCGGCCGTGGACCCACTGTCGACCTCTCCACGTCTGATCCACGTCCAATGGAAGTCGTTCCTTGACTATGTTGACCATGCTGCGCCGAGAGCACCGGGCGGTGGACGACGGCGAGGCCTAGGAAGGGGACGACGGGAGCCAGGGGAAGACGGCGGTGGAAGCAGCGTGGAGAGGAGTACGAGGTTCACTGGTTCGGCTGCGGTGTGAGGTTGCCGTCGCCAGTGGCTTGGCCGGTGGGAATAGTAGGGGCGGTGAGGCCTCCACAGCAAGACAGCCGCCACGGGAGGCGTGGAGCATGCGGCACGACCGAGCTGCTGGGCGGCCGGAGCAAGAAGACCAGAGGTTGAAGAAGCACTACGGCCGTTGGATGGACATCGTCACGGTCCTTTGGAGCTAGAATCGTTCATATTGACTAAAGTTGACAAAGGCCCCGTCCCAGTCAACTTAGTAGGCCCACAAGTCAGCCTCCCCCCATGGTGGGTCCCAACTAGCAAGGGGAGTATTCATTTTTTTGTGTGTAATAAGGAGGCACTTCCGGTGGGTCCGAGCTGACAGCGCGGGGAACGTTTTTTCATGAATACGATGGCCCGTCCGGTGGGTCCCAATCGGGGAAACATTTTGGCGAAATAAGGTGGCCCGTCCGGTGGGTCCCTGCTGTCGGTGGAGGAATAATTATTTTGGCGTAATAAGGAGGCACTTCCTTGCGGCCGCTGGATCCAAATGTCGACCTCTCCACGTCTGATACTCTTCCGATGGAAGTCGGTCGTTGACCACGTTGACCACACCGCGCCGAGAGCACCAGGCGGTGGTGCAGACGACGGCGAGGCCTAGGAAGGGGACGACGCGAGCCGGGAAGACGCAGCAGTGGTAACCAGCGGCGGAGAGGAGTACGAGGGTTCACCGGTTCAGCAGTGTGAGGCTTGCCGTCGCGCCGCAGAATAATAGGGGTGTGGGTGACTAGAGGATACCGGGCCAGCGGTGGGAGTAGTAGGGGCGGTGAGGCCTGGCGGCATCACAACCCGGCCATGAGAGGCAGGAGCACGCTGCACGACCGGTCTTTGCTTTGGGTGGTCGGAGCAAGAAGACCAGAGGTTGAAGAAGCACTATGGCCGTTGGATGGACATCGTACGGTCACTGGAGCTAGAATCGTTCATATTGACTAAGTTGACAAAGCCCTCCGTCCCCATCAACTTAGTTGGCCCACAAGTCATCC
The DNA here is from genome assembly GCA_021605145.1 of Aegilops bicornis. Classification (NCBI taxonomy): domain Eukaryota; kingdom Viridiplantae; phylum Streptophyta; class Magnoliopsida; order Poales; family Poaceae; genus Aegilops; species Aegilops bicornis. Next base: position 355,586,881 of record CM038675.1, on the reverse strand, counting down.
TCCCACTATGGTGGGTCCCATCTAGCAGGGTGGGTATTCATTTTTTGTGCGTAATAAGGAGGCACTTCCTTGCGTGCGAAGATATAGCTGGTGGGTCCGACATGTCGGGGAACGTTTTTTTCGCGAAATACGGAGGCCCTTCGGTGGGTCCCAGCTGTCGGTGGAGGAATCATTATTTTGCGCGTCTGATCCATGGCCGATGGATGTCGTTTCGTTGACCAAGTTGACCAGGCCGCGCCGAGAGCACCATGGCGGTGGACGACGGCGAGGCCTAGGAAGGAACGACACGGAGCCGGGAAGACTTCGGCAATGGTTACCCACGCGGTGGGGAGTACGAGGTTTCTTGGTCCTACCGCCGCCGCCAGATTATAACAGGAGGTGTGGGTGATAGAGGAATGGCTCGCCAACAAGGGTGGGCGGTGCGGCTGTCTTGGCGGCAAAGACCTGGCCACGGAGGCAAGAAGCGGCAGTCCCACCGGAGCTGGTTTGGGCGGTTTGGAGCAAGAAGATCAGATATTGAAGAAGCGACCACGGCCGTTGGATTAACATCCAGCAGTCCTTTGCTGCTAGAATCGCTTAATGGACTAAGTTGACAAAGCCAAAGTACACGTCAACCTAGTAGACCCACAAGTCAGCCTCCAAATCTGTCCCAAACAGCATACAGCCCAAAATTTCTAGCCGGATTCAAATTAATTTTCAATCTAAATATACCTTAATTTAAATTCAATGAAATTTTACCCGCACAAAAACAATGAAATTTAAAATATCAAAATCCGAAAGAAAACAGTATTTGGGAACTAATTGCGTGTTTGCTGTATTTTTTTCATTTTACAACCCATTTATATTACTTATAGCCCATTTATTATTACTTATAGCCCATTTCTTATTACTTATAGCCCATTTATTATTACTTATAGCCCATTTTCTGGGCAAAATGCATCCCTCCTCGTCTAGAAAGATTTCCGGCCCGAGGCGTAGAAAAGCAAGTAGGCCTATGTTGGTTATTACTGCAAAAAAACAAAATAGCTGGCTAGCCATTTTTCGAAAGGAAAAAGACAAACTGGGCTGGTCATGTGCTAAACATATGAAATAAAAGCACAGGCTAGATGGGCCACGGGTCCCGCACAACCCAGTTGATACCCTTCTCCGTCTCCGAAAAACAAATTCTCACGCCTTTGTTGGGTCCCTCTTGTCATCCTCACCATGTACAAATCATCTCCTTATTCCTCTCGGTTGTTGACCATGTTGACAACACCGAGGGCGGAGGCCATGGGCGCGCTGGAGGACGATGGTGAGGCCTCGACGAGAACGAGCAGAGCCGGGAAGATCACAACCACCGCGGGAGGCAGAGAGCGGTCCAGCCGGGCCGGTTTGGCTTTGGCGGCTCGAGGAAGAAGAGATCAAGAAACGCGAAAGACGTTGAATGTCAATCGAGCACCAAGGTTGGCACAATCGTTTTTACTAAGCGGACACCAAGTAGCATACTTTTTATATATAGGAAGAAAAGCTGCGAGGAAAATGCGTTCGTCTGCCGTCCTCCTCACAGGGAACGTTCGGCACATAAGTGACTAGCACCCTTGGTTTTCAACCGAGAGGTCTTGGGTTCGAGTCCGATGAACTCTCAATTTTGTCCTCCTTCCTTCCTTGCAAAAAAAGGGAAAGAAAATCAAAGACTTGGGAAGGCGTACAGAACAAGCTAGTGTACCAATAAAGAGACGTTGCCAAGTTTTAGAAAAAAGAAAGATGTGCTCGTGTAGCTGGTTCGAATCCAAACCTAGACTATGACTATATATGGTGCTATGCTACTCTGCAAGTAATGAAACTGACATATCCAACATTCGCTTCTCCTCTTCTCTACTTACTCTGCCTAGCATCAGAAGCTCGCCGCAACAACCATGTCCGCCGGTTGCTTGTCCACCGCTCTTGTTGAGGCAACAACCAGAATATGCACCAAGTCGCCACCCGTACCATCGCTGTGGGGTCTCATCACACCGCCATGACATGCGCACCGCAGCCGATTGCTCATTGCAACCCGCTGCCGTTGGTGTGTTGCTACTGCTGCAAATCACGCAGAGTCATCCGTCGCGTCTCAACCATAATCCGCAACCCTGGCCGAGTCTTCTACAAATGCCCGAATCATGGGGTAATAATATGTTTAAGTGTTGTTCTACTTCTTTCAGTTGCTGATTTTTTTAATAGTTTGGTTGATGATCTTCCAATTTGATTCGTGCAGAAAAGGGAAGATTCGTGTGATTTGTATTTCTGGGAAGTTGCTGATGTGGGGAAATGCAACTACGCTGATTATTTGGTTAGCCGAGGAATCCCAATACCAGCAGGTTGGGGTGTTGGACAAGTAACTGAAGGAACGACAGAAGAGGAAGATGCAGAGCAGAAGGTTAAAGACGTAGTTCCTGTGATGATGGCCAAGCAACAGCTGCTGAACGGCCTTGACAACAATGAGGAGATGAAAGAGCTTGTGAAGATGATGGGCAAAATCGATGTGCTCTGTAGGATGATTGTCTCTTTATTTGCAGTGTATGCAGCACTCGTGATGTATTCAGTGGCTACGACATGAGCACTTTGCTGAAACTAGTAATGAATGAAACTTGTGTAGCAGTTTGGGCGTAGTGTTGTGAACATCTAATGATTTCTATTAACGGAAATCAGGGGTATCCCCTTTGCTCATATAAATAAATAGATAGCGAGAGGCCCTGTCGGGTCAGCTTTGTTCTCATTCAAGACGCCGAGCAAATTGCAGTCCAACAGCAAACTATGTCATCAAATTCAAGTTTCACAGCCAAATATGAGTACAAGTAAACAACAATGTCATCATGTTTTAGTTGTCATACAATCACCAAACACAAATCAGCATACATAACAAGTGATGTTCTCACGACAAAATACTAAACAACATGTTCATCAGGTTTCAGTTGTCATAGCAAACACAATTTCACATAGTAGATAAAAACGTCTCATCGACAGTGCAAATACGACAAAAGAAATGTAATCATCATCCGCAGCAGCAGCGTCAACATCTCCGCCATGTGTATAAGTCTGAATCGTAATTCCCCACGGTGTCATCTTCTTCTTCGTCCTCAACGTCCTCAAACGTTTGCTTCTTCTTGATCAACTCTTGTATGTCCACAGCACGACATGCAATCTTTTCGCCGGCGTCATTGACGTGATGGTTCTCGAAGATATTAGGAACATCTGTGTTATCTTGTACATCAGGAGCAGTGTAAGCATCATCTTGTTGTGCAACTTCATTAAACGAATTCCTCTGCTCAAACCTTTGCAATATTCTCCAGTCATCGCTACGTGCAAATGTGTCTTCCAAGAAAAATATCTGTGTTGCTTGATTTGCCAAAATAAAAGGCTCGTTGGTGCAGTACGCCGCCTTGACATTGATGGATTTGAAATAATCATCAGCTCTGGTTTTGCGATCTTGGAAAACAGGTTATACCAACGACAAAGACAATGTAACCACACACCGATGATCCTCGAAATCGGAGATATCTGCAACTTAACAATGTTTGTTATGTTAGCATACATTTCAGTTGTCTCTTTGTCATACGATCCGTGCTCATGATGGCACTTGTTTTGTGTCTTCCCGCCTTCGTCTCGTGCAAGGGTGTTGTAGCACAAATATCCAACAACACTAGATTCATAATGTCTTTCCCGAGTATCATGACGAATTGCTAGTGTGTAAATTGCATCATCAACGGACTGCCCATACTCCCGCATCTTCTTATCCTATGGTTAGAAAATAGACAAGCTGATCATCTTATGTATTCAATATATTAAAAAAAGCGACGATTGCACTTCAAAAGCTTACATGGTTCTTGAACCATTTTGCAAATCCTGCCATAACCAGTTTGTCAATGTTTCTTGGATTTTGCGGCAAGAACTCCTCTTTGTACATGCGGCACAACATAGTGATCGCGTCAAACATCTAAATATATAAGAATGTCTGCAAGTTTAGTAGATTACGATGTATAAGCTACAAGATCGCACTTACTTGATATAAGGCAAGATCTCGTGATGCTTATTCAACACATACCGAACCATTTTGTCCAAATCTTTAGGTTTGTCCTCTTGTCGACTCTTCCTCGTAACTCGAATGAATAATCGAAAACATTGAGCCCGGATTGTCTTCACCCACCTCTTTGCTAAGGTGATCAATTTGTTTCAATGTATTTTGAGCAGAATGTCAACGCTTCAGTAGCAATGTAGGCCTCTCGCAATGGAACCCTCGGGTCTAGCTCTATTCCTAACATAGCCCTTGAAAGTGCCTAGCCGCCTTTCAATAGGGTACATCCAACCATCTTTATCTTTGGACCTCTAAGTAGTGCCTCATCGTAGATGAACAACCAAATGCACCATCACATCAAAGAAGGTCGGAGGATATATCTTCTCAAGGTCGCATAGGATAGTTGGTATCTTGTCTCTAAGACGCCTCCAAAGCATCTATCCCGATATTTCTCTGCAGAGTTCCTCAAGAATTGTCCCAACTCGCAACTGCCTCAGTATAAGTCGTATGCCCAATCCTCTAAGGATAACAGGTAAAACCCTTTGAAGTAGGACGTGGCGGTCATGAGTTTTCAACCCTTGTACCTTGTTTCCATCTCAGACCGACTCTCCTTTCAGGATTGGAAGCAAATCCATGTGGGAATCTCACACATGACAGGACCTCGCATAATTCTTTTCTTTTTACCTTGTCCAAGACGTACACAACTGGTGCCATATCCCGTGGTTTACCTTCATCTTGCACCCGCAAATCCTTTCTCGATACCTGTGTGTGTCAAATCAATCCTAGATTTTAAGGTATCTTTCGTCTTGCCTTCAATGTTAAGAAGTGTGCCGATAATGCTATCACATATATTTTTCTCGATGTGCATCACATCAAGATTATGCCGCAGATCCAAATTTTTCCAATACTCCAAGTAGCACAAAGTGGACCTGCAGGTAAACAATAATCTCTCTTCTACCGTGCCACGCTTCCTTTTCCCGCTACCATTACCAGGATGGTTTCCTGGTGTAATATGCCTGACCTTCTCTAATTCCACTTGCAACTCATAGGCGGTGAGCCTCTTTGGCGCATCACGGTTTTCATGCTTTGCATTGAACACATGTCTTCGGTATTTTCTAGGATGCGGCTTGTCCTTGGCAAGGAAACGGCGGTGTCCAATGTAACAAATCTTGCTAAGTATTGCGTATGACAGCGAATTCCTGTCACAACGAACACATGCATTGTAACCATGTGTCGTTCACCCTGACATAGTGCCCAAAGCCGGATAATCATGGATGCACCAAATTACAACAACAAGTAGAAAGAAAACAGCTGGTGTTCTGCTATATAGGTCTCGAGTGAGAACACCCTTCCATAGCTGTTGAAGTTCCTCCACAAGAGGCTCCATGAACAAATCAAAATCCTTTCCGGGACTTTTTGGACCGGGATGAGCAAGGCCATCATGTAGTTTGATTCTTTGGTGCAGACATTTGGAGGCATGTTGTAAGGGATAACAAGCACCGTCCACATGCTATATGTGGCGCTCTGGTGGCCAAATGGGTTAAATCCATCGAAGCTAAGCCAAGTCTAATGTTTCTCGGTCAAGCAAACTCTTTGTGTTTATCGTTCAAGCTTTTCCACTCACTACCATGAGATGGATGGCTCATTACATTCGATCTCTCAGACTCCTGGTTCCTAGAATGCCACAAGACATCCTCTCTTGTTTCAAAGATCATGAAACAACCTTTGCAATCTTGGTGTAATTGGAAAATGTCTCAGAACATTATGAGGAACCCTCTTCACAGCATCACCATCTTTCCATCTTGATGATTTGCATTTCGGGCATTCACTTAAGTTGGCATAATCCTTTGAATGTAACACAATTATTCTTACAAACATGGATCATATCATATCCAATTCCAAGCTGCGGGAAGGAAATTCTTAATTTTATCAGAGGTGTGTGGCAGCTCAGACGCATCCGGGAAAGATTTATGGAAAGCAGCCAACATCGCATCGAATGATTTGTTGGTCATCCGCCAGATGTCTTCACCGAAGAAAGGTGACCATAGCTGAGAATACCGACAGCTTATTTCACGAGGTGACAAAGAACGTTGCATTGTTCCAACATGCGGGCCCACCGCTTTTCTTCCGCAGTGAAAGTTCACGGAATGCACGAGCATTTCGTAGCATTGTTTCAATGTTGGTCAAACTCATGGCTCCGCCACCACCACCTCCTCCTCCTCTTCCACCTGAGCATCAGGCAGATCAAAATGGTGATCTGCTGCTTCCACGCAGTCAATAACATTGACGTTCACAGCTTCACCATGATGAACCCACCTAGTATATGTGACCGACATCCCATACAAGTGTAGATGATTTTAAACAGTTGACTGGGGTCTTGTAACTGAATTCATACAACTGCTACACGGGCAGAGCACATCTGATTTTGGACCACCGTACTCAGCTTTGATAAAGTTCATGAAGTTTTCAACCCCCTCGACATATGCAGCGGAGAATCTTCGAGCAGAAGTTATCCAAGTCAGATCCATCTGTTAGACATACAAATTAGTTCTTCTACTAGATATTACAGGAAAAACATATATGCTTTTTTATGAAATCCAAAAAAAATACTAGGTCGATGACTAAAGCTATGGCAAGATATTTGGACGAGCAGATCTAAGTAACAAAATATATGTAAAGCTAATTCAGCAAACATATTTGAGTGCTAAATTTTGGCAGGCTGTTTCAGCAGTCAATGAGCCCGAGCACACAGCCATTGAACTATCGAAGGCCATCGCAGCAACAAATATCGAGTATAAAACGGTGTAGAGCTATTTCACCTAACAGATTGGCTACTAGACCATGGCAATCTACGTCACAATAAATATATGGCAGGATATTTTAGCAACTAATCGGCCTTGGCATGCCATCTCAGCTAAGAAGATTGAGTGCAGAACAGGGCAAGGAAGCTTCTTAAGCAGAGCATATTGAAAATAAACTACTTCGGGAAACAGTGAGATTAAGAGCGTCTATCAGCTAACATTCAGCGCTACACCGACATGAACGGGGCCTCAGTCTACAATGCGCATACCGTGGGAGAAGCTGACCACCGTGCGTCTCCACACGAACGTCGCCAGCGGTGGCGGCGTTGACCGCCGTGCGCCTCCACAAGAACGTAGCAAGAGGTGGCGGCGCGGCTAGAGGACGGTAGTCTACGAGAGCGTAATGTGGGAGTGAGAGGATCGCCGTGCGTCCCCTCGACGAACCGCGGCGCCGACGTATCGCCGCGGCGGGGAGGGCGGCTTTGGTGGAGCAAATGGAGTGGAGGGGGGACGGCGGGGAAGGGGGTTTGGGGAATATTTGGCCGAAGCGCGTTTGAATTTGGGGGCAATTTTTGTGTGTGTGTGGGGGGGGGGAGAATTTTCGCGCGGTGGGCAGGGGGAGTTTGGCGCATGGTCGGTTTCTCCAAGTGCAGTCCCACGTGTCGCTGAAGAGGCAAGCGAAGCGCGTCCGCTTATGCGTGAGCCGTGTGCAGGACCGAACGTGTGTGGGTGCAATGCGACATGACAGTGAGTGCTGTGAGTGTACCGCCTTTTTCCTTTTAAACTAGGTGCTCCGCCCCTAAAAAATGTTTCTTCGCGATCCATCGATACTACTACTAGTAATGCGGTAATCCCGACTAAAACGGGCGCTGCCGGGTCTTTTCCCGCGATATCTTTGGGAGGTTGGCTTAGTTGGGTTTTTTAGATTTGTCTCAGTTCAATAAAAAGCAGAGTTGGTGATGATGGTGTGCCTGTCATCCTGCAATATAGGCCGTCCCATCTATATCTAATGGATAGGAAGGAAACTATGACAATTTATCCGCACACCTCTCCACATTTGCAGATAAGGCTTTCCCTCGTTCATCATTTTCTCCCACAAGATCTTGATCTTCCGTGCACTAGTACTCCTACAATATGTATATTATTGTGAAAGTTCATATACACCGGCCGAGATTAATGCAAACACGACACATTTTCATTACATTTCAAACTTTTATAAGACAGAAAAATAAAAGAAACCCGACACTAAACCTATTCTACGGCGGCGCATCGACGCCCTCCATCTCGCGATCTCTATGTACGGGCGGGGTTCAAGACCCGTGAAGTGAAGGTGCGGTCTCGGCGAGGAAGAGTAGAACACGGATACAGACCGCCAGTTGGCACACCATGCCCTGCCGCCTCCCATGCCCTACTCATCCTCGGAGGAGTCCCCGACCTCGGCGGTGCCGGATGTTGGACGGCGGCAAGTAGGACGCGTGGCTGACGGTGCTCTCGTCGTCGGCCGCCAGCGTGGCCACCGCTTGTGCGGTCGCGTCCACGTCTGGCTACACCGCTATTGCGTCGCGAGAGACGACTTGAGCGAGGGCGGCGACCTCGAGCTTCATCCACGAAGACAAGCTCTCCCGCAGAGCGTTCGCACTTGCGGTCATGGCGGATGTGGTGTCAGGTAGGAGGACGATGCGCTATGGTGTGGAGGTTAGGTGGGTGTTGCCGCTTTAAGTAGCGCATTCCGGTGAGGCCAAGCGTCCGGGTGCGTCATTAAGTCGCCGGAGTTGGTTCCTCGGGCACCGAGCCTCTTAACAACAACATACGAACGGACGGCATGAATGCAGGCAGCTGGCGCCATTGAACGCACGCCATGTGACGGCTCGAGGGACGAGGGCTTTGGTGTGCCAGGGTAGTCAGCTGCGGTCGTGGCAACCTTGGAGATGCCCTTTTCTCAAATGCGATCCCTGCATGTCATTGAAAAAGCAAGACGACCCGACATGGTCTTAGATCCAGAGGATGCAGTTGGCCGCGCTACACCACTCCGTGGACGCGTCGCGGCGCCCCGTGCATCCGCGACGAGCCGGGTGTTGGGGTGTGTTTGGATTGTGGCCAAAGTGCACCTTACCAAAATTTTGGTCATGACCCAAAGATTGGTCTCTGTTTGGATGGTTGCCATTTCTTTGGCATGCCAATGAACTCTAGCCAACTCTAGTTCATTTTTCTTGCCAATGTCGGCCAAATCATGGGCAACCAATACCTCAACCAAAATTTTGGCTACCCAATGCTTTGATGGGGCAACCTTGGGCACAAACCAAACATACCGTTGGTCGTGCCACAACACAAACGCCACCCTCGGCACACTGAAACCGACCGTGTCTATCGACGATATGAGCGTGTCGCTAACCGCGGTCGCTGTGTCCAGAGGCGGTGTTGGAGCTGTGCCCCGTTGTTGGCCCCAAAGATCCACACGAACGGTTGTCGGTGGCGAGGAGGTCGTGGGCCAGCTCCTCCATTGGACTAGTCTGCGCCACGTCGTTCCCGGACGGTGTGCCCCACATGTCGGTTTCCCTGTTTTCCCGGCCATATTCGAAGGCCGTTGCTCGCGTTGCGCATTAGGCCTTTCACTATGTAGGCCAAGCGAGACAACTTATTGTTTATTTGAGCCGTTCAAGTGTAGTCATGTGGAGTTTGCTTATTTCTCATTCCTCTCCAACCCTCTTCTCCATCGATCATGTCACCCTCCAGTCGAGTCCATCCTCCCGCATGCCTTATTTGAACATTCTGCCGAGTATCATTCACATGTACCCACCCTAGTCCTCTTTCAATAGATCTCCGGACCCCGAGATGAAATCGAGAGGGAACGAGTGGGGCACGTGATACCTAAGGCGGATTCAAAATTTTGAACCGGTGATCATAGCATCCGCAAATCATATATAAAGGGTATTCAATGTTCGTTTCGTTTTTGAACGTACAATATACTCCCCTCTATCGTTTCTACCTTACATATAAGTTTTATGTGTAGTCAAAGTATCTCTATTATGATAAAAAAAAAGGTATCAACATTCAACACCGCCCAATCAATATTGTTAGATTCGTGCGTACTCCTAGATTTGTACTCGAGATGGTTTCCAATTTGACTATTGACAAGATTAATAGTACTCCTTTCACATAGGTGAGTAAGTCATCTTAGGCTGTGCACCGTGACCAAGGAGGAGGGGAAAATGAGAGACATTAATGTTTATTTGCTAATTAATAGTATTGCATGGAATGAACTAACCACTGCATGTCATGTTTGATAGTCTCAGGTCATTAAAGCATGCACACCCTCATCTCTTATTGGTTCATATGTCAAGAAACAAGAAACGAGGTAGAAGTTAATGCACCGCCTACGTGTTTTGGGATTATTTGGTTTTCGTAAGATGACTTACACACCTAGACGGAGGGAGTACATGAGATGTATAATGTGAAAATTATATCATTGGAAACTCCTTTCACATACTGAAATTGACCATATGCTTTGTGTAAGTTGCATGTCATATATTACTACTCTAACATTTGGTCAAAGTTAGCCTCAAAAATGCATTAGACCCTCGTATGCTTTGTGTAAGTTGCATGTCATATATTATTACTCTAACATTTGTGTAAGTTGCATGTCATATATTATTACTCTAACATTTGGTCGAGTATAGTGGAAGTGGATCCTCTCGACGTAGGTATCCCTGCCTTACCCTCCCTTTCGTTCACTTCTTGGCGGACCCCATGCTTGCTAGGCCCCGCATGTCGGTTACTCAATGGGTTCGCCACGTCGAGGATCCTCATCAGAGTATACTCCCTCTGCTTTTTATTTACTCCGCATAAAACAGAGGGAGTAGTGGTATAATAAATGACGCAGGCGGGGAGGGAGGACGTCGGTTTGCTCTCAATGCGGTCCCACAAGCGAGCGAAAACACAAGACGAAGCGCAGTCCATTCGGTGAGCGACATGGAGGGTCCAGCGTGCCGAGCTGCAACGCGAACGCGACAGGAGCGATGTACAGTCAAAACCGATTGACCGGTCGTCACCGGAACCACTATTCACACGGAACCTTTCACCGCCGCCCACGCCAGCCATCGCCCTAAAACCACACCAAATCTCTAGCCCATTCCCCACCTTTCGATCCCCTAGCCCGCAAGCGCCCCCTAGTTCGCCGGAAAGCCATGGTGCGCCGCAAGATCACTTACAACAAGATGCTGACGCCGGAGGGCCGCGCTGTAATCGCGGCGGCGGTCGGCGCCACAGATCTCCGTTCCCAAGCTCGCTGGCGGCGGGCCAATCTCGAAGTTCTCTCGGAGCCAAGCTACGAGGAGGAGGAAGCCGATCCAATGTTCCTTTGTGGAGGTTGCGGCGCGAAGGCCCCGATGGGTATGAGATGATGGACGCCGACTTCGTGCCGACGTCCGAGTCCCCATGGTGCAAAGCGGACCAGCGGTTCAACATGGCGATACTAAAGGAGGACCGGGAGGCGAGGTTCAACTCTACTAGAGCGCGCATGCCGCTGCCATCGAGGCTCTCCTGCAGGCGGAACCGGATGTCGTGGATGTGAACCGGGCGGCGGAGGCTCAACTTGAGGCAGAGCGCGCGGATGCCGCTGCCATCGAGGCCCTCCTGCAGGCAGAACCGGACGTCCTGGACATGAACCGGGCGGCAGAGGCTCGACTCGACGTAGAGGGCGCGGATGCCACTCTCATCAACGCCCTCCTGCGGGCGGAACCGGAAGTCCTGGACTTGAACCGGGCAGCAGAGGCTCGACTCGACGCGGAGCACGCGGATGCTGCTCTCATCGACGCCCTCCTGCAGGCGGAATCGGAAGTCCTGGACTTGAATCGGGCGGCGGAGGCTCGACTCGACGCAGAGCGCGCGGATGCCGCTACCATCGAGGCCCTCCTGCAGGCGGAACCAGACGTCCTCGACTTGAACTGGCTGTGCTCTCGTCCGTGCAGAAGGCGCCAGACGCTCCGCTTGAACGAGTAGCTGGAGGCCGAGGACAACCACGGTGCGGAGACACACGTCGGCTGGTTCGCGCCGGCAGCCAAAGACGAAGAGGCCGTCTCTTTCCGCGAGCAGTGATAGTTTTTCTTTATGTTGTTATTTTTATTATTATGGATCTTTTGCTGTGTAAAAACATACTATTTGTTACGCAAGTCGCCTGAGTCTACCATTTCAGGCGGTTGGATGAATATCCTACGTCTCCTAACCCTTCTTTCCTTCTTCCTCACCTCTTCTTCTTCCCCAATGCAGACCACCAAGACGGGCCGTCACGGATACTCGGTTGGATAAACATACTCTATGAACGAAAATTATGTGTACGATAGGATGGCTGAGTTTGGTTTGTTCACATGCGACAACACGTGTCGGTGAGGGTGCGTTCCCTTGGTTGGGTTTGCGGCGTGCAGGAGGCGAAGTGTGAGGGTGCGGTGCGACCGTGGCGTGCGCAGGAGCGACTGCAGTGAGGGTGCGGTGCGACCGCGACAGCCGTCGCAAGTGTACCTCCTTCTCATTTTGAAAACTTTAGGCAAGCTTGGCAAAATGTGTGGCTAAGTTTGGCAATGCAAGGCCTAGACCCAAACAGGATAAGTCGCATTACCTCTGCCCGGGTTTATTGGTCCCCATTGTATTTCGTGCCAAAATTTGACCATAGATTAAACTAAGAAAATGTTCACGCATGTCACCAAACATTATATTTTTCATAACTATGTTCAAATAAGAATCCAATGAGATAATTTTTCTTGACATGCATTAACATTTTGTTAGTTAAATCTTTAGTCAAAATTTGGCACAAAGTATAAAAGGGACCTATAAACCAGGACGGAGGTAGTACGTACTAGGAGTACTAGTGTCAAAAAAGAAAGGCAGGGTTTTCCTTCGATACAAATCCTCGTTTCACGTGTCAATTAATGCGTATTTTTTTCTCGAAAGACCAAAGAGCTAACCATCTCACTCCTCATCGCTTGATTAATGCAGCGCCATGCAAACGAACCTTCTAACTTCCGCATGCATGCAGTGGATATTAATGTCCTTGGTTGCTAACCCCATCAATTTTGCCTCGATTAGTGTTAGTGGCCCTTTGCAAATTGTAATTTTGATATACTGGCCTTGTGTACAAAAAAATGGAGGTAGTAACTATATTTGAATTCCTTGCCCATTGCGGTGACGTCGGTGACCTTTTTTTTGTGGTTTGGCGAAGTGCATTCGACGGAGAACACCATTGAGGGAGACCACGGTAAGTCGTTCGCAAGTGCCGCCTGCAAGCCGAGACAACCGCCTTATTTGCATCCAGGAAGTCCTGTACTAGTACTACTACTAGGAGTACTAGTGCGGTGAGATGGTTTCTCGAAGAAGACGATGGAGAAGCGGAGTCAGCAAAGAGTGAAATGATAGTTGCTTCGTCCGCGCTTTGTGATTTGACGCCTCACTGCTTTGTGATTTGTGATAGAAGGGACAGGGGAGTAGACTCTGTGCTCTATACTGTACTACTCCTACATGCATCCAAGCATGGGACAAAGAGGAGAGACGTTGCATTTTTCTATTCCTTCAATCAATCAATCAGGGAGCTTCGGTTCCATCTTTTTGGCTTTGGCAACGCCGTCCACAATGGTTCCCACGATGCCAAAAGCTATTTTCAAATTTGGCTACACATTGTGGATGCCCTTAACTGCACTACCACTTGGTTTTGCTCCTGTGTGCTATCTATACAAATCTCAATTATATTGATCTAAAAATTATAGAATCAAAGATTAGTAAAAAGGAGGTGATTTTGCCTTGGATGGCGGGGAGGTTTCTTATTTTCGGAGGACGTTGTCGGGCGGTTTGTTAACATGCGGTCCCACGTGTCGATTGCTTTACCAAGCTGATCCGTCCCCACATGAGGTAGAACAACGGAAGAAGCAACACGTGGTTAAGTTGAAGAATATGAGGGAGAAGCGACCAAGCTGATCCGCGTCCCACATGAGGCAGAACAACGGCAGAAGCCACACGTGGTTAAGTTGAAGAAGATGAGGGAGAAGCGGATTCAGCAACAAGTGAAATGATGGTTGCTTCGTCCCTACAAATTCTTTTTTTAGCATTACTTCATCCCTCCAACTTAACTGCAGGAAAGGTGCAGCTTTGTGATTTGACGCCTCATTGCTCATTACTAGGCCGGCGCCATGACTGGGGTGCTTCACCCCGACTGCTCTGCAATGTATTCCGGTATGGCACGTGGACCCGGTAGCTTGATGTCCCACATGTCGGCGAAAGGGACTAGAAGATTTATGAAAGCGAGCGCTCCACTCTTACGACGGAGGAGTAGACGACACGACCACCCGGTGAATCGTCACTTGTCTTGTATAGTACTATAGTTTTGCTGTTTCGCATACGATCCATCGATACAAACCCGATTAAACAGGAAAGGGCGGATTTTTCCGCTGTAGATAATACTGGCCACACATTTCAAAGGAAATTTTAATGTATGCAAACTGAATAATTATAAGTAACAATATGATATCTAGTAAAACTAAAAACACATATGATTTATTGTGTTAGAGTGTAGTAGTAGTGCTGTATTGCATAGCTGTTATATGTAACATGCGAGAACGTGTAGAGATGTAGTTTTGGAGGGCCTACAAAGAGAAAAGCGTAGTACGATCACCGAACTTCAAAATAAGCTGATTACGGTCACTATATACGTTTTGCGGTGATTATCCGGTCACTTGCTCACAGTTCAGCATCGGATTGCACTCTGCTGACCGGCCAAATAGTCTGCATGGCGCCATGTTGACTAGTTAAATTGACCATGTTCATTGTGGGTCCCACAGCCGATTCGCAAGATAGGGAAAAGGTCGATAAACACAAATTTACGCAGCGCCGACAAGGCTCCAACTCGTGGCGCTGGATTCACCTGGTTGTGTATGTATGCATCGAGGCTGATGTGTGCGCATGCACGTGTAGGTTGAGCACTTGAGCGTGTGAGTGTGTGTTGGTTGTGTGGTGTACTGGTGTGTGCAGGCTTGCGTGCGTGTGTGCGTGTGAGTGTTGCATGCGTGCGTGGCTGCGTGTGTATGTGTGAGTGTTGCGTGCGTGGGTGGGTGCATGTGTTTGTGTGAGTATTGCGTGGATGGAGTTTGTGTGCATGCGTGCGTGTGTGTGTAATAACCCCACCAGCTCCTGTGTGTTAAAACAGACGGCTCAACATACCAATACAAGGCCACCTTGTCCGCTGTGCCCGCGGTCATGACTTCGCACCACCGTCAAAATATTTTTTTGTCATTTGTTTTCATTCTTACTAGCAAGATGCTCGTATGCTGCACGTAACATCAAGATGCATTTGTATGACTTGTTTATCTTGTGAGAGAAAAGGATGAACGAGGGAAGGCCTTATTTGCAAATGTGGAGAGGTGTGCGGGTACCTTTTTGCAAAACTGCCATAAATTCTTTCCTATCCGTCAGATATAAATCGGACGACCTATATTGCAGGATGGCAGGCACACCATCATCACCAACTTTGTTTTTATAAGAGTGTATTTTATGTATTTTATAATAGTGTAGATGTAGAGTAGATACAAGTCGGTGTGGGCACGATGTTAGTGAGATAATGTGATTCAACACTAGATTAGGTGCCACGTGGAGCATTCAACTGGTCAACTAGTCATGTCATGAGCAAATACAAAGTTGTACAGTGAGCCCGTGACTGTATAATAACCACTAAACGTAAACTGTGACCGTAATGAGTGGATTATGAAGTCCAATGTATGTATCGTGCTTTCACTTCAAGTACAATGATCGTCATTGCATATATCGCGAGAGGAAGATGAAACACGCGTGAATTTTCTGGGGGCTTACTTTTAGAGCACATGGAGATAGTTTTGTGTGCATACGTGAAAGGGGCGTATGGGGGGGGGTATGCGATGGAGAGAGAGATGCTCTTCATTTCTCTTTATTATGACCAACTTTGTATATAGTATAAAAATATACAAATTCACAGTGCGGAATAAATATCATTGTGGGCACAATGCAATGCAAATTAGCGTTCGTACTCCTCCATATAACTTTGTAATGTTGTATATATGTAGAAACTCTAAAATAATTTTTGGCCACACTTTATTCAAAAGGAATGTTGTATGCGAAATCAACGTGAAGAGAGGGCTTTTAGATCAATGGGGTACGTGATGTAACATGTGTGAATGTGTAGTTGATGCATTTGGCGGGGCCTAGAGAGGTATGTGTGTGTATTACGTATTCGAGAGAGGCATGGATAGAGGGGCCGACGGGGGGGCGTGGGAGAGATAGCACGAGAAATGAGGGTGGTCTAGAGAGAGAGACGAATATGACGTCACGACAAGAGATTCCATTCCCTTGAGTGTGTATATGCAAGGGGGGAGGGAATAGAGGCACCAGGAGAATTTTTCTGTGTGTGTGGTGTTTGTGTTGGTATGTGTGGGTGTGAGAAGATAATGAGACGTGGGGGCAGAGGGTGTGTCACCGCGTGAGGTCCGTGGGTCGAGGTGAGGCCCTTTGTTCGGTTCCGTCTCTGCACGACATTGGTCGGCCCATGACACATTTAGGAAGACCCATGGATGACTAGTCGTACAAGACAAAGATAGCAGAATTGTGAAGGACTCTGTGTCCACTGACAAAGCCGGCTAGGATTTGTAACCCTAGGTTCTCGGACTAAGGTAACCCCTCTATCTCTGATATTACTATTCTTCCAACCTAACTTTAAGGGGTATCCCATGTAATGCTCTGCTAGAATCATACTCGCCGATTAGGAAGATAGGTGTGAGATAATGCGTGAGAGACAAAGCGAAGATAATGTGCGTACATGAGACACGTAGGCAGGTCCATGTATATAGAAAGGGTCGATGAGGATTGTGCGTGTGTATGTTTGCGAGAGGAAGAGTGCTTGTGATAAAGGTTAGTGAAAACAGTTGTAAATGGTTACGAGAGGGAGGGAGGGTTATATCTAGAGAATGTGTGCGAGAAAGACACCTCGGGAGAGAGTGTGTGAGCATGTATGAGAAACCACCGATGGAGAGTGAAACTACACGTAAAAGACTGCTCTACACATTGATTAAAGATATAAATTGTATCCAAATATTAGGATGGGATCATGATATTTGCAATTCGCGTAAGGAGCGGTCATTGATCCATCAGACATCTAGATTCTATCAAATTTGAGCATGTCTATGTTATTATTCGACAATTGATCCACATAGTTAGTATTTTGAACTCCAGACAATGCATCGCTTTAGCAATCGAATATAAACGTGAGTATAGTTCATGTTGTGTGTGTAAAGCACATTATACATATGAAAGTTACACAATGGACATTTATAAATAGCTACCTATGAACTAGTATACATTTGAATTCAACCTAAGGTGGTTTAAAAATCGAATTCAACATGAAGTCCATTCAATTATTTGAATTTGATATCATGGCATTTGTAAACCATACCTAAACTATGGGGGTACCAATCTTTGCTCTGATTTTGTACATAATAGCATATGTAGTCGTGTACAAAATAGATTCAAATTTAGCTCCTCCATTCCAAAATAATCGTAGTTATAGGATTTTCAAGTGTCAAAATTCAAAAGGAAGAGGATAATTTAATGAGGTTTTCAAACATACAAGGTCAAATATAACGTTGTCTATTTAGGTCAATCCTCATAGTTCAAGAGTACTCTAAACGTGAATGCTTGTGTTTCAAAATTTCGAACGAAGCGCCAAAAGAGCCTCTACTCTCCCGAAACCGCGTGAGATTAATGTTTGGTAGTACAAGGAAATTAATTTTCTAATAAGTCCGACCTGTTGAACCTACCGGCCCGACGTCCAAAGGTCTAAACCGGGGCAGGTTTGTAGCTTCATCTAGACGCCACGCAACCGCCTCCGAAAAACATTCATACACAATGGCTGCCTAAGCACACATGCGCGGCCGAAATTGCTCCCGCCCACTATTTGGGACACCTGGGATTACCATCCTACCCCCGACCCGCAAAGAGGTCCGAATTTAAGAGGGGGCAAAGTTTGTACTTTCCCCAAATTTCAAACAAGTCGTCCCATCTTACATTAAAAAAGCCAAAAACAAGCGCATCCTGCATCAAACATGGTTCCCCACCCGTCCGATTCCCCATTCGTACTTCGTGGGCGCCAAAACTACCTTTCCACCAGCGCGAAACCCTGGCGTCCTCCGTCCGCCACCCCATACCACCCATCAACCGCCACCCTCCTCCATCATGCCAGAGCCGATACCCCGACGTCGTCGTCCACCGCAACCTCAACCGCAGCACCCTCCACGGCTAGTAGTTGAAGCCGAGGCCGAGTCACCCGTACCCGAGCCAGTTCAACCACGCCGTCCTGCGCCTCACCGCTGCCGCTCCAACTTCGCCACCCTCCACCACACCGGAGCTGTTCCTGCTACGCCGTCCTTCGCCGCCTCGGATCTGCTTCCCCTCCGCTGACATACAGCCACGGCAACATAGTCAACAATTTGGCAATGGGTTCGTCCAAGCCTGCACCCTCCAGAACATCGGTTTCCCCGGTAAAAACAAGAAGATCGGCGCGACATGTTCCTAGTAACCGAAGAAGGTACTCCTCTTCCCTTATTCGTGCAAATCTTACGTCTCTGCTTGCACGGTATTCATCCCACAGAAGACACTAGTTGACCGCTTCTTCTTGATACTAGATGTTCCTAGTAACTCGCGATGCACAAGGTTCTCCTCATATACTATTTCATCTTAGCTAGAGGTCCGTCGCCCCCCTGAATTTCAATTTCTGTCCAGTTGATTCCCAATTAACGGAAGCATTCCCCGGCGTAACAGGCGCTAGTACGACTATTACGTCGGGGAAGGAGCGCCTTGGTGTTTATCTTAGGGGCGTCTGCGACTTAGAGCTACTGGCGCCCGATCTGGAGGTCGGCAGGGATTAAAGGGATGGCTTGGGGGCACTGCCAAGCACGGCGGTGGTGTGAGGTCGATGGGAGGGCGGGGCGGCGGAGGCACGGGTCCGGGCCGGTGGTCGCTGGCGATTCGTGAAAGATCGTAAACAGTGACTGGCGGGAGGTAGACGAAGGCCATCTGCCCGTTCCTTATAGATCGGACGGTTCATTAAAAAAATCGACTGACCTATTTATTTTCAGTCTACTGTTATCTTAGATATGACCACATGTGGTGGTGTGCTGGAGGAGTACCTGCATTTCCTGTGCTCATATATTACAAAATCATACGGAGTAGAATCTAATTTTGTTTGCCATGCAATGTTGTAGAGCTATCATATGTCTCCTGTCATTTATTTTTAAGCCACCTCCTATCTACTACGTTTACAGTGCAATAGTTCTGCACACACTTCACCCATACTCTCACTATTGTGTTTTTATGCAAGTGTATTTCAGACTCTCCTGCCGAAAGAGAAGCAGCAAAGAAAAGAGAGAAGTCGCTCCAGCTTGGTATACGGGTAGGCAAGACACGTTCAACGCTATAAAGGGTGCAGTGTCAGCAGACGGAGACGGTAAACATAGCTCTGTAGTTGATGACCTCGCTCGCAATGAACCACCATCCCAAGTGCTTGCTTTAACTTCGCGTGTCATATGTGGTTGCATGTTGGTGTCTAGCTTGTATTCGAAAGGCCGAAGTCGGTCTTTATTAAGATAAGGAAAGATATTTTTTACATGAACCACCATCCCGTGAGCACCAGAAGACAAATAGATAGTCGTGGAATCGCTGAGCCAAAGGACAAGCCCAAAGAAAGACAGGCATCACACGGAAGCCAACTAAAAAGCCGCGATGGTATAAGCAGCCCGCCTCCCACCGTGCTCTCGGGTCCTAGATGATCATGTTCACCACTCCAGCCGGATGTCTAGCTTGTATTGCTTCCAATTTGGTTAAATTGCATCGCTTAGCTTACACATTATACCTTTGAATATGACATGCCTTTCGCTTTTTGGTACATACTAGTACATACTGTATTAACCATGTTCTTACATCAAACTAATGTTCTTGTGGATCCCTCATCAATCACTTATGACGAGGCAGGCAGGCAAGGGGACTACTCCTCATTTAAAGAATGCAACGTCAGCCTCCCGACATGATTCTCAAGAAACAGAAATGCTAGATGAAGATAGTGAACGTAGCTCTGTAGTTGATTACAGATTTCCCTACACTAGCATTGCAGGTGCTTGCTCTAACTTGGCAGCGTGATATGTGGTTGCATGTTGCATATGGTGTCTAGATTGTAATTCTTCCAATCTGGTTAAACTGCATGTGATAGTCTGATTAGCTTATACTCCTGTAAATGTGACACTATACCTGTTAATGTGACATGCCTTCCTGTATTTAGTACATAGTACATCTGTCTATTAAGCATGTCCTTACATAAAACTATTGTTTTTTTTGTATCCCGCATCAATCAATATGACGAGACACCTTTAGTATATGCAGTGCGATATTAGTTGCATCTTTCATATGATTTATAGCATGCGCTGCTTCTAATTTGTTGAAATTCCATATATGATGGGACGCTTTTAACTCGGCAGTCATATTGGTTGCATCTTTCATGTGGTGTCTAGCTTGCATTGCTTCTTATTTGCTGGAATGCACTACAAAAAAATACACTTCCGTGATGATACGTGTTTGTCACAGTAGGTCGCGTTTTTTGTCATGCATGTACATCCATGACAAATTTATGACAGAATCAAGATAGTCATACTGTCTTTGTCAGAGAAGTGTTCCATGACATTACCAAAATTATCATCACGGAAGTGTCCACTTCCATGACGAAAAATCACGCGTCACAGAAGTGCTTTCGTCAAGGGTGACCGACACGTGGCATCCACCGTAATGGAACGCCGTTAAGCTATCTGGTCGGGTTTTGGATCCGATAACCCGTTAATGACCCGACCAATGGGAAATTTCCACGTGTAAAATTCTTATTGGCGGACGAAACACGTGTCGGCTCGTCGATGGGTCAGATAGGCGCCTATGATATGTCGACACGTGCCACGGCCCACCACTTGCCCATTTAGCTTACAAAGCCGGCCCGTTTGACTTGGTCAAAAGTTAACGGGCTGGCCCATGAAAAGCCCGTTAACGGTCTCTTCGCAAATAGCCCATTTTACGGCTCGTTAGGCACTAAAGGAAATCGGCCCACCAACGTCATGTGGCCCGTTGAATATAACACCAAATTTATTTCACTTTCGCCCATGTATGGCCCACGACGTCTTCGGCCCATATGAGGCCTTTCAGTATCTTCGGCCCTTTACTGCCCACGGTGACTCTAGCCCATAATGAACAGTAATTTTCTTTGTACCCGTTAACGGCCCGTGATTTACATGGGCCGTTTCCAGCCCGTGTTAGCTTTCGACCTATTGACGGCCCATACGTTCTTGGGCTCCTTTTTGGCCCTTGATTACTTCCGGCCCGTTACTCGCCTGTTCCCCTAATGGGCCAAATTCGGCCCATGGCAAGAGTCGGCCCACATCGGCATGTTCCCAAATGGGCCAAATTCGCCCATGGCAAGAGTCGACCCGTTCATCGGCTGTTACCCTAATGGGCCAAATTCGCCCATGGCAAGAGTCGGCCCGTTTACGCCAGCCCGTCCTATATTGTGGCCCATTAACGACCCGTTATGCCTGTGTGATGTAATTAAGCTTTTGTAGTACTACTACCGTTAACGGCTGTTACCGTCTTGGGCCGATACCAATTACGCCCGACACGGCCCATGTAGACCCATTTATCCGACAGCCCTAGGCCCATTTATCGACGGCCGAGGCCCACCGATTCTGTGCCCATTTATGAATGGCCCGTAGGAGACCCATGGATCCTACGACCCGTATATGGCCCATGGGTAGTTGCGGCCACTAGCAAACCAGGGAAAAATAAGACTAGGAAATAAATAAGGCCCAAACTAACGCTAGGCTATTAAGGCGATTGCACAGATTACATCCACTCGGCATCAAAGATCGCCACCAGTGCAAATATAGGGAACACCCTACACTATACAAAAATGGCTTGTTGTTTTCTTCGGGCATGGAAGTTAAGAATAAATTTTCTATCGCACCAAAACAAATTACAACTATATAACAAAAGGAAGGTTTGCATAAAACTTAGCAGTCTAGCGTATAAATGCACCACCGAAGTTCGAAGCTCGGTTCATTTAACCCGATCACATGCTTTTCATGTCAGTAGTGTCCGATGGAACACCATAACCCTCGCCTTCATTTCCCCTAGGCTCCTGAACAACATAGCAAATGTCTGATAGTCTGGTTTCAAAACCATGCATATCTTGACGACATTGAGCAATGTTTCTCCTTGTTTCACAAAGGGACTCTGTTAGGGAATGGACTTGTGTCTGGAGCGCAGATACAAAATTGTTTTGAGCTTGCATATCTTGATCATGAGGCAGTTTGGACGATACTGCCTTAACAACCAACCCAGTATTACGTAGGAACGTGCTTTTGGCACTGTTAGTGGACATGTACTGATCCACTGCAGCAAGAGCTGACATTGCGGTTATAGTTTCCTCGCCACCTTCAGAAGGTGGCGGTTCCACCATTTTTTCGATAGCTCGCTGAAAAGTTGAGGTTTTACATTAGTAGTACAATAACAGAAGACATTAAGGAGGCAGCAAAACCAAACAAAATAGCTTTGGTCTATATACAGAACTTATTCTGGTGAACCCATGTAAAATATTAGTTGTATTTTATTACAAAGTACATAATAAAACCAGGTTCCAAACATATGACCATGTACCATCGCTAATGTATTGTCTATTTCTTCACATTGTATTGAGGGCTAAGGATAAAGAGACGAAGTTTATAATACGATAAGCATAGTATGACATCATTCATATCACAAAACAACTGAGAATGCATAAACGGGCAATTGTAACATTGTGTGGGCAAGTCCAAAGATGGAACTAGATTACGGGTCAGGATCAAAGGAACATCACTCCTCCCTTTTAAACCTTGTAAGGTGCGTGATACACTAAGACAATTGTGTATAAAATTGAAAAGAGTAATAGACATTGGCTGCAAACCATGCGATTCAAGGCACAAGTCGAGTAAGTAGTAGTTAAAAGGCATGAGGATTAAGGACTTACAACAATGACTTTGGTTGGTGTAGTCATGCCCTTCTTCTTGCTGGTGTGCATCCTTGAAGATTTCCACAACATTTGGTTCAGGTAATTTTTGGTCCTTGCGGGCTTTCCTCTGCATTTCGAACAAGTCAATATAGATATGATAATATGGTACATCGAAAAGAGTGAAACAGCAGCTAATTACAAGAGCCTCGAAGTGTGCAATATAGCTACGAGATCCTGTCGTCTGTTGGAATTCCACTTTTGTTCTTTGAACAGTTCACCTACAAGAAGATAGATTTGTGTCGCACATGCATCAATAGGACTTCAACATGTGATCTGATCACACACACACACACACACACACACACACACACACACAGACACACACACACACACACACACATATATATATATATATATATATATATAATGTACACAAACTTGGATCGGACGGTGTTTAACAAGGCCCCTCCGGTCTTCATCCGATATATTTTCCATCGGAGATGTTTGGGAAAGTTCACCGTTAGCCTTGCCTTCAAAGTGAGTTTTCCTCAAGTTATACCGACATCGTCGCAGAGCAGACTTGAAACATGGGTGCAAGCTTGTCCGGTTGCATCATCTTGGCTATCCAACTTGAACCTCATCTGCTGAAAATTATGGGAGTCTCATTATCGACAACCTAGAAAGTATGGGACAGAGCAAGACGATATTACTAGTTTCCATACATAACCATACTTACAGATAAATGGTCGAGGAAGGTGTTGAACTGGGTTTCATCTTTGTCATTCCTGTACTGAATCCATGTTGGGAGGATACGTACATGACACCTAACGGCAACCGCTACCTCTGATACTAACTTGGCTGACTCTGTAGCATCACGTGGCCTTTTTAAACCTACCTCAAAATGGATCTCCATTCTTCCTCCTCTAGATTTAGTTAACCTATCGAGCATTATCCCTGATGTTTGTTTCCTCTTGCGCCTAGGTGCTAGTCCAACAACAAACATAGGAAGTGTTAGTGTACATCAAACTGTGAGACTACATATAAAGAAGCATGCAACTGTAGCTTGACTCCAACAACTACCTTCTTGCTGTTGAAGCTCACAAGGTTCATCTGATATTGCCAACTCGTCTTGTGTCAAGAGTGCTTGGGAAGTAGTGTCGGTGGCAAGGGAGCTTGGGAACGTCTTTGCTAGCTCGATTGACGCTACGAGTATGTCGTGCATTTGGTAGTACTATGGTAGGTGTTGCAAGAACTAGGGATGTCTCTCGCTTGTTTGGTGGCAGCTATTTGTTTCGCTTTGGTTTTTTGCAGTTCGGGTAGCATGGGATGCCGTGTTTGTAGAATTTTCCGCCGGACTTTCACCTTCTATTGCACCATCAGTACCAGCAGAATCTGCAGGATTCATCCGCTTCTCATTCCCTGCCATTCTCTGTTTCTTCCTCTTTCTCTGTGCCATGTTAAGTCAAGCCGACAAGAAAAATGACTAAAATTTAGTTCTTCAGAACAAATTGATGCGTGATGCAGACGAATACAACTTTGATGTTAGACAACCACATGATAGGTGGATGTAATATGTATGAAAAACAGGACGGAAGAGATAACCAGAACTATGATGTGTAAACTAAGAAGAAGACATTTCACCAAATTAGAAGCAATGCAATGGAAGGTAGACACCATATGAAAGATGCTACAAATGTCGCTCTGCCAAGTTAACAGTGTCTCATCATAAATGGCGTTTAAACAAATGTGAAGCAGTACAAGAAATAAATCTTATGCAAGATGCAAACAACATCACACTACCATGTTAGAGGTCTCTCGTCATTAGTGCCATTGCATATTCACAGCATTTCATATTCACAGCTTATGATGTGTAAACTAAGGAGAAGGCATTTCAACAAATTAGAAGCAATGAAAGCTAGACACCATATGAAAGATGCAAATAATATCACTCTGCCAAGTTAAAACTGTCTGCGTCATAAGTGCCATTTCAACAAATTAGTAGTACAAGCTAGAAAAGAATATGAGATGTAACCTATATCACACTCAGAAGTCAAACGAGTCTTATGATAAGTGATTGTTGCAGGTTACACAACAAAGAGTAATTTGATGTAAGAACATGGTGTGATAGAGCAGATATTGTATGTTCTAGAAACAGGAACACGTGCCTTATTCAAGTATAATGTGTAAAGTAAGCGAGATGGAATTCAACAAAATTAGAAGCTATACAAGCTAGACATCACACATAACATCCAACCACATATAACAGTGACAAGTTATAGGGAGCACCATTGAGGCTGCACTAGGGGAGACGTGCTCATCATAAACACAGCTTTGTTGAGAGTCTATGCATGTGTTGTCCTCGAAATCATCTTGGGGGTGTGGAGGAGTAGAAATCAGAGAGGCCCTCCGTTTGGAAGGAGCACCTTTATCCGTTGCCTTGCTAACTTCCTTCCGCTTTATTGATTTTGAATTGTCAAGTAAAACCGACAAGAAAAAGCAATAAAATTCTCTTCGTAACTCATTCATGCATGATAATCTGACAATCACTACTTTGATGTAAGGCAAACACATGATACCAGGATGGAATATGTACGAAAAACAGGACGGCATGGCATGTTCACAACTGTTTGTGTAAACTAAGCAAAAACCATTCCAGCAAATAAGAAGCAATGCAAGCTAGACACCACATGAAAGATGCAACCAATATGACTGCCGAGTTAAAAGCATCCCATCATAAATGGAATTTCAATAAATTAGAAGCAGCGCATGCTATAAATCATATGAAAGATGCAACTAATATCGACCGCATATACTAAAGGTGTCTCGTCATATTGATTGATGCGGGATACAAAAAACAATAGTTTTATGTAAGGACATGCTTAATAGACGGATGTACTATGTACTAAATATAGGAAGGCATGTCACATTAATGTATAATGTCACATTTACAGGGAGTATAAGCTAAGCAGACTAGCACATGCAGTTTAACCAGATTGGAAGAATTACAATCTAGACACCATATGCAACATGCAACCACATAATACGCTGCCAAGTTAGAGCAAGCACTGCAATGCTAGTGTAGGGGAAATGCTGTAATCAACTCTGAGCTACGTTCACTATCTTCATCTAGCATTTCGCTTTCTTGAGAATCATGTCGGGTGGCCGACGTTTGCATTCTTTAAATGAGGAGTAGTCCCCTTGCCTGCCTGCCTCGTCATAAGTGATTGATGAGGGATCCACAAGAACATTAGTTTGATGTAAGAACATGGTTAATACACGTATGTACTAGTATGTACCACAAATGTAAAGGCATGTCATATTCAAAGGTATAATGTGTAAGCTAAGCAGATGCAATTTAACCAAATTGGAAGCAATACAAGCTAGACATCCGGTTTGGAGCGGTGAACATGATCATCTAGGACACGAGAGCCTAGTGGAGGCGGGTTGCTTCACCACCATCACAGCCTTTTTAGTTGGCTTCGGTGATGCCTATCTTTCTTGGGCTTGTCCTGCTCGGCCAAAGGCTCCTACGACTAGCTATTTGTCTTCTGGTGCTCACGTGATGGTGGTTCATGTAAAAAATATCTTTCCTTATCTTACCGACTTCGGCCTTTCGAGTACACGCTAGACACCATATGCAACATGCAACCACATATGACATCGTGAAGTTAAAGCAAGCACCTGGGTTGGTGGTTCACGGCGAGCGAGATCATCAACTCCAGAGCTACGTTCCTCGTCTTCATTTGCTGACACTACACCCTTTAAAGCCTTGAAACGTTTTTGGCCTAGCCGCGTAGCACGCTGGAGCAACTTCTCTCTATTCTTTTCTGCTTCTCTCAAGGCAGGGTCTGAAATTGTAGGACCTTGAAGTATGTCTAGAGGGGGGGGGGGTGATTAGACTACTTGACCAATAAAAATTAACCTTTTCCCAATTTTATAGTTTGGCAGATTTTAGCTATTTTAGGACAAGTCAAGCAATCATCACACAATTCAAGCAAGCATGCAAAGAGTATATAGGCAGCGGAAATTAAAGCATGCACCTTGCAAGAAAGTAAGGGAAGGGTTCGGAGGATTCAAACGCAATTGGAGACACGGATGTTTTTGTCGTGGTTCCGATAGGTGGTGCTATCGTACATCCACGTTGATGGAGACTTCAACCCACGAAGGGTAACAGCTGCGAGTCCACGGAGGGCTCCACCCACGAAGGGTCCACGAAGAAGCAACCTTGTCTATCCCACCATGACCGTCGCCCACGAAGGACTTGCCTCACTAGCGGTAGATCTTCACGAAGTAGGCGATCTCCTTGCCCTTACAAACTCCTTGGTTCAACTCCACAATCTTGTCGGAGGCTCCCAAGTAACACCTAGCCAATCTAGGAGACACCACTCTCCAAGAGTAACAAATGGTGTGTTGATAATGAACTCCTTGCTCTTGTGCTTCAAATGATAGTCTCCCCAACACTCAACTCTCTCTCATAGGATTTGGATCTGGTGGAAAGAGGGTTTGAGTGGAAAGCAACTTGGGGAAAGCTAGAGATCAAGATTCATATGATAGGAATGGAATATCTTAGCCTCAACACATGAGTAGGTGGTTCTCTCTCAGAAATGGTAAGTTGGAAGTGTAGGTTCATTCTGATGGCTCTCTCCACGAATGAAGAGGATGTGGAGGGGTATATATAGCCTCCACACAAAATCTAACCGTTACACACAATTTACCAAACTCGGTGGGACCGAATCGTTAAACTCGGTCGAACCGGTTTAGTAAACCTAGTGACCGTTAGTGATTTTCGGTGGGACTGACATGCATCTCGGTGAGGCCGATATGGTTAGGGTTAGGGCATAATGTAATCTCGGTGAGACCGATTACACAAACTCGGTTAGACCGATTTTGGTAATTAGCTAACCAGAGAGTTGGTCAGGTAAACTCGGTGGGACCGATTTGCTCTTTTCGGTGAGACCGAAATGTTACAAAAGGGAAACAAAGAGTTTACATTGCAATCTCGGTGGGACCGATTCGCTCTTACGGTGAGACCGAAAAGGTACAACAAGGACACCGAGAGATTACAACCCCATCTCGGGGAGACCGAGATCCCTATCGGTAAGACCGATTTGCTTAGGGTTTGTGGCAGTGGCTATGACTTTTGGAATCGGTGGCGCGGATAGAAAGAATCGGTGTGACCGATTTTGGCTTTAGGTTTAGGTCATTTGTGGATGTGGGAAAGTAGTTGAGGGTTTTGGAGCATATCACTAAGCACATGAAGCAAGAGGCTCATTAAGCAACACCTCATCCCTTCTTGATAGTATTGGCTTTTCCTATAGACTCAATGTGATCTTGGATCACTAAAATGGAAAATGAAGAGTCTTGAGCTTTTGAGATTGAGCCAATCCTTTGTCCTTAGTATTTTGAGGGATCCACTTTCATCATCCATGCCATGCCATTCATTGAGCTTTCCTGAAATAATAGTCTTGGAATAGCATTAGCTCAATGAGCTATATGTTGTTATGAATTACCAAAACCACCTAGGGATATTTGCACTTTCAATCTCCCCCTTTTTGGTAATTGATGACAACATATAGATCAAAGCTTCGACAAATGATAACAAAATTAAATAACATCGTCGCTTTGAGAAGTATGTGATAAGCAAGAGCTCCCCTTAAATTTGTGCATAGTTTTCGATTTGCTTTGGACTGCAAATGCACAATGAATTAGGCTCATGGGTTACTCTTCCATGTCACATACATCTTGGTGGAGCGCTCAAAATAATAAACAATGAATACATGCACTCATCACCAAGCATAGTGAGTGATCACATAAGATAGATAGGATAATATCAAGCATGCATAAGTGTAGCTTATGATCAAACACATGATCATCAATGTCTCACAAGCATAGTATCTCAACCAAAAGCAAACAAAGATTGAAAACCATCAAATAAAGCAAGAGAGAACAAAAGCAACACTCTCTCTCTTGAAGCCTATGATCTATACATTTTCTCCCCTTTGGCAACAAGTTACCAAAAAGTTCATAGAAAATGCATAGTGCTAGATCAACTCTCGTGCTTGATCTTACGGTGGTGGAGTCCGGATAACACCGAGGATGAAAGCTTCAGTTGAAGTAGATGGAGCTGGAGCTGATGTAGATGCTGGAGCTGGTGGCACTGAGGCTGTAGCTGGTGCAGATGAAGTTGCTCTTGTGTCAGGAACTGGCACAGCAGATGACCTATGGGCTCTAGGCACTCTGGCAAACACATTGGTTGTTGTTTTGCCCTTCCTCTCCAGCATGTCATCTTCTAGTTCCTCCACTGCAGACTGAATCTCAGTTACTTTCACATCTAAGTTATAGAACTTTTGTTCTATGATTCTCTCCAAGCTCTCCTGATTTTGAGTGAGGGTGGCCAATCCCTTCTCAATCCTCGGGGTTGATGCTATTAAGTATCCGAAGCTTCTCGCTTGTTCTTCAAGAAATACTCAGATGCCTCCTCTTGAGTTGGCATCTTGGCAGCTTTCTCCCTCTTTGCCTTCTCCTTCTTCTCCGAGCTTGAACTGATTGTGGATCATCTTCATTCATGACAACCTCATTGTCCTCAAAGTCTGGATAAAGTGGCAAGTGTTCCTTATCCAACTGATATTTTCTCGTGCCCATCTTTGAGTTTATCAATTCTTGAATCTGAGGTGCATATCCACAGCTCCTCTTACGATCTGCTGCAGTCCTCTTGATTGTTTCAATGATCAGGCTCATGACTTTGAACTTCTGTGGCACATCAAATACATGCAACATGTTGATGGCATGCCCTCTGATCATGTTATGGTCACCAGATTTGGGCAACAAAGTGTGCCTCAGAATCCAATTTATGGTTGGCAACCCTGATAGCAGAAAGTGAACTGATCCAAACTTGTGAGTTCCTAATGCCTTGTCTGGAATTTCCTTATACATGTGAGCCATTGAATTGTGACCCATCTTCTTCTTTGCATAAATGTCTAGGTCATCCTCATTTTCCTCTGGGGCATTTATCAGCTTTGCCCATTCTTCAACTGTTGACTGGTACCTTGTACCTTCAGACATCCAAACAATTCTTCCATCTGGGTAAAAATGTGTTGTGGAGTAGAACTGCATGATAAGTTCATCATTCCAATTTGTGAGCTTTTGCCCAACAAAATCTGCAACTCCACAAGCAACAAAGCTATCTTGCACTCCAGGATAGTGCTCTTCATTCTCCTTCATGTAGGTCCAGTTGACCCACCTCATATCACAGACTATGGGCTTCTTGTCCAATAGAATTGTTTCATAAAAGTCCTGTTGTTCCTTTGTATGGAACCTGTAGTCAACAACAGTTCTTCTCCTTGAAGCATATGGATCTTCCATTCTCCATAGTCTCAGCCCTGAATCCTTCCTGATTCTCATGTCCTCAGCCACAGGATGGGCATCATTGTGGTCTGGTATCTTGGGCTTGAGCTTCCTCAGAACTTTTCCTTCTTCATCTTCCTCATCAAGATCCTCGTGCACTTTGGGGCCTTGTTCTTCTCGATGCATTTGGAATACTCCTGGTATTCCTCTTTGGTGCAGACCTGGCCTTGGGGGCAGATTTGGGTGCTTCCTTGGGCTTAGATGTGGCAGCCCCTGATCTAATAGCATCTCCCATTAGCTTTGGTGCCTTTGGAGCTGGTGCAACAATTTCATCTTCCTCTTCCATCATGGAAGGCTTCCCAATAACTCTAGCTGTGGTCTTTTGACCCTTTCCTTTCTTTTCTTCCCTTCATTAGTAGTTGGTTCTTTGGGTTGGGTTTCCAAAGAAGCTTGTGTAGACACTCTGGCTTTGGACATTGGTTGTCTTCCTGCAGGCCTTTTGGTCTTCATGCCTGGCTTTGCATTCTTTTCTGAGCCATATTCCTTCTTGAGCACCACTTTCTTGGAAGTTGCCTCATCTTCCTCGACTTTGTAATCTTCATCCTCTGAATCTGAAGTTCTTTTCCTCCTTTGCCTAGTTGCAGCCTTAGGCAAATTGCTAGGAGTACTTCGCTCCCTTCATCTCAAGTTGAGGGACTAGTGCCCTCACTCAAGTCCATCTGCTCTTCCGACTTGTTCGGCTGTCACTTTGATCGGACATACTGCAAAAGCTGATCACAATTCGTGAAGAGTTATAGATGAGATAGAAAAGATGAGCATCACAAAATGCAGAGGTTTTTGCAAAGAATGACTCAAAAGTTCAGTCTTAGTTTTCCACAGAAAGCATTTCAGATCCACCGATTTTCAAACTTCGGTGATAACAAGCTTGATTTTGGAACCTAAATCGATGAGCTCGGTTGGACCGAGTTTCAGTTTGGTGGTACCGAGACTGCTAGGGTTTCACAGAATCCTCAAATCGGCTGCATCGATTAGTAATTCTCGGTCAGACCGAGAGTCACTAATGCAATGGCATAAGCCAAATCGGTGAGACCGAGTTTTTAAACTCGGTGGGTCCGAGATGGTTTCGGCGGAAACCTAAACCTAAAAATTTGAATCACATCTAATCTATGAACTACTTTGGCTGGATAGAAGAGTTTCAATCGTGGCAAGAATCAATATGATTACAATGTGCCAGGAATCAGACGTGGATAGCACAAAGATTAAGTCCATACCCTAACTTGGCGGTGGACTTGCTACGGCGGCAACGGCGGGGACGAAATCCGTTGACGGCGGCGAAGACCAGCCACAGGAGGCTGCTGGCAACGAGGAGACGATCCGGAGACCACGATGGCAGAGCAAGCTGTTGCACGGGCGAAGGGTTTCAGAGAAATTTCCAAAATTTTGCCCGTGGCTATATATAGCTCGACCCTGTCGGTGTGACCGAGTGGAATAACTCGGTGGCACCGAGATGCATAACTGTGTTCAGTTACAGCAAATCGGTGAGACCGAAAAGTTCAAATCGGTTGCACCGAGATTGAAAACTCAGATCAACTTGATGATCTCGGTAGGACCGAAATGGAGGGATCGGTCAGACCAAGAATCACTAAGAGGTTTTGGAAGTTTAAGTCTATGATTTAATCGGGACTCCGAGTGCTCCTCACACAGAGTGGTTCGAATCTGTCTTGATCAAATTTTGTGATGTAGCATGAATAGAGTTTGAGACGAGAAAAGCATAGATAGCTAAAGAAGGTTCTTAGGCATTCTTGTCCATCCACTTGGCACAACGAAAAGAATCCAAACAAACAAAACAACAAGTGGATGTCCTTGAATGAGTAAAATATGCACCAACATGCTCACACAATAAAATGGCAAATGAAATATGTGGCAAAGCATGCACAACCAATTTTAGCAACTATCAAGCAATTGGCGATGACTAGGTCATCTATATATGAGTATATTGACTTAGGAGTCAAATGAGAACATTTGATCATAGGTCATACTCATCGTTTAAGCACAAGTGGGGTTGCCACTTTTACATAAAGCATTGTTGTGTTCACATCATTATAGTTGCTTTAGCTCAATTGATTATAGTAAAGCTCCCCCTAGATGTGATATCCCCCCTAAGAGGGATGAACTAACCTTGGGTTTTGTCGATGATGACTTCATGTAGGTGTTGAAGATGTAGATGCTCAATGTTGATGTAGATCATCCGGAGCAATCCTTTGGAGTGAGTTGCACTTTCAACTTGCCTACATGGGTTAGTCCCACAAGGAACAAACAAGAATATCCATAGACATAGAGTGATGCACACACAAGATGATGTCCATGAAAACATTAGGTTACCTTGTCCCTTGCCTTACCAACATGAGGGTTTGTGACTCCTTGAACTAGTGCAAGATGTGAAAGTTGATTGCACTTGTTCTTGCCAAAATGATATGAGTGAAGATTGTTGCCGGAGTCACCCTCAAGAACTCTCTAGTTCTTCTTCTTCGGGATCCACATCATCTTGATGGGAATCCTTGGAGTTGTAGTTGTACTTGATGAAGTAGAACTTGACGTAGTCTTGGGGACCCACTTGAATGAGGCTTTAGGTGCTTCTTCAAATGCATCAATCTCTTCTTGAAGCTTATCCTTGCCTTTGTTCTTGTGGTCTTGTGGTGGAAGATCATCTTGAGCTTGTGTCCCCTTGAAGGAAGTAGATCATACTTCTCTTGTTGAGGAACAAACTTTGTCTTGGGGTATTGATCTTCTTCCCACTCAACTCCATTGGTGTTGAACTTTCGTTCAAAACCAACACCTTGATTCTTCCGGTGCCTTCCTTGCTTGCGTGCATAATTTCCTCGAATTGCTTACTCCGCAAGGCTCTTGTATACACCTTTCTCTATAATACCCTTCAATAAACTATTTTCTTGCTCAAGTGTAACTTGGCTAAGAGAATCATTAGTGGAATCAAGAGAACTACTAGAAGCAACAACATTGGATTTGACATTATTATTGTTACTACTAGAGGAAGTATCTTTCTTGTACTTGTTACTAGACTTGACTTGAGGCATGTAAGTAGATAAGAGTAAACGCTTGGCAATGTAAGAAGAACTTTTCTTGCGGAGATCATCATTGATTGCCTTTAAGAACTCATGCTCTTGCTCAAGATTGAGCTTTTCAAAGCGTAACTTCTCATTAGCCCTTAAAAGTTCTTGATGATCTTCGAAGATAGTTTCATGAGCCAACTTAAGAGTGTTTAGTTCTTTAGTTAGAAGCTCAATTTTCTCCTTATCATTGTCATTCGTTTGATTAGCATGATTAATTGACGTTTCATCATAGTATTCATCACTAGAGTTGTCAACAAGTAATTCATCATCACCTAGCAAGTCATCTTCATCACTATTAAAATCAACATACTCGGGATGTGTTACCTTTGGACCTGTGGCCATGAAGCATCTTCCAATTCCTTCATTTGGTGATTCAAATATGTCGTAGGAGTTGGTTGACACAAGTGCTAGACCGGCAACACCTTCATCTTGAGTATATTCGGAGTCGGAGTGATTGTCGAGTCGGAGCCGGATACCCATTCACCAACATGAGCTTGATGTCTTCGCTTTGTGTAGCTCCTTGATGACTTGTCCTTTCTTTCCTAATTCTTGCTTCTCCATGAGGGTCTTCGCTCATAACGATCATCTCTACTCCTCCTCTCTTGGTGGTGATTCTTCTCTTTTTGCTCCTGATTCTTGGAGAATCTTCTCTTCTTTTGTAGGGTGTCGACACTCATTGGAGTAGTGTCCGGGTCTCCCACAATTGTAGCAATTGCGCTCTTGACTAGAAGATCTCTTGTCATTGTAAGACCTTGACTTGGAGCTTCTTTCTTTGCTTCTACTTTTGTAGAATTTGTTGAAGTTCTACACCATTAAGCTCAATTCTTCATTGAAGGTTGGTTTCTCACTTGATGATGTGGGGGCTTCACTTGAGGCTTTGTAAGCACCACTTGACTTGTTGTGAAGTTCCTCCTTATCCTTGAGTGACATCTCATGAGCAACAACCCTTCCAATGACTTCCGTTATTTGAGATCTTTGTAGTTTGGCATCATTTGGATCAATGTGCACACGGTATCATACTTTCCATCCAATGCTCTTAGGATTTTCTTGATGATGAATTTGCCGGTCATCTCTTCACTCCCTAAGCCGGCAATCTCATTTGTGATAGGAGCAAGCCTAGAGTACATTTCAGCGACACCTTCACCATCCTTCATTTTGAACTTGTCAAGCTGACTTTGGAGCACATCCAACTTGGATTCCTTGACGGACTCGGTACCTTCATGCATATCAATCAAAGTATCCCAAATTTCCTTTGCATTCTCAAGACGGCTGATTTTGTTGAATTCTTCGGGGCACAATCCGTTGAAGATGATGTCACATGCTTGAGCATTGTATTGCAGCATCTTCAATTCTTCCGCATTAGCTTCACGGTTCGGTTCTCTCCCATCGAAGAATTCACCTTGCAAGCCAATACAAATAATTGCCCAAACGGCGGGGTTATGTCCAAGAATATGCATTTTCATCTTATGCTTCCAACTAGCAAAATTAGTACCATCAAAGTAAGGACCTCTACGGTGATAATTTCCCTACTTGAAGCCATACTCTCCTAGGTTGTGAAACCAAGGCTATGACCACCAAAAGCTATGGAAATCAAAGAAAATGGAAACCAAAGCTCTGATACCACTTGTAGGACCTTGAAGTATGTCTAGAGGGGGGGTGATTAGACTACTTGACCAATAAAACTTAACCTTTTCCCAATTTTATAGTTTGGCAGATTTTAGCTATTTTAGGACAAGTCAAGCAATCATCACACAATTCAAGCAAGCATGCAAAGAGTATATAGGCAGCGGAAATTAAAGCATGCACCTTGCAAGAAAGTAAGGGGAAGGGTTTGGAGGATTCAAACGCAATTGGAGACACGGATGTTTTTGGCGTGGTTCCGATAGGTGGTGCTATCGTACATCCACGTTGATGGAGACTTCAACCCAAGAAGGGTAACGGCCATTGCCTTGAGTCCACGG
Organism: Aegilops bicornis; assembly: GCA_021605145.1. Lineage (NCBI taxonomy): Eukaryota > Viridiplantae > Streptophyta > Magnoliopsida > Poales > Poaceae > Aegilops > Aegilops bicornis. The sequence goes on along the minus strand of CM038675.1, from coordinate 355,551,542 downwards.
AGGGCTCCACCCATGAAGGGTCCATGAAGAAGCACCCTTGTCTATCCCACCATGGCCGTCAGCCACGAAGGACTTGCCTCACTAGCGGTAGATCTTCACGAAGTAGGCGATCTCCTTGCCTTACAAACTCCTTGGTTCAACTCCACAATCTTGCCTGAGGCTCCCAAGTAACACCTAGCCAATCTAGGAGACACCACTCTCCAAGAAGTAACAAATGGTGTGTTGATAATGAACTCCTTGCTCTTGTGCTTCAAATGATAGTCTTCCCAACACTCAACTCTCTCTCATAGGATTTGGATCTGGTGGAAAGAGGGTTTGAGTGGAAAGCAACTTGGGGAAGGCTAGAGATCAGGATTCATATGATAGGAATGGAATATCTTGGCCTCAACACATGAGTAGGTGGTTCTCTCTCAGAAACGGTAAGTTGGAAGTGTAGGTTCGTTCTGATGGCTCTCTCCACGAATGAAGAGGAGGTGGAGGGGTATATATAGCCTCCACACAAAATCTAACCGTTACACACAATTTACCAAACTCGGTGGGACCGAATCGTTAAACTCGGTTGGACCGATTTAGTAAACCTAGTGACCGTTAGTGATTTTCGGTGGATCGACATGCATCTCGGTGAGGCCGATATGGTTAGGGTTAGGGCATAACGTAATCTCGGTGAGACCGACATACAAACTCGGTGAGACCAATTTTGGTAATTAGCTAACCAGAGAGTTGGTCGTAAACTTCGGTGGGACCGATTTGCTCTTTTCGTGAGACCGAAATGTTACAAAAGGGAAACAAAGAGTTTACATTGCAATCTCGGTGGGACCGATTCGCTCTTTCGGTGAGACCGAAAAGTTACGAAAAGGAAACAGAGAGATTACAACCCCATCTCGGTGAGACCGAGATCCCTATCGGTAAGACCGATTTGCTTAGGGTTTGTGGCAGTGGCTATGACTTTTGGAATCGGTGGCGCCGGATAGAAAGAATCGGTTTGACCGATTTTGGCTTTAGGTTTAGGTCATTTGTGGATGTGGGAAAGTAGTTGAGGGTTTTGGAGCATATCACTAAGCACATGAAGCAAGAGGCTCATTAAGCAACACATCATCCCTTCTTGATAGTATTGGCTTTTCCTATAGACTCAATGTGATCTTGGATCACTAAAATGTAAAATGAAGAGTCTTGAGCTTTTGAGCTTGAGCCAATCCTTTGTCCTTAGTATTTTGAGGGATCCACTTTCTTCATCCATGCCATGCCATTCATTGAGCTTTCCTGAAATAATAGTCTTGGAATAGCATTAGCTCAATGAGCTATATGTTGTTATGAATTACCAAAACCACCTAGGGATAGTTGCACTTTCAGAAATACCCTTTCATAAAAACACAATAGTGAGAGTAAGGGTGAAGTGTGTGCAGAACTAGTGCACTGTAAAAGTAGCAGATAGCAGGTGGCTGAAAAATAAATGACAGGAGACATATGATAGCTCTACAACATTGCATGGCAAACAAAATTAGATTCTACTCCATATGATTTTGTAATATATGAGCACAGGAAATGCAGTACTCCTCCAAAGACACCACCACATGTGGTCATATCTAAGATAACAGTCGACTGAAAATAAATAAGCCAGTCGATTTTTTTAATGAACCGTCCGATCTATAAGGAACGGGCAGATGGCCTTCGTATACCTCCCGCCAGTCATTGTTGACGATCTTTCTCGAAACGCCAGCGACCACCGGCCCAGACCCCTGCCTCCGCCGCCCCGCCCTCCATCGACCTCACACCACCGCCGTGCTTGGCAATGCCCAGGCCATCCCTTTAATCCCGGCCGACCTCCAGATCGGGCGCCAGTAGCTCTAGGCCGCACACGCCCCTAAGATAAACACCAAGGCTGCTTTCCGGTGTAATAGGCGTACTAAGCGCTGTTACATCGGGAATGCTTCCGTTAATTGGGAATCAATCGCCAGAAATTGAAATTCAGGGCGATGGACCTCTAGCTAAGGTGAAATAGTATATGAGGAGAAACGTTGTGCATCGCGAGTTACTAGGAACATCTAGTATCAAGAAGAAGCGGTCAACTAGTGTCTTACGTGGGATGAATACTGCAAGCAGAGACGTAAGATTTGCACTAATAAGGGAAGAGGAGTACCTTCTTCGTTGCCGTGTGGTCACCTCCACATGTCGCTACCGATCTTCTTGTTTTTACCGGGAAACCGATGTTACGAGGGTGCAGGCTTGGACGAACCCATGGCCAAATTGTTGACTGTGTTGCCGTGGCTGTATGTCTGCGGAGGGGAAGCAGATCTGAGGCGGCGAAGGACGGCATAGCAGGAACAACTCCGGTGCGGTGGAGGGTGGCGAAGTTGGAGCAGCAGCGGTGAGGCGCAGGACGGCGTGGTTGAACTGGCTCGGGTACGGACGGCTCGGCCTCGGCTTCAACTACTAGCCGTGGAGGGCGTTATGTTGAGGTTGCGGTGTGGACGACATCGGGTATAGGCTCCGGCATGATGGAGGAGGGCGGCGGTTGATGGGTGGGATGGGGTGGCGGATGGAGGACGCCGGGTTTCGCGACTGGTAGAGAGGTAGTTTTGGCGCCCATGGAGTATGAATGGGGAATCGTATGGGTGGGGGAACCATGTTTCGTCTGGGACGCGCTTGTTTTTGGCTTTTTGAATGTAAGATGGGACGCGCTTGTTTGAAATTTAGGTAAAGTACAAACTTTGCCCCCTCTTAAATTTCGGACCCATCATGGGTCGGGGTAGGATGGTAATCCCAGGTGTCCCAAATAGTGGGCGGGAGCGATTTCGGCCGCACGCATGTGTGCTTAGGCGGCCATTGTGTATGAATGTTTTTTGGAGGCGGTTGCGTGGCGTCTAGATGATGCTACAAACCTACCCCGGTTTGACGTCGGGCCGGTAGGTTTCATAGGTCGGAGTTATTAGAAAAGTAATTTCCTTGTACTACCATACATTGGTCTCACGCGGTTTCGGGCGAGTAGAGGCTCTTTTGGTGTTTCGTTCGAAATTTTGAAACACAAGCATTCATGTTTAGAGTACTCTTGAACTATGAGGATTGACCTAAATAGACAACGTTATATTTGACCTTGTATGTTTGAAAACCTCATTAAATTATCCGCTTCCTTTTGAATTTTGACACTTGAAAATCCTATAACTACGATTATTTTGGAATGGAGGAGCTAAATTTGAATATATTTTGTACACGACTACATATGCTATTATGTACAAAATCGAGCAAAGATTGGTACCCCATAGTTTAGGTATGGTTTACAAATGCCATGATATCAAATTCAAATAATTGAATGGACTTCATGTTGAATTTGATTTTTTTAAACCACCTTAGGTAGAATTCAAATGTATACTAGTTCATAGGTAGCTATTTATAAATGTCCATTGTGTAACTTTCGTATGTATAATGTGCTTTACACACACAACATGAACTATACTCATGTTTATATTCGATTGCTAAAGCGATGCATTAACAGGAGATCAAAATAATAACAATGTGGATCAATTGTGTCGAATAATAACATAGACATGCTCAAATTCGATAGAATCTAGATGTCCGATGGATCAATGACCGCTCCTTACGCTAATTGAAAATATCATGATCCCATCCTAATATTTGGATACAATTTATATCTTTAATCAATGTGTAGAGCAGTCTTTTACGTCTAGTTTCACTCTCCATCGGTGGTCTCTCACACATGCTCAAACACTCTCTCCCGAGGTTTATTTCGCACACATTCTCTAGATATAACCCTCCTCCCTCTCGTAACCATTTACAACTGTTTTCACTAACCTTTATCACAAGCACTCTTCCTCTCGCAAACATACACACGCACAATCCTCATCGACCCTTTCTATATACATGGACCTGCCTACGTGTCTCATGTACGCACATTATCTTTACGCCTGCCTCTCACGCATTATCTCACACCTCTTCCTAATCGATTTAGTATGATTCTAGCAGAGCATTCTGTAGGATGCCCCTTAAAGTTAGGTTGGATGAATAGTAATATCAGAGATAGAGGGGTTACCTTAGTCCGAGAACCTAGGGTTACAAATCCTAGCCGGCTTATTCTGCTATCTTTGTCTTGTACGACTAGTCATCCATGGGTCTTCCTAAATGTGTCATGGGACGACCAATGTGGCGCAGGACGGAACCGAACAAAGGGCCTCACCTCGACCCACCGGACCTCACGCGGTGACACACCCTCTGCCCCCACGTCTCATTATCTTCTCACACCCACACATACCAACACAAACACCACACACACGTAAAAATTCTCCTGGTGCCTCTATTCCCTCCCCCCTTGCATATACACACTCAAGGGAATGGAATCTCTTGTCGTGACATCATATTCGTCTCTCTCTCTCTAGACCATCCTCATTTCTCGTGCTATCCCCCCCCCCCCGTCGGCCCCTCTATCCATGCCTCTCTCGAATACGTAATACACACACATACCTCTCTAGGCCCCGCCAAATGCATCAACTACACATTTACACATGTTACATCACGTACCCCATTGATCTAAAAAGCCCTCTCTTCACGTTTATTTCAAGATACAACATTCCTTTTGAATAAAGTGTGGCCAAAAAATTATTTTAGAGTTTCTACATATATACAACATTACAAATTTATATGGAGAAGTACGAACGCTAATTTGCATTGCATTGTGCCCACAATGATATTTATTCAGCACTGTGAATTTGTATATTTTTATACTATATACAAAGTTAGTCATAATAAAGAGAAATGAAGAGCTTCTCTCTCTCTCCATCGCATACCCCCCTGTACGCCCCTTTCACGTATGCACACAAAACTATCTCCATGTCCTCTAAAAGTAAGCCCCTAGAAAATTCACGCGTGTTTCATCTTTCTCTCGCGATATATGCAATGACGATCATTGTATTTGAAGTTAAAGCACGATACATAAATTGGACTTCATAATCCTCTCATTACGGTCACCGTTTACGTTTAGTGGTTATTATACAGTCACGGGCTCACCGTACAACTTTGTATTTGCTCATGACATGACTAGTTGACCAGTTGAACGCTCCACGTGGCACCTAATCTAGTGTTGAATCACATTATCTCACTAACATCGTGCCCAATTGCCGACTTGTATCTACTCTACATCTACACTATTATAAAATACATAAAATACACTCTTATAAAAAACAGAGTTGGTGATGATGGTGTGCCTGCCATCCTGCAATATAGGCCGTCCATTTTATATCTGACAGATAGGAAAGAAACTGGCAGTTTTGCAAAAAGATACCCACACACCTCTTCACATTTGCAAATAAGGCCTTCCCTCATTCATCCTTTTCTCTCACAATATAAAAAAGTCATGCAAATGCATCTTGATGTTACGTGCAACGCACGGGCATCTTGCTAGTAAGAATGAAAACAAACGACAAAAAAATATTTTGACGGTGGTGCGAAGTCATGACCGCGGGCACAGCGGACCAGGTGGCCTTGTACTGGTATGCCGAGCCGTCTGTTTTAACACACAGGAGCTGGTGTGGTGATTATACACACACGCACGCATGCACACGAACTCCATCCACGCAACATTCACACAAACACATGCACCCACGCACGCACGCAACACTCACACGTACACACGCAGCCACGCACGCATGCAACACTCACACGCACACACGCACACATGCATGCACACACCAGTACACCACACGACCAAGACACACTCTCACGCTCAAGTGATCAACCTACACGTGCATGCGCACACATCAAAGCCCTCGATGCATACATACCCAACCAGGTGATTCTCGTGCACGGGTTGGAGCCTTGTCGCGCATGCGTAAATTTGTGTTTATCTGACCTTTTCCCTATGCGAACTGACAGGTGGGACCCACAAGGAACGTGGTCAATTTAACTAGTCAACATGGTGCCACACAGACTATTTGGCCAGTCAACAGAGTGCAATCCGATGCTGAACTGTGAGCAAGTGACCGGATAATCACCACAAAATGTATATAGTGACCGTAATCAGCTTATTCTGAAGTTCGGTGACCATACTACGCTTTTCTCTCTGTAGGCCCTCCAAAACTACATCTCTACACATTCTCGCATGTTACATCTACCAACTATGCAATACATCACTACTACTACACTCTAACACAATAAATCATATGTGTTTTAAGTTTTACTAGATATCATATTGTTAATTATAATTATTCAGTTTGCATACATTAAAATTGCCTTTGAAATGTATGGCCAGTATCATCTACCGCGCGGGAAAAATCCCGCCCTTTCTCGCTTAATCGGGTTTGTATCGATGGATCATGCGAAACAGCAAAACTATAGTACTATACAAAGACAAGTGACAGTTCATCGGGCCGTCAGGTCGCCTACTCCTCCGTCAGAAGAGTGGAGCGCTCGCTTTCATAAATCTTCTAGTCCCTTTCGCCGATATGTGGGACATCAAGCTACCGGGTCCACGTGCCATATCGGAATACAGTGCAGAGCAGCCGGGGTGAAGCACCCCAGTCATGGCGCCAGCGTAGTAATGAGCAATGAGGCGTCAAATCACAAAGTTGCACCTTTCCCTTGATTAAGTTGGAGGGACGAAGTAATAATGCTAAAAAAGAAGTTGGAGGACGAAGCAACCTTCATTTCACTCGTTGCTTGAATCCGCTTCTCCCTCATCTTCTTCAACTTAACCACGTGTTGCTTCGCCGTTGTTACGCCTCATGTGGGACGCGGATCAGCTTGGTCGCTTCTCCCTCATCTTCTTCAACTTAACCACGTGTTGCTTCTACCTTTGTTACGCCTCATGTGGGACGCGGATCAGCTTGGTAAAGCAATCGACACGTGGGACCGCATGTTAGCAAAACCGCCAGGACAACGTCCTCCAAAAATAAGAAACCTCCCCGTCATCGCTGCAAAATCACCTTCCTTTTACTAATCTTTGATTCTATAATTTTTTAGATCAATATAATTGAGATTTGTATAGATAGCACACAGGAGCAAAACCAAGTGGTACGGTTAAGGGCATCCACAATGTGTAGCCAAATGTGAAAATAGCTTTTGGCATTGTGGGAACCATTGTGGACGGCGTTGCGAAAGCCAAAAAGATGGAACAAAGCTCCCTGATTGGTTGATTCAAGGAATAGAAAAATGCAACGTCTCTCCTCTTTCTCCCATGCTTGGACGCATGTAGGAGTAGTACAAAGATAGAGCATGTAGTCTACTCCCTGTCCCTTCTATCACAAATCACAAAGCGTTGAGGCGTCAAATCACAAAGCAACCTGGACGAAGCAACTATCATTTCACTCTTCACTGACTCCGCTTCTCCATTGTCTTCTTCGAGAAACCATCTCACTGCACTAGTACTCCTAGTAGTAGTACTAGTAAAGGACTTCCTGGATGCAAATAAGGCGATTGTCTCGGCTTGCAGGCGGCACTTGCGAACGACTTACCGTGGTCTCCGTCAATGGTGTTCTCCGTCGAACGCACTTCGCCAAACCACAAAAAAGAAGTCGTCGATGTCACCGCAATGGGCAAGGAATTCAAATATAGTTACTACCTCCATTTTTTTGTACACAAGGCCAGTATATCAAAATTACAATTTGCAAAGGGCCACTAAGACTAATCGAGGCAAAATTGATGGGGTTAGCAACCAAGGACATTAATATCCCCTGCATGCATGCGGAAGTTAGAAGGTTTGTTTGCATGGCGCTGCATTAATCAAGCGATGAGAAGTGAGATGGTTAGATCTTTGGTCTTTCGAGAAAAAATACGCATTAATTGACACGTGAAAGGAGGATTTGTATCGAAGGAAAACCCTGCCTTTCTTTTTTAACACTAGTACTCCTAGTACGTACTACCTCCGTCTTGGTTTATAGGCCCCTTTTATAGTTTGTGCCAAATTTTGACTAAAGATTTAACTAACAAAATGTTAATGCATGTCAAGAAAAATTATCTCATTGGATTCAGATTTGAACATAGTTTTGAAAAATATAATGTTTGGTGACATGCGTGAACATTTTCTTAGTTTAATCTATGGTCAAAATTTGGCACGAAATACAATGGGGACCAATAAACCGACAGAGGTAGTAATGATTTACTTATCCTGTGTGGGTCTAGGCCTTGCATTGCCAAACTTCGCCACACATTTTTGCCAAGCTTGCCTAAAGTTTTCAAAATGAGAAGGAGGTACACTTATAAGATTTGTCATGGTCGCACCGCACCCTCACACGGTCGCTCCACGCCTTGTGTCGCACACCACACCCTCACACTTCGCTCACGCCGCATAAACCCAACCAAGGGAACACACCCTCACTGACACGTGTTGTCGATGTGAACAAACCAAACCCAGCCATCCTATCGCTGACACATAATTTTCGTTCATAGAGTATGTTTATCCAACCGGAGTATCCGTACGGCCCGTGCGGTGGTCTGTTGGGGAAGAAGAAGAGGTGAGGAAGAAGGAAAGAAGGGATAGGAGACGAAGCATATTCATCCAACCGCCTGAAATGGTAGACTCATGCGACTTGCATAACAAATAGTATGTTTTTACACAGCAAAAGATCCATAATAATGAAAACAACAACATAAAGAAAAACTATCACTGCTCGCAAAAAGAGACGGCCTCGTCGTCTTTGGCTGCCGGCGTGAACCAGCCGTCGCTGCCGACGTGTGTCTCCGCACCGTGGTTGTCCTTGGCCTCCAGCTACTTGTTCAAGCGGAGCGTCTGGGCGCTCTGCAGACGGACGAGCACAGCCCGGTTCAAGTCGAGGACGTCCGGTTCCGCCTGCAGGAGTGCCTCGATGGCAGCGGCATTCGCGCGCTCCGCGTCGAGTCGAGCCTCCACCGCCCGGTTCAAGTCCAGGACTTCCGGTTCTGCCTGTAGGAGGGCGTCGATGAGAGCGGCATCCACGCGCTCCGCGTCGAGTCGAGCCTCTTCCGCCCGGTTCAAGTCCAGGACTTCTGGTTCCGCCCGCAGGAGGGCGTTGATGAGAGCGGCATCCGCGCCATCTGCGTCGAGTCGAGCCTCTGCCGCTCGGTTCATGTCCAGGACGTCCGTTCCGCCTGCAGGAGGGCCTCGATGGCAGCGGCATCCGCGCGCTCCGCCTCAAGTTGAGCCTCCGCCGCCCGGTTCACATCCACGACATCCGGTTCCGCCTGCAGGAGAGCCTCGATGGCAGCGGCATGCGCGCGCTCCACGTCGAGTTGAGCCTCTGCCTCCCGGTCCTCCTTTAGTATCGCCATGTTGAACCGCTGGTCCGCCTGCACCATGGGGGACTCGGACGCCGGCACGAAGTCGACGTCCATCGTCTCATACCCATCGGGGGCCTTCTGCGCCGCGACCTCCGCAGTGAACATTGGATCGGCTTCCTCCTCCTCGTAGCTTGGCTCCAGAGAACTCGGGTGTCGGTGTCAAAACCGGCGGATCTCGGGTAGGGGGTCCCGAACTGTGTGTCTAGGCGGATGGTAACAGGAGACAAGGGACACGATGTTTACCCAGGTTCGGGCCCTCTTGATGGAGGTAAAACCCTACGTCCTGCTTGATTGATATTGATATTGTGGATGTTTACAAGAGTGGATCTACCACGAGATCAAGGAGGCTAAACCCTAGAAGCTAGCCTATGGTATGATTGTAAGGGTTGTTGTGATTGTAGTCCTACGGACTAAAGCCATCCGGTTTATATAGACACTGGAGAGGGCTAGGGTTACATAGAGTCGGTTACAATGGTAGGAGATCTACATATCCGTATCGCCAAGCTTGCCTTCCACGCCAAGGAAAGTCCCATCCGGACACGGGGTGAAGTCTTCAATCTTGTATCTTCATAGTCTTGGAGTCCGGTCGATGATGATAGTTCGACCGATGATAGTCCGGCCGATGATGGTAGTCGGCAATCCGGACACCCCTAATCCGGGACTCCTCAAGAGCCCCAACCAGGCTTCAATGACGATAAGTCCAGCATGCGTGTAGTCTTCGGCGTTGCAAGGCGGGTTCTCCTTTAAGTTCCATGTACCTGCCGAACAGTGTCCGGCTTCCTCATCAATGTTGTGCGTCTTGGCTTCCACGCCCAATAATGGCCTTCTTCCATGCGTCGTGCGAATGTGAAAAGCCAGAGTGTCTTTTATGTTTAACCCCCTAGTTGTGCGAACAATCTGCCTATAAGGGAGGCAAGAATCCAGATCCAAATCACCATCTTCCTCTCGCAAACACTCATCAGAGCGCTTTCGACCAAGAATCCATTCCATCATGGACCGTCAACGCGGCTCCTCTTCTCGCGCTCCCGGCCCTTTGCCAGGAGATTGGAGGAGATGCTCTGTTTCGCACAACGAGCTGGTGAAGCTCCAAATGGGGGGATATCTCCCTCCGGCCTTCATGGTTCCGGTTCGAGCCGGGCTTGCCACCTACAAAGGTGGGAAGCAAACAGAGGTTACCCCTAATCCCAACAAAGGGGAGCGGGTATGCTTCGTCCCCTATCTGATAAGGGGGCTTGGATTTCCTGTACATCCATTCCTCCGCGGGCTCCTGGAGTTATACGGACTCCAGCTCCATCACCTCACGCCTGCCTCAATCCTGCATATTGCGGGTTACGTAGCTCTTTGCGAGCTTTTCCTGGGCATCGAGCCCCACTTCGCGCTGTGGAAGAGGTTGTTTTTCCTTGTACCCCGCTCTCACGAGGGGTCCATATATCAAGTGGGCGGCGCCAAAATATGGCGCATTACCGGGACCGGATATCCATCCGGAACCCCTAAGAAGGTGCCCGAAGACTGGCCTTCGGAATGGTTTTATATAGAAGATGCTCCATGCGGACCTGCTCGGATCGGCCTCCGGAGTTCAGCAATGCTCCTCTGAAGAAACGCCTTAGTTGGCGTCCGTGGAGCCCCCAACTGGAGGAAGACAAGAGCGTCCATTATCTGATGGGCCGAATAAGGTTACTGACCCATGACCGGTTGACCATGATTGGAGTCATGGCAACATGCATTACACGGGGGGTGCAGCCACTACAATACAGGGGCCACCCCATGTGGGATTTCAACGGGGAGGACGATGCCACCCGTCATGGCCGCAAAGGGCCGGAATCGGCCGAAGATCTGGCAACGATCTTGTCCGGCCTGTATAAGGGGGAGAAGGAGGATTTCCTTCGGACGAACCCGTTAAATGGGTTTTCCATGAACAACCCCAGGCCTTGGGTAAGTGAACACTCAGCGTGTCCGACCCGTGCCTTTTGAAACTTAAGTGTCTTACATTGTGTTCTTCTTTCGACGCAGGAACTGCGCCGGACTGTGGAGGGAATGCTGAGTCCGGCTCCGCAGCCTGAGGATCCAGAGAGATCCCGGGATCCGGCCTCCGAAGAGGACCCGGACATAAAGGTGGAGCTAATCGACGGGGTGTTCCACCAGCTCAGCATGGACAATGCTTTAGTCGCCATCACGACCGACTATCCCGGACTATATCCGGCTCCTGTGTGATTGCGGCGAAGCCTCGACACCGTCATTCCTTCCTTGCTTATTTACGACCACCGTATATGATGGCACTGCAGGTGAGGCGCCCTAGGGCGAGAAGCCGAGCCCGCGGTGGCTGACCAACAAGGGCCAGTTCAGACCGGTAGGCGGAAGAGGAGCGCGGCGCGGACTGAAACGTCGCCGCAAAGGTGTAGCTCACAATTCATTATCTTCAGAGCAAAGTTCCTAGGAAGGCCCGAGTGCTCATGACTTTATAGGGAAAAAGCGTCCGCCGGATCAAGGGCGTGGAAGTTGTCCATCCAACCTCTACTACCGGGCTCCGCACTGGCCGGAGGGGAGGCGAAGCGCAAGGCGCGAGCGGGACGTTCCTCCGATGGAGGATGCCGAAGACTGTCCGCCACCAAGTCCGAGGTGGAGAGTGCCCTGAATCACAGCGCCACGGACAAGATTGTGGACGTGCTTCTCCCCGAGGCGTTGAATGCCTTTAACACGGGGACGCGCACCTTCGTGCCGCTCAAGATAGTTTTACCAGAGCTACAGGCGGTATGTAAAAGACATAATGGGTAAGAGAATTTAATAGTTGTATATGCCAAGAGCCCCGAGACTTAAAGTAGTTATATTGACTGATTTAAGGATCATATGAAATCTGAGGATCTTACCGAGAAGAATACCCGACTGTCTCAGGAGTTGCAAGAGTGCAAGGCCCAACTTGAGGCCGCATTTTCTGGCGCAGGAGGAAACACAAGGACCTCTCCTGGTAACGCATTATTTTTAGAAAGATAAGTAGCGCTTGGCCGTTGCGCAAGTCTAAAAAATGACATTGCAGGTGCTGCCGGACAAGATCCGGACAGGAAAGAACTTCTGCGCCAACTAAAGGCCGGCGAGAGGGTGTTGCATAAGGTGCAGCATGAAAGGAACAAGCTCCAGGATGCCCATGCCCAGCTTGGAGAAGAGCTGAAAGGCGTTCAGCCGAAATGTCGGGCTCGTTAAGGAGAATCAACGGCTTCGTCGCGGCATTTATAGTAAGTGCTTGAGCGAACTCCTTTGAAAAGAAGAGTTCGGCGAGGAAGTCAATTTGACAGAATATATCTGTAGGTATGCTCACAGGTCGCCCTGCGGAGGAGATGCCCGTAACAACGGGTGATCAACTTCCCGAATTGTTACAACTGATCGAACGAGTTCGGCAGGCTATGAGCGGCGTCGTCCAGGCGTTATGGCCAGCCTTCTCCATACCCGAGGGTCTTGGGGAGCTTGCGGAGAAGCTGTGGAGGCGGCAGCGCTTCCATGTATGGAAGATTTCGGCCTGCCGCCAAGGTGCTGTGGAGGCCTGGGCCATGGTGAAGACGCGGTACAAGAAGGCGGATCCCAACCACATGGTCAAGTCGACTGTGGGGCCCGATGGGAAGGAGATCCTGTGAGTTTAGTATACGGCCAAGTGGAGTTGGTCATGAAATTTTCCCAACAGGACTGTAAATTAGACAACCTGTTAGATGGGATTGAGGAAGAATACAGTTAGTCGATTTGACAATGTATTATAAAATGACATACGAAATGCCTTCTAGCCGGATTATGGACCGTTTGTCTTTGCCGACCTTTTCGCTTCGACCTCGGGACCCTATAGTCCGGAGTGTGTCCGAATACCTTCTCGGTTATGAAACAACCGGGGTATGCATGGAGACCAGGCGTAGGGGTCATCAGTGCTTTATCAGACAAGTGCCCAACTAGTTATGTTATATTACATGGTTAGTAAGAAACATCTTCCGTGGAGAATAGTTCCGTTAAGGGTTCCTTTCCATTGGGGGTGGCATGCCCTAAAGTGCATGTCCGGATCAAAAAAAGCAGAAAAACATCTGGGGCAGATAAATAAGTGGATAAAAATCATCTTTTAAGTCACCGACCGAATATTCCCTTAAGAACGCTTAGCTTTGGCTTCACCCACCGAGGTACACATCCGGCTGACCCGACAAGAATAATCGCAGAGGTGCTCCCTTTACCTCCTAGCCAAACAATCGGGAACGAGGGGTAAGCACAGGAGCCAGGCAACCCAGCTTGGCCAAAACTTAAGTCATATCGATGCATATAATGGTGAATAAAAGGTACATGTGGAGGCTTGACACATGTGTTGGGCATGAAGCCCGTATAATTAAGCTTCTGGTAAAGAAGCCCCCAGGTATGATGAGTGCGGGTAGCACATCAATTCGCGTATAACGTTATGCGGGTGAAGCCTTTAAGGCTTGGATGAATAGGGTTGAGGAGAAAAGATAAGCAAAAGGCAGCTGAAGTAAAAAAATTGGGCCGGGGAAAGGGACGAACTCTTAGTCCGCGCTAGGCATAGAATCGAGGAGGCGGGCTGCGTTCCATGGGTTCGGCTCGAGTCGGTTATCCGATGCATTTCAGTGACGGTACGCTCCGCCGGTCAGGACTTGATCGATGATGAAGGGGCCTTCCCATTTGGGCTTGAGCTTGTCCTTTTCTTGTCCGTGAGCATAGAACCAGTTCGCCAACGTTGTAAGTCTTGGCCCATACTTCTCGCTTTGATATCTTCGAGCCTGCTGTTGATAGAATGCGAACGAGCCTTGGCGACGCCGCGCTCTTCCTCCAATGTGTCCAAGCTGTCCCGCCGTTCCATCTAGGCTTCTCTTTCTTCGTACATGCGCACTCGAGGTGAGTCATGAATGATGTCACAGGGCAAAACTGCTTCTGCGCCGTATACCATAAAAAATGGTGTGAATCCGGTGGTACGGTTAGGCGTTGTCCGCAGCCCCCAGAGTACGGAGTCGAGGTCCTCTACCCAGTGCGTGTCAGATTTCGTAAGGGACCGCACTAATCTGGGTTTGATGCCGCTCATTATTAGACCATTTGCTCGTTCCACTTGACCGTTGGTTTGAGGATGATAGATCAAGCGTAATCGAGCTTGATGCCCATATTTTGCACCATGATTTAACCTCATTGGCGGCGAAGTTCGTGCCGTTATCGGTGATGATGCTGTGGGGACACCATAACGGTGTACTACCCCGGATATAAAGTCTATCATCGGTCCGGACTCTGCCGTTTAACCGGCTTGGCCTCTATCCATTTGGTGAATTTATCCACCATGACCAATAGGTACCTTTGCTTCAGGTTCCCCTTTAAGTGGTCCAACCATGTCAAGCGCCCAGACCATGACGGCTGTGTAATGGGTATAGTTTTGAGGGCGGTGGGTGGCATATGGCTCTGATTAGCAAAGAGTTGACAATCGACGCATCTTTGGACTAGGTCACGTGCATCCGCTTTCGGGCCGTCGGCCAAGAAAATCCTGTATGGAGTGCCTTTCCTACAAGGGCCCGAGCTGCAGCGTGGTGTCCGCCTAGTCCGGCATGAATTTCAGCCAGGAGGTTCCGCCCTTCCTCTTCGGAGATACACCTTTGAAGGACTCCGGTTGTGCTTTTCTTATAAAGTTCTCCTCATAGACCTTGTAGGCTTTAGATCACGGACAATGCTGCGGGCCTCATTTTGGTCTTGAAGCTCTGCCTAAGCAAGTAGGCGAGGAATGGTTCTGCCCACGGGCAATTACTGCCATTATGTCGTGGGCGGATGGTGTTATGTCATCACCGAAACGCCGGTTGCCGCGGCTTGTTCCGTTTGTTAGTTCGGACTCCTCTTCCCATAATACGGATGGCTTGAAGAGCCATTCCAGAAGATATTAGGAGGGACAGCGTCGCGTTGCTTACGCCAATGCGTGCAAGACGTCGGCCGCTTGGTTATTATCCCGTGACGTGATGGAATTCAAGTCCTTCAACCGGGCTGACATTTTGAGGACAGCGTTGCGATATGCTGCCATATTCGGATCTTTGGCGCCAAAGTCTCCGCTTATTTGGGATATTGCAAGGTTTGAATCCTCGCGCACCTCTAGGCGTTGAATGCCCATGGAGATTGCCATCCGGAGACCATGTAAAAGGGCCTCAGATTCGGCTGCGTTGTTGGAGTCCGTGTACATTATCTCGGCACGTATTGATTGTGTCCCCGGTCGGGACGCCAAGACGACGCCCGCCCCCAATCCGGCTAACATTTTGGAGCCGTCGAAGTGCATAATCCAATTAGAGTATGCGCCGTATTCTTTAGGGAGTTCGGCTTCGGTCCATTCAGCGACAAAGTCAGCCAATACTTGTGACTTTATAGCTCGCCGAGGTTTGTAAGATATATCAAATGGTAAGAGCTCAATGGCCCATTTTGCAATCCTGGCCATCACATCGCGGTTGTTTATAATGTCGTTAAGTGGTACCTCAGAGGCCACTGTTATCGAACACTCTTGAAAGTAGTGTCGGAGCTTCCGGGATGCCATGAACACCGTGTATGCTATCTTCTGATAGTGCGGGTAATGGGACTTGCAGGGGGTTAACACAGTAGATACGTAGTATACTGGTTTTTGAAGAGGGAATTTATGCCCTACATTTTCTCGTTCGACGACGAGTACCGCGCTTACAACATGATGTGTAGCTGCGATGTATAACAACATTGATTCGCCCAGGTTGGGCGCAGCCAGGACCAGATTTGTTGCCAATATGGCCTTTATTTCTTCGAGTCCGGCGGTGGCAGCATCCGTCCACTCGAAGTGTTCGGTGCGCCTAAGGAGGCGATAGAGGGGTAATGCCTTTTCTCCTAGACGGGAGATGAAGCGGCTTAGAGCCGCCACGCATCCAGTCAATTTTTGTATTTGCTTGAGGTCTTTTGGGATATCTAGCTGTGACAGAGCTCGGATCTTGGCTGGGTTTGCTTCAATTCCTCTACCGGATACGATGAAGCCCAGCAGCTTTCCGGCTGGTACGCCGAAAACGCATTTTTCCGGATTCAGCTTGATGTCGTATGCTCTGAGGTTGTCGAATGTGAGCCTCAAGTCGTCTACTAGAGTTTCGACGTGTTTAGTTTTGACGACTACGTCGCTCACGTATGCCTCTACTGTTTTGCCGATCTGGGTAGCCGGACATGTACGAATCATGCGCCGATATGTTGCGCCGGCGTTTCTAAGTCCGAAGGGCATCGTGTTGAAGCGTAATGGTCCGTATGGAGAAATGAATGCAGTTGCGGCTTGATCCGCTTCCGCCATCTTGATTTGATGATAGCCGGAGTATGCGTCCAGGAAGCACAATGAATCGTGCCCTGGAGTGGCATCGATGATTTGGTCGATGCGGGGGAGAGGGAAGGGATCCTTTGGGCAGGCTTTATTTAGGTCTTTGAAATCGAGACATAGGCGCCAGGATTTGTCCTTCTTTGGTACCATTGCCAGATTTGCTAGCCAATCCGGATGTTTGATGTCTCTGATGAATCCGGCTTCCAATAGTTTGGCTAGCTTCTCTCCCATTGCCTGTCTTTTGGGTTCGGAAAATCGTCGAAGAGCCTGTTTGACTCGCTTGAATCCTTTTAGGATATTTAGGCTATGCTCGGCCAGCTGACGTGGGATTCCTGGCATGTCTGAAGGGTGCCAGGCGAAGATGTCCTAGTTTTCTTGTAGAAATTCTCGTAGTGCGGCGTCTACATCAGGGTTTAATTGTGCCCCGATGGAGGCCGTCTTTGCAGGGTCCGTTGGGTGGACTTGGAATTTGACTATTTCATCCGCTAGTTTAAAAGAGGTGGATTTGGATCTTTTATCAAGTATCACATCGTCCCTGTTCACCGTGGAGGGCATCGCGGCGAGTTCCTCGGCCGCTAGGGCTTCGGATAGTGCCTCGAGGGCTAGTGCGGCTGTCTTATTTTTGGCGCGGAGTGCTATGTTCGGGTCACTAGCGAGAGTGATGATTCCGTTGGGACCGGGCATTTTAAGCTTCATGTACCCATAATGGGGTATAGCTTGAAAAATTGTGAATGCCTCTCATCCTAATAAAGCATGATAGCCACTTGAAATGTGACCTCCTCGGACCTGTAATTGTCCGGCGAGCCGAACACTACGTCCAGCGTGATTTTTCCTGTGCAGCATGCTTCCCGGCTGGGGATTATTCCTCTAAAGGTTGTGCTGCTTCGCTCAATGCGGTTCTAGTCTAATTCCATTTTTTCGGAGGGTTTCCTCATAGATGAGGTTTAGTCCGCTGCCGCCATCCATGAGTACCTTAGTAAGACGAAAAGTCGTCTACTATCGACTGAGAACCAATGCGGGCCGGTGCCCGGCAGTTCGGAATTTAGGTTAAATCACTGGCATTGAAGGTAATAGCCGTGTCACTCCATGGATTTATTGTTGCTACTTGGTAGACTTCGCAAGGTTATGGAGTTGTCGTTTCACATGTTATTTGATGCGAAAGTCTCGAAGACTATTAACACCGTCTTGGTGTTGCCGGGCTGGGATTCTGAAGCTAGAAGCTCTTCGCCACTTTTGGCCACTGCCGTAGTATCCAACATGCTCGAAGGCTATGAGTTGGAGTGGCGCCCTACGTGCTATGAATTTTGCGGTGGTCTGCTTTAGCCAGCCCTCCATGCAGTTCCGCACTTTTTAGGGGTTTTGTTTTTGGTATTCAACCTGTGTGCTTGATGATGATGCACCCTTTGGTTCCGGACTAGGGATGTATTCGGGGCCGGATTATCCCAAAATTTACTTTCGGTTTTCCAGGCGCTCTCCATCGCACAGTACTTTTGTACGATGGTCACCAAGTGAGCAAAGCGTGTAATTTCGCGATGACTTATGGCGTTTAGGATTCCCTTGTCCGTGCAATTATTGCAGAAGACCGAGATTGCGTTTTCCTCTCGGCAGTCCTTTATCCTGTCCATAACCAGGAGGAATCGCCCAAGAGTGATTCTTGTCTCGGCGGGCTCTTGCTGAATTAGAGTTAGATCACAGATGTCCGGGCGGGTGGGTGGAACTAAGTCCTAACCCTACCCATCTCAAGGCTCAAGGCCGAAGTTTCCAATTTTGGAAGCTTGGATTTACGGACGTTGTCCAACGAGTGCAGTCCGATGCCTGACTTTAAGTTCAGTGTTTGATCGAAGCCCGTCCCTCCGCGGGAATCCGGCATGGGGGGTTCGGGGATCCGGACATGACTAGTTTTCAATACAGGAGAAGCGTCTCCGCATTGCTCCTCTACCACTTCAACGTGGTGGGTGACCTGGGGAGAGTTAATCTCTCTTAGATCGGTTTTGAGCCCAATCTGATCGTAGTCTGTAGCGACTCCGAGGGCGGCGATGCGATCCAAGAGCTCGTTTACGGACGAGAGCTCTATTGGATCCAGCCGCTCGGCGAATTCCAAGCTGACGTGAAGATTGCTTTTGATGACTTGGGAGGTCATTGTCGAAGCGATGGCCGGACAGGCGGTCATGAGAAAACCACCTAGCCGGATAGTTTGGCCGGCGGCCAAGGCTCCTTTGGCGAAAATACCGTCCTTGAAGACGGGAGGAGGCATCCTTCCTATCGGTGACGGCACAGAGGAACTCTCAATGAAAGCACCAATGTCGGTGTCAAAACCGGCGGATCTCGGGTAGGGGGTCCCGAACTGTGCGTCTAGGCGGATGGTAACAGGAGACAAGGGACACGATGTTTACCTGTGTTCGGGCCCTCTTGATGGAGGTAAAACCCTACGTCCAGCTTGATTGATATTGATATTGTGGATGTTTACAAGAGTGGATCTACCACGAGATCAAGGAGGCTAAACCCTAGAAGCTAGCCTATGGTATGATTGTAAGGGTTGTTGTGATTGTAGTCCTACGGACTAAAGCCATCCGGTTTATATAGACACCGGAGGGGGCTAGGGTTACATAGAGTCGGTTACAATGGTAGGAGATCTACATATCCGTATCGCCAAGCTTGCCTTCCACGCCAAGGAAAGTCCCATCCGGACACGGGGTGAAGTCTTCAATCTTGTATTTTCATAGTCTTGGTGTCCGGTCGATGATGATAGTTCGGCCGATGATAGTCCGGCCGATGATGGTAGTCCGGTAATCCGGACACCCCCTAATCCGGGACTCCCTCATCGGGGATTGGCCCGCCGCAAAGCGAGCTTGGGAACGGAGGTCTGTGGTGCCGACCGCCGCGATTCTGCAAGGCGCTCAAATACAAGACATCTTGTAGTAAGTGATCTTGTGGCGCACCATGGATTTCCGGCGAACTAGGGGACGCTTGATGCGGGCTAGGGGATCGAAAGGTGGGGGAATGGGCTGGAGATTTGGTGTGGTTTTAGGGCAGTGGCTGGCGTAGGCTGAGCAGCGAAGGTTCTGGTGTGAATAGTGGTTCCGGTGATGACCGGTCAATCGGTTTTGACTGTACATCGCTCTTGTCGCGTCTGCGTTGCAGCCCGGCACGCTGGACCCTCCACGTCGCTCACCGAATGGAACGCCCTTCGTCTTGCGTTTTCGCTCGCTTGTGGGACCACAGTTGAGAGCAAACCGACGTCCCTCCCCCTCCCCCGCCCGCGTCATGTATTATACCACTACGCCCTCCGTTTTATGCGGAGTAAATAAAAACAGAGGGAGTATACTACGGATGAGGATCCCCTGATGTGGCCGAACCCATTGAGTAACTGACATGCGGGGCCTAGCAAGCATGGGGTCCGCCAGTAAGTGAACGAAAGGGAGGGTAAGGCAGGGATACCTATGTCAGAGGATCCACTTCCACTATACTCTGACCAAATGTTAGAGTAATAATTTATGACATGCAACTTACACAAATGTTAGAGTAATAATATATGACATGCAACTTACACAAAGCATACAGGGTCTAATGCGTTTTCGAGGCTAACTTTGACCAAATGTTAGAGTAATAATATATGACATGCAACTTACACAAAGCATATAGGCAATTTCGTATGTGAACGGAGTTTCCAATGATATAATTTTCACATTATACATCTCATGTACTCCCTCCGTCTAGGTGTGCAAGTCATCTTACGAAAACCAAATAGTCCCAAAACACGTAGGCATGGTGCATTAACTTCTACCTCGTTTCTTGTTTCTTGACATATGAACCAATAAGAGATGAGGGTGTGCATGCTTTTAACGACCTGAGACTATCAAATATGACATGCAGTGGTTAGTTCATTGCATGCAATACTATTAATTAGCAAATAAAAATTAATATCTCTCATTTTCCCCTCCTCCTTGGTCACGGTGCACAACCTAAGATGACTTACTCACCTATGTGAAAGGAGTACTATTAATCTTGTCAATAGTCAAATTGGAAACCATCTCAAGTACAAATCTAGGAGTACATACGAATCTAACAATATTGATTGGGCGTTGTTGAATGTTGATACCTTTTTTATCATAGTAGAGATATTTTGACTACACATAAAACTTATATGTACGGTAGAAAGGATAAGAGGGAGTATATTGTACGTTCAAAAACGAAACGAACATTGAATACCCTTTATATATGATTTGCGGATGCTATGATCACCTGTTCAAAATTTTGAATCCGCCTTAGGTATCACGTGCCCCCACTCGTTCCCTCTCGATTTCATCTTGGGGTCCGGAGATCTATTGAAAGAGGACTAGGGTGGGTACATGCGAATGATACTCGGCGGAATGTTCAAATGAGGCATGCGGGAGGATGGACTCGACTAGAGGGCGACATGATCGATAGAGAAGAAGTTGGAGAGGAATGAGAAATAAGCAAACGCCACATGATTACACTTGAACGGCTCAAATAAACAATAAGTTGTCTCGCTTGGCCTACATAGTGAAAGGCCTAATGCGCAACACGGAGCACTGACGCTCGAATATGGCCGGGAAAACAGGGAACCGACATGTGGGGCACACCCATCGGGATGACGTAGCGCAGACTAGTCCAATGGAGGAGCTGGCCCACGACCTCCTCGCCACCGACAACCGTTCATGTGGGTCTTTAGGGCCAACAATGGGGCACAGCTCCAGCACCGCCTCTGGACACGGCGACCGCGGTGAGCGACATGCTCATATCATCGATAGACACGGTCGGTTTCAGTGTGACGAGGGTGGCTTTTGTGCTGTGGCACGACCAACGGTATGTTTGGTTTGTGCCAAAGGTTACCCCATCAAAGCATTGGGTAGCCAAAATTTTGGTTGAGGTATTGGTTGCCCATGATTTGGCCGACATTGGCAAGAAAAATGAACTAGAGTTGGCTAGAGTTCATTGACATGCCAAAGAAATGGCAACCATCCAAACAAAGACCAATCTTTGGGTCATGACCAAAATTTTGGTAAGGTGCACTTTGGCCACAATCCAAACACACCCCAACACCCAGCTCGTCGTGGATGCACGGGGCGCCGCGACGTGTCCGTGGAGTGGTGTAGCGCGGCCAACTGCATCCTCTGGACTTGAGACCATGCCAGGTCATCTTGCTTTTTCAATGACATGCGGGGATCACATTTGAGCAAAGGGCATCTCCAACGTTGCCACGGCCGCAGCTGACTACCCTGGCACACCAAAGCCCTCGTTCCTCGTCTTGCCGCTGCAGCGTGCGTTCAGCCGGGCACCAGCTGCCCGCATTCATGCCATCCATTCGTATGTCGTCGTTAAGAGGCTCGGTGCCCGAGGAACCAACTCCGGCGACTTAATGACGCACTCGGACGCTTGGCCTCACCGGAATGCGCTACTTAAAGCGGCAACGCCCAGCTAACCTCCACACCATAGCGCATCGTCCTCCTACCTGGCACCACATCCGCCATGACCGCAAGTGCGAACGCTCGGGGGGAGAGCTTGTCTTCGGGGATGAAGCGCGAGGTCGCCGCCCTCGCTCAAGTCGCCTCTCGCGACGCAATAAGCGGCATAGCCGGACGACGCGACCGCTGGCGGTGGCGCGCTGGCGGCCGACGATGGGAGCACCGTCTACCACGCTGCCCTACTTGCCACCGCCCAACGTCCGGCACCGCTTAAGGTCGGGACTCCTCCGAGGATGAGTAGGGCATGGGAGGCGGCAGGGCATGGTGTGCCAACTGGTCGGTCTGTATCCCGTGTTCTACTCTTCCTCGCCGGAGACCGCACCTTCACTTCATGGGTCTTGAACCCCGCCCCTGTACATAGAGATCACAGATGGAGGACGTCCGTCGCCGCCGTAGAATAGGTTTAGGGTTGGGTTTCTTTTATTTTTCTGTCTTATAAAAGTTCGAAATGTAATGAAAATCTGTCGTGTTTGCATTAATCTCGGCCGGTGTATATGAACTTTCACAATAATATACATACTGTAGGAGTACTAGTGCACGGAAGATCAAGATCTTGTGGGAGAAAAGGATGAACAAGGGAAAGCCTTATCTGCAAATGTGGAGAGGAGTGCGGGTAAATTGTCATAGTTTCCTTCCTATCCATTAGATATAGATCGAAGGGCCTATATTGCAGGATGACAGGCACACCATCATCACCAACTCTGCTTTTTATTGAACCGAGACAAATCTAAAAAACCCAACTAAGCCAACCTCCCAGCATATCGCTGAGGAAAAGACCCGCCGCACCCGTTTTAGTCGGGATTACCGGATTACTAGTAGTAGTATCGATGGATCGCGAAGCAACATTTTTTTGAGGCGAAGCACCTAGTTTAAAGGGAAAAGGTGGTACACTCCACGGACTCTGTCGCGGTCGCATTGCACCCCACACACGTTCGGTCCTGCACACGGCTCACGCAAACGGAATACGCTTCGGCTTGCCTCTTCACTGACACGTGGGACTGCACTTGGAGAAACAGACCATGCGCCAAACTCCCCCCGCCCACCACGCGAAAATCCTCCCCCCCCCCCACACACACAAAAATTCCCCCCAAATTCGATTCAACCGCCCTTTGGCCAAATATTCCCCAAACCCCCTCCGCCCATGCCCCTCCACTCCATTCGCTCCGCCAAAGCCGCCCTCCCCGCCGCGCCGATACGTCGGCGCCGCGGTTCATCGAGGGGACGCACGGCGATCCTCTCGCTCCCACAGTACGCTCTCATAGACTGCCGTCCTCTAGCCGCGCCGCCACCTCTGGCTACGTTCTTGTGGAGGCGCACGGCGGTCAGCGCCGCCACCGCTAGCGGCGTCAGGTGGAGACGCACGGCGGTCGGCTTCTCCCACGGTACGCACATTCTAGACTGAGGCCCGTTCATGTCGGTGTATCGCTGAATGTTAGCCGATAGACGCCGTTAATCTCACTGTTTGGTCAAGTAGTTTCTTGTCAATATGCTTTGCTTAAGAAGCTTCCTTGCCCTATTCTCGCACTCAATCATGCTTAGCTGAGATGGCATGCCAAGGCCGATTAGTTGCTAAAATATCCTGCCATATATTTATTGTGACGTAGATTGCCATGGTCTAGTAGCCAATCTGTTAGGTGAAATAGCTCTACACCGCTTTTATACTCGATATGTGTTGCTGCGATGGCCTTCGATAGTTCGATGGCTGTGTTTCGAGCTCATTGACCGCTGAAACAGCCTGCCATAATTTAGCACTCAAATCTGTTTGCTGAATTAGCTTTACATATATTTCGTTATTTAGATCTGCTTTCGTCCAAATATCTTGCCATAGCTTTAGTCATCGACCTAGGTATTTTTTTTTCCGACTTCATAAAAAGCATATATGTTTTTCCTGTAATATCTAGTAGAAGAACTAATTTGTATGTCTAACAGATGGACTGACTTGGATAACTTCGCTCGAAGATTCTCCATTGCATATGTCGAGGGGGTTGAAAACTTCATGAACTTTATCAGAGCTGAGTACGGTGGTTCGAAATCAGATGTGCTCTGCCCGTGTAGCAGTTGTATGAATTCAGTTACAAGACCCCAATCAACTGTTTAAAATCATCTACACTTGTATGGGATGTCGGTCACATATACTAGGTGGGTTCATCATGGTGAAGCTGTGAACGTCAATGTTAATTGATTACGTGGAAGCAGCAGATCACCATCTTGATCTGCCTGATGCTCAGGTGGAAGAGGAGGAGGAGGTGGTGGTGGCGGAGCCAGTGAGTTTGACCAACATTGAAACAATGCTACGAAATGCTCGTGCATTCCGTGAGCTTTCACCTGCGAGAAGAAAAGCGGTGGGCCCGCATGTTGGAACAATGCAACGTTCTGTCACCCCTGTGAAATAAGCTGTCAAGTATTCTCAGCTATGGTCACCTTTCTTCGGTGAAGACATCTCGAGCGGATGACCAACAAATCATTCGATGCGATGTTGGTCGCTTTCCGCAAATATTTCCTGACAAGGCCTCGAGCTGCCACACACCTACAGTAAAATGAAGAATTTTCTTCCCGCAGTTGGAATTGGATATGATATGATCCATGTTTGTAAGAATAATTGTGTTCTGTTCCGAAAGGATTATGCCAACTTAAGTGAATGCCCGAAATGCAAATCATCAAGATGGAAAGATGGCGATGCTGTGAAGAGGGTTCCTCATAATGTTCTGAGACATTTTCCAATTACACCAAGATTGCAGAGGTTGTTTCATGATGCTTTGAAACAAGAGAGGATGTCTTGTGGCATTCTAGGAACCAGGAGTACAGAGATCGAATGTAATGAGCCATCCATCTCATGGTAGTGAGTGGAAAAGCTTCAACGATAAACACAAAGAGTTTCTTTGTGACCCGAGAAACATTAGACTTGGCTTAGCTTCGGATGGATTTAACCCATTTGGCCACCAGGCGCCACATATAGCATGTGGCAGTGCTTGTTATCCTTACAACATGCCTCCAAATGTACGCACCAAAGAATCAATCTACATTAAGGCCTTGCTCATCCCAGCTCCAATAAGTCCGGGACCGGATTTTGAGTTGGTCATGGAGCCTCGTGGGGAGGAACTTCAAGAGAGATGGAAGGGTGGTCTCTCTTGAGACCGATATAGCATCCCACCAGCTGATTTCTTTCTACGTCTTTGTTGTAATTTGGTGCATCCATGATTATCCGCTTTGGGCACTATGTCGTGGCGAACGACACATGGTTACAATGCATGTGTTCATTGTATGAGAATCATTGTCATACGCAATACTTAGCAAGATCTGTTACATTGGACACTGCCGTTTCCTTGCCAAGGACAAGCCGCATCCTAGAAAATACCGAAGACATGTGTTCAATGCAAAGCATGAAAATCGTGATGTGCCAAAGAGGCTCGCCGTCGATGAGTTGCAAGTGGAATTAGAGAAGGTCAGACATATTACACCAGGAAACCATCCTGGTAATGGTAGCGGGAAAAGGAAGCATGGCACAGTAGAAGAGAGATTATTGTTTACCCGCAGGTCCACTTTGTGGGACTTGGAGTATTGGAAAGATTTGGATCTGCGGCATAATCTTGATGTGATGCACATCGAGAAAAATATATGTGACAGCATTATCGACACACTTATTAACATTGAAGG
The DNA here is from genome assembly GCA_021605145.1 of Aegilops bicornis. Taxonomy (NCBI): domain Eukaryota; kingdom Viridiplantae; phylum Streptophyta; class Magnoliopsida; order Poales; family Poaceae; genus Aegilops; species Aegilops bicornis. The sequence continues at coordinate 355,525,832 of CM038675.1, read as the reverse complement.
CTAGAAGAAAGATACCTTAAAATCTAGGATTTATTTGACACACCTTGGTGCAAGATGAAGGTAAACCACGGGATATGGCACCAGTTGTGTACATCTTGGACAAGGTAAAAAGAAAAGAATCCTGCGAGGTCCTGTCACGTGTGAGATTCCCACATGGATTTGCTTCCAACCACGAAAGGAGAGTCATGCAGATGGAAACAAGGTACAAGGGTTGAAAACTCATGACCGCCATGTCCTACTTCAAAGGGTTTTACCTGTTATCCTTAGAGGATTGGGCATACGACTTATACTGAGCAGCTTGCAGAGTTGGGACAATTCTTGAGTGGAACTCTGCGGTAGAAATATCGGGATAGATGCTTTGGAGCCGCCTTAGAGACAAGATACCAACTATCCTATGCGACCTTGAGAAGATATATCCTCCAGCCTTCTTTGATGTGATGGTGCATTTGGCTGTTCATCTACGATGAGGCACTACTTAGAGGTCCAAGACAAGATGGTCGGATGTACCCTATTGAAAGGCGGCTAGGCACTTTCAAGGGCTATGTTAGGAACAGAGCTAGACCCGAGGGTTCCATTGCAGAGGCTTACATTGCTCTGAAGCGTTGACATTCTGCTCAAAAATACATTGAAACAAATTGATCAGCTTAGCAAAGAGGTGGGTGAAGACAATCCCGGGCTCAATGTTTTCGATTATTACATTCGAGTTACGGTGGAAGAGTCGACAAGAGGACAAACCTAAAGATTTGTACAAAATGGTTTGGTATGTGTTGAATAACTGCCCGAGATACTACCTTATATCAAGTAAGTGCAGTACTGCAGCTTATACATCATAATCTACTAAACTTGCAGCACATTCTTATATATTTAGATGTTTGACGCGATCACTATGTTGTGTAGCATGTAGAAAGAGGAGTTACTGCTGCAAAATCCAAGAAACATTGACAAACTGGTTATGGCAGGATTTGCGAAATGGTTCAAGAACCATGTAAGCTTTTGAAGTGCAGTATCAGTTTTTATAATATATTGAGTACATAAGTTGATCAGCTTGTCTATTTTCTAACCATAGGTTAAGAAGATGCGGGAGGATGGGCAGGCAGTTGATGATGCCCTTTACTCACTAGCAATGGGTCCCGATACTCGGGTAAGACATTATGAATCTTGCGTTGTTGGAGATGTGCGCTACAACACCCTTGCACGAGACGAAGGCAGGAAGACACAAAACAGTGCCATCATGAGCACGGATACGTATGACAAAGAGGCAATTGAAATGTATGCTAACATAACAGACATTGTTCAGTTGGAGTATATCTCCAGTTTCGAGGATCATCGGTGTGTGGTTACATTGTCTTTGTCGTTGGTATAACCTGTTTTCAGGATCGCATAAAACCCAGAGCTGATGATTATTTCAAATCCATCAATGTCAAGGCGGCGTACTGCACCAACGAGCCTTTTATTTTGGCAAATCGAGCAACATAGATATTTTTCTTGGAAGACAAATTTGCACGTAGCGATGACCGGAGAGTATTGCAAAGGTTTGAGCAGAGGAATTCGTTTAATGAAGTTGCACAACAAGATGATGCTTACACTGCTCCTGATGTACAAGATAACACAGATGTTCCTAATATCTTTGAGAACCATCACGTCAATGGCGCCGGCGAAAAGATTGCCTGTCGTGCTGTGGACATACAATAGTTGATCAAGAAGAAGCCAACGTTCGAGGACGTTGAGGACGAAGAAGAAGATGACACTCTGGGGAATTACGATTCAGACTGATACACATGGCGAAGATGTTGACGCTGCTGCTGCGGATGATGATTACATTGCTTTTGTCGTATTTGCTCGCCGGAAGACGTTTTTATCTACTATGTGAAATTGTGTTTGCTATGACAACTGAAACCCGATGAACATGTTGTTTAGTATTTCTTTGTGAGAACATCACTTGTTATGTATGCTGATTTGTGTTTGGTGATTGTATGACAACTAAAACATGATGACATTGTTGTTTAGTTGTACTCATATTTGGCCGTGAAACTTGAATTTGATGACATAGTTTCATGTTGGACTGCAATTTGCTCGACGTCTTCGAATGAGAACAAAGCTAACCCGACAGGGCCTCTGCTATCTATTTATTTATATGAGCAAAAGGGGATACCCCCTGATTTCCGTTAATAGAAATCATTAGATGTTCACAACACTACGCCCAAACTGCTACATGGGTTTCATTCATTACTAGTTTCAAAGAAAGTGCTCATGTCAGTAGCTAATTTGAATACATCACGAGTGCTACATACAATCGCAAATAAAGAGACGGTCATCCTCTGAGCACATCGATTTTGCCCATTATCTTCACAAGCTCTTTCATCTCCTCATTCTTTGTCAAGGCTGTTCAAGAAATTGTTGCTTGGCCATGATCGGAGGAACTGCGTCTATAACCTTACGCTTCTGCATCTTCCTCTTCTGCCGTTCCTTGATTACTTGTCCAACACCCCAACCTGCTGGTATTGGGATTCCTCGGCTAACCAAATAATCAGCGTAGTTGCATTCCCCCACATCAGCAACTTCCATGAAATACAAATCACACGAATCTTCCCTTTTCTACACGAATCAAATTGGAATATCATCAACCAAACTATTAAAAAAATCAGCAACTGAAAGCAGCAGAACGACACTTAAACATATTATTACCCCATGATTCGGGCATTTGTAGAAGAATCGGCCAGGGTTGCGGCTTGTGGTTGAGACGCGACGGATGACTCTGCGTGATTTGCAACAGTGGCACCACACCAATGGCAGCGGGTTGCGATGAGCAATCGGCTGCGGTGCGCGTGCCGGCGGGGGTGTGATGAGACCCACAGGCGATGGTACGGGTGGCGACTTGGTGCATATCCGGTTGTTGCGTCAAGAAGCGGGTGGACGAGCAGCCAATGGACATGGTTCGTGGCAGAGCTTCTGATGCTAGGCAGAGTAAGTAGAGAAGAGGAGAAGCAAACGTTGGATATGTCAGTTTCATTACTTGCAGAGTAGCATAGCACCATATATAGTCATAGTCTAGGTTTGGATTCGAACCAGCTACAGGAGCACGTCTTTCTTTTCTCTAAAACTCGGCAACGTCTCTTTACTGGTACACTAGCTTGTTCTGTACGCCTTCCCAAGTCATTGATTTTCTTTCCCTTATTTTTGCGAGGAAGGAAGGAGGACAAAATTGAGAGTTCCTCGGACTCGAACCCAAGACCTCTCGGTTGAACACCAAGGGTGCTAGTCACTTATGTGGCGAACGTTCCCTGTGAGGAGGACGGCACACGAACGCATTTTCCTCGCAGTTTTCTTCCTATATATAAAAAAGTATGCTACTTGGTGTCCACTTAGTAAAAAAACGATTATGCTAACCTTGACTGTTCGATTGACATTCAACGTCTGTCGCGTTTCTTCAGTCTCTTCTTCCTCGAGCCGCCAAAGCCAAACCAGTGGCCAAGGGGCTTCAGCCTCCCACCTCCCGCTGGCCGGGTCAGGATCTTCCCGGCTCCCTGCTCGTTCCCGGCTCGAGGCCTCACCATCGTCCTCCGCGCTCGCCGCGGCGCCGCCCTCCGGTGTTGTCAACATGGTCAACAACCGAGAGGAATAAGGAGATGACTGTACATGGTGAGGATGACAGTAGGGACCCAGCAGCGCGCACAGTAATTTTGTTTTTTCGGGACGGAGAAGGGTATCAATTGGGTTGTGCGGGACCCGTGGCCCGTCTAGCCCAGGCTTTTATTTCATATGTTTAGCACATGACCAGCCCAGTTTGTTTTTTACTTTCTAAATAATGGCTAGCCAGCTATTTTGTTTTTGCAGAATAACCAACATAGGCCTACTTGCTTTTCTACGCCTTGCTTTGGGCAAAATCTTTCAAGACAAGGAGGATGCATTTTGCCCGTAAAATGGGCTATAAGTAATAAGAAATGGGCTATAAGTAATAAGAAATGGGCTATAAGTAATAATAAATGGGCTATAAGTAATAATAAATGCGCTGTAAAATGAAAAAATACAGCAAATAGGCAATTAGTTCCCAAATACCGTTTTCTTTCGGATTTTGATATTTTAAATTTCATTGTTTTTGTGCGGGTAAAATTTCATTGAATTTAAATTAAGGTATATTTAGATTTAAAATTAATTTGAATCCGGCTAGAAATTTCAGGCTATATGTTGTTTGGGACAGATTTGGAGGCTGACTTGTGGGTCTACTAGGTTGACGTGTACGTTGGCGTTGTCAACTTAGTCCACAAACGATTCTAGCAGCAGTGACCATTGGATGTTAATCCAACGGCCGTGCTACTTCTTCAATATCTGATCTTCTTGCTCCAGCCGCCCAAACCAGCTCCGGTGGGACTGCCTGCTCCGCCTTCCGTGGTCGGCTGTCTTTGCCGCCAAGACAGCCGCACCGCCCACCCTACTTCATTCTTGGCCGTGCCATTCCTCTACTCACCCACACCTCCTGTTATTTTCCGGTGACGGCAGCCGTAATAAGAAAACCTCGTACTCCCCACCGCAGGCAACCATTGCCGAGTCTTCCCGGCTCCGTGTTGTTCCTTCCTAGGCCTTGCCATCGCCCACCGCCATGGTGCTCTCGGCGCGGCCTGGTCAACATGGTCAACGAAACGACATCCATCGGTCGTGGATCAGACGCAAAAATAATGATTCCTCCACCGACAGTTGTGACCCACGGAAGGGCCTTCAGATTTCGCTAAAAAAACGTTCCCCCGACATGCTCGGACCCACCAGCTATATCTTCGCACACAAGGAAGTGCCTCCTTATTACACACAAAAAATGAATACCCGCCTGCTAGATGGGACCCACCACAGTGGGAGGATGACTTGTGGTCCAACTAAGTTGACGGGGACGGAGGGCTTTGTCAACTTAGTCAATATGAACGATTCTAGCTCCAGTGACCGTACGATGTTCATCCAACGGCCATAGTGCTTCTTCAACCTCTGGTCTTCTTGCTCCAGCCGCCCAAAGCAGCACCAGTCGTGCCGCGTGCTCCTGCCTCTCGTGGCCGGGTCAGTGATGCCATGGAGGCCTCACCGCCCCTACTACTCCCACCGCTGGCCCAGGTATCCCTCTACTCACCCACAACCCTTGTTATTCTGCTGCGGCGACGGCAGCCTCACGCCGCCGAACCAAGTGAACCCTCAGACTCTCTCTCCGCTGGGCTACCACTGCTGCGTCTTCCCGGCTCGCGTCGTCCCCATCCTAGGCCTCGCCGTCGTCCGCACCACCGCCACAGTGCTCTCGGCGCGGCGTGGTCAACGTGGGTCAACGACCGACTTCCATCGGAAGAGTACTGTACGTGGAGAGGCTGACAGCTGGGTCCAGGCGGCCGCAAGGAAGTGCCTCCTTATTACGCTCAAAATAATTACTCCTCCACCTGACAGCAGGGACCCACCGGAGACTGCTGGGACCCATCGGACGGGCCAGCGTATTTTGTGAAAAAAACGTTCCCCGCGCTGTCAGCTCGGACCCACCGGAAGTGCCTCCTTATTACGCACAAAAAAAAAGAATACACCTCTTGCTAGCTGGGACCCACCATGGTGGGAGGCTGACTTGTGGGCCTACTAAGTTGGTGGGATGGGGCCTTTGTCAACTTTAGTCAATATGAACGATTCTAGCTCCAATGACCGTGACGATGTCCATCCAACGGCCGTAGTGCTTCTTCAACCTTCGATCTTCTTGCTCCGGCCGCCCAAGCAGCCACGGTCGTGCCGCATGCTCCTGCCTCCCGTGGCCGGTCTGTGCCATGGAGGCCTCACCGCCTTTACTATTCCCACCGCTGCAAGGCCTCGGGCGACGGCAACCTCACACCATACCAACCGGTGAACCTCGTACTCCTCTTCGCTGGCTTCCATCGTCGCGTCTTCCCCGGCTCCCCGTCGTCCCCTTCCTAGGCCTCGCCGTCGTCCACCGCCCTGGTGCTCTTGGCGCAGCGTGGTCAACGTGGTCAAGGAACGACTTCCATCGGACGTGGACTGTACGTGGAGAGGCTGACAGCTGGGTCCACGGCCGCAGCAAGGAAGTGCCTCCTTATTACGCGGAAAATAATGATTCCTCCACCTGACAATTTGGGACCCACCGGACGGGCCATCAGATTTCGTGAAAAAATGTTTCCCGACTGCTGGGACCCACCAGCTACATCTTCGCACGCAAGGAAGTGCGTCCGGGCAAAAAAACAAAACGATTTGCCCCTCTGACTGCTGGGACCCACCAGCTACATCTTCGCACGCAAGGAAGTGCCTGACAGTCGGGACCCACCTGGTCGAAGCGTACGTAGCGTTGTCATTCTGGTCGCGAACGTGTACGTACATACTGGTCGATGTAGAGGCGCGCACGTGTTGTAGATGTAGAGGCGCGCACGTGTCGTAGTAGAGGCGCGCACGTAGCATGTACACGTATGTACATCGGCGAGGGTGCAAGAAAGAAAATACGGCCACGTAGGTACATACGGGCATGGTCTCGAACGCCTACTCGCGCATACGTACATGGCCTGGTCGGAACGGAGAAACAACATCGTAGTCGTGTTCATGGGGAGCCAACCGGCTGGGTCGGAACGGAATGCGTGGTCGTGTTCATCGGGAGGGCTTGGACGGAACAGGCGATGGAAACGAGGCCTGGCGTACCGCACAACGGAGGAAACGGCCTTGTGTTTGACCGGCCACGTTCGAAACGGGGTCCTGTTGATCGGGAGGGGCTCAGCATCGCCAAAACGGAGGTAACGGACCTCCTACGGTCGAAACGGGGGGCCTGTTGATCGGGAGGGGTGTGGCGTACCGCAAAATGGAGGAAACAGACCTCCTATGGTCAAAACGGGGGGTCCTGTTGATCGGGAGGGGTGTGGCGTACCGCAAAACGGACGAAACGGACTCGTGTTGGAGTGCTATGGTCGAAACGGGGGGGGGGAGGGGTGTGGCGTACCGCAAAACGGAACTCCACGAGATACTGATCATCTCCACCGTCGACCTCCTCCAGCCTCCACGGGCTACCGTCGACCTCCTCCCACCTCCACGGGCTCCTGTTCATCCAGCCTCCACCGCGCTACTCCACCGGCTACTGTTCAACCACCCCTCTCCACGGGCACCCCTCCACCGTCTACTGTTCATCCAGCCCTCCACACCACGGGGTCCTATTCAACCACCCCTCCACCGTCTACTGTTCATCCAGCCCTCCACACCACGGGGTCCTGTTCAACCACCCCTCCACGGCCACCCCTCCACCGTCTACTGTTCATCCAGCCCTCCACACCACAGGTTCTTGTTCATCCAGAGGCAACGCCACCGCTCACTATTCATCCAACCCCCGCAACGCTCACTAGCAGCAGAGCGGGCGAATCGCTCCATCGGGTTCGATTAACAGCCATCGATCGATCGTCCGGGTTCAAGAACGCTGTAGCCTGTAGTGCAATCGCCGGGTTCGATTAGAGCCCAACGCCTCGCTTCGGGTTGATTAGAGCTAACGCCTCGCACACACGCGTATGCATAAGAGAAACATGCATCGCTCCGCCCCGACCTACCACCGTAACCGCAACTCCCGAAATTTTCCTCCCCTCGCTTCTACCACGGTTTTTTCCGTCATGGACGGCCCAAAGAATGTCATGCAGCTGCGTCTCGCCCGCCAGACGAAAAGCCCATTTTACATCATGAATTTTTGTCATAGAAGTAGGAGACCACCACATCTATGATGATACCGGGTTTTGTCACAATTATAGTCATAGAAGTGTCATATGAATGACAGAAAAAAAATTCGTTCGGCCCAAAATGTCACGGATGTGTCTTTTTTTTGTAGTGATGGTTTCTGCTTAGTTTACACAAACAGTTGTGAACATGCCATGCCGTCCTGTTTTTCGTACATATTCCATCCTGGTATCATGTGTTTGCCTTACATCAAAGTAGTGATTGTCAGTATCATGCATGAATGAGTTCCGAAGAGAGAATTTTATTGCTTTTTCTTGTCGGTTTTACTTGACAATTCAAAATCAATAAAGCGGAAGGAAGTTAGCAAGGCAGCGGATAAAGGTGCTCCTTCCAAACGGAGGGCCAATACAGTTTCTACTCCTCCACACCCACAAGATGATTTCCAGGACAACACGTGCATAGACACTCAACAAAGCTGTGTTTATGATGAGCACGTCTCCCCTAGTGCAGCATCACTGGTGCTCCCTCTAACTTGGCACTGTTATATGTGGTTGCATGTTATGTGTGATATCTAGCTTGTATTGCTTCTAATTTTGTTGAATTCCATCTGCTTACTTTACACATTATACTTGAATAAGACACGTGTTCCTCGCTTTCTAGAACATACAATATCATCTATCACACCATGTTCTTACATCAAATTACTACTGTTGTGTAACCTCGCAACAATCACTTATCATAAGACACGCTTTGACTTCGTGAGTGTGATATAGGTTACATCTCACATTCTTTTCTAGCTTGTACTACTAATTTGTTGAAATGGCACTTATGACGAGACAGTTTTAACTTGGTAGAGTGATATTATTTGCATCTTTCATATGGTGTCTAGCTTTCATTGCTTCTAATTTGTTGAAATGCATTCTCCTTAGTTTACACATCATAAGCTGTGAATATGCAATGCTGTGAATATGAAATGGCACTAATGACGAGAGACCTCTAACATGGTAGTGTGATGTTGTTTGCATCTTGCATATGATTTATTTCTTATACTGCTTCACATTTGTTTAAACGCCATTTATGCTGAGACACTGTTAACTTGGCAGAGCGATATTTGTAGCATCTTTCATATGGTGTCTACCTTCCATTGCATTGCTTCTAATTTGGTGAAATGTCTTCTTCTTAGTTTACACATCATAGTTCTGGTTATCTCTTCCGTCATGCTTTTTCATACATATTACATCCTCCTATCATGTGGTTGTCTAACATCAAAGTTTTATTAAATGCATCACGCATCAATTTGTTACGAAGAACTAAATTTTATTCGCTTTTCTTGTCGGCTTGACTTAACATGGCATGAGAAAGAGGAAGAAACAGAGAATGGCAGGGAATGAGAAGCGGATGAATCCTGGAGATTCTGCTGCAATCGATGGTGCAATAGAAGGTGAAAGTCCAGCGGAAAATTCTACAAACACGGCATCCCATGCTACACTTAACTGCAAAAAAGCCAAACAGAAACAAATAGCTGCCACCAAACAAGCGAGAGACAGCCCTAGTTCTTGCAACACCTACCATAGTACTACCAAATGCACGACATACTCGTAAGGCCAACCGAAGCTAGCAAAGACGTTCCCAAGCTCCCTTGCCACCTGACACTACTTCCCAAGCACTCTTGACACAAGACGAGTTGGCAATATCAGATGAACCTTGTGAGTTTCAATAACAAGAAGGTAGTTGCTGGAGTCAAGTTACAGTTGCATGCTTCTTTATATGTAGTCTCACGCTTGATGTACACTAACACTTCCTATGTTTGTTGTTGGACTAGCACCTAGGCGCAAGAGGAAACAAACATCAGGGATAATGCTCGATAGGTTAACTAAATCTAGAGAAGGAAGAATGGAGATCCGTTTTGAGGTAGGTTTAAAAAGGCCACTTGATACTACAGAGTCAGCCAAGTTAGTATCAGAGGCAGCGGTTGCCGTTAGGTGTCATGTATGTATCCTCCCAACATGGATTCAGTACAGGAATGACAAAGACGAAACCCAGTTCAACACCTTCCTCGACCATTTATCTGTAAGTATGGTTATGTATGGAAACTAGTAATATCGTCTTGCTCATCCCATACTTTCTAGGTTGCTGATAATGAGACTCCCATAATTTTCAACAGATGAGGTTCAAGTTGGATAGCCAAGATGATGCAACCAGACAAGCTTGCACCCATGTTTTCAACTCTGCTCTGCAATAGTATCGGTATAACTTGAGGAAAACTCACTTTGAAGGCAAGGCTAACAGTGAACTTTCCCAAACATCTCCAGTGGAAAATATATCAGATGAAGACTGGAGGGGCCTTGTTAAACACTCGTCTGATTCGAAGTATCAGGTACATTATATATATATATATATGTGATCAGATCACATGTTGAAGTCCTATTGACGCATGTGCCACACAAATGTATCTTCTTGTAGGTGAACTGTTCAAAGAACAAGGCCAACCGTACGAAAGTGAAATTCCAACAGCATTTACGTGATCTCGTAGCTATATTGCACAATCGCAAGGCTCTTGTAATTAGCTGTTTGTTTCATTCTTTTCGTTGTACCATATTATCAGATCTATATTGACTTGTTCGAAATGCGAGGAAAGCCCGCAAGGACAAAAAGTACCTGAATCAAATGCTGTGGAAATCTTCAAGGACCTGTCACACCAAGAAGAAGGGCATGACTACACCACCAAAGCCGCTGTTGTAAGTCCTTAATCCTCATGCCTTTTAACTACTACTTACTCTGACTTGTGCCTTGAACCGCATGGTTTGCAGCCAATGTCTATTACTCTTTTCAATTTTATACACAATTGTCTTAGCGTATCATTGCACCTTACAAGGTTTAAAAGGGAGGAGTGATGTTCCTTTGATCTTGACCCGTAATCTAGTTCCGTCTTGGACTTGCCCACACAACGTTACAATTGCCTGTTTATGCATTTCTCAGTTGTTTTGTGATATGAATGATGTCATACTATGCTTACCGTATTATAAACTTCCTCTCTTTATCCTTAGCCCTCAATACAATGTGAAGAAATAGACAATACATTAGCGATGGTACATGGTCATATGTTTGGAACCTGGTTTTATTATGTACTTTGCAATAAAATACAACTAATATTTTACATGGGTTCACCAGAATAAGTTTTGTATATAGACCAAAGCTATTTTGTTTGGTTTTGCTGCCTCCTTAATATCTTCTGTTCTGGTACTACTAATGTAAAACCTCAACTTTTCAGCGAGCTATGGAAAAAATGGTGGAACCGCCACCTTCTGAAGGTGGCGAGGCAACTATAACCGCAATGTCAGCTCTTGCTGTAGTGGGTCAGTACCTGTCCACTAACAGTGCCAAAAGCACGTTCCTGCGTAATACTGGGTTGGTTGTTAAGGCAATATCGTCCAAACTGCCTCATGATCAAGATATGCAATCTCAAAGCAATGTTGTATCTGCGCTCCAGACACAAGTCCATTCCCTAACAGAGGCCCTTTGTGAAACAAGGAGAAACATTGCTCAATGTCGTCCAAGATATGCATGGTTTTGAAACCGGACTATCGAGACATTTTCTATGTTGTTCAGGAGCCTAGGGAAATGAAGGCGAGGGTTATGGTGTTCCATCGGACAATACAAAGATGAAAACGTAATACCAGTCAAATGAACCGAGCTTGAACTCCTGGTGGTGCATTTATCTCGCTAGATCATAAGTTTTATGCCAACCTTCCTTTTGTTATATAGTTGTAATTTGTTTTGGTGCGATACAAAATTTATTATTAACGTGCAGCCACCGGCTGAAGAAAACAGCAAGCCATTTTTGTATAGTGTAGGGTGTTCCCTATATTTGCACTGGTGGCGATCTTTGATGCCGAGTGGATGTAATCTGGGCAATCGCCTTAATAGCCTAGCGTTAGATTGGGCCTTATTTACTTCCTAGTCTTCTTTTTCCGTGGTTTGCTAGTGGTCGCAACTACCCATGGGCCATATACGGGCTGTAGGATCCATGGGTCTCCTACGGGCCGTCGATAAATGGGCCTGTAATCGGTGGGCCTTGGGCCGTCGATAAATGGGCCTAGGGCCGTCGGATAAATGGGTCTACATGGGCCGTAATCGGGCGTAATTGGTATCGGCCCTCAAAGACGGTAACGGTCCGTTAACGGTAGTAGGACTGCAAAAGCTTAATTACATCACGGGCATAACGGGTCGTTAATGGGCGAGAATATAGGACGGGCCAGCCGAAACAGGCCGACTCTTGCCATGGGCGAATTTGGCCCATTAGGGTAACAGCCAAGATGTGGTCGACTCTTGCCATGGGCCGAATTTGGCCCATTTGGGGAACATGCCAAGAACGGGCCGACTCTTGCCATGGGCGAATTTGGCCCATTAGGGGAACAGGCCGATGTGGGCGGAAGTAATCGAGGGCGAAAAGGAGCCCAAGAACGTATGGGCCGTCAATAGGCCGAAAGCTAACACGGGTGAAACGGCCCATGTAAATCACGGCCGTTAACGGGTACAAAGAAAATTACTGTTCATTATGGGCTAGAGTCACCGTGGGCTGTAAAGGGCGAAAGATCTGAAGGCCTCATATGGGCGAAAGACGTCGTGGGCCATACATGGGCGAAAGTGAAATGGGTGGTGTTATATTCGACGGGCCACATGGCGTTCTTTGGGCCGATTTCCTTTAGTGCCTAACGGGCCATAAAATGGGCTATTTGCGAAGAGACCGTTAACAGGCTTTTCATGGGCCAGCCCGTTAACTTTTGACCAAGTCAAACAGGCCGACTTTGTAAGCTAAATGGGCCAGTGGTGGGCCGTGGCACGTGTCGACATATCATAGGTGCCTATCTGACCCTCTGATGAGCTGACACGTGTTTCGTCCGGCCAATAAGAATTTTACACGTGGAAATTTCCCATTGGTCGGGGCTGTTAACGGGTTATCAGATCCAAAACCCGACCCGATAGCTTAACGACGTTCCATTACGGTGGATGCCACGTGTCGGTCACCCTTGACGAAAGCACTGTGACAAAAACGCGACCTACTATGACAAACACGTATCATCACGGAAGTGTATTTTTTTGTGGTGCATAGAGTTCTAGTGTTGATCATGTTTTGCTCGCGGAAGAGGTTTAGTCAACGGATCTGCGACATTCAGATCCTTATGCACTTTGCAAATATCCATGTCTCCATCTTGAACATTTTCATGAATGGAGTTGAAGCGACGCTTGATGTGCCTGGTCTTCTTGTGAAACCTGGGCTCCTTGGCAAGGGCAATGGCTCCAGTGTTGTTACAGAAGAGAGTCATCGGCCCCGACGCATTGGGAATAACTCCTAGGTCGGTAATGAACTCCTTCATCCAGATTGCTTCATGTGCTGCCTCCGAGGTTGCCATGTATTCCGCTTCACATGTAGATCCCTCCACGACGCTTTGCTTGCAACTGCACCAGCTTACTGCCCCACCATTCAAAATATACACGTATCCAGTTTGTGACTTAGAGTCATCCAGATCTGTGTCGAAGCTAGCGTCAATGTAGCCCTTTACGACGAGCTCTTCGTCACCTCCATAAACGAGAAACATATCCTTAGTCCTTTTCAGGTACTTCAGGATATTCTTGACCGCTATCCGGTGTTCCATGTCGGGATTACTTTGGTACCTTCCTACCAAACTTACGGCAAGGTTTACATCAGTGCGGTACACGGCATGGCATACATGATAGACCCTATGGCGAGGCATAGGGGACGACACTCGCCTTTTCTCTATCTTCTGCCGTGGTGGGACATTGAGCCGAGCTCAATTTCACACCTTGCAACACAGGCAAGAACCCTTTCTTGGACTGATCCATCTTGAACTTCTTCAATATCTTATCAAGGTATGTGCTTTGTGAAAGACCTATGAGGCGTCTTGATCTATCTCTATAGATCTTGATGCCTAATATGTAAGCAACTTCTCCAAGGTCCTTCATTGAAAAACACTTATTCAAGTAGGCCTTTATGCTCTCCAAGAGTTCTATATCATTTCCCATCAACAATATGTCATCCACATATAATATGAGAAATGCTACAGAGCTCCCACTCACTTTCTTGTAAACGCAGGCTTCTCCATAGGTGTGCATAAACCCAAACGCTTTGATCATTTCATCAAAGCGAATGTTCCAACTCCGAGATGCTTGCACCAGCCCATAGATGGAGTGCTGGAGCTTGCATACCTTGTTAGCATTCTTAGGATCGACAAAACCTTCCGGCTGAAAGCCGTTAAGGAATGCCGTTTTGACGTCCATTTTCCATATCTCATAATCGTAGAATGCGGCAATTGCTAACATGATTCAGACGGACTTAAGCTTCGCTACGGGTGAGAAGGTCTCATCGTAGTCAACCCCTTGAACTTGTTGATAACCCTTAGCGACAAGTCAAGCTTTGTAGATGGTAACATTACCATCCGCGTCCGTCTTCTTCTTAAAGATCCATTTATTTTCTATCGCCGCCGATCATCGGGCAAGTCTGTCACAAAGTCCATACTTTGTTTTCATACATGGATCCTATCTCAATTGCATGGCTTCAAGCCATTTGTTGGAATCTGGCCCGCCATCGCTTCTTCATAGTTCGAAGGTTCACCGTTGTCTAACAACATGATTTCCAGGACGGGGTTGCCATACCATTCTGGTGTGGAACGTGTCCTCGCGGACCTACAAAGTTCAGTAGCAACTTGATCCAAAGTACCTTGATCATCATCATTAACCTCCTCTCTAGCCGGTGCAGGCACCACATGAACATCTTCCTGAGCTACGCTTCTTTCTGCTTCAAGAGGCAGTACTTCATCAAGTTCTACTTTCCTCCCACTTACTTATTTCGAGAGAAACTCTTTCTCCAGAAAGGATCCATTCTTGGCAACAAAGATCTTGCCTTTGGATCTGAGGTAGAAGGTATACCCAATGGTTTCCTTAGGGTATCCTATGAAGACGCATTTTTCTGACTTGGGTTCGAGCTTTTCAGTTGAAGTTTCTTGACATAAGCATCGCATCCCCAAACTTTTAGAAACGACAGCTTAGGTTTCTTCCCAAACCATAATTCATACTGTTTGTCGTCTCAACGGATTTTTAATGAGCCCTATTTAAAGTGAATGCGGCAGTCTCTAAAGCATAGCCCCAAAATGAGAGCGGTAGGTCGGTAAGAGACATCATAGATCGCACCATATCCAATAGAGTGTGATTACGACGTTCGGACACACCATTACGCTGAGGTGTTCCAGGCGGCGTGAGTTGTGAAATGATACCACATTTCCTTAAGTGTGTGCCAAATTCGTGACTTAAATATTCCCCTCCATGATCTGATCATAAGAACTTTATTTTTCTTTCACGTTGATTTTCAACCTCACTCTGAAATTCCTTGAACCTTTCAAAGGTCTCAGACTTGTGTTTCATTAAGTAGACATACCCATATCTACTCAAGTCATTAGTGAGGGTGAGAACATAACGATAGCCACCGCGTGCCTCAACGCTCATTGGACCGCACACATCAGTATGTATGATTTCCAATAAGTTGGTTGCTTGCTCCATTGTTCCGAAGAACGGAGTCTTGGTCATTTTACCCATGAGGCATGGTTTGCACGTGTCAAATGATTCGTAATCAAGAGACTCCAAAAGTCCATCTGCATGGAGCTTCTTCATGCGTTTGACACCAATGTGACCAAGGCGGCGATTGCCACAAGTATGTGGGACTATCATTATCAACCTTACATCTTTTGGTATTCACACTATGAATATGTGTAACATCACGCTCGAGATTCATTAAGAATAAACCATTGACCAAATGGGCATGACCATAAAACATATCTCTCACATAAATAGAACAACCATTATTCTCGGATTTAAATGAGTAGCCATCTCGTATTAAACGAGATCCAGATACAATGTTCATGCTCAAAGCTAGCACTAAATAACAATTATTGAGGTTTAAAACTAATCCCGTAGTTAAATGTAGAGGTAGCGTGCCGACGGCGATCACATCGACCTTGGAACCATTCCCGACGCGCATCGTCACCTCATCCTTCGCCAGTCTCCGCTTATTCCGCATCTCCTGTTTTGAGTTACAAATATGAGGAACCGCACCGGTATCAAATACCCAGGAGCTGCTACGAGTACTGGTGAGGTACACATCAATTACGTGTATATCGCATATACCTTTGGTGTTGCCGGCCTTCTTGTCCGCTAAGTACTTGGGGCAGTTCCGCTTCCAGTGACCACTTCCCTTGCAATAAAAACACTGAGTCTCAGGCTTGGGTCCATTCTTTGGTTTCTTCCCGGCAGCTTGCTTGCCGGGCGCGGCACCTCCCTTACGTCTTTCTTGAAACCCTTTTTTACCCTTGCCCTTCTTGAACTTAGTGGTTTTACTCACCATGCATCAACACTTGATGTTCCTTTTTGATTTCCACCTCTGCTGATTTCAGCATTGAATATACTTCAGGAATGGTTTTCTCCATCCCCTGCATATTGAAGTTCATCACAAAGCTCTTGTAGCTTGGTGGAAGCGACTGAAGGATTCTGTCAACAACCGCGTCATCCGGGAGATTAACTCCCAGCTGAGATAAGCGGTTGTGCAACCCAGACATTTTGAGTATGTGCTCGCTGACAGAACTATTCTCCTCCATCTTACAACTATAGAACTTGTCGGAGACTTCATATCTCTAGACCCGGGCATGAGCTTGGAAAACCATTCTCAGCTCTTGGAACATCTCATATGCTCCGTGCTGCTCGAAACATTTTTGGAGCCCCGGTTCTAAGCTGTAAAGCATGCCACACTGAACGAGGGAGTAATCATCAACACACGATTGCCAAGCATTCATAACGTCTTGGTTCGCTGGGGTGGGTGCATCACCTAGCGGTGCTTCTAGGACATATGCTTTCTTGGCAGCTATGAGGATGATCCTCAAGTTCTGGACCCAGTCCGTATAGTTGCTACCATCGTCTTTCAGCTTGGTTTTCTCTAGGAACGCGTTGAAGTTGAGGTTGACATGAGCGTAGGCCATTTGATCTACAAGATATATTTGCAAAAGTTTTCGACTAAGTTCATGATAATTAAGTTCATCTAATCAAATTATTTAATGAACTCCCACTCAGACAGACATCCCTCTAGTCATCTAAGTGATACATGATCTGAGTCAACTAGGCCGTGTTCGATCATCACGTGAGACGGACTAGTCATCATCGCTGAACATCTTCATGTTAATCGTATCTTCTATACGACTCATGTTCGACCTTTCGGTCTCTTGTGTTCCGAGGCCATGTCTGTACATGTTAGGCTCGTCAAGTCAACCTAAGTGTTTCGCATGTGTAAATCTGGCTTACACCCGTTGTATGTGAACGTTCGAATCTATCACACCCGATCATCACGTGCTGCTTCGAGACAACGAACTTTTGCAACGTCGCACAGTTAGGGGGAACACTTTCTTGAAATTATTATGAGGGATCATCTTATTTGTGCTACCGTCGTTCTAAGCAAATAAGATGCAAAAACATGATAAACATCACATGCAATCAAATAGTGACATGATATGGCCAATATCATCTTGCTCCTTTTGATCTCCATCTTCGGGGCGCCATGATCATCATCGTCACCGGCATGACACCATGATCTCCATCATCATGTCTTCATGAAGTTGTCTCGCCAACTATTACTTCTACTACTATGGCTAACGGTTTAGCAATAAAGTAAAGTAATTACATGGCGTTATTCATTGACACGCAGGTCATACAATAAATTAAGACAACTCCTATGGCTCCTGCCGGTTATCATACTCATCGACATGCAAGTCGTGATTCCTATTACAAGAACATGATCAATCTCATACATCACATATATATATCATTCATCACATCCTTTTTGGCCATATCACATCACACGGCATATCCTGCAAAAACAAGTTAGACGTCCTCTAATTGTTGTTGCAAATTTTTTACGTGGCTGCTATAGGTTTCTAACAAGAACGTTTCTTACCTACGCCAAAACCACAACGTGATATGCCAATTTATATTTACCCTTCATAAGGACCCTTTTCATCAAATCCGATCCGACTAAAGTCGGAGAGACAGACACCCGCTAGCCACCTTATGCAACTAGTGCATGTCAGTCTGTGGAACCTGTCTCACGTAAGTGTACGTATAAGGTCGGTCCGGGCCGCTTCATCCCACGATGCCGCCGAATCAAGATAAGACTAGTAAAGGCAAGTAAATTGACAATATCGACGCCCACAACAAACTTGTGTTCTACTCGTGCATAGAAACTACGCATAGACCTAGCTCATGATTCCACTGTAGGGGATCGTAGAAGAAATTTAAAAATTTTCTACGCATCACCAAGATCAATCTATGGAGTCATCTAGCAACGAGAGAGAGAGGAGTGCATCTACATACCCTTGTAGATCGCGAGCGGAAGCGTTCAAGAGAACGGGGTTGATGGAGTCGTACTCGTCATGATCCAAATCACCGATGATCCTAGCACCGAACGGATGGCACCTCCGCGTTCAACACACGTACGGTTGGGGAAGACGTCTCCTCCTTCTTGATCCAGCAAGGGAGAAGTAGAGGTTGATGGAGATCCAGCAGCACGACGACGTGGTGGTGGAAGCAGCGGGGATCTCGGTAGGGCTTCGCCAAGATCAGCGAGAGGGAGAGGTGTTACGGGGGAAGAGGGAGGCGCCAAGGGCTTGGGTGCGCAGCCCTCCTTCCCCCCACTATATATAGGGGCCCTGGTGGGGCGTCGGCCCCCTTGAGATCCAATCTCAAGGGGGGGGGGCGGCCAAGGGGGGAACTTGCCGCCCAAGTCAGGTGGGGCGCCCCTCACCCCCAGGGTTTCCAACCCTAGGCGCAGGGGGAGGCCCACGGGGGGCGCACCAGCCCACCAGGGGCTGGTTCCCTTCCCACTTCAGCCCATGGGGCCCTCCGGTATAGGTGGCCCCATCCGGTGGACCAGGACCCTCCCGGTGGTCCCAGACAATACCGTGACCCTCGAAACTTTCCGGTGGGTCAAACTGGACTTCCTATATACAAATATTTACCTCGGACCATTCCGGAACTCCTCGTGGCGTCCGGGATCTCATCCGGACTCGAACAACTTTCGGGTTACCGCATACTAATATCTCTACAACCCTAAGCGCCACCGAACCTTAAGTGTGTAGACCCTACGAAGTTCGGGAGACATGCAGACATATGACCGAGACGACTCTCCGGTCAATAAACAACAATGGGATCTGGATACCCATGTTGGCTCTACATGCTCCATGATGATCTCATCGGATGAACCATGATGTCAAGGATTCAATCAATCCGTATTCAATTCCCTTTGTCAATCGGATGCGTTATTTGCCCGAGATTCGATCGTCGGTATCCCAATACCTCGCTCAATCTCGCATCGGCAAGTCACTTTACTCATTCCATAATGCATGATCCGTGACCAACCACTTGGTCACATTGAGCTCATTATGATGATGCATTACCGAGTGGGCCCAGAGATACCTCTCCGTCATACGGAGTGACAAATCCCAGTCTCGATCTGTGCCAACCCAACAGACACTTTCGGAGATACTTGTAGTGTACCTTAAGCCACCCAGCTACGTTGTGACGTTTGGTACACCCAAAGCACTCCTACGATATCCGGGAGTTGCACGATCTCATGGTCTAAGGAAATGATACTTGACATTAGAAAAGCTCTAGCAAACGAACTACACGATCTTGTGCTATGCTTAGGATTGGGTCTTGTCCATCACATCATTCTCCCAGTGATGTGATCTCGTTGTCAATGTCCATGGTCAGGAAACCATAACCATCTATTGATCAACGAGCTAGTCAACTAGAGGCTCACTAGGGACATGTTGTGGTCTATGTATTCACCCATGTATTACGATTTCCGGATAACACAATTATAGCATGAACAAGGAAATATAATAATCATTTTATTATTGCCTCTAGGGCATATTTCCAACAGGAACATGTATAAGTCATGAAGAAAACAATAGCAATATACTAACGATCAAATGCTAAGCTAACGGAATGGGTCAAGTCAATCACATCATTCTCTAATGATGTGATCCCGTTAATCAAATGACATCTCATGTCTATGGCTAGGAAACTTAACCATCTTTGATTCAACGAGCTAGTCAAGTAGAGGCATACTAGTGACACTCTGTTTGTCTATGTATCCACACATGTACTAAGTTTCCGGTTAATACAATTCTAGCATGAATAATAAACATTCACAATGATATAAGGAAATATAAATAACAACTTTATTATTGCCTCTAGGGCATATTTCCTTCATGTAGTAGGGCAGTACATTGATTACTTTTTTTTTCAAAAAAGGAGGATGACCCCCGGCCTCTGCATCTGGACGATGCATGCGGCCACTTTATTAATTATTCTCACAAGACCTTACAAAGTCATACAATAGCAAGACTAAAGCCACCGTCTAAGCAACAACTGTCGCTACACCTATCCAATTGATGAAGGGGCGCTGATAGCTGTAACACCCCAAAATTTTTGCCAAGTTTTCAATATTAAAAATTTTGCCAAGGGTTTTAAAAATCCTTATTTATGTTGATTTCAGAACTCTTCTTTTACTGTTAAGGAGTTTTGTATTTTTCCCAAGTGGAGCTTTCCATAATACATTGGAATTCTTTGCCATCTCAATAAAACAATTTCTAAATAAGTAAAAAAAATTTATAAATTATTTCACCCTGAGCTTTATTCATTAAAATGAACTGTATTAAATTTTTGGAGCTCCTTTTGAACTACAACCTTTTGATAAAATCACTTAAAATTTCAACCAAAATTTGGAGATGTCATGAGATGTATCTAAATCATTTATGAGCACTAATAAATTTATTTCATTCCTTATTTTGGGTTCTTCCACCTGGTTTGCTTCTCTGGTCCAATTGGGCATTTTTGCACTACAACCCATTTAAATATTCCCCTAGAGCCTCCACCAAAATTTTGGGATGTCATGAGTAGCATGCCATTCAACTTTATGGAAAAACATAGTGATGTTCTTTGAAAAATTTGAGTGCAACAACCTCTTTTTCATTCTGGACCAGACTTGTGTTTTCTACTACAACTCTATTATTTCTTGCTCTAATGACCTTGTGTTTTCTCATGCTTGTAGTCAACCTTGCAAAACCCCTAAGTCCAGGAGCACGCTCTATTTGGAACACTTTTGGTCCATGAAATGATGGCACTCACTCCCTGCCTTGAGCAGAAGTTTTGCAAAACTTGCACTAGCAAGTTTCTCCTTTTGCAAACTGACTTCACCACCCTCTCCTATATCCATAGAGACACTGATCTGGAGAGTTTGGCCACTCCAAGAGCTACCTAGGTGCCTTTGGCATTTTGTCAAACACCTGAAGTGCATGATCAGTTTTGACATGAGTTGTTGTTGGCATTGTGAACTTGGTCTCCTGACCAAACCACCTTGTCCCCTGAGCTTCACTCTATCAACAACCTAGCCTGGTTCCTTGCCAGCCTCACCCAAGCCCTGTAGCAGGCCATGGCATTTTATCGAGCACCTTTCGTGCGTGCTCTAGGCGCGCCCAGAGCGTGCGTTTGGCACCCGCATGCACCCGAGTCGCCGCGTCCCACCCCGCACTCAAAACCCGTCCCCAGCCAGCTCGTCGTGTCCCCCTGCACCGCCACACCACCCCGACCAAACTGGCGCCCCACAGCGCCACCACCAGGATGGCCGTGGCGGCTAGCTGCCGGCCGCTAGCAGGCCCGACCGTGGTCGGCGCCGCCAAAGCCACCCCGGCTCGCCACCTGCCTCGTGAGCGGTGCGTGCTCATCCACAACCGTCCCCTAAGCGCTCGTCGCCGCCACGTCGCCCTAGCTACGGACATGGCGGTCCGCCGTCGTTCTTATCTCCGGCCGCCTCAGAACCGACCTCCATCGCCTATTTAAGGGAGCCCCGAGCGTCTCCGAGCCCTCAGGTAGCCTCACGCCGTCTCACTAGCACCCCCATCGCCACCAATTGGAGGGGAGCAGGTCTTCTTCAACCTCTCCGGTCAGTTCGGCCACCGCCGCCCCCCGACTCCGTTCGGCGCAACCAGAGCTTCCCCCTCTCCAATCTCTTCACCAGAAGCCTTCTCTGCCTCCCCTGAACACTTCCCCCTACTCCATTTCGATCGAGAACCACCGCCGCCCCGAAACCACTTTCCCCCGGAGTTTTCCTCCACTGCAGAGCTCGCCGCCGACAGCTCACGCCGTCCCCGCCGACCCAGCGACTACCAGTAGGATCGCCCTCGACCCGCGGATCCATCCCCGCCCTCCAGAGGCCGCGAGGAGCCGCCGCTCGCCGGCATTGGTCGCCGGAGTTCCGCCTCCGCTCGGGACAGAAGGAGAAGGAGGAGGGCGGACTAGTCAAACCTGACTAGTGGGCCACCTAGGACCCACTGTCAGTGACCACGCACAGTCCACGCGGAGTAAGTGGAAGCGTATTTCCAGATTACGCTTTCGACGTGTACGTAATTAATCGAACCGTTTTTCTGTTTTCTGTTTTATTTTTAAAATCAGATTTGACCAGAACTTTGACTGTCTATAACTTTTTAAATACAACTCCAAATGACTTTTGTGCTGTTTTTATTTTGTGTGTTAATTCGAATATATTATTTTAAATAGGGTTTTTGGAGATTTCATGATGATTTGGATGCACCTTCCTTCCCATGACACGAAGGCAAGCATTACGAACCTGGTGAATTTTTGTGTGTGTTGCATAGCACGGTGGCAACACCACCTGCATATATACATGCGTCATTTTATGTGAGGATGAGATCCTATTCAGGGGTGCATTTTAAAGAGTTTATGCTAATGAAGTTGACATGAATTGTGATGGAAATCACCGTCATACGTCTTCCATGCATACCAGAAGGAAAGACGGGAAGGCCTCTGTCTTGGGTAGACACGGGCTTGTCCCTAGTCCTCCGTCGAGACGGTCGTGTCCGGTATGACATGAGGGGATGTCGCGTGGCGTTTCCATCTGTTGTTTGAGATATATGCATTGTTGTGCTAATCATGCAGGAAATATTACAACCTCCTGAGTCGATCGTAGATCGAGTCTTGTGCCAGTAACCCCCATACTTGCTTCGTACTACCACTCGTCTCTACACCAAGTAGGGTGCACGGTTCGATAAGTTGTCAACCCTTTCCTAGCACACACCGCATGCAGAGAGGCCGTGGTGGGAGATCTTTGGAGGCATCCGGTAGTCATACCACCGGTCCGGGAGCATGGGTGTTTCGGTTGTAGCCGAAGGGGTAGCTCCTCAGTTCTTATGCTGCAGTATAAATTTTGTGATCCCATGTTACGTCGAGGTTGTAGCCTCCCCACTTAGAGTTTTGCTTAACAGGTGTTGTGGGTGATTCCAGACACATGTGAGTTAAGCTGGTGTGTGCAAGTTAGGTGTGTTTTCAACAGAAAGACCGTAGACGGAATTAGTCTCGATGGACTAAACAAATCCGTTACTCGTGGGTAAAGAGTACACCCTCTGCAGAGATTAAACCTATTCGAATAGCCGTGTCCATGGTTAAGGATTACAGTTTGGGATGGGTCAAGTGTCGGTCTTAGCGTCGGTCTTCGGAGGTGAAACTATTAAACCTGGAAGTACGATTGTGACTTGTGATAATTTATGATTACTATTTTGGATGTGGACTAACCCGTGATATTTATCTGGTATTCTTGAATATCCCTGGGATGGTTCTACCTCTTGGATATTCATTGTGGCATTTCTTTTAAAGCCCTTTATGTGGTGTCGCTCAGACGCCTGATCGTGTGGCATTTCTTTTAAAGCCCTTTATGTGGTGTCGCTCGACGCCCGACCGTGGCATTCCTTTTAAAGCCCTTTATGTGGTGTTGCTCGGGCCTTGATTGTAGCATTTCTTTTAAAGCCCTTTATGTGGTGTCGCTCGGACGCCTTATTGTGGCATTTCTTTTAAAGCCCTTTATGCGGTGTCGCTCGGGCCGATTATGACATTGTTCTTGTTTCTTTATAAGCCCTCTATGCGGTGTCGCTCGGGCCTCGACTGTGGCATTTCTTTTGTGTTATTTACTTCATGATTACTATACTACCATATTATTGTATATCCATAAATAACATGCTTGGACGCATCAGAGCTTTACTTACCTCATGTGACTAACGTCTTAAGCATGATATATTTTCAATACATCATTGTTAAATCATGCCTGTGTTCATTATGTTTGCGAGTACATTCAAAGTACTCACTGGCTTGTCCCTGGCTATTGTCTTGGCCAGATTTCATGCTTGGAGAGGAGCGTTGCGGTGACTGTCCCAGAACCTAAGCAACGGTGATAGCCGCCACGCGAAGATAGGAGTTAACCTGGTCAGCTGTTCCCGTGGGAAATGGAGTCCCATAGACGAGGATGTTTCATAAACCGCTTCCGCCATCAACCTTTAGAAACCATTTGTTGTATGCACAGGCCAGAATGGTCTTGTACTACACATATTGTATTTTCGCTTGGATTTTCTGTATCAAGCTAGTGCCTCATCAGCTAACAGTAATCCTGGGGCTGATGAGCACAAGGACCGTTTTTCCTGGGAATTGACTCCCGGAGATCCGGTCGCCACAGACTTGGTATCAGAGCCAGGCTGACCATTGGCTAATCCTATCTTTGCCAGGTCAATAAACTGAGGCTAATAACCCACCGAGCCATAACCATGACCTCAGCCAAGCTTCTCGCACAAGATAGCCACACAGTGACCCGACGTTTTCTGCAGTCGGTGCCCAACCTACCAACTAGCCCGTCCATCACCCACCAGTGACCAGCACCAAAGGCGTCTCCTTCTCAAGCGTGCGAAGGAAGACTCCGTCCCCTTTTTCTATAAAAGGGACGCTGTTACACAACCCAGCCCAAATTTCGGCCGCTACCCCAAAACCAAGCCACAATGCACGGTCCCGTAGTACACCATGAGACTCTGACAACCAACCTTGGAGGTTTTGTGACCATACTCAAACCTCACCCGTCGTGCCTCACGCGTTAGAAGAGCCACCGAATATGTTGTGTACCAAGGACCCATTAGTGGCGAGCCGTCAATTCTGGGCCACTTTGTACATATCTACGGGAGGGGTCTCATCACCCGAAGCGCCCTACGAGTTCACCGGAAGAACTACTTCCTTTGAGCCGCAAGCCATCCAACTAGCTGCTCGAGAGGCTATAGTTCATCTCAGGCACCTGTCGCCTAGGGTTAACTGTCGCTCGTTCCACTACTACTGTCACACCCAATATGCGACCCTATCCAAAAGTAACTCGAAGGTCCCACCAAGGATAGACCCGCATATTGAAACGCTTTTGCAAGGTGGATATCATTACATCAACATTACATAATAGATGGGGATACATCCAATACATACAATGTCACATGAATACAACAATACAACAATACAAGATCAACATCCGACTACGGATGAAACATAAACAGAAGCTCAAACGACATCCACCCTGCTAGCCCAGGCTGCCGACCTGGAACCTATCCCCTGATCGAAGAATTGAAGAAGAACTCCAAAACAAGTAAACATCGCTCTCGCGTCATGATCATCGCATAACCTGTACACTGCAATCGGTGGTGTAGTAATCTGTGAGCCACGAGGACTCGCAATCCCATTACCATGGGTATCAAGACTAGCAAAGCTTAATGGGTAAGGAAGAGGTAAAGTGGTGAGGTTGCAGCAGCGACTAAGCATATATGGTGGCTAACATACGCAAATGAGAGCGAGAAGAGAAACAAAAGAACGGTCGTCAACTAGTAATGATCAAGAAGTGATCCTGAACCTCCTACTTACGTCAATCATAACCCAAAAACCGTGTTCTCCTCTCGATCAACCCCGAAAAGAGACACTCACGGTTACGCACACGGTTGGTGTATTTTAGAAGAGTTTGCTTCAAGTTTACTACAACCGGATATTAACAAATTCCCATACGCCACATAATCATGGCACGGCTCTCGAAAGTTTATACCTGCAGGGGTGTCCCAACTTAGCCCATGATAAGCTCTCGCGATCAACGAAGGATATTCCTTCTCCCGGGAAGACCCGATCAGTCTCGGAATCCGGCTACAAGACATTTCGACAAAGAATAAAACAAGACCAGCAAAGCCACCCGATGCGCCCGACAATCCCGATAGGAGCTGCACATATCTCGTTCTCGTGGGCAACACCGGATGAGACTAGCTACGAGTAAAACCAGCCCTCAGGTTGCCTCAAGGTGGCCCCGCAGACAGCTCGGTTCGGACCAGCACTTAGAGAAGCATTGGCCCGGGGGGGCTAAATAAAGATGACCCTCGAGAGAGCGACTCCCAATGGAAAAGTAGGTGGTGGTGAGGCAAATGGTAAAACCAATGTTGGGCCTTCTTTGGAGGAGTCTTATTCAAAGCGAACTGTCAAGGGGTCCCATAAATCACCCGACAGCGTTAGGGACGCAAAATCCGGGAACATAATACCGATATGACGGAAACTAGGGCGGCAAGAGTGGAACAAAACACCAGGCATAAGGCCGAGCCTTCCACCCTTTACCAAGTATATAGATGCATTAATAAAATAAGATATATTGTGATATCCCAACAAGTAAACATGTTCCAACAAGGAACAACATCTCCATGTTCCAACAAGGAACAAACTTCATCTTCACCTGCAACTAACAACGCTATAAGAGGGGCTGAGCAAAGCGGTAACATAGCCAAACAACGGTTTGCTAGGAAGGATGCAAAAGGTTAGAGGCTGACATGGCAAATTGGGAGGCTTGAGCAGCAAGTGATAGGTAGCGCAGCATAGCGATAGAACGAGGCAACTAGCATAGCAATGATAGTAATGAGATCCAAAGTGACGGTCATCTTGCCTGAAATCCTGCAAGGAAGAAGAACGAGTCCATGAAGAAGATGAACGGATGAAGCCGAACCAAGCGAAGACGAACGAATCCTCACGATCGCAACGAAACAGGAACTAACAAGAAGAAGCACACAACATGGTAAACACACCACACATAGACAAGACATGATGCACAACAAGCATGATGCATGACAAAACTAGATGAGGCTACTCATGGCAAGAGATGATGCAAACAAGAGCAACACATCAAAGCAAGTTTAAATGAGGCCGGGAACAACATATAACAATTCCGGTAAGTCCTCATATGCAAATTTCAAAATTGGTCCAGATCTGAATAAACCTTATGTTCAAGTTGTTAAACAGCAAGTTAAGATGCACCAAGATGATCTACACGAAATTCTAGTCAATTTACATATAAAGTTCATTTAATTCGGAGCTACGGCCTAGAAGATATGAGCAAAACAAGTTAAACATGGCATTGATGCTAAATGCATACAAACATCAAGCAAACACCTCAAAACAAGGATGCAACATGATAATATGAAACTACATGCAAAATCAAGCAGGTTTCATATAGAGCACACTCAAAACGGAGCAACGGTTCAACACATACACTCCATACAAGTCATGACAACAATCTGTCCAAAACAGCAACTAGGCATATTGTAAGCATCAAAACAACATGCTACGGCATCTTAACATGAGAACAAAAGGCATGGGCATGATGTACAGGTAAAGCATGTCAAAACATGAACACTGAGCTAACTCCAGAAATCACTAGAACATGCTCAAACACACATGGCAAGATTGCAAATAATAACAGTTTCAGACTTATCAAGAAATAACATCAGGTTGCAATGTTTACAGCTATCAAACAACATGCTACAGGAACTTATCATGGCAAACAAAGGCATGGAATGAATCTACTAAATACATAGAACAAGAATCCCTTACTGGCCATGAGCCAAAAAGGATCAGAAAATATGATGGCACCCATGTAAACATGGCAAGTTATATTACAGATTCATACATGGCAGGAACAACAATAAGTAGGCATGTTGGTGAGCTTGAACCACTCACCACAGAGCAACACATGGCATGGCAAGGCAACTCACAGTAAGAAGACATGGAATAGAATATATAAATGGCAAGAACAACATCATAGCATGCAAGGATCAACTACAAAAACCTTGGCAAAATTGAATAATATGTAAACAACCTGCCAGGAAACATTTTATAGCAAAAGTAGAGCTCGATTGACTCAAGCTACGGCACTCCATAATTTCAAACAAGGGCATTGATGGATAGAGAATAACCATATTTTCAAAACATCCTTATTGAAGTATCTCAAAATAAGCATGGAACTCTCTGTAGCATCAAGTTAACATGGCATAAAAATATCAGCAAAACAGGGGCTGAAATCAGCAACATCATGAAGCCTAGTTTGCATGCTTTTGCTAGTCACCACAGAGATCACAAAAATACATGGCATACACCCCTGTAAATATGGCATGGCATATTACAAAACACATGTAGGACTCAAGATCATAGGGTGCACACATCAATCATGGCAAAAATGACAAAAGTGCATGTTCTGATAAGAATCTGAAACTAACATCATATAGCCCTCTTCTAACAGCATTTCAGGCATCAAGATGAGCTCAAATGTAAATGATTCAATGAGATGGAATGATGTACTCGTCGAGGCGAACAATTTGACATATTACACGCACGAAACGGAGCCACGTGCACAGAGATATGGCAGGTCGAACATGGCATGAAATTACTGCAGGCACGGGGACTTAGCAGTTTTTCAGAGGGGGGAGTCAACCTTCGCACGGATTCGCCGGAGAACGCCGCGAGCTGCGGGAGGAGGAGGAAGCCGGAGGGGCGCGGGAGGCGCTTGGTCGGGCGGAGGCGGGCGGACCGACCGGATCCGCCGATCCGGCGCTGCATGAGCGCGCCGGGCGCGGGGCTGCGAGGCCCGGCCCGACGGGCGGCGTGGAGGAGCTGCGGCCTCGGCCACCGAGGCGGAAGGCGGCTCCGCCGGGAGGCGCGGCGCGCGGGAGACCGGTCGGGAGGCGCGGAGGCGCTGGCGACGATCAAGGGCGGGTTGGGCGGCGGCGCGCGGCGAGGCGGCGTAGGCAGTGTGGCGCGGGCGGCGGGGCGGCGGGTTCGGATTGCCTCGCGGCGCGCGCGGTGGAACGGGCGGCGGCCACGTGGCGCGTGGAGGTTGGCTGCGGCGGGCGAGGGCGGACGTGTCCGGCGGGTGCGACGCTGGCCTGGCAAGTGAGGCGATTTTGCTAGGGTTAGGGTAGAATGACCCGAAAATTTCGGGGGAGGTCACATATTTATAGGTAGAGGGAGCTAGGAGAGTCCAAATGAGGAGCGGTTTTCGGCCACGCGATCGTGATCGTACGACTGAGAGCATGGAGGGGAGTTAGGTGGGTTTTGGGCCACTTTGAAGGGGGTGTTGGGCTGCAAACAAAAGAGGGCTTTGCGGTTACCCGGTTAACCGTTGGAGTACCAAACGACCTCCAAATGGCACGAAACTTGACAGGCGGTCTACCGGTGCTATACCAAGGCCGCTTGACAAACCCCGGTCCATTCCGAGACCATTTAACACCCGCACACGAAAAGAGACAAAAGGGGGTGCCGGGAGACATAGGAGTGCCGGATTGCAAAACGGACAACGGGGAAAATGCTCGGATGCATGAGACGAACATGTATGCCAATGCGATGCACATGACGACATGATATGAAATGCAGATGATGACATGGCAAAGAGAGACACGCAAGCACATGACATGGCAAAGACGACGAATAACTGGCGGACACCTGGCGCATCGAATCCGGGGCGTTACAACTACCCCAGGCGTGAAGGGTATGGTAGACCACCTCAAGTTGCCAACGGAGATCACGAGACGGACCCTGCATTACTGCATCTAGTGCGCTATGTAAGTGCACTGGAGGACCTATTCGATCAGATCACTATTGATCCGGTCGCAGCGTGGAGAGCTGGTTCGTCGAGCCCAATGAGGGAGGAAATCGAGCCCAACGCCGACAACCCCGTCGTCTTTGTTTGGACAACCGATCGAGACCACGAGGCCAGCCCCACCGTCGCCAAGGTGCTTTGATGACCCCGAAGTGCTTCGTCGCCTCCACAGGAGCACACTCCAACGGGTTGTGGTCAACAATCCCGTGACGGTCATCATCACTACCCCAAGCCTGCAGCCCCTCGACCCTCTCCGGCCAAATTCCGACGGTGAGAACCGTAGGGAAGCCTCGGCGATCCACAAGGGGCCGCTTGGAAGTAAACGAAGTAGACTGAGACACTCGAGTAGTACCGAGTCCCAGTGTATCCTCGCTTTGTAATTCTGTGATTCCTTAAATTAGAGCAGCCTGGCATCATGCATCTGTTTTATATAGTAGCCTTGTATGGATGTATTAGCATGTAGTGTGATTTCTCTATCCTTGGCGCAGCTACCCAGAACCCGCCCTGACAACATCCACAGTGATACGTCACTTTAGTAGGATGTGTGTACCGTGGTTGACCCGAGCTGAGCCGGCCGATTCTTTACCTTTTACCACAGTAAATGACCCAGCCCCGGTGCTATAAAAAGGCCACCAAGTGACCTTGCCAAGCACCCTTCGCCTTGTGCACCATCTTCACAACCATTTCTTGCCATGCTGAGCCCTAGTATTTATCTCGAGGACTCGGATGCTACCCAGTGTAGTTTTGTCAAGATATTGTGGGATTTTACCCTTGATACCATGGGAGCAACCCAGCCACCCCAAGACGAAGCTGTTCAAATCGAGGATCACCCCTTCCACCTCGAGATATTGGGCGGTCGTGCACATCCCGCCGTAAACCCAAACCAAGACCCCACGAAGTATCCTTCGTGGGGAAATCTATGCCAACCCGCACATGGCCGTAGAAGCTGCTGCGTATGAAGCGCTTGCTCGCCTTGATTCGCGGTACCCTACGCCAAATAACGAGGGTATTATTATTTTCCGAGCCCAAAGACCCGGAGGAGTAACATCCTTTCGGTGGACGTATTGAGAGAGACCCGGTCTTGGCCAACCTCGTCCAATACGTCATCGCGCAAGAACGTTTGACTCAACATGTGATGGGTTATCTGCAGAGCATCATGATTTAAATCCTCGGATCGCCATCGGCGAATCTTTGAGGCCCGACCAGGAGAGACGCATACATCGGTGGTCAATCCACTCCCTCCGATAGAAGAAGAGTGTATCCTAGTACCGAAAACGTTTTCTCATGACCCCGTCCAATTACCGTTTTCAATTTAGATGCACCGCTGTATTTATTGTCGCATTTTTTTTATTTATGTGTTGTAACTTATGCTTAGTACCCCGAGTGTCGCAGCGAGTGAATCATTAATATAAGCAGCTCTGTCGCTTTTGGACTTTAATGTATTACCGTTTTCCCTCGCGAGTAACCCTGGAGCGTGATTTCTTTTCCTGAGTTGCCGCATCATATGTTTTCTCACGACATAGATCATTTATTTCACACAGCCCCAAGGCAGCAGACTCACCCCCACACTGTGCTTTTGCATCACTTATTGTCCTCTCACTGTAGCCATTTCTGTTTTAATGCAATTTTATTTAAAAATTTAACTCCTTGCAAATCTCGAGGACGAGATTTTTCTTAAGGGGGGTAGTAGTTGTAACACCCCAAAACATTTGCCAAGTTTTCAATATTAAAAATTTTGCCAAGGGTTTTAAAAATCCTTATTTCTGTTGATTTCAGAACTCTTCTTTTACTGTTAAGGAGTTTTGTATTTTTCCCAAGTGGAGCTTTCCATAATACATTGGAATTCTTTGCCATCTCATTAAAACAATTTCTAAATAAGTAAAATTGTTTAATAAATTATTTCACCCTGAGCTTTATTCATTAAAATGAACTGTATTAAATTTTTGGAGCTCCTTTTGAACTACAACCTTTTGATAAAATCACTTAAAATTTCAACCAAAATTTGGAGATGTCATGAGATGTCTCTAAATCATTTATGAGCACTAATAAATTTATTTCATTGCTTATTTTGGGTTCTTCCACCTGGTTTGCTTCTCTGGTCCAGTGGGCATTTTTGCACTACAACCCATTTAAATATTCCCCTAGAGCCTCCACCAAAATTTTGGGATGTCATGAGTAGCATGCCATTCAACTTTATGCAAAAACATAGTGATGTTCTTTGAAAAATTTGAGTGCAACAACCTCTTTTTCATTCTGGACCAGACTTGTGTTTTCTACTACAACTCTATTATTTCTTGCTCTAATGACCTTGTGTTTTCTC
Source organism: Aegilops bicornis (assembly GCA_021605145.1). Lineage (NCBI taxonomy): Eukaryota > Viridiplantae > Streptophyta > Magnoliopsida > Poales > Poaceae > Aegilops > Aegilops bicornis. The sequence continues at coordinate 355,493,961 of CM038675.1, read as the reverse complement.
ATGCTTGTAGTCAACCTTGCAAAACCCCTAAGTCCAGGAGCATGCTCTATTTGGAACACTTTTGGTCCATGAAATGATGCCACTCACTCCCTGCCCAGAACAGAAGTTTTGCAAAACTTGCACTAGCAAGTTTCTCCTTTTTGCAAACTGACTTCACCACCCTCTCCTATATCCATAGAGACATTGATCTGGAGAGTTTGGCCACTCCAAGAGCTACCTAGGTGCCTTTGGCATTTTGTCAAACACCTGAAGTGCATGATCAGTTTTGACATGAGTTGTTGTTGGCATTGTGAACTTGGTCTCCTGACCAAACCACCTTGTCCCCGAGCTTCACTCTATCAACAACCTAGCCTGGTTCCTTGCCAGCCTCACCCAAGCCCTGTAGCAGGCCATGGCATTTTATCGAGCACCTTTTCGTATGCGTGCTCTAAGCGGCGCCAGGCGTGTTTGGCACCCGCATGCACCCGAGTCGCCAAGGCCCCACCCGACTCAAAACCCGTCCCCAGCCCATTTCGTCGTGTCCCCCTGCACCGCCACACCACCCCGACCAAACTGGCGCCCCACAGCGCCACCACCAGGATGGTCGTGGCGGCTAGCTGCCGGCCGCTAGCAGGCCCGACCGTGGTCGGCGCCGCCAAAGCCACCCCGGCTCGCCACCTGCCCCTGTGAGCAGTGCGTGCTCATCCACAGCTTCGTCCCCTAGCGCTCGTCGCCGCCACGTCGCCCTAGCTACAGCATGGCGGTCCGCCGTCGTTCTTATCTCCGGCCGCCTCGGAACCGACCTCCATCGCCTATTTAAGGGAGCCCCGAGCGTCTCCGAGCCCTCAGGTAGCCTCACGCCGTCTCACTAGCACCCCCATCGCCACCAATTGGAGGGGAGCAGGTCTTCTTCAACCTCTCCGGGTTCGGCCACCGCCGCCCGACTCCGTTCGGCGCAACCAGAGCTTCCCCTCTCCAATCTCTTCACCGAAGCCTTCTCTGCCTCCCCGAACACTTCCCCTACTCCATTTCGATCGAGAACCACCGCCGCCCAAACCACTTTTCCCCGAGCTTTCCTCCGCCGCGGGAGCTTCGCCGGGCCGACAGCTCACGCCGTCCCCGCCGACCAGCGACTACGGTAGGATCGCCCTCGACCATGGATCCATCCTCGCCCTCCGAGGCCGCGAGGAGCCGCTCACCGGCATTGGTCGCTGGAGTTCCGCCTCCGCCGGGACAGAAGGAGAAGGAGGAGGCGGATTAATCAAACGACTAGTGGGCCACCTAGGACCCAATCGGTGACCACGCCACGATCCACGCGGAGTAAGTGGAAGCGTATTTCCAGATTACGCTTTCGGCGTGTGCGTAATTAATCGAACCGTTTTTACATTTTCTGTTTTATTTTAAAATCAGATTTGACCGTAACTTTGACTGTATATAACTTTTTAAATACAACTCCAAATGACTTTTGTGCTGTTTTTATTTTGTGTGTTAATTCGAATATATTATTTTAAATAGGGTTTTTGGAGATTTCATGATGATTTGGATGCACCCTTCCTTCCCATGACCTGAAGGCAAGCATTCTGAACCCTGGTGAATTTTTGTGTGTGTTGCATAGCACGGTGGCAACACCACCTGCATATATACATGCGTCATTTTATGTGAGGATGAGATCCTATTCAGGGTGCATTTTAAAGAGTTTATGCTAATGAAGTTGACATGAATTGTGATGGAAATCACCGTCATACGTCTTCCATGCATACCGGAAGGAAAGACGGGAAGGCCTCTGTCTTGGGTAGACACGGGCTTGTCCCTAGTCCTCCGTCGAGACGGTCGTGTCCGGTATGACATGAGGGGATGTCGCGTGGCGTTTCCATCTGTTGTTTGAGATATATGCATTGTTGTGCTAATCATGCAGGAAATATTACAACCTCCTGAGTCGATCGTAGATCGAGTCTTGTGCCAAGATAACCCCATACTTGCCCATTACTACCACTCGTCTCTACACCAAGTAGTGCAGTTCGATAAGTTGTCAACCCTTTCCTAGCACACACCGTCTGAGAGAGGCCGTGGTGGGAGATCTTTGGAGGCATCCGGTAGTCATACCACCGGGTCCGGGAGCATGGGTGTTTCGGTTGTAGCCGAAAGGGGTAGCTCCCGGTTCTTGTAGCAGTATAAATTTTGTGATCCCATGTTACGTCGAGGTTGTAGCCTCCCCACTTAGAGTTTTGCTTAACAGGTGTTGTGGGTGATTCCAGACACATGTGAGTTAAGCTGGTGTGTGCAAGTTAGGTGTGTTTTCAACAGAAAGACCGTAGACGGAATTAGTCTCGATGGACTAAACAAATCCGTTACTCGTGGGTGAGTACACCCTCTGCAGAGATTAAACCTATTCGAATAGCCGTGTCCATGGTTAAGGATTACAGTTTGGGATGGGTCAAGTGTCGGTCTTAGCGTCGGTCTTCGGAGGTGAAACTATTAAACCTGGAAGTACGATTGTGACTTGTGATAATTTATGATTACTATTTTGGATGTGGACTAACCCATGATATTTATCTGGTATTCTTGCCTCCTGGATATTCATTGTGGCATTTCTTTTAAAGCCCTTTATGTGGTGTCGCTCAGACGCCCGACTGTGGCATTTCTTTTAAAGCCCTTTATGTGGTGTCGCTCAGACGCCCGACTGTGGCATTCCTTTTAAAGCCCTTTATGTGGTGTCGCTCAGACGCCCGACTGTGGCATTTCTTTTAAAGCCCTTTATGTGGTGTCGCTCGGACGCCCGATCGTGGCATTTCTTTTAAAGCCCTTTATGCGGTGTCGCTCGGGCCTTGATTATGCATTGTTCTTGTTTCTTTATAAGCCCTCTATGCGGTGTCGCTCAGACGCCCGATTGTGGCATTTCTTTTGTGTTATTTACTTCATGATTACTATACTACCATATTATTGTATATCCATAAATAACATGCTTGGACACATCAGAGCTTTAGTTACCTCATGTGACTAACGTCTTAAGCATGATATATTTTCAATACATCATTGTTAAATCATGCCTGTGTTCATTATGTTTGCGAGTACATTCAAAGTACTCACTGGCTTGTCCCTGGCTATTATCTTGGCCAGATTTCATGCTTGGAGAGGAGCGTTGCGGTGACTGTCCCAGAACCTAAGCTAACGGTGATAGCCGCCACTGAAGATAGGAGTTAACACAGTCGACTATTCCGTGGGAAATGGAGTCCCATAGATGAGGATGTTTCATAAACCGCTTCCGCCATCAACCTTTAGAAACCATTTGTTGTATGCACATGCCAGAATGGTCTTGTACTACACATATTGTATTTCCGCTTGGAATTTCTGTATCAAGCTAGTGCCTCATCAGCTAACAGTAATCCTGGGGCTGATGAGCACAAGGACCGTTTTTCCTGGGAATTGACTCCCGGAGATCCGGTCGCCATAATAGCCTGGGCCTAATACCAAACATACATAACAGCCAAACCTAAACATCTAAGACCTGAGGTCCCAACCAGGACGCCTGCCTGGTATGGGGCACCTACCACTCCGGCGCACTCCTCAACCAGGACGCCTGCTGGGTATGAGGCCGCCGCAGCCACCTGCGACGAGTCCATCTTCAGAGTTGTATTGTTACATCTACCGTGCCAGGTCTCTCTGCCATCGACGCCACCACAGCGCCAGACAGCGTCGTCCTCCTGCGCGAGTCCATCCTCCCACATCGAACTCCGAATATGCACTGCACCACGCCGTCAAGATCGGTCGCCACCAATGTGTAGGATGAAGCACGACTCCACCAAAGAAGCCGTCCGCTGGTCCCGCGAAGCCGAGTGCACCTCCAAAATGCCGCCCCAAAGGGGGTTACAACACATGAATGCCGCCAACATCCGATCAGCTGATCTAGGGTTTCCCCCGGAGGTATTGACTGGAGTTGGGAGCTTCACCTCGATGATGCCTTCATGAAGGAAACGATGATAAGGGCATCGTCATCACCGGCTCCAACCATCAACCGAAGACCAGGTTTTCACCCGGATCCGTCCCAAGAAATCCATCCAATAACCTGTGCACTGTCTCGACCGCCTTCAAAGCCCCAGATCCAGCCGCCTAGATCCGGCGACCAACCGCAGCAATAGTGCCACCGTGGAATCCCTGGCGCACCGCCACCGCTCGAGTGTGCCACCATCGAGCCTAGGAGGAGGGCTCCCACCCCACCTCGCCAAGCCGCGAGAGCCGCCAAGAAGGATCCCGTGCGCTCATCACCGTCTCTGATCTGAACCAATCCAAAGCAGATCGCCGTCACAGACCCGCCTTGGACAGGGACTGGACCACGCCATGCCGCCGCGGGAAGCCCTACCTTCACCAGCCGCCACCCTCCAGGGCCACCGCCCCGGGATCCAGATAGAACCCCGTCGCTGCCACCGGCCAAGTTTTGCCACTGCCGACCGGCCACTGTGACCTCCGCCGCCACCGACGGATCTGGGCGAGGATAGCCATCCTCCCCGAGGACAGCCGCCGCAGCCTCTTCTCTGCGTATTGCACGGGAAGCCACCGTGGCCGCGTCCCCACCCCTCGCCGGATGCCGCGCACGTGCTGCCCCGCCGCCGGCAAAGGCCGCCGCCACGAGGAGACCCGCATGCAGCCGCCACACAACTCGGTGTCGACCCATCTGCAGCCGCCATGGGCCCGCCGCCGTCAAGATCATCGTCGTCGCGCCACTAGGATCCGCGTGCCCCGGTGCCTCCGCTCGGCCTGGCCGCTCCCGCAGGCCACGAAAGCGAGGAGGGAGAAGGCCCCCGCCGGCAGCCACCACGGGGGCTTTGCCCCGCGGCTATGGCCAGCGGCGGCGGAGAAGGGGAGGAGGAGGAGGGCTAGCGGCAGCAGATGGCGCCGCCACCCGTGTCGCCTGCGGGAGGGGCGACGTGAGCTTCCGAGAACAACGAATGACTATTACCGCCGTCAGAACAAGCATTGATTAGTTATAAAGACTAAATACCCCACTTAAATATAGTATTCAATTCATGACAATTCTATTGGATCAAATTCCACGCTGGTCAACGTTTTTTTTGAGTGTAAATGTACTTATTTTGTTGCAGTCCGTATTGAAATCTTTAAAAGGTTTATATTTAAGAACAATGGGAGTAGATGATTTACCCATTAGTTGAGTGCCATTGATTACTATTCCCTTCATCCGGTACAGAGTGTAAGTTTGGCTTTAAAATTTGTTCACGACAGAGTGTACTTCCATCTTTCAACGTACTTTGAAGTAGAAAAAAATGCTTTACTCTCATCATACAGTAATCAAGACCAATAACATTCTACATATGGTCTCCTTAATTTCTACATGCATTTGGCTCATTGGGGGTTGGTAATTAAAGAGGAGAGAAATGACGGCTTGCATCTTCCCAATGCAATTTTTACCTCCACTCCCTAATTTGTCGTAAAATTTCTACATGTACACTTTTTACCGGACGGAGGGAGTACTACTAACAATAATTTGTTTTTCTTTATTTTCCTGAAGAGGACTCGCCCGGTAGGGCAGCACTACCACAAAAAGTGGCATATGAGCATGGGGCATTGGAACATGTTTTATAGAAGCACGAAAAATGGAATTTTAAGGCTTTAAAACTTCTAAACTTTTCTGAAAATGCACGTATAGCAGTGCAGTATAACAGGCGAAATTTTCATCAATATGCGAGCATGCATGTGAGGGATAAAAAAAGACAAAATACATGCGAATTTAGTTTTTTTTGCCAAAATTTTGTCCTTTTTTGCAGCGTACAATAAAATGTATTATTGAAGGAAATTTCACATGTGCTTAGATCACATGCATGTGTAATCGTATAAAAAAAATCAGAACCTTTTAAGTACTTATTTTGGGGTGGTTAAAAAGCGTGCTCCGATGCCTCCATGTTCCAAAAGTCCGATTTAATTACTAAATACCCCATCTCAATATAGTATTCAAAACAATAGGCTTAAATCATGACTATTTTCTTACCATGTTACGCAATGGTACAATTTTTTAAATCATGACTTAAATTATGGTTAAGGTTCTTTTTTAAACGAGGTTTGTATTAGATTAACAAGGGATCTGATCTAAAAGAATCAGCCTACTGGCTGGTCTAGTTGGATACGAGGAGCTCCTGGATAACAATTCTCCAAAACCAAGTACTATTAACAATTCTCGATTACAACAATCACTGCAAACGCTAGCAGAAAGAAAATGGTTCTGCCTGATAGAGAAAACAGATGGAGCAAAATGGAATTTCAGACGGTGAAGATAAATGTTTTCCAAAAAGAATCAGATCTATTATAAAAAGTTCACCGGAAGTACAAAGTATGTCAAACACAATAAAAAATGCATCGAGATTCCGAGACATCGAACGACCACTACTACCGCGAGAACGAGCCGCCAACGCACGGCTGTCATCACTCCCCAACCGGAGCCAGTTTGACCTTGTCGATGACAACTGAGAAGTCTTCGTGCATGTGCCCCTAAGGACCAACATCCTAAAGCCGCAGTCGTCGTCATTGAACCCTTGCATAGATCTAAGACACCTGATACCAAATCTCGCCACATGACTATAAACTTAACCTGGCCGCCCCAAGGAGACGACAGGAATCTACGTCGGAGCTCCATCGACTACGTCCAGATGGACGAACTCGGAAAGGGGGGAGGGGGGGGGGGGGGATCGAAGCCCGAAAGAGGAACTCGAGGAATAAGTGCCATCATAAATGTTGATGCTTCATTTCATGTGGAAGAAGGCGCGAGTGCTCCTGATGTTTTTTTTTTTTGCGGGGCAAGTGCTCCTGATGTTGTTCTAAGAGATTTTAGAGGGATTTTATTGATCCTAGTTGTACTTTCTATGCCAATGCAGTTGATGCAGTCATAGTAGAAGACATAGCCTTGAGGGGTTGATTGGCATTTGCAAAAAATCTGTGCCCCCAATCGTTAGAGGCGAGAAACTGACTCCTTGGAAGTTATATATGTTAGCACCGGTGATAATCAATGATGGGACACAATAGCTGTTGTTTATATGGAGATTGTGGATTTAGCTATAGGAATCAGTAAGATCAAATTTAAACATTGTACTACCTCTGTTTTTAAATATATTTTTTTTTAAAGATTTTAATACAAACTACATATATATGTATATAGACATATTTTAAAGTGTAGATTCATGCATTTTGCTTTATATGTAGTTCATTAGCGAAATCTCTAAAAAGACCTATACTCCTATGGCTCATGAGCTAGCTCGGTTCAGTTTTTGTAATAAGTTATCTAGCACTTAAGATGGTGATCTCTTAGTTTCCTAAATCGGCAAACTCGTAGATGTTGTAAACATTTCGATGAATGAATAAAACTGGTCATGATGACTTTTCCTTTAAAGGAAAACTAAGGAAAGACCTATCTGATTATTTTCAGAAAAAAAGAATCTCGAAAAGAGGATTCACCCAATAGGTGAGTACACGGGAAAGCAATCCTATACTACTTGGTCGTATGCTTCCGGTCTGCAGACCAACTTAATAGAGCGACATTGTAGTGCGAATCTAAAATCAACCAGGTAGCTTCTTCTTTGATTTTTCTGCCGTGGAATCCCAACCACCAGCACCACTCCCTTAGAGTCCAGCTAAGGTTGGCATCTCCACCAGAACTCGAGGCACAAATTTTCCTTGCTCATCCTAGTCGGCTGTTTCCACTCTTTGTCACCGGCACAATTACGCTCCTCCTATCACTGGTTGTGCCCTGGCTTCTCAATGTCGGACAAGGACGATGCTGGCTATCGGTGCCGCGAGTCCTCTCGCTTCGTCTTGGCACCGAAGCAGTCTCTAGAGAAATTTAACCAGTCTGACAAGACGACAATGGAGTCAGGCATTGAATGCCGCCATCTAGCTGTGTCACCGCCATGTTAGGGTTCTCGTCGTGCGTGGAGGATGGCAAGATTGGCGAGGTTAGGGTTCTCGTGCGCGTGGGCGATGGCAAGATTGGCGAGGTTAGGATTCTTGTCGCGCGTGGGCGATGGCAAGATTTGATGTCAGGTACTTCAGATCAATTTAATGGTTCAACAACAACACTGCGGCTCTAGGACACTGGTACTTCGGATCACGTCCACATAGTCTTCTGGTTGTCGTTGACAAAGTTTGGTAGGGGAGCAGCGACAATAGCGCATAACAGATAGAGCTGGAAACGGAGAGACGCAAAGGAAAAGGAAAATAATGGATACAAGGAGTGTCTGATGTTCAACAAGGTGGATACAAATTTCATGTAGTCCTAATACTATTGTACCTATGTGCTAAGAAACCCTAAGAAAAGACCCAGAGCCTAGATGTCCAATTCGGAGAACACTAAATCGACCAGTTGTGTAAGCGTCGTTGTCCTGCTTCGCTTGGCCGGAGTACGGATGAGCGCCTCCACGGTGTACGGGCTGTTCTTGCTCTGTCAAACAAAACCAAGAACATCCATGCAAAAATATCAGCACAAAATCAACGAATTCGTGCATGCAAATTAGTCCCAGAAATCAACACATCGAGAGGAATAGATTGGAGATTGGATAGTCGTTGTTGGGTAGAATACCTTGGAGCAAGTGCGGTTCTCGGCGTTGCAGACGGGGTAGTCGGACGGGCAGCAGGTGGCGCCGTCCTTGCAGCAGGTGGCGCCCTTGGCAGGGCAGCACCCCCAGGCGAAGCACGTCTTCCTGACGCCGTGGGTGCAGCAGCAGGTGCTCCCCGCCCGGCACTTGCTGTGGCGGTCGCAGGCCACCGGCTTCGGCTTCGGCGGATTTGGCTTGGGCGACGGGTTGGGCCCGTTCTTGACGGGGTAGGACGCCATCATGGCGATGCCGCACTTGGCGATGCCGCACTTGCCGGTGCGCGCAGTGACGTTGCGCTCCATCCGGATGTAGCCGCCCTCGCCCCAGTCCGGTCCCCATGAGTTGCGCACGCTCCAGTATTCCCTGCCATTGTCGATGTCGGTGCCGTACCCCAGCGCCACCACGCCGTGGTCCAGCTCCGTGCCGCACCTGCCGGTGAACACCCCGGACTCGTACAGCTGGAACTCGGGGCCGCCGGCCTCGATGCCCACGCTCACGGGCTGGTGCGCCACCGCCTTCTTCAGCGACAGCTCGTCGTTCTCCGGCACCGACTCGAAGCCGTCGATTGACACCACCTTGCGGCTCCTCTTGGCGAGGTCGCACCTGCCGTCCCTGGCGGTGTAGGGGTAGTCCTCCTCCGTGTCGATGCCGCCGTTCCGGGCGATGAAGTCGAATGCGTCCTCCATCATCCCGCCGTTACACCCGCTGTTCTGCCCGTTCCTCGCGCACTCTACCAGCTCCTGCTCCGACAGCGTCACCAGGTCGCCGGTGACGATCTTGTTGATGCCTTCCACCGCGCCGACCGCCGAGAACGCCCAGCAGCTCCCGCACTGGCCCTGGTTCTTCACAGGGCCCACGGCGCCCTTCTCCCTCCAGTCCACGGACTCCGGCAGCGCCTCGGCACCGTCGTGGAGGTACCTCTCGCCGACGGCGTGGCGGCCCTGGCCGCTCGGGATGGCGCCGAGGTAGGCAGCGCGGAACTCGTCGTTGGTGAGGTCGGCGAAGCGGTTCATCCCGAGGCGGAACCCGTGGGCGTCGGCGTCGGCGTTGTGGGCGTCGACGAGCCTGAGGTTGTCCCAGAACGCCTGGAAGCGGCGGTCGTACTCGCCGAGCGCATTGTACGAGCGGCCGTGCCGCGCCAGCCAGTGGTCGTACATCGCGCGTACCTCAGCCTCCGTCCGCTCCAGCCCACGGACGTCGTGCGCCGAGTTGTACGAGACCATGGACATGTCGGGTGCGGCGGCGGCTGCTGACGAGGCGAGGGCGAAGAGTAGGAAGGCCAAGACCACGGCCACAGAGGCCGCGGCCTTGCTGCCGCCCGCCATGGTCGCGCAAGTGTCGCGCTTGTCTTGGTAGGTCGTCGACAGTCGATGATCGAGAGCTATGGATTCACGGCGAGAGTGCGCACGACGGTACGAGTTGCTCTGGCTTGGCTCGTGTTTCTTGTTTCGGGAGGCTGATGCGTCGCCGCCGGCGATGTATATAGGATCGGGGCTGGTAGAGTTGCGATCGGATTCCAGTCGGCGTTCGTAAGAGGTTTTGTTTTGAAACGCGTACGTAGCAGGTTGCAAGGCCGAAATAGCACAGGGAGGTTACTACACCGATTTTCTTTGGACTCCGATGTGTTGGATCCGAGCAGGTCTAGAACAAACGAATCGTGAGAGCAACTAACTGAGGGGTGGGCTGACGGGAACGTATCTGATGCACGGGGCAACCGGTACTACGGGTGCATCGGTCCCTGTTGCACATTAAAAAAGTTCTAAAAAATCCACAAAAAGTTATTCAATCGACACAACATTAATATATGTTGTTATAAAAATTCAAATCAAAGTCCGCAACATTGCTCGAGATAAAAATGACAAATTTAACATCAATGTGCTAATGGGCTTGAACTAAAGCCCAATTTGTTTTATCTCTATTCTTATAAAAAACTGAGTTGGTGATGATGGTGTGCCTGCCATCTTGCAATATAGACCGTTCGATCAATATCTGATGGATAGAAAGCAAACTATGGTAATTTTGTAAAAAGATACCCGCACCACTATCCACATTTGTAGATAAGGCATTCCCTCGTTCATCCTTATCTCCCACAACTTCATTGTTGAGCAATTAAAAAAGAAAGCCTCTGAAACAATCTGGCATGGTGGTCGCTGCCAGCATCATCCATCTCCATGCCTCCGCTCAGTCAGACCACCAACCACCACCACATCCCACTCCTCCTCACCTTATCTCTTTTTTTTCTTGAGATATCATTAGTTTTTACACATGAATTACTCCCGCATGGGTCAATCACAACACGTGTTTCATAAAAATTGCATCTTGATGTTCCGTGCAGTGCACAGGCATCTTGCTAGTATACTATTCAGTGTCAAATTTATTATTTTTATATCTCGAGCAATGTTTTGAATTTTGATTGGAATTTTTGTGACAATATACATTGATGTTGTGTCAATGCACTAAATTTTTGTCAGATTTTTTCTAACACTTTTAATGTTCAACGGGGGACCAGTGCATCGGTAGCACCAATTGCCTCGTTGCACTAGATACGTCCCCATGGGCTGACAGCGTGTCACTTCGCACCCTCTCAGCTGTCGCCACGTGTTGCTTTTGGGCGCTCTCTTAGAATTTTGTTTTTGAAAAAAAATCGTACGTGTTTTCGGGGTTTAGATGGCTTTTTTGGCTTTTCAGTTTCCACCAGGTTTTGACAAGATTTTAGAGATTAAAAAACCACAAAAAAATAATTTCTTTTTTCCTTCCATGAGAGCCACATTTGTGCCTCTCGAAAAGGAAAAAACGTGTTTTTATTGCTTTCATAAGAGGCACATGTTTGCTTCTTGTGGATGCACATGTTTGCTTTTTGTGTAGACACATATTTGCTTCTGCGAGAGACACATATATGCTTCTCAGAAAAGGAAAACAACATATTTTTTTGCTTCCACGAGAGAAACATATTTTCTTCTCACAGAGGCACATATTTCCTTTCGCGAGAGGCTGCCTCTCGAAAAGAAAGGATAAAAATATGTTTTTTTTGTTTCACAAGAGACACATGTTTTGCTTATTGTGGAGGTACACGTTTGCTTCCACGAGAGGCACAATTGTGCGTCTCGAAAGAGTGAAAAAATGCTTACCACGAGAGGCACAGATTTGCTTCTGCGAGAAGCATAGCTGTGCCTCTCGGAAAGGAAAAAGGAATAAAAAATGTTACGACTATAGTTTTTTCTATCCGTTTTTTTCGTGAAAAAGTTCATCGAAACCTAGTATGATGTATTTGAGTTTTGAAGATCTCGACGCGTGGAATCCAACGGGGAAAACAAGGAGAATTTGGACACATGGTTTAAAGAATAAAATGTTTTGAAATTCCAATTTATGAAAAAGGGAAACTCCCAGATTGCCACTTGTCAGCACATAATGAGTTGGGAGTGATCTTTGCAAGGGGTACCCCTTAACTGTTGATTTCGTCGAATCATTCCCAAGAACGAGCAACATTTCGTCTGATGGACCCGCTTGATGAACTCTTTAAGAAACCACCAGGACTATATCTCGCTTAGAGCGAGAAATCATTCAGTCTCCTTGAAACTTTCGGCTCTCCATGTTGTAGCTGGGCCGGCCTGTTTGTTTATTTTTCTTAATCCTTGTACGTTCGACAATCGCCGGTCATAGTCTTCCACTGTGCACATGACAGGTTTGGTCTCTTTTTTTCCTTTTTCATTTTGTTATGTTTTTTATTTTGATTTTATCTGTTTCTTATTCTTTTTATTTTCTGTTTTCTTTGTTTTTTCACCAGTTATCTTTGTTTCTTTCACGTTTTTCACTAGTTTTTCTTTCTTTCCGTTCTTTCTTTTCATTTGTTCTTTCTCGGGTTTCCCTGTTTTATGCTTTTCTTTCTTCAATTGTGTTTGTTTCTTCTTCTTCTTCTTCTTCTTCTTCTTCTTCTTCTTCTTCTTCTTCTTCTTCTTCTTCTTCTTCTTCTTCTTCTTCTTCTTCGTTTTCATTGTTTTCTTTGTTTTTCTCTTTTCTTTCTCGGTTGCCATTCTTTTGCATTGGTTTTCTTCACTTTCAATTTTCTTTTTTGTTTTTTTCTCTTTTGGTTTTTACTAGTTTCCTTCCTTTTTCTTAGTTTCTTTTATCGATTTTTACCATCTTCTTTCTTGTCCAACACATGTCAAAAAAAAAATTCAGTACACATTAAAAAAAGTCCGTATGCATCAAAAACATTTTATATACTCGTTTACCTTTTCAAAATTCACGATTATTATTGCTTTGAAAACTTATATTTTTTATGTCCATATATTTCATACAAGTTGTCCATTTTTATATATCTAATACATTTTTTCTAGTAAACATTTAACATTCTCCAATACGTGCTCAACAAGTTTTTTGTATGCATTTTTTTTCAAATGCTCAATTAATATTTTCCAAATACAAGATTAACATTTTTAAATACACGAACCTTTTTCACACACCCGTTGTATATTTTCTATATAAAGTTTTCGTATACATGAGAAACATTTTATCTATACACCTTTAGCACTTTTTTAGACGCTTGGTTAATTTTTTTCATATTTTTTATGTAACTAGGAAATGCATGTGCGTTGTAATAGTATATAAATATTCTAGTATGTTACCTGCCTATATTAATACGACTGTGTAAATAAATGTTTATTAAATCCTATACATGATTACCTTATATTTTGATGAGAAGTTTGGTTAGTAAACTAAAGTGAAATTAATTCAAAAGGTAGGCAAATTAAGGTGATTGATTATCATACGGGGACGGTTGGACAAAGGGATGATGGAAAGAAAAGTGAAACATGAAACCTTACATTCTTTTATGTATACTAGATAATTGCACGTGCGTTACAACGGGGGTATAAACATTCTAATAGACTAGCCCGTGATTGCATGTCTAGTATAACATTTGTGCGCTAAAATATTAGCAAGATTTCATATGCAATTGCCATGATTTAGCTGCCATCTTATTGTTAACACTTATTTGGTATGAATTTATTGAATTACCAAAGAAAAATATTATTTAAGAGAAAGATCAGAGATGAGAGAAAAATGTCATCTTATTGTTAAGCAGTTATTTGGTAAGAATTTATTGACTTGCCCAAGAATATTACTATTATTTAGGATGAAAATCATAAATGGGAGAAAAAGTCAAACATGAAAAGGGGCAGGTAGGACATAGATAGGTTGGACTAAGGAGAGGGTGAAACGGGAGTCTTTTTAAGTAGTAGAGATAAGTAAAAAGATAGAGAAGTTTCTTGTGATCAATTTATTTAGAATATTTGAAAATATAAACAAAAGTAAAAAAGAAAAGCAAAAAATGAAAACATAAAACATAAAGAAAACGAGGTTGTGACCTCCCGCACTCCTTGGCTAGCTCATCTCAAACTCCCTATGATGTGAGGATTCCCTACGTCTCGCTATAAGCGAGACATAGGGGTGCCCAAAAGCACGGGGCAAGGAAAGAGGACAAAAGAATGGCTTAGTTTTATAGCACTACAAAGAAAAAGACTTTGAAAAAGCTAAAAAAATAGTTATGTCATTTGTCTTGCAATAAAACTACTACATAGCTAGCGATTTAATATGATATTACATATAATGCATGTAATTTGATGTGTATGAAAAATTGCCCAATGTCTAGAAAAATAGATCGACATAGCTTTGAAATTTAATTTGCCACAATATCTAAAATCTCCAAGTACATGGAAAATTTGAATATTAAATAATAAAAATATGTACATGAAATTTTGCAAGATCTTATAATAAAATTGCCATATATCTGTTGGGGAACGTAGTAATTTCAAAAAAAAATCCTACGCACACGCAAGATCATGGTGATGGCATAGCAACGAGAGGGGAGAGTATTGTCCACGTACCCTCGTAGACCGTAAGCGGAAGCGTTATGACAACGCGGTTGATGTAGTCGTACGTCTTCACGATCCGACCGATCCAAGTACCGAACGCACGGAACCTCCGGAGTTCAAAGACACGCTCAGCTCGATGGCGATCCCCGGACTCCGATCCAAAGAAAGTGTCGGGATGAGTTCCACAAGACGACGGCGTGGTGGCGATGATGATGCTCTATCGCACAGGGGCTTCGCCTAAACTCCGTGACGATATGACCGAGGTGGAATATGGTGGAGGGGGGCATCGCACACGGCTAAGGAACGATCCGTAGATCAACTTGTGTGTCATGGGGTGCCCCCTTGCCCCCGTATATAAAGGAGGGAGGGGGAGGTGCGGTCGGCCCTCAAGGGGTGCGCCTGGAGGAGTCCTACTCCCACCGGGAGTAGGACTCCCCCCTCTTGCCTTGTTGGAGAAGGAAGGGGGAGGAAGAGGAAAGGGCGCCGCCCCTTCCTTGTCCTATTCGGACTAGGGGGGGAGGGGGCGCGCGGCCTGCCCTCCTCCTCTCCCTCATGGCCCACTAAGTCCCATTATCCCCGGGAGGGTTCCGGTAACCCCCTGGTGTTCCGGTAAAATCCCGATTTCACCCGGAACCATTCCGATATCCAAATATAGGCTTCTAATATATCAATCTTTATGCCTCGACCATTTAGAGACTCCTCGTCATGTCCGTGATCACATCCGGGACTCCGAACAATCTTCAGTACATCAAAACTTATAAACTCATAATAAAACTGTCATCGTAACGTTAAGTGTGCGGACCCTACGGGTTCGAGAACTATGTAGACATGACTTAGAACTATTCTCGGTCAATAACCAATAGCAGAACCTGGATGCTCATATTGGTTCCTACATATTCTACGAAGATCTTTATCGGTCAAACCGCATAACAACATACGTTGTTCCCTTTGTCATCGGTATGTTACTTGCCCGAGATTTGATCGTCGGTATCCAATACCTAGTTCAATCTAGTTCTTGGCAAGTCTCTTTACTCGTTACGTAATGCATCATTACGTAACTAACTCATTAGCTACATTGCTTGCAAGGCTTATAGTGATGTGCATTACCGAGAGGGCCCAGAGATACCTCTCCGACAATCGGAGTGACAAAACCTAATCTCGAAATACGCCAACCCAACATGTACCTTTGGAGACACCTGTAGTACTCCTTTATAATCACCCGATTACGTTGTGACGTTTGGTAGCACCAAAGTGTTCCTCCGGTGGCAGGAGTTGCATAATCTCATAGTTACAGGAACATGTATAGGTCATGAAGAAAGCAATAGCAATATACTAAACGATCAAGTGCTAGGCTAACGAAATGGGTCATGTCAATCACATCATTCTCCTAATGATGTGATCCCATTAATCAAATAACAACACATGTCTATGATCAGGAAACATAACCATCTTTGATTAATGAGCTAGTCAAGTAGAGGCATACTAGTGACTATATGTTTGTCTATGTATTCACACATGTATCATGTTTCCGGTTAATACAATTCTAGCATGAATAATAAACATTTATCATGATATGAGGAAATAAATAATAACTTTTTTATTGCCTCTAGGGCATAATTCCTTCAGTCTCCCACTTGCAATAGAGTCAATAATCTAGATTTCACAGTAATGATTCTAACACCCATTGAGTCTTGGTGCTGATCATGTTTTGCTCATGGAAGAGGCTTAGTCAGCAGTGCGCAACATTCAGATCCGTATGTATCTTGCAAATCTCTATGTCTCCCACGGACTTGGTCCGGATGGAATTGAAGCGTCTCTTGATGTGCTTGGTCCTCTTGTGAAATCTGGATTCCTTTGCCAAGGCAATTGCACCAAAGATTGTCACAGAAGATCTTCATTGGTCCCGATGCACTAGGTATGACACCTAGATCGGAAATGAACTCTTTCATCCATACTCCTTCATTTGTCGCTTCCAAGCAGCTATGTACTCCGCTTCACATGTAGATCCCGCCACGACGCTTTGTTTAGAACTGCACCAACTAACGGCTCCACCGTTTAATAAAAACACGTATCCGGTTTGCGATTTAGAATCGTCCGGATCGGTGTCAAAGCTTGCATCGACGTAACCATTTACGACTAGCTCTTTGTCACCTCCATATACGAGAAACATATCCTTAGTCCTTTTCGTATTTGGGATGTTCTTGACCGCTGTCCAGTGATCCATTCCTGGATTACTTTGGTACCTTCCTGCCAAGCTTATTGCTAAGCATACGTCACGTCTGGTACACATCATTGCATACATGATAGAGCCTATGGCTGAAGCATAGGGAACATCTTTCATTTTCTCTCTATCTTCTCATTGTGGTCGGGCATTGAGTTTGACTCAATTTCATACCTTATGTCTGGTAAGAATCCTTTCTTTGCACGATCCATTTTGAAATTTTTCAAAACTTTATCAAGGTATGTGCTTTGTGAAAGTCCAATCAAGCGTCTTGATCTATCTCTATAGATCTTGATGCCCAATATGTAAGCAGCTTCACCGAGGTCTTTCATAGAAAAACTTTTATTCAAGTATCCTTTTATGCTATCCAGAAATTCTATATCATTTCCAATCAATAATATGTCGTCCACATATAATATCAGAAATGCTACAGAGCTCCCACTCACTTTCTTGTAAATACAAAGCTTCTCCAAAAGTCTGTATAAAACCATATGCTTTGATCACACTATCAAAGCGTTTATTCCAACTCGAGAGGCTTGCACCATAAATTGATCATTTGGAGCTTGCACACTTTGTTAGCCCTTTTGGATCAAAAAACCTTCCGGTTGCATCATATATAACTCTTCTTCTAGAAATCCATTCAAGAATGCAGTTTTGACATCCATTTGCCAAATTTCATAATCATAAAATGCAGCAATTGCTAACATGATTCGGACAGACTTAAGCATCGCTTCTGGTGAGAAAGTCTCATCGTAGTCAACCCCTTGAACTTGTCGAAAACCTTTCGCAACAAGTCGAGCTTTATAGACAGTTATATTACCATCGGCCAGCCTTCTTCTTAAAGATCCATTTATTCTCAATGGCTTGCCGATCATTGGGCAAGTCAACCAAAGTCCATACTTTGTTCTCATACATGGATCCCATCTCAGATTTCATGGCTTCTAGCCATTTTGCGGAATCTGGGCTCATCATCGCTTCCTCATAGTTCGTAGGTTCGCCATGGTCAAGTAACATGACTTCCAGAATAGGATTACCGTACCACTCTGGTGCGGATCTTACTCTGGTTGACCTACGAAGTTCAGTAGAGACTTGATCTGAAGTTTCATGATCAATATCATTAGCTTCCTCACTAATTGGTGTAGTTGTCACAGGAACCGGTTCTTGTGATGAACTACTTTCCAATAAGGGAGCAGATACAATTATCTCATCAAGTTCTACTTTCCTCCCACTCACTTCTTTCGAGAGAAACTCTTTTTCTAGAAAGGATCCGAATTTAGCAACGAAAATCTTGCCTTCAGATCTGTGATAGAAGGTGTACCCAACAGACTCCTTGGGGTATCCTATGAAGACACAATTAACCGATTTGGGTTCGAGCTTATCTGGTTGAAGTTTCTTCACATAAGCATCGCAGCCCCAAACTTTAAGAAACGACAACTTTGGTTTCTTGCCAAACCACAGTTCATGAGGCGTTGTCTCAACGGATTTTGATGGTGCCCTATTTAACGTGAATGCGGCCGTCTCTAAAGCATAACCCCAAAACGATAGCGTTAATTCAGTAAGAGTCATCATTGATCGCACCATATCTAGTATAGTAAGATTACGACTTTCGTACACACCATTTCTTTGTGGTGTTCCGGGTGGCGTGAGTTGCGAAACTATTCCGCATTGTTTCAACTGTAAACCAAACTCGTAACTCAAATATTCTCCTCCATGATCAGATCGTAGAAATTTTATTTTCTTGTCACGATGATTTTCCACTTCACTCTGAAATTCTTTGAACTTTTCAAATGTTTCAGATTTGTGTTTCATTAAGTAGATATACCCATATCTGCTCAAATCATCTGTGAAGGTGAGAAAATAACGATACCGCCATGAGCCTCAACATTCATTGGACCACAAACATCAGTATGTATGATTTCCAACAAATCAGTTGCTCGCTCCATAGTTCCGGAGAACGGCGTTTTAGTCATCTTGCCCATGACACGGTTCGCAAGTACCAAGTGATTCATAATCAAGTGATTCCAAAAGTCCATCAGTATGGAGTTTCTTCATGCGCTTTATACCGATATGAACTAAATGGCAGTGCCACAAATAAGTTGCACTATCATTATCAACTCTGCATCTTTTGGTTTCAACACTATGAATATGTGTATTACTACTATCGAGATTCAATAAAAATAGACCACTCTTCAAGGGTGCATGACCATAAAAGATATTATTCATATAAATAGAACAACCATTATTCTCTGACTTTAAATGAATAACCGTCTCGCATCAAACAAGATCCAGATATAATGTTCATGCTTAACGCTGGCACCAAATAACAATTATTTAGGTCTAAAACTAATCCCGATGGTAGATGTAGAGGTAGCGTGCCGACCGTGATCACATCGACTTTGGAACCATTTCCCACGCGCATCGTCACCTCGTCCTTAGCCAATCTTCGATTAATCCGTAGTTCCTGTTTCGAGTTGCAAATATTAGCAACAGAACCAGTATCCAATACCTAGTTGATACTATGATCATTTGTAAGGTACACATCAATAACTTGTATATCACATATAACTTTGTTCACTTTGCCATCCTTCTTATCCGCCAAATACTTGGGGCAGTTCCGCTTCGATTGTCGGTCGCTTGCGGAGAAGCACTCGATCTCGTGCTTAGGTCCGGACTTGGGTTTCTTCTCTTGAGCGACAACTTGTTTGTTGTTCTTCTTGAAGTTCCCCTTCTTCTTTCCTTTGCCTTTTTTCTTGAAACTGGTGGTCTTGTTAACCATCAACACTTGATGCTCCTTTTTGATTTCTACCTCATGCTTTTAGCATTGCGAAGAGCTCGGAATAGACTTGTCCATCCCTTGCATATTATAGTTCATCACGAAGCTCTTGTAGCTTGGTGGCGATGATTGAAGAATTACATCAATGACACTATCATCGTGAAGATTAAGTCCCAGTTGAATCAAGTGATTATTATACCCGGACATTTTGAGTATGTGTTCGGTGGCGTAACTATTCTCCTCCATCTTGCAGCTATAGAACTTATTGGAGACTTCATATCTCTCAATCCGGGCATTTGCTTGAAATATTAACTTCAACTCCTGGAACATCTCATATGCTCCATGACGCGTTCAAAACGTCGTTGAAGGCCAGTTCTAAGTCGTAAAGCATGGCACACTAAACTATCGAGTAGTCATCGCCTTTGCTTTGCCGACGTTCTTAACGCCGCCGGTTGCATCGGCGGCAGGCATGGCACCCAGCGGTGCTTCCAGGACATAATTCTTACATCCCGGCAATGAGGATAATCCTCGTGTTACGGACCCGATCCGTGTAATTGCTACCATCATCTTTCAACTTTGCTTTCTCAAGGAACGCATTAAAATTCAACGGAACAACAGCGAGCCATCTATCTCTGATAAACATAGACAAGCAAAATACTATCGGTACTAAGTTCATGATAAATTTAAGTTCAATTAATCATATTACTTAAGAACTCCCACTTAGATAGACATCCCTCTAATCTTCTAAGTGATTACGTGATCCATATTAACTACACCATGTCCGATCGTCACATGAGATGGAGTAGTTTCAACGGTGAACATCAGTATGTTGATCATATCTACTATGTGATTCACGCTCGACCTTTCGGTCTCCGTGTTCCGAGGCCATATCTGTTATTTGCTAGGCTCGTCAAGTTTAACCTAAGTATTCCGCGTGCGCAACTGTTTTGCACCCGTTGTATTTGAACGTAGAGCCTATCACACCCGATCATCACGTGGTGTCTCAAAGACGAAGAACTTTCGCATAGCGGTGCATACTCGGGGAGAACACTTCTTGATAATTTTAGTGAGAGATCATCTTAAAATGCTACCGTCAATCAAAGCAAGATAAGATGCATAAAGGATAAACATCACATGCAACCAATATAAGTGATATGATATGGCCATCATCATCTTGTGCTTGTGATCTCCATCTCCGAAGCACCGTCGTGATCACCATCGTCACCGGCGCGACACCTAGATCTCCATCATAGCATCGTTGTCGTCTCGCCAATCTTATGCTTCTACGACTATCCCTACCGCTTAGTGATAAAGTAAAGCATTACAGGGCGTTTGCATTTCATACAATAAAGCGACAACCATATGGCTCCTGCCAGTTGCCGATAACTTCGGTTACATAACATGATCATCTCATACAATAAAATATAGCATCACGTCTTGACCATATCACATCACAACATGCCCTGCAAAAACAAGTTAGTCGTCCTCTACTTTGTTGTTGCAAGTTTTACGTGGCTGCTACGGGCTGAGCAAGAACCGTTCTTACCTACGCATCAAAACCACAACGATAGTTTGTCAAGTTGGTGCTGTTTTAACCTTCGCAAGGACTGGCGTAGCCATACTCAGTTCAACTAAAGTGAGAGAGCAGACACTCGCCATCAACTTTAAGCACGAGTGTTACATAACGGTGAAACCAGTCTCGCGTAAAGCGTCTGGCGTAATGTCGGTCCGGGCCGCTTCATCACACAATACCGCCGAACCAAAGTATGACATGCTGGTAAGCAGTATGACTTGTATCGCCCACAACTCACATGTGTTCTACTCGTGCATATGACATCTACGCATAAAACCAGGCTCGGATGCCACTGTTGGGGAACGTAGTAATTTCAAAAAAAAATCCTACGCACACGCAAGATCATGGTGATGGCATAGCAACGAGAGGGGAGAGTATTGTCCACGTACCCTCGTAGACCGTAAGCGGAAGCGTTATGACAACGCGGTTGATGTAGTCAGACGTCTTCACGATCCGACCGATCCAAGTACCGAACGCACGGAACCTCCGAGTTCAGACACGTTCAGCTCGATGGCGATCCCGGACTCCGATCCAGCAAAGTGTCGGGGATGAGTTCCGTCAAGACGACGGGCGTGGTGACGATGATGATGCTCTATCGCGCAGGGCTTCGCCTAAACTCCGTGACGATATGACCGAGGTGGAATATGGTGGAGGGGGCATCGCACACGGCTAAGGAACGATCCGTAGATCAACTTGTGTGTCATGGGGTGCCCCTGCCTCGTATATAAAGGAGGGAGGGAGGTGCGGCCGGCCCCCAAGGGTGCGCTGGAGGATTCCTACTCCCACCGGGAGTAGGACTCCCCTCTTGCCTTGTTGGAGAAGGAAAGGGGAGGGAAAGAGGAAGAGGCGCCCCCTTCCTTGTCCTATTCGGACTAGGGGAGGGGGGCGCGGCCTGCCTGGCCGGCCCTCCTCTTCTCCCTCATGGCCCACTAAGGCCCATTATCCCCGGGAGGGTTCAGTAACCCCGGTGTTACGGTAAAATCCGATTTCACCGGAACCATTCCGATATCCAAATATAGGCTTCCAATATATCAATCTTTATGTCTCGACCATTTCGAGACTCCTCGTCATGTCCGTGATCACATCCGGGACGCCGAACAATCTTCGGTACATCAAAACTTATAAACTCATAATAAAATTGTCATCGTAACGTTAAGCGTGCGGACCCTACGGGTTCGAGAACTATGTAGACATGACTTAGAACTATTCTAGGTCAATAACCAATAGCGGAACCTGGATGCTCATATTGGTTCCTACATATTCTACGAAGATCTTTATCGGTCAAACCGCATAACAACATACGTTGTTCCCTTTGTCATCGGTATGTTACTTGCGAGATTTGATCGTCGGTATCCAATACCTAGTTCAATCTCGTTACTCGCAAGTCTCTTTACTCGTTACGTAATGCATCATTCCGTAACTAACTCATTAGCTACATTGCTTGCAAGGCTTATAGTGATGTGCATTACCGAGAGGGCCCAGAGATACCTCTCCGACAATCGGAGACAAAACCTAATCTCGAAATACGCCAACCCAACATGTACCTTTGGAGACACCTGTAGTACTCCTTTATAATCACCCGATTACGTTGTGACGTTTGGTAGCACCAAAGTGGTCCTCCGTAAACGGAGTTGCATAATCTCATAGTTACATGAACATGTATAGGTCATGAAGAAAGCAATAGCAATATACTAAGCGATCAAGTGCTAGGCTAACGGAATGGGTCATGTCAATCACATCATTCTCCTAATGATGTGATCCCATTAATCAAATAACAACACATGTCTATGGTCGAAACATAACCATCTTTGATTAATGAGCTAGTCAAGTAGAGGCATACTAGTGACTATATGTTTGTCTATGTATTCACACATGTATCATGTTTCCGGTTAATACAATTCTAGCATGAATAATAAACATTTATCATGATATGAGGAAATAAATAATAACTTTTTTATTGCCTCTAGGGCATATTTCCTTCAATATCCCCAAGGCAAGGGTATATAAACATCCTGGAGAAAAGTACACTAATTTTGAAATAAGGGTTGCAAGGTCACATGGAAAAATAAAAAGATATTGCATAGATCATGTCAATTATAGAACAATTTTGTACTAAATACATGGCAATTTATCTATGTTGTTGTTTGCTAACAATCACGGCAAATTTGCCCTAGGAGCGCATGTGAACTTGCCATCACAAAAAGTATGGGAAAAAAGAAAAAAGTACTATGTAAACAATATCATGGAAAGTTTGCCATGGGGATGCATGTTATGTTCAATAAAATTTTATATAATATACTAGATTATACCCCGCGCATTGCTGTAGGAATTGGTTAATGAAAGTTTAAGTTGAGAACATGAGAACCAATATTAAAACTACATATGACTTATTATATTTGACTATGTATAGTTCTAACAATATTTATTGAATATAAGTAGAATAATTGATTGCAAAACATTTTCCCATACATGGTCGAATGTTGTGGTGGGTTGATATGTTCCCAACGTATCTATAATTTTTTATTGTTCCATGCTATTATATTATTCATCTTGGATGTTTACATGCATTATTATGTTATTTTATATCATTTTTGGGACTAACCTATTAACCTAGTGCTCAGTGCCAGTTGTTGTTTTTTCCAACCTTTCGTCTTTTACAGAAAATCAATACCAAACGGAACGAAACTTTTTGACGATTTTTCTTGGACCAGAAGACACATATGAAGCTTCGGGAGGAGGCCAGAAGGGCCACGGATGAGCCACAAGCTCGGGAGGCGCGCCCTAGGAGGGGCGCCCCCAGGCTTGTGGGCCCATTGTGGCACTTCCAACCCTAAACTTTACTCCATAAATACCCAAATATTACCCGTATACCAAAGGGCACACAAAAAAAATTCCGCCGCCGCAAGTTTCTGTCCTCATGAGGTCCCATCTGGAGACTTGTTCCAGTACTTTGCCGGAGGGGGATTCGATCATGGAGGGCCTCTACATCAACCTTGATGCCCTCCTGATGATGTGTGAGTAGTTTACCACAGACCTACGGGTCCATGGCTAGTATCTAGATGGCTTCTTCTCTCTTTTTGATCTTCAATACAATGTTCTCCTCGATGTTCTTGAAGATCTATTTGATGTAATCTTCTTTTGCAGTGCGTTTATTGAGATCCGATGAATTGTGGATTTATGATCTGATTATCTATGAATATTATTTGAGTCTTTGTTGATCTCTTTTATGCATGATTAAGATAGCTTTGTATTTCTCTTCGATCTATTGATTTGGTTTGACCAACTAGATTGATTTTTCTTGCAATGGGAGAGGTACTTTGTTTTGAGTTCAATCTTGCGGTGTCCTCACCCAGTGACAGAAGGGGTAGCGAGGCACATATTTGTATTGTTGCCATTAAGGATAAAAAGATGGGTTTTATTTCATATTGATTGGATCTATCCCTCTACATCATGTCATCTTGCTTAAGGTGTTACTCTGTTCTTGTTAACTTAATACACTAGATGCATGCTCGATAACGGTCGATGTGTGGAGTAATAGTAGTAGATGCAGGCAGGAGTCGGTCTACTTGTCACGGACATGATACCTATATTCATGGTCATTGCCTTAGATATCGTCATAACTTTGTGCTTTTCTATCAATTGCTCAACAGTAATTTGTTTACCCACCGTATGTGTTCTTTCAAGAGAGAAGCCTCTAGTGAAAACTATGCCCCTCGAGTCTATTTTTATCATATTAATTTCAGATCTACAAAACCAAAAACCCAAAAATACCTTGCTGCAATTTATTTACCTTTACTTTATTTTGCAATTTTATTTATCTTTTATACCTATCTCTACAAGATCTCCTCCTTGCAAGTAACCGTGAAGGGATTGACAACCCCTTTATCGCGTTGGGTGGAAGTATTTGTTTTTTGTGTAGGTGCAACCATTGATGACTTGTGTGTTCCTCCTACTGGATTGATACCTTGGTTCTCAAACTGAGGGAAATACTTATCTCTACTTTGCTGCATCACCCTTTTCTTGTCAAGGGAAAAACAACGCAAGCTCAAGAAGTAGCAGGAATAATTTCTGGCGCCGTTTCCGGGGAGGATCTACATCAAGCCTATCAAGTACCTATCATAAACTCGCATCTCTTGCATTTATATTAATTTGTCTCTCGTTTTCCTCTCCCCCACTTCTAAAACATTTTCAGAAAACACAAAAATATTTGCCTTTTTATTCGCCTTCTTTTTGTTCATCTTTTCTTTTGCTTTTTGTTTGCTTGTGTGCTTTATTGCTTGCTTGTCATCATGTTTGAATCTAGGGAGGTTGTCGTTGAAAAATCTAGTAATAATCTTGAGGAAGAATTTGATGATTTTGCTAATGATGATCCTATGAAGAAGAACCTACTATCATGCCCACTAAAAAACTGTGTGTAGCTAGCGGTAATATTATTGGAAAATGTGTTATCAAGATTTATTTACTTGTGCCGGTACATTACCTATGCTAGGAGGATCGATTCTTAATAAAACTTCTAGCCTTGCAGATGTAATATCTTTGCTTATAGTTGAACTTGAAAGACAATTTGTTCACATGCATCCTTGTATACAAAGGATCTTACTAGAATTCTCAAATATCCATGATCCTTGTGTTAAGCGTGTCACCATAATATTTTTAGCTGATGAATTTGGGCATATTATGAAAGGAAGGGCATGGAACACTTTCCAAGAAAGAAAATCAAGTTGTCATATGAATCTATTATGAGGGCCACTTATGGACTGAATACCAAAGATGACAATACCTAGATCTATCCAATATGCCTAGCTAGGGGCGTAAAACAGTAGCGCTTGTTGGGAGGCAACCCAATTTTATTTTATGTCTTTGTGTTTTTGCTTCTGTTTTTCAATAAATATGCAATTATACTTCTGTTATGATTGTGTTTTAGTATTTTAGTTAGTGTTTGAGCCAAGTAAGACCTTTGGGATGATTTGGGTGATAGTTGATTCGATCCTGCTGAAAAATAGAAACTTTTGCACTCAGTGCTAGAATTTTAAAAATTCACAGAAATGTGCTTTTGGTCTGAATTTTTTCAACATGGTTGATATACAAATTTCCTACTTTGTCCTAACTTTTTAGAGTTTTTGGAGTTACAAAAGTTTGGCTAAAGTCCAGATTACTAAAGATTGTTTAGTTTTTGACAGATTGTGTTTTTAATTGTGTGGTTTGCTTACTTTGATGAATCTATGGGTAGTATCGGGGGGTATGAGCCATGGAGAAGTTAGAATACAGTAGATATGATGCAAATATAAAATTGGAATGAGTTTACAACAATACCTAAAAGTGTTTATTTGCTTTGTTTCACTAATGGATCTCATGAGTTTTCTGTTGAGTTTTGTGTTGTGAAGTTTTCAAGTTTTGGGTGAAGTTTCGATGGACTATAGAATAAGGAGGGGCAATAGCCTAAGCTTGGGGATCCCCAATGCACCCCAAGGTAATATTCAAGGACAACCAAACATCTAAGCTTGGGGATGCCCCGGATGGCATCCCCTCTTTTGTCTTCAATCCATCGATCAATTACTTGAGGCTATATTTTTATTCACCAGATGATATGTGTTTTGCTTGGAGCGTCTTGTATTATACGAGTCTTTGATTTTTATTTTGCCATAATCATATTTTCTATACACAGCTTTTCAGAGGGACACACATTAATCGTGAATTTATTAGAATACTCTATGTGCTTCACTTATATTTTTTGAGCTAGGTAGTTTCTCGAGTGCTTCACTTATATCATTTTAGAGCACGGTGGTGGTTTTATTTTGAAGAAATTGATGAACTCTCATGCTTCACTTATATTATTTTGAGAGTCTTATAAATAGTATGTTAATTTGCATAGGTTATGAATTTAGTCCTAATATGATGAGTATTCAAGAGGGATATAATAAAAACTTTCATGAAGATTGTCGGTGTCAAAACCGGCGGATCTCGGGTAGGGGGTCCCGAATTGTGCGTCTAGACGGATGGTAACAGGAGACAAGGGACACGATGTTTACCCAGGTTCGGGCCCTCTTGATGGAGGTAAAACCCTACGTCCTGCTTGATTGGTATTGATATTGTGGATGTTTACAAGAGTGGATCTACCACGAGATCAAGGAAGCTAAACCCTAGAAGCTAGCCTATGGTATGATTGTAAGGGTTGTTGTGATTGTTGTCCTACGGACTAAAGCCATCCGGTTTATATAGACACCCGAGAGGGCTAGGGTTACATAGAGTCGGTTACAATGGTAGGAGATCTACATATCCGTATCGCCAAGCTTGCCTTCCACGCCAAGGAAAGTCCCATCCGGACACGGGGTGAAGTCTTCAATCTTGTATCTTCATAGTCTTGGAGTCCGGTCAATGATGATGCAAATGATAGTTCGGCTGATGATGGTAGTCCGGCTATCCGGACACCCCCTAAACCAGGACTCCCTCAGTAGCCCCTGAACCAGGCTTCAATGACGATAAGTACGGCGTGTATATTGCTTGGCATTGCAAGGCGGGTTCCTCCTCCAAATGATAGAAGATTGGGAACACCAGGATAGTGTCCGACTGTGCAAAATAAAATTCCACATTCCTCCGTAGAGAGAATAATAATATATACACAAGTTCAATCTGCTGACGTTTTCCATGGTATGATGTCACAATACTACCAAGCCATTACTCGAATTGTTTTTTACTTTACCACCTCAGCGCATTTAGTGAGGCGGTTTCCTTGGCACGTCTTGTCGAAGCAGAGATCGTGTTTCCCCTTAATCCGGGATTCTCATCAATACGGGCGTGGGTAACCCAACCACGCCCGTTCGCCACACCCCCTCTATCGAAGGCGAGTCCCAAACGGTCACGGAGACGGCTCTTGGTATTCTCCCTCTTTATAACGGGACCAAGGCTCGTTTCTTTTTCTTCAATCTTACATCGAATCCTCTCCACGCTCCAAGTTCCAACACCTAGAGCCCCAGATTCGAGCGCTTTGGACCTTCAACGATGTCCGGTTCCGACCTCGGGGCGGTGGATGCCCTCCTCCGTCACGGAGGAGGATGTGCTAAAGCTGCGGAGGCCAAGTACATCTTATGAGATTTACAGGTTGCTGCCGAAGGGCAGGCCATCCCCACCCCTGAGCCCGGCGAGTATGTCGTCTTCGTATCCCACCTCCGTCAGGGTTTAGGCTTCCCGATGGATCCTTTTGTGAGAGGGCTCATGTTTTACTATGGGTTGGAATTCCACGACTTGGCTCTGGAGTCCATCCTCCATATATCCGCATTTATTGTCATCTGCGAAGCCTTCCTCCGCGTCACCCCACACTTCGGCCTGTGGCTGAAGACTTTCAATGTGGCGAAGATGATCGGGGGCGTCAAGCGGAGTGTGGCGGGGCGGCCATAAGTAGGAGGGCCGATGCCCCATGGCCCGCTGGCTCCTTCCAAGAGGAGCTCGGCCTGTGGCAGCAAGAGTGGTTCTATATTACCGTTCCGAGGGGCCGCAGACAAAAGCCGCCGCCCCTATTCCGCTCGGGACCTCCACGACGATTGATGTCGTGGGTCAACCAAGGGCTCAACTAGGGGCCGTCAAAGGACGTGCCCCTACTGCAGGGCCGGATTCGAGATCTCTTAACAAGGGAGATCGATATGGTGGTGGTGATGCAGGTTATGCTAATTAGGCGTCTCCTGCCCTGTAAACGCCGTCCTCTCCGGTTATGGGAGTTCAATCCGGAGGGCCCACGGATTCTTCAACACTTCATGGGTATGACACCCCTGGAGATGTATAACTTATTCTTCGGATCGCAAGAGGTGTGCCCGGAATTGACCGAGGATGCTGGACTAAGCTGCAATCACCCGGATACTCAAGTAAGTAGTTCCAAGTCCGGACATACCGTTTGTTTGCCTTTCAATGATCCGCCTTATGACCGATCTCCTTCTACACAGGAGTGGATAGCGGAAGCAAAATTGTCTGTGTCCGGCCCCCTCCCCGAGACCGCGGGATCCGTGCTAGTCCGGATCTTTGGAGGTTGCGCCTTGGAGGAAAGCAAAGGGAAAGCGGAAAGCTACTGCCTCGCCTAAGGAGGCTCTTGAGCGAGGGGATCGAGAATCCCTCGTACCAAGGGGAGAAGAGGACTGCCTCCGAGGACCGGGAAAAAGCCCCTAAGCGGGGAAGAAATCTTCGCCGGAGGGTCCTGCGTCCGGGGAAGCCCCGGGCGCACAATCTCCCTTAATGAGCCAGCCCTCCAACGAGTCGTAAGTAGAAAGAAAGGAGTTTTATAATAAGGGACATCCCTATTTGTGCTTATGAGGATAACAAAAGTTTTTACCTTGTAGTTCGGATCTCCGTCCTTCGCAGATGAGCTCGTCTTCGGGGGACCTTCGTCCGGAGATGATAGAGAGCGAGACGCCCCCGTCCGGCGGCGTTGGATAGGCGGGACGAGCCTGAAGTGTAAATCACGGAGGAGCCCCGAGTGTGGCAAAGCCGGATAGTTCGGCGCCAATCGGTGTCTGGTTGAAGGATCTGCTTGAGAAGGCGTCTATCTCAGAAGATCAGCATGCATTGATGAGCATGGTAATTGAAAGGATTTCGTCCGCCGAAGGCGGGTTGCATGATGCTGTCAAGAGTTTACTGGCGGGGCTTGAGGTATGTAAAAATGACACACCTTTTAACAGTTTTGCATATAGAATGCGCCCTGTATAGATAGTAGCCCCTGAGACTCGGTAGGTTGTCGATATCGACAGCGTGCCGAGGATCAAAATCGCAGGTTTTAAATTCCCGTCGTGCCGATGCAGGTGGCGGGTCGTCCGGGGCCCAGCCGGACTGATGGAGTTGCTGAACTAAAGCGGCAACTCGATGTGGCGGATGAAGACATCGCGCTGATCAACATGCGACTTGATGAGTCGCAAGGTAAGTGTTACTGCGCGGACACATGGTAAGGAGCCAAGCCAACTCCTTACAAAATTTGCGTGAAATGCAGATAGTGCCGCTGCCATGGAGAGTCTTGGGCCGAACTTGCTCAAGCCAAGGAGTAGGCGGAAGGAGTGATGCGGCAGCCTCGAAGGCCGAGGAGTTAAGCGGCGAAAGTACGACACTGCCGGGCAGGGAAGAGATAGCGAAATGGCTGTGAAGTTAAAAGAGGCTACCGACCGCAATGAGGCTCTTGGGAAGGAGCGCCTAAGCGGCAGGAAAGACCTGCGGAAGGCCACCGCCGAAGCCGAGAATGCCCGCTACGCAATGCGGGCTATGAAGGAAGAGCTGCGCCGGGCAGGGAGATTGTGGTAGCAAGCCTTTTACATTGCGCCGAAGGTTCACGGATTCAAAATATGCTCATTTGGGCCAACTGTGGTGTCCGGAGGACCTTATATGGACTTAGCAGCGAGTGCGGCGGATGCCGTTGTGCATTTTCGAAGCCAGAAGGATCACCAGACGGAAGAGCTGTTTTGGTCTCAATTCCATAGTCCGGAGCGTTCACTTCCGTTGACCGATCGCTTGGCTGAGTGGGCTGAGCTAAATAGGTTATCCGGGCTTGCTATGGCGGATATAGTGACCCATATCCGGCCGGATAGGCCTCAGCCGAAGAGTTATTTTGGCTTATTGCAGCAATTTCTTGGGGCGGTGCCGCATATCAAGGCGATGAAGCGGTCGGCTGCATAGAGGGTGCGCGGATGGCGCCGCCCGTGTGAAGACACATTGGACAGAGATGGATGCCACCGCTGTTGCGACCCGGGTTCGGATAATAACCGGCTACCCGCCGAGCACTATTTTGGCGAAGTCGTCGGTGCTCGTGTAATAGAGTCGCAGTGCTCGAAAAATGTTACGTTCGAATGAACGTTGATATGATGTAAAAACGATTTTTATGATGTAAACGCCTTGTATACTTGTGCGTTCAAGTAATAGAATATCTCCTTTGCGGCCGTTCATGTATATGTATGTATAACCTGAAAGATGGCAGTCGTCGGCTTCAGCCCCCACGCATAAGGTGCGGGGGTGTTCGCAAAAAATAGCGTGTTTTCACACTTAATCCGACGTCTCGGTCCTGTAAAGGAGGTGGTAGCGTAGCAAACGAGGCAACCGGACTATAATGCTTTATCACTTTCACTTAGCCATGGAGTTCGAGGGTGGGGCTACGACATAGCCCCTGGGGGCACCGTGCTCTCCGAATTCGGGGCGCCAGATGTACTGGCCGGAAACGGCCCTTCACAAAGCAGAGGAATCCTAAACATTCCCAAGGTCGATCGAGTGGTTGACCGGTCTCGCTGTATCATGATGATCGGTTTCGGCTTTCTCTCGAGGTGCTCGCCCAGCCGAACTGGGGCACAATCGTAGTAGTTCTCCTGGAGCCGCGTTAGCCGATGATACGGAACGTAAGGCAGCAAAACACAGGAGCCGGGCAAACCCAACATTTGACCAAAGACATGATTCGGAGCTGAAGAATATAAGGCCTAACTCGAGACACCGAACACTCCCGAAGGTGTTCGGTCTTTATAATAGCGGGCAAAACAAAGCCCTAAGCCCTTGTGTCCAGTGCGGGCAGGTTCTTACAGCGCGGCCCGATGCCAAAACGCCAGTCTCCACTCTGGTTATACTGAAAAACCAGGGTATTATAGCAACAAGAGACAATAAGAAAGGTTTACGTAGGGTCTTAGTCTGAAAAGAGTCCTTGCAACGGGTCCCTACTGCACGTCTGCGCCTGTGTCTCTGTTGTGCCGTATCCTGGACGGGTGTGCACGCTGTTCATCTGTAAAAAAGAGAAGAACTTGGTTGGAAAAGAAATCGTGCGAGAAAGTGCATAAAAAATTGAAATAGAGATTAAGAAAGCTGAGCCTATGCTAGCTCATTATGGCTTATATGCGCAAACCCTTGTGAAGGGGTGTGCGGCTAGGTAGCCCCTAGCTTATTTATTCCGGAGTTGTCCAGCCGTGTCTGGGGTCTCCGGCGACCCTATGATGAAACGATGCCACGTGGACCGGGCATTTTAAGCGTAAGAGACGCGGAATGTGGTATTGTATTGAAGCGGACGAGAGCTTCCCGTCCCAGTGGTGCTTGATAGCTGGCTTAAGGGCCTGGCGTCACGCCTTTGAAGGAAGTGCGGCTACGCCGAATTGTAATAGGGTCTATCCCCACTTGCGGATTGTGCCCGGATATAGCAGGTTTAAGTTACTGCCGCCGTCCATCAACACCTGCGTTAATTGCAGTCCGTCTATTATGGGATCCGATATCAGGGCAGTCTATCCTGCGCTCCGGATACTTCTGGACTAATCCAGATGGTCGAAAGTGATTGGTTTTGACATCCAACCTTGGTCCACTGGGGTGGATCGTCCGACACTTGTCTTGGCGAGTGCCGTGTTGGCTTTCCGTGTTTATCACGTGAAGCAAGTTTACTGTTTTGACTTCTCGAGGGAAAGTCCTTTGACTTCGGTGCTCTGCTGGTGGGGCTCGTCATTGTCCTCGCTTGGCGTATCGAGCCTTTGTGTCCGCATTAAGTCTGCCGGACTGTTTAAAACCCAACAATTTTGGTTGGTATGGTTTGCGTGCCTTCCGGTATCGTGGATTTGACATATCCGATCCAAAATTTTGTTTAAATTTGATAGCTCGTCTCTGTTGTCCATAAGAGGCCGTGTTTTATTGTCTGGCCGCGAGCTTTTTAATCCGGCATTGACCGCCGTGCCCTGTGGGCTTTTTTCGTTATTCCGGCGCTGGTCTTTCCTGCGCCGTGACTTTCCGTTTCCATCTCTGATCTCGGATGTACTCGGGTCGCTGGTGCTGCATCTTGCCAGCCAATTTGTCTTCTCGCGCAAAAGCGCGTCATGAGGCTTGTTAGAGCGGCCATTGTTCTTGGCTTCTCTTGGCCGAGGTGTCTGGCGAGCCATTCGTCTCGGACGTTGTGTTTAAAAGCTGCTAAGGCTTCCGCGTCCGGACAGTCGACTATTTGGTTCTTTTTGGTAAGGAACCTGTTCTAGAATTTGCGCGCTAACTCTCCGGGCTGTTGGGTTATATGACTCAGATCGTCAGCATCCGGAGGGCGGACATAAGTCCCTTGAAAATTTGCTCTAAACGCGTCCTCAAGCTCTTCCTAGCTTCCAACAGTGTTTTCTGGGAGGCTTTTGAGCCAATGCCGAGCTGGCCCTTTGAGCTTGAGGGGTAGGTATTTGATGGCGTGGAGATCATCTCCTCTAGCCATGTGTATGTGTAGTATGTAGTCTTCTATCCAGACTCCGGGTGCATTGTGCCGTCGTATGCCTCTATGTTTATGGGTTTAAACCTGCTGGAAATTCATTGGTGAAACATAAGCGGGTGTGCGGCGCCCAGATTTGGGTGTGCCGCTGTCTTGAACACTTGTCGTGGTGTGTTACTTCACAGGGTCCTCTTTTTGGCCCGTAGATGGACCTAGTTGGGCCATCCGCTTTTACCAGGATTATAATTCGGCTTGTGTGCAGCCCGTTTGTTGCTTTGGGCCTCACACTGGCCGTCTATCCGCCAGCGGCCTCTTTATTTTTGACTGTGAAGGCTCGATGGCTTCCTCGTCAAATTCTGGCGACAACTTGCGCCGGGTAGCTCTTAGTTTGATGGCCATTGCCATATTTGTCATGCGGTCTTGAATACTTTGCTCCACTTCATTACGAGCGTGTCTTACGCTGTTTTGAGCTTCCGTTTCGCCTTCTTCAAACTTCTTGTAGTGGCGACTAGTTTTTGCGTATGTTCTTATGCTCTGGTGTTGTGGCGGACTGTTGATTGCTCCGTGAAGGAGTTGATTATCCGGCCGCCCGTTCGTCCGCTGGCTTGCCCTGCTCTATCGCTGGAGTCGTTAGGAAGGCTGCTTTGATCGAGGCGGGACTTAGGGCGGCGTTATGCGTCGCCGTTTTGGTTCTTTATCGGCGAGATTATCCTCCGCCGCCCCGTTGTTCCTCGTTATCGCTTCCCTTCGGGTGTCCACCATGTATATGTCGTATGACAAGGTGGTCTTCCAAGGTGTCCTGTAGGCACTGGTTCTTGGTAGTCTCCGGCATCGTCGTCCATACCGTCGATGTCTTCGGAGTCGTAGTCGAATACGTCGGTTAAATCGTCGACGGTGGCTACGAAGTGGGTGGTGGGTGGGATCTGAATTTCTACGTCATCCACGTCCCAACCGTCCTGGCCGTAGTTCGGCTAGGGCTCTCCGGATAGCGAGAGATGCTTCAATGAGTTTATGATGTCGCCGAAGGGCGAGTGCTGAAAGATGTCTGCAGCGGTGAATTCCATGATCGGCGCCCAATCGGATTCGACTGACGGGGGCGCAGGAGGTTCGGAGTCCGGCAAGGAGTCCGGCACCTCGGAGTCATGGGCTTTATGTGGGACAAGGTAAGTGTTCGGCTCCATCGCCGTAGAAATTGCGGCTCCCGAGGCGGTGTCCAGCCATCCGTCCTCGATTCGAGCGATCGGCTCCAGACTATGGGTCGGAGCGGATCCGGTCTTGACCTCAAGGTGCTGTCCGCAGCAGAGTTAGGTCATGCCCATCGTGACGGTAGCGGCATGCTCGGTCAGGCTCAGATCCATCGAGGATCAAGCCCCGCGGATATCGGCCGTGAAGTTTAGGCTTCAAACCTGACTGACGGCGGGGCGTAGCTTTCGATCTGCTCCAGATGGCCAAGGGAGTTGGCCCGCAGTGCGAAGCCGCCGAATACGAAGATCTGTCCGGGGAGAAGGGTCTCACCCAGGACTGCATCGTTGTTGATTGAAGAGACCATCAAGCCTATCGGTGACGACACAGAGGAACTCTCAATGATAGCACCAATGTCGGTGTCAAAACCGGCGGATCTCGGGTAGGGGGTCCCGAACTGTGCGTCTAGGCGGATGGTAACAGGAGACAAGGGACACGATGTTTACCTGTGTTCGGGCCCTCTTGATGGAGGTAAAACCCTACGTCCTGCTTGATTGATATTGATATTGTGGATGTTTACAAGAGTGGATCTACCACGAGATCAAGGAGGCTAAACCCTAGAAGCTAGCCTATGGTATGATTGTAAGGGTTGTTGTGATTGTTGTCCTACGGACTAAAGCCATCCGGTTTATATAGACACCGGAGAGGGCTAGGGTTACATAGAGTCGGTTACAATGGTAGGAGATCTACATATCCGTATCGCCAAGCTTGCCTTCCACGCCAAGGAAAGTCCCATCCGGACATGGGGTGAAGTCTTCAATCTTGTATCTTCATAGTCTTGGAGTCTGGTCGATGATGATAGTCCGGCAAATGATAGTTCGGCTGATGATGGTAGTCCGGCTATCCGGACACCCCCTAATCCAGGACTCCCTCAAAGATCATTGAATATATGAGAAGTTTGATTCTTTGCATTTGTTTTGAGATATAAAGATGGTGGTATTGGATTCATGCTAGTGAGTAATTGTGGTTTAGTAAGAATATTTGTGTTAAGGTTTGTGATTCCCGAATTATGCACGTATGGTCTTTCGTTATGCGATGAACTTGGAGCTTGACTTATTTTTTATTGTCTTCCTTATGAGTGGCGGTCGGGGACGGGCGATGGTATTTTCCTACCAATCTATCCCCCTAGGAGCATGCGTAGTAGTACTTTGCTTCAAGAGCTAATAAACTTTTGCAATAAGTATGTGAGTTCTTTATGACTAATGTTGAGTCCGTGGATTATACGCACTCTCACCCTTCCACCATTGCTAGCTTCTTCTGTACCGTGCATTTCCCTTTCTCACCTTGAGAGTTGGTGCTAGCTTCGCTGGTGCATCCAAATCCCGTGATATGATACGTTCTTTCACACATAAGCCACCTTATATCTTCCTCAAAACAACCACCATACCTACCTATTATGGCATTTCCTAGCCATTGCGAGATATATTGCCATGAAATTTCCACCGTTCCGTTTTATTATGAGACACACCATCATTGCCATATTGCTTTGCATGATTATATAGCTGACATAGTATTTATGGCTTGGCCATCATTCATATTTTTTATACATGTTGGTACACCACCGGTGTTGGGGAACGTTGCATGGAAAACAAAAAAATTCTACGCACATGCAAGATCTATCCATGGAGATGTATAGTTATGAGAGGCGGAGAGCATCTACATACCCTTGTAGATAGCTAAGCGGAAGCATTTATCAACGCGATGTCGTACACCTTCATGATCCGTTCCGATCAAGCACCGAACGTACGACATCTTCGCATTCAGCATGCGTTCAGCTCGATGACGTCCTCGCCTTCTTGATCCAGCAAGATGGGCGAAGTAGTAGATGAGTTCCAGTAGCACGACGGCTTGGTGACGGTGGTGGTGAAACTATTTCCGCAGAGCTTCGCCAAGCACAAAGGATTTAGAGCGGAGGATGAACTAGAGGAAGGAGATTAGAACCACACTGGGCTTCTAATTATGAGGATTAGAGGTAGCTAGGGCTAGCTCTAATTAGTCAACTAGGATCATAAAGGAGGCACAAAAACTTGTGTTCTAGGGGCTAGCCCTTCTCCTCTATTTATATGTTCAACCCTAAGGTCGTTACTTGGGGAAAGGGCCTCCCTAAAGTCGGTTTGCAATGCAAGGAAGAGTCCTTCTCGGATTCCAGCACCAGACGTTGTGTTCCTCATCATCCGGCCCAGATGCCATGGTCCCTAGCGTCTGGTCCCCGACCTTCGCAAAACTTCATTTTACACCGACCTAAAGCCCCGTGGGCCTTACCCCTTGGCCTATATATATATATATATATATATATATATATATATATATATATATATATATCAATCTTTACCTCCGGACCATTCTGGAGCTCCTCGTCATGTCCGTGATCTCATCCGGGACTCCGAACAACATTTGGTCACCAACATATATACATAACTCATATAATACTATATTGCCAACGAATGTTAAGCGTGCGGACCCTACGGGTTCGATAATGATGTAGACATGACTAAGACGCTTCTCTAGTCAATAACCAATAGCGGGACCTGGATGCCCGTATTGGTTACTACATATTCTATGAAGATCTTTATCGGTTGAACCTTTATGACAACATACGTAGTTCCCTTTGTGCGTCGGTATGTTACTTGCTCGAGATTCGATCGTTGGTATCTCCATACCTAGTTCAATCTGATTACCGACAAGTCTTTTTACTCGTTTTGTAATACATCATCTTGTAACTAACTCCTTAGTCACCTTGCTTGCAAGCTTCTTGTGATGTTGTGTTACCGAGAGGGCCCAGAGATACCTCTCCGTCATACGGAGTGACAAATCCCAATCTCGATTCATGCCAACTCAAAAGACACCTTCAGAGATACCTGTAAAGAACCTTTATGATCACCCAGCTATGAAGTGATGTTTAATAGCACACAAGGCATTCCTCCGGTATCCGGGAGTTGCATGATCTCATGGTCGAAGGAACATGTATTTTACATTAAGAAAGTAGTAGCAATAAACTAAACAATCATATGCTATGCTGACGGATGGGTCTTTTCCATCACATCATTCTCCTAATGATGTGATCCCGTTATCAAATGACAACTCATGTCTATGGTCTGGAAACCTTAACCATCTTTTGATCAATGATCTAGTCTACTAGAGGCTTACTAGGGACTTGTTATTTGTTTATGTATATACACATGTATTTAAGTTTCCAATCAATACAATTATAGCATGAATAATAAACCTCTATCATGATTAAGGAAATATAATAATAACCACTTTATTATTGCCTCTAGGGCATATTTCCAAAAGTCTCCCACTTGCACTAGTCAATAATCTAGATTATATTGTAATAATCTAACACCCATGGAGTCTTGGTGCTGATCATGTTTTGCCTGTGGAAGAGGTTTAGTCAACGGGTCTGCCACATTCAGATCTGGATGTACTTTGCAAATTTCTATGTCTCCATCCTTGACCTTTTAACGAATGGAGTTGAAGCGTCGCTTGATGTGTTTGGTTCTCTTATGAAACCTGGACTCCTTTGCTATGGCAAATGCTCCAGTGTTGTCACAAAAGATTGTCATTGGACCCGCTGCACTGGATATTACACCTAGATTGGATATGAACTCCTTCATCCAGACTCCTTCATGCGCTGCTTCTTGATAACCCACAAGTATAGGGGATCACAACAGTTTTTGAGGGTAGAGTATTCAACCCAAATTTATTGATTCAACACAAGGGGAGCCAAAGAATATTCGTGAGTATTAGCAGTTGAGTTGTCAATTCAACCACACCTGAAAGACATAATATCTGCATCAAAGTATTTAGTAGCAAAGTAGTATGGAAGTAACGGTAATAGTGGCAATAGTAAAAGTAGCAGCAGTAGCAACGAAAGTAACTTAGCAAAGATCAATATATGAAAAACTCATAGGCATTGGATGAAAGATGGATAATTGTGTTGGATAATATTCATCATGTAGCAGTCATAACCTAGGGTGACACAGAACTAGCTCCAATTCATCAATATAATGTAGGCATGTATTCTGTATATAGTCATACATGCTTATGGAAAAGAACTTGCATGCCATCTTTTGTCCTACCCTCCTGTCAGATGTGGGGTTCCGGCAAACCCTTAAGGTTCAAACACTGGGGTGCGCGCGAAGTCTTTCCCTCCTACCGATCTATGCTCTAGCTCGCTAAGATCTTGCGGACGAACTCGACGAACTCACAACACAGAAAGAGACATGGGGTTTATACTAGTTCGGGCCACCGTTGTGGTGTAATACCCTACTCTAGTGTGGTGGTGGCGGATTGCCTCTTGGGTTGGTGACGAACAGTACAAGGGAAGAACAACCTCCTGAGGTTGAGGTGTTCTTGTGCGTATGAATTTGTGGTGTGAGGAGTCGATGAACGGCTCTCTATCTGTTCTACCTCCGATCAGATTGCCCCTACTGTGGTGGCTAGCTCTACTTATATAAGCCCTGGTCCTCTTCCCAAATGTTGAGCGGGAAGGGAGCCAACAGCAGCGGGCAAATTTGAAGGGGGGCAGCTAGTACAAGCTATCCTGACAAAAGCGGTCTTCGCCTGCGAAAAGCCCTGGGATGACGCCGTCTTGGGATCCATGATGACCTCCGCCTTGCCGTCCTCTTGGTCTTGGTCTTGTTGCACCAATATGGCAACCTTTGCCTGATGCCTCGGTACTCTTTGCCTGCGCTTGCCTCCTTAGCACCAAAGAGGAAATGGGGATGTTGCGCGCACTGGCGCCCGCCTGGTACCCACCTGGCACCATTCGTCATGGCTTACGTCATGAGTGCCTCGCGAGGTTTGCCCCGCCTTGATATCTCCGCTCCTCGTGAGCCGGCCTGGCTAGGCCACTCCAGAGGAGGTCTTGCGTCGTCTGCCTCGCGAGGCTTGGACCCTCGTGAAGGTCTTGGATGCCTTGTTGAGGAAGATGGGCCGTACGACCCGCTGCTTAGCCATGTTGTGGGCCGCAGGCAGGCAAGTCTGGGGATCCCTGTTCCCAGAACACCGACCGTAGCCCCCGGGCCCAAGGTGCACTCGGGCTTGGCTTCGCGGCAAAGCCAAGGGTCAAGTTCGGAGCGCCGCGGGCCCCAAAAGCATGTGGCCTCGGTCGACGCGTGGCGGTTGATTGGACGTGGGCGTCTCCGCTTCCCCACGCTGCCTCGGCAACTGCACGATTTGACGTGTTCCTGCGACATGCAAGGAAAACTATCATTACCTGCGATCGTGGGAGACGCCTGTTGGCCTTCTCTTGCTATAAACGGGGAGGGGGGCGGAGCCCCCATTGCCCGTCTCTTCCTTGCTCGCTTGCTTCGTCCTCCTCGCTCCTCTGCTGACAACAATGGCGCCCATTAGAAGGTTTTCGGCCGAAGAGAAAGGGAAAGCTCCCCGTGACGATCCGGATCCACTTCCGCCGAAGAAGCGGTCGATCCATCGCCTTGACGAAGCGGTGATGCAAGTGGTGGCGAGGCCCTAGTGTGAGCGGCCTCCATTGGGGTACCCGCTACCCTTGTACGCCCGAGCCGAGGGCTCGGGAGAACGGAGAGGCGAGCAGCGCCGCCCGCGCCGCGTCGGGGGTCGCCACGCCACGGCGCCACGAGCCGTCGCCCCTGGGGTACACGCCGTCGACTCCTCGCGCGAGTTGGTGCTGTGGGCGCCGATGCCACCGAGCTCTTGGATTCGCTTCCCGCGGTTCTTCTCCGACGTGATGCCGCTGAGGGGGCCACTCGAGCTCTGGCTACAGCATGCAGACTGTAGTGCTCCGGCGACCGGAGCGGAGATCGAAGCGGTCCCCACTGGCAAGATCTTCATGACTCACGACTGGGGCGAGATCGCACGGGTTTGCCGTGCGAGGGGGGCCCTCGCGATCCACTTCGAGTACGACGGCACCTCCACGCTCTTCTTCAAGGTCTTCTACGCCGAGGGCCGCCGCCTGGAGTGCTGCCCTGGAGGGGAGCGCCAGGTTGATGCGCATCCCGCTCGCGAGCATTCCAGCAGCAGCAACCCTTGGGAGTCCAGCACCTCTCCCGAGCTTTACGAGACTCCGGAGACGAGCGACGACAGCTACGTCCCTCCGAGCTCTCGCCGCGCTCGGAGCAGGGCCGCGGCGTCCGGTAGCCGCCGCCGCTGATCTGGATGGGGTTGGCGCCGGCCTCCCGTGGACCACTGTTGATGATGGCGTCCGCCACGGGAGGGTGTAGACAGGATTCCCCTTAGTAACAACTTTTGTTCCCTGCAAAGGATCATGAATCACCCCGTGGGGGCATGTAAGGGTCTATAATGTTTTTCATGCTTATCTTCCTCGTTATAAAAACTTGGTGAACGCATGTCCCGTTAAGGCTCGGTTCCCCCTTTCTTTCCTCATGATAGCTTGTAGCTCTACACTGATAGGTCCCGGTCCCAAGGCGGCTATAGCCGTCGCTGGTATGCCAGGTCGCGTGCCGTGGTCAAGGCCAGGAGGTGCGCGGCCCGAGGTCCAGTAAGAGCCCCTGAGGCGTGATGCTCAGGAGGCCCCCCTTAGCACTCAAGCAGCCATGGTAAGGCGAGAAAGGGAGTTGACGTGGCCACAACAGGGTTGCGGCAAGGCGTGAGCAACCATTAGGCCTAAACATTTAGCCAATTCGGTGCAAGACTTATCTTGTTGACTTTGCGGTGACTCATGACGTTGCGCTAGGGTTGTGCGGCATAGGCAGGACAGCCCGTACGAGTTTTGCTTCCCCCGTGCTCTCCTCATTGCTCTACGTCCTTAGATCCCGGCCCTCGAGCGAGCTCAGCCGCCGCTGGTATGCCAGGTCGTGATGTCGTGGTCAAGGCCAGGGGGTGAGGGATGGAGAGCCAGTAGGAGCTCCTGAGTCGCGATGCTCACGAGCCCCCCTTTTAATGCCCAAGCGGACTGCACGAGGAAAAGGAGACTCGCGGTGCCGTCTGCTATCCTTCCCTCGGGATTCCTGTGAACAGGCACAAGAAGGAACATGGTTGATCATTACAACTGTTATCCCGTCGCTGGTTGCTCTGGGTGAGGCGAAGGCACCAAGGGCCTGGTGAGGTGATGTGTGCGGCACGTGCCGCGAGCCAGAGCTCGACCACTCAGATTTGTCGGTCGTGGCAGGGACGGACCCATGCACGAGTGCCGTGCCTGTGTGAAGGCCTCGGGAGAGGCGATGATCGAGCAGGCGATAGCCGTTGGCAGGTTAAGCATAAAGGGCAGATTGACTTGGATAAATGCAGGAAGATACATGCCACTGGGTCTGGCCCAAGCGGCTTGGGGATGATGCAGCCCGAGGGGCGCCCCCAGCAAGGTAAGCTAAAGACTTAAGCAAAAGGGATACATGCCGCAGGGACGGACACGTGAAGCCTGGGAATAATGCAGCCCGAGGGGCGCTCCCAGCTCAAACAAACTTGAAAGATGTCACCTGGTTCTGTAGATGAAGTAGAGCCGATGTAGCCAAAACCATGCGTTGAAGGAATGGCTCCTCATGAGCCATCGGGACCCTGAGCCTCAGGGGGCTCTGGGGGCTCAGGAGGTTCCCTGAAGACCGTATCTATCTCCTCCTGAACGGCGCGGATCCTGGCCTTCTGAGACGCCAGGACCTGCCGCAAGTTGCGCTGATGGGCCGACGCCATGCTCGGCAAGCCGAAGGGCATGCGAACGTAGCTGTGTGGTGGGCCCTCACAGCGGCCTGCACGTGATGGCCAGAACCGCTCCTGAGACGCGGCCATGTTGAGCCCTGGGACGTCGATGCAGAGACGCAGCCCGGCATCCTTGCCTGGATGGGGAGCTGCGCCCTGTGAGCGGCTGTTGTCGTGCATGGCTCTTGCTTCTTGCAGTTCCTGGGTGGTCTTGGTGATGAACTCTTGGGTGGTGGGCACTCCTTGCCCGGTGTTCTCCTGAGGGAAACATGTCGCAGAACATGCCTCCAAGTGGTGCCCAAGCGCCTCCCTCGTGAGGTTGGAAAGGTCTGAGGCCCTCCAGAGGGGAGCCCCCGAGCCCTGCCCGAGGAGAGCAACGGGCGCGCCTTCCTATGCGATGGAGAGAGGCGCCTCTGGAATGGGCGCTGATCCTGACATGGCTCCTGACGCGGTGCCATCTCCTTGGGGTCCTGCGCGGCGCAGCAACTTCTTCTTGGCAATGGTCTCCGGAGGGCCTTCACTTCTGCTGTCGGGGTCATCGATTGCCGCATCTTGAAAGGCACGCTCAAGAGAGCACACTGCATCCCTCTCTTCACACGGGACCATGATGATTCCTCCGCTTCCTGGCATCTTGAGAACGTTGTAGCCGTGATGAATGACTGCCATGAACTTGGCCAGGGCTGGATACCCGAGGATGGCGTTGTATGGCAGGCGGATGTGCGCGACGACGAAGTCAATGAGCTCGGTGCGGTAGTTGTCGCGCTTGCCGAAGGTGACGGGCAAACAGACTTGCCCTATCGGTGTGGTGGAACCATCAGTCACTCTTGAGAAAGGCTTGGTTGGCTGGAGCTGCTCATAGGGCACTTGAAGGTTGTCGAACGTGTCGACGGATAGGATGTTGAGCCCTGCGCCGCCGTCGATGAGGGTCTTGGTGACTTGCATATTGCTGATGACTGGGGAGCACAACATAGGGAGTGCGCCTGCGGTGGCCGCGCACTTGAGCTGGTCTGCCGAGTTGAAGGTGATGGCGCATTGGGACCACCTGAGCGGGCGCGTGGCCTCGAGCTTGGGGATAACCGCGTTCACCTCGCGAGCGAACTGTTTGAAGATGCGCTGAAAGGCTGGGGCTTGTGCACCGCCCAAGATGCAAGCGATCGCGCGCGGCTCCTGGAAGCCCCCTGCCCCCTCGTCCTGGTGGTGGTCGCCGTTCCCTCTTGGTGGCGGCAGCGGAGGAAGACTGGTGTTGCCCTGGGGGCGATCCTCATGAGGCGGGTCCCTCTAGGCGCCCTCGCGAGGCCGGTCGCGCCACTCCTGGCGTGGGCCACGTGTGACGCCCCCAAATCGACCACACTAATCATGCACGCAAATGTGTACGACCAAGATCAGGGACTCACGGGAAGATATCACAACACAACTCTAGACACAAATTAAAATAATCCAAGCTTCATATTACAAGCCAGGGGCCTCGAGGGCTCGAATACAAGCTCGATACACAAGAGTCAGCGGAAGCAACAATATCTGAGTACAGACATAAGTTAGACAAGGATGCCTTAAGAAGGCAAACACAAAAGCAACAACGATCGAAGAGGCAAGGCCTCCTGCCTGGGACCTCCTAACTACTCCTGGTCGTCGGCGGTCTCCATGTAGTAGTATCCGTCGGCGGTGGCATCTGGCTCCAAGGATCCACCATCTGGTTGCATCAACCGGAAAAGAACAAGGAAGGGGGAAAAGGGGTAGGAAAGCAACCGTGAGTGCTCATCCAAAGTACTCGCAAGCATCAGATCTATACTAAGTATGCATTGGTATCAAATGGAAGGGTTGTATCTGTGGACTGAACTGCAGAATGCCAGAATAGAGGGGAAGGCCTAGCCTATCGAAGACTAGCATCTTGAAAGTGCAACTATCCCTAGGTGGTTTTGGTAATTCCTAACAACATATAGCTCATTGAGCTAACATCATTCCAAGATGAATATTTCAGGAAAAGCTCAATGGATGGCA
Source organism: Aegilops bicornis (assembly GCA_021605145.1). NCBI lineage: Eukaryota > Viridiplantae > Streptophyta > Magnoliopsida > Poales > Poaceae > Aegilops > Aegilops bicornis. The sequence goes on along the minus strand of CM038675.1, from coordinate 355,449,913 downwards.
TGGCATGGATGAGAAAAGTGGATCCCTCAAAATGCTAAGGATAAAAGGATTGGCTCAAGCTCAAAAGCTCAAGACTCTACATTTTATATTTTAGTGATCCAAGATCACATTGAGTCTATAGGAAAAGCCAATACTATCAAGGAGGGATGAGGTGTTGTTTAATGAGTTTCTTGCTCTCTGATTGCTTAGTGATATGCTCCAAAACCCTCAACTACTTTCTCATATCCACATATGACCTAAACCAAAAGTCAAACTCGGCCCTACCGATTCTTTCTACCCGACGCCATCGAGTTCAGATGTCATAGCCACTGCCACAAACCCTAGGCAAATCGGTCTCACCGATAGGGATCTCGGTCTCACCAGATGGGATTGTAATCTCTTTGTTTCCCTTCGTAACGTTTCGGTACCACCAAGATGAGCGATCGGTCCCACCGAGATTGCAATGTAAACTCCCTGTTTCCTTTTTGTAACATTTCGGTCTCACCGAAATGAGCGAATCGGTCCCACCGAGTTTACCTGACCAACTCTCTGGTTAGCTTATTACCAAAATCGGTCTCACCGAGTTTGTGTAATCGGTCTCATCGAGATTACGTTATGCCCGAACCCTAACCACATCGGTCCTACCGAGTTGCATGTCGGTCCCACCAAAAATCCTAACGGTCACTAGATTTGCTGAATCGGTCCGACCGAGTTTATCAACTCGGTCGGTTCTCTCCCATCAAAGAATTCACCTTGCAAGACAATACACACAATAGCCCAAACGACGGGGTTATGTCCAAGAATATGCATTTTCATCTTATGCTTCCAACTAGCAAAATTAGTACCATCAAAGTAAGGACCTCTATGGTGATAATTTCCCTCGCTAGACGCCATACTCTCCTAGGTTGTGAAACCAAGGCTATGACCACCAACAGCTATGGAAATCAAAGCAAATGGAGAACAAAGCTCTGATACCACTAATGATTCTCTTAGCCAAGTTACACTTGAGCAAGAAAATAGCTTATTGAAGGGAATTATAGAGAAAGGTGTTTACAAGAGCCTTGCGGGGAGTAAGCAATTTGAGGAAATTGTACGCAAGCAAGGAAGGCACCGGAAGAATCAAGGTGTCGGTTTTGAACGGAAGTTCAATGCCAATGGAGTTGACTGGGAAGAAGATCAATATCCCAAGACGAAGTTTGTTCCTCAACAAGAGAAGTATGATCCTACTTCTTTCAAAGCGACACAAGCTCGAGATGATCTTCCACCACAAGACCACAAGCAAAAAGGCAAGGACAAGCTCCAAGAGGAGATTGATGCATTTGAAGAAGCTCATAAGGCCTTGGTCAAGTGGGTTCCCAAGACTACGTCAAGTTCTACTTCATCAAGTATGAGTACAACTCCAAGGATTCCCCTCAAGATGATGTGGATCCCGAAGAAGAAGAACTAGAGAGTTCTTGAGGGTGACTCCGCCAATATATTTCACTCATATCATTTTGGAAACAGCAAGTGCAATCAACTTCCACATCTTGCACTAGTTCAAGGAGTCACAAACCCTCTTGTTGGTAAGACAAGGGACAAGGTAATCTAATGCTTTCATAGACATCATCTTGTGTGTGCATCACTCTATGTCTATGGATATCCTTGTTTGTTCCTTGTGGGACTAACCCGTGTAGGTATTGAAAGTGCAACTCACTCCAAAGGATTGCTCCAAATGATCTTCATCAACATTGAGCATCCACATCTTCAACACCTACATGAAGTCATCATCGACAAAACCCAAGGTTAGTTCATCCCTCTAAGGGGGGATCTCACATCTAGGGGGAGCTTTACTCTAAAAATTGAGCTAAAGCAACTCTAATGGTGTGAACACATTAATGCAATTCTACTCCACAACACACTTCTATCCAGATGGCAGGATAGTATGGATGTCTGAAGGTACAAGGTAGCAATCAACCATTGCGGAATGGGCAAATCTGATCAATGCACCTAAGGAGGAAGAGGATGACTTGGATGTCTATGCCAAGAATAAGATGGATCACAACTCTATGGCACGTATGTACAAAGATATTCCTAATGCAGATCTTGAGACTCACTAGTTTGGATCAGTGAAACACTTGCTGTCAGGTCTGCCTACAATCAATTGGATCCTCAGGCACACTCTCTTGCCCAAGTCTGGTTATCATAGAATGATCAGAGGCCATGCAATAAATCTGCTACATATATTTGATGTGCCACAGAAGTTCAAGGTCATGAGCCTTATAGTTGAAACTATCAAGAGGACAACTGCTGACCAAAAGAGAAGTTGTGGATATGCCCCACAGATCCAGGAGTTGATTAACTCCAAGATGGGCACAGGCACATACCTGTTGGATAAGGAGCACATGCCTATCTATCCAGACTTTGAGGACAACCAAGTGGTTATGGATGAAGATGAACCATCTTGATTGCAAGCACAAGCTAAGAAGGAGAAGGCAAGGATGAGAGAAGGTTGTCAAGATGCCAACAATGGAAGAGGCATCTCAAGATTTTCTACGAAAAGCAAACATGATCAACTTGGCTACTTGATTGCATCCACTTTGAGGATTGAGAAGGGTCTGGCCACCTTGACTCGAAACCAGGAGAGCTTGGAAAGGATCATGGAGCAGAAGTTCTATGACATGGATGTGAAGGTAACTGAGATCTAGTCTGTTGTTGAGCAACTTCAGGATGATATGCATGAGAGGAAGGGCAAGTCAACCACTAAGGCATTTGCCAGAGTGCCTAGAGCTCAGAGATCATTGCGGTGCCGATCCACGGACACGAGCCACTTCATCTGCACCAGCTACGACAGTGCCACCAGCTCCAAAGCACCTACACCTCCAGCTCCATCTACATCAACTGATGCTTTCGTCCTTGGCGTTCTGTCTACACCACCACCTGAAGATCAAGCCTGATAGTCGATCTAGTGCTATGCATTTTCTATGAACTTTTTGGTAACTTGTTGCCAAAGGGGGAGAACAATGTATAGATCATAGGCTTCGAGAGAGAGTGTTGCTTTTTATTCTCTCTTGCTTTGGTGGTTGAACTTTATTTGCTTGTTTGAGATACTCTATGTCTGTGTGATACCTAGATGATCATGTGTTTGATCATATGCTAAATTTATGCTTGTTGGATGACATTATCCTTTTTATCTCTATATGATCATTCACTTTGCTTGGTGATGAGTGCATGTATTCAATCATTATCATTTTGAGCGCTCCACCAAGATGTATGTGACATGGAAGCGTTACCCATGAGCCTAACTCCTTGTGCATTTGCAGTCCAAAGAAAATATTAAACTATGCACAAATTTAGGGGGAGCTCTTGCTTATCACATACTTCTCAAAGCGACAATGTTTTTTCACTCTTATTATCATTTGTCGAAGCGTTGATCTATATGTTGTTGATACGTCTCCAACGTATCTATAATTTTTTATTGTTCCATGCTATTATATTCCCCCTTTTGGATGTTTATGGGCTTTATTTTACACATTTATATCATTTTTGGGACTAACCTACTAACCGGAGGCCTAGGCCATATTGATGTTTTTTTGGCCTATTTCAGTATTTCGAAGAAAAGGAATATCAAATGGAGTCCAAACGGAATGAAACCTTCGGGAGCGTGATTTTTGGAACGAACGTGATCCAGAGGACTTGGAGTGCAAGTCAAGAAGCTTCCGAGGAAGCCACAAGATAGGAGGCCGCGCCCCCCCTATAGGGCGCGCCCCCTGTCTCGTTGGCCCCTCGGGCGGCCACCGACGTAGTTCTTCTTCCTATATATACCTACGTACCCCGAAAACATCTAGAGGCACCACGAAACACAATTTCCATCGCCGTAACCTTCTGTATCCGCGAGATCTCATCTTGGAGCCTTCGCCGGCACTCTGCCGGAGGGGGAATCAACCACGGAGGGCCTCTACATCAACATCCTTGCCCCTCCGATGAGTTGTGAGTAGTTTATCACAGACCTACGGGTCCATAGTTATTAGCTAGATGGCTTATTCTCTCTTTTTGGATCTCAATACAATGTTCCTCCCTCTCTTGTGGAGATCTATTCAATGTAAACTCTTTTTGCGGTGTGTTTGTCGAGATCTGATGAATTGTGGGTTTATGATCAAGTTTATCTATGAATAATATTTGAATCTTCTCTGAATTCTTTTTATGTATAATTGAGTTATCTTTGCAAGTCTCTTTGAATTATCAGTTTAGTTTGGCCTACTAGATTGGTCTTTCTTGCCATGGGAGAAGTGCTTAGCTTTGGGTTCAATCTTGCGGTGTCCTTACCCAGGGACAGAAAAGGGTTGCAAGGCACATATTGTATTGTTGCCATCGAGAATAACAAGATGGGGTTTATATCATATTGCATGAGTTTATCCCTCTACATCATGTCATCTTGCTTAATGCGTTACTCTGTTCTTATGAACTTAATACTCTAGATGCATGCTAGATAGCGGTCGATGTGTGGAGTAATAGTAGTAGATGCAGGCAGGAGTCGGTCTACTTGTTATGGACGTGATGCATGTATACATGATCATGCCTAGATAATCTCATAACTATGCGTTTTCTATCAATTGCTCGACAAGAATTTGTTCACACACCGTAATACTTATGCTATCTTGAGAGAAACCACTAGTGAAACCTATGGCCCCCGTGTCTATCTCTTATCATATTTGCTTCCAATCTACTTTTATTTGCATCTTTACTTTTTGCATCTATATTATAAAATACCAAAAATATATTTATCTTATCATACTATCTTTATTAGATCTCACTTTACATGAAGTGGCCGTGAAGGGATTGACAACCCCTTTATTCCGTTGGTTGTGAGTTCTCAGTTTGTTTGTGTAGGTGCGTGGGACTTTTGAGGAGCCTCCTACTGGATTGATACTTTGGTTCTCAAAATTGAGGGAAATACTTACGCTACACTTGCTGCATCACCCTCTCCTCTTCGAGGAAATCCAACGCAAGCTCAAGACGTAGCAAGAAGGATTTCTGGCGCCGTTGCCGGGGAGGTCTTCGCTCAATTCAAGATATACCAAGTACCCATCACAAACCTATCTCCCTCGCATTTACATTATTTGCCATTTGCCTCTCGTTTTCCTCTCCCCCACTTCACCCTTGCCGTTTTATTCGCCCTCTCTTTCCCAATCTCCTCCTCTCTTTTTGCTTGCCGGTTTTCTGTTTGCTCGTGTGTTAGTTCGCTTGCTTGTCGTTATGACTAGTCTTATATCTTCTCCGATGTCTCCCGAGAATGAAGTTCTAAATTTTAAACAAAGGGAGGGAGAAAATCTAAAAGACGCTTGGTATAGAATTTGCAATGCTCAAAATAGATCCACCAGGAAGCAATCTACCTCAGTTCTTCTCCACAATTTTTATGTAGGTGCTAATCCTTGGTATAGATATATCCTCGATACCTTTACCGGAGGGAATTTCTTGGGTAGCCATACTTTTGATTCTTATAATGCTATGATAGATTTATTTGGCTCTCCACCTCTTTTGGTTAATGGGACTATGTTAACTTTGGAGCATGTAATGCAAAGACTTGAAATTATTGAAAATAAAGTTGCTACCATTGAGTTAATTGAAAATCTAGGTAAAAAGATCCACAATAAAATTACCCAATATGTATCTAAGGTAGGAGTAACTTTGAAAAATATTAAGGAGAATGAACCCATAGTTAATGAGAAAATAAATCAAGATTCCTCTAGAATTGATAAACTTGAAGGTATCATTACCAACTTGGGAACCGCCTTTTCTTCCGTAAAAAATACTACAAGTCCACCTACTAAAATTGCTAAGCTCATGTATGTTCCTAAGAACAAGGGTGAATTCTCTAGTAAGGAAACCGCGGATCTTAAATCTATAAGTATTCATCCCAATCATTTTGGTATCATTAAGGAACCATTTTCTACGAATGGATTTTTTGATCTTTTTCCTAAAAATTTGATGATTACTATAAAGAAAGAAATTTCTAAGGAAGTTAGATGCCTCGTTGAAAAATTGCCTACCAAAGACGGCACTACTTAGATCTATCTTGCTTTTATGCCTAGCTAGGGGCGTTAAACGATAGCGCTAGTTGGGAGGCAACCCAATTTTCTTTATGTTTTTTGTTTTTGTTTTTGTTTAGGAATAAATAATCCATCTACCTTCTGTTTATATGTGGTTTTATTTTTTAATTAGTGTTTGTGCCAAATTAAACCTATAGGATCTTCTTGGATGATAGTTATTTGATCTTGCTGTAATTTCCAGAAACTTTCGGCTCACGAAAACAATTGTTAAAAATTACCACAACGTGATAAAATAGTGATTCCAATTGCTACTGATCAATAAACAAATTTCCTAGGTCTTCCTATTTTTTCTGAATTTTTTGAGTTCCATAAGTTTGCGTTAGTTACAGATTACTACAGACTGTTCTGTTTTTGACAGATTCTGTTTTTGTGTGTTGTTTGCTTATTTTGATGAATCTTTGGCCAATAAAATAGTTTATAATCCATATAGAAGTTGGAATACAATAGGTTTAACACCAAATTAAATAAAGAATGAGTTCATTGCAGTACCTTATGTGGTGGTTCTGTTTTCTTTCACTAACGGAGCTTATAAGATTTCCTGTTGAGTTTTGTGTTGTGAAGTTTTCAAGTTTTGGGTAAAGATTTTATGGACTATGGAATAAAGGGTAGCAAGAGCCTAAGCTTGGGTATGCCCAAGGCACCCCAAGATATTCAAGATAGCCAAAAGCCTAAGCTTGGGGATGCCCCGGGAAGGCATCCCCTCTTTCGTCTTCGTTCATTGGTAACTTTACTTGGAGCTATATTTTTATTCGCCACATGATAAGTGTTTTGCTTGGAGCGTCGTGTATTATATTAGTCTTTGCTTTTTAGTTTACCACAATCATCCTTGCTGTACACTCCTTTTTGGAGAAGCCTATTTGATTAGAATTTGCTAGAATACTCTATGTGCTTCACTTATATCTTTTGAGCTTGATAGTTTTTGCTCTAGTGCTTCACTTATATTTTTTAGAGCACGATGGTTTCTTAATTTTGAAGAAATTTCTAGTCTCTCATGCTTCATTTATATTATTTTGAGAGTATTTTAGAACAGCATGGTATTTTCTATGGTCATAAAGTTGGTCCTAGAATTATGAGCATCCAAGCTGGGTATAATAAAAACTATCATAGGAAGTGAATTGGATGTTATGATCAACTTGATACTTGATAATTGTTTTGAGATATGGAGGTAGTGATATTAAAGTCATGCTAGTTGGGTGATTATGAATTTAAAGAATGCTTGTGTTGAAGTTAGCAAGTCCCGTAGCATGCACGTATGGTTAAATTTGTGTAACAAATTTGAAACATGAAGTGTACATGGCTTGTGCATCCTTATGAGTGGCGGTCGGGGAATGACGATGGTATTTTCCTACCAATCTATCCCCCTAGGAGCATGCGCATAGTACTTGATTTTTCATGACTTCTAAATTTTGCAATAAGTATATGAGTTCTTTTGACTAATGTTGAGTCCATGGATTATACACACTTTTACCTTTCCGCCTTTGCTAGCCTCTTCGGTACCGTGCATTGCCCTTTCTCACATTGAGAGTTGGTGCAAACTTCGCCGGTGCATCCAAACCCCGTGATACGATACGCTCGATCGCACATAAACCTCACTATATCTTCCTCAAAACAGCCACCATACCTACCTATTATGGCATTTCCATAGCCATTCCGAGATATATTGCCATGCAACTTTCCACCGTTCCGTCCATCATCATGACATACTCTACTTTTGTCATATTGCCATTGCATGATCATGTAGTTGACATCGTATTTGTGGCAAAGCCACCATGCATTATTTTTCATACATGTCACTCTTGATTCATTGCATATCCCGGTACACCGCCGGAGGCATTCATATAGTGTCATATTTTGTTCTAAGTATCGAGTTGTAATTGTTGAGTTGTAAGAAAATAAAAGTGTGATGATCATCATTTTTAGAGCATTATCCCAAGTGAGTAAAGGATGATGGAGACCATGATTCCCCCACAAGTCGGGATGAGACTCCGGACGAAAAATAAAAAAAGGGGAAAAAAGGCCATAAAAGAAGAAGAAGAGAAAAGGCCCAAATAAAAAAATAAAAAATGAGAGAAAAAGAGAGAAGGGACAATGCTACTATCCTCTTACAACATTTATGCTTCAAAGTAGCACCTTGTTCTTCATGTAGTGAGTCTCATATATTGTGCTTCAAAGTAGCACCATGTTTTTCATATAGTGAGTCTCATAAGTTGTCTTTTTCATACTAGTGGGAATTTTTTATTATAGAACTTGGCTTGTATATTCCTACGATGGGCTTCCTCAAATGCCCTAGGTCTTCGTGAGCAAGCAAGTTGGATGCACACCCACTAGTTTTCTTTTGTTGAGCATTCATTTATAGCTCTAGTGCATCCGTTGCATGGCAATCCCTACTCCTTATGCTGACATCCATTGATGGGCATCTCCATAGCCCGTTGATTATCCTCGTCAATGTGAGACTTTCTCCTTTTCGTCTTCTCCACACAATCCCCATCATCATATTCTATTCCACCCATAGTGCTATATCCATGGCTCACGCTCATGTATTGCGTGAAGGTTGAAAAATTTGAGATTATTTAAGTATGAAACAATTGCTTGGCTTGTCATCGAGGGTATAGAAGTTGGGAACATCTTTGTGTGACGAAAATGAAGCATAGCCTAACTATATGATTTTGTAGGGATGAACTTTATTTTGCCATGCTATTTTGAGAAGACATGATTACTTTGATTAGTATGCTTGAAGTATTACTATATATTTTTATCAATATGAACTTTTATTTTGTATTCATTTGGATCTGAACATTCATGCCACAATAAAGAAAATTACATTATGAATTATGCCAGGTAGCATTCCACATCAAAACTTATCTTTTATCATTTACGTACTCGAGGACGAGTAGGAATTAAGCTTGGGGATGCTTGATACGTCTCCAACATACCTATAAGTTTTGATTGTTCCATGCTATTATATTACCCCTTTTGGATGTTTATGGGCTTTATTTTACACATTTATATCATTTTTGGGACTAACCTACTAACCGGAGGCCCAGCCCATATTGCTGTTTTTTTGCCTATTTCAGTATTTCGAAGAAAAGGAATATCAAACGGAGTCCAAACGGAATGAAACCTTCCGGAGCGTGATTTTTGGAACGAACGTGATCCAGAGGACTTGGAGTGCAAGTCAAGAAGCTTCCGAGGAAGCCACGAGATAGGAGGCCGCCCCCCCATAGGGCGCGCCCCCTGTCTCGTGGGCCCCTCGGGCGGCCACCGACGTACTTCTTCTTCCTATATATACCTACGTACCCTGAAAACATCCAGAGGCACCACGAAACACAATTTCCACCGCCGTAACCTTCTGTATCCGCGAGGTCTCATCTTGGAGCCTTCGCCGGCACTCTGCCGGAGGGGGAATCAACCACGGAGAGCCTCTACATCAACATCCTTGCCCCTCCGATGAGTTGTGAGTAGTTTACCACAGACCTACGGGTCCATAGTTATTAGCTAGATGGCTTCTTCTCTCTTTTTGGATCTCAATACAATGTCCCCCCCCCCTCTCTTGTGGAGATCTATTCGATGTAAACTCTTTTTGCGGTGTGTTTGTCGAGATCTGATGAATTGTGGGTTTATGATCAAGTTTATCTATGGATAATATTTGAATCTTCTCTGAATTCTTTTATGTATGATTGAGTTATCTTTGCAAGTCTCTTCGAATTATCAGTTTAGTTTGGCCTACTAGATTGATCTTTCTTGCCATGGGAGAAGTGCTTAGCTTTGGGTTCAATCTTGCGGTGTCCTTACCTAGTGATGAAAGGGTTGCAAGGCACGTATTGTATTGTTGCCATCGAGGATAAAAGATGGGGTTTATATCATATTGCATGAGTTTATCCCTCTACATCATGTCATCTTGCTTAATGCGTTACTCGTTTCTTATGAACTTAATACTCTAGATGCATGCTTTGGATAGCGGTTGATGTGTGGAGTAATAGTAGTAGATGCGTGCAGAGTCGGCCTACCTGTTATGGACGTGATGCCTATATACATGATCATGCCTAGATAATCTCATAACTATGCGCTTTTCTATCAATTGCTCGATAGTAATTTGTTCACCCACCGTAATACTTATGCTATCTTGAGAGAAGCCACTAGTGAAGCCTATGGCCCCCGGGTCTATCTCTTATCATATTTGCTTCCAATCTACTTTTATTTGCATCTTTACTTTTGCATCTATATTATAAAATACCAAAAATATATTTATCTTATCATACTATCTTTATTAGATCTCACTTTCATGAAGTGGCCGTGAAGGGATTGACAACCCCTTTATTGCGTTGGTTGCGAGTTCTCGCTTGTTTGTGTAGGTGCGTGGGACTTTTGAGGAGCCTCCTACTGGATTGATACCTTGGTTCTCAAAACTGAGGGAAATACTTACACTACACTTGCTGCATCACCCTCTCCTCTTTGAGGAAAACCAACGCAAGCTCAAGACGTAGCAGTTGTCATCAATTACCAAAAAGGGGGAGATTGAAAGTGCAACTATCCCTAGGTGGTTTTGGTAATTCCTAACAACATATAGCTCATTGAGCTAACATCATTCCAAGATGAATATTTCAGGAAAAGCTCAATGGATGGCATGGCATGGATGAGAAAAGTGGATCCCTCAAAATGCTAAGGATAAAAGGATTGGCTCAAGCTCAAAAGCTCAAGACTCTACATTTTATATTTTAGTGATCCAAGATCACATTGAGTCTATAGGAAAAGCCAATACTATCAAGGAGGGATGAGGTGTTGCTTAATGAGTTTCTTGCTCTACGGTGCTTAGTGATATGCTCCAAAACCCTCAACTACTTTCTCATATCCACATATGACCTAAACCAAAAGTCAAACTCGGCCCTACCGATTCTTTCTACCGGGCGCCAATCGAAGTTCGGATGTCATAGCCACTGCCACAAACCCTAGGCAAATCGGTCTCACTGATAGGGATCTCGGTCTCACCGAGATGGGATTGTAATCTCTTTGTTTCCCTTCGTAACGTTTCGGTACCACCGAGATGAGCGATCGGTCCCACCGAGATTGCAATGTAAACTCCCTGTATCCTTTTTATAACATTTCGGTCTCACCGAAATGAGCGAATCGGTCCCACCGAGTTTACCTGACCAACTCTCTAGTTAGCTTATTACCAAAATCGGTCTCACCGAGTTTGTGTAATCGGTCTCACCAAGATTTCGTTATGCCCTAACCCTAACCACATCGGTCCTACCGAGTTGCATGTCGGTCCCACCGAAAATCCTAACGGCCACTAGATTTGCTGAATCGGTCCGACCGAGTTTATCAATTCGGTCCCACCGAGTTTGGCAAGTTGTGTGTAACGTTTAGATTTTGTGTGGAGGCTATATATACCCCTCCACCTCCTCTTCATTCGTGGAGAGAGCCATCATAACAAACCTACACTTCCAACTTGTGCTTACGAGAAGGAACCACCTACTCATGTGTTGAGGCCAAGATATTCCATTCCTACCATATGAATCTTGATCTCTAGCCTTCCCCAAGTTTCTTTCCACTCAAATCTTCTTTCCACCAAATCCAAATCCTGTGAGAGAGAGTTGAGTGTTGGGGAGACTATCATTTGAAGCACAAGAGCAAGGAGTTCATCATCAACACACCATTTGTTACTTCTTGGAGAGTGGTGTCTCCTAGATTGGCTAGGTGTCACTTGGGAGCCTCCGACAAGATTGTGGAGTTGAACCAAGGAGTTTGTAAGGGCAAGGAGATCGCCTACTTCGTGAAGATCTACCGCTAGTGAGGCAAGTCCTTCGTGGGCGATGGCCATGGTGGGATAGACAAGGTTGCTTCTTCGTGGACCCTTCGTGGGTGGAGCCCTCCGTGGACTCGGCAACTGCTACCCTTCGTGGATTGAAGTCTCCATCAACATGGATGTACGATAGCACCACCTATCGGAACCACGACAAAAACATCCGTGTCTCCAATTGCGTTTGAATTCTCCAAACCCTTCCCTTTACATTCTTGCAAGTTGCATGCTTTACTTTCCGCTGCTCATATACTCTTTGCATGCTTGCTTGAATTGTGTTAGGATTGCTTGACTTGTGCTAAGATAGCTAAAATCTGCCAAAGACTAAAAATGGGAAAATGATAAGTTTTTATTTGGTCAAGTAGTCTAATCACCCCCCCTCTAGACATACTTTTGATCCTACACATCTTCAAGCAGCTCCAACCATCTTGCAGCATAAAGAAGAGTAAAGAATAGCAGTTTAATTATCAAGCATGTTGTAACATTAATGCCCAGAGATCCTTCCTCGACTCCCTGCGAGAAAGCAATCCCGGAGCCACATATCTTAAGTATCCATTTCTAGTTGTATTAGATCAAGATATAAGTCTGAACGTCCATTACCGTGGACACGGTATTCGAATAAAGATCTTCCCTGCAGGGTGCACCATGTTTTCCAACACGCTTTCGATCACTCTGGCGGACACACCTTTACGGGTCGGTGCGGCCTCGGAAAATCAACACGTCGCAACCCTACCTAGGTTCAGAGAGAGGTCCTTGGTCTACCTCCTAAGCACTCCGGTGCTGGGCCCATCGCCTTGGTGCACTCCGGGTCATTGGGAGCAGAGGCGGACCAGGCTCCACCACTCGGATGGTGCCGGCCCGGCCGCGTGCCGCCTTCTTTGAAGCCGGACGTCGACAAAGCCTGGCGATACCACGAAGTCGAGGCCCATATCTATTCTCGCGTGGTGGTTAGTGCGAAAAGGCCAAAGGCCAATTCAGAACAAATACCCAAACCATAGTGTATTGTTAGCTCGCGGAGACGAGCAGATACTCACGATAATGTGACCCCGTCGCCCCGTCTCGAGGAAATACGGCAAGGGCAAGCCCAGCCCACACGAGGGTTGCCTGACTTCCCGGCCGTGCCTCGTAATCATCTTGCGGGTGCTATTCGGGCCCGCCCAACTTTCCCAAAGGTCTCAAGTAAAGCCAAGGTAACCGTGTGTCCAAACATCAAGGAGAAAACCCAAGGAATCACCCTCGGAGGATTCCACTCGATGTAATCATCAAGGTGAACGTAAGAGGAACCACCCTCGAGGTTCACACTTGAGGGGTTGCACGACGAGCCGTGATCGGGAATGGTGAAGGAGGAAATCACCCTCGATGACCATGACCGAATAGCTACACTACAGAATTAACATCAGGAGTGCGTTATGAGGGATCACCCTCGGCACTGGATAGTAGCTCTGCAGAGTCGAACAACTAAAGGGCGGGATGTGATGTGCGGTGTCGGGCTCTGGTCGTCGATCATGTAGCTCGAGTCGTCGATGATGAAGCAGGGGCAACAAGGACAACTGGGGGTCACTGATGGATCACTAACCAACCTATACTAAGCAGTTTAGGATAAACAGGTAAGGTACAATGAGCAGGTTACAGAAGCAGGCTATGCATCAGAATAGGAGCAAACAATAACAGTAGCAAAATCTAATGCAAGCATGAGAGAATAGAATGGGAGATATCGGGATGATCAAAGGGGGGGGGGCTTGCCTGGTTGCTCAGACAAGAAGAAGGGGTCGTCGTCGACGTAGTTGATCACAACGGCATCAGTGGCAGTCTCGGGGTCTACCAAAGAGAAGAGGGGGAAGAAACAGTAAATACAGAGCAAACAAGTGTACAACATGACAATACACAGAGCTAGACGTGTTCTAACGCGGTGCTACATGTTACCGGCGAAGGGGGATAACATCCTGAAAGTTTTCCCGGAGTTATGCATTTTCGGACAGATGAAACGGAGGGGGAAAGTTGCATGTTTGCTATGCTAGGAGCGTGTGGTGGACGAATGGAGGACGTATTCGGATTCGTCATATTTTTCTGAGCAACTTTCATGTATAAAACTTTTTCATCCGAGCTACGGTTTAATTTCTATTAATTTTCGAAGTTTTATTAATATTCTGAAATTAATTTTAAATCGAAAATAAATGCTAAAATGCACGCGCACCCAGCACAGTGTACACCAAAGTGTACCCAGTGGCTGACAGGTGGGCCAGGGGGTCCCAGTTGACCAGTCAACGTTTGACTCGTCAACAGGGGGTGGGCCCCCCTGTCATTGACTGTGCCTAGTTAACTAAAACAGTTTCAACTAATCTAGTGATTAGGCTAACTAATCCCGAGTTAATTAAGTTAATTAATTAATTAACTAATTAATTTATTGTTATGTATTTTTTTACAGGGGCATGGGGCCTACTGGGCGGTGGCCCATAGGTCCTAGCGGGCGCGGGAGAGCGGGGCTGCGTGCGCCTGGGCGTGGTCGCCCGCCCGAACGGCCACGGGAGAGGGGAGAACGACAGAGGCGAAGCGCAGACTGACGGACCCGGGCCGCGGTGGCCTGAAAGGGAGGGGCCGCGCAGAGGTCAGGGCTGGGGCGCAGCTGGCCGAGCAAGGCTGCCAGTTGCGGGCGGCGGGCTGCAGGGGAGCGAGCAGCGAGGGCGGGCGAGGTGCGAGGAAGCGGAGGAGGTGGCGGCGGCGTTCAGGCGTTAAGAGGCGGAGCGGAGCGGCGGCGCAGCATCATGGGCGGTGGGCGATCGCGGCGTGGCGCGGCGAGCACGGTGGGGCTCGCGTGGGTAGCGCGGTTGGGATGGACGTCGGCGGGCGCGACGGTGGGCTGCAGTCAGCGATGCGATAGCGAACCAAGCAAGGCGTGGCGTAGGCTGCAGCGGCGGGCTGGCAAAGTAGGGGCAGGGCCAGGGGCGTCCGTTAGGGGACGACGCAGTGGGGACGAGCCGAGCGGCGACATCTACGGGCGCGGGCGGCAGCCTAGCAGGTTACGCGGGCGACGAGCTCGCGCGGCGGTGGCTCGGTCTCGAGTGGGACAGGGACTAGGGCGCGAACGGGGCGGCGCAGCCACGTAGAGAGAGGAGAAAGAACGGGAGGCTCTCACCCTCCTTTGATGGGAAGAGGGGCGGCGAGGCTCGATGGAGCTCGTCGGGGAGGATGTCGGGGACGACAAGGCGGCGGGGAGGCATGGGCGAAGTGGTCGGGGCGGCAAGCGGCGTCTTCACGCGCGTCATTGTGGAGGCGGTCGGGGACGGGGCGACGACGAGGAGCTCCGGCATCGGGCATCGGCCTCGGGGCCGCGGGTGTCCAGATCCAGGGAAGAAAAGGAGTGGTCGGGGAGGACCTAGGGTTGGGTTCGGGCGCCGGGAGGGAGTACAAGTAGGCAGGGAGGGGTAGCATCTGGCCGAGGCCATGGCCGATGCCCTCCACGACCCCCCTCGTGAACAGGAGGAGGAGGGAGGGGTAGGTGGGCCGACCAGGCTGATGGCCTGGTGGGCCGAGGCCCAGGGGTGGGGAGGGCCCCTTTTATTTCCTCTTATTGTTTTTGTTTGTGTTTTCTTTTTATTTATTTTCTATTTATTGTTTTCATACCTTATTATCTATTTATTTTAGCTTTAGAAAATATATAAACATCACCTAAATTAGTGTTTACATTTAGGCTACTGACCTAAACGATTTGGCACATTAATTAAATAGTTTTATATTTGTTTAGTATTTAAAAACATTTAACAATTGTTTTAAGCCCCTGTTTTAATTATTATAGGCCATGAAAACACTTTACAAAAATGTTGGGTCAGTACCATAATTGGTTATGGAATATTTGCCACACTTTGAACATTTTAGTTTGCATGTTTGAGAAATTTGAATTTTTGGACTTTAGTTTGAACTTGAATTTGAATTCAGATTTGGATCAAGCGGGGATTGGCAACAGTAATGTGATGATGTGGCATCATTAGCAGAGGATTACTGTAGCTTAATTATCCGGGCGTCACACCACGGTCGTCCCAGCATCCGCCTCCACGTCCTCCTCCGTGGCCGTAGCCCCGGTCGTTGCGCTCGGGGCGTCGACCATAGCGTCCTTCTCGTATGGCTCTGAGCTCTTGGCAGTCGCTGGTGTTGTGGGTGTTCAGGTTGTGGAAGGCACAGAACGGTCGGCCGTTCTTGGACGACTTAGGCTGATCTCTGCCTCGCTTGGTGTCGGGCTCCGCTGCGAGCACCACTACCTCCTTGCACTTCACGTCCTTGGCCTTGGCCTTCTTTTCTTACGCTCCTGCAGGTGGCAGCTCAAGGAGAGAGAGACGCCCCTCCTCAGCTCTTGCGCACTTGGTCGCCAGGTTGAACAGCTCCTGAGAAGTGCAGAGCTCCTCGTGGATAGCCAGCTCCTCCTTCATCTTGACGTCACGGACGCCGTCGGAGAACGCAGAGATGATGGCCTCGTCCGTGATCTTGGGGATCTTGAGGCGGGTGTTGTTGAAGCGCTGGATGTATTTCTGGAGAGTTTCTCCTGGCTGTTGCTTGATAAGGCGCAGATCGCCTGCGGCCGGTGGGCGGTCGCGAGTGCCCTGGAAGTTGGCGACGAAGCGGTCGCGCATCTCGGCCCCTGTGAGGAGATCGAGCCGTGCTGCAGGTTCAGGAGCCAAGAGCGGGCTCCATCCTTGAGAGCCATGGGAAACCAGTTCGCCATGACTTTTTCATCGCCGTTGGCTGCTTCGATGCTCAGCTCGAAGAGCTGCAGGAACTCCGCGGGGTCGGCGGTGCCGTCGTAGTGAGGAGGCAGGTCCGGCTTGAATTTGCCCGGCCAGGCCACGCTACGCAGCTCGGGGGTAAAGGCGCGGCAGCCGGCTGTGGTTGCCGGTGCCCGCTTCGGGGGTGGAGCTTGGTCTTGATGGGGTTCGCGCTGCGCCGCTGCGGACGGTGCGCGGTCTTGACGAGGTGGCGCGGGGAGCACCAGCGCAGCTTCTCGCGGCCACGAGATTTCTTGGCAGCTTCTTTCTTCACGCGCGAGCGCCGGGCGTGGTGGATCATGCCCAGGAGGTGCGCGCCTTGGTGCCAAGGCACCATCTTGGGGTTGAGGCGGCGGAGGCATGCCACGAGCCCCATCGACCGCGGCTGGTTGAGGGGGAGGCAGAGAGTGGGACGGCGCCGGAGAGCCCCCTGCAGCGCGGACAAGCTCGGCGACGCGGTCGAGCCACTCCTCGTAGAGGTCGTCGACGGGGCGGTAGCGCAGGAGCTCGTTCGCCGTGAGGAGCGCGGCCCGCGCCTCCATGGGAGCGCAATGCATGTGAGATGAAGAAACAACAGGGGTGAGCGACGGAGCAGCGGTGCGGCCATCTTGCTGCACCGAAGGATGCAGCGAGGACGCCTGCTGCTCGTTCCCCGCCGGGCTGGTGGCAGCGTTGGCGACGGGAGACGAAGAGCGATGAGGTGGCCCGCCTACAGGAGCCGTCTGAGCGATGCGGGCGGAGAGGGCTGCCCGATGCTCAGCTCGAGCACGGCGAGCGTCCGCCATGGAAGCGACAGAGCGATGGAGCAACGAACCGACGGAAGGGAAACTACGGCGAACCCCTACCTGGCGCGCCAAATGTCGGATGTGGGGTTCCGGCAAACCCTTAAGGTTCGAACACTGGGTGCTGTGAAGTCTTTCCCTCCTACCGATCTATGCTCTAGCTTGCTAAGATCTTGCGGACGAACTCGACGAACTCACAACACAGAAAGAGACACAGGGTTTATACTGGTTCGGGCCACCGTTGTGGTGTAATACTCTACTCCAGTGTGGTGGTGGTGAATTGCCTCTTGGGCCGATGACGAACAGTACAAGGGAAGAATAGCCTCCTGAGGTTGAGGTGTTCTTGTGCGTATGAACTTGTGGTGTGAGGAGTCGATGAATGGCTCTCTATCTGTTCTACCTCCGATCAGATTGCCCCTACTGTGGTGGCTAGCTCTACTTATATAAGCCCTGGTCCTCTTCCCAAATGTTGAACGGGAAGGGAGCCAACAACGACGGGCTAATTTGAAGGGGGAAGTACAAGCTATCCTGACAAAAGCGGTCTTCGCCTGCGAAAATCCCTGGGATGACGCCGTCTTGGGCTCCACAATGACCTCCGCCTTGCCGTCCTCCTAGTCTTGGTCTTGTTGCACCAATATGGCAACCTTTGACTGATGCCTCGGTACTCGTCGCCTGCGCTTGCCTCCTTAGCACCAAAGAGGAAATGGGGACGCTGCGCGCAGTGGCGCCCGCCTGGCACCGTTCGTCATGGCTTACGTCACGAGTGCCTCGTGAGGTTTGCCCCGCCTTAATATCTCTGCTCCTCGTGAGACGGCCTGGCTAGGCCACTCTAGAGGAGGTATTGCGTCGTCCGCCTCGCGAGGCTTGGACCCTCGCGAAGGTCTTGGATGCCTTGTTGAGGAAGATGGGCCGTACCGCCCGCTGCTTAGCCACGCTGTGGGCCGCAGGCAGGCAAGTCTGGGGACCCCCGTTCCCAGAACGCTGACACCTCCCGTGGCAGCGGAGTCCATAAGGAAACTAAGGGATATTAAGGCCTCCTTTTAATAGATAGCCGAAACAAAGCATTAGCACTTAGTGAATACATGAACTCCTCAAACTACGGTAATCACCGGAATGAATCCCAATTATTGTCACACTTGGGGTATGCGGATCATAACACGTAATAGGTGTCTACAACTTGCAATATAGGATCAAGAACACACATATATTCATGAAAACATAATAGGTTCATATCTGAAATCATGGCACTGTAGCGACCAGACCTCAAACAGTCTGACCTCTGTGCATCAGTGTCATCCCTGGATCAGTAATGCTGACATGCATAGTACTTGAAGGATTTATAACAGAGTAGCAATCACACACTTATTACATCGAATGTCTCAAAAGAGAACTTATTACAATAAATATGGCTTAAGGCCATGTAATACGATAACAGCGGAAGGCTTGGAAGATAAGCGAGTCCATCAACTCCAACGGCATCAGTGAGTATAGAACAACGACCTAAGGCACCTTACTCGCCGTCTGAAAAGTCTGCAACATGAACGTTGCAACCCGAAAATGGGTCAGCACATGGAATATGCTGGCAATGTAACACATAGAGAGTAACATGAAAGAGTAATGCTATACTACATGCATATATGGCTGGTGGAAAGCTCTATGGTTACAGTTTTGCGTAAAGCCAATTTTTCCCTACTACAAAGGAATCAATTTTATTTAACTATCATGGTGGTTGTTAAACATCGAGAATGGTTGACAACATTCTCATTCCCAATTAAAAATATCATCATTTAACACCCAACAATATTAATTAAAGTAACATGATGAGATTCACATGATAATCCAAGTACTAGATACTCAAGACGTCCATAACCGGGGACACGGCTAACCATGATTGGTTTGATACACTCTGCAGAGGTTTGTACACTTTTCCCCACAAGACTCGATCTCCTCCGTCGGGATTCTCGCACTACACGGTGTTTGAGAAACGGATGACCGAGACATAGCCTTTCAGAAGTGCTAGCACCTTACGAACGGGTAGACAGTACCAACCTACACCCCCTACATCGCTAGTCTACCCTTTGTAAGAGTTCGACGACTTAGTCAACTATGCTAGAACCCATAGTAGCTTGTGGCTGCACACGGAAGTTTCTATCATGTATAATCTCATGATCCCTTTGAGCCTGGGTGGCGGTCCAAAAAGAAACAGGCAATCCTGGAATACCCAGGTACCTCAATCCACCCAGATATGTGTTTAACTTGCCACCTTAAATAAACCATTAATTAAAATCTCACATCTGTCATGGATACACTCACCCAATCCACGTCTACTAGCATAGCATGGCATAATAAGCAAATGTAGAAGTAACTCCCAAGGGTTGATAAAAAACAGGTAATAGGTACTACCTCATCTACTTTCCCAAAACCCACAATTTAATTAGATCCTAATCATGTAATGTTTGAGGATTGACCTAATGCATAAAAACTGGGTAAGAAAAGGGATATGATCAAAGTGTTACTTGCCTTGCTGATGATCCGTGAAACCTAGAGATTCAAAGTAGCAAGCAGCGCACTCCGGGTACTCTACGCAAACAAACAAACATGCAATGAGTGATCATCTAATGCATAGGTAAAACTCAAATAAAAGATCTAACCAGAAAGTTCAACTTAAGAACTCCGGTTTGCAAAAAAGAATCAAATCGAACGAAGCAACGAAGTCAAACGGCGAAAGAAAAAACTTCGTTTACTAATCTGGACCTAAGTCAAATTTTACAGAAGCAAAAACTTTTTTGAGTTGATTATTCCGAAAGAGGGTTTTTAGACGAAACTCTAGGCGCTTGAATCGCCTGATTCCGATAAAAGAGCGAAAAGTTATACTAAAACGAAAATCGGATCAGAAATCGCGATCAGAAAAATCGCGGAATAAATCCGAGAGAAAGAAAAACGAGGAACAGATTAACGAACGAACGTTCGTTATCTGGATCTAAACGATGAACCCGTTCGTTAAAATGAACGAACGAGCGAACGCTCGCTAATTAACCTAAACCGGAAAAAAACCGATCTAATAAAAAACGGATCAAAAAAACCGACGAAAAACCGACAGAAAAACTGAATGGTTTTTCTAAAAAAAGGCGGCGGCGACGGTGTCAACCTCGGCGTGCTGGTCCAGCGGCGGCGGCGGCTAGGGTTTGGGGCGGCTCGGGTGGGTTGGGGGTCGGGCGGCCTGGGGTGGCGCTATATAAAGGCCCCCGGCCAGAGGAGTCCTGGCCGATCCCGGCCCAAGGTCGGTTTGGACTTTTTTTTAAAATACTTTCGCGCAGAAAAACAAACCAAAGAAATACTAAATAGACTCCAAAAATCCCGAAATAAATTTTTCCCGGCTTCTAAAATCAAGCCGGACAAGATGAACATTTATTTGGGGCCTAAATGCAATTTTGAAAAACACGCATATTTCCTAAATTCAAATAAAATAGCAATAAACTTCAAATAAAAATCTTATTTTATTTTTTATTAAACCTTCATTATTTCTCTATTTTGGGAAAGTCATTTTATTCCCTCTCTCATATTTTGATAATAGAAATAACTGAAAATAAAATAAATCAAATCAAATGATCCTATTTTTAGAATTTGAGAAAACTCAAATATGAAAATAACGAAATCTCCAACTCTCTCCGTGGGCCCTTGAGTTGCGTGAAATTTCTAGGATCGAGCCAAAATGCAATAAAATATGATATGCAAATGATGACCTATGTATAACATTCCAAATTAAAAATTTGGGATGTTACAAACCTACCCCCCTTAAGATGATTCTCGCCCTCGAGATTCGGGTTGGCTAGAAAATAGGTGAGGGTGGTCCTTCAGCAGGTCTTCTTCTCGCTCCCAGGTGGCTTCATCCTCGGTGTGGTGGCTCCACTGGACTTTGCAAAACTTGATAACCTTGCTGCGGGTGACTCGGCTGGCATACTCGAGAATTTTGACTGGTTTCTCCTTGTAGGTCAAATCATTACCTAACTGAATGGCTTCCAGCGGCACAGTATCCCTCAGCGGTATATCAGCCATCTCTGAGTGGCACTGCTTCAACTGGGAAACGTGGAACACGTCGTGAACTCCTGACAAACCTTCGGGCAATTCCAACTTGTAAGCAACTTCTCCCATGCGCTCCAAAACTTTGTATGGTCCCACAGAACGTGGCGCTAACTTTCCTTTAACTCCAAAACGCTTAACTCCTCGAAGTGGAGATACTCGAAGATAGACTCTATCTCCGACTTCGAAAACTGTCTCCTTGCATTTAGAATCCGCATAGCTCTTCTGCCTAGATTGGGCTACCTTGAGCCTATCGTGAATCAACTTCACCTTCTGTTCAGACTCCTTAATCAAATCTGGTCCAAACAACTGGCGGTCTCCAACTTCATCCCACAACAGCGGGGTTCTGCACCTCCTTCGTACAAGGCTTCGAAAGGGGCCATCTTCAAACTGGATTGATAACTATTGTTGTAAGAGAACTCTGCATATGGCAAATTGTCGTCCCAACTAGATCCATAATCTAGTGCACAAGCTCTCAACATATCCTCTAAAATCTGATTGACTCTCTCGGTCTGTCCATCTGTCTGCGGATGAAAAGCTTTACTGAACTCTAGCCTGGTACCCAAAGTTTCATGCAACTGATTCCAGAATTTTGAGGTAAACTGGGTTCCTCTATCTGATATGATGCTCCTCGGAACTCCATGCAGACATACGATCCTGGTCATATATATCTTAGCCAACTTAGCACTGCTGTAAGTGGTCTTCCTTTGGGATGAAATGAGCTACCTTCGTCAAGCGATCAACTACAACCCAAATCGAGTCATAGCCTGAACGAGTCCTGGGCAATCCAGTGATAAAATCCATGCCTAACTTTTCCCACTTTCATTCGGGTATCGGCAATGGTTGTAACAATCCTGCTGGCTTCTGATGCTCTGCCTTCACTCTCTGACATACATCACAAACTGCTACAAACTCTGCAATATCCTTCTTCATTCCGGTCCACCAAAAAGTATCCTTCAAATCCAAATACATCTTGGTATTTCCTGGGTGAATCGAATATGGCGAATCATGAGCCTCTTGCAGAATCAACTTCCTGATCTCCAGGTCATTAGGCACATAAATGCGGTCCTCAAACCATAAGGTATCGTGCTCATCCTCACGAAATCCTTTAGCTTTTCCTTTGCTCATTTTCTCCTTTATAGAGGCAATCTCCTTGTCAGTTGTCTGAGCTTTTCTGATCTTATCCATCAATGTAGACTGTATCTCCAATGCTGCTACATAGCCTCTCGGAACTATCTCCAAACATAGCTCTCGAAATTCCTCGTCTAACTCCTTTGGTAAACCTCCGGCCATTAGTGTGTTGGCATGGCTCTTGCGGCTCAACGCATCTGCTACTACGTTAGCCTTTCCGGGGTGATAATGCAATCTCATATCATAATCCTTGATGAGCTCCAACCATCTCCTTTGCCTGAGATTCAACTCCTTCTTCGTGAAGATGTATTTCAAACTTTTGTGATCCGTGTACACCTCACAATGGTTTCCAATGAGGAAATGTCTCCAAGTCTTTAATGCGTGTACCATGGCTGCTAACTCCAAATCATGAGTAGCATAATTCAACTCACGGGGCTTAAGCTGTCGTGAAGCATACGAAACAACTCTTCCCTCCTGCATAAGAACTACTCCAAGTCTCGACGTGAAGCGTCGCAATACACCTCATAATCCTTGCGCTGATCTGGTAGAATCAACACTGGTGATGTAACCAAACGTTTCTTCAATTCCTGGAAACTAGCTTCACATTCTTCAGTCCAATTGAACTTGGTATCCTTCTTTAATAACTCCGTCATAGGCTTCGCAATCTTCGAGTAATTCTCAATGAATCTCCGGTAGTATCCTGCCACCAAGGAAACTCGGATCTCTCCAACTGTCGTTGGTGCTTCCCGATTGTCACAGTGACAACCTTGGTGGGATCTCTTGCTATACCTTCTCCGGATATAACGTGTCCGAGGAATCCAACTTCCTTCAACCAAAACTCACATTTGCTTGAACTTGGCATATAACTGATGTTCTCTGAGCTTCTCAAGTACTAAACGCAAATGCTCCTTATGCTCTTCTTCATTCTTTGAATAAACCAAAATATCATCAATGAACACCACGACGAACTTATCCAAAAACTCCATAAACACCTTGTTCACCATGTTCATGAAATAGGCAGGTACGTTAGTCAGCCCAAATGACATAACGATATACTCATACAGTCCATACCTGGTGGTAAAAGCCGTCTTGGGTATATCCTGCTCCCGAATCTTTAACTGATGGTATCCTGATCGCAAATCGATCTTGGAAAATACCTTCGCTCCTTGCAATTGGTCAAACAAGTCGTTGATCATCGGCAACGGGTACTTGTTCTTAATTGTTACTTCATTCAATCCTCGATAATCAATAACCATTCTCAATGATCCATCCTTCTTTTCCACTAGAAGTACTGGCGATCCCCAAGGCGAAGAACTTGGGCGAATAAAACCTTTATCCACTAACTCCTTACTCTGCTTCTTAATTTCTTCCAAATCTTGTGCGGGCATCCCAGACGGTCTCTTAGATATCGCCCTGCACGGCAACAACTCAATCAAAAACTCAATGTCTCTATCTGGTGGCATACACAGCAACTCTTATGGAAATACATCAGGGAAATCCTTCACCACTGGTACTTCCTCCTGCACAACTCCTGATAAGGAATTTACTTGTGTCCTCTTCGGCTCATGCCGTGATACATACTCGATCCTTCTTCCTTCTGGCCTTGTAAGCAAAATCGTCTTACTGGCGCATTCAATGTTCCCTCCATACTTCAATAACCAATACATGCCTAATATCACATCCAATCCTTGCGATTCCAATACTATTAGGTCCGAGGGAAACACGTAGTTACCAATCCTTAATGGTAATCGATCACACCACAGACTAGCCATATATTCTGCTCGGTGAGGTTACTAACATGGGTGACCTAAGGGCTTGGGTTGGCAGTTTATATTTATCCACAAATCCCCTTGATATGTATGAATGCGATGCACCAGTATCAAAAAGAACAACTGCAGTAAATGTCTTAACCAAAAACTTACCTATTACTGCATCGGGCTGGGCTTCAACCTCCTCCACGGTAACGTGGTTCACCTGTCCCCTGTTGAAAGGGTTCGGCTTCTTCCCTGAGCTTCCATTGCCATTTCCATTCTGGGCTTCAGGGCATTCATTTGCATAATGTCCACTCTTCTAACACTTAAAGCAAGTGACTTGGCTCAGGTCTCTCTTGGCTGGGGTTGACGGGTTGGTGCGGTTTTGTCCGTTGCTTCCTCCATTCCCGTTACCATTCTTGGAACCATTATGATTGTGCGAGCTACCTCCTCCATGGGTATGCTGAAATTGTCCTCCCGGTTTCGGGGTAAAGCGTAGCTTTTGCTGAGCTCCAGAATTGTACTTCCCTTGACCATACTTCCTCTTGCGGTTTTCAATCTGCTGTCGCTTCCCTTTAATCATAAGGGCACGATCTACCAACTCCTGGTAGTTGTTGAAAGTTGCTACCATCAACTGCATGCTCGACTCATCATTTAGTCCTTCCAGAACTTCTCACCGCTTGGCTGCATCTGTAGTAACGTCATCAAGGGCATAACGTGCTAACTTACTAAAGTCCTCCACATCTTGGCTTACGGTCGTCCTCCTTGGCGTAAGTTGCGAAACTCACGCTTCTTCATGGCCATAGCTCTTGCTGAAACGTGGGCAAGACGGAAAGCTTGGCAAACCGATCCCATGTAGGCGGTGTCAATAGGGTGTGTGGCTGTGTAATTCTCCCACCATGATCTTGCGGGTCCATCAAGCTGATGTGGCAAAACGCACTCTCTCCGCATCATGCATCCTGCAGTGGCTAGCTCCCTTACAACCTTGCGGAGCCAATCATCTGCAACAATCGGTTCGGTGCTCTTTGGAAAACACCGTGGATTTAGCCTCAAGAAACGAGTCAAATGGTCAACGGTGGTGGTGGTGGTGGTGGGTTGTTGTTATTGTTGTTGTTGTTGCCTTGGTTCTGTACAAGTGCTTGCATCAAAGCATTCTCGCTGAATCAAGCTGAGTGATCTCCGGTGGGAAAACAAATCCGATTATGCATCTCGGAGGCATCTGGGGGTTTTAGAGAATATGAGAATGTAGAATAAAATGAGGTCTAGTGAGAAAACACTACCCATATGCACATGAGATAAATTCAATCAATATCACTTCAATCAATTCAAACAAGGGCATACAACGGTCTAACTATCGTTACAAAAGTGCTTGGACTAAACTAGATACATGGGGAAATTCTACTACTGTTATGGTGGTCAACTAGAAAAACTGCTCCGATGAAGACTCCATGATATCCGCTCCAGCTTCATCAACATCGTCATCATCGCTGTTGTCGGGGTCCGAGTCGGTGTCGTTGATGATGATATAGTTATTCGGGCAAGTGGAATCGTCGTCTTCTCTGCCTGGTGCGGGATCTCCTATGAAAACTCCCAGCTTCCTGGTTAAGTCGTCATTCTTCTCCACTAGCACTTCAATTTGTAATCTTCACGTGTAGCCTTGAGTTCTTCCTCTAGCTCCGTGATCTTGGTCAAGGCCTTCTGCAGATCCATCATGCCTGCGCACATCTGGTTCTCCTGACGTCGGATGTGCTGGTTTAACTCCTGGATAAAAGCTGCGATTGATCTATCCTTCCTGGTGCTGATCATGTCCCATTGCTCATCTCGGCGCCCACAAATCTGGTAGATAGTATCCTTGAGATCATTGCGGTAAACTTCTCCAATACGTCCCATGGTGATGTGGGATGCCATGCTCTTTCCTAGATTCCAGGTTGGTGCATCAAAGGAAAACTCTATGGGCTCCGTGACTGGGGCGAACGTCCTTCCTGTAACTTGAACTTGAATCATCCAACGCTCCTCTTCGGGTAAAGTGGCGTTGTAGGTCCCGGTGAAGCTTGGTACTCCGATGTTCAGGTATCTTGTGACTTCCTTCAAGTGACATCCAAAGGGTGTATCATCATCTGGTTGCATGAACTTGTTCCTTCCACCCGCCATCCTAAAAGAGTAGAAAAGATGAGGAGTCAGAAATGAGAAGAAAGAGTAGTGATCTAGGGCTTTAGCTTAGTGGTCGTGTCCTATAGTCATCGTGTGCTCTGATACCATCTTGTAGCGACCAGACCTCAAACAGTCTGACCTCTGTGCATCAGTGTCATCCCTGGATCAGTAATGCTGACACACACAGTACTTGAAGGATTTATAACAGAGTAGCAATCACACACTTATTACATCGAATGTCTCAAAAGAGAACTTATTACAATAAATATGGCTTAAGGCCATCTAATACGATAACAACGGAAGGCTTGGAATATAAGCGAGTCCATCAACTCCAACGGCATCACTGAGTATAGAACCACGACCTAAGGCACCTTACTGTAAATGCGAAAAGTCCGCAACATGAACGTTGCAGCCCAAAAATGGGTCAGCACATGGAATATGCTGGCAATGTAACACATAGAGAGTAACATGAAAGAGTAATGCTATACTACATGCATATATGGCTGGTGGAAAGCTCTATGGTTACAGTTTTGCGTAAAGCCAATTTTTCCCTACTACAAAGGAATCAATTTTATTTAACTATCATGGTGGTTGTTAAACATTGAGAATGGTTGACAGCATTCTCAATCCCAATTAAAAATATCATCATTTAAAACCCAACAATATTAATTAAAGTAACATGATGAGATTCACATGATAATCCAAGTACTAGATACTCAAGACGTCCATAACCGGGGACACAGCTAACCATGATTAGTTTGATACACTCTGCAGAGGTTTGTGCACTTTTCCCCACAAGACTCGATCTCCTCCGTTGGGATTCTCGCACAACACGGTGTTTGAGAAATGGATGACCGAGACATAGCCTTTCGAGCGCTTAGCACCTTTAACGGGTAGACAAGTACCAACCTACATCCCCTACATCCGCTAGTCTACCACCGTAAGAGTTCGCACGACTTAGTCAACTATGCTAGAGCCCATAGTAGCTTGTGGCTGCACACGAAGTTTCTAGCATGAATAATCTCATGATCCCTTTGAGCACGGGTGGCGGTCCAAAAGAAACAGTAATCCTGGAATACCCAGGTACCTCAATCCACCCAGATGCGTGTTTAAGTTGCCACCTTAAATAAACCATTAATTAAAATCTCACATCTGTCATGGATACACTCACCCAATCCACGTCTACTAGCATACCATGGCATAATAAGCAAACGTAGAAGTAACTCCCGAGGGTTGATAAAAAAATAGGTAATAGGTACTACCTCATCTACTTTCCCAAAACCCACAATTTAATTAGATCCTAAACATGCAATGTTTGAGGATTGACCTAATGCATAAAAACTGGGTATGAAAAGGGATATGATCAAAGTGTTACTTGCCTTGCTGATGATCCGTAAAACCTAGAGATTCAAAGTAGCAAGCGGCGCACTCCGGGTACTCTATCGCAAACAAACAAACATACAATGAGTACTCATCTAATGCACAGGTAAAACTCAAATAAAATATCTAACTAGAAAGTTCAACTTAAGAACTCCAGTTTGCAAAAAGAATCAAATCGAACGAAGCAACGAAAGTCAAACGACGAAAGAAACAAGCTTCGTTTACTAATCTGGACCTAAGTCAAATTTTGCAGAAGCAAAAACTTGTTTGAGTTGATTATTCAGAAAGAGGGTTTCGAGATGAAACTCTAGGTGCTTGAATCGCCTGATTCCGGTAGACGAGCGAAAAGTTATACCAAAACGAAAATCAGATCACAAATCATGATCAGAAAAATCGCGGAATAAATCCGAGAAAAAAGAAAAACGCGAACAGATTAACGAACGAACGTTCGTTATCTAGATCTAAACGATGAACGCGTCCGTTAAAACGAACGAACGAGCGAACGCTCGCTAATTAACCTAAACCAGAAAAAAAACTGATCTAAAAAAACCGACGAAAAACCGAACGGTTTTTCTAAAAAAACGGCGACGGCGACGGGGTCAACATCGGCGTATGGGTCCCATGCGGCGGCGGCGTGGGGCGGCGGCGGCTAGGGTTTGGGGCGGCGGGGCGGCTCGGGTGGGCTGAGGTTCGGGCGGCCCGGGGTGGCGCTATATAAAGGCCCCCGACCAGAGGAGTCCTGGCCGATCCCGGCCCAAGGTTGGTTCAGACTTTTTTTAAATACTTTCACGCAGAAAAACAAACGAAAGAAATACTAAACGGACTCCAAAAATCCTGAAATAAATTTTCCCCGACTTCTATAATCAAGCCGGACAAGATGAACATTTATTTGGGGCCTAAATGCAATTTTGAAAAACACGCATTTTTCCTAAATTCAAATAAAATAGCGATAAACTTCAAATAAAAATCTTATTTGATTTTTTTATTAAACCTTCAATATTTCTCTATTTTGGGAAATTCATTTTATTCCCTCTCTCATATTTTGATAATAGAAATAACTGAAGATAAAATAAATAAAATCAAATGATCCTATTTTCAGAATTTGAGAAAACTCAAATATGAAAATAACGAAATCTCCAACTCTCTCCGTGGGTCCTTGAGTTGCGTGAAATTTCTAGGATCGAGCCAAAATGCAATAAAATCTGATATGCAAATGATGACCTATGTATAACATTCCAAATTGAAAATTTGGGATGTTACAGGCACTCAAGCCCTAGTGACAAGCATGAGGCATAGCAAAGTCATAGCAATATCAATATCAGAACATAGTGGATACTAGGGATCAAACCCTAACAATATTAACTCGATTACATGATAAATCTCATCCAACCCATCACCATCCAG
The DNA here is from genome assembly GCA_021605145.1 of Aegilops bicornis. NCBI lineage: Eukaryota > Viridiplantae > Streptophyta > Magnoliopsida > Poales > Poaceae > Aegilops > Aegilops bicornis. The sequence continues at coordinate 355,420,615 of CM038675.1, read as the reverse complement.
CAAGCCTACGATGGAATTACTCACTCCCAACGGTGAGCATCATGAAATTGGTGATGGAGGAAGGTTGATGATGACGATGGCGACGGATTCCACCCTCCGAAGCCCCGAACAGATCAACCCTCCCGATGAAGAATAGGAGCTGGCGGCGGCGGCTCCGTATCGTCAAATGTGACGAATCCTTCTCTCAGATTTTTTTTCTATGCGAATAGGTATATATGGAATTGGAGTTAGGGTTGTAGTCGGTCCAGGGTGCCCACGAACCAGGGGGCGCGCCCTGGGGGGTAGGCGCTCCCTCAGGGCTTATGGCCCCCTGGGTGGCCCCCCTCTGGTATCTTTTTCCTTTAGTATTTTTTATATATTCCAGAAATATTCTTTATAAATTTTTAGGTCAATCTGAAAACTTTGATTTCTACACAAAAATAACACCATGGCAATTTTGCTGAAAACAGCGTCAGTCCGGGTTAGTTCCATTCAAATCATGCAAATTAGAGTCCAAAAGAAGGGCAAAAGAGTTTGGAAAAGTAGATACGATGGAGACATATCAACTCCCCGGACTTAACCCGTTGCTTGTCTTCAAGCAATTTAGTTGACAAACTGAAAGTGACAAAGAAAAACTTTTACAAACTCTGTTTGATCTTGTTGTTGCAAATATGTCTAGCCAATAGTCAGGCTTTCAGGAAAGATTATGAACTAACCATATTCACAATAACACTTAGGACTCATATTTAGTCATATCAATGTCATAGCAAACTAGCGAGTAACAATAAGATATCTCAGATGACTGGTTTCAAAACAATAATGATATAATATTACATAATGGTATCTCGCTAGCCCTTTCTGAGACCGCAAAACATAAATGCAGAGCACCCCTGAAGATCAAGGCCCGATTGGACATTGTAATTCATGGCAAAAGAGCTCCCCTGAAGATGAAGGCCCGATTGTTCATTGTAATTCATGGCAAAAGAGATACAGTCATATTCATACTCAGTATCAACTAAAAACAAAGCATATAAATGCCAATGGAGCTCTCCAGCTGGTGCTTAAATAAGAGGATGATGACTCAACAATAAAAGCAAATGGATAGGCCCTTCATAGAGGGAAGCAGGGATTTGCAGAAGTGCCAGATCTCGAAGCTTTTAAAACAGAGATGAATATAATTTTGAGCGGTATGCTTTCATTGTCAACATAACAACCAAGAGATCTCACTATCTTCCATGCTAGATCATATAGGCGGTTCCCGAACAGAATGGTAAAGTTTTACTCCCCCTCCACCAATAAGGACACTCCACGGCTAGCCGAATCTAGGGGTACCGTCCATACCAACAACAGTCCTGGGGGAGTTTTGTTTCATTATTATATTTTGATTTTGACTTTGATCATGGAACTGGCATCCCAATTACCAGCCACTTTCTCTTGAATGACAAGTGAATAAACACTCGACGTGAGAATAACCCACCTAGCATGGAAGATACTGACAGCCCCCAGTCGCTACATGAGCGATTCAGGCATACAAAACAAATTATTATTTGAAGGTTTAGAGTTTGGCACATGCAAATTTACTTGGAACGACAGGTAAATACCACATATAGGTAGATATGGTGGACTCATATGGAAAAACTTTGGGTTTAAGGAAGTGGATGCATAAGCCGTATGTAACAGCCGAGACCGACACTCCACACGCCTTCCATGTATTTTGTTGTCGCTGTGTGATTTATTTGCTTGTTGCATTTCATCATGGCAGCATGTGCATTGCATCCGCATGTTTTAATAAAACTCGCATCCGCTCATAGTTGCCGCTTCTTCCTTGTCTTTATCGACCTTCTCCCGGATCAACTGGACCGCTCTCTTCTCTCTCTTCTCTGAGCCCATCGAACCCCCCTTGTCTCCATGGCCTTTTGCCAGACCCCTCACATGCGTGTCCGAAACTATCCCGGGCCCGAACCAGGCAGTTGTGACCGATGGGTCCGGATCGTCCCCAAACATCCCTAAAACATCTTTGGTTCATTGTTTGGACTTCCTAACCTATTTATCTAGGACCATCCAATTAAGATAGGAGGGACCAAATGCACCTAACCAAAATCCACCTGCTATATAAACAGCCTAACCCTAACCCCTAGCTATCCCATCCATCCAATCCTCCTCGCTGCCGCCACCCACTGTCTCCTCCATCGCCGGGATCTCCCTGGATCCAACTCTCTAGCCGCAACTTTCGACCATCTTCCTTGACGTCTGCACCTACCCAAGTTCCACCGAGATCCATCCATCCAACCAACAGCCACACCTCAAGCATGAACTCGATCCCAATGGACCGATGCACTAACACTCGTGCCTGATGCCTCTAAGCCGGACCAGACCCGCGCCCACACCACCAGGACTTTGCCGGAGCGTTGCTGCCGCCGGCCACCACCTCAAGCAGGGCACTCGCTGCCAGCTACCTCTCCTCGGGCCTAAGGCCCCAACCAGCCGTGCCCCGCCTCCTCAACCACCTCGCATCACTGCCTCGTCAACTCCGCCGCCGACAGTAGCACCCACACCAAGCCTCGCACCATAGCCTCCTTCTCCTCGTGCCCGTGCACGAGCGGACGAGCTCAAGCTCCCTCCTCTCAGTCTCCTCGCCTCCGAGCACGCAAGACCGACATGACCGTGCCCTTCGTCCCTTGTCTCTCTTACTTCCTCTCGTTCTTTCTCTCAGTTCTCTCTATCTCTCTTTCTTTAGGTTACATCAACGCCGCACCAACCATGGCCCCGCTGACCATGGATGTCCACCACCGGGTCGCCCCGTGCCGTCCCAGAGCCTCCATCCCTGTTGACCGCGCCCTGATAGGTCCATTTTGCATCATGTTTTCTTGCTGTTATTTGTAATGTTTTTATGCATAATAATGCCTTTTGGAGTAATTCTAATGCCTTTTCTCTCATAATATGCAAGGTTTAGACAAAGAGGGGGAATACCGGCAGCTGTAATTCTGGGCCTGAAAAAGCTATGTCAGTGTTACCTATTCTGCACATCTCCAAATGAGCTAAAAATTTACGGAGAATTATTTTGGAATAATAAAAATACTAGAGCAAATAACTACTGGAGGGGGCCACCCTGGTGGGCACAAGACACTAGGGCGCGTCTGGGCCCCTAGGCGCGCCCTAGTGGGTTATGCCCAGCACGTCCCACCTCCGGTGCCCATCTTCTGGTATATAGGTCATTTTGACCTAGAAAAAATAAGGGGGAGACTTTCAGGATGAAGCGCCGCCGTCTCGAGGCTGAACTTGGGCAGGAGCGATTCCGCCAGGGGAACTTCCCTCCCGGAGGGGAAATCATCGTGATCGTCATCACCAACAACCCTCTCATCTTTGGGAGGGAAATCTCCATCAACGTCTTCAACAACACCATCTCCTCTCAAACCCTAGTTCATCTCTTGTGTTCATTGTTTGTACCGGAACCTCAGATTGGTACTTGTGGGTGACTAGTAGTCTTGATTACATCTTGTAGTTGATTACTATATGGTTTATTTGGTGGAAGATTATATGTTCAGATCCATTATGCTATTTAATACACCTCTGATGTTAAGCATGATTATCATTAGTGAGTAGTTACTTTTGTTCTTGAGGTCACGGGAGAAGTCATGTTGCAAGTAATCATGTGAACTTGATATGTGTTCGATATTTTGATGATATGTATGTTGTGATTCCCTTAGTGGTGTCATGGGACTACATGGCACTTCACCATATTTGGGCCTAAGGGAATGCATTGTGGTGTAGTTATTAGATGATGGGTTGCTAGAGTGGCAGAATCTTAAACCCTAGTTTATGTGCTACTTCATAACGGACCGACTGGATCAAAAAGTTTAATGCTATCATTAGATTTTATCTTAGTACTTTTCTCATAGTTACGGATGCTTGCATGGGGGTTAATCATAAGTAGGAGCTTTGTTCAATTAAGAACAACACCTAAGCACCGGTCCACCCACATATCAAATTATCAAAGTAGTGAACACGAATCAAACCAACATGACGAAAGTGATATGGTGAAATTCCCGTGTACCCTGAAGAATGCTTTGCTTATCAAGAGAGAACGTTTTGGCCTATCCGTTGCCACAAAAGGATTGGGCTACCTTTCTGCATTTATTTACCTTACTGTTACTTGCTTGTTACAAATTATCTTGCTATCAAACTACTTGTTATCTACTATTTCAGTGCTTGCAGAATATACCTTGCTGAAAACCACTTGTTATTTCCTTCTGCTCCTCATTAGGTTCGTCACTCTTACCTATCGAAAGGACTACGATTGATCCCCTATAATTGTGGGTCATCAAGACTCTTTTCTGGCGCCGTTGCTGGGGAGTGAAGCGCTCTTGATATGTGGAAATTGGTAGGGAAAAATTATTACTAAGTGCTGAAATTTATTCTCACTTGTTACTATGGATAACCATCCTTTGAGGGGTGTGTTCGAGGTATCTTCACCTCGACCGGAAGCACAATTAGATGCCCCTCAACCTACTGCACCTACTGAAAATATTTGTTATGAAATTCCTTCGGGTATGATAGTACAACCGCTAGCTAATCCTTATGCAGGAGATGGAATTGAACATCCTGATATGCACTTGATATATGTGGATGAAATTTGTGGATTATTTAAGCTTGCAGGTTTATCCGGAGATGAAGCTAAGATGAAGGGTTTCCCTTTATCTTTGAAGGGAAAAGCATTGAGATGGTATAGGCTATATGCGATGATAATGGATCTTGGAACTGGAATCTACTGAAATTGGAATTTCACCAAAAAATGTATCCTATGCATCTAGTTCATCGTCATCGGAATTATATATATAATTTTCGGCCTCGTGAACAAGAAAGTATCGCTCTAGCTTGGGGGAGGATGAAGTCAATGTTATATTCATGCCCCAATCATGAGCTCTCAAGAGAAATTATCATTCAGAATTTTTATGCTCGACTTTCTCATGATGATCGATCCATGCTGGATACTTCTTGTACTGGGTCTTTTATGAAGAAAACTATTGAATTCAGGTGGAATCTTTTAGAAATAATTAAATGCAACTCTGAAGATTGGGAACTCGACAAAGGTAAAGAGTCAGGTATTAAGCTTGAGTTTGATTGTGTTAAATCTTTTATGAATACCGATGCTTTTCACAAGTTTAGCACTAAGGGCGTGTTCGGGAGTCCTCCACGGATGCAAAATCCACAACTCCTTCGCCGCGTGCCATTAGCCAGCTTCTCATCTGAAACCATAGAGCAATCGATTCATTCGGTACACTAGCTTCTGATTCTGAGCGCTCGGCCAGGCTGGAAGGCATGTATTGGGCCAATTCACTGGTTTGAGCTAGTGCATGGGCTATAGGCCTGGTTAGATGGGTTATTTTTTTGACATTTTTTAGCCCATGCGGCTAGGGTTGGTCATGGGCCTGTAGGGGAATGCACGAGGTGGGGAAGAAAGGAATAGCGCTCGCTCGAACCGATAAGTGCATATCTCACTTGGCGGTGGCATAAGTTTGTAATTTTCATCAACTCTAGCTTCTCGCGAAACTGGAGATCGGGAAACCCAGCTCCGCAAATCCTGGTAATTTGTAGTCCGCTCTGCTCTAGCTTCTCTTGCTAAATTCCTGGAGTTAGAGCGTTCGGCCCAACTCTGATCTGGAGCCGAAGGAGCCAGGAGATGGAGGGCTCCCAAAGAAGCCCTAAATATGGACTTGACTCTGAGATAGTAGCCTCTTTTTGTGAATCCTTTGCTACTCATGTTGATCTCCCTAAGGAGAAGTGGTTTAAATATCACCCCCCTATTAAATAAGAAATCAAAGAACCGGTCATAGATAAAGAAGAAACTATTATTTACAATGTTAATCCAGTTGTGTCTACTGCTTATATTGATAAACCACCTTTCCCTGTTAGGATAAAAGAACATGCTAAGGTTTCAACTGTGGTTTGCAAAAGTAATATTAGAGCACATAAACTTGCTGAACAAATTAAATTAGAACCTAGTGTTCCTATGGTTAAAGATCTCCTGGTAGAAAATATTGATGGGCATGTTATTTACTTCTGTGATGAAGCTGCTAGAATTGCCAAACCCGATGAAAAAGATAAACACAGACTTGTTGTTGGCATGCTTGTTGTCTTAGTTAAAATAGGAGATCATTGTTATCATGGTTTATGTGATCTATGTGCTAGCGTGAGTGCTATTCCTTTTACCTTATACCAAGAAATTATGAATGACCTAGCACTCACTGAAATAGAAGACATAGATGTTTGATACGCCTCCAATGTATCTATAAATTTTTATTGTTCCATGCTATTATATTATCTATCCTGGATGTTTTATATGCATTTATATGCTATTTTATATGATTTTTGGGACTAACCTATTAACCTAGAGCCCTGTGCCAGTTTCTGTTTTTTCATTGTTTTTGAGTTTTGCAGAAAAGGAATATCAAACGGAGTCCAATTGACCTGAAAATTTAAGGTGATTTTTTATGGACCAGAAGAAGCCCCCGAAGCAAAAGAGTTGGGCCAGAAGAGCCACGTGGCCTCCACAAGGGTGGAGGTCGCCCCCACCCCCCGAGCGCGCCCTCCGACCTTGTGGTTGACTCGTGGACCCCCCTGACTTGTTCTCGACGCCAAAAATTCCTATAAATATAGAAACCCCCAGAAATAAACCTGGATCGGGAGTTCCGCCGCCGCAAGCCTTTGTAACCACCAAAAACTAATCGAAACCCTGTTCCGGCACCCCGCCGGAGGGGGAAATCATCACCGGTCCCGACGGTCTCCATGATGAGGAGGGAGTAGTTCACCCTCGGGGCTGAGGTTATGTACCAGTAGCTATGTGTTTGATCTCTCTCTCTCTCTCTCTCTCTCTCTCTCTCGTGTTCTTGATATGGCACGATCTTGATGTACCATGAGCTTTGCTATTATAGTTGGATCTTATGATGTTTCTCCCCCTCTACCCTCTTGTAATGGATTGGGTTTTCCCTTTGAAGTTACCTTATCGGATTGAGTCTTTAAGGATTTGAGAACACTTGATGTATGTCTTACGTGGGATATGGTGACAATGGGGTATTCTATTGATTCACTTGATGTATGTTTTGGTGATCAACTTGTGGGTTCCGTGACCTTGGAAATCTATGCATAGGGGTTGGCACACGTTTTCGTCTTGACTCTCCGGTAGAAACTTTGGGGCACTCTTTGAAGTTCTTTGTGTTGGTTGAATAGATGAATCTGAGAATGTGTGATGCATATCGTATAATCATACCCGCGGATACTTGAGGTGACATTGGAGTATCTAGGTGACATTAGGGTTTTGGTTGATGTGTGTCATAAGGTGTTATTTTAGTAAGAACTCTAGGGCTGTTTGTGACACTTATAGGAATAGCCCAATAGATCAATCGAAAAGAATAACTTTGAGGTGGTTTCGTACCCTACAATAATCTCTTCGTTTGTTCTCCGCTATTAGTGACTTTGGAGTGACTCTTTGTTGCACGTTGAGGGATTGTTATATGATCTAATTATGTTATCATTGTTGAGAGAACTTGCACTAGTGAAAATATGAACCTTAGGCCTTGTTTCCAAGCATTGCAATACCATTTTCGCTCACTTTTATCATTAGTTACCTTGTTGTTTTTATATTTTCAGATTACAAATACCTCTATCTACTATCCATATTGCACTTGTATCACCATCTCTTCACCAAACTAGTGCACCTATACAATTTACCATTGTATTGGGTGTGTTGGGTACACAAGAGACTCTTTGTTATTTGGTTGCAGGGTTGTTTGAGAGAGACCATCTTCATCCTACGCCTCCCACGGATTGATAAACCTTAGGTCATCCACTTGAGGGAAATTTGCTACTGTCCTACAAACCTCTGCACTTGGAGGCCCAACAACGTCTACAAGAAGGTTGCATGGTAGACATCAAGCTAATTTCTGGCGTCGTTGCCGGGGAGGTTAATGCTTGAAGTTATATCTTTAGATCTTGCTATTGAATCTTTTAGTTTCTTGTTTTATCACTAGTTTAGTTTATAAAAGAAAATTATAAAAAAATTGGAATTGAGGTTGCCTCATATGCTTCATCTTTATCATGTCTTTCGTGAAAATAAGGATTCCGATAATTGTGCCAAAGTGTTAGAAGAAGAATGCATTAAAATGTTTGGCACTAAATCTATGAATGATGAGCATGATTGCAGTGTTATTAGTATGAATTCTTTGAATATCCATGATATGAGATGCAAAGCCACAAGCTTGGGGATGCTATGTTTGATGAAGATGATATTTTTTGTCCCCCAAGTTTTGATGAGCAAAATTATTATGATGATAGAAGGCCTCCTACTTATGAAGATTATATTTATGAAAGTGGATTTGGAGAGGTCATGACTTTATTTAGTGATGAATCCACTATTTCGGAAGAGGTTCCAATTGATTATGAGAACGAAGTTGCTATCTATGATGACTATTGTGACGACATGTATGCTATAAATAATAGTGATAACCATGAAACTTGTCATCATGATTTTAATTTTCAATTGGATTATGCCTCACATGATAGTTATTTTGTTGAGTTTGCTCCCACTATTCCGAATGAGATGAATTTTGCTTATGTGGAGAGTAGTAAAATTTATATGCTTGTGCATTATGAGAATAAGGCTTTATGTGATAGCTATATTGTTGAATTCATGCATGATGCTACTGAAAATTATTATGAGGGAGGAATATATGCTTGTAGGAGTTGCAATAATATCAAGTTTCCTCTCTATGTGTTGAAAATCTTGAAGTTATGCTTGTTTTGCCTTCCTATGCTAGTTGATTGTTGCTCCCAGAAGTTATTTGCTCACAAAATCCCTATGCATAGGAAGTGGGTTAGGATTAAATGTGCTTTTCATATGTTTCATGATGCTCTCTTTATGTTTCAATTCTTATATTTTATGTGAGCATCATTGAAATCATCATGCCTAGCTAGAAAGGCATTAAAGAAAAGCGCTTGTTGGGAGACAAGCAACACCATTACCTATTGTTTTTGTGTGTTCACATGATTAGGCTACTATAGTAATCATGTTTTATAGCTTTTGTTTCAATAAAGTGGCAAGTAAGACCTTTGGGGATGGCTTATGGTGATACTTGATTTGATCTTGCTGAAAAACAGAAACTTTTGCGCTCACGAAAACAATTCTCATTTCTAGATGAAGAGTTCTTTTTAGTTCATTCTTTTGGAAGAATATTAATAGGCGAATTGCTTAGGACTCCTAATTTCTCAAGATTTTTGGAGTTACAGAAGTATGATTTCAATTCAGATCTTTACAGACTGTTCTGTTTTTGACAGATTCTGTTTTTGATGCATAGTTTGCTTGTTTTCTAGTTTCTATGGCTTATATTGCTTAATATAAATTGTAGAAATGATAGGGTACAGTAGGAATCATGTGAGAAAAATTATGAATCTTTTACTGACAGTTCCAAAGTGAATGATTTGTTTTGTTATACTAACGGAGTTTACGAGTTTTCTGTTGAGTTTTGTGTTGTGAAGTTTTCAAGTTTTGGGTAAAGTTTCGATGGACTATGTAATAAGGAGTGGCAAGATCCTAAGGTTGGGGATGCCCAAGGCACCCCAAGGTAATATTCAAGGACAACCAAGAGCCTAAGCTTGGGGATGCCCCGGGTGGCATTCCCTCTTTCGTCTTCGTTCATCGGTAACCTTACCTGGAGCTATATTTTTATTCACCACATGATATGTGTTTTGCTTGGAGCGTCATTTTATTTTGTTAGGATTTGATTTCTGCTATTTAGAGTAATGTCTTTCATCTTTTAGTTCAATAAAAAGGTCAAGTATATCCTCTACCATGCTTATTTTGCAAGTCCATATGTTGTTGTTTTAAAAACAGAAAGTTTGCTTTTATGTTTTGAATATTTGTGAATAGTTAAAACATGATAAAATCTTGAACTTTTTACACAATGAGTAACAACAAATTATCTACAATGTGGTATTTTTTCAGAATCTTTGGAGTTGGGGAAGTATGATTCCACTTGCATTATATACAGACTATCCTGTTTAGACAGTTTGATGTTATGATTGCATTGTTTGCATACGTTTGCTTGTTTAATGATTCTATTTGATGATGGGAGTATTAAATATCTAGAGGCATTTAGTATGCAATGTCAAATAATAATGTTAGTGATTTTCTACAGTAGAGAATGATAAGGTTTTGCGTGGATTTATACTAACTTATCTCATGAGTTCTTGTTGAGTTTTGTGTGGATGAAGTTTTTAAGATTTAGGGAAACCGCGATATTAAAGGAATTAAGGAGACACAAAAGCTCAAGCTTGGGGATGCCCAATGCATCCCTAATTAATATTTCAAGAAGTCTCAAGCATCTAAGCTTGGAGATGCCCCGTTTGGCATCCCACCTTTCTTCTTCAACAATGATCGGTTAGTTTTTGTTGAACCTAAGTTTTTGCTTCTTCACATGTTATGTGCTATCCTTGCAATGTTGTTTTATTTTATTTTGCTTGCTGTTTGAATAAAGTACTTAAGATCTAAAATTTTATTTATGAGAAGGAGTCTTCACATATTTACATATTTATTCGACTACTCATTGATCTTAACTTATATCTTTTGGATTAGTTTGTCATTTGCTCTAGTGCTTCACTTATATCTTTTTAGAGCATGGAGTTAGTTTTATTTTGAAGAAATTGTTGAACTCTCATGCTTCACTTATATCATTTTGACAGTCTCTAAACGGCGTGGTAATTTGCTTTGGTTATAAATTTAGTCCTAATATGATAGGCATCCAAGAGGGATATAATAAAAAATTTCATATAAAGTGCACTGAATACTATGAGAAGTTTGATTCCTTACGATTGTTTTGAGATATAAAGATGGTGATATTAGAGTCATGCTAGTGTGTACTTGTGGATTGTAGAAATATTTGTGTTAAAGTTTGTGATTCCCGTAGCATGCACGTCTGGTGAACTGTTATGTGATGAAGTCGAAGCATGATTTATTTATTGATTGTCTTCCTTATGAGTGGCGGTCGGGGACGAGCGATGGTTTTTTTCCTACCAATCTATCCACCTAGGAGCATGCGCATAGTACTTTGTTTCGATAACTAATAGATTTTTGCAATAAGTATGTGAGTTCTTTATGACTAATGTTGAGTCCATGGATTATACACACTCTCACCCTTCCACCATTGCTAGCCTCTCTAGTACCGCACAACTTTTGCCGGTACCTGATGCGTATCCAACGTATCTATAATTTATGAAGTATTCATGCTGTTATTTTATCATTCTTGGATGTTTTAAAATCATTTTATAGCAACTTTATATCATTTTTTGGGACTAACCTATTGACCCAGTGCCCAGTGCCAGTTGCTGTTTTTGCTTGTTTTTTACATCACAGGAAATTAATATCAAACGGAGTCCAAACACCACGAAACTTCTTGGAGATTTTTTATGGACCAGAACACCCAACATGGGCCAAAGCAGCACCTGGGGGTGCCCCGAGGGGGGCACAACCCACCAGGGCCCGCCTGGGGGCCCCGGCGCGCCTAGGTGGGTTGTGCCCACCTCGGTGGCCTCCCGCACCCTCTCTTTACCCTATAAATTCACAAATATTCCAAAACCCTTCGGGGTTAACCTAGATCAAAAGTTCTGCCGCCGCAAGCCTCTGTAGCCACCGAAAACCAATCTAGACCCTTTCCAGCACCCCGCCGGAGGGGGGAATCATCTCCGGTGGCCATCTTCATCATCCCGTCGGCCACCACGATGAGGAGGGAGTAGTCCACCCTCGGGGCTGAGGGAGTTCTCTCTCTCTCTCTCTCTCTCTCTCTCTCTCTCTCTCTCTCTCTCGTATTCTTGAGATATCACGATCTTGATGTATCGCGGGCATTGTTAATATAGTCGGATCATATGGTGTTTTCCCCTCTCTATCTTGTTGTGATGAATTGAGTTTTTCCCTTTGAGATTTCGTGGTTATCGGATTGAATACTTTTATGGATTTGAGAACACTTGATATATGTCTTGCAATTGAATACTCATGGTGATTTTGCCCTCGAAAGCAAGATTGTTCTCGAGCTTAATAACATCCCAGTTTTTCCGACGACCTCCTTCATGATGATTTGGGCAAGTTCGCGCTGGATGTTATAGAACTCAGCTCGAAGTCGATGATCCTCGATATCTCCAATGTCCTTTGCCCATTGCAGAATATGGGCATCGCCGGAAGAAGGTGCCATGCGAAGGTTCTAGTGATCCCGTCTGTACTCCAGCATGTGGTGTAGGACATAGAATCCATCATTAAGAGAATCGTCCGGTTCTGTCGGATGCGTGAAGTCGGTCTTATGGTCAAGGCGACTTCGCCGCCCTCATCTTCTTGTCCCTGACCTCTCCACCCAGTGATTGGTAGTGATACATAGCACTGTCGAGAACATCCTTGATGTGGGTGTAATCCTTTTTGTGAATGTTCTTCGACGAGTCCAAGTAAAGAGCTTGGGAGAATCGGAGGTAGAGGATGATGAGGACGGCGCGCCCGCCGCTGAGCAAAATAAGTCCTCAAATTAATTAGCCTCCACCGTGCAAATGAATGATTGAAATCGAAGAAAGGATAGCAGCGCGGATGACTTACACGGGATGATAAGGCACGAGAATCGCCCCCTTGTCCTTATTGGTGAGCATGAAACTGACGATGCGATCCCTCGCGTATTCACGGTGATTTGCGCAGACTCCTAAGAAGCCCTCGCGCATGTAGTACGGGTCAGCAACACAGATATGAGATATCTGCTCAACCCCAATGATGTAGTTCATGTGCAAGGCATAAAGGCGGACAAACGTAAAATCCAGCTTCTTCACGTGAAACATGTCGAATATGTAATCGAATCGGAGGAAGAACTTATCCGTGGGGAAGCTGTCGACGCATTTACATTTGCCGCAGAACGTTAACCACGCAGAGTGGGTATCCTGGATCTTTCGAGGCGATGAGGTCTTTCTCTACCCGCAGCACATCGTCATGAAGTCTCTTTAGATCACCGAATCTGGCCCGTAGCGCTGCTGCAGGTAGGATTGGTTGACCGGGGATATGCCATTTATCCGCATTGGGGATATCTATACGGTCCTGAAGCCGAGGCTGCTGAGGCGGCTGGATCATAGAAACAACTTTTTTGCCTTTCCTCGCTCTCTTCCTAAACTTCTTTACTACTGGAAGGTCGTCCATAATATGTTGAGACGGCAATTCAGGCACCAACTCATGACGCTCAAACCCTGAGGAGGTGCTAGTATAGACATACTGTTCAGCAGCGCCATCGTCGTCCTCATCCTCATCCATGGCGACGTCATCAGCGACTAATGGAGCCTCCTCCTTACCCCATCCACTATCACCCAACCCGACACCCGACGATAATTGGGTAGGTGGGGTGTTGATGTTCATACCTTGCTGAGGCTGCGTGCTCGTGGGTGTGCTCCCGGCCGCCTCCAGACGAAGCAGACTCTTTGGCCACAACAGGACCCACCCAGCATTGCAACAATCACCAAGCCACCGCGGTGTCTCGTCGTCATCCCCTAGTAGTACTGGAGGAGGCAAATTCTCGTGGCCCGATTTGACACTGGCCAGGGAAACCTTGAAGAAGTTCGGGGGGGTCGGCCGGCTGTGGAACAATGGTTCCTTCGGCTCCATTATCATCGCCTTCCCCACGTCCACCTTCTGGTCGCCGATGGTGTACAATATGGTGCACGGGGTTTCGTCGGCCTACAAAGAAAAGTCTGCGACATGAGACATTCGAAAGGCAACGAAAATGGGAGATTATACATTTATATTGAAGGGGGCCGGTGTGACAGATACCGTGAGGGCGTCGAGCTCAGCCAAAGACGAAGCACCGCCTAGCACGTCCGGTCAAGGGAGTCAAAGGGAGCTGTTATGGAGCAGTCTTGGTGCAACGCTAGTCGAGCTGCTCCCGCCAAGAAGTCGCTAAGGGAAAGTCCACTGCATCTTTTTCTGGATTTTGCCTGCTCCAATTGAAAACGGTCGGAACCAAGGTAGTATAAATATCTACAACCACCTGTTTTGCGGCAGCTACCGCTGTTGCGACTGTCTCAGTTGATTTCTTCTCAACCGCAATCTCAACCCTCTTGTCGATGTTTTCTTCATTTAACCTCCGTCTTTCCTTTCTCTCCTGTGTGGTCTCATGGTAGTACTTCTTCCACGTGGCGCCGTCTCCGACATCGTGCACGCGTCCATACGACGGTCGAGTATCCACCGGTTGTTGTTTCAATATGTTCAACGCCCGGTTGAATGGAGTGTCTCACTTGGGCCTCGCCAATGCCTCAGACGGCGAGTCGCTTTCGGCCGCAATCCTATGCTGCTCTCTCTGCAAAAGGCACAACAATAGTTTACAAATATGACTAACGTGTGCAGTCGAATTGATCAGAAACTAAAATTACCAAAGCAGTCTCATGAACTCCGTAATGACCGGTGTTGTCTCGTAAACCTTATTCACTGGGTCCCAACGGTGTCGGGCCCAGAGGACGCCACGCCTCCTGGGACGGTGAACTCCACCAAGGGGTGCAGGATGCCTGCACTTCATGGCTTCCGCGTCCTCCTTGGCCCATTTGGACCTCTTTCCGCCGTAACCACGGCTTCCGAGGTGTTGGCTCCCAAAGTTCCTCTCTTGAAGCCCCTTCATGCACTTAGGCCTCTTTTGGTTCATAGGATAGGATTATCGTAGGAATAGGAATTTTGTAGGAAATGAGATGACATGTATGTCAAATCCTATGAGTAGGAATAGTAAACGAGATGTCATTTGGTTGACACCAAAGGAATTTTTCCATTGAGTCTAGGCTCATTTTATTTTCCTATGAAATGTGGAGGATAGGAACCAATCCTATGTAGGAATAGGAATCCATTCCTATGAACCAAAGGGCTCTAAAGGAAAAAATCCTATAAGAATCCTATCCTCTAGAATTCCTATGAGATTCCTCCAAACCAAAGGAGGCCTTAGACTTTTTTTGCATCTTCGGCCTCGCAAGCCTCCTTGAATTTTTGAAACTGCTCTTCCGTGATTGTCGGATTATCCTTTACAATCTCGGAGTTAGGTTCCTTCTTGTCGATGATCCTTGCTTTCACTCGATTTTTCCAGGCGGCCAACTCGTCGCTAAACTTGGTCATGGCGTGATTGTTTATCTTCTTCATTACCGGGTCCTCATCTGGATCTTTATAATCCTTCTCATTCCGGCCCGGGAACAAGAATATCTGGTGAAACTTCTTTAGGAGGGAGCTCCTCATATTTTCTATCTTCTGTAGTTTCTCATCATTGATGGTGGCGGTTGTCCGTACGATGCAGCCTATTTGATTGTCGTAGCATCGACGCGCTTCCTCGGGCGCCGTTGGCTCAAAATTGCCGTCGTCCACCTCCGTGACAACCACTCTAGTAGTCCTGAGTTTGTTAGGAACCCGTTGCCTCTTTGCTTTCGGGTTCTACACTGCTCCGCTCCCGAGGCAGCGCCGGTCTCGCCTCAGCGCCGGTCTCGATGCCGGTCGAGTCTCGAGCGCCCAGTCTCAGCCTCAGACCGGTCTGCATGTCGGTCTCCCCCCGATGCCACCGGTGGGCCCAAAGAATAACATCGGTTGATCGTCGGTAAGGCTAAAAATTAAATGCCCGCCGCCCGGTAGGCGTCGTAGCAATCACCGTAACCACATCCTTCATCGTTGCTAACCATGTTTCCTATGATTAAATCTAGTCAATTAATTGTAGACCTAATAAAATGAATAATGACATAAAGGCCTATTGTTTTGCTGGAATGTTGACTCCTTCCCGGTGCGGCAAATCCCGAGCACTCGATATGTCCAAGTTTGTAGCACAAGTCATGCCGAAATTCACGGAAAATTTCGGCATGACCTTTGCTAAAAAGTGGACAAATCGAGAACCTGAAATTTGCCGGAACAGAAATGAATCAACATTCCGGCAAAACATAGGCCACTCAGCATCATTCCAGCACAAGTCATATATAGTTTGACCAAGTTTTTGAAAAGAAAAAACAATTCTGTTTTTTGTTTATAGCTAAATGCCATAGCTACTGATTTTTATTTATAGATAAATACTTATGTTTTTTGTCTAAAGCTAAAAGTATTTAGCTAAAAATATTCAGGTCCATAGTCCAAATAATTCAAATTTCATTTGAATGAAATTTGGAACAAATTCAGGTCCGTAGTCCAAATATTTTTTTATAGCTAAGTGTTTTTGTTTATAGCCTCATTAATTTAAATCTAAATGCTACTATTATTTATATACCTCTATTATTTTAAAGCTAAATGGAATTACTGTTTAGGCATTTTAAAATAAAATTGCCCTAGCTAATATCCTAAAAAAAAAGCTAATCATTTTTCCTAAATGCTATAAAATGCCTACTGCCCTAAAAAATCTAGGGTTCATATGAACACCTAGGGTTCATATGAACATCAACACAGTATCAACATATATATGAAATTGCCTTAGCAGAGAGAGAGAGGAGGGTAAGGGACAGTAGAGGCAGAGCCTTACGGTCGGCGGCAAGGGCAGGCTCTGGCTCGAGCGGCGGCGGTGAGCTCGAGGGAGGCGACGATGAGGTCGACGATGGCCTCGGGCGGCGGCTGTGAGGTCGAGGGCGGCCTTGGGCGGCGGCGGTGTTGTCGAAGGTGGCGGGCGGCGGCGGTGTGGTCGAAGGCAGCCTCGGGCGATGGCGATGTGGTCGAAGGCGGCAGGGCGACGGCGGCGATGGAGCAGTTGGGGGACAGGGGGGGGGGGGCGGGAGTAGAGAGGGGGAAAGGACTTAGCGAACTTTTGAGCCCGGACTGCCGGGAGTTGAGTCAAACTAGCGAGCGTTGCTTTTGCCAAACGCTTATAGCTAAGATAGCTATAGCGTGTTCCAGGGAAACAAGCTACAGCTATTCCATTCTGTTTTCTTTCATTTTCATTTACTTTTCTACATGTTTTTCACTTTATTTTATTTCCGTTAGCAGCGCCACGTAAGCGCCAGCTAAGGAGATTAGCGATAGCGCCAATAATATACGCTATCGCTAGGTTGGGCTAGCAATGTGCGCCTTCAGTTCAAACATAGCAGCAGCTTTTCTGCGGTATGCGCCATCGCTAAAGTCGAAGCAAGAGCGCTGTTTATCTACGAGCTGCTACATTAAGTAGCAAGCGCTTGATTTTGTACAGCCATCGGTAAGATTCGTGTATAGGCTTTTCCCTAGTAGTGATAACATAGGGTGACACAGAACTAGCTCTAGTTCATCAATGTAATGTAGGCATGTATTCCGAATATAGTCATATGTGCTTATGGAAAAGAACTTGCATGAAATCTTTTGTCCTACCTCCTCCCGTGGCAGCGAGGTCCTAGCGGAAACTAAGGGATATTAAGGCCTTCTTTTAATAGAGAACCGGAACAAAGCATTAGCAGATAGTGAATACATGAACTCCTCAAAGTACGGTCATCACCGAGAAGTATCCCGATTATTGTCACTTCGGGTTGTCGGATCATAACACATAATAGGTGACTATAGACTTGCAAGATAGGATCAAGAACACACATATATTCATGAAAACATAATAGGTTCAGATCTGAAATCATGGCACTCGGGCCCTAGTGACAAGCATTAAGCATAGCAAATTCATAGCAACCTCAATCTCAGAACATAGTGGATACTAGGGATCAAACGCTAACAAAACTAACTTGATTACATGGTAAATCTCATCCAACCCATCACCGTCCAGCAAGCCTACAATGGAATTACTCACGCACGGCGCTGAGCATCATGAAATTGGTGATGGAGGATGGTTGAAGATGACGACGCAACGAATCCCTCTCCGGGGCCCCGAACGGACTCCAGATCAGCCCTCCCGAGAGAGATTAGGGCTTGGCGGCGGCTCTGTATCGTAAAACGCGACGAAACTTTCTCTCTGATTTTTTTCTCCGTGAAACGCAATATATGGAGTTGGAGTTGAGGTCGGTGGAGCCTCAGGGGCCCCACGAGACAGAGGGGCACGCCTAGGGGGGTGGGCGCGCCCCCCACCCTCGTGGACAGGGTGTGGGCCCCCTGGTCTTGATTCTTTCGCCGGTATTTTTTATATTTTCCAAAAAAGTGCCTCCGTGGATTTTCAGGACATTCCGAGAACTTTTGTTTTCTACACATAAAACAACATCATGGCGCTCACTGCTGAAAATAGCGCCGATCCGGGTTAGTTTCATTCAAATCATGCAAGTTAGAGTCCAAAACAAGGGCAAAAGTGTTTGGAAAAGTAGATACGTTGGAGACGTATCATCCGTCGGTCATGTTGACCAGCGGCCCTAGACAATCTTTTTCCCGAGCCCTATGTCCACGCTGAACTACTAGTGAGATCAAGTCTCTACAAAACATAAATTAAGCAAACGTGAGTACAAATGTACCCAAAGAAGACTTACATCGTAACTAGCTACATATGCATCAAGATCAACATAGGGGTGGTGGAGTTTAACTACAACAAGCCAGCTTTGACTCGGTGGCTATCCTGAACTACGACTGCAAGTAACTCTTTTGGGGTGGCGCACACGAGTCCACATATTCACCAATCAATACACCACTATGGATCCGCTCCCGTTCCCTACGAGAACGCCATCCATAGCACTCACGCTTATCCTGTGCATTGTAGAGTATCCACTACACCAGTATAGGCAACCCAGAAGTCCTTTACCGCGGATGCGGCTATTCGAATAGATCATTTATAACCCTGCAGGGGTGTACTTCTTGACACACGCTCTCGCCACTTACCACCATGTACACGTCGTGTATCTGGGCAACCTTCAAGCGGAAGCCCGGCGAGGGAGTCGGCTACGACCTGACTAACCACACAAGTCTCTAGTCCAGGTTTATCGCCTATTCAGGTTCCACCCGCAAGGAGATCTGGTCGGGGTTTCGCTCACGGCCCCAAACGATGAGAGCAGGGTTCCCGAGGCACCAAACGGGCGTCTCAGTACACCATGACTCGTGTCTCTACTGCATCATAGCCCACCCCTAGGTTCAGCGCTACGCACGGCCCTCTTGATAACCCACAAGTATAGGGGATCGCAGCAGTTTTCGATAAGTAAGAGTGTCGAACCCAACGAGGAGCTAAAGGTAGAATAAATATTCCCTCAAGTTCTATCGACCACCGATACAAGTCTACGCCCGCTTAACGTTCGCTCTACCTAGAACAAGTATGAAACTAGAAGTAATTTGTAGGTGTTTTTGGATAGGTTTACAAGATAATAAAGAGCGCGTAAATAAAAAGTAGGGGCTGTTTAGATAAAGACACAACTAAATTAGTTTTAGTAGAGAGCTTTTTGTTACGAGAAAGTTATTTGTCCCTAGGCAATCGATAACTAGACCGGTAATCATTATTGCAATTTTATTTGAGGGAGAGGCATAAGCTAACATACTTTCTCCACTTGGATCATATGCACTTATGATTGGAACTCTTGCAAGCATCCGCAACTACTAAAGATCATTAAGGTAAAACCCAACCATAGCATTAAAGTATCAAGTCCCCTTTATCCCATAATGAAACAACCTACTTACTGGGTCTGTGCTTCACACTCACGCCCACCCACCATAAGCAAATCATAAACATATTGCAAACCCTACAGCGGGGATCCCTCACGCTTGCACGACACGGAGAGCACCATAGGACAACACCAATAATAAAACATGCAACTCAAACCAATCTTGATCATTAAATAGCCATTAGGACAAAACGGATCTACTCAAACATCATAGGATAGTCATATATCATTGGGAAATAGTATATAGCATTGAGGTCCATGTTTAAGTAGAGATTACAGCGGGTAAGAGAGAGGTTACACCGCTGCATAGAGGGGGGAAGAGTTGGTGATGATGGCTGTGAAGTTGTTGGTGAAGATTGCGGTGATGATGATGGCCCCCGGTGGCACTCCTCGGCCACTGTAAGCAAGGGGGAGAGAGCCCCCCTCCTTCTTATTCTTCCTTGACCTTCTCCCTAGATGGGAGAAGGGTTTCCCCTCTGGTCCATGGTCTACATGGCGTGGGAGGGGCAAGAGCCCCTCCGAGATTGGATCTGTCTCTCTGTCTCTCTCTGTTTCTATGTTCCCTGATTCTGGCCCTTCACCGTTTCTTTTATATCCCGAGATCCATACCTCCGATTGGGGTGAATCTTTCGCCCAGATTTCCCCGATAAAATTAGCTTTCTTGGGGCAAAAGAAGAGCGTCAACCGCCTTATTGGGTGCCCACGAGGGTCCAGAGCGCGCCTGCCCCCCTGGGGCGCGCCCCCCTGCCTCGTGGCCCCCTCGGGCACCGTCTCGCGTTGATTTTACTTCCCAAAAATCATAAATATTCCAAAATAATTCTTCGTCCGTTTTTATCCCGTTTGGACTCCGTTTGATATGGATATTATGTGAAACAAAAACATGCAACAAATAGGAACTGGCACTGGGCACTGGATCAATATGTTAGTCCCAAAAAAATAGTATAGAAAGTTGGCAAAAGTATATGAAAGTTGTCGAATATTGGCATGGAACAATCAAAAATTATAGATACGACGGAGACGTATCAGCATCCCCAAGCTTAATTCATGCTCGTCTTCGAGTAGGTAAATGATAAAAAGATAATTTTTGATGTGGAATGCTACCTAGCATAATCTTGATCATGTAAGCTAATCATGGCATGAATATTAAGACACGAGTGATTCAAAGCAATAGTATATCATTTGACATAAAAACAATAATACTTCAAGCCTACTAATAAAGCAATCATGTCTTTTCAAAATAGCATGGCCAAAGAAAGTTATCCCTACAAAATCATATAGTCTAGCTATGCTCCATCTTCACCACACAAAATATTTCAATCATGCACAACCCCGGAATTAGCCAAGCAATTGTTTCATACTTTAGTGTTCTCAAACCTTTTCAACTTTCACGCAATACATGAGCGTGATCCACGGACATAGCACTATAGGTGGAATAGAATATGGTGGTTGTGGAGAAGACAAAAAGGAGGAAGATAGTCTCACATCAACTAGGCGTATCAACGGGCTATGGAGATGCCCATCAATAGATATCAATGTGAGTGAGTAGGTATTGCCATGCAACGGATGCACTAGAGCTATAAGTGTATGAAAGCTCAAACTGAAAACTAAGTGGGTGTGCATCCAACTTGCTTGCTCATGAAGACCTCGGGCATTTGAGGAAGCCCATCATCGGAATATACAAGCCAAGTTCTATAATGAAAATTCCCACTAGTATATGGAAGTGATAACTCAAGAGACTCTCTATATGAAGAACATGGTGCTACTCTGAAGCACAACTGTGGTAAAAGGATAGTAGCATTACCCCTTCTCTATTTTTCTCTCATTTTTTTGTTTGTTTTTTCTTTTTTTCCTTTTTTGGGCCTTCTTCTTTTTTTTGGCCTTTCTCTTTTTTTTGTCTGGAGTCTCATCCCGACTTGTGGGGGAATCATAGTCTCCATCATCCTTTCCTCACTAGGGCAATGCTCTAATAATGATGATCATCACACTTTATTTACTTACAACTCAATATTACAACTCGATACTAGAACAAAGATATGACTCTATATGAATGCCTCCGGCGGTGTACCGGGATGTGCGATGATCTAGCGTAGCAATGACATCAAAAAACGGACAAGCCATGAAAACATCATGCTAGCTATGTTACGGTCATGCAAAGCAATATGACAATGAATGCTCAAGTCATGTATATGATGATGATGGAAGTTGCATGGCAATATATCTCGGAATGGCTATGGAAATTCCATAATAGGTAGGTATGGTGGCTATTTTGAGGAAGGTATATGGTGGGTGTAATGCACCGGCGAGATTTGCACGGTTCTAGAGAGGCTAGCAGTGGTGGAAGGGTGAGAGTGCGTATAATCCATGGACTCAACATTAGTCATAAATAACTCACGTACTTATTGCAAAAATTTAGAAGCTATCGAGACCAAGTATTAGACGCATGCCCCTAGGGGAACGGTTGGTAGGAGTTAACCATCGCGCGATCCCGACCTCAACACAAAGGATGGCAATCAAAAAAATAAATCATGCTCCGACTTCATTACATAACAGTTCACCATACGTGCATGCTACGGGAATCACAAACCTCAACACAAGTATTTCTACTAATCCACAACTAACCACTATAACACTCTAATATTACCACCTTTATATCGCAAAACTATTGCAAGGAATCAAACATATCATATTCAGCGATCTACAAGTTTTATGTAGGATTTTATGACTAACCATGTGAATGACCAATTCTTGTCATCTCTCTAAATAGATATAAGTGAAGCAAGAGAGTTTAATTCTTTCTACAAAAGATATGCCCATGCTCTAATAAATATAAGTGAAGCAAAAGAGCATTCTACAAATGGCGGTTGTCTATGTGAAGAGAAACAGTAATCCAAACTTCAAATGATATAAGTTAAGCACACGAAGCATTCTATAAAGCCATACTCAAAAGATATAAGTGAAGTGCAATGAGCATTCTATAAATCAACCAAGGACTTTCTCATACCAGCATGGTGCATAAAAGAAAAGTGAAAACTAAAGCAAAAGACGCTCCAAGATTGCACATATCGCATGAACGAAACGAATCCGAAAACATACCGATACTTGTTGAAGAAAGAGGGGATGCCTTCCGGGGCATCCCTAAGCTTAGATGCTTGAGTCTCCTTGAATATTTACTTGGGGTGCCTTGGGCATCCCCAAGCTTGAGCTCTTGCCTCTCCTTCTTCTCCTCACATCGAGACCTTCTCGATCATCGAACACTTCATCCACACAAAACTTCAACAGAAAACTCGGTAAGATCCGTTAGTATAATAAAGCAAATCACTACTATAAGTACTGTTGTAAACCAATTCATATTTTGTTTTTGCATTGTGTATACTGTAATATAGCTTTTCCATGGCTTAATCCACTGATATAAATTGATAGTTTCATCAAAACAAGCAAACTATGCATCAAAAACAGAATCTGTCTAAAACAGAATAGTTCAGAATAATCGAACATTCACCATACTTCTGATACTTGCAACATTCTGCCAAAATTAGGAAAAATAAACAATTTTTACAGCAAGACAGTTCAAAAGGGATCAGAACCAATTGATGTTCCAGCAAAATATTAAAAATCATGCACTACAGCCAAAGTTTCTGTCCTGCACCGCACAAACCAACAAGCATTGTAAACATCCTAAAGGCAAACCTTGGCACATTATTTTTATAATACAATGGAATTGTACAAGGGGATAATTATTTTTATTGAAAAGTTTCTGTAATTAAGATTCACGAAGTTCCCATGGGCCTGAACAAGTTTAAGGACGTCCCCCACTTTCACAATGCTCGTCTATCTCACTTTCACTTTTCTTTTTGAAAAGTTTTGGGTTCCCCTCTTTTTTTTTCTTAAACTATAAAAAGCACTCAACAGAAATAAATGACTCTCTAAAACTTCCGGATTGTCTCCCTGGCAGCGCTTTCTTTAAAGCCATTAAGCTAGGCATATAGTGCTCAAGTAATGGATCCACCCGGATCCCAAGGTATATCAAAGCCAATTTTAATTAACAATGATTTGGAATTTAGTAGTGAGCACAAAGTAACATATATCATGCAATGATGAAGTCTAACTCTCTTCCTATGCATCGGCATGTCATAAAAGAACAATTCATGCACGCAAAGTAAAGGCCAATGCATAGTACAAGCAGTTTCTTGCAATTCTATCGTGTTGGAAACATAAAGAGGCGGAGATGTAGTTCCTCTCATAAAAATTGCAAGTAGGAGCAGCAAGGACATGCATATTATATCTATCAAAATCATCATGTGTGGTAGTAAAACGCAACCCATCAATATAATCCTTAATAAGCACAAACTTCTCCGATGTAGTGTGGTTGGGAGAATTAAAAAAGATAATAGGACTATCTTGCATGGGTGCAATAGCAACAATTTCATGTTTAACATAAGGAACTATAGCAAGTTCATCTCCATAAGCATAATTCATATTGGCATCTTGGCCACAAGCATAGCAAGCATCATCAAAAAGGATATTTCAAAAGAATCAAAGGGATCATAACAGTCATCATAGCACTCATCCTTCGGTAAGCACGAAGGGGAATTAAACGATGTATGAGTTAAAGAGTTACTCTCATTAGAAGGTGGGCACGGGTGATCAATCCGCTCTTCCTCCTTTTGTTCTTAGCTCTCCTCCTCATCTTTTTCATCCAATGAGGTCACAGTTTCATCAACTTCTTCTTCCATAGATTCCTGCAAAATATTAGTCTCTTCTTGGGCAGCGGAGACTTTCTCAATAAGCACATCAATATAGGAATTATATTCATAATTATCATAGAAATATTTCAATATAGCAAAATTTTCAGGCCTATAAACATCATCATCAAAAGCTTCATACTTTTAAAACAAAGATTCAATTTCATAAGCACCCTTAAAAGCAACAAATTCTTCTATTTGTTCCACATCATAGTAATCATATATACCTCTAGCATAAGAAGCCAAGGTTTCATTATCATTAAATTCGCATGAAAAGCGAAAGTGTGGAGCCTTCATCCTAGAGCAACAAGTATAATCTTAACTCAAGCATACTTGTCGAGCATAAAACTTCAATATATGAATTTGATCCCATAATAATTTCTCTTTTTGTGTCAAGCGATAATCCCTAAAGTATTCACGTTGATCCAACGTTACTCCCATTACATAATTGAATGGGGTTTTCTCAAGATTATTAAAGTAGTACATAATATCTTTCACATAACCAGCATCGAGGGTTTTAGGAGGTTCGCCATCTCCATGAGCAGCAAGTACACCTAATTTTTTTGGTATTTCGTGTTCCATATCCATGACTAAAGATGAGAGAAGAACTAAAAGCAGCAAATAAAAATTACTTAGTGATAAAGCAAACAAGCACACACGAGAATATTCACCCCACGCTATTGCTCCCCGGCAACGTTGCTAGAAAAAGGTCTTAATAACCCACAAGTATAGGGGATCGCAACAGTTTTCGAAAAGTAAGAGTGTCGAACCCAACGAGGAGCTAAAGGTAGAATAAATATTCCCTCAAGTTCTATCGACCACCGATACAACTCTACGCACGCTTAATATTCGCTTTACCTAAAACAAGTATGAAACTAGAAGTAATTTGTAGGTGTTTTTTGATAGGTTTACAAGATAATAAAGAGCGTGTAAATAAAAAGTAGGGGCTATTTAGATAAAGACACAACTAAATTAGTTTTAGTAGAGAGCCTTTTGTTACGAGAAAGTTATTTGTCCCTAGGCAATCGATAACTAGACTGGTAATCATTATTGCAATTTTATTTAATGGAGAGGCATAAGCTAACATACTTTCTCTACTTGGATCATATGCACTTATGATTGGAACTCTAGCAAGCATCCGCAACTACTAAAGATCATTAAGGTAACACCCAACCATAGCATTAAAGTATCAAGTCCCCTTTATCCCATATGTAAACAACCTACTTACTCGGGTCTGTGCTTCTGTCACTCACGCAACCCACCATAAGCAAATCATAAACATATTGCAAACCCTACAGCGGGGATCCCTCACGCTTGCGCGACACGGAGAGCACCATAGTACAACACCAATAATAAAACATGCAACTCAAACCAATCTTGATCATCAAATAGCCATTAGGACAAAACGGATCTACTCAAACATCATAAGATAGCCATATATCATTGGGAAATAATATACAGCATTGAGCACCATGTTTAAGTAGAGATTACAGCGGGTAAGAGAGAGGTTACACCGCTGCATAGAGGGGGGAAGAGTTGGTGATGATGGCGGTCAAGTTGTTGGTGAAGGTTGCGGTGATGATGATGGCCCCCGGTGGCACTCCGGCGCCACCAGAAGCAAGGGGGAGAGAGCCCCCCTCCTTCTTATTGTTCCTTGACCTTCTCCCTAGATGGGAGAAGGGTTTCCCCTCTGGTCCATGGTCTCCATGGCGTGGGAGGGGCGAGAGCCCCTCCGAGATTGGATCTGTCTCTCTGTCTCTCTCTGTTTCTATGTTCCCTGAT
This sequence comes from Aegilops bicornis, assembly GCA_021605145.1. NCBI lineage: Eukaryota > Viridiplantae > Streptophyta > Magnoliopsida > Poales > Poaceae > Aegilops > Aegilops bicornis. The sequence continues at coordinate 355,394,567 of CM038675.1, read as the reverse complement.
TCTGGCCCTTCACCGTTTCTTTTATATCCCGAGATCCATAACTCCGATTGGGGTGAATCTTTCGCCCAAATTTCCCCGATAAAATTAGCGTTCTTGGGGCAAAAGAAGAGCGTCAACCGCCTTATTGGGTGCCCACGAGGGTCCAGAGCGCCTGCCCCTCGGGCGTGCCTGCCTCGTGGCCCCCTCGCACCGTCTCGCTGATTTTACTTCCCAAAAATCATAAATATTCCAAAATAATTCTCCGTCTGCTTTTATCCCGCTTTGGACTCCGTTTGATATGGATATTATGCTAAACAAAAACATGCAACAAATAGGAACTGCATCGGGCAATCGGATCAATATGTTAGTCCCAAAAAATAGTATAGAAAGTTGCCAAAAGTATATGAAAGTTGTCGAATATTGGCATGGAACAATCAAAATTATAGATACGACGGAGACGTATCAAGATCCCCAAGCTTAATTCATGCTCGCCTTGAGTAGGTAAATGATAAAAGATAATTTTGATGTGGAATGCTACCTAGCATAATCTTGATCATGTAAGCTAATCATGGCATGAATATTAAGACACGAGTGATTCAAAGCAATAGTATATCATTTGACATAAAAACAATAATACTTCAAGCCTACTAATAAAGCAATCATGTCTTTTCAAAATAACATGGCCAAAGAAAGTTATCTCTACAAAATCATATAGTCTAGCTATGCTCCATCTTCACCACACAAAATATTTCAATCATGCACAACCCCGGAATTAGCCAAGCAATTGTTTCATACTTTAGTGTTCTCAAACCTTTTCAACTTTCACGCAATACATGAGCGTGATCCACGGACATAGCACTATAGGTGGAATAGAATATGGTGGTTGTGGAGAAGACAAAAAGGAGGAAGATAGTCTCACATCAACTAGGCGTATCAACGGGCTATGGAGATGCCCATCAATAGATATCAATGTGAGTGAGTAGGTATTGCCATGCAACGGATGCACTAGAGCTATAAGTGTATGAAAGCTCAAACTGAAAACTAAGTGGGTGTGCATCCAACTTGCTTGCTCATGAAGACCTCGGGCATTTGAGGAAGCCCATCATCGGAATATACAAGCCAAGTTCTATAATGAAAATTCCCACTAGTATATGGAAGTGATAACTCAAGAGACTCTCTATATGAAGAACATGGTGCTACTCTGAAGCACAACTGTGGTAAAAGGATAGTAACATTGCCCCTTCTCTATTTTTCTCTCATTTTTTTGTTTGTTTTTTCTTTTTTTTCCCTTTTTGGGCCTTCTTCTTTTTTTTGGCCTTTCTCTTTTTTTATTTTTTTATTTTTTCGTCTAGAGTCTCATCCCGACTTGTGGGGGAATCATAGTCTCCATCATCCTTTCCTCACTAGGGCAATGCTCTAATAATGATGATCATCACAATTTATTTACTTACAACTCAATATTACAACTCGATACTAGAACAAAGATATGACTCTATATGAATGCCTCGTGGTGTACCGGATGTGCGATGATCTAAGCGTAGCAATGACATCAAAAAACGGACAAGCCATGAAAACATCATGCTAGCTATGTTACGGTCATGCAAAGCAATATGACAATGAATGCTCAAGTCATGTATATGATGATGATGGAAGTTGCATGGCAATATATCTCGGAATGGCTATGGAAATTCCATAATAGGTAGGTATGGTGGCTATTTTGAGGAAGGTATATGGTGGGTGTAATGCACCGTAGAGTTGCACGGTTCTAGAGAGGCTAGCAGTGGTGGAAGGGTGAGAGTGCGTATAATCCATGGACTCAACATTAGTCATAAATAACTCACGTACTTATTGCAAAAATTTAGAAGCTATCGAGACCAAGTATTAGACGCATGCCCCTAGGGGAACGGTTGGTAGGAGTTAACCATCGCGCGATCCCGACCTCAACACAAAGGATGGCAATCAAAAAAAAAATCATGCTCCGACTTCATTACATAACGGTTCACCATACGTGCATGCTACGGGAATCACAAACCTCAACACAAGTATTTCTACTAATCCACAACTAACCACTATAACACTCTAATATTACCACCTTTATATCGCAAAAACTATTGCAAGGAATCAAACATATCATATTCAGCGATCTACAAGTTTTATGTAGGATTTTATGACTAACCATGTGAATGACCAATTCTTGTCATCTCTCTAAATAGATATAAGTGAAGCAAGAGAGTTTAATTCTTTCTAAAAAAGATATGCCCATGCTCTAATAAATATAAGTGAAGCAAAAGAGCATTCTACAAATGGCGGTTGTCTATGTGAAGAGAAACAGGCAATCCAAACTTCAAATGATATAAGTTAAGCACACGAAGCATTCTATAAAGCCATACTCAAAAGATATAAGTGAAGTGCAATGAGCATTCTATAAATCAACCAAGGACTTTCTCATACCAGCATGGTGCATAAAAGAAAAGTGAAAACTAAAGCAAAAGACGCCCAAGATTGCACATATCGCATGAACGAAACGAATCCGAAAACATACCGATACTTGTTGAAGAAAGAGGGATGCCTTCCGGCATCCCTAAGCTTAGACGCTTGAGTCTCCTTGAATATTTACTTGGGGTGCCTTGGGCATCCCCAAGCTTGAGCTCTTGCCTCTCCTTCTTCTCCTCACATCGAGACCTTCTCGATCATCGAACACTTCATCCACACAAAACTTCAATGTAAAACCCGGTAAGATCCGTTAGTATAATAAAGCAAATCACTACTATAAGTACTGTTGTAAACCAATTCATATTTTGTTTTTGCATTGTGTATACTGTAATATAGCTTTTCCATGGCTTAATCCACTGATATAAATTGATAGTTTCATCAAAACAAGCAAACTATGCATCAAAAACAGAATCTGTCTAAAACAGAATAGTCTGTAACAATCTGAACATTCACCATACTTCTGATACTTGCAACATTCTGCCAAAATTAGGACAAATAAAAAAAATTCACAGCAAGACAGTTCAAAAGGGATCAGTACCAATTGATGTTCCAGCAAAATATTAAAAATCACGCACTACAGCCAAAGTTTCTGTCCTGCACCGCACAAACCAACAAGCATTGTAAACATCCTAAAGGCAAACCTTGGCACATTATTTTTATAATACAATGGAATTGTACAAGGATAATTATTTTATTGAAAAGTTTCTGTAATTAAGATTCACGAAGTTCCATGGGCTGAACAAGTTTAAGGATCGCCCCCACTTTCACAATGCTCGTCTATCTCACTTTCACTTTTCTTTTTGAAAAGTTTTGGGTTCCCCTTTTTTTTTGTTTCTTAAACTATAAAAAGCACTCAACAGAAATAGATGACTCTCTAAAACTTCCGGATTGTCTCCCTGGCAGCGCTTTCTTTAAAGCCATTAATCTAGGCATATAGTGCTCAAGTAATGGATCCACCCGGATCCCAAGGTATATCAAAGCCAATTTTAATTAACAATGATTTGTAATTTAGTAGTGAGCACAAAGTAACATATATCATGCAATGACGAAGTCTAACTCTATTCCTATGCATCGGCATGTCATAAAAGAACAATTCATGCACGCAAAGTAAAGGCCAATGCATAGTACAAGCAGTTTCTTGCAATTCTATCGTGTTGGAAACATAAAGAGGCGGAGATGTAGTTCCTCTCATAAAAATTGCAAGTAGGAGCAGCAAGGACATGCATATTATATCTATCAAAATCATCATGTGTGGTAGTATAACGCAACCCATCAATATAATCCTTAATAAGCACAAACTGCTCCGATGTAGTGTGGTTGGGAGAATTCAAAAAGATAATAGGACTATCTTGCGTGGGTGCAATAGCAACAATTTCATGTTTAACATAAGGAACTATAGCAAGTTCATCTCCATAAGCATAATTCATATTGGCATCTTGGCCACAAGCATAGCAAGCATCATCAAAAAGGATATTTCAAAAGAATCAAAGGGATCATAACAGTCATCATAGCACTCATCCTTCGGTAAGCACGAAGGGGAATTAAACGATGTATGAGTTAAAGAGTTACTCTCATTAGAAGGTGGGCACGGGTGATCAATCCGCTCTTCCTCCTTTTGTTCTTAGCTCTCCTCCTCATCTTTTTCATCCAATGAGCTCACAGTTTCATCAACTTCTTCTTCCATAGATTCCTGCAAAATATTAGTCTCTTCTTGGGCAGCGGAGACTTTCTCAATAAGCACATTAATATAGGAATTATATTCATAATTATCATAGCAATATTTCAATATAGCAAAATTTTCAGGCCTATAAACATCATCATCAAAAGCTTCATACTTTTAAAACAAAGATTCAATTTCATAAGCACCCTTAAAAGCAACAAATTCTTCTATTTGTTCCACATCATAGTAATCATATATACCTCTAGCATAAGAAGCCAAGGTTTCATTATCATTAAATTCGCATGAAAAGGGAAAGTGTGGAGCCTTCATCCTAGAGCAACAAGTATAATCATAACTCAAGCATACTTGTCGAGCATAAAACTTCAATATATGAATTTGATCCCATAATAATTTCTCTTTTTGTGTCAAGCGATAATCCCTAAAGTATTCACGTTGATCCAACGTTACTCCCATTACATAATTGAATGGGGTTTTCTCAAGATTATTAAAGTAGTACATAATATCTTTCACATAACCAGCATCGAGGGTTTTAGGAGGTTCGCCATCTCCATGAGCAGCAAGTACACCTAATTTTTTTGGTATTTCGTGTTCCATATCCATGACTAAAGACAGAGAAGAACTAAAAGCAGCAAATAAAAATTACTTAGTGATAAAGCAAACAAGCACACACGAGAATATTCACCCCACGCTATTGCTCCCCGGCAACGTTGCTAGAAAAAGGTCTTAATAACCCACAAGTATAGGGGATCGCAACAGTTTTCGAAAAGTAAGAGTGTCGAACCCAACGAGGAGCTAAAGGTAGAATAAATATTCCCTCAAGTTCTATCGACCAATCGATACAACTCTACGACGCTTAATATTCGCTTTACCTAAAACAAGTATGAAACTAGAAGTAATTTGTAGGTGTTTTTTGATAGGTTTACAAGATAATAAAGAGCGTGTAAATAAAAAGTAGGGGCTATTTAGATAAAGACACAACTAAATTAGTTTTAGTAGAGAGCCTTTTGTTACGAGAAAGTTATTTGTCCCTAGGCAATCGATAACTAGACCGGTAATCATTATTCCAATTTTATTTGAGGGAGAGGCATAAGCTAACATACTTTCTCTACTTGGATATTATGCACTTATGATTGGATCTCTAGCAAGCATCCGCAACTACTAAAGATCATTAAGGTAAAACCCAACCATAGCATTAAAGTATCAAGTCCCCTTTATCCCATACGTAAACAACCTACTTACTCGTGTCTCAGGCTTACATACTCACGCCACCCACGATAAGAAAATCATAAACATATTGCAAACCCTACATGGGATCCCTCACGCTATGCGATACGTAGAGCACCATAGGACAACACCAATAATAAAACATGTAACTCAAATCAATCTTGATCATTAAATAGCCATTAGGACCAAACGGATCTACTCAAACATCATAGGATAGCCATACATCATTGGGAAATAATATATAGAGTTGAGCACCATGTTTAAGTACAGATTACAGCGGGTAATAGAGAGGTTACACCGGTGCATACAGGGGGAAGAGTTGGTGATGATGGTGGTGAAGTTGTTGGTGAAGATTGCGGTGATGATGATGGCCCCCGGTGGCACTCCGGCGCCACCGGAAGGAAGGGGGAGAGAGCCCCCCTCCTTCTTCTTCTTACTTGACCTTCTCCCTAGATGGGAGAAGGGTTTCCCCTCTGGTCCATGGTCTCCATGGCGTGGGAGGGGCGAGATCCCCTCCGAGATTGGATCTGTCTCTCTGTTTCTGTGTTCCCTGATTCTGGCCCTTCACCGTTTCTTTTATATCCGGAGATCTGTAACTCCGATTGGGGTGAATCTTTCGCCCAGATTTTCCTCATAAAATTTGCTTTCCTTCGGCAAAAGAAGAGCGTCAACCGCCTTACGGGGTGCCCATGAGGGTCCAGGGCGCGCCCCCTACCTCTTGGCCCCCTCAGGCACCGTCTCGCGTTGATTTTACTTCCCAAAATCATAAATATTCCAAAATAATTCTCCGTCCGTTTTTATCATGTTTGGACTTTGTTTGATATGGATATTCTGCAAAACAAAAACATGCAACAAACAGGAACTAGCACTGGCACTTGATCAGTATGTTAGTCCCAAAAAATAGTATAGAAAGTTGCCAAAAGTATATGAAAGTTGTAGAATATTGGCATGGAACAATCAAAAATTATAGATACGACGGAGACGTATCAGGCCCCCAACACATATCCTTCAAACACCAGAAACTAGTTGCAACTCCTGGATAGAGATCGAGGCGATTAATAAGCCGAGAGGGGTCGAGTTACCGGAACCCAATGTGTGGTAGTAACTATTCATGGATCACAAACACGGAACTCAGTTCTTGAGGATGGTTTCAATGAGACAACCCACCATGTACTCCTACATGGCCTCTCACCGCTAACTTTACCAAATCGTGTTCACACACTTAGCTCTCAACAGTAAGACATGTTCACCACATTCCAATTCATCCCCGATGAATCAGACCTGACTCAACTCTAAGCAGTAGCAAGCATGACAATAAGCATCAATGAGTAGGCACATCAGGGCTCAAACAACTCCTACTCATGCTAGTGGGTTTCATCTATTTACTGTGGCAATGACAGGTAATGCAGAGGAAAGGGGTTCAACTACCGCAGCATGTAACAGTTGAATCGTTGTTGTCCTAATGCAAAAAAGAGAGGAGGAGCGAGAGTGGGATTGTATCGGAATGAACAAGGGGGTTTTGCTTGCCTCGCACTTCTGAAGATAGTATAGTTCTTCATCAGTGTCATCGAACTCATCGACGGAACCACATCTACTTAGAGGGGACAATCACCGGCAAACAAAGAAGAAACACAATCAATGCAATGCAACAATATGATGCATGAATGTGACATGGCAATATGCTGTGATTTGAGCTAATGCAGCTAGCAACAATTTAAATGAAGTCCATATGAACCAAGGGTTCATATGCAAACTCCATATCAAGCATTTAAAATGCCATTATCATGTTTTTATTAAAACAGCAAGGTTAAGTTGCTTTATCATGCATGAAACCAGTACCAATGGATAGATTGGATTTTTCTAATCTTTTTTCATGTATAATTATTTCATTCTGAGTTATAGATTATTTTCTAAGATTTTCGGAAGTTTATAACATTTTTTGGAATTCCCTGGCTATTTAAAATAAGCTAAATCCAGAAAATGCTTTATTGCATCAAAGATCACGCCACCGTATGGACAAGAAGTCAACATGGCCCCTCCAGGTCAAACCTGACCCATGGGTCCCATCGTTCAGTCTCACAGCGCTGTCCCGTGTCACACATAGGTGGGACCGGTCAACGGCCACATCAGCAAAGTCAAAGTTGACGCGTGGGCTACTGATTTTATTAAATAATCTAATTATTTTTGTTATCCAGTAACTAACAAAGCGGGTCCCACAGTCAGTGTCTAGTGTTAAACTAATAGGGTTAGTTAGCCCCTAATCTAATGGCGGCCACGTCGGCTAACCGATGATTAGCCGTCGGCGCTACGCAGGACACAACGGAGGTCTTCGTCCGGCCGTTTACGGTGACGAGAGGTTGTGCGGATGGGTTCTTCGGGATGGGCGCGATGAGGCGCGTCGGACGGTGGCAGGTGTGGGTGCTGGGGTGGCCGGAATCGGCAGCGATCATGAGTGAGGCGGCGGCCGGAGCCCGGGCGAGCTCGGGTTCTGTGTTAGGGAGCACGGCAGGAGGAGCTGGTGCATGCGTTCGGCTCCTAGGAGCACGGTGAGAATGGCGACATGCTCAAAAGCGGGCGGAGGTAGCTGTGGCATGGCAATGACATGGCACGACGGGCGGCGAAGCCGCACGGCAAAGGAAGCTAGCTGGGGGCGCAAAAAGCAGAGAGAGGAGAGGGGGGACATGCAGTAGCTCACAGGGAGGACGGGGAGAGGGTCAGCGTGCTCGGGGAAGGCTTGGATGCGTCGGAATCCCGGCTGCGACCTCTCGTGGCCGAGGAATAAGATGAGGTCGAGGATGACGCGTCGAGGGTCTTCCGGTCGCGTGAGCCGACGGAGAGTCCTATGGCGATGAGGCGGAGCTTCTGGACTGCTCAAGGGGAGGAGGGAGAGGCGGTGGCCGCGGTGTTGCTAGTCGGCGGCGGCGGGCACGTTCGGTGAGGTGGGGAACAACAAGGAAGAGACCAGGGGGAAGAGTGAGCGAGCCGGAGGGATTGGGACGGCACCGAGGAAGTCGGCCACGCGTCCAGTGCTCATCGACAAGCAGGAGGTGGCGCGGAGCATGCTCGCGCACATCGGCCACGCGTCGCTGTCCTCCTGGCGCCGTGGAGAAGATGACTGGCAGGGCCAGTGAGCTGGGCCGGCGCAGTGCCGGGCCAGGTGGGCTGCACAGACAGGTGGGTCCATGTAAGTTTCTCTCTCTCTCTTTTACTTCTACTTTTGTTTCTGTTTTCTGTTTTCTATTTATTTTAATCTATTTTGAATTAGTAAAATACTAACTCATTTTGTAAAATCCTGAAAATAATTGTCGGCACTATTTGAATTATTTCCAACAGCCCCCAATTGTTTTCAGAAGTATTGAAGCATTTAAAATATTTATAAGCATTAAATGCTCCAATTCAAATACAATATGATTTAACTCAAAAATCCATAAATGGCCAAGAAATATGATCATCATTTTTGGCAGAGGTTTTCATCATTATCAGAAATCATGAACATTTTCAAAGGCATTTCGGGTTCTTTGAAAAAGATTTTATTTGAACCTATTTGAATTCTTTCTGGTGCTAGGGTTCGATCAACCTCCATTTCAGCTTTACATAAAATTTAAACATGATGCAACACACAAGTGCTAGCCTAGTGCAAGGTAAAGCTAGGGATGTGACAGTATTTCTCACCGACATTACATTCATGTTCACACACTTATTCTAGTTGTCGGTGCTCATACTTTTTCATTGTACTATCCATGCTAGTTTATTTTCTATTTTGAGTCTTCTTCTTGTGTGTATGAAAAACCTTAAGAAAAACAAAAAAATAGTTGTAGCTTTTAGCTAGTTTACTTTCCATGCATGTAGTCACTGTTTGGGATATCGCTTATTGCTATCGTCCCGGTCAGCTGGGGATTAGAGATTAATCGGAAATCGGACGATTAATCAATTTTATCGGTTAACTATTAATCGGCAAGTTTTTTTTGCAAGACCTACATTTCAAGCACTAATAAGGAAAATTTGGAAAAAATCAACACGTGTGTGCTCTAAGCCTTTAACACTACATCAATATATATTATATAACAACAGTACATGTCATGTTTTTCCATGTTTGAAATTCAAATAGGGCAGGAGTACATAGATACTACAATATTACATTATTACATAACAAACAAAAATTGGACAACACTGAAACAATAGCAGTGCATAGATTTACTCATTTACAATTTTACATAACAATCAACAACAGGCAGAACAGCAGTACATAACTATATATATGGGTCCAAAAATAAACTGAGATAGTAGATAGGATGTAGTACATATATAAATATATTAGTCTTAGTCCACAAATAAACTGAGATAGTATCATTTTGGATACTGGATAGATAGGCAACACAGCAGTACATAACAGGTCCAGAGTACACAAATAAGCTTAGTTCTACTTCTACACGTCTACTTCAACTTCTTAGTCTTACACTAGTTACTACTTTGCTAGCAAACAGCCAAACACCAATCAACCAAAATAAGGTCGTTCTTAGCTCTCTGATTCTCTCACAAGTGGTCACAAGTCACAACCAAAATAAGGCAAGAGGGTCGCTAGCAAACAACACACAAGATTAATCGAATGTCGCCATGTGCAACTTGGTATCTAGCCTCCCATCCATCTTGCTCTCCATGGCTGTTGTGATCACCTTGTAGTCCTTCTCCGAACCTGATCACCTTGTTGTGATCACCCTATACATAAAAGAAAAGGGCAGCAATATCCTTCAAAAAAAGAAAAGAGCAACACCATAGGAGGGCAACTTATTCTGTACATGATCCTATTAAACTCAAAATTGACTGAATTTTATCACTACTAACTGAATGGTCAGTAGGCAACAACAACTAGTAGTTAGTAGTTGCAGACTTGCGGTTAAACTCAAAAACTGATTGAATTTTATCACTATTAGTAGGCAGTTATTGGCTGAAGAAATGGCAATTTGCTTACAGGTTACAGCTGCGGTTATTGACAATAAAAATTGCTTACAACCATAGTTATTGACTGAACATATTACAATAGCTGCCACTCATTTTAATCGATTGAAGAAATCACATCAGCTTCAGTTTAGCTGAAGAAATTGACTGAAGAAATGACAGTATCCACTCATTTTAATCGACTGAAGAAATGACAAAGAATCGCAGCTTTAGTGAAGAAATTGATGAAGAAATGACGGTGGCCACTCATTTTAATCGATCAAGAAAACTTAAAAGAGGACAACAAGCGACAAAGAAACAATACCAGGATGTAGGATACCGGTGTAGCGACTGACCGAATGGATCAAGTCTCTGTGCTTAAGTGTCATCCCTGGATCGGTATGCTGACACACACAGTACTCGAAGGATTTATAACAGAGGTAAATCACATGTACAAAGTAACGTAAATACTATTACCTCAATCCATATAGCGGAAGCAACAAGGTTGTGGATTCCCATCAACACCAACGGCAAAGTTGAGTGTAGAAATCGTAACCTAACGTATCACTTACTGTCAGAAGAAAGCTGCAACATGAGATGTTGCAGCCCGAAACGGGTCAGTACATTGAATGTACTGGCAAATTCACACCATAGAGAAAATGATGAACAATGGCTATCACTACATGCATATATGGCTGGTGGAAAAGCTCTATGGTTATAATGTTTTTGCGAAAAGCCAATTTTTCCCTACTGCAAAGGAATAAATTTTATTTAACTATCATGGTGGTTGTTAAACATTGAGAATGGTTGACAGCATTCTCAATCCCAATTAAGCATCATCATTAAAACCCAACAAATTAATTAAAGTAACGTGATGAGATCAACAGGATAATCCAAGAACTAGATACTCAAGATGTCCATAACCGGGGACACGGCTAATCATGATTAGTTTGTACACTCTGCAGAGGTTTGCGCACTTTTTCCCACAAGACTCGATCGCCTCCGTTGGATTTCTCGCACTACATGATGTTTGAGAAACGGATGACCTAGACATAGTCTTTAGGAAGCGCTAGCACCTTACGTGACCGGTACACCTACTTTCCCCTACATCTGCTAGTCTACACGTAAGAGTTCGCACGACTTAATCAACTATGCCAGAGCCCATAATGGCTTGTGGCTGCACACAGAAGTTTCTAGTATGAATAATCTTATGGTCCCTTTGAGCCTGGGTGGAGGTCCATAAAAAAATAGGCAATCCTGGAGTACCCAGGTACCTAGACAGGCAATCCTGGAATACCCAGGTACCTCAATCCACCCAGATGTGTGTTTAAGTTGCCACCTTAAATAAACCATTAATTAACAATCTCACATCTGTCATGGATACTCTCAAAACCCAATCCACGTCTACGAGCATAGCATGGCAATATAAGCAACGCGCAGAAGTAACTCCCAAGGGTTTGATATAACAGGGTAATAGGTACTACCTCAATGACTTCCCATCCCACAATTTAATTAGATCCTAATCATGCAATGTTTGAGGATTGATCTAATGCAATAAAACTGGGTATGAAAGAGATATGATCAAAGCGTGAACTTGCCTGCAAGTTGATGAAGATGATTCGCATTCAAAACTCTTGATAGATCTACTCTTCACACTCCGGTCAATCAATCGTAAGCAAGCAATAGTAACCACACATAAGCAATCACTCAAAAGATCGGAAAAATCGAAGAAGACGATTCGGAAAACATCAAAACCAAACAAATAACTCTTGTAACATAAAATAATTTCTAACATTACCAAAATTATGTGAATTTGGCCTTATCAGAAAGTTTAGGTCAAGAGCTTTAATTTGCAAAAAGAATCAACTCAAACGGAGCTACGAAACTCAAGTTATGATCAAACAAAGTTTGAATACAAATCTAATCTAATTCAAATTTAAAAACTTTCAAAAACATGTTTTAGTTGGATTACTGGATAGAGGGGTTCATAACAAAGAAGTGGGCGTTGGTTTCGTTGGATTTGGATAAACGTGGAAAAAGTTGTAGCCGTTTGAAGTACAGGGACTAATCTGTGAAGAAATTTATCACGAATAGGTCCCTGGCCGAAATTAAAAGAAAAAGAAAATACTATATAACGAATGTTCGCTACCGGACGCTAACGAACAAAATCGTTCGCTGCGAAGGAATAAACATTAAACGTTCACTACATAACTAAACTAAAAAAAAACTAGGTTTTCTATAGAAAACCGATCTAGGGTTTTGTTTTGTAAAACCGAAAGAAAAGCGGCGACTTTTACCGGCTCGGACGAAATAAACCGACGGCGACGGCGGTATCCCAGTGGCTCTCCGGCGAGGCGGCGACGGCGGCGGTTGCGGCAGAGAAAGGCGGTGCGGGGCGAAGCAAGAGGCGGCGCGGTGGTGGAGCAACGGCGGCGGCGAGGGGCAGCGAGTAGCGAGGCGGCGGCGGTGGCAATCCAGCGGCGGCGTCGAGATGCGGCGACGGCGGTTGCGGGAGCAGAGGGGGGCGGCAGCGAACGGGGTCAGGGGGACGGGGCCCGGTATTTATGGGAGGAGGGCAAGGCGGCGCGGAGGTGGCCGGGTTGGCCACGGCGAGCGGCGGCGGCGACATGGACTCGTGAGGAGTCCCTGTCGGGGACGATGATGGCTGGGCTGGGCCTGGCTGGCTAGCTGGGCCGGCCCAGTCGGGGAGAAGTTTTTTTTAACTTTTTTTTGCAGACAAACATAAACATAAAAACAAAAAATAAAAGACAATACTATATAGGCATATAATATATCAAAATTTGCAGAAAAAGATTTTCTGCAATGTGGACTTTTTGTAGCATTAAATAAAATACACACAATTTCTAATAATTCAAACACTGCTCCTGCTTTAATATAATCCAATAAAAATCATTTTAAAAATCCCAAAATGATTTCAAATTTATTTCTCTCCAATTTTCTGTTGTAGGGAATCATGTTACCCTAATTTCCATGTATTTTATTTTTGGAGAAAAATAATTTGAATAAAACTCAAATAATTCCAAATAAAAAAAATAAATTCAAAAGAACTTTGAATTTAATTATTTGAAACTCCCAACTCATATTTCATATAATTTGAAGAAGTCATTTTATCTTCTCTCATGAAAATCATTGAGTTGCTTGAAGTTTCTGAATTGAAATATTTCCAAATGAGATTCAAATATTTTCAAATACCCTTTCATTTAATTAAATGGAAGAAGTCATATCATCTTCGCTCAGGGGTTTTGTATTTGAAAAGAATTTGAATTCACGGAGATCAAAATGCAAAAATGAAAGTTTGGGAAAGTCCTTTTATTCCCTCTCATTTAACTTTCAAAAAGTTTCGAATTTCACTCACTTTCAGTCAATCAATCAATCAATCAAATCTATCTATTTATTATAACATTCCAAAATTTAGAATTTTGGGATGTTACAGCTGGAGAAGGGATGGCGTGTCTAGCTGCTGCCGTTTGTCGGAGTAGGAGGTAGAGGATGGAGCCGATGCTGCTTCTGGGCGGAAGGGTGGCGTGACAAGCAACACCGGTTGCTCGGTGATGGAGAAAAGATGCGGGCTCCGGATGCAAGAGGAAGATCGGCACAGCTCCGTCTTTGGTAGAGGAAGAGGGCATGACTCTTGTCTTCTTTGCAGCAAGGTATGGCGATGGGGAGCAGCTCCGGTCGTCAGTGATGGGAGCTGCAGAGGAGTCGTGATGGCGATGGCGATGTGGGGGAGTCGCGATGGCGATGGGAGCTGCTGGTTGAGGTCCCACGGAAGAGGAGAGGGGGATCCACAGGGCGCCTAGCTCGGGTGCTGCTAGCTATGTTTGCCGGAGGCCAGCAGTGTGATGGTGTCATGGTGGATCTCGCATCGTGGCACGCTGGGAGGCTGAAACCCTAACTGAGCGGGGGAAATCCCAAATGTGTGGTCCTGCTGTGCGGGAAGGCCACCGAAGGGGCCTTTGGGGAGCCAAAATTCAGCCTTTTGGGTTTTCTGATGTTACGGGCCCAGCCCGATTAATCGGGAATCTAATGATTTATCGCCTGTCAGAGCAATAATTCGGTCCAAATGATAGATGTCAAAGATAAGGCCTTATCTTAGCGGTCACCACACAATAAGCGATAAATCAGCCGATAAAGTGCTGAGTCGGCCAATTTCTTCAACAGTGCCTGTAGTAGTAATAATTAAAAGAAAACCCAAAAAGATTCTCGTTCTTATTTTGCTTGTTGGGAGCTCTCCCGTGTAAATAGTTTTATTTTATTCTCTTCTTTGGGGTCGATAGGAGAAGACCATGATGAAAATGTTGAGTGGCTCTCATATGCATTATTGTTGATTTAACAAAGAGCCCATATTACTTTGTCTTCTCCTGTGTATTAAAGGCTTGCAGATTCCAGCTTAGTCCAATGCACATGCACTATTATTATTATCCACACCGTTCGGTCATGCAAGTGAAAGGCAATAATGATGATATATGATGGATTGATTGAGATGAGAAAAGCTGGTATGAACTCGACCTCTCTTGTTTTTGTAAATATGATTAGTTCATGGTTCCTGATTCAACTTATTATGAATGAAACATGTTTGCAATGACAATTAGAGATTATAGTTGCTCATGCCATGCTTAATTTGCTAGGAGTTTATAATGGTTTACCTTGTGTGCCAACATGCTATTAAAATGGTTGTGATGTGGTATGATAGGGTGGTATCCTCCTTTGAACGATTCGAGTGGCTTGACTTGGCACATGTTCATGCATGTAGTTGAAACAAAATCAACATAGCCTCCACGATATTTATGTTCATGGTGAATTATATCCTACTCATGCTTGCACTCATTGTTGATTAATTATGCATGTTCATGACTGTTGTCGCTCTCTAGTTGGTCGCTTCCCAGTCTTTTTCTAGCCTTCACTTGTACTAAGCGGGAATACTGCTTGTGCATCCACTTCCATAAACCCCAAAGTTATTCCATATGAGTCCACCATACCTTCCTATATGCGGTATCTACCTGCCGTTCCAAGTAAATTTGTATGTGCCAAACTCTAAACCTTCAAATGAAATTCTTTTTTGTATGCTCGAATAGCTCATGTATCAACTAGGGTTGTCTGTATCTTGCATGCTAGGTGGGTTATTCTCACTAGGAGTGGACTCCGCTCCTCGTTCACGAGAAAATGGCTGGTAACCGGGATGCCCAGTCCCATGCTCAAATCAAAATAATTGCAAACAGAACTCCCCCAGGATTGTTGTTAGTTGGAGGCACCTGTTGTTTTGGGCAAGCCATGGATTGATGCTTGTTGGTGGTGGGGGCACTACCAAAAAAATACACTTCCGCGATGATACGTGTTTTTCACAGTATGTCATGTTTTCTGTCATGCATGTACATCCATGACAAATTTATGACAGAATCAAGATAGTCATACCTGTGTTGTCGTAGAAGTGTTCCATGACATTACCAAAATTATCATCACGGAAGTGTCCACTTCCATGACGATAAATCGCATGTCACAGAGTGCTTTCGTCAAGGGTGACCGACATGTGGCATCCACCGTAACGGAACGCCGTTAAGCTATCGAGTCCGGTTTTGGATCCGATAACCCGTTAACAGCCCCGACCAATGGGGATTTTCCACGTGTAAAATCATCATTGGCTGGAGGAAACACGTGTCGGCTCACCATTGGGACAGAGGTCATCCACTCATTGGACCCAAAGCGCCTATGATACATCGACACGTGGCACGGCCTAACAGAGGCCATTCCTGTGAAAAGGCCGGCCCATTTGACTTGGTCAAAAGGTGGCGGGCCGGCCCACGGCAAGCCTGTTAACGGCATGTTCGCATATAGCCCTTTTACAGCCCGCTAACCCAGAGCCCGTTTATGGCCTATCCGAATTAGGCCCAGTAGCCTCATGTGGGCCATCCAATATAATTCCAGCCCGTTTTAACTTCCGGCCCATGTATGGCCCATGACATCTTTTGGCCCATATGAGGCCCTTAGTAACCCTCGGCCCATTAACGACCCCTGGTAAAACTGGCCCGTAATGAATAGTGTATCACTTTATACCCATTAACGACCCATTATTTCGTTGGGCCGCTTCCAGCCCATGTTATCTTTTGGCCTTCTCAGGGCCCATTTATTCTTGGGCTCATTTCTAGCATTCGTTTACTTTCGCCCACATCGCTATTTTTCCGCTAGGGCCAAATACAGCCCGTGGTTACAGTCGGCCCATTTGTGGCCCATTAATACGTTGGGCCATTTTCATAGCGTCATCAAATACGGCCGATTAACGACGGCCCGTTATGGTCGGCCCATGAACGGACGATTTCAACTCTAGCCCATTTACGGCCATAATGTGGTCTGTTATTGGCCCATGTTTGGCCAACCGATCATACGGCCCGTAGAAGGCCCATTGATGATACGGCCCGTAGAAGGCCCATTGTGTCTATGCCCCATAGAAGGCCCATTGTTTCTATGGCCCTTAGAAGGCCCATTGTTTCCACGGCCCGTAGGAGGCCCATGTTAACTACAGTAAATATGTAGCCCATTGTTAATGTGGCCTAGTTTTATAAAATAGGTTATTGCGGCCACTAGCAAACCGCGGAAAAAGAGCTGCACTAATTACAAGAAAACAAATAAACAAGACAATAAGGAAATAAATAAGCAAGCAACTTACGCTAGGCTATCACGGCTATTACACATATTACATCCACTGGGCATAAAAGTTTGCCACAAGTGCAAATATAGGGAACAAAGCAGCATATAAACGCCGCAGCAAAACAAGTCCGTAATCGAAACCACTTCAGAAGAGCTCAAGAAACAATATCCTGGGTACCCATAATGCTGGCAAGATGATTAGCAAGCTTATTAACTTTCTCTTGTTCGGCGCTTAAATCCTCCAGCACTTGATGTTGCACTAGAAAGTATGCATTTGAATTCTGCAAGGACTTCCTCGGTCCTTGGCTTCTGTCGCATAACATCTCGATCGATGTCTTTCAACTTGAAGTTGAGATTCAAGAAGCCAAACCGATTCACAATGAGTTCAAGAGCTGGTGCCAAGTAGAGTAGCCAAGAATCTCGAACACTACATCAAGACAGGACTTTGGGGTTGTCTCAGTGTCTTTAGTATAGTTTTTATCAGCTTTGTTGGAGAACAACAGGGATGTCTCACTATCTTGAACCTTATCTGCATACTTCCTTTACCGTTGCATAACGGGGTACTCTTCTCCAATATTTTATCCGCGTTCTAAAAGAGAAACAAAAAAACACATCACAAGTTTACAATGTAGTATATGAAACTCATTTTGGTAAACCAGTTCGCTTCTACCACGGTTTTTTCCGTCATGGACGGCCCAAAGAATGTCATGCAGCTGCGTCTCCGGCCCGTCCAGGACGAAAAGCCCATTTTCTGTCATGATTTTTTGTCATAGAAGTAGGACCCCACCACATATATGATGATACCGGGTTTTGTCACAATTATCATCATAGAAGTGTCATAAGTATGACAGAAAAAAATGTCATGGATGTGTCTTTTTTTGTAGTGGGGAGTATAAACTTTACCATTCTATTAGAGAACCGCCTATAATGTGTGTAGCATGGAAGATATCGAGATATCTCGGTTGTTATGTTGACAATGAAAGTATGCCACTCAAAATATTATTTATCTCTATTTCAAAACCCGAGCTCTGGCACCTCTACAAATCCCAGCTTCCCTCTGCGAAGGGCCTATCTATTTATTTTTATGTTGAGTCATCACCCTCTTATTAAAAAGCACCAGTTGGAGAGCACTGCTGTCCTTTGCGTGCATTACTATTAATTTACATTGAGTATGACTATGACAGGATCTCTTTTACCATGAATTGCAATGTTTAGTTAGTCCTTGATCTTTAGAGGTGCTCTGCATTTATGTTTTGCGGTCTCAGAAAGGGCTAGCAAGATACCATCTTGTTATATCATATTATGATTGTTTTGAGAAAGTGTTGTTATCCGAGATTTGCTATTATTGCTCGCTAGTTCATTATGCCATTCATATGAGTAAACATGAGACCTAAGTGTTATTGTGAATATGGTTAGTTCATAATCTTTGCTGAAAACTTGAATGCTGGCTTTACATATTTAAACAACAAGAGCAAACAGAGTTTGTAAAAGTTTTTATTTATCACTTTCAGTTTTTCAACTAAATTGCTTGAGGACAAGCAAAGGTTTAAGTTTGGGGGAGTTGATACATCGCCATCGTATCTACTTTTCCTAACAGTTTTGCCCTTGTTTTGGACTCTAACTTGCATGATTTGAATGGAACTAACCTTGACCGATTAATCGTTTTCAGCAGAATTGCCATGGTGTTATTTTTGTGCAGAAATAAAAGTTCTCGGAATCACCAGAAACTTTACAGAGAATATTTTTGGAATATATAAAAAATACTGGCGAAAGAATCAACACCAGGGGGCCCACACCCTGTCCACGAGGGTGGATGATACGTCTCCAACGTATCTACTTTTCCAAACACTTTTGCCCTTGTTTTGGACTCTAACTTGCATGATTTGAATGAAACTAACCCGGACTGACGTTGTTTTCAGCAGAACTGCCATGATGTTGTTTTATGTGTAGAAAGCAAAAGTTCTCGGAATGTCCTGAAAATCCACGGAGGCACTTTTTGGAAAATATAAAAAATACTGGCGAAAGAATCAAGACCAGGGGGCCCACACCCTGTCCACGAGGGTGGGGGGCGCGCCCCCTCCCCCTGGGCGCGCCCCCTGTCTCGTGGGCCCCCTGGACCTCCACCGACCTCAACTCCAACTCCATATATTCACGTTCAGGGAGAAAAAAATTAGAGAGAAAGTTGCATCGCGTTTTACGATACGGAGCCGCCGCCAAGCCCTAATCTCTCTCGGGAGGGCTGATCTGGAGTCAGTTCGGGCCTCCGGAGAGGGGGATTCGTCGCCGTCGTCATCATCAACCATCCTCCATCATCGATTTCATGATGCTCACCGCCGTGCATGAGTAATTCCATCGTAGGCTTGCTTGACGGTGATGGGTTGGATGAGATTTACCATGTAATCAAGTCAGTTTTGTTAGGGTTTGATCCCTAGTATCCACTATGTTCTGAGATTGATGTTGCTATGACTTTGCTATGCTTAATGCTTGTCACTAGGGCCCGAGTGCCATGATTTCAGATCTGAACCTATTATGTTTTCATGAATATATGTGTGTTCTTGATCCTATCTTGCAAGTCTATAGTCACCTATTATGTGTTATGATCCGACAACCTCAAGGGACAATAATCGGGATACTTATCGGTGATGACTGTAGTTTGAGGAGTTCATGTATTCACTATGTGCTAATGCTTTGTTCGGTTCTCTATTAAAAGGAGGCCTTAATATCCCTTAGTTTCCGCTAGGACCAGCTGCCACGGGAGGGTAGGACAAAAGATGTCATGCAAGTTCTTTTCCATAAGCACGTATGACTATTTACGGAATACATGCCTACATTACATTGATGAACTGGAGCTAGTTCTGTGTCACCCTATGTTATAGCTATTACATGAGGAATCACATCCAGCATAATTATCCATCAATCGATCCATTGCCTACGAGCTTTTCACATCTTGTGCTTCGCTTATTTACTTTTCCGCTATATTGTTACAATCACTATAAAACCCAAAAACATTACTTTTGCTCTTTGTTACCTTTATTATCATACAACTTTTGAAACTAAATACTTTGCTGCAGATACTAAGTTATCCAGGTGTGGTTGAATTGACAACTCAACTACTAATACTCAAGAATATTATTTGGCTCCCCTTGTGTCGAATCAATAAATTTGGGTTGAATACTTTACCCTCGAAAGCTGTTGCGATCCCCTACACTTGTGGGTTATCAAGACTAATTTCTGGTGCCGTTGCCGGGGAGCATAGCTCTATTCTCTGAGTCACTCGGGATTTATATCTGTTGATCACTATGAAGAACTTGAAAGACAACATAACTACGATTTTTCCCTCAACTACGAGGGGAGGTAAGGAACTGCCATCTATCTCTGCACTAGATTCTCCTTCTGTTTTGAGTAAGATTGCGACACCTAAACCTGCTACTGCTATGAACTCTGATATGTCGCATTTTATTAATGATGGCACTTCTGCTATGCATGATACTTATGATGAAACTACTTCTGTGTGTGATACTACTTTGCCATTAGGTGAATTTCTTGATGAACAACTTGCTAGAGTTAGGGGGAATGAAATTATTGAAGATGCTATTATTGATGATAGTGATGATGAAAATTCTCCCAATGATTATGAACTGCATGTTGTTCCTGAGGGTTATGTTATGAATGAAGAAGTTGCTAGAGTTATCTTTGCTTGCAATGATAGATATGATCTTAAGAAATTATTAGCTAAATGGAAGCAGCAGTCTCTTAATGCTAGAATTAAACCTGGCCCTGCTTTTGCTACTTCACCTATTTGTGTTACTGATAAGGATTACGAGTTCTCTGTTGATCCTGAGATTATTACTTTAGTTGAATCTGATCCTTTTTATGGCCTTGAATCTAAAACTGTTGTGGCACATCTTACCAAGTTGAGTGATATAGCTACCCTGTTTACTCATGATGATAAATCTCACTATTATTATATCCTTAAGATATTTCCGTTCTCGTTAAAGGTCGATGCTAAGACTTGGTATAATTCTCTTGCTCGGGTTGTGTGCGTAGTCCCTGTGATATGATTTACTACTTCTCCGCTAAATATTTCCTGCTCATAAGAAACAAGCTGCCTTATGGAAATATATAATTTTGTGCAAATCAAAGAAGAGAGTCTCCCACAAGCTTGGGGGAGGCTTCTCCGATTACTTAATGCTTTGCCCGATCATCCTCTTAAGAAAAATGAAATACTTGATATCTTTTATAATGGACTAACCGATGCTTCCAAGGACTACTTGAGTTGTGCTGGTTGTGTTTTCAGGGAAAGAACAGTCGATGAAGCTGAATTACTATTGAATAATATGTTGACTAATGAAAATAATTGGACTCTCCCTGAGCCAGTTCCTGAGGCAATTCCTAAACCAACTGAGCCAACTCCTGAGCTTATTCCTAAACCCACTCCGAAGAAGAGAGGTGTTTTATTTCTCAGTCCTAAAGATATGCAAGAGGCAAAGAAATCAATGAAAGAAAAAGGTATTAAAGCTGAAGATGTTAAGAATTTACCACCTATTGAAGAAATAAATGGTCTTAATATACACTTTGTTGAAGAACCACATTGTCTTGATAACCCGACACAGGTAGTAAAAGTAAATTCTCTCTATAGATATGATAAAGTTGAAATCCCCTCTACTAAATTGCATAGCCCATGTTTAGACGAATTTGATGACTTTATGGATAGACAAGAAAGTTTTAATGCTTATGTTGGTAGAGAGTTAAAGAATAATGCTTTCGAGATAGGACGCGTGAGCGATAATATGGCTAGAGTTAAAGATGAACTCAAACTCGTTAGCAAATATGCTTCTATGGTTGCTACTCAAGCTGAGCAAGTACTTAAAGCTCAAAATGATTTGCTTGATGAATTAAATAATAAAAATGACTTTGTTGTTAGAGTGGCTACTAGAACTGGTAGAATGACTCATGAACCTTTGTATCCTGAAGGCCACCCTAAGAGAATCGAGCAAGATTCTCAGAGAAACAATTTAGAGGCACCTAGTTCTTCCAAAAATAAGAAAAAGAAAAACGATAGGACTTTGGATGCTTCTAGTGAACCTACTGTAGACACACCTGAGAATCCCAATGATATTTCTATTTCTGATGTTGAAACTCAATCAGGTGATGAACATGAACCTAGTGATAATGTTCATGTTGATGCTCAACCTAGCAAAAACAATGACGTAGAGATTGAACCTGCAGTTGATCTTGATAACCCACAATCAAATAATCAACGTTGCGATAAGAGAGATTTTGTTGCTAGGAAGCACGGTAAAGAAAGAGAACCATGGGTTCAGAAACCCATGCCCTTTCCTCCTAAACCATCCAAGACAAAGGATGATGAGGATTTTGAGTGCTTTGCTGAAATGATTAGACCTATTTTCTTACGTATGCGCTTAACTGATATGCTCAAAGTAAATCCTTATGCTAAATATATGAAGGATATCATTACAAATAAAAGAAAGATACCGGAAGCTGAAATTTCCACCATGCTTGCTAATTACACTTTTAAGGGTGGAATACCAAAGAAACTTGGAGATCCGGGTGTACCAACTATACCATGCTCCATTAAAAGAAATTATGTTAGAACTGCTTTATGTGATCTTGGAGCCGGTGTTAGCGTTATGGCTCTCTCTTTATACCGTAGACTTGAATTGAATAAGTTGACACCTACTGAAATATCTTTGCAAATGGCTGATAAATCAACCGCTATACATGTCGGTATATGTGAGGATGTGCCTGTTGTGGTTGCAAATGTCACTATCTTAACGGACTTTGTTATTCTTGATATTCCGAGGACGATAGTATGTCGATTATCCTTGGTAGACCTTTTTTGAATACTGCAGGGGCTGTTATTGATTGCAACAAAGGCAATGTCACTTTTCATGTTAATGGTAATGAGCATACGGTACACTTTCCGAGGAAACAATCTCAAGTCCATAGGATCAATTCTATTGGGAAAGTTCCAACTATCATTATTGGAGGTTTTGAATTTCCTCTCCCTACTATGAAGAAAAAATATGATATTCTTATTGTTGGGGATTTTCATATCCCCGTTGAGGTAACTTAGTGTTATTCGAAATTTCTCTGGTTCCGTGTTATTCGGAATGAGTTTGTTAACAAGACTTGATCAACCTTGTTAGTGGATTCATTTTGATGATCATGAGATGGATGAAACTAGAAGGCACAACCTTCTGTGCCCACTTTTTACTTTCTGTTATTTGGAATAAATAAATCAAAAATAATATTATCTATCTGTTTTCTGAATTATCCATGTAATAAAAAATATCCTCAAAATATAAGTGCTCCAAATGCCCTGCAAATTTTGTATGATTTTTTATGGAATATTTGAGGATTTTAGGCACTGAAAACACTGAAGGAGGGGCAAGCACCAGGCCACGAGAGTGGAGGGTGCGACCACCCCACCTGGGCGCGGCCACCCCACCTGGGCGCGCCTCCCTGTCTCGTGGGCCCCTGGTGGCCCCCCTCCACTTATGCCAGCACCCACACACTTCATCTTCTACCAAAAAAATCCTCATCCAGCTCAAGCACGAGTTCTAGCTCATTTTACTGCAATTTTCAATCTCGTTGCTCAAAGCTCCATTCACAAAACTGCTTTGGGAAATTGTTGCTTGGTATGTGACTCCTCCATTGGTCCAATTAGTTTTTTTTCTAGTGCTTTATTCGTTGCAAATTTTTGCTGCATAGGTGACCATGTTCTTGAGCTTGCATGTTAAATTTATAAGGTCCCAAGCAATTCTAATGCGTGATATAGGCTCTAGGCACTTGTAGGAGTAGTTGCTACCAATCTTGTTTAGTTTTATTCACTCTTATTTTGAAGTTACTAAAATTTCAGAAATTTTTAGAAAATGGTAAGGAAACTTTTGAGGGGCTCTTCTAGCCAAGGCTCTCAGGAAAAACAAGCTAAAGAGAAGGAAAAAGCCAAGTATAATCTTCCTCGCTTAGCGGAAGTACGGTCGTGTGAATGGCCATGTGATGATTTCTTGAAAGAAGCTGGAATTCATGAAGATTTTTATTCCTTGATCGAGAATGCAGGGCTCACCGATTTCCTCCGCGACCGGATTGACAGTATCTCTTACTCATCAATACTTTCGTGCAAAAGTTTTATTATTATCCTAAGAAGTCACCGCCTTCAGTATCATTTCACTTATATGATGAATTCAGAGAAATGTCTTTACGTAATTTTTGCGTGGTATGTAGGATACCCTATGAGGGAGAATTAGAGGAACCCCATCGTAAAGATGTGGATGGCTTTGTTAACACTATAGTTGTGGAGGAGCCAGAGAAGGGTTCCGAGGCAAAAATCTCTAGCATACATTTTCCTGTTTTACGCTATTTTGCCATATTTGCTAGTAGATGCTTGATTGGTCGTGGAAATAATGGAAACCTTAGTGTTCCTGATATTATCATTCTTCAACATGCTTTGCTCGGAGATAATAGTTTTAGTATGGGTGTCGTTGTTGCTAAACGGCTAAGCATGAATCGTACAAAAGGCCCCATATTTGGAGGTATCTATGCTTCACGTCTTGCTAGACATTTTCAGATACCTATTAGGCACCATGAGAAAGAGGAGACAAAATTACCTCCTCATATTTTAGATTACAAGAGCATGGTAGCCCACACATTTACTGTTGACAACAAAGAGAAGATGCTCCTGTATAACCTTAGATTTAATAAGAAACACAATGAGACTATTATTTTGCATGCGCCTTTGTTGTTTGATTTGCTTGCAGAAATTTTCTTGTCATGCCGGAGGTGGTGTATGCTCATCGAGCCCAAGCATCCACCCCAGAACCTGAACCTGAGCCGGAACCTGCACTGGACCCTTATCGTGCATCATCTTTCCAGTGGGATCCGGAGATGACCAGCCAGTGGTATCCTGATTACACTTCCCAGTACACTGGGGAGAGTAGCAGTGGTCCTTGGTACTAGACCAACTTAGGCCAAAAGTCTAAGCTTGGGGGAGTACGTATTTCTCACCGACTTTACATTCATGTTCACACACTAGTCGTCGGTGCTCATACTCTTTCACTGTATTATCCTTGCTAGTTCAAATTTCTTTTTCTAGTTTTCTTCTTGTGTGTTTGATAAAACTTTAAGAAAAACCAAAAAAATTAGTTAGTTTAATTTCCATGCTTGTAGTACAAATTAAAATGAAAACCCAAAAAGATTTCTTGTTCTTCTTTTACTTGTTGGGAGCTTTCCCGTGTAAATAGTTTTATTTTCTTTTCTTTGGGGGTCGAGAGCAGAAGACCATATTGAAAACGTTTAGTGGCTCTCATATGCATGATTGTTTATTTAATTTAGAGCCCATTGTCGGTGTCAAAACCGGCGGGTCTCGGGTAGGGGGTCCCGAACTGTGCGTCTAGGCGTATGGTAACAGGAGACAAGGGACACGATGTTTTACCCAGGTTCGGGCCCTCTTGATGGAGGTAAAACCCTACGTCCTGCTCGATTGATATTGATATTGTGGATGTTTACAAGAGTGGATCTACCACGAGATCAAGGAGGCTAAACCCTAGAAGCTAGCCTATGGTATGATTGTAAGGGTTGTTGTTCTTCTAGTCCTACGGACTAAAGCCATCCGGTTTATATAGACATCGGAGAGGGCTAGGGTTACATAGAGTCGGTTACAATGGTAGGAGATCTACATATCCGTATCGCAAAGCTTGCCTTCCACGCCAAGGAAAGTCCCATCCGGACACGGTAAGTCTTCAATCTTGTATCTTCATAGTCTTGGAGTCCGGGTCGACGATGATAGTCCGCCAATGATAGTTCGGTGATGATGGTAGTCCGTCTATCCGGACACCCCTAATCCAGACGCCCTCGGTCTCCCCGAACCAGGCTTCAATGACGATAAGTCCGGCCAGTATATTGCTTGGCATTGCAAGGCGGGTTCCTCCTCCGAATGATAGAAGATTGTGAACACCAGGATAGTGTTCGGCTCTGCAAAATAAATTCCGCATTCCACCGTAGAGAGAATAATATATACACAAGTTCAATCTGCCGACGTTTTTTGTGGCATGACGTCACACCACTACCAAGCCATTACTTGAATTGTTTTTTACTTTACCACCTCGGTAGCATTTAGCGAAGTGGTTTCCTTGGCACGCCTTGTCAAGCAGTAGATCGTGTTTCCCTTAATCCGGGATTCTCATCAATACGGACGTGGGTAACCCAACCGCCATTGATGGTGACGCTTTGGGAGATAAGCGAGTTTTACCAGGCCGGTGGGGGACGCGTAAGACTTCGCGCCCATATAAGGGATAAGGATTCACCTTCTCACCCACGCCTTCTTCCTCCTTTGCTTATCTATCTCCACAAGACTCGAGCTCCAGCGCCCAAGTTCGCGCATCTCGTCTCAACCTTCTCCGACCATGTCCGGAGCGGGAGGTAAATGGTTGGCCTCCACCGTTAAGGAGGAGCACATCGCCAAACCGCGCGGGCGCCGGATACCTTTCGGCGACATCACAGACCGGCTGCCTGACGAGGGGCAGCTCATCCCCACCCGGGCCCCATGAGAGGGTCGTCTTTCTTCCCCACTTCCTCCATGGACTGGGCTTTCCACTTCACCCCTTTGTCCGGGGCTCATGTTCTACTACGGCCTGGATTTCCATGATCCGGCGCCAACTTCATCCTCAACATCTCGGCGTTTATCGTCGCTTATGCAGGCCTTCCTCTCGCATCCAGCCCCACTTCGCTTGTGGCTTAAGACCTTCAATGTCAAGCGAAGGTAGTGAAGGGCACTCAAGCCGGAGTGCGGAGGCGCCATGTTGGGCAAGATGCCCAATGTCCTTTGGTTGGAGGGACCTTCGTGGAATCCGTCCAAGGGGTGGCAATCGGGTGGTTCCATATCACCGAGCCGTGACCCTACATGGGCGGCGGCCCCGAGTTTAGATCTGGTATCCCCACGCAGCTCACCTCTTGGAAAGAGAAGGGCTTCTGTGGGGTAGTTCAAGGAGCCGACGGGACTCCAAGCCCGTATCCGGAAGCTGGTGAAGAAGCTCAGGCTGGTTAACGTGGTCCAAGTCATGCTCGTCACGGATTCTCCCATGCCAAGAGCGGGCATTCAATCTGTTGGAGTTTGATCCGGAGCACAGGCGCCGAGCAGGCTCTTCGACACGACGCACGAAGGCGCGCTGGAGGGTGCTGTTCAAGGGCGCTGAAGCCCGCATCCGCCGATCAAGATCGCGGATTTCGCTCAGCGCCAGCCGACGAGGTAAGTGATTCTACCCCTTTACGGGACACTTGTTTTTCATAGTTTGACTCTATGCGGTTTTAATTTCCCCTTTTCCTTTGACAGGACTGGATGAGGAAGGCGGAGCAGATTACCCCGCCTGCCCTATGCCGAAAAATCTAGTAGACGCTTCGTCTAAGCGAAATTTGCTGGTTTCGGCACCGCCGCGTGGTGCCGGGAGAAGAAGGCCAAGAAGGAGGCCATGGGTGCTCGAAAGAGCTCCCGTTTCAGTGTCCGACGACTCGGGCGGACTCCTCCCCGAAAATGAGGAGGAGAAGAGGACTCTCTCGGAGGAGGGAGAGAGGAAGAGGAAGGCTTCCCCAACAGGGGAGGTGAAGGGTCCAAGAGGGGAAGGACTATTCCCCCGGACAGCTCCGCCAACGTCAACGTTGGTGAGGAAGAATGGCCTTCAAGGGCCAGGCCTCCGGCGAGATCGTAAGTATCCGGATTCCTGAATGATTTATAATTTCTTTTTCTGCGTCACATAGTGTCATACTGATGCCGCATGCTGCCTGTAGTCCGGCCAGTGATGATCTCCCCGCTTCATCGAACGGGTCATTGGCTCCGTCGGATGTAGACTCCATCCCGACCGCCTCCACCCCTCGTGACGCCGAGGTGGGATCCCAAGAAGGGACCCATCGGGGGGAGGCTCCGGAGGCGCCACAAGGCGTCCTCCCGGACTTTGCGCCGGATTCCACATCAGAACCCGCAGTGGTTCCGGAGTCCGCCGGCCCCTTCAACGAAGGCAAGACTGCGGACGCCGCGCCTGGCCCAACCGAGGCGCCGGGCAATTTGTTGGAGGCGCCGCAGAGCGCTTCCATCGAGAAGAACACCGCACTATTATGAGTGCGGTGATTCGAAGGTGCAGCTCGCCAAGAGCGGGCTGACCGAAGCTCGCAGTAGCCTTCTATCGGGCTTTGAGGTAAGAAGTTAAAAGATGCAATGTGATACCGCATAGACGGTAGCCTCGATGCTCGGTTCGGTGTTCGGAAAGAAAAGCGGATGAGGATCTGAAAAAGAAGATATACGCAGGTTGCTAAAAATTATGTCAATATGGGTTGCTACATCTTCTGACCCTCTGCCGACCTTGCGGAGGTCGGTGCTTTGAAGCAGAGGCTCGAGCGGTCCGAGCAAGAGCTCGGCCAGCATGTAGCAGCTCGGGACAAAGAAGGTGAGTAACACCACTTTGAACTTGTACCTTACAGAAAAGGATTTAGGTTGCAACAAAAATAACAAGGATAACATGGGTACTGCAGGGGCCATGAACGAGGTGGCGACCCTGAAGGAGGCCGTGTCCGCGGCTGAACGCAATGCAGCCACGGAACGGGAAGAGCGAGAAAAACAGGAGGCGCGGGTGGCGGTGGTCCAGCAAGAGCTCCAGGCTCTCATGGAAAAGCATGAGAGTTTGGAGCGTGACTCAAAGACTCGAGAGTCCGAGCTTGCCTCGGCTCTCGAAAGTGCCAAAACTGCCAAGGCCGATGCCCATAAGTCCCTTCAGGAGATTGAGTTGATGAGGAAGATAGCGGTGGGTAAGGCATTTTTCATGCAAAGCAAGCATGTGAATGTAAATTACGTGTTACTTACCCGAATTTGGAGCTCTCCAGGGGCGTTTGCAGATCTGCCTCAAGCGTGTCTCGATGTCGCCCGCATTCTACCGAGCCGAGGAGGGAGCTCAACGGAGAAGGTCTTCGGTCTCAAGATGTCCGAGGCCGGCCATCCGGTGCCCCCTAGCGACCAGCTAAAGCAGCTGGTCGAGCTCCACAAGGTGGCTGAGCAGGCCATGAAGGGCCTCATAGTCCGGCTGTGGCCTGGAGAGGCCATGCCTAGGAGCTACTTCGGCCTCGTGCTACGGCTGGTGGATGCGTGCCCCTGGGTGGAGGTTATCAAGCGCTCCGCCTGTATTGAAGGTGCTCGTCGGGCCCTTGCCCGCGCAAAGGTGCATTGGGGCAAGCTGAATGCGGAGAAGCTAATCACTGACGCGCCACCACCGGGCAAGGAATATCGTGACGCCGAGATGTACTATAAGATCGTCTGAAGGGCGCCTGCAAGATTGCGGATGAGTGCCCTGTGGATGTAATTATTGAGTAAATTCGCAATGTGTTATCACATGCGCTGAAAACTTTGTTCATATGCGCTAAGCAACGCTTGTTAATTTAAAATATTACCTTTTGTGCGGCCGTTTATTAAATCGAGAGATGGCAAGTCGTCGGCTTCAGCCCCCATGCCACGCAGTCTTTGGGGTGTTCGGGATAAACTTGAGCACTCTTCCCATTTTTTGGTCCATCTAGGGAGGCGCTCAACACAACGAACAAGGCAACCGGACTTATAGTGCTTGAACACTCTCACTTAGCCATAGAATTATATAATTTTAAATTTCGGTGAAGCCCCTAGTATTCGGAGGACCGAATTGGGGCACTATCCACGCCTTCGTCGGACATTATCTGGAACTTCGCTCGAAGCGGCGTAGGTCTTTAAGGACCCGAAAGGACCTCTCGAACAGCGACCCGTCTCTCGCCTTATCATGACAGTCAGTTTTAGCTTTCTCCACTGAGGCGTTAACCCGGCTCAACCGGGGCGCAATCGCGATGGTTCTCCCATGCTACCTTAGCCGATAGAATGTAACGTAAGGTGCCAAACATGGGAGCCGGAAAACCCAACTATTGACCCAAGACATGATTCGGAGCCGATTCATATAATGCTATAAGTTCGGGTGCCGCACTTGTGAAAGTGTTCGGACTTTATCACACCATAATGCGGAGAACATAAGCCCTCAGTGTATTTGGCCGTACCAAAATGTAATGGGTGCAACATGTCGTAAATGAACATATATATATAAGGTAATGCAATTATGGGCAAAAAGTGCTGCATTTTATTCGAGAAGATATGCTATGAGTGCGGAATGATACAAATAGTGCGGAAAGCAAGGGATTAGACGAATTAAAGG
Source organism: Aegilops bicornis (assembly GCA_021605145.1). Classification (NCBI taxonomy): domain Eukaryota; kingdom Viridiplantae; phylum Streptophyta; class Magnoliopsida; order Poales; family Poaceae; genus Aegilops; species Aegilops bicornis. Next base: position 355,364,363 of record CM038675.1, on the reverse strand, counting down.
CGTCTCCCTACAGGGGTAGGCCGCGGAATGTTGTATTTAACAAATTTAATGCTCATCATGGAGACCACATGAGTGTTCGTCGCGGCCTTTGTCCTTCCCTGGCTGTTGCATCATGAGTTCGGCAGGTCGCCACGGACAGAGTTCTGTATAAAAAAGAGAAAAATAAAAGAAAAAAGAGCGACACACTTGGGAGCCCCTGGTGTGGTCGAGCCGCACTCTGGGTCTGTTGTGGTTGTGCCTTTCCCCCTATGCCCATGGTATCTCCCAAGCGTAATTATGTACGCGGAGATCTTGTCTTACAATTTTGCGAGGGCTGGGGTTGAGGCCGCATTGCTACGCGTGCTCAGAACGTGCCAGGTGGTCTTGGTTGATGTTGCTCCGGGCGCGTTTGGTCGTGTCCGGTCGTTTAACGGCCGGACTCGAGGATTGCCTTAAAAGGCTGCTCTGTACTTCTGCCGCGAGAGTTGTTGTATGTTCCTTCGTTCGGAGGGAGCGTTCCGTGTTTCCATTGACCGTGATGACTCCACGAGGGCCTGGCATCTTGAGCTTAAGGTATGCATAATGCGGCACCGCGTTGAATTTTGCAAACGCGGTTCGTCCGAAAGCAGAGCGTGATAGCCGCTGAACGGGACTATGTCGAAGATTAACTCCTCGCTTCGAAATTATCCGGGATCCAAGACCACTTCTAGTGTAATCGAGCACGCACAATTGGCCTCGACACCTGGTATGACGCCTTTGAAGGTTGTCTTTGTAGGTTTAATCCTTGAAGGGTCTATGCCCATCTTGCGCACCGTATCCTAATAAAGCAGGTTCAAAGCATCGTCGCCGTCCATCGGGACTCTCGTGAGGTGAAATCCATCGACGATTGAGTCTAAAACCAATGCGCGAATCCGCCAAGGCGGATATCGGTCGGATGGTCTCTTCGATCGAAAGTGATCGGGCAAGAGGACCATGGGTTGAATTTTGGGGGGACTGGCTCCATCGCGTATACGTCCCTTAGTGCGCACTTCCGCTCCCTCTTGGGAATATGTGTTGCGTATATCATGTTTACCGTCCGAACTTGAGGGGGGAATCCCTTTTGTCCTCTGTTGTTCGGCGGCCGGGTCTCTTCCTCGTCATCGCTTTGTAGACCCTTGTAAATATTTTTGTCGATTAATTTTCCTGCCTGCTTGAATACCCAACAATCTCTGTTGGTGTGGTTAGCTGGCTTTTCGGGGGTTCCATGTATTTGACAGGAGCGGTCGAGTATTCGGTCCAAATTGGACGGGCCCGGAGTGGTTCTTTTGAATGGCTTCTTCCGTTGACCGGGCTTGGAGCCTCGGAATCCGGCGTTGACTGCCGTATCCTCATTGTTGTCGCCGTTAATGCGGCGTTTGTTTTTGTTTCGACGCAACCTGCCATTGCGGTCCTTGGTATCCGGACTGCCAGCGTTTTGCCGAGGTTATTCTGCGAGCTAGCCAGCTATCCTCTCCCGCACAGAAGAGGGTCATGAGTGATGTGAGGGCTGCCATGGATTTTGGCTTCTCCTGTCCTAGGTGCCGGGCCAGCCACTCGTCGCGGATGTTATGTTTGAAGGCAGCAAGGGCCTCTGCATCCGGACAGTCGACGATTTAATTTTTCTTTGTTAAGAACCGTGTCCAGAATTGTCTGGCCGATTCGTCTGGCTGCTGGATTATGTGGCTTAGGTCATCTACGTCCGGTGGTCGCACATACGTGCCCTGGAAGTTGTCGAGGAATGCGGCTTCCAGGTCTTCCCAAAGATCCAATTGACTCTGCGGGCAGGCTATTAAGCCAATGCCGAGCTGGTCCTTTAAGCTTGAGCGGGAGATATTTGATGGCGTGAAGATTGCCGCCACGGGCCATATGTATATGGAGGAGATAATCCTCAATCCAAACCGCTGGGTCTGTTGTGCCATCGTAGGATTCGATATTAACGGGTTTAAACCCTTCAGGATTTGATGATCCATTACTTCGCCGGTGAAGCATAGTGGGTGTGTGGCGCCTCAGATTGAGCAATATCGCGACGTAGCTCGAGAGAGCGTTGTTCTGCGTGTTCGGCCCGGCCGTAGTAGTTGTATCCGGCGCGACAGTATTCGTCGTGGGTCTTGGGGCGCCCACGTGATCCATAGATAGATCTGGATTGTCTTGCCTTGTCCTCCAGTATATCTCGCAGGTCCGGCGCGTTCCCCCGTGGCTTCATGCTTTATGAGCGATGCCGGGGTATGGTTTTGGTGGAGGGCTTGCACGCCTCTCTGTCGCGGCCACGAGGTGGTCGGTTCGCCGTATTGTCCGCTGGTGATGCAGGTTTGTACGCTTCCTCCTCTAATCGGGGGAGCAACTTGCGTTTTTGGTAACTTTTGGAGGGGCGTTCGAGTTCATACTCTTCGGCCGCGAGGATCTCGGTCCATCTGTCGGTCAGTAGGTCTTGATCAGCTTGAAGCTGTTGCTGCTTTTTCTTTAGGCTGTTTGCCGTGGCCATTAGCCCGGCTCAAACGCTCTTGTTCGACGGGATCCTCAGCACGACAATTAAATGCCGCCGAGGCTTGCCTCGTCCTTCGGAGGGAGGTAAGTAATTGTCATCCTCGACCTCTTCGCCCCGCCGCCCTCTCGTGAGGGCTTGATTCTGCCTCCTCCGCGCTTGGATCGTCTTTGGAGGGAGTTGTCTTCGGCACTTTACGGGTGTTATAATCTCCTGTGCCGGAATCTCCATTCTTGCCGTGGCGGGATTTAGGGCAGCGCCGCTGACGTCAGCGCTTGGGCTGTTTCTTTAAGGAATCGGCCTCCGCTGCTTCTTCGCCATCCCCATCTTTTGGGGTGTCCACCATGTATATGTCGTATGACGAGGTGGTCTTCCAAAGGTCTCGTAGGTGCTGGTTCTTGGTAGTCTCCGGCATCGTCGTCCATACCGTCGATGTCTTCGGAGTCGTAGTCGAGTATGTCGGTTAAATCGTCGATGGAGGCTACGAAGTGGGTGGTGGGTGGGCTTTGAATTTCTTCGTCATCTGCGTCCCAACCATCCTGGCCGTAGTTCGGCCAGGGCTCTCCGGATAGCGAGAGATACTTCAGTGAATTTATGATATCACCGAAGGGCGAGTGCTGAAAATTGTCCGCAACGGTGAATTCCATGATCGGCGCTCAATCGGATTCGACTGGTAGGGGCGCAGGAGGTTCGGAGTCCGGCAGGGAGTCTGGCACCTCGGAGTCATGAGCCTTATGCGGGACAAGGTAAGTGTTCGGCTCCATCGCCGTAGAAGTTGCAGCTCCCGAGGCGGTGTCCAGCCATCCGTCCTCGATCCGAGCGATCGGCTCCGGACTATGGGTCGGAGCGGATTCGCAGCGACCTCCAAGGTGCTGTCCGTGGCGGTTAGATCATGCCCATCGTGACAGTAGCGGCACGCCGGCTGTGGCTCAGATCCATCGAAGATCAAGTCCCCGCGGATATCGGCCATGAAGTTTAGGCTTCCAAACGACTCGACGGCGGGGCGAAGCTTTCGATCTGCTCCAGGATGGCCAAGTGAGTTGGCCAGCGCGGTAACCGCCGAATCTGAAGATCTGTCCGGGAGAAAAGTCTCACCCAGATCTGCGTCGTTATCGATTGAAGAGGCCATCACGCCTATCGGTGACGCATACGTAGGAACTCTCAATGAAAGCACCAATGTCGGTGTCAAAACCGGGCGGGTCTCGGTAGGGGGTCCCGAATCGTGCGTCTAGGCGGATGGTAACAGGAGACAAGGGACACGATGTTTTACCCAGGTTCGGGCCCTCTTGATGGAGGTAAAACCCTACGTCTTGCTCGATTGATATTGATATTGTGGATGTTTACAAGAGTGGATCTACCACGAGATCAAGGAGGCTAAACCCTAGAAGCTAGCCTATGGTATGATTGTAAGGGTTGTTGTTCTTCTAGTCCTACGGACTAAAGCCATCCGGTTTATATAGACACCGGAGAGGGCTAGGGTTACATAGAGTCGGTTACAATGGTAGGAGATCTACATATCCGTATCGCCAAGCTTGCCTTCCACGCCAAGGAAAGTCCCATCCGGACACGGGCGAAGTCTTCAATCTTGTATCTTCATAGTCTTGGAGTCCGGTCGACGATGATAGTCCGGCCAATGATAGTTCGGCTGATGATGGTAGTCCGGCTATTCGGACACCCCCTAATCCAGGACTCCCTCACCCATCTTACTTTCCTTCTCTCTTGAGTTGAATGCTTGCAGATTCCAACTTAGTCCAATGCACGTGCACTATTATTATTATACACATCGTTCGGTCGTGCAAGTGAAAGGCAATAATGACGATATATGATGGACTGATTGAGATGAGAAAAGGTGGTATGAACTCGACCTCTCTTGTTTTTGTAAATATGATGAGTTCATCATTTCTGATTCAGCTTATTATGAGGTAAACATATTTCCAATGACATTTAGAGATTATAGTTGCTTGTGTCATGCTTGATTAGCTATGAGTTATAATGGTTTACCTTGCGTGCCAACATGCTATTAGAATGATTATGAGTGGTATGATGGGATGGTATCCTCCTTTGAATGAATTGAGTGACTCGACTTGGCACATGTTCACGCATGTAGTTGAAACAAATCAACATAGCCTTCATGATATTTATGTTCATGGTAGATTATATCCTACTCATGCTTATGCTCGGTGTAAATTAATTTTAATGCATGTTTATGACTGTTGTCGCTCTCTCAGTTGGTCGCTTCAAAGATTTTGCTAGCCTTCAATTGCATTAAGCGGGAATACTGCTTGTGCATCCAAACTCCTTAAACCCAAAGTTGTTCCATATGAGTCCACCACACCTAACTATATGTGGTATTTACTTGCCGTTCCAAGTAAATTTGTATGTGCCAAACTCCAAACCTTCAAATGAAATTCTGTTTTGTATGCTCGAGCAGCTCATGTTTCAACTAGGGCTGCCTATATCTTCCATGATAGGTGGGTTATTCTCAAGGGGAGTGGACTCCGCTCCTCATTCACGAGAAAGGGCCGGTAACCGGGATGCCTAGTCCCATGATCCAAAAAGATCAAAGCAAATCAAAATAATTAAACAAAACTCCCATAGGGCTGTTGTTAGTTGGAGGCACTCGTTGTTTTGAGCAAGCCATGGATTGATGCTTGTTGGTGGTTGGGGGAGTATAAACCTTTACCATTCTGTTTGGGAACTGCCTATAATGCATGTAGTATGGAAGATATCGCCATCTCATAGTTGTTGCGTTGACAGCAAAAGTATGCCACTCAAAATGTTATTCAATCTCTATTTTAAAATCGAGCTCTGGCACCTCTACAAATCCCTGCTTCCCTCTGCGAAGGGCCTATCTATTTACTTTTATGTTGAGTCATCACCCTTTTTATTAAAAAGCACCCGCTGGAGAGCACATTGTCATTTGTATTCATTATTATTGGTTTATATTGGGTATGACTTGACTGGATCTCTTTTACCATGAATTACAATGTTTAGTCAGTCCGTGATCTTTAAAGGTGCTCTGCATTTATGTTTTGCGGTCTCAGAAAGGGCTAGCGAGATACCATTTTGTTATATCATGTTATGATTGTTTTGAGAAAGTGTTGTCATCCGAGTTTTATTATTATGGCTCGCTAGCTGATTATGCTATTGATATGAGTAATTGTGAGACCTAGGTGTTATTGTGAGTATGGTTAGTTCATAATATTTGTTGAAACCTGAATGATGGCTTTGCATTTTACAACAACAAGAGCAAACAGGGCTTGTAAAAGTTTTTCTTTATGACTTTCAGTTTAATAACTGAATTGCTTGAGGACAAGCAAAGGTTTAAGCTTGGGGGAGTTGATACGTCTCCAACGTATCTACTTTTCTAAACACTTTTGCCCTCGTTTCGGACTCTAACTTGCATGATTTGAATGAAACTAACCCGGACTGACGTTGTTTTCAGCAGAACTGCCATGATGTTGTTTTATGTGTAGAAAGCAAAAGTTCTCGGAATGTCCTGAAAATCCACGGAGGCACTTTTTGGAAAATATAAAAAATATTAGCGAAAGAATCAAGACCAGGGGGCCCACACCCTATCCACGAGGGTGGGGGCGCACCCCCTCCCCCTGGGCACGCCCCCTGTCTCATGGGCCCCCTGGACCTCCACCGACCTCAACTCCAACTCCATATATTCACGTTCGAGGAGAAAAAATTCAGAGAGAAAGTTTCATTGCGTTTTACGATACGGAGCCGCCGCCAAGCCCTAATCTCTCTCGGGACGGCTGATCTGGAGTCCGTTCGGGGCTCCAGAGAGGGGGATTCGTCGCTGTCATCATCATCAACCATCCTCCATCACCAATTTCATGATGCTCACCACCGTGTGTGAGTAATTCCATTGTAGGCTTGCTGGACGGTGATGGGTTGGATGAGATTTACCATGTAATCAAGTTAGTTTTGTTAGCGTTTGATCCCTACTATCCAGTATGTTCTGAGATTGATGTTGCTATGACTTTGCTGTGCTTAATGCTTGTCACTAGGGCCCGAGTGCCATGATTTCAGATCTGAACCTATTATGTTTTCATGAATATATGTGTGTTCTTGATCCTATCTTGCAAGTCTATAGTCACCTATTATGTGTTATGATCCGACAACCCCAAAGTGACAATAATCGGGATACTTCTCGGTGATGACCGTAGTATGAGGAGTTCAAGTATTCACTATGTGTTAATGCTTTGTTCCGGTTCTCTATTAAAAGGAGGCCTTAATATCCCTTAGTTTCCGCTAGGACCCCGCTGCCACGAGAGGGTAGGACAAAATATGTCATGCAAGTTCTTTTCCATAAGCACGTATGACTATTTATGGAATACATGCCTACATTACATTGATGAACTGGAGCTAGTTCTGTGTCACCCTATGTTATAGCTATTACATGAGGAACCGCATCCGCATAATTATCCATCACTGATCCATTGCCTACGCCCTTTTCACATCTTGTGCTTCGCTTATTTACTTTTCTGTTGCTATTGTTACAATCACTATAAAACCCAAAAACATTACTTTTGCTACTGTTACCTTTATTATCATACTACTTTGCTACTAAATACTTTGCTGCAGATACTAAGTTATCCAGGTGTGATTGAATTGACAACTCAGCTGCTGATACTCAAGAATATTCTTTGGATCCCCTTGTGTCGAATCAATAAATTTGGGTTGAATAATTTACCCTCGAAAGTTGTTGCGATCCCCTGCACTTGTGGGTTATCAGTGGAGGGCGCGCCCACCCCCTGGGGCACGCCCCCTGTCTCGTGGGCCCCCTGGAGCTCCATCGACCTCAACTCCAACTCCATATATTCACGTTCGGGAAGAAAAAAATCAAAGAGAAGGATTCATCGCGTTTTACGATACGGAGCCACCGCCAAGCCCTAATCTCTCTCGGGAGGGCTGATCTGGAGTCCGTTCGGGGCTCCGGAGAGGGAATCCGTTGCCGTAAATCATCATCAACCATCCTCCATCGCCAATTTCATGATGCTCACCGCCGTACATGAGTAATTCCATCGTAGGCTTGCTGGACGATGATGGGTTAGATGAGATTTATCATGTAATCGAGTTAGTTTTGTTAGGGTTTGATCCCTAGTATCCACTATGTTCTGAGGTTGATGTTGCTATGACTTTACCATGCTTATTGCTTGTCACTAGGGCCCGAGTGCCATGAATTCAGATCTGAACCTATTATGTTTTCATGAATATATGTGAGTTCTTGATCCTATCTTGCAAGTCATTAGTCACCTACTATGTGTAATGATCCGCAACCCCAAAGTGATAATAATCGGGACCACTCTCGGTGATGGCCATTGTTTGAGGAGTTCATGTATTCACTAAGTGCTAATGCTTTGGTCCGGTACTCTATTAAAGGGAGGCCTTAATATCCCTTAGTTTCCAATAGGACCCGCTGCCACGGGAGGGTGGGACAAAAGATGTCATGCAAGTTCTTTTCCATAAGTACGTATGACTATATTCGGAATACATGCCACTATTACATTGATGAACTGGAGCTAGTTCTGCGTCACCCTATGTTATAACTGTTGCATGAGGAATCGCATCCGACATAATTATCCATCATTGATCCAATGCCTACGAGCTTTTCACATATTGATCTTTGCTTAGTTACTTTTCCGTTGCCACTGTTACAATTACGACAAAACTGCTACTGTTACTTTTGCCACCGTTACCATTACTTCCATACTACTTTGCTACTAAATACTTTGCTGCAGATATTAAGTTTTCCAGGTGCGGTTGAATTGACAACTCGGCTGCTAATACTTGAGAATATCCTTTGGCTCCCCTTGTGTCGAATCAATAAATTTGGGTCGAATACTCTAACCTCGAAAACCGTTGCGATCCCCTATACTTGTGGGTTATCACCCAGCCAGCAGCAGAAGTGATGCTTTGGGAGCCACACGGGGTAGGCCCGGAGCCAGGCCTGCCCTCACGCCGCGTGGAGCAAGACGTCACATGGAGGTAGGCACTCTGCCGGGGGAGTGCCGGCGCGCCCCCCCCCCCCCCCCGGGCAGAGGGCCCGTGGTCGCCGAGGGTGCCGCCAACGTCCTCTCGGCCCCTTGGTCTCGTCCTGGTTTCTGGACTCCCCAACGGTGGTCGAGGGCGGCGCAGGGCGAGGCCCTCGTCTAGCGATATGAAGCAAGGCTCACGCCTATTAAGGTTTCCACCGTGACACTCTCACGTAATAATGAGTGGGGTTGTACACGCCCCGGAGTCTCCGGAGTGCCGCCCTCGGGCCTCGGGGGCTCCCGCCCATGTCCTAGTGGAAGCACCATGCTCCGCGCTGGTGGAAGACCAGAAGACTAGCTAGGTGCCGGACGCGGCCATTTGCTTTCGACCTCTTTCCTGTAGCCCAAATTTGCAGCCTTTTATCTTGAATCTGAAGTTGTGTTTTCGTCAACAAATCGTGGGGTGTGCCTTTTCTCGTTTGTGTTGGTTTCGTGAGTTTCTGGATCCGTGCTTTGCCTTAAGATTTGCGTCTGCTGCCTCCCCCCTCCGAGCCCCTTGTGAGTGGAGGCTGTGCGTGGCGTGCACACACCGCATGCCACCCCGCCATGACTGGCGCTTGTTCCTCGCGAGGCCCTCTCTGGCGGATCAGCAAACTCCTCGGGAGCCACAAAACCTCACCAACCACGAAGGACTCCCACCCCCCGGAAGAAACGCACACCCACAACTGCCAAATTAACTTGAAGACCGGCTAAGGCCGAGGTAAGTCGCGACGATAGGTCCCCAAGGAGCTCATAAGCTCGCAAAGGCACGTTTCAAGCCTATCCTAAGGAGTAAAATGGTAACCTATTTACATGAGGGTCTCCCTCTCCCCCAAAAATGCTCTTACATCATGAGGGGCCATGCCCAAGCTTTGCATGCAGGACCAAAATGAAGGAGCACGGGCTTAGTTGGACATGTCGCTCGCCACGTCTTCCGAATCGCTCCCGGACATGCTGATGTTGCTGTCGCGGGCGCTGTTTTCACCGTCATCAACCGTGCCACCCTCATCCGCCACGACCTCCACCGCGTCATCATCAGATGCAAAGGCCCAGACCAGAGCATCCACATTGTCATCCACCCAGCGCTCTAGGTTATTCCGGATGACCCCGGGCACCGGAGCAATGGCGGCATCAGAGTCAAAATCAGGATTGATGTTCTGGAGATGGCTGAAGACGTGGGAAAACAAGCGCTCGAGGAGGCCCCGGCTCTCCTCATCAACAAGCTGGCAAGCCCTCTCTGCCCGGTTCTCCAGGCGCGTCACGGCATCAGTAAAGAAGCGGAGGTGGCTGGCATAGTCCTCCGCGTGGGGATGAGGGGCGTGCTCATCACAAATGGCACCCAGCGCTTGGTTGGCCCTTGTCCTGAGGTTCCAGAGCATGGGGGTGTGCTCGTGTTGCAACATCTGTCGACGAATCGCATCATCCCTGCTCTGCTGCGCGAGGGATTCAAGAATGTAACCCGGCCTTGAAGCGGAGCAGCTTCGGCGTGGCGGAGGCCAGCTCGGCCTGCCGCGGAGATCGAGGCGGCTGCAGCAAAGATTCTCGCTATTCCACTTCAGCCAACCCTGACCTGAGGGCAGCGGGTCCTGCCCTCCGCTTCGGCTTCCACAAGCTTCAACTTTAGGTCGTACCTACCAGCAAGGTCAACACGAGCCTCGGCCACCCTATGGTCGATCTCCTCCTGGGCCCTGGCCTCGCGCGCACTGGCAGCATCCTCTGCTTGCGTGCCCTAGTGCTCCCTCGTTTCCAGCTGCTCCAGCTCGAGGCTGCGCTCCGTGGCATCCAGTAGCAGCGCTTCCTCGCGCCTCGAGATCTCCTCCTCGTCGTACGGTGCACCCTTCATCGACTCCAAGGCGGCTCTGTGCGCCTCCACCTGCTGCTCCAAGGAGGCGTTCAAGGCCTGGAGCTCCCGCCTACGCTCCTTGGCGACCGCGCGATGACGGTCTGCCTCCCTGGCCTCCTCCAAGGCTCGGGCGCTGGCCTCGCGCGAGGTTGCCAGGGATGCCTTGGCCTCCGCATTGGCGTGCTCACGCTGAAGGCGCCCGAGGTTGATGGCCACCCTCAGTTGATGCCACTCCTTCACCAGCCGGAGGCCCTCGGCTTCAAGGCGCGCGTCAACATCCACAAGTTCTTCCCCAAGTCGGCTCAGCGCGCCCATCGTCTCCCGGAAAAGCTCGTGGTGGACGGCACCCCGCTCATGCGCAAACTTAAGCGCGTGGCCAGGTCCTTCCTCCACAACAGGGGCTGTCGGAGGAATCCGAAGAGGCTCGCCTTCTCCCTGCAGGGGGCTGGCGGCCGGCGCCTTCCCCACCGCCATTTTGGCCTCGGCGGGGGCCTGGAGGAGTGGAGGCTCGTTTACTGAAGAGGAAGCCAGGATCAAGGTCATCCAGCCACCGTCCACGACCAGGGGAGGAGCCCTTGGCACACCTTCCGTGCCCCAGACTGGACCGGGAAGGAAGGGCGAAAAGCCCGGTGTCGGTGTCAAAACCGGCGGATCTCGGGTAGGGGGTCCCGAACTGTGCGTCTAGGCGGATGGTAACAGGAGACAAGGGACACGATGTTTACCCAGGTTCGGGCCCTCTTGATGGAGGTAAAACCTCACGCCCCGCTTGATTGATATTGATATTGTGGATGTTTACAAGAGTGGATCTACCACGAGATCAAGGAGGCTAAACCCTAGAAGCTAGCCTATGATATGATTGTAAGGGTTGTTGTGATTGTTGTCCCTACGGACTAAAGCCATCCGGTTTATATAGACACCGGAGAGGGCTAGGGTTACATAGAGTCGGTTACAATGGTAGGAGATCTACATATCCAGACGCCAAGCTTGCCTTCCACGCCAAGGAAAGTCCCATCCGGACACGGGGGGAAGTCTTCAATCTTCTATCTTCATAGTCTTGGAGTCTGGTCGATGATGATAGTCCGACAAATGATAGTTCGGCTGATGATGGTAGTCCGGCTATCCGGACACCCCCTAATCCAGGACTCCCTCAGTAGCCCCTGAACGAGGCTTCAATGACGATAAGTCCGGCATGTATATTGCTTGGCATTGCAAGGTGGGTTCCTCCTCCAAATGATAGAAGATCGTGAACACCAGGATAGTGTCCGCTCGCAAAATAAATTCCACATTCCACCGTAGAGAATAATAATATATACACAAGTTCAATCTCGGCGTTTTCCGTGGCATGACGTCACACCACTACCAAGCCATTACTTGAATTGTTTTTACTTTACCACCTCAAGCATTCGGTAAGCGGTTTCCTTGGCACGCCTTGTCGGGCAGAGATCGTGTTTCCCCTTAATCCGGGATTCTCATCAATACGGGCGAGGGTAACCCAACCGCATCATTGATGGTGACGCTTGGGAGATAAGCGAGTTTTACCAGGCCGGTGGGGGACGCGTGAGATTTCGCCTGCCCATATAAGGGATAAGGATTCACCTTCTCACCTACGCCTTCTTCCTCCTTTGCTTATCCATCTCCGTGCACTCGAGCTCCAGCGCCCAAGTTCGCGCATCTCGTCTCAACCTTCTCCGACCATGTCCGGAGCGGGAGGCAAATGGTTGGCCTCCACCGTTAAGGAGGAGCAAATCGCCAAACCGCGGACGCCGGATACCTTTCCGGCGACATCACAGATCGGCTGCCTGACGAGGGCAGCTCATCCCCACCCCAGGCCCCATGAGAGGGTCGTCTTTCTTTCCCACTTCCTCCGCTGGACTGAGTTTTCCACTTCACCCTTTTGTCCGGGGCTCATGTTCTACTACGGCCTGGATTTCCATGATCCGCGCCGAACTTCATCCTCAACATCTCGGCGTTTATCGTCAGGCGAGGCCTTCCCTGCATCCAGCCCCACATCGGCCAGGCTCAAGACCTTCAATGTCAAGTCAAGGTAGTGAAGGGCATTCAAGCGGAGTGCAGAGGCGCCATGTTGGGCAAGATGCCCAACGCCCTTGGTTCGAAGGGGCCTTCGTGGAATCCGTCCAAGGGTGGCAATCGGGTGGTTCTACATCATCGAGCCACGTGACCCTAAATGGGCGGCGGCCCCGAAGTTTAGATCTGGTATCTCCACGCAGCTCACCTCCGGAAAGAGAAGGGCTTCTTGTGGGGTAGTTCGACGAGCCGACGGGACTCTGTGCCTGTATCAAGAAGCTGGTGAAGAAGCTTAGGCTGGTTAACGTGGTCCAAGTCATGCTCGTTCACGGATACTCCCATGCCAAGAGCGGGCATTCAAACTGTGGAGTTTGATCTCGAACAGCACCAGCGCTGAACAAGCTCTTCGACACGACGTCTGAAGGCGCTGGAAGGTGCTGTTCAAGGGTGCCGGTTTCGCATCCGCCGATCAAGATCGCGGATTTCACTCGCGGCGCCAGCCGACGAGGTAAGTGATTCTACCCCTTTACGGGACACTTGTTTTTCATAGTTTGACTCTATGCGGGTTTTAATTTCCCCTTTTCCTTTGACAGGACTGGATGAAGAATGCGGAGCAGATTACCTGTCCGGCTCCTATGCCAGAAAATCCAGTAGACGCTCGTTTAGCGAGGCTGCTGGTTACGGCACCGCATGTGGTGCCGGAGAAGAAGGCCAAGAAGGAGGCCACGGGTGCTCGAAAGAGCTCCCGTTTTCAGGTGTCCGACGAGCGACTCGGGATTCCTCCCGAAAGTGAGGAGGAGGAAGAGGACTCTCTCGCAGGAGGGAGAGAGGAAAAGGAAGGCTCCCCCAAAAGGGGAGGCCGAAAGGTCCAAGAGGGGAAGGACTATTCCCCCGGACAGCTCCGCCAACATCAACGTTGGCGAGAAAGAATGGCCTTCAAGGGCCAGGCCTCCAGCGAGATCGTAAGTATCCGGATTCCTGAATAATTTATAATTTCTTTTTCAGCGTCACGTAGTGTCATTCTAATGCCGCATACTGCCTGTAGTCCGGCCAGTGATGATCTCCCCGCTTCCTCGAGCGGGTCGTTGGCTTCGTCGGATGTAGACTCCATCCCGACCGCCTCCACCCCTCGCGACGCCGAGGACGCCGAGGCGGGAACCCAAGAGGGGACCCATCAGGGGAGGCTCGAGGCGCCACAAGGCGTCCTCCGGACTGCTACGGACTCCACAATGTAACCCGCAGTGGTTCCACAGTCCGGCCGGCAGCCCCTTCGAACGAAGGGCAAGACCGTGACGCCGGTGGCTTTCGTCCAACCGGAGGTGCCGGGCAATTTGTTGGAGGCGCTGCAGAGCGCTTCCATCGAGGAAGAACACCGCACTATTATGAGTGCGGTGATTGAAAGGTGACTTCGCCAAAGGCGGGTCGACCAAGCCTCGCAATAGCCTTCTATCGGGCTTTGAGGTAAGAAGTTAAAAATATGCAATGTAATACCGCATAGACAAGAGTTCGATGCTCGATTCGGTGTTCGGAAAGAAAAGCCGGACCGAGGATCTAAAAAGATATACGAGGGTTGCTAAAAATTATGTCAATATGGGTTGCAGGCTCTGCCTTTGACCTCTGCCACCGACGGCGGAGGTCGATCTTGTGAAGCAGAGCTCGAGCGGTCCGAGCAAGAGGTCGGCCGCGCCAGAAGCGATTCCAGGACAAAGAAGGTGAGTAACACCACTTTGAATTTGTACCTTCTGTAAAAGGATTTAGGTTGCGATAAAAAATAACAAGGATAACATGGGTACTGCAGGGCCACGAACGAGGTGGCGGCCTCAAGGAGGCCGTATCTGTGAGCGAACGCAATGCGACCCGCAGGAACGGGGAGCGAGAAAGCGAGAAGGCGGTGGCGGTGGTGCAGCAAGAGCTCTGTGCTCTCATGGAAAAGCATGAGAGTTTGGAGCATGACTCAAAGACTCGAGAGTCCGAGCTTGCCTTGGCTCTCGAAAGTGCCAAAACCGCCAAGGCCGAGGCCCATAAGTCCCTTCAAGAGGTTGAATTGATGAAGAAGATAGCGGAGGGTAAGGCATTTTTCATGCAAAGCAAGCATGTGAATGTAAATTACGTGTTACTTACCCGGATTCGGAGCTCTCCAGGGGCGTTTGCAGATCTGCCTTGCAGCGGTCTCGATGTCGCCGCATTCTACCGAGCCGAGGAGGGAGCTCGACGGAGAAGGTCTTACGGTCTCAAGATGCTGAGGCCAGCCATCCAAAGGCCCCCTAGTGACCAGGTGAAGCGGTAGGTCGAATCGCACAAGGTGGCCGAAAGCAGGCCATGAAGGGCCTCATAGTCATTTGTGGCACGGAGAGGCCATGCTTGGGAGCTACTTCGGCCTCGTGCGACGGCTGGTGGATGTGTGCCCCTGGATGGAGGTTATCAAGCGCTCCGCATGTATTGAAGGTGCTCGTCGGGCCCTTGCCCGCGCAAAGGTGCATTGGGGCAAGCTGGATGCGGAGAAGCTAATCACTGACGTGCCACCAGCAGGCAAGGAGCATCGTACGCCCGAACTTTATTATAAGGCTGTCCTGAAGGGTGCCTGCAAGATTGTGGATGAGTGCCCCAGGGATGTAATTTTTTAATGAATTCGCAATGTGTTATCCTGTGCGCTGAAAAACTTTGTTCATATGCGCTAAGCAACGCTTGTTTAATTTAAAATATTACCTACATGCGGCCATTTATTAAATCTGAGAGATGGCAAGTCGTCGGCTTCACCCCCATGCCACGAAGTCTTTGGGGTGTTCGGGATAAACTTGAGCACTCTTGTTCCCATTTTTGGGTCCATCTAGGGAGGCGCTCAACACAACGAACTGTGCAACCGGACTTATAGTGCTTGAACACTCTCACTTAGCCATAGAATTCTATAATTTTAAATTTCATGAAGCCCCTAGTATTCGAAGACCGAATTGGGGCGCTATCCACGCCTACATCGGACATAATCCGAACTTCGCTCAAGCGGCGTAGATCTTTAAGGACCCGAAAGGACCTCTCGAACAATGACCAGCCTCTCGCCTTATCGTGCGGTCAGTTTTAGCTTTCTCCATCGAGGCGTTAACCCGGCTGAACCGGGCGCAATCGCAGTGGTTCTCCAGTGCTATCTTAGCCGATAGAACGGAACGTAAGGTGCCGAACATGGGAGCCGGGCAAACCCAACTATTGACCCAAGGCAGGATTCGGAGCTGATTCATATAATGCTATAAGTTCGGGGTGCCGCACTTGTGAAAGTGTGCGGACTTTATCACACCATAAAGCGGAGGACATAAGCCCCTAGTGTGTTTGGCCGTACCAAGATGCACGGGTGCAACATGTTGTAAATGAACATATATATATATAAAGTAATGCAATTAAAGGCAAAAAGTGCTGCATTTTATTCGAGAAGATATGCTATCAGTGCGGAATGATACAAATAGTGCGGAAAGCAAGGGATTGGACGAATTAAGGGCGTCTCCCTCGAGGGTAGGCCGCGGAATGTTGTATGTAACAAATTTAATGCTCGTGATGGAGACCACACGAGTGTTCGTCATGCCTTTGTCCTTCCCCGGCTGTTGCATCATGAGTTCGGGCAGTTCGCCACGGACCGAAGTTCTGTATAAAAAAGAGAAAAATAAAACAAAAGAGAGCGACACACTTTGGAGCCCTTGGTGTGGTCGAACCGCACTCTGGGTCTGTTGTGGTGGTGCCCTTCCCCCTATGCCCATGGTATCTCCAGGGCGTAATTATGTACGCGGAGAGTATGTCTTGCAGTTTTGCGAGGGCTGGGGTTGGGGCCGCATTGCTTTCTGGCGATGCAAGGAACGTGCTGTGGTCTTGGTTGATGTTGCTCCGGCGCGTTTGGTCGTGTCCGTCGCTTAACAGCGGACTCGAGAATTGCCTTAACAGCTGCTCTGCATTTCCGCCGAGAGCCTTGTATGTTCCTCCGCTCGGAGGGAGCGCCCGTGTTTCCATTGACCGTGATGACTCCACGAGGGCTGGCATCTTGAGCTTAAGGTATGCATAATGCGGCACCGCTGTTGAACTTTGCGAACGCGGTTCATCCGAAAGCAGAGCGTGATAGCCGCCGCGGAACGGGACAATGTCGAAGATTAACTCCTCGCCGGAAATTATCCGGGATCCGAAGACCACTTCGATGTAATCGAGCCTGTACAATTGGCCTCGACACCTGGTATGACGCCTTTGAAGGTCGTCGTTGTAGGTTTAATCCTTGAAGGGTCTATGCCCATCTTGCGCACTGTATCCTGATAAAGCAGGTTCAGGCTACTGCCGCCGTCCATAAGGACTCTCGTGAGGTGAAATCCATCAACGATTGGGTCTAAAACCAATGCGGCGAATCCACCATGGCGGATGCTGGTCGGATGGTCTCTTCGATCGAAGGTGATCGGGCAAGAGGACCATGGGTTGAATTTTGGGGCGATCGGCTCCATCGCCAGATATCGTCCTTTAGTGCACGCCCGCTCCCTCTTGGGAATATGCGTTGCGTATATCATATTTACCGTCCGAACTTGAGGGGAATCCTTTGTCCTCTGCTGTTTGGCGGCGGGTCTCTTCCTCGTCATCATGTGTAGCCCCTTGTCACCGTTTTCGGCGATTAATTTGCTCGCTGCTTGAATACCCAACAATCTCTGTTGGTATGGTTTGCTGGCCTTTCGGGGGTACCATGTATTTGACAAGAGCGGTCGAGTATTCGGTCCAAATTGGATGGGCCCGGAGTGGTTCTTTTGAATGGCTTCTTCCGTTGACCGGGTTTGGAGCCTCGGAATCCGGCGTTAACTGCTGTATCCTCATTTCGCCGCCGCACGCGGCGTTTGTTTTTGTTTCGACGCAACCTGCCATTGCGGTCCTTGGTATCCGGACTGCTAGCGTTTTTGCTGAGGTTGTTACTGCGAGCAAGCCAGCTATCCTCTCCCGCACAAAAGCGGGTCATGAGGGAAGTGAGGGCTGCCATGGATTTCGGCTTCTCCTGTCCTAGGTGCCGGGCCAGCCACTCGTCGCGGATGTTGTGTTTGAAGGCAGTGAGTGCCTCTGCATCCGGACAGTCGACGATTTCATTTTTCTTTGTTAAGAACCGTGTCCAAAATTGCCTGGCCGATTCGTCTGGCTGCTGGATTATGTGGCTTAGGTCATCTGCGTCTGGTGGTCGCACATACGTGCCCTGGAAGTTGTCAAGGAATGCGGCTTCCAGGTCTTCCCAGCATCCAGTTGACTCTGCGGGCAGGCTGTTAAGCCAATGCCGAGCTGGTCCTTTAAGATTGAGCGGGAGATATTTGATGGCGTGAAGATCGTCGCCGCGGGCCATGTGTATATGGAGGAGATAATCCTCAATCCAGACCGCGGGGTCTGTTGTGCCATCGTAGGATTCGATATTAACGGGTTTGAACCCTTCAGGGATTTGATGATCCATTACTTCGTCAGTGAAGCATAGAGGGTGTGCGGCGCCTCTGTATTGAGCAATATCGCGACGTAGCTCGAGAGAGCGTTATGCTGTGTTCGGCCCGGCGGAGTAGTTGTATCCGTGCGACGGTATTAAATGCGTGGGTCGTGGGGCGTCCACGTGATCCATAGATAGATCTGGATTGTCTAGCCTTGTCCTCCAATATATCTCGCAAGTCTGGCGCGTTCCCCCACGGCTTCTTGCTTTTAGAGCGATGCCGGGGTACGGTTTTGGTGGAGGGCTTACACGCCTCTCTATCGCGGCCACGGGGTGGTCGGTCTGCCAGACAGGGCGTTGGTGATGCTGCCTCCTCTAATCGGGGAGCAACTTGCGTTTTGGGTAACTTTTGGAGGGCGTTCGAGTTCAGTATTTTCGCCGCGAGGACCTCGGTCCATCTGTCGGCCAGTAGGTCTTGATCAGCTTGAAGCTGTGGTTGCTTTTTCTTTAGGCTGTTTGCCGTGGCCATTAGCCTGCGTCTAAAATGCTCTTGCTCGATGGGATCCTCATGCACGACAAATTCGTCGTCGCCGAGGCTTGCCTCGTCTCCGGAGGGAGGTAAATAGTTGTCATCCTCGACCTCATCGTCTGCCGCCCTCTCCTGAGGGCTTGCTTCTGCCTCCTCCTGCGCTGGATCGTCTTTGGAGGGAGTTGTCTTCGGCACTTTCGGGGTGTTATTATCTCTGAGCCGGAATCTCCATTCTTCTTTGTGGCGGGATTTAGAGCCGCCACCGACGCCGGGCGCTGATTTCTTTAAGGAATCGGCCTCCGCCGCTTCTTCGCCGTCCCCATCTTTTGGGGTGTCCACCATGTATATGTCGTATGACGAGGTGGTTTTCCGGTGTCTGTAGGCACCGGTTCTTGGTAGTCTCCGCATCGTCGTCCATACCGTCGATGTCTTGGAGTCGTAGTCGAGCACGTCGGTTAAATCGCCGACGGTGGCTACTGAAGTGGGTGGTGGGTGGGATCTGAATTTCTTCGTCATCCGCGTCCCAACCGTCCTGGCCGTAGTTCGGCCAGGGCTCTCCGGATAGCGAGAGATGCTTCAATGAATTTATGATATCGCCGAAGGGCGAGTGCTGAAAGATGTCCGCAGCGGTGAATTCCATGATCGGCGCCCAATCGGATTCGACTGGCAGGGGCGCAGGAGGTGCGGAGTCCGGCAGGGAGTCCGGCACCTCGGAGTCATGGGCTTTATGTGGGACAAGGTAAGTGTTCGGCTCCATCGCCGTAGGAATTGCGGCTCCCGAGGCGGTGTCCAGCCATCCGTCCTCGATTCAAGCGATCGGCTCCGGACTAAGAGTCGGAGCGGATCGGGTGCGACCTCAAGGTGCTTTGTCCGCGGCAGAGTTAGGTCATGCCCATCGTGATAGCTGCACGCCGGGTTGTGGCTCAGATCCATCGAGGATCAAGTCCCCGCGGATATTGGCCGTGAAGTTTAGGCTTCCAAACCTGACTCGACGGCTGTGGCGTAGCTTCGATCTGCTCCGGATGGCCAAGCGAGTTAGCCCGCAGCGCGGCCGCCGAATACGAAGATCTGTCCGGGGAGAAAAGTCTCACCCCGGACTGCGTCGTTGTTGATTGAAGAGGCCATCAA
Organism: Aegilops bicornis; assembly: GCA_021605145.1. Classification (NCBI taxonomy): domain Eukaryota; kingdom Viridiplantae; phylum Streptophyta; class Magnoliopsida; order Poales; family Poaceae; genus Aegilops; species Aegilops bicornis. The sequence continues at coordinate 355,344,926 of CM038675.1, read as the reverse complement.
GCCTATCAGTGACAGAGGAACTCTCAATGAAAGCACCAATGTCGGTGTCAAAACCGGCGGATCTCGGGTAGGGGGTCCCGAATCGTGCGTCTAGGCGGATGGTAACAGGAGACAAGGGACACGATGTTTACCTGTGTTCGTGCCCTCTTGATGGAGGTAAAACCCTCGCCCCGCTTGATTGATATTGATATTGTGGATGTTTACAAGAGTGGATCTACCACGAGATCAAGGAGGCTAAACCCTAGAAGCTAGCCTATTATATGATTGTAAGGGTTGTTGTGATTGTTTTCCTACGGACTAAAGCCATCCGGTTTATATAGACATCGGAGAGGGCTAGGGTTACATAGAGTCGGTTACAATGGTAGGAGATCTACATATCCGTATCGCCAAGCTTGCCTTCCACGCCAAGGAAAGTCCCATCCGGACACGGGGGGAAGTCTTCAATCTTCTATCTTCATAGTCTTGGAGGATTCGGGGCAAGAGGGGATTGCTCTCCGGGAGATTTCGTCATCTTGGCGGAAGGGGCCCTGAGAAGCCATGGTCAGGATGGAAAACAACACTCAAGAAATTGCAAAGATGGGGTACTCACTCGTCTATGGCCATGTACTTCCTTTGCTTTAGTGGCCGGGAGGCATCACCACTACAGCTCGATGACCCCCTCCTCTTGCGGAGAGCCTCAAAGTTCGGTCGGAGCCGGCCGAAGCCCGGAACGCGGTCACTAGGACGGAGGTCGCAAGCCCTAGGATATGGCACCTCGGGGGCCTCGAGCGATGTCGGCCTCGCAACAGCCTCGTGCCCAGCACGCGACAGCGCTCGCCCCCCTGCGCCCACTCTTGGGGTGAGCTCCGAGCTAGCGGCGAGAAGGGGAATGTCACGCCCAATATGCGACCCTATCCAAAAGGAACTCGACGGTCCCACCAAGGATAGACCCGCATATTGAAACGCTTTTGCAAGGTGGATGTCATTACATCAACATTACATAATAGATGGGGATACATACATAAGGCACAAATGCCACCAGAATACATCAACATCATATACAAGATCAACATCCGACTACGGATGAAACATAAAAAGAAACTCAAACGACATCCACCCTGCTAGCCCAGGCTGCCGACCTGGAACCTATCCCCTGATCGAAGAAGAAGCAGAAGAAGAACTCCAATACAAGCAAACATCGCTCTCGCGTCATGATCATCGCACAACCTGTACACGCAATCGGTGGTGTAGTAATCTGTGAGCCACGAGGACTCAAAGAATCCCATTACCATGGGTATCAAGACTAGCAAAGCTTAATGGGTAAGGAAGGGGTAAAGTGGTGAGGCTGCAGCAGCGACTAAGCATGATATGGTGGCTAACATACGCAAATGAGAGCAAGAAGAGAAACAAAGGAACGGTCGTCAACTAGTAATGATCAAGAAGTGATCTTGAACTCCTACTTACGTCAGACATAACCCAGAAACCGTGTTCTCCTCTCGATCAACCCGAAAAGAGACACTCACAGTTACGCATTACGGTTGGTGTATTTTAGAAGAGTTTGCTTCAAGTTTACTACAACCGGATATTAACAAATTCCCATCTCGCCACATAACCACTGCACGGCTCTCGAAAGTTTATACCTGCAGGGTGTCCCAACTTAGCCCATGATAAGCTCTCGCGATCAACGAAGGATATTCCTTCTCCCGGAAGACCCGATCAGTCTCGGAATCCGGCTACAAGACATTTCGACGGCAATAAAACAAGACCAGCAAAGCCGCCCGATCTGGCAAACAATCCCGATAGGAGCTGCACATATCTCTTTCTCAGGGCAACACCGGATGAGACATCCTACGAGTAAAACCAAACCTCAAGTTGCCCCAAGGTGGCCCCGCAGTCTACTCGGTTCAGGCCAGCACTTAGAGAAGCACTGGCCCGGGGGGGGGCTAAAATAAAGATGACGCTTGGGCTCCAGAAACCCAAGGGAAAAAGGGTTGGGTGAGGCAAATGGTAAAACCAATGTTGGGCCTTGCTGGAGGAGTCTTATTCAAAGCGAACTGTCAAGGGGGTCCCATAAATCACCCGACCATGTTAGGGACGCAAAATCCGGGAACATAATACCGATATGACCGAAACTAGGGCGGCAAGAGTGGAATAAAACACCAGGCATAAGGCCGAGCCTTCCACCCTTTACCAAGTATATAGATGCATTTATAAGATAAGATATATTGTGATATCCCAACAAGTAAACATGTTCCAACAAGGAACAAACTTCATCTTCACCTGCAACTAACAGCGCTATAAGAGGGGCTGAGCAAAGCGGTAACATAGCCAAACAACGGTTTGCTAGGAAGGGTAACAAAGGTTAGAGGCTGACATGGCAATTAGGTAGGCTTGAGAAGCACGTGATAGGTAGCGCAGCATAGCGAAAGAACGAAGCAACTAGCATAGCAATGATAGTAGTGAGATCCAGGGTAGCGGTCATCTTGCCTGAAATCCCGCAAGGAAGAAGAACGAGTCCATGAAGAAGATGAACGGATGAAGCCGAACCAAGCGTAGACGAACGAATCCTCACGATCGCAACGAAACAGGAACTAATAAGAAAAGCACACAACATAGGTAAACACACCACACATGAACAAGACATGATGCACAATCAAGCATGATGCATGACAAGATACATGAAGCTACTCATGGCAAGAGATGATGCAAACAAGAGCAACACAACAAGGCAAGTTTAAATGAGGCCGAAAACAACATAGAACAATTCCGGTAAGTCCTCATATGCAAGTTTCGTAATTGGTCCAGATCTGAATAAACCTTATGTTCAAGTTGTTAAACAGCAAGTTAAGATGCACCAAGATGATCTACACGAAATTCTAGTCAAGTTACATATAAAGTTCATTAGATTCGAGACTACGCCTAGAAGATATGAGCAAAACAAGATAAGCATGGCATTGATGCAAAAAGCATACAAACATCAAGCAAACACCTCAAAACATGGATGCAACATGATGATATGAAACTACATGCAAAATCAAGCAAGTTTCATATAGAGCACACTCAAAACGGAGCAACGGTTCAACACATACACCCTATACAAGTCAAAACAACAATCTGTCCATAACAGCAAGTAGGCATATTGCAAGCATCAAAACAACATGCTACAGGACCTCAACGTAATAACAAAACGCATGGGCATGATTTACAGGTAAAGAATGACAAAACATGAACACTGAGCTATCTACAGAAATGACTAGAACATGCTCAAAATGACATGGCAAGATTGCACATAATAACAGTTTCAGACTTTGCAGAAATAACATCAGGTTGCAATGTTTAGAGCTATCAAACAACATGTTACAGGAACTTATCATGGCAAAAAAAGGCATGGCATGATACTACTAAATGCATAGAACAAAAGTCCCTTAGTGACCATGAGCCAAAAAGGATCAGAAAATATGATGGCACCCATGTAAACATGGAAAGTTATATTACAGATTCATACATGGCAGGAACAACGATAAGTAGGCATGTTGGTGAGCTTGAACCACTCACCACAGAGCAATACATGGCATGGCAAGGCAACCAACAGTAAGAAGACATGGCATAGAAGCTATACATGGAAAGAACAACAACATAGCATGCAAGAATCAACTACAACAACCTTGGCAAAATTGAATAACATGTAAACAATCTGCCAGGAAACATTTTATAGCAAAAGTAGAGCTCGATTGACTCAAGCTATGGCACTCCATAATTGCAAAAAAGGGCATGGATGGATAGAGAATAACCATATGTTCAGAACATCCTTACTGAAGTATCTCAAAATAAGCATGGATATCTCTGTAACATCAAGTTAACATGGCATAAAAATATCAGCAAAACAGGGGATGAAATCAGCAACATCATGAAGCCTAGTTTGCATGCTTGTGCTAGTCACCAAAGAGATCACAAAAATACATGGCATACACCCCTGTAAAGATGGAATGGCATATTACAAAACACACGTAGGACTCAAGATCATAGGATGCACACATCAATCATGGAAAAAATGACAAAAGTGCATGTTCTGATAAGAATCTGAAACTAACATCACATAGCCCTCTTCTAACAGCATTTAGGGCACGAAGATGAGCCCAAATGAAAATGATGCAATGAGGTTAAATGATCTACTCTTCGAGGCGAACATTTTTACATATTACACGCACGAAACGAAGCAATATGAAGAGAGTTATGGCATGATAAAATTCAACAAAATATTAGCAGATTCGGGGACTTAGACGAAATATACCCCTCCAAGAAGTCAACGGGATGAAGCGGAGCGGGATGGAGGGATCCAGAGGAGGTGGAGGCGCGTTTGGATCGGCTCGCGGTGGATCTCATCCACCCGGGGTTAGATCCGGCCGGAGAGAGCTCCGGCGAGCTCCTCCGGCGAGGCGACGACGGCGGGGAGGCGGCGGCCGGAGGAGGAGGCGATCGGGCGACAGAAGGCGACTCCGGGCGATCAAGCGGCGCCGGCGACGGAGGCGGATAGAGGCGGCGAGGAGCTGCGTGGCGGCGGCAAGGCCAAGTGGCCGCGGCGGGGCGCCGTCACCGACGGGAAAGGCGCGGGCCGAGGCTGCAGACACGGGCGGCAAGTGAGGGCGGGCAACGGCAGCGCTGGGCTCGCGGCGAGGACGGCGGGCGGCGGCGGCGAGCTGCCGGCGAGGCGGCAGGCGGCGGCGGCGCGGGCGGCGGCTGCGCGTAGGCGCGAGGCGGCGGGTCGGACGGGCATGGGCGGCGGCGCTGCCCGAGGCGGCCCGGGCGGGCTCGCGATGGGCCGAAAGCGGGCCCAGCGGTGGAGACGGGCGGCGGGAGCTGACGTGGCGGCGTCTGATTCGCCGAGGGACGGCGGCGGACGTGTCCGGCGCCGGCGGACGCGTCCGGCGCGGCGCAGAGGAGAAAAACTAGAGTTAGGGGGGATTTGACCGCGAATTTCGTAGGGGGAGGTGTTTATATAGACATAGGGAGCTAGGAGAGTCCAAATGAGGTGCGGTTTTCGGCCACGCGATCGTGATCGAACGACCGAGAGCATGGAGGGGAGTTTGCTGGGTTTTGGGCCACTTTGGAAGGGGTGTTGGGCTGCACACAAAGAGTCTTTTATGGTTACCCGTTAACCGTTGGAGTACCAAACGACCTCCAAATGGCACGAAACTTGACAGCGGTTCTACGGTGCTATACCAAGGCCGCTTGGCAAACCTCGGTCCATTCCGAGACCGTTTAACACCCGCATACCTAAAAGAGGTAAAAGGGGGCGCCGGAGACATAGGAGTGCCGGATTGCAAAACGGACAACGGGGAAAATGCTCGGATGCATGAGACGAACACGTATGCAAAATGAAATGCACATGATGACATGATATGAAATGCAGATGATGACATGGCAAAGTGCAACACGCAAGCACATGACATGGCAACGACGGAGAATAACTGAAGGACACCTGGCGCATCGAATCCGGGGCGTTACAGGGAACCACGGAGACTGGGTACTCGCGAGGCCCTTCAAGACCGGCTGGACGCAGCCCCCACTCATCAAAAGGGGGCATTGATAACCCACAAGTATAGGGGATCAATTGTAGCCTCTTTCGATAAGTAAGAGTGTCGAACCCAATGAGGAGCTAAAGTTAGAACAAATATTCTCTCAAGTTCTATCGACCACCGATACAACTCTATGCACGCTTGACGTTTACTTTACCTAGAACAAGTATGAAACTCGAAGTAATTTGTAGGTGTTTTTGGATAGGTTTGCAAGAAAATAAAGAGCGCGTAAATATAAAGTAGGGGCTGTTTAGATGAAGACACAACTAAATTAGTTTAAGTAGAGAGCTTTTTATCACGAGAAAGTTATTTGTCCCTAGGCAATCGATAACTAGACCGGTAATCACTATTGCAATATTATTTGAGGGAGAGGCATAAGCTAACATACTTTCTCTACTTGGATCATATGCACTTATGATTGGAACTCTAGCAAGCATCTGCGACTACTAAAGATCATTAAGGTAAATCCCAACCATAGCATTAAAGCATCAAGTCCTCTTTATCCCATACGCAACAACCCCCTTACTCGGGTTTGTGTTTCAGTCACTCACGCAACCCACTATAAGCGAATCATGAACGTATTGCAACACCCTACAGTGGAGATCCCTCACGCTTGCGTGACACGGAGAGCACCATAGGACAGCACCAATAATAAAACATGCAACTCAAACCAATCTTGATCATCAAATAGCCCATAGGACTAAACGGATCTACTCAAACATCATAGGATAGCCATACATCATTGGGAAATAATATATAGCGTTGAGCACCATGTTTAAGTAGAGATTACAGCGGGTAAGAGAGAGGTTTACATCACTGCATAGAGGGGGGAAGAGTTGGTGATGATGGCGGTGAAGTTGTTGGTGAAGATTGCGGTGATGATGATGGCCCCCGGTGGCACTCCTTCGCCACCGGAAGCGAGGGGGAGAGAGCCCCCCTCCTTCTCCTTCTTTCTTGGCCTTCTCCCTAGATGGGAGAAGGGTTTCCCCTATGGTCCTTCGCCTCCATGGCATGGGAGGGGCGAGAGCCCCTCCGAGATTGGATCTGTCTCTCTGTCTCTCTCTGTTTCTGCGTTCCAAATTCTGACCCTTCACTGTTTCTTAAATTCCCGGAGATCCGTAACTCCGATTGGGCTGAATTTTGGACACGGTCTCTATCCGGAAATTAGCTTTCTTGCGGCGAAAGAAGGGCACCAACCGCCTTACGTGGTGGGCACGAGGGCCCAGGGCGCGCCCCCCTGCCTCGAGGCCCCCTCAGACATCGTCTCGCATTGATTCTTCTTCCCAAAAATCACAAATATTCCAAAAAAATCTTCGTCAGTTTTTGTCCCGTTTGGACTCCGTTTGATATGGATTTTCTTTGAAACAAAAAAACATGCAACAAACAGGAACTGGCACTGGGCACTGGATCAATATGTTAGTCCCCAAAATAGTATAAAAAGTTGCCAAAAGTATATGAAAGTTGAATAATATTGGCATGGAACAATCAAAAATTATAGATACGACGGAGACGTATCAGGCATCTGTTCGCGAACTCCACCCTGTTCGAGCAGCAGTACAAGAGACAGCCCCCTCGTGGCATGTCGGCAGGCGACGGGTCACCCGCCAGGACTTCGAGCACCGTTCGCCGCGCCTCAAGGGGGAGCTCGGACTCGTGAAGCCTCATACAATCCTTGCTACTCGACAGGGCCCACATCGATCGAGAATGGCGCTGGAGCGGAGCAACGCGACGCCAGATGAACTCCTTCATCACCATGGGTGCAGTCACGCCAAGGTCCTTCAGCCTCTTCAACCGGAGCCAGACGAAGGCAAGGCGAGGGTCAGCAAGCTTCTCGTGGCTCCAGCCGGAGCTGGGAACGGCGGGCGCCAACGGAAGCGATAGCAGGGGTTTGAGACCGCCAACATCCATGAACACCCACCGCGTCTGGAACCCGCTCGCGGATGGTGTAAGCTCAAAGTCAATCCCCGAGCCGGCCGTCGTAGCCACGGCCTGGAAGCTCAGGCATCCCGAGCATTGCCGAGGATCGGTCAGGTGCAGTGAGAAGAAATGGCGTAGTAGGGCAACAGAAGGAGCAATACCCACCATGGCCAGACAAAGGCGAAGACGGCAAGAATGGCAACGGATTGGGGATCTAGGTGCAACATATGGATATGATAATGGGAAAGCATGGCGTTGAAGAAGGCGAAGAAAGGAGGAACCAGGCCGGCCCACAGGGCGTGAATAAGGAATAGGACCTCAGTGGCTGTCCTATCAACAAAGGTGCGGGACGCAGGCCAGGACACCATCTCCCCCCATTCGTTGAAGCCGGCGGCGAGCGCCGGGCGGACCTTGTCCATGGCTTCCTGGTTGAGCACCAATGACCGACCAAAGGCGGGCTCAATGGCCGGAGGTTGTAAGAGGACTGGGGCTTCTTCCTCCCCTTCTCCGTATGGCTCGACGCCATGGTGACGGAAAGGACAGTGCTCAGGTCGGAGTGGAGAGGAGGTTGTTGTTTCGGGAAGGCGGAAGAGTTGGGGGAGTGCTTCGCCAGCAATGAGGGAATAACTGTGTAGGTCACGGTGGCCGCCTAGCCAAGCGGATATCAAGGTTGCGTGGGGAAGCGGGGACGCCCATGTCCCATCAATCGCCACGCGTCAACCAAGGCCGCAGGCTGTTGGGGCCCGCGGTGCTCCGCACTTGTTCCTTGGCTTTGCCTTGAAGCCAAGTCCAAGCGCGCCTTGGGCCCAAGGGCTACTGTCGGCGTCCTGGGAACGGGGGTCCCCAGACTTGCCTGCCTGCGGCCCACGGCGTGGCTCCACCAGCGGCCCTGTACGGCCCATATTCACCAGCAAGCGCTCAAGACCCTCGCGAGGGGCCAAGCCTCGCGAGGCGAACGACACAAGACCTCCTCGAGGGCGGCCTCACCAGGCTCGCTCGCGAGGGGCGGAGAGATCAATGCAAGGGGCACCTCGCGAGGTTCATGTGACGCAAGCCATGAGAACCAAGGCCAGGCGGTCACCAGCGCGTGTAGTGTACTCGTTTCCTCTTTCGTGCTAAAGAGGCAGGCGCAGGCGAGGAGTCCCGAGGCATCAGGCAAAGGTTTCCATATCGATGCAACAAGACCAAGACCAGCAGGACGGCAGGACGAAGGTCATCATGGAGCCCAGGACGGCATCACCACCAGAGCCTTTGGCAGGCGAAGACCACCTTTAGTCAGGATAACTTGTACTAGTTGTCTCCCTTCGAAATTGGCCATTGTTGGATCCCTTCCCACTCAATATTTGGGAAGAGGACCAGGGCCTCTATAAATAGGGCTAGCCACCACAATAGGGGGCAACTGATCCAGACTTAGATCAGCCTCATCCACACAAGCTTACTGAAGCACAAGAACAACTCTCCTCAGGCGGTTGTTCTTCCCTGCATTTAGTTCATCCTCAGCCCAAGAGGCAATCAACCACACGACACTAGAGTAGGGTATTACACCACATCGGTGGCCCGAACCAGTATAAATTTTGTGTCCCTTGTTCTTCGAGTTCGATGTGCTGAGCCTTGAGATCGTGGTGAGCGTGTGAGCTAGGGGGAGGAGAGATCTTCGTGCACACCCAGAGTTCGAACCTTAAGGGTTTTGCCGGAACCCGTAGTCCGACATGCTCAGTATTCGAAAACCCTCAAAGTCTATGCACCATGGATTCAGAAAGTGGTTGATCATGCCATGCATACATAGTATTTGGCGAAAGTTAGTCATAGAAGCTTCATTCCTCCAGTATGCGATACCCTGCAAGTCTTGGAATATATCTCTTCGGCTAAATCGCCTTCCTCAAGCCCTCAAGATTATCAAAACAAATTTGATGGGCCACGTCTGCCTCAGCGTGATCGAAAGATATCTCATCCACCTCTATCGCAGCTTGTAGTCAGTCTGCGCACACAACAGCTACTGCTGCAGCACATTGCTGAGGATTGTCGAGAGAAAGAGCACCTTGCTGCCGAGCTAAATGTAATCAACAACCGAACAAAATAGTGCATATGATTGTGGATGAAACAAGAAACGGCTCTGGAAATTGCTCCACAAGTTCTTCACCAAGAAGCAACTACTGAATATCAACCTCAAAGAGCTTTATGATTATATTGACAAAGGCTTCTCTATTGAAGATATTCAAGACCGCAGTACCCCTTCACTACCTGCTTGTGAGCCAACTATTGACCTTCTGCATCTGAAGCTTCGCAAGCTGATCGAAGAATCTGAAGCCACCTCACAGACCGAGAGACCTGTCGAAGGAAATGTGCTTCCACGTGTTACTCAAGTGGCTAATCCCAATGTGCCTTCATCCTCCCAGCCTCAACCTGCTATTCCTGAAGGAAAATCCGATGATGTTGAAGATGAAGTTATTCAAGTTACTTCCAAATCAGAAATCTCCTTGGATAGTTCTTCTGGAGATGCCACCGAGTGAACTAAGTTCACATCTTCTGCACTCAAGTTATCTGTCACCTTTTTGACACTAGTTGACAAAAGGGGGAGAATTGCATTGAGCTTCGATAGATTTCCTTTAGACATGCCTTATGTGTTTCTTTCGTTTGGTTTCATGGGCCTTCAAACTTACCGTTCTAAGACTATCTGCTCTATGATGTAAAAAAATTGTGTTGTAAAGTTAATAACCCTGTCTGCTGCACTATTTCTCTTGAAGCATTTGTTTTTGTAGGTGGAATTATTATCAGAAGTTCCAAATGATTTCACGACAATCTCGATAGATTATATATCATCAGTGCGAATCATTGACTCGAATGATTGAAATTTCCTCTGTATACCTCAATACTTGCATGAGAATTATTCTCATATCTTTATCCCTGCATATAGGGGGGTATATTTCATCATCGAGCTAAGCAACCCAAATTCACTCTTGTTCGATTTACTTTTCACTTATTTATCTTCACTTTGATGATTTTTTGTTTTGTCAACAACCGTCCAAAAAGGGGGAGATTGTTGGTGCAATGATTGACCCCTTATGTTTTGGAGTTTGTTGACATAAACAGTATGGGACTTATGTGTTTGCTAGTGCACACAGAGTAACATGTCCCTGAAGTCACGAGGAGTTTGATGCAAACGACGAAGGTAATCTCCCTGCGTTAGAGTGAAGTTTATCACCGAAGATTATGATAACAAGAGTGACCCCTCAAAATTGCTGACGAATAGCAATTGATTCGGTGCATGTCCAAAGAAAGTGACTGCGTCCGAGGAGATTGAAGACAAAGTGAAGACATAGCATTTATTTCATTCATTCTTCTTCTTCTTCTCGTTATTGAGTCATAGGAACATCGTGCTATTAAGAGGGGTGTAGCATTCGAAACTTTGATTCTCTGATGCTAAACCCAAATCCTACGGAAGTTGCGAGAGAAATCTCTTTGTGTTCCGAGCAAATACTTGCCAGCAAGATACTGTGATCTTCTTCGTTGCGAGATATTTGTATCAGATCGAGGAGTTAGCATTACTTGTTCCTCAAGTAATGTTACCGTTGCTCTTCGAAATCCAACCGCTGAGAACGTGGTGGTTGGCCATTGGCTGGACCGCGTGTCCAAAATGGTCATTTCCCACCAGGGAAGGTTGCGGCTATAAATAGTCACCCCGTGCCGGTGTTGTCCGGCGGGTGCTCCATTTGATTCTGAGAAGATTGTTGAGAAACCCCCTCTCCAAGTGATTTGAGTATAAAATCCACTGAGAGAAAACCCCAGAGCTGAAAAATTAGATAGTGGTTCAGCATCACTCGAATCTAAGTCCAGTACGCTCCGCCTATTACTCTTGAGAGCTGCAAACTCTCTACATCATTAGTTGTCAATTTCTTCAGAGACCAAGAGTGATTGTGGTTCTCGAAGAAGAAGTATGTAAAGGTTCAGAGATCACCTCAAGTATCTACCACGATTGATCGGCATTGGTTGACGAACCAATTGTCGAGGATAATAGGGTGAAGAGAGTTTATCTTCCATGTTATGTTACAACCCCTCCAACCAGACGTAGTCCTTGTGCGTATGACCTAACTGGTTGAACAAATACCTTGTCTCCATATAGCATCACTGATTACCCCTGCTACTCGTATTTACCTTCAATCTATTTCAATCATGTGATTTGTCTCGATGCATGTTTTAGTTTCCTTTCGGTAGTTTGTTTTAGCTCGCTGTACTTTGTTTTTCATTCGCTCTGCTGCTGGGTTCCGAGAGTTTTGAGATTTCTGAAGAAATTTTAAAACTCCCATTCACCCCCGCCTCTGGTAGACATGCTTTGCTCCTACAAAAGGCCCCGATTTACACTTCCACCAAGAGAAATTTGATTCCCCCCACTAATCCCTTGCGGATCTTGTTAGAGCACCCTAGACGGTTGAGGTCACCTCAGAGTCACATTCCATTGTGGTGAAGCTTCGTGGTGGTGTTGGGTGCCTCCAAGCTTCTTGTGGAGATTGCCCCAACCTTGTTTGGAAAGGTTCGGTCGCTGCCTTCAAGGGCACCGCTAGTGGAATCATGGCATCTTGCATTGTGCAAGGGCATGAGGAGAATACGGTGGCCCTAGTGGCTTCTTGGGGAGCATTGTGCCTCCACACCGCTCCAACGGAGACGTACTTCCTCTCAAAGGGAAGGAACTTCGGTAACACATCCTCGTCTTAACCGACTCCACTTGTGGTTACTTCTTACCTTTACTTTGTGCAAGCTGCTTTGTGTTGTACTCCTTGCTTGCTTGTTGTTACCTTTGTTGTTAGCATCATATAGGTTGCTCACCTAGTTGCATATCTAGACAACCTATTTGTTGCTAAACCTAATTTGTTAAGAAAAGCTAAAATGGTAGTTGCCTATTCACCCCCCCTCTAGTCAATCATATCAGTCCTTTTAGCAGGTCATGCCATGATTGATTGCTTGTCAAGGATTCCGAGTTTGCGAGCTAGGATTGCGTCCCAGCCAGAGTCTCGATAGAGTGGAGTCCATCACCGTCATCGTTGTTCCGTTGCTAGAAGTTATTCCGCTGCTACGAGTTGTTCCGCTGCTAGCATAGAGCTATCTTAGCAGGCATAGTATCGTCGTGCCAATGCAATCCTTTGTAACATCAGAACCCTTGTACCCATATTATTTGTAATAAGAGCTAATTTGTTCTACGTGAAGCGATGTCGTATTCCGTAAGACTTGATCTCTGGGCTAGAATACGGGGTGTTTCGGTTCCTCCGAACCTGGGTGCCACAAGGTTTGGTATCAGAGCAGGTCTGGCTGTAGGACGCCCTAGTTAGCGTGTGGGATCTTGAGAAGATGTGTCTAGAGGGGGGTGATTAGACACTTAGTGCTAAACTTGCAGTTTTTAAACTTTTTCGGTTTAAGTGGAGTTTAGGCACAATTTCAACATACACAATACATATCAAGCAAGCATGCAAAGAGTATATGAGCAGCGAAAAGTAAAGCATGCAACTTGCAAGAATGTAAAGGGAAGGGTTTGGAGAATTCAAAGCATAATTGGAGACACGGATGTTTTTGGCGTGGTTCAGATAGGTGGTGCTATCCTACATCCACGTTGATGGAGACTTCAACCCACGAAGGGTAGCAGTTATGCCGAGTCCACGGAGGGCTCCACCCACGAAGGGTCCACGAAGAAGCAACCTTGTCTATCCCACCATGGCCATCGCCCACGAAGGACTTGCCTCACTAGCGGTAGATCTTCACGAAGTAGGCGATCTCCTTGCCCTTACAAACTCCTTGGTTCAACTCCACAATCTTGTCGGAGGCTCCCAAGTGACACCTAGCCAATCTAGGAGACACCACTCTCCAAGAAGTAACAAATGGTGTGTCGATGATGAACTCCTTGCTCTTGTGCTTCAAATGATAGTCTCCCCAACACTCAACTCTCTCTCACAGGATTTGGATTTGGTGGAAAGAAGATTTGAGTGGAAAGCAACTTGGGGAAGGCTAGAGATAAAGATTCATATGGTAGGAATGGAATATCTTGGCCTCAACACAAGGGTAGGTAGTTCTCTCTCAAAAATAGGATGCTGGAAGTGTAGGTGTCGGTGTCAAAACCGGCGGATCTCGGGTAGGGGGTCCCGAACTGTGCGTCAAGGTCGGATGGTAACAGGAGACAAGGGACACTTTATTTTACCCAGGTTCGGGCCCTCTCGGTGGAGGTAAAACCCTACTCCTGCTTGATTAATATTGATGATATGGGTAGTACAAGAGTAGATCTACCACGAGATCAAGGAGGCTAAACCCTAGAAGCTAGCCTATGGTATGATTGTATATATCTTTTATCGACTAGCCTGGCCTCGGTTTATATAATGCACCAGAGGCCTAGGATAACAAGAGTCCTAGCCGAATACGCCGATGGGGGAGGAGTCCTTGTCTTGATCGCCAAGTCTTGTGGAATCTTCCTTGTATGTGGCACCTGTCCGGACTGGCCCATGAGTATGCGGCCTTGGGGGTCCTCGGCCCAATCTAACCGATTGGGGGACGACGTGGTGAGTACCGCCTAGTCCAGGACACCGTCAGTAGCCCCCTGAACCGGTCTTCAAGTTAGGGGCGCTCCTCGATTCTTCCGAACTGTTCTTCATCTTCGGTCGTCGGTCTTGAAAACTGGTTCAACAAATCTGCTCATCTTCGATCTTGAGGATCGCCGAAATGCATTCGACGAGTTTACACGCCGGGTATCCGAGGAGCCCTTTAAGTTTCCGGCCTTTATCAATGCCTTGTTATTTTTATGCCACACCTCGGGTTTGAAGTTGTTCCCGGGCGGCAACGTCCTCTTGCGTCCGAGCTCCAACGCCGGACTGCATTCGAGGTATCTTTTGCAGCCAAGCACCAATGCCGGACTGCTTCCCAGCTCTAACGTCGGACTATGTATCCGAGCGCCAATGCCGGACTATGTATCCGAGCTCCAACACCGGACTGTATACAAGGTGTTGTAAATCACCTTGGTTCAAAGAAGTTTGAAGGAGTTTAGCCGAGCTTAATGCCGGAAATGCCCTCTATGGAGCCAGCCACTAGCACCCGAGCTTTATGCCGGACTGCTTCTGAGGTGGTGCACCACCCCGAATGTGAGCCGATTTTTGTCAATACTTTTTGTTGGCGCAATTTATTCTCTGCCGAGATACATAGCCAGTAGCCCTCAAGGTGGGTATTGGTCTAAAACCCGAGATGCCCATGAAGGGTGACATAAGACCGCTGATCCCCATAGCTGCTGAGACTCAGGTTGATTTGCAAAATCGGTCTGAGGATCAAGTCCTAGCTCGGCAGAATACTTCGGGACACAAAAAGCGGCGTGCTCAGTCCTCGAGACTCAGGTTGGGTGCGGCCGACCAACTTGAGGATCAAAATCTCCTCGGAAACTATATTGCACATAAAATTTTCTGCATTGCACAAGCAATGCAGTAGCCCCCGAGACACTGGTCGGGTGGCAACACTAGATCAGGGGATCGATGTGCCCCTTTAATATGTTTAAATAATAAGCCCGAAGCCCAGTAGCCCCCGAGCCTTAATGCGAGCACGGGTGGCCGAATTAAGGATCGATATCCATAGTAAAATCACAAATTATGTGTAATGACTCTATGTACCCAAGTACTTTACGTCATTTAATGCTCGGATCCGCATTGTACAGATCTTTGTTGACCGACCATCGGCTTCCACCTCCTCGGCCAGTAGCCGAGGAGTGTTTGTCTTACTTTATAAAGCCTTTATGAGGGCAAAGATTTACGACAAACAAGGCAATCTGGCCATACGGTTTTATAAACAAAGGTACGCGGAGAGATATGTTATATTACTGTTTAACAGAAAAAATGTCTTCCAAAGAAAATAGTCTCGCTATCGGTTCCTTTCTTTGGGTTGTCATGCTAAGCATGATCATAAAACCTCAGCTCCAATGTAAGAGCAAAATATCTAGGATTTAGTTTGGGAGGCTAGTTAATAGCCCTCGGTAGTGTTCGGCGACAGTCGAGGTCAAGCCGTAAACACTTCGGCCAATGTTATGAACGGCCTGTTATTTAACACAGCATCGGATCACTGACCAGTTTACGCTTATTGTGACAGTCAGTTTTCGGCTTTCTCCACTGAGGTGCTTAACCGTGTGAGCTGGAAGCACGATCGCAGTGGTTCTCCCTTTGCACGCCTAGCCGAACAAAGCGGAACGTAGGAAGCAAGTGCAGGAGCCGGGCAACCCAACTATTGACCGAAGACACAATTCGAAACCGATGCATATATAGCAATATCCGAGAATATTTTTGCCGAATCTATAAAGGTGTCCGGCATTGCACTGCGAGACTTGTGCTGAAAAAGCACAAATAGTTTAAAAGTGCCAAAAAGCTTGGAAAACCAAGAAACGTCAGTAAAAACATGACGCCCGAACAATATCAAGTGTTCGGTGCCAACCTGAAAATTGGTCTTAGAAAAAAGAAGTGCTTCCGTCGTGCTTTAACATGATACATCCTATCTCAAGACTTCGAGCGGGTCAGCCTACGGCTTCAACCTCGTATCCCGAGGGCGGAGTACTTCTCATCAGGCCAGTTTAGCAAACTAAACTCTAGCGGCTTTGTGAGAGAAATTAGGCTCCCCGGCTAGTGACCGCACACTCGTGTCGAAAAAAGGAGTGATAAATAATAATAAAACTTTGCAACGACTAAGAAGAAAAACACTTAGTATGAAACGGCTCAAATAAACATAAGAGCCCCCAAGTGACTTGGGTAAAAGTTGACTATATAATGTAAGGTGACATGTAGAATGCCTTCTAGCCGGATTGTAGATCGCTTGTCATAGCGGACCTTTTCGCTTCAACCTCTGGACCCAATAGTCCGAGTGTGTCCGAATACCCTCGCGGTTATAAAAACCGGGGCATGCGTGGAGACCAAAGCGTAGGGGTCATTAGTGCTTTATCGCATAAGTGCCCAACTAGTTATGTTATATTACATGGTTAGTAAGAAACATCTTCCGGGAGAATAGTTCCGTTAGGGGTTCCTTTCTCGGGAGGCATGCCCTAAAGTGCATGTCCGGACTGCGAAAAGAGCAGAAAAACATCTGGGGCAGGTAAATAAATAGGTAAGAAATCATCTTTTAGTTCACCGACCGAGTATTCCCTTAAGAACGCTTAGCTTCGGCTTCACCTACCGAGGTACACATCCGGCTGACCCGGCAAAGAATAATCGCAGAGGTGCTCCTTTACCACCTAGCCGAACAATCGGGAACGAGGGGTAAGCATGTGAGCCGAGCAACCCAGCTTGGCCAAAACTTAAGTCATATCGATGCATATAATGGTGAATAAAAGGTACATGCGGAAGTGTGACACATGTGTTGGGCATAAAGCCCGTATTAATAAGCTTCTGTTAAAGAAGCCCCCAGGTATAATGAGCGTGGGTAGCGCGTCAAGTATGTGCGAACAAAGTTCGGACAAGAAAAAATTTTACAAGCAACTTTTTTTCCAAAAAAGTATAATGCTTGGTCGAACCGAACACAAGTTAGAAATTTAAAACTTTGAGCATGAAGGCAACTTAGCTGGTTAATGTGTTCGGTATTGACGACGCGGTCCGAGCTTGATGCGGGACAAGGTTCCATCCCCCAAGCCGGTCCCGAGGTGGCGGAGCAAAGAGCTCGGCACGCCGAAGTGGTGACATAGCACGGTCGATGCAGACCGGCGGAGTGACGCCGAAGTCCCCGGATCATTTTCCTGTGCACAAAAAATAGTGCAAACGGGAGATAATAGTAATAATGATAATTAAAAAAATCGTTGCATAATGAATAATTTATGCAAAGTGAGTAATAAAAGAAATATGGCCTGGCGCCGAGGTCGATGTCGATGCAGGGCGTCGGCGTGATGCGGTAAAGGCGTGGCAAAGCCTGACTTCACAGGTCGGTCCGTGCTCGGAAGGCGTCACGGACTATGTACGGAGACTGACCGAACCATCATGCGACCGTCGTTAATGCGGCCACCATTTGATAGACCTGTGAACATATGATGGACAAACCAGAGTAATAATTCCTTGGGAAAAATGAACCCAAACAAGCAAAAAATAATAGGGATTGATAGCACCTAGTTTATCTGTTGTAGCAATCCGAAGGAAGGTGGTTCCCAAAATTGGGACTCGCTCCGCACACCCATTCCCTGATGGGTGATAAAACGATGGCATGGTAATGCTGGTAAAGGTTGGCTCGCCGAGGCAAAGCCCTCGGCCCAGCTAACGTGACGGAGCTGGTCGGCTAGTGACGCCGAAGTGTCCGGAGTAGGTTGATGAAGAGATGGCGAAGCCCCCGGTCCAGCCGAGATGTTGAAGTAGGTCGGCGTGATGGACACCAGCTTGAAGAAGCAATAGTGCGGCCCTGCCGATGCAGGTCGTGATGTGGTCGATGCCGGCTTGATGAAGCGACCGTGCGGCGATGCCGATATTCCCGCTCCGTGTAATCCATGGGGCGGCGATGTTGATGATGATTTGTCCTTCGCGATGCCGGACTCTTGTTCGGCTTGCCGAGATGATGATCCGAAGGAGTTGAGCTCGGCTCAACAAAGTGACGACGTGTCTAGCGCAGGTCGGCAGCCGTGGAGCAGTATTACCGGACTGGTTTGACACCAGCAATGATGTTGAAGATCATGTTCAAAAGATCTTAAGGTTAGTGGGATGTGTTTGGGAACAATACACAATATCCCATACAAAACTTCCTTCAAAAAGGATGTCTGAAATCCCATTCATAAAAAAGATGAATTCGGGTCGGTTCGTTCTCGCGCAGAAAACGGATCTGAAAAGTGATGCACTAATCGGAAGGTTCCCGGAGTTCTGACGGTCGGATCGAGCTGAAATTTGGAGGGGTGGTAGATATAGAATTCCGCAGCCGATCAACGGTTGGATCTTCCAAAGGACATCCAAGCTAGAAGCTGGACACCACGCCCTAAACTCGTCCAGATTCCCGTCCAGATTTGACAGGGCTCCGGTATATCGTGGATTGCGAAAGATTCCTCCATCGGAACTCAACGAAATTTTCCAGGGTTGTTGTAGACTCAATTCCGCACAATTCCACCAAAGCGATCGTCAAAGCGATACTCGAGGAGGTGGTGGTAGCATATACGAGTTCGCTGTCCAGAAAAACAGCACGGTCGCTTGAGGGCAATGTTGACGTTGAGCCCCCGAGCTCCATGGATGATTCTTCCGTGATCTTGATAGAGATCGGAGTTGATGTTTGATGAAGGCCCTCATCCGAACATGGTGATCTGAACACGGGGCGCAATTCTTGGTCGAACCAAGGTGACCAGTCGAGCCGGTGACGAAGGTGCCGAAGTCGCAATTGATCTGCAGGCGAGCCATCGATCCTTTTGTCGATCACACAGCGGAACTCTCAATGAAAGCACCAATGTCGGTGTCAAAACCAGCGGATCTCGGGTAGGGGGTCCCGAACTGTGCGTCAAGGTCGGATGGTAACAGGAGACAAGGGACACTTTATTTTACCCAGGTTCGGGCCCTCTCGGTGGAGGTAAAACCCTACTCCTGCTTGATTAATATTTATGATATGGGTAGTACAAGAGTAGATCTACCACGAGATCAAGGAGGCTAAACCCTAGAAGCTAGCCTATGGTATGATTGTATATATCTTTTATCGACTAGCCTGGCCTCGGTTTATATAATGCACCAGAGGCCTAGGATAACAAGAGTCCTAGCCGAATACGCCGGTGGGGGAGGAGTCCTTGTCTTGATCGCCAAGTCTTATGGAATCTTCCTTGTATGTGGCACCTGTCCGGACTGGCCCACGAGTATGCGGCCCTGGGGGTCCTCGGCCCAATCTAACCAATTGGGGGACGACGTGGCGAGTACCCCCTAGTCCAGGACACCGTCAGTAGGCTTAGTCTGATGGCTCTCTCCACGAATGAAGAGGAGGTGGAGGGGTATATATAGCCTCCACACAAAATCTAACCGTTACACACAATTTACCAATCTCAGTGGGACCGAATCAACAAACTCGGTCGGACCGATTTAGTAAATCTAGTGACCATTAGGGTTTTCGGTGGGACCGATATGCAACTCGGTAGGACCGATATGGTTAGGGTTAGGGCATAACATAATCTCGGTGAGACCGATTACTCAAACTCGGTGAGACCGATTTTGGTAATTAGCTAACCAGAGAGTTGGTCAGGCAAACTCGGTGGGACCGATTACTAAACTCGGTTGGACCGATTTTGGTAATAAGTTACCCAGAGAGTTTGCATTGTAATCTCGGTAGTACCGATTGCCTAAACTCGGTGAGACCGATTTTGACAATGGACATACACAGTGAGATTACAATCCCATCTCGGTGAGACCGAGATCCCTATCGGTAGAACCGATTTGCTAGGGTTTGTGGCAGTGGCTATGACATGTGAAACTCGGTGGCGCCGGATAGAAAGAATCGGTAGGGCCGAGTTTGACTTTAGGTTTAGGTCATATGTGGAAGTGGGAAAGTAGCTGAGGGTTTTGGAGCATATCACCAAGCACATGAAGCAAGAGGCTCATTAAGCAACACCTCATCCCTTCTTGATAGTATTGGCTTTTCCTATAGACTCAATGTGATCTTGGATCACTAAAATGTAAAATGAAGAGTCTTGATCTTGAAGCTTTAGCCAATCCTTTGTCCTTAGCATCTTGAAGGAGTTCCCACATCCTTTAGTCCATGCCACTCCATTGTTGAACTTATCTGAAACACACTAGATAAAAGTGTTAGTCCAACAAGAGATATGTTGACATTAATTACCAAAACCACCTAGGGAGCACTTGTGCTTTCAGTCTCCCCCTTTTTGGTAATTGATGGCAACATACATCAAAGCTTTAGATAAAGATATAGGGTTTTTATCACTTTTGCCACTAGTTGTGTCACACTACTCACTTTTGCCATTAAAATGTTTCACTGCTCAAAAATGCCACTCTTCCGTTAGAGACACACTCAAAAATGCCATATTTCTCACGTTACCGTCACCAAAGGCTCATTGACCACATGATATGACCATAATACCCCGATTCCATTACATGTGGGCTCATGTGTAAAGAGCAGGAAAAGAAAAGAAATAGGGAGAGTGGGGATCGAACCTCGCACATTCAATCAGGCGGCTAATACACGCCAGCGTAATAACCATCCAGAAGACGCACTTATCATCGCCAATTATAGAGATCTTTAACTTGTAGTCCATTCGAATTGACTGACTAAGCTATCGTTTATACAAATCCTATCCCCAAACTCGTACCTTTCCCTATCCATTAGCGTACCGCAGCCACAAACCGCCGCCGCCCGCCAAACTCCTCCATTCGGCACGGCCGGTCGCCGGCTGCTGCAGCTCCGGCAGCGCCTCCACTGGCCATGGCTAACGCCTCCCGCCCAGCTCCGACGCCTCCCGCTCGCGCACCTCCCGCCCAGCCCGACACACCTCCGCCCGCGCACCTCCACTCGCCGCAGCTCCGGCTTCCCTCCCGAGCAGCATCGCCACATGACTCCCATCGACTCCTCTGTTCTTCCTCCGCCTGTGATTTCTTGAACAAAGGTTGTTCCACGACAATGGCGACGGACAACAGGTCTGAATCAGAGGCTTGCCTCGGCCACCAGATGGCGCTAAGTGTACAGTCGCAACCTCGATATTCCAAATAGGTGAGTATGCTAATTACTAGGATGATGCGTGTGTATTCATAGTAGTATGTAGCGGTTGAATTTGTTGTGTGTAATTCATAGTGACTAACTGCACACAATTTGGTTATGTGTTCATGATGATTTAGGATGGATGTGGAAACTGCTTGTATCTTTGTCATTAGGATGGAAACAAGTCGTCTTAGTAGCGATGGCCATAAGCGATATGTTGGCGGCTTTGATTATCCTCTGTTTGTCGAATCGATTATCACATACAAAACATTGTTGTGCAAGTTGTGTGATACCTATCCTCGGGGTGCCGTGATTATGTGGAGTTGAAGTACTACGAGAGGAGCAGAATATATGGGTTGATGTTGCATGTGATGATGATGCAGCTTTGATGTTTGGAAATTATCAAGATTCAAAGAAAATATCTATGCTAATTGAGGTTCTTCAGAAATCTCCAACTCCCAGCACACCGAACCGCAATCCACCTACACAGCCTTCTTATAGTGAGAGTCAACATACAGTGAGTCGGGCAATTGATGTTGATATAGTCAACATACAGGAGTCAGCGGTGTACTAGTATTGATGATCCTAACAGAGACATAACCGATGATGCTATTCCCGATGATGCTATACTCTCGAGATAATGATGATGAGAGGGAGTATCTGACTTAGTCAAGAAGTCTACGAAAGAAGATGATTCAAAAGATATAGAAGAGGAAGATGATCCTCCGACATATGAATCCACCGACAATCAAGAGGAAGAAGAGAATAGAGACATGGGTTTAGTAGATGAGGAGGAAGAGGAGGAGGAGGAGGACAGACCTATTGTAGTGTATAATAAGGAGGATCCATCATTTGTAGAAGGATCGGCATTCCCTCTTTGTTGGATTGCAAGAATGCACTTTCGACTTTTGCAATTAAAAGTGAATTTGACTATCTGATCCAAAAGAGTGATCCTAATAGGTGAGAGTTTGTTGTGCATATAAGAGGTGTAAGTGGAGGATACACGGCTCTTATATGAGGAATAGCACAATATTTCAGGTATAACTTGGTAATATCTAATTGATTTGATTGTTGTACCCTTTCTTCTATGCAATTGGTAGCAATACAATTTGATTTTGCTGGTTTTTGAATGCAGATCAAGGTGTGTCCTTTCTCTCATACATGCCCAACTAAGTTTGAGAAGTGAGAAGTTCAAGCCGGCTAAGAGTAGGTGGGTTCTTGATGTTATCCTAGATTGGGTCGAGAAAGAACCCAGACATTGGACCTACGGCTCTTCAAGAGAAGATCGAGGAGAAGTATCACTTCACGGTGCCGTACATGCGTGTATCTCGTGGTAAGGAGAAAGCAATGGATATGATTAGTGGAAAATGGAAAGATAGCTTCCATCTTCTCTATAGTTTCAAGGCTGAGGTGGAGAAGTGTTCTCCGGTAGTGTAGTGGAAATAGACAAAGAGACCGTGAAGTACTCAATCAAAGGAAAAGTCGTGGAGAAGGAATGCTTTAGGAGAGTGTTCGTTTCATTCAAGGCATGTTGGCAAGGGTTTTAGATGGGTGTCGACCATACTTGGCCGTGGATTCAACTGCACTAAACGGGAGATTCAAAGGGCAGCTAGCTTCGCTTGTGCCATTGATGGTCAGAATTGGCTTTACCCGTTGCCTACGGGTGATAGAGACAGAATCATCAGATAGTTGGGCTTGGTTTCTTCAAAATCTATGTAATCTTATTGGGCATCCTGAAGGACTAGTCATACACACCGACGCTTGTAAAGGTTTAGAGACAGCGGTAGAACAAGTGTGGCCTGGAGTGGAGCATAGGGAGTGTATGAGGCATCTTGTTGCAAATTTTGGAAAAAAATTCAAGGGCAAGGTCTATGATGATAATCTTTGGCCAGCAAGCTTGACTTACAGTTCTAGGAAGCACAATTGGCATATGAAGCAGATCCTTGCTAAGAAGAGTGTTCAAAAATATATGGCTGAACACCACACAAAGATATGGTATAGAAGCAAGTTCAATGAAATCGCAAGGTTGACTACGTCAATAACAACCTCGCAGAGTCATTTAATAGCAAAGTCAGGAAAATTAAGGCTCTTCTTATTGTTGACATGTTGGACAAGATTAGGCAGATGATAATGGAGAAGTTTGATTTATGGATGAGGATAGCATTAGAAAAATGGCTTGGCCATCTCATAATACCAAGTGTGATAAAGGCACTACATGCCAAATACAAATGTAAACAAAAATCTTATGCTCTTTCAATCAAGTAATTTCATAACGTACTAAATTAAATGTTTAATATTTGGTGTTCTTTCCAGGACTAAAGATGAAGGTAGTTAGACGCAGATGATGTCGAGGCGTAAATTACTGCAATCGACAAAGAAAATAGGGAATGGAGGTACCCTGCTGACATAGCCAAGGAAACATGTAGTCACAGTGCAATGGCAAGTCAAGGGTTTGCCATGTATCCATGCTCTATATTTCATTACTTCACTAAGAGGTCCGTATCGTAAATTGAACCTTATGTACATGAGTTCTACTCAAGAGCAAAATTCAAGGCTGCGATGCGAACAACATACCTGCAATGGTAGGCAAGCAACAATGGGACATTGTTGACCCCGGCTTCAAACTACAAGCTCCGGTGTTGAGGAGGCCAAAAGGACGACCGCGGAAGACTAGAATCAGATCTAGTGTCAAGGTGCTGGCCTTGGCCCTAGGAAAAGGAAGTGTAAGCGCTATGGAGGCTTCGCCACATAGCGAGAATTTGCAAAAATCCAGTTGACCCAGCATTTGGAGAAGATGAGGCTGACCTACATCTTTGGAGATGCCCTTTGTGGCCGGAGAAGGCGACCTGAGCCATCCGTGGTTGCATATTACGTGGGGTAACTCCAAAACCTGTGCTTTCTATATCTCAACATCCATGGCTACATTGCTACATTCATGCATTTTCAACATTCTGTCCTATAATCTGAGTCACAAAGACTAATTTTACTTTCCACTTCCAAAGAATTTGAATACATGTAAGCTATGACTATATTCTCGTACAAAATTGATGCTTTATATTTCCATTTTTTTGCAACATGACCAACTTCTATACAGCTCAACGAAAAGCATGAAGAAGAAAACAGAGAAGAAAACCAATAAAAGGAAGAACAAAGAAGATGAACATTCAACCAGAATCAAGGTTCCACAAGTGGATCTGTTGCATCTCCCATGCATACCCGAGTTGCACACAAATCGCCAGACAGCCCTGCCCAAAACACAAGAAGCAAAAAGAGGCTGCACATGTGAACATTTGTGTGATTGTGACCTTACAAGATTGTGAACCTGGACCTGTTTATTTTGAACCTTATGTTGAGAATTTGGACCGTTTACTTCAAACTAGCAAGTGGATCTTATTCGACCTTAATGTATGTTTGTGAACTCGAGACACTTTGTGTGCTGAAAATCCAGGAAAGGAACATTATGTTTGCTTGTGTGCTTGGATGTTTTCAACCTTATGTACATGCGTCATGGTAAATTTATTTTTAGAGAAATTTAGAGAACCATTTGTTGCTGCTGCTATGCGTGTACAACTTTTGTTTACTTGGTTTTTTAATAGCTATGCCAAGATATCACGTAAGGATATGTACCATATCTCCATTCGTTAGTCAACTAATGACCTTGGGTGTGGTGGCTAGCTCGATGCAGCGCATCCCAGAGGTCAGGGGTTGAACCCTCTACTGCCTATTTTTACATCCTAAAAACTATTTCCCTGTCTACGACATGTCGGGCCCACAGTTCGGGAAGAAATGAAGCCAGGGGCATTTCGGTCATCTAGCGCGGTCAACGAGCCTTTGACTGACGGTAACGTGAGAAAATGTCATTTTTGAGTGTGGCCCTAACGGAAGAGTGGCATTTTTGAGTACTGAAACATTTTAATGGCAAAAGTGAGTAGTGTGGCACAACTAGTGGCAAAAGTGATAAAAACCCAAAGATATAAAGAACAGCAAGTAAAGCTTTGGAAGGACATGTAACAAACATAGGCTCCCCCTACATGTATGCAATCATGTGAATATGAAATGTAGAAGCATGTGAGAGCATAACCATGACAGAGTAGGCAATGTGTTACATGTATCTTGGCCATATGCATCGAGCAAAAGATTATTAAGGAAAATACCTTCATGCTCATGAGTCCTTCTTGCAAACAGTATGTACATAAGCAAGAATTCCTCATACTCATGATTCTCGATGCATATACTTACCTTGTAGTCTTGAGTTGGCTTAGGATGGAATGAACCTGCACAAACAAGGTTAGATAACGAGATACATCCACTAGCCAGAGCAAACAAAAGAAACCACAAGAATACCAAGACTGGGATGATATGTAGAGAGTGAGTACAACGTACCACATTGGATTAGACATGTCCCCAAGAGTAAAGATATGCAATGAATTTGAATGATTTCTTTCCCTTAGATGTCTTGCTCCCCCTGAATCTGGTATGGGATATTGGGAGAAGATAGGGAACAGAAAATCAGAGCTGAAAGATACAAATGGATAGAGCTTAATGCAAATAAGCACATATGAACATGTCTTTCCCCCAAAAAGACATGTGGCATCTCTCCTCTTGAACAACCAAAGCATCTGGGATCCTTGAGTATTCTCTCCCCACGGAGATCTCTTTCTCCCCTTAATACTTTCTCCCTTGTAGGTGATAAGCTTTGATGTGATCTCTCTCCCCTTTGACATCAATTTCCAAGAAGGGTTTGGTCCTTGAGACTCAAAGACAAAGCAATGAATAAAACTGTGATGCTTGTAGAGGACAAGATTCATTGAGTGGAGCTGGATCGGAAGAAATATAGAACAAGTGGCAAACTGTTTTTCCTCATAGAAATCGGTGGCACCGAGTGACATGTTTCGGTGGTACCGAAAAGATTCGGTTGGACCGAAAACTACAAGTCGGTGAAACCGAGTTCATCACAGAGAAAAACACTTGTCACCTCAGCTCACTAAATAAGTAAGATCTCACAAAGATTTGCAATGAATTATCTGAAAGATTTGCAATGAATTGGATGCAGAAAATGCAGAACAAAAACAAAAGACAAGAAACTGAAAGATCTAGATGAAGTTTTTTTAAAGGAAAAAGAAAACAAATATGCATGAGACAAATGCAATAAAAAAAGAACACAAGAGAACTTCATCTAGAATTGGGCGGTGACATAGTCACCTATGTTAGAGTATATTGACTTAGGAGTCAAGTGAGAGCACTTGATCATAGGTCATACTCATCGTTTAAGCTCAAAATGGGGTTACCATTTTTTGTTTAAGCATCTTGATGTATTCACATCTTGTTGAGTTGCTTTGACTCATGACTTGGAGTAAAGCTTCTCTAAGATGGAAAAACATACCTTGGGTGGTGGTGTGGATCTTGCTCATGTAGTTGATCTTGTGTGGGTGCTCAAGGTTGATGTAGTTCATCAAGAGTTGGGAGCAGCGCTTGGAGTTTGAGTTCATCTACCTACATGGGTTAGTTTTTGCAAGGAAGAGCACTTATGTATCCAAAAATGACAATCATGAAGCTCAACATAGAATTTGTCAAAGGATATGTTTGAATGGTTTTGTGCTTCCTTGCCTTCAACCACCATTGTGTAGAGACTTGGTGATGTAGGGATTGCTCAAGATGTGAGTGAGTTGCAATCTCATAGAATAAGATTCAACCAAGTACCTGCATGGGTTAGATAACATGCAAGATGCAAATTTATCCAAGACATAAGATAATCATCATAAGAGAATATATCATGGATTAGTCATAAGCTCATGTCTTGCATGTATCCAATGGAGTTCCTACTCCAAGTTTGAAGCATCAATGATGTTAAATTCACCTCTTAACCTGCAAAACACTTTCTCATCAAGTGGTTTAGTGAATATATCTGCTAATTGCTTATCGGTGCGAACATGCTTAAGATCAATGTCACTCTTAGCAACATGATCTCGAATGAAATGATGACGAACTTCAATATGCTTAGTTCGAGAATGTTGTACAGGATTATGACCAATTTTGATAGCACTTTCATTGTCACAAAGCAATGGAACATGTTTCACATAGATCCCATAATCTTTAAGAGTTTGGGTCATCCAAAGTAATTGAGCACAACATGAACCAGCGGCAATGTATTCCGCTTCGTCTGTGGATAAGGATACTGAGTTTTGTTTCTTGGAGGACCAAGACACAAGAGATCTACCAAGAAATTGAAAAGTACCCAAAGTGGACTTTCTATCAACCTTGTCTCCGGCATAGTCCGAGACGGAATAGCCAACAAGATCAAAAGAAGACCTCTTAGGATACCAAATGCCAAAATTTGGTGTATGGATTAAGTATCTCACTATCCTTTTCACAGCCTTAAGATGACATTCTTTAGAGCAGATTGATATCGTGCACACATGCACACACTTAGCATAATATCGGGACGTGAAGCACATAGGTATAACAATGAACCAATCATAGAGCGATAAACCTTTTGATCAACCGGTTCACCATCTTTGGTCAAATCACTATGTCCACTAGTAGGCATGGGTGTAGGCATACCTTTGCATTCTTGCACATTGAACTTCTTGAATAAGTCTTTGGTGTACTTCGTTTGAGAGATAAATGTACCTTCCTTAGTTTGCTTGATTTGCAAACCGAGAAAGAATTTGAGTTCACTCATCATAGACATCTCAAACTTCTTTAACATTAGCTTTCCAAACTTTTCACTAAAAAGAGGGTTAGTTGAACCAAATATGATATCATCAACATAAATTTGGCATACAAATAGTTCTCCATTAACTCTTTTAGTAAAGAGTGTGGAATCAATTTTTCCAATTTGAAAACCACTTGCAATAAGGAACTTGGTCAAGCATTTATACCATGCTCTAGGAGCTTGTTTAAGACCATAAAGGGCTTTGTGAAGTTTGTAAACATGATTTGGTTTCTTAGGATTGACAAAGCCGGGAGGTTGTTTGACATAAACTTCCTCCTCTATTTCACCATTTAGAAAAGCACTTTTAATGTCCATTTGGTACAAGGTGATATTATGGTGATTAGCATAGGCAAGTAAGATCTAATGAACTCAAGTCTAGCAATGGGAGCATATGTCTCACCATAGTCCATACCTTCGACTTGTGTGTACCCTTGGGCGATTTAGACGTGCTTTGTTGCGTAACCACTTGTCCATCTTCATGTTGCTTGTTGCGAAACACCCATTTGGTACCAATGATGTTGTGGTTGTTGTCGGGCTTCTCAACCAATGTCCAAACTTGGTTTCTCTCAAAGTTGTGTAGCTCTTCATGCATAGCGTTTATCCAGTCCGGATCTTCCAATGCTTCTTCAACCTTCATAGGTTCAATGCTAGAGATGAATGAATAGTTTTCACAAAAGTTAGCTAAACGAGTTTTTGAGCGAGTGATTCTCCCGGTTTGAATATCATTGTAGATTTGCTCGACGGGATGGTCCTTAGCAATTCTTGCTCGAACTCGTGAGAGCTTTTGCTTGGGTCTTCATTGAACATCTTCTTCATCTTGTTCTTCTTCTTGGCCTTCTTCATTGTTGGCATTGGCGTTCTCTTGTCGTGGTGGAGAAGGAGGTTGTTGGCATTCGTCTTGATGCATTTCCTCGTCTTCTTCATCTTGGTGTGTCCCACTTGTGGATGCTTCCGTGTCAATTCTTGGTTCACCTTGTCGTGAAGTAGAAGCTTCCACTTGGACGGACGAGGTACTCTCCTTTACCTCCGTTGGACGAATTTTTCCAATAGACAAGTCTTGGATTGCTTCTGAAGGGTCTTTGTCTCCAACATCAATTGGCAATTGCTCTACTTGCGAGCCATTAGATTCATCAAACTTCACATCTACCGTCTCTTCAACCTTTCGGGTGAAATTGTTGTAGACACGGTAAGTGTGAGAGTTTGAGCCATAACCAAGTAGGAAACCTTCATGAGATTTACGAGCAAACTTTGAACGACGATGCTTATCAAGAATGTAGCACTTTGAGCAAAATACTCGAAAGTATCCAACTTGGGGTTTGTTACCGGTGAGGAGCTCGGATGCCATCTTGTCGAGTAGCTTGTGAAGATACAAACGATTTGTTGCATGACAAGCTGTCCCAACCGCTTCTGCCCAAAAGTGCTTCGGCGTCTTGTACTCATCAAGCATCGTCGTCGCCATTTCGATGAGCGTCCGGTTCTTCCTCTCAACAACTCCATTTTGTTGAGGTGTGTACGTAGCCGAGAACTCGTGTGTAATCCCTTCTTCACAAGAAAGGTGTCCACATTTATGTTCTTGAACTCCGTTCCGTTGTCACTCTGAACCTTCTTGATTTTCACTTGAAATTGATTTTGGGCCTTCCTAGCGAAGTTTTTGAAGATCTTTTGGACCTGCGATTTGTCATCAAGAAAGAACACCCACGTAAATCTTGAAAAATCATCAACTATAACTAGACCAAAAGAATTTCCACCGAGACTCTTGTAGGTGTTGGGACCAAAAAGATCCATATGAAGTAGCTCGAGTGGCCTCCTTGTGGTCATGATGTTCTTCACGGGATGCCTTCCTCCAACCTGTTTACCTTCTTGACAAGCACTGCAAAGTCTATCCTTATCAAATATGACATCGTTAACTCCAAGGATATGATTTCGTTTAATAAGCTTGTCAAGGTTTCTCATGCCAACGTGACCTAGTTGTCTATGCCACAACCAACCTTTTGAGGATTTAGCGATAAAGCAAGTTTTAGGTTGTGCCTTTTTAGAGAAATCGACAATGTAAAGATCACCTCTACGTATACCGGTAAAGACCATTTTATGATTGTCTCGACGAAACACTTGGCAATCTACCTCAGTAAATAGGACATTCAAACCGAAATCAGCAAGTCTAGATACTGAAAGTAAGTTGTAGCCGAGAGATTCAATGAGCATGACATTTTGAATGGAGCTATCATGTGATATGGCCACCTTACCAAGGCCAACCACCTTACCCTTTGAATTATCACCAAAGATGACATATTTTCGAGGGCCGTCATTTTCAGCAAGCTCACGGAACATCTCTTCATCTCCGGTCATATGATCAGTACATCCACTGTCAAGAACCCATTCCTTTCCTCCTGACACATATCCCCGAAGATTTGCCATAAGACCAAAATGTCTCATTGCATCATCAAGATCGAAGTCACTATCATCATCTTCATCATAGTATCCATGTTCAACATCATCTTGTGATTGATCATATCCTAGAGAGGGTAATTCATTAGGTACATGATCATCAAAGTGGTTACCTTTATGAATTCTTATAGCTACGGATATGATATCACTAATGATTCCAACATTTCCTTTAGCACGCATGAGATTGGTAAGATCAAATAGACAATCACCAAAACTAGGATCACTAGAGTTCATCTTACTCAAGGCAATAGATTTATGGAGAATTTCATCTAAGTTTTTCAAGGAATAATCAGGAAATCGTTCCTCAAGAAATTTCCATATAGTGTAAGCACAATTAAGAGTAGGCAAGCTAGCAATCAGATTTTTGGGCAATCCTCTAATGATGAGCTCAACAGTTCTAAGATTGCGAATCATGTCAATATCTTCATCTAGGGTAGGGTGCAAGGGATCAATATGAGGCGCACAAGGACTAGCAATGTACTTGTTCAAATGATATTGATTGAAAATTACAAGCATCTCATTTTTCCACTCATGAAAATACTCTCCATCAAGAATAGGCACTCTATGTCTAGGACTCCCCAAAGTAGACTCATCCATCTTCCTCCAATGGTGATTAAACCAAGGCAATGGAGACCAAAGCTCTGATACCACTTGTGGGATCTTGAGAAGATGTGTCTAGAGGGGGGGTGATTAGACACTTAGTGCTAAAGTTGCAGTTTTTAAACTTTTTCGGTTTAAGTGGAGTTTAGGCACTGAGGGAGTCCTGGACTAGGGGGTGTCCGGACAGCCGGACTATCATCATCAGCCGGACTCCAGGACTATGAAGATACAAGATTGAAGACTTCGTCCCGTGTCCGGATGGGACTTTCCTTGGCGTGTAAGGCAAGCTTGGCGATACGGATATGTAGATCTCCTACCATTGTAACCGACTCTGTGTAACCCTAGCCCTCTCCGGTGTCTATATAAACCGGAGGGTTTTAGTCCATAGGACACAACAACCATTACAACAATCATACCATAGGCTAGCTTCTAGGGTTTAGCCTCCTTGATCTCATGGTAGATCTACTCTTGTACTACCCATATCATAAATATTAATCAAGCAGGACGTAGGGTTTTACCTCCATCAAGAGGGCCCGAACCTGGGTAAAACATCCTGTCCCTTGTCTCCTGTTACCATCCGCCTAGACGCACAGTTCGGGACCCCCTACCCGAGATCCGCCGGTTTTGACACCGACATTGGTGCTTTCATTGAGAGTTCCTCTGTGTCGTCACCGATAGGCTTGATGGCTCCTTCAACCATCATCAGCGACAACGCGGTCCAGGGTGAGACTTTTCTCCCCGGACAGATCTTTGTATTCGGCGGCTCTGCATTGCGGGCCAATTCACTTGGTCATCTGGAGCAGATCGGAAGCTACGCCCCTGGCCATCAGGTCAGGTTTGGAAGCTTAAACTTCACGGCAGACGTCCGTGGAGATTTGATCTTCGATGGATCCAAGCCTCAGCCAAGCGCCGCCAGATCATCACGATGGGCAAGATCTAATTTCGCCACGGACAAGTTGTTCGAGGTCAAGACACGAATCCGCTCCGACCCATGGTTCGGAGCCGATCGCGCAGATCGAGGACGGGTGGCTGGACACCACCTCGGGGGCTGCAACCACTACGGTGATGGAGCCGAACACTGACCTTGTCCCTTATAAAGCTCATGACTCCGAGGTGCCGGACTCCTTGCCGGACTCCGAACCTCCTGCGCCCCTGCCAATCGAATCCGATTGGGCGCCGATTATGGAGTTCACCGCCGCGGACATCTTTCAACACTCACCCTTTGGCGACATCTTGAATTCGCTAAAGCATCTCTCGCTATCCGGAGAGCACTGGCCGGACTACGGCCAGGATGGTTGGGATACGGACGACGAAGAAATTCAAAGCCCACCCACCACCCACTTTGTAGCCACTGTCGACGACCTAACCGACATGCTAGACTACGACTCCGAAGACATCGACGGTATGGACGACGATGCCGGAGACGATCAAGAACCAGCGCCCACAGGGCACTGGAAGGCCACCTCGTCATACGACATATACATGGTGGACACCCCAAAGGATGGGGATGGCGAAGAAGCAGCGGAGGCAGATTCCTTAAAGAAACAGCCCAAGCGCCGACGTCAGCGGCGCCGCTCTAAATCCCGCCAAAGCAAGAATGGAGATTCCGGCACAGGAGATAATAATACCCCGGAAAGTGCCGAAGACAACCCCCTCCAGCAGGATTCAGCGCAGGAGGATGCAGACGCCAGCCCTCACGAGAGAGCGGCAGAAGGCGAGGTCGAGGACGATAATTACATACCTCCCACCGAAGACGAGGCAAGCCTCGACGACGACGAATTCGTCATACCTGAGGATCCCGTCGAACAAGAGCGTTTCAAACGCAGGCTAATGGCCACGGCAAATAGCCTAAAGAAAAAGCAGCAACAGCTTCGAGCTGATCAAGACCTGCTGGCCGACAGATGGACCGAGGTCCTCGCGGCCGAAGAGTACGAACTCGAACGCCCCTCCAAGAGCTACCCAAAACGCAAGTCGCTCCCCCGATCAGAGGAGGAGGCATATGAACCTTCATCACCAACGCACAATACGGCAGACCGACCACCTCGTGGCCGCGACAGAGAGGCATCCAGGCCCTCCACCAAGACCGTACCCCGACATCGCTCCAAAAGTACGAAGCCACGAGGGAACGCGTCGGACTTGCGGGACATATTGGAGGACAAGGCAAGACAATCCAGATCCATCTATGGATCACGTGGGCGCCCCACGACCCACGACGAATATCGTCGCACCAGATACAACAACTCCGGCCGGGACGAACACAGCAGACAACGCTCTCTTGAGCTACGTCGTGATATTGCTCAATATAGAGGCGCCGCACACCCGTTATGCTTCACTGACGAAGTAATGGATCATCAAATCCCTGAAGGGTTTAAACCCGTAAACATTGAATCCTACGATGGCACAACAGACCCCGCGGTTTGGATTGAGGACTATCTCCTTCACATCCATATGGCCCGCGGCGACGATCTCCATGCCATCAAATATCTCCCACTCAAGCTTAAAGGACCAGCTCGGCATTGGCTTAACAGCTTGCCCGCAGAGTCAATTGGGTGTTGGGAGGACCTGGAAGCCGCATTCCTTGACAACTTCCAGGGCACATATGTGCGACCACCAAACGCAGATGACCTAAGCCACATAATTCAGCAGCCAGACAAATCGGCCAGACAATTCTGCACACGGTTCTTAACAAAGAAAAATCAAATCGTCGACTGTCCGGATGCAGAGGCCCTCGCAGCCTTCAAACATAACATCCGCGACGAGTGGCTGGCCCGGCACCTAGGACAGGAAAAGCCGAAATCCATGGCAGCCCTCACATCACTCATGACCCGCTTCTGCACGGGAGAAGACAGCTGGCTAGCTCGCAGCAACAACCTTAGCAAAAATGCTGGCAGTCCGGATACTAAGGACCACAATGGCAGGTCGCGTCGAAACAAAAACAAACGCCGCGTTAACGGCGAAAACAATGAGGATATGGCAGTCAACGCCGGATTCCGAGGCTCTAAACCCAGTCAGCGGAAGAAGCCATTCAAAAGAACCACTCCGGGTCCGTCCAATTTGGACCGTATACTCGACCGCTCTTGCCAGATACATGGCACCCCTGAAAAGCCAGCTAACCACACCAACAGAGATTGTTGGGTATTCAGGCAGGCAGGCAAGTTAATTGCCGAAAACAATGACAAGGGGCTTCACAGCGACGACGAGGAAGAGACCCGGCCACGTAACAAGAGAGGATGTAAGGGTTTCCCCCCACAAGTGCAGACGGTAAACATGATATACGCAACCCATATACCCAAGAGGGAGCGGAAGCGTGCACTAAGGGACGTATATGTGATGGAGCCAGTTGCCCCAAAGTTCAATCCATGGTCCTCTTGCCCGATCACTTTCAATCGAAGAGACCATCCGACCAGTATCCGCCATGGCGGATTCGCCGCATTGGTTTTAGACCCAATCGTCGATGGATTTCACCTCACAAGAGTCCTTATGGACGGCGGCAGTAGCCTGAACCTGCTTTATCAGGATACAGTGCGCAAGATGGGCATAGACCCGTCAAGGATTAAAACTACAAAAACGACCTTCAAAGGCATCATACCAAGCGTTGAGGCCAATTGTACAGGCTCAGTCACCCTGGAAGTGGTCTTCGGATCCCCGGATAATTTCTTAAGCGAGGAGTTAATCTTCGACATAGTCCCGTTCCGCAGTGGCTATCACGCTCTGCTTGGACGAAACGCATTTGCAAAGTTCAACAAGGTGCCGCATTACGCATACCTAAAGATCAAGATGCCAGGCCCTCGTGGGGTCATCACGGTCAACG
Source organism: Aegilops bicornis (assembly GCA_021605145.1). Classification (NCBI taxonomy): domain Eukaryota; kingdom Viridiplantae; phylum Streptophyta; class Magnoliopsida; order Poales; family Poaceae; genus Aegilops; species Aegilops bicornis. Next base: position 355,310,239 of record CM038675.1, on the reverse strand, counting down.
GAAATACGGAACGCTCCCTCCGAACGGAGGAACATACAGCGGCTCTCACGGCAGAAGTACAGAGCAGCCTTTTAAGGCAATTTTCGAGTCCGGCCGTTAAACGACCGGACACGGCCAAACGCGCCCGGAGCAACATCAACAACGACCACCTGGCACGTTCTGAGAACGCGTAGCAATGCGGCCCCAACCCCATCCCTCGCATGATCGTAAAACCAGCTCTCCGTGTACATCATTACGCTCTGGAGATACCATGGGCATAGGGGGAGGGCCACGACCACAACAGACCCAGAGTGCGGCTCAACCACACCAGGGGCTCCCAAGTGTGTCGCTATTTTTATTTTTTATTTTCCTTCTTTTTATACATAGGACTCCGTTCACCAGAGGCCCTGTCCGGCGGCGAACCTGCCGAACTCACGATGCAACAGCCAGGACGGGACAAAGGTCGCGACGAACACTCAGGTGGTCTCCATTATGAGCATTAAATTTGTTAAATACACCAGTCCGCAGCCTATCCCTGGAGGGGGACATGTTTGAATAGTCCAATCCCTTGCTTACCGCACTATCTGTATCGTTCTGCACTCATAGCAGAATTCCTTGAATAAATAATGCAGCACCTTTTTGCCTATAATTGCATTTCTTTTATATATATGTTAATTAAGGACATCTAGCACCCGTATATTTTGGTACGGCTGAATACACCAGGGGCTTCTGTTCCCCGCATTATGGTGTGATAAGTCCGAACACTTTCACAAGTGCGGCACCCCGAACTTATAGCATTATATGAATCGGCTCCGAATCATGTCTTGGGCCAATAGTTTGGTCTGCCCGGCTCCCATGTTTTGGTACCTTACGTTACGTTCTATCGGCTAAGGTAGCACTGGGAGAACCACTGCGATTGTGCCCCGGTTGAGCTGGGCGAGCGGCTCAGGGGAGAAAGCTAAAACTGACTGTCATGATAAGGCGAGAGACTGGTCGCTGTTCGAGAGGTCTTTTCGAGTCCCTAAAGACTTATGCCGCTTCGAGCGAGGAACCGGATGATGTCCGGCCAAGGCGTGGATAGCGCCCCGAACTCGGTCTTCCGAATACTAGGGGCTTCGCCGAAATTTAAAATTATAGAATTCTATGGCTAAGTGAGAGTGTTCAAGCATTATAAGTCCGGTTGCCTTGCTCGTTGTGATGAGCGCCTCCCTAGATGGACCCAAAAATGGGAACGAGAGTGCTCATGTTTATCCCGAACACCCAAACACTCGTGGCATGGGGGCTGAAGCCGACGACTTGCCATCTCTCAGATTTTATAAACGGCCGCACATAAGGTAATATTTTAAATTAAACAACCGTTGCTTAGCGCATATGAACAAAGTTTTCAGCGCACTGGATAACACATAGCGAGTTTACTCAATAATTACATCTCTGGGGCACTCATCCGCAATCTTGCGGGCACCCTTCAGGACAGCCTTATAGTACATCTCGGGCGTGCGATACTCCTTGCTCACCGGTGGCGCTGCTGCTGATCGCCTTCTCGCATCCAGCCTGCCCTAATGCACTTTAGGCGCTGGCAAGAGCCCGACGAGCACCTTCAATACAGGCGAGCGCTTGATGACCTCCACCTGTGGGCACGCATCCACCACCGGCCAGACGAGGTCAAGTGGCTCCTGTGCATGGTCTCTCCAGGCCACAGCCGGACTATGAGGCCCTTCATGGCCTGCTCGGCTACCTTGTGGAGCTCGACCAGCTGCTTCAGCTGGTCGCTAGGGGGCACCGGATGGCCGGTCTCAGCGTACTGATACTAGAAGACCTTCTCCATTGAGCTTCCCTCCTTGCCACGGTAGAATGCGGCGGCATCGGACGCACTGCGAGGCAGATCTGCAAACGCCCCTGGAGAACTCCGAATTCGGGTAAGTGTCAGGTAGTTCACATTAACATGCTTGCTTTGCATGAAAAATGCCTTACCCGCCGCTATTTTCTTCATATCCTCAACCTCCTGAAGGGCCTTATGGGCCTCGGCCTTGGCGGCTTTGGCACTTTCGAGAGCCGAAGCAAGCTCGGACTCCCGAGTCTTCGAGTCGCGCTCCAAACTCTCATGCTTTTCCATGAGAGCCTGGAGCTCTTGCCGCACCTCCGCCACCTGCGCCTCCTGCTTCTCTCGCTCTGCCCGTTCCGCGGCCGCATTGCGTTCGGCCGCGAACACAGCTTCCTTCAGGGTTGCCACCTCGTTCGTGGCCCCTGAAGTACACACGTTATCCTTGTTATTTTTTGCAACCTAAATCCTTTTCTGTAAGGTAACTTTTCAAAGGGGTATTACTCACCTTCTTTGTCCTCAAGCTGCTTCTTGGCACGGACGAGCTCTTGTTCGGACCGCTCGAGGTTCTGCTTCAAAGCATCGACCTCCGCAGTCAGTGCGGCAGAGGTCAGCAGTGCAGCCTGCACACCCATATTGACATAATTTTTAGCAACCCTGCGTATATCTTTTTAGATCCTTAATCCGGCTTTTCTTTCCGAACACCGAACTGAGCATCAGGGGCTACTGTCTATGTGGTATTACATTGAATATTTTTAACTTCTTACCTCAAAGCCTGTTAGAAGGCTATCGCGAAGCTTCAGTCAGCCCGCTCTTGGCGAAGCCGAACCTTCAATCACCGCACTCATAATAAGGCGGTGTTCTTCCTTGATGGAAGCGCCTTTGAGCGCCTCCAAGAAGTTGTCCGCGCCTCCGGTTGGACGGGGGCCGCCAGCGTCCGCAGTCTTGCCCTTCTTACGAAGGGGTCATTGTCGGACTCGAACCACTGCAGGTTCCGCATGGAGTCCGGCAAGACAGTCCGGAGGCTGCCTTGTGGCGCCCGAGCCTCCTCCTGATGGGTCCCTTCCTGGGATCCCACTTCGGCGTCCTCAGCGGCGCGCGGGGTGGAGGCAGTCGGAATGGAATCCACATGCGACGGGGCCAACGACCCGCTCGATGAAGTGGGCAGATCATCATCGGCCGGACTGCGGGCAGTGTACGGCACTAGAAGGACACTATGTGACACATAAGAAATTATAAATCATTCAGGAATCCGGATACTTACGATCTTGCCGGGGGCCTGGCCCTTAAGGGCCACTCTTCATCGCCAACGTTGGCGTTGGCGGAGCTGTCCGGGGGAATAGTTCTTCCCCTCTTGGACCCTTCGGCCTCCCCTATTGGGGAAGCCTTCCTCTTTCTCTCTCCCTCCTTCGGGAGAGAGTCCTCTTCCTCCTCGTCGTCTTCGGGGGAGGAGTCCGCCTCGGAGCCGTCGGACGATGAGTCCGATACCACCTGGCGCCGGGAACTTCTTCGAGTTCCCGTGGCCTCCTTCTTGGCCTTCTTCTCCGGCACCACATGGGGTGCCGGAGCCAGCAGCCCCGCTAGACGGGCATCTACTGGGTTTTCTGGCATGGGAGCCGGGCAGGTGATCTGCTCGGCCTTCTTCATCCAATCCTGTCAAAGGAAAAGGGAGATTGAAACCCGCGAAGGGTCAAACTATTAAAAACAAGTGTCCCGTAAAGGGGTAGAATCACTTACCTCGTCAGCTGGACGCTGCGAGTGGTATCCGCGATCTTCAGTGGCGGATGCGGGAGCCTCGGCACCCTTGAACAGCACTTTCCAGGCACCTTCGTACGTCGTGTCGAAGAGCCCGCTCAATGCCTGGTGCTGTGCCGGATCAAACTCCCACAAATTAAACGCCCGTTCTTGGCAAGGGAGAATCCGGTGGATGAGCATGACCTGGATCACATTGACAAGCTTGAGCTTCTTGTTCACCAAGGTCTGGAGACAGGACTGGAGTCCTGTCAACTCCTCCGAACTACCCCATAGCAAGCCCTTCTCTTTCCAGGAGGTGAGCTGCATGGGGATACCAGATCTAAATTCGGGGGCCGCCGCCCATTTTGGGTCGCGTGGCTCGGTGATGTAGAACCACCCCGATTGCCATCCCTTGATGGATTCCACGAAGGCCCCTTCGAGCCAGATGACGTTGGGCATCTTGCCCAGCATGGCGCCCAAGATTCGCTTGGACGCCTTCACTACCTTCGCTTGACGTTGAAGGTCTTGAGCCTATGTCGAAGTGGGGCTGGATGCATAGGAAGGCCTCGCACACGACGATAAATGCCGAGATGTTGAGGATGAAGTTCGGCGCCAGATCGTGGAAATCCAGGCCGTAATAGAACATGAGCCCCCGGACAAAGGGATGGAGCGGAAAGCCCAGTCCGCGGAGGAAGTGGGGAAGGAATACGACCCTCTCATGGGGCCTGGGGGTGGGGATGAGCTGCCCCTTGACGAGCAGCCAGTGCGCGATGTCGCCGGAAAGGTATCCTGCGCTGCGCAGTTTTACGACGCGCTCCTCCGTCATGGAGGAGGCCAGCCATTTGCCTCCCGCTCCGGACATGGTCGGAGAAGATCGAGGCGAGATGCGCGGACTTGGGCGTTGGAGCTCGAGAGTGCGCGGAGATGGATAAGCAAAGGAGGAAGAAGGCGTAGGTAAAAAGGTGGATCCTTATCCCCTTATATATGGGCGGACGAAGACTATACGTCCCCACCGGCCTGGTAAAACTCACTTATCTCCCAAGCGCCACCATCAATGGCGCGGTTGGGTTACCCACGTCCGTATTGATGAGAATCCCAGAATAAGGGGAACACAATCCGCTCGACAAGACGCGTGCCAAGGAAACCGCCGCTAAACGCTACCGAGGTGGTATAATAAAAACGATTCCAAAGAAGGCTTGGTGGTGGTGTGACGTCACGCCAAAATACGCCGCCAGATTGAGCTTGTGTACATAATATTCTCTACGGTGGTATGTGGAATTTATTTTGGCAGAGCCGGACACTATCCCGGTGTTCACAATCTTCTATGGATTATTCGGAGGAGGAACCCGCCTTGCAATGCCGAACAATATGCGCGCCGGACTCATCGTCATTGAAGCCTGGTTCAGGGGCTACTGAGGGAGTCCTGGACTAGGGGGTGTCCGGACAGCCGGACTATCATCGTCAGCCGGACTCCAAGACTATGAAGATACAAGATTGAAGACTTCATCCCGTGTCCGGATGGGACTTTCCTTGGCGTGGAAGGCAAGCTTGGTGATACGGATATGTAGATCTCCTACCATTGTAACCGACTCTGTGTAACCCTAGCCCTCTCCGGTGTCTATATAAACCGGAGGGTTTTAGTCCGTAGGACACAACACCCATTACAACAATCATACCATAGGCTAGCTTCTAGGGTTTAGCCTCCTTGATCTCGTGGTAGATCTACTCGTGTACTACCCATATAATAAATATTAATCAAGCAGGACGTAGGGTTTTACCTCCATCAAGAGGGCCCGAACCTGGGTAAAACATCGTGTCCCTTGTCTCCTGTTACCATCCGCCTAGACGCATAGTTCGGGACCCCCTACCCGAGATCCGCCGGTTTTGACACCGACAGGCACAATTTCAACATACACAATACATATCAAGCAAGCATGCAAAGAGTATATGAGCAGCGGAAAGTAAAGCATGCAACTTGCAAGAATGTAAAGGGAAGGGTTTGGAGAATTCAAACGCAATTGGAGACACGGATGTTTTTGGCGTGGTTCGGATAGGTGGTGCTATCCTACATCCACGTTGATGGAGACTTCAACCCACGAAGGGTAACGGTTGCATGAGTCCACGGAGGGCTCCACCCACCTAAGGGTCCACGAAGAAGCAACCTTGTCTATCCCACCATGGCCATCGCCCACGAAGGACTTGCCTCACTAGCGGTAGATCTTCACGAAGTAGGCGATCTCCTTGCCCTTACAAACTCCTTGGTTCAACTCCACAATCTTGTCGGAGGCTCCCAAGTGACACCTAGCCAATCTAGGAGACACCACTCTCCAAGAAGTAACAAATGGTGTGTTGATGATGAACTCCTTGCTCTTGTGCTTCAAATGATAGTCTCCCCAACACTCAACTCTCTCTCACAGGATTTGGATTTGGTGGAAAGAAGATTTGAGTGGAAGCAACTTGGGGAAGGCTAGAGATCAAGATTCATATGGTAGGAATGGAATATCTTGGCCTCAACACAAGGATAGGTAGTTCTCTCTCAGAAATAGGATGCTGGAAGTGTAGGCTTAGTCTGATGGCTCTCTCCACGAATGAAGAGGAGGTGGAGGGGTATATATAGCCTCCACACAAAATCTAACCGTTACACACAATTTACCAATCTCGGTGGGACCGAATCAACAAACTCGGTCGGACCGATTTAGTAAATCTAGTGACCGTTAGGGTTTTCGGTGGGACCGATATGCAACTCGGTAGGACCGATATGGTTAGGGTTAGGGCATAACGTAATCTCGGTGAGACAGATTACTCAAACTCGGTGAGACCGATTTTGGTAATTAGCTAACCAGAGAGTTGGTCAGGCAAACTCGGTGGGACCGATTACTAAACTCGGTTGGACCGATTTTGGTAATAAGTTACCCAGAGAGTTTGCATTGTAATCTCGGTAGTACCGATTGCCTAAACTCGGTGAGACCTATTTTGACAATGGACATACACAGTGAGATTACAATCCCATCTCGGTGAGACCGAGATCCCTATCGGTAGAACCGATTGTCGGGGGAGAGGGCTGACTGTGTCCCGCGAGCACCTACGGGACCTGGGTCCCTTGTGGTTCGGAGGGGGGCGGAGGTTGCACAAAGAGCGGATCGAGGCGATGCACACGAGAGGGTTTTTACCCAGCTTCGGAGCTCTCCTGGAGATAATACTCCTACCGCTGCTTTGTGGATTATCTTCTTCTTGCTAGGGAGCAATGCGGGCTACAAAACCTAGCCCTGAATGTGATGAACTAAGTCGAGCTGGACCGAAACCAGCCGAACCCTTTCTACATTGCCCTCGGGCCTCCTTTTATAGGCACAAGGGGTTACCACATGTGGCAAGTAGACAAGGTTACAATGGTAAAAACCTGGGTTGGTACACCGCTTTGTACAGTGTACAGTAATCTATACCTAACTCTGACGGCAAGGGACAAAGGTCATCAATGCCCGCCTCTGGCCGCCTCAACAAAGGTAACAGGACCGTTAAGTGCGCCTGCTCGCCACGATGGTAGCTTGTCGCCGTCTGTCGCGCTACTCCCGCTGGCTGCACAGCCCGTCGACACGCCGCTTGGGAGAGCCCGTGGTGACACGTTGGCGGGTGAGCTGGAGCGAGACGAAGAGAGGTCGCTTGCCCGGCAAGTGCCTTGCCGGGCAGAACCTCGTCGGCAGGGGGTTCGGCGCCCGCCAAGCCTTCCCGGCAAGCTCCTCTTGCCGGGCCTTGTTCCTTCGGCGCCTGAGTGGCCTTCCGGCAAGCTCCTCTTGCCGGGTCTTGACTATTTTGTTCTTGAATGGCTCTAAAGGAGCCGCCGAGGACCTTGGCGGCCATCGCCGCCCGCCGTGGCGCTGCAGAATCGTCTGCAGCACGGGTTCAGGTACTAGGGTACCCCTACTCTAGTACACCGACAGGAGCCCCGGCCTGGGCCACACACGGTGCCGAAGCTTTGTTGGGCCAGCCCAAAACAAAGGCACGGGCGCTGCGTGGTCTTGATTATGTTATTTCGTTTGGGCTCACCACGTCTCCCATTTAACGGCACGCACCGGACGTGGCGTCGTGGGGGAGATCGTGGGGCTTTCTTTAATGGGAAAAATCGGAACGCCCGTCCCCTCTCCCCTTTATAAGCGGAGGAACCGGGGCAGGGCGTCCACTTGCCCTTGCTGTCACATCGGGAACCCCTGTCGCTTTCCCCTTTCTTCTCGAGCCCAAAGAGAGCGTCGCTCCGCCCCCTCCATTGCCACCGGTGCCACCAACGCCGTCGGCTTCCTCCACCACGACTCCCCATGGCTCCAAAGGCCGATAAGGGAAAAGGCGTGAAATCTGCCGAGGCGCAGCGGCTCGCGGCGCTGCGGAAGGAGCGGGCCCTCTTCGATCCCCTGCTCAACAGGAAGGAGCTGCGGGAGATGTACTACCTCTTCTGGTCGACGGTGACCCGGGCGCATCCGCGCACGAGGGTTATCTCCGCCGCCACATCTGCTAAGGTCTCCATCGGGTACCCCTTCTTTGCGATTTTCTTATGGTGCGGGCTCTGCCCGCCCTTTTCCGAATTCTTCTGTGATGTCATGAACACATATGGCCTCCGCCTCCTTGACTTCACCCCCAACGCCATCCTTACCTTGGCCATTTTCGCGCGTCTCTGCGAGAATTTTGTTGGGGTCCACCCAAACGTCGCACTCTTCCGCCACTACTTCTCACCCCGTGTAGAGAGAGGAGAGCCGCTTGCCGGAGGAATTGCATGGACCTCTAGGATCGGCAAGAAGGAAGCGTATCTTGACGGAGAGTTGCGCAGCAAGTGGGAGGAGTGGAGAGCTGACTGGTGCTGGATCTTAGAGGAGGAACCACAGCCTTTTACTGCCCTGTGCACGACCCCCATAGTTCGTGGCAACGACTGGAGCAACTTGGCGCCGGAGGACGACAAGTTGAAGATTGCCACGACTAGGATTTTGCGCCTCCGGCAAGCAGGGCTTACCGTAGGAGCAGTTGGCGCGGACTTCCTTCGCCGCCGCATTGCGCCCTTGCAGGAGAAAGGGAGGCCTGCTTGGGAATTCCAGAACGCGGCGGACATCATGAGGCTGCGCCCAGGCCTGAATTGGAATTTTACTACCTTGGAGCTTGACGGCATGCTGCGGGAGCTGTTCAAGCCTGAACCGGAGAACCCAGGATGGTGCATGTTGCCGAGGGGAGTTGTGCCCTTGTGCAACAACTCGTCGCTTGATGGCATCCGTGCGATAATGCCGTTGTGCGATTCCCATGGGATCGTTCCAACCTGGCAGGAGCCCGCCGATGACGTAGTGCAGCAGTTCATTGACAATTTGGCTGAAGCGCCGACGAGAAGAGGCGGCTCACCCGCGACACCACTGCTCAGGAGATGGCGCGCATCGCCACAAGGTTGGAGGAGGCTGCAGAGGCCGCTGCCGCCGGCGTAATTGGGTTCACTGTCGAGGAGGCAGAGAGGGCCGAGGCGGCAAGCCTTGCGGACCAGGAAAAATTCGTCGGTGGGGAGGAGCAGACCGAGCCCGACAACGACCCGAGTGAGTCTGCCGGAGGCGCCTCTCCTCCGCCGACAAGTAGCTTGCCGCAGGAGGAGCTCGCTGCTCCGCCAAGGAGACGTCTCCGGAAGACCGGAGAAACGGCGGGGGAGCGTACGGTCCATCAGCCGCCTCGCCGCCCGACACGTTCCACCGCGGTAAGTACTGTTGCCGCGGGGGCGCCTCATTCCGCCATGGCGACGGGCGCAGGCTCTTCTGGAGTCGCGGCCCCTGCTCCTGCCAAGCGTCAGAGGGAGTCTTCTCCCCCAATCCGCTGCACCGGAGCAGAGTTTGACCTCTCCGCCCTTAGCTCCGAGGAGGAAAAGGAAGAGTAAGATCTTGTCGCCGCTATTTGTAATCTCCCAATTTATTGCTTTATCTTATATCTGACTGGTGCCACTCTGAACTTTCTTCTTCAGGACATTGATTCAGAGAGCGTCGAAGAGGGCCAAGACGCCGGTGGTTGTCGTTTCGGACGACTCTTCTGTGGCAACAGGGGGCACGTCCGAGACCCCCTTGCCGGATCCGGCAACCCTCCAACAGAGAAGCCCCCAGCATAGCCCCCAGCGTAAGTATCTGGTATGCTTCTTGTGGTTAGGCGCGCTTGGGTGCTTTTCCGTTACTGACATCTGGTCTGTCGGATTTTGTAGGAGCAGGGCAGCCACATCATGGAGCGCCGGAGGCTACCCCTGAGGTTCAGCCTCATCAGGAGACCCCGGAGGTCACCCCCGAGATTCTGCTTGCTTCAACCACGCCACCAAGGGAGAATTCTCCGCCAAGGGAGCGCTCTCCGGCAAGGGAGGCTTCTCCGACAAGGGCTGGCGCCGACGACCCTCCGGTGGTGGAGACCGCGGCCACAGGCCCCATTGTCGGTAATCTTCTTGTTTGATGGTTTTCCTTGGGTTCTTTTCTTCCGCTTTTCTCTTTTGAATATCTGTTTGATTTGCACTTCCTTCTTCTGACCATCAGATCCATCTGCCGGGGACCCGATGGAAACCGAGGCTGCCGGCGAGGAAAACGCTGGTGGCGACAATGTCGACGCCGCCAATATGGAGGAGGAGGAGGCAGGCACTGACAGGCCCGCCGACGAGGAGGCCGCCGGGGCCGCTGGCGCAGAGGCCGGGGAGGAATCCGGTGATCGCATTGACGGCCCGGAGGCCGCCGGGGCCGCTGGCGCAGAGGCCGGGGAGGAATCCGGTGATCGCATTGACGGCCCGGAGGCCGCAGGAGCGCCAGGCGCTGCGCCGATCGTCGATCCTCCCGCCACCGATGCCGCACCAGATTCCGAGGAGCCCCAGCTCGGCGCCTACCTGAAAGCCGGCGAGGGTGTCTTCATCAAGCTCCCATGGGCATCAAGCTCCAGGGCACAGCCGAAGGGGAGACCTTCGATGCGGAGCTGCTTGCCTCCGCCGGGCTGTCACTGGTTGACGCCCCGAGCAGCAGCAGTGGTGAACCAGAGGAGGAGCAGCTGCTAAGGAAGTTGTTGGCGCTCTACCGCGCCCGACAAGCCAAACTGGAGTCTAGGGAGGCGCTTGTCACGAGGGCGGGAGCTGACTTGGAGAAACGCGCGGAAGAGCTCCGACGCGCCAACAAAGAGACTCTCCGGGACATAGCAGAGGCTCGGGAGCAGCTTGCTGAGGAGCGCACGGCCTTTATCTTGGAGAAGGGCGAGGCTGAGGAGCAGCAGAGGCTTGCCGGTGAGAAGCTCTCCGCTCGGGAAGGTGAACTGGCGCAGCGGAAGATCAACCTCGACAGCTTTGAGGAAGATCTTGCCGCGCGCGAGCAAACGATTGGCGGGCCACTCCAAGAGGCGAAAGATGCTGCCGCGGCTGCCGAGGCCGCCAAGAAGGAATTGGAGACGAGGGTGGCTTAGCTGGAGTCCGCCCTCCAGAAGAGTGCCGAGGAGGTCGCCGGGTTGAAGCGCGAGCGTGAGAAGGACGCTCACACCCTCGGCGAGCTGCAAGGTCGTTTTGCTGAAAAGATCAAGGAGATCGATGCCGCCAAGGATGTCAAGGCGGATCTGGAGCTAAAATTGACCACCCTGACGGAGACGTTGAACGGCGCCAGGGAGCGGGAAACGGGCCTGCTGGAGAAAATCAAGGCCATCGAGGAGTTCTTGCCGAATGCCGTGGACCGCCTGTAATAATCTTCGACAGCATAATGCATTGGATGAAGGTCTCGTGGACACCGCCGCCGACATCCATAATGAGCCGATAGAGTTGGGGATGACAGATCTTGGATATTCCAATCGACGAGAACCTCCAACCCAGCGTCAAGCTCAGCCTATTCTTCAAAGGCGTGTTGGCGGGCATCCGGCGGCCCGGGATGAGGTTCCAAGCAATCGGCGGAGGAATCACGCCAAATCTGTGCCGAGGCTCTCGGAAGGTGTTGATGAAAGTGGCCTTCCGCAACCCAAAGCGTTGACTTCTCCAAGGCCCTCAAGTCCTCGTGATCCATCCGCCGATGTTGAAGCGCCAAGACCCTTGTCGCACCCATTGTGGACAGGTTGAGCGGAGTTAAGAGGCTCGAGGGCCATCAAGCGTGGACTAGGCCGCCAAGCCTATCTTTCTCTTGTCGCTGTAGATCATGTTTAGGCGAAAAATCTATTAGATCTGCGGCAAGTTATTATGTAATATACACTATCTTAGGCAATCGAATGCATTGTTATTTCCTTTGCTCGATTTCTTCCCTTGTATGTTTATACCCTACGCTTTCAGGGAAACTTGCCGGTGCAGGCACCCTTGCCGCGAGCGCCGAGTGCGGAACTTCAATGACTTCTTTGGCGGGGTCGCTACCGACAAGCAACCTCGTCACGGACTAGCCGCAGCTCACTTAAGTTGTTGAGCAGACTCGAAACAAAGTAAGGGCGCAACCAGTCACGATTCGGTTCCTCCGCGCACGGGTTTTCCATACAAAGTACTATCGTTCGAGGAAGATAACTTAAAAATTTAAAACTGATCGCTTAAACTTAGCAACTTAGCTTTTCTGTTGTCCATTTTCCGGCAAGGCGACAGTTCGCAAGGCGACAGTTCCTCGAGCGACGCTTGTCGGCCCACACCATCCTTTATTCTTTCCTCCTTTCCCCCCGGTTAACTTGCGGGCGGAGGAACCTTCTCCTTGTTTGAGAAGAAAGAAGAGAAAAAGAAAGTTATGGAGCCCAATTGCTTATTATCGCTTACCGGGTATGGGTGATGCACAAGATGTTAGTAAACACATGCATATATGAAAGCATGTATTGACAAAATGTACGCAACCATAGGCTTTACTAATGCACGGGGTCTGCGCCCGGCTTTGTACAAAGGATTACATGCAACAGCGGCAAGACTTGTACAAAAGGGTGGTTGCTTAACGCTGCTCCAAAGAATCGCCTCATGGGTAAAACTTGCGAAGATGCTCTATGTTCCGTGAATTGCTCACCGGAAAGCCATCTTCGGTCTCAAGGATCGCGCCGGGCCTAGTGACTCGCTTTCACCCGATAAGGGCCTTCCCACTTCAAGGCCAACTTGTTGGAATTCTTGGCGGATTGAATGCTACCAAGAACAAGGTCGCCTTCCTCGAAGCTTCGGCATTAACTTTGCGGCTATGGTAGCGACGCGAAAGCTTGCTGGTAACGAGCAGCTCAGACAAAGACTGAAGACGATCTTCCTCAAGGAGCAGGCGTCATTTTGTCGCAGCTGCTCTTGCTCAAGCTCATCATAAGCGAGCACTCGAGGTGACCCGTATACGAGTTCCGTGGGAGAACCGCCTGCTCCGTAGACTAGAGCAAAGGGTGTCTCGCCGGTGGCTCGATTTGGCGTCGTCTGATCGACCAAAGAACCACCGGCAGCTCCTCGATCCAGCTTTCTTCCGCACTGCGCAGCCTGCCGAAAGTTCTCGGTCTTGAGTCCTCGCAAAGACTTCAGCGTTTGCTCTTCGCTTGACCGTTGCTTCTCGGATGAGCAACGGAAGCAAAGCAGATCTTGGCGCCAAGATCTTGGGCGTCGCATGAAGATGCAACTTCGTGAACTGTGGTGCCGTTGTCGGTGATGATCCGTTAGGAATCCCAAAACGGCAAACAATTGACTCAAGAACTTGACCGACCGATCCGCTGTCACCTTCCTCATCGGTTCCACTTCCGCCACTTTGTGAACTTGTCGATTGCAACGCATAAGTATTCAAAGCCCGACAGCTCGGGAAGGGGCCGAGGATGTCGAGCCCCTGCATCGAGAAGGGCCAGGATAAAGGGATCGTCCGAGAGCTTGAGCTGGCCGGTGTATCTGCTTTGGAATGGAATCGCACGCTTCACACTTGGTTACTTGTGCAACAAGCATCCCGGAGGGCTTCGCCGGAAGAAACCTTGCCGGAAAGCTTTGTCGGCAAGTGCTCTTGCGCCAATGTGGTGACCACATATGCCTCCATGTATCTCTCGCCAACAGCTCGCCCATCTTCCCGCAAATACACTTCAATTTCACACCGTTGAGCCTTCTTCCGCATGTGATGTTATCAACAAACCGTACATACTCGATCGTCGGGCTACATTTTCCGCTTCTTCTTGCTCTTCGGGAAGTCCTCCTGTCTGGAGGAAATGGACGATTTGTTGTGCCCATGCTGGAGCCTGTGGCTCGACAACAAGGACTAAAGGCTCATCTATCACTGCGGGAACATCAGCTTCTACGGCAAGAACGTGCGGGTCCGCCGGAGCTTGATGATCCCCGGCAAGTTCGCCGGAGCGAAACTTGTCGGGAGCATCTGCTTCAACGACACAAACTGCATGGTTTGTCGGAGCAGGCTGCTCCTCAGTGACATTTGCACTGATTTTAGGGACCTTCTTGGCGGCGGCTCCGGGGAGCTCTGCCGGAAAGTAGTCGCCGAAAACCAATTTTCTCTTCTTGCTCTGTCCTGTTGATGGTGTCACGGTTGGCTGAGTTAGCTTGAGCATAAAAATCCCTGGTTCCACAGGTAACTTAAGTGTTCCATTTGCAGGCCTTCAAAGTGCTCTTCCAGCTTCCTCACTTCATCGACGTATGCTTCCATCAATGGACTCTGATAATCTTTATTTACTTGGCGGACGACAAGTTGCGAGTCCCCCCTGACAATTAGCTTCTTGATCCCAAGGTCCGCTGCGATCCTGAGACCGGCAAGCAAGCCTTCATACCCAGCAGTATTATTTGTCGCTTGTTCCTTGGGAAAGTGCATCTGGACTATGTACTTGAGGTGCTCCCCGGTGGGTGCGATAAGCAACACGCCGCACCGGGCGCTTTGCGAGAAGGCACCATCAAGTACATCAGCCACTCTTTATTTGCCTCTTTGACGGGATGCTTGTCTCGGAATTTCCTCATCTTGCGTCAAGGCCCACTCGCTATGAATTCTGCCAATGCCCTCGCTCGATAGTTGAAGTGCTTTCGAATTTGAGACCAAAGCTTGACAGCTTCCAAAGACCCACTCAACAATCCTCGCCTGTTGCTTCTGGATTTTGCAATATCCTCTTCAGCGGAAAGCGAGTGACAACTGTTATCTCATGCGCTTGGAAGTAATGGCGCAGCTTTCTTGAGGCCATGAGGAGGCCGAAAAGCAGCTTCTGCACACCAGAGTACCTCGATCTAGCCCCCTGCAGAAGGGAACTGACAAAGTAGACTGGGCGCTGTACCATCTTCTTCCGTATCTTGTCGCAACCCTGCGCTGGTCCGTCCTTGTCGGGACCAGAGCTTGACGGCGAAGCATCTTGCTTGTCGCTGGATGCGTCTTCCTTGGTTGCCGGCTCATCATCTGCCTCCCTCTCCGCTACTAACGCAGCACTAACCACTTGATTGGTCGCTGCTATATACAGCAGCAACTTCTCTTGTGGTTTAGGTGCGACAAGTATTGGAGCGGAGGACAGGTATCTCTTCAAGTCTCGCAACAGCCTCCGCTTCGAGTCCATTTAATTGGACCTGCCTTTTTCAAAATCTTGAAAAGGGCAGGCTGCTCAGCAGATTTAGAGATGAACCTGCTGAGAGCAGCCACGCAACCGGCAAGCCTTCTTACATCCTTGACGCGCTTTGGTGCTTCGATTTGCTCAATGGCCTTGATCTTGTCAGGATTGGCTTTAATTCCCCGCTGAGATACAAAGAACCCGAGAAGCTTGCCGGAAGGGACTCCGAACACGCACTTCTCGGGGTTGAGCTCGAGGTTGATCTTGCGCAGATTTGCAAACGTCTCATCCAAATCCTGAACCAGAGTTGCTCTGTTTTTGCTCTTGACCACTATATCATCCATGTAGGCTTCTACATTTCTGTGTATCTGTGGCCCAAAGGCCTCATGGACTACTCTTGCAAAGGTTGAACCAGCATTCTTCAAACCGAAAGGCATCCGTGATAAAGCAGACGTGCTACATGGTGTGATGAATGCGGTTTTCTCTTCATCCTCTTCTGCCATGAAGATCTGATGATATCCTGAATATGCATCAAGAAATGAAAGCAGATCGCATCCAGCTGTGGAGTCAACAATCTGGTCGATACGCGGCAAGGAAATGGGTCCTTGGGACAAGCTTTATTAACATCTGTGAAGTCAATACAAAGTCTCCATTTCACATTAGCCTTGCGTACCACTACCGGATTGGCCAACCACGTGGGGTGGAGGACTCTCCGACAAGCCCCGCCGCTTCCCATTTCTTGATTTCTTCTCGCTATGAACTCTTGGCGCCCACCGCTCGCTTAACTTTTTGCTTGACGGGCCGCGTGTGAGGACAGACAGCTAGGTGGTGCTCAATTACTTTCCTGGGAACACCGGGGATGCCAGATGGTTGCCATGCAAACACATCGACATTCGCCCGTAGGAAGGCAACGAGCTCGCCTTCCTATTTAGGATCAAGCGTGGCACTGATGGTGAAGGTACCACCAGTGCCGTCCTCCTTGGCAGGCACCTTCTTGGTCTTTGGCGGAGCTGCCATCGTCTTGTTGCACTTGCCGGTGGAGCTCGATGGTGCGTCCTCGACGGTAGCGCAGCACTCCGATGAGGTGCGCTTGCCGGAGTGGGCAACAGAGCTCTTGCCGGACTTGGTGGTCTTCTTTCCCCCGGGAGCTTCAGCGGCAAGTGCTTTGCTTTCTGTTGCGGCTGCTGCTTCCCGGTAAATCTTGTCGGCGCAGATAAGCGCGTCCTTCTTGTCGCCATGGATAGAAATGACGCTTATCGGGCCGGGCATCTTGAGTAGGTTGTATGCATAATGAGAGGCGGCCATGAATTTGGCGAGTGCTGGACGGCCAAGTATGCCATTGTAGGGCAATGGGAAATCGGCGACGTCGAACGTGACCCTCTCGCCTGAAGTTGAGCTCATTGCCGAATGTTACCGCAGAACGTGATCTTTCCCTTTGGGCTTGCTCCTTCTGGGTTGATTCCTTGGAAAGTACCAGCTTCTTCGAGCTCGTTGTCGTGGATTTGAAGTTTCGGAGCACCGCAGAGGAGATCGATTCAGTCGGCCTCGCCGCTGCTAACATCTTTGTGACCTTGAGGTTGCGGATGGTTGGTGAGACCAACATCGGCAAACACCCGACCGCAGTAATGCGGTCAGGGTGATCCTCAATGTCAAAGATGATGGGCGTGCTGGACCACTTCAGAGGTTTGCGTGATTCTATGGATGGTTCCGCTGCATTGACCTCACGCATCCATTGCTTGAGTTGGCGGTGCGAGGTATGCAGAGACGCACCACCGTCGATGCAAAGGACCTCTGTTGCCTTTTGAAACTCGTGCTCATCAGTCTCTTCGTCCTCATCGTCCTCGTCATCTTCATCTTCATCTTCTTCCTTGTCGCGGCCACGGGGAGGTCTGTCTCCTTGCCGCTGCTTGGCCTTGCTGCGCGCCCTCCCCGACCGGGTCTCTTCTTACTTGCCGCACCTGCACCTTCTTGGGCTTTCTCCTTGTCTCGCCGTCAGATTCAGCTTTCAGAGCTCAACAAGCTGCTCGACTTTCTTGCAGCTCACGGAGATCGTGGCCCTTGGTGCGGTGGATTTTACAAGATCGCTTGTTGGAGCTGCCAGGGCTTGTCGGCGGCCGCCACATCTTGGCGGTCGGCGCTAACGGTAACCTCCTTGCCGGAGCCACCGCCTTGGCTTGGTTGGTGGCACCATCCTTGCTTGACCGCTCGACAACTAGTACTTCTTGGTTTTTCTTCCTCCTGTTGTTCCGCCGGCTATTCCTTGCCGGGCGATCCCCTCATCGCCGATTCCGCCCCACATTCTCTCCGAGTCTTCTTCCTTCTTCGCGTGCACACTTGTCGGCCGTATGATAGCTCACCGACGTCTTTCACTTTGCACATCGCCATCTCCTCCTCATCCTGCGATTTCGTACATTACGATGGAATGCACCGATCATCGCAGCATGGTGGACGCCCGGGATGTTGTAGTGCACTCGATCAATCTGGATGAATTTGCACAGACTCCTCCTTCCGGGCAAGCAGGTGGAGATCACTCTCCGGCCATGAGGCTTGTGGTCACCGTGAAGGCGCCAACAAACCGATGGCACAAATCTGCCCAAGAAGAAATAGAGCCATCCGGCAAGTGCATGAGCCAAGATCTGACGTTTGGCTTGAGCACCAAGGGGAAGTAGTTGGCAAGGACCTTGTCGTCTCGTCCCCCCGCAGCTTGCACCGCGATGGTGTAGATGCTGAGGAACTCCGATGGGTGTGTCCCCGCCGGCCGCATTTCTCCGACATCTGGTTTGAAGTTTTTCTTATCGGGCCACCGGACTTGCCGCAGCTCACGAGTGAACGCAGGGCAACCCACCGCGTACGGCAAGTCTCCTGGTTCCCCTGGCGCATGCATATCGACAGTGGGCCCGGCGCGTTGGTCAGATTGACGGTGCGCTTCTCTTCGACGCTCGATACGGGTTCGAGCATCCTCTTCTTGCCGCTCCCGAAGAACTTGGCGCTGGTCGCAACGAGCTCGCGGATCTGATGATGCTGTGGAGTCGCTGTCGAGGTGGATTCGGCGAGTCGGCGATCTTGGCCTTCGGGAAGGGGAGTGTACGGTGGGTGCACCCCCGTAAGTCTCGTCGCCATCGGCTCGTGCCTTGTCGCCTCACCGCGGTTGCGAAGCGCTCGGTTGCCGCGGGACGTCGCCGTTGGCGAAGCCGATGAGACTACGGTGTGGCCCTCCATTCGTCGACCTTCTCGCCGTTGGAGGGTAATCTAGTAGTAATCGAGCTCGCAAAGGCTTCACCGGGCGTGGTTGGCGGCAACGGCGTGCGAGCGGCGAAACGAGATGTGCTCGGACTCCTAACCAAGTTAGGAGGAGCGATATCTCGCCTAAGCGACCGTACTCGCTTCGTACCAAAGATCTTTGGGGTGCATGTGGGTCTCGAGGGCCTCGGGATCCTCCAGCTTGGCCTTGATCCAATGAACGTATGGCGCCGCGAGTATCATGACGCTGTCTGTCCCGCGCCTCCTGCGATGGACGCGGTGCAGATTCGGACGCCGACGCCTGCGCTGCCTTGTCCTTGGACCTGGCGGCATCATGGGCTCTCTCGATGACGCCGGTTCCTCCGCCAGCGTTTCCCCCACCACCTGACGGCTCCGGTGGTGGTGGGTTTGACGCGGACGGCTCAGCCGCTGCCGAAGGCTTCTTCTTCGGTGCCATGTCGATGGAGATGTCGATGGAATTGCTCGTGCGACCGCTGGATCGGGTTCACACAGCCTCGACGCCCCCTACCTGGCGCGCCAAAGATGTCGGGGGAGAGGGCTGACCGTGTCCCGCGAGCACCTACGGGACCTGGGTCCCTTGTGGTTCGGAGGGGGGCGGAGGTTGCACAAAGAGCGGATCGAGGCGATGCACACGAGAGGGTTTTTACCCAGCTTCGGAGCTCTCCGGAGAGATAATACTCCTACTGCTGCTTTGTGGATTATCTTCTCTTCTTGCTAGGGAGCAATGCGGGCTACAAAACCTAGCCTGAATGTGATGAACTAAGCTGGAGCTGGACCGAAACTAGCCGAACCCTTTCTATGTTGCCCTCGGGCCTCCTTTTATAGGCACAAGGGGTTACCACATGTGGCAAGTAGACAAGGTTACAATGGTAAAAACCTGGGTTGGTACACCGCTTTGTACAGTGTACAGTAATCTATACCTAACTCTGACGGCAAGGGACAAAGGTCATCAATGCCCGTCTCGATCGCCCGAAACGATTAACAGGGACCGTTAAGTGCGCCTCCGTTCGCCACGATGGTAGCTTGTCAGCGCCGTCTGTCGCTACTCCCCGCTGGCTGCACAGCCCGTCGACACGCGCCCTTGGGAGAGCCCCGTGGTGACACGTTGGCGGGTGAGCTGGAGCGGAGACGAAGAGAGGTCGCCTGCCCCGGCAAGTGCCTTGCCGGGGCAGGAACCTCGTCGTGCTTGGGGGTTCGGCGCCCGCCAAGCCTTCCCGGCAAGCTCCTCTTGCCGGGGCCTTGTTTCCTTCGCGCCCTGAGTGGCCTTCCCGGCAAGCTCCTCTTGCCGGGGTCTTGACTATTTTGTTCTTGAATGGCTCTAAGGAGCCGCTGAGGACCTTGGCGGCCATCGTGCCGCCCGACCGTATGGCCAGAATCGTCTGGCAGACGGTTCGGGGTACTAGGGTACCCTACCCAAAGACACCGACACCGATTTGCTAGGGTTTGTGGCGATGGCTATGACATGTGAAACTTCGGTGGCTGGGATAGAAAGAATCGGTAGGGCCGAGTTTGACTTTAGGTTTAGGTCATATGTGGAAGTGGGAAAGTAGTGAGGGTTTGGGAGCATATCACCAAGCACATGAAGCAAGAGGCTCATTAAGCAACACCTCATCCCTTCTTGATAGTATTGGCTTTTCCTATAGACTCAATGTGATCTTGGATCACTAAAATGTAAAATGAAGAGTCTTGAGCTTGAAGCTTTAGCCAATCCTTTTGTCCTTAGCGTCTTGAAGGAGTTCCCACATCCTTTAGTCCATGCCACTCCATTGTTGAACTTATCTGAAACATACTAGATAAAAGTGTTAGTCCAACAAGAGATATGTTGACATTAATTACCAAAACCACCTAGGGAGCACTTGTGCTTTCATAGCGCGAGCATTAGAAATCGATAGTATAGAGCCATGTCTGTTTGTTGCATTTGGTTGTTGCACACCATGCATATAGAATTATTATTTTTTCATTAGCAGTTGATCTTATGAGTGTAGGTGGCATCGGTTTCGATCCACTACTTGAACCCTCCTATTTGGCGTGCCTGCTTTTGGTGTTGGCGTCATCTCTGTCCCAAAGAGAGGATGTCAAGGTACCAAGAGATGCCAAACACTTACAGGATTGTCACTTTCAGTGCGCCAATATCTTCCCCGGGCTTAGCCACACCCATCGCTTCGGTGGTAGACATGTTTCTACCCTGGATATTGCCATCCAATTCATAGTTGTGCCAACTCTTATTGGTCTTTGTTATCAGGAAAGGGCAATGCCAGCAAGCTCTGCTTTCCATCGCTATCCTGCCTTATCACCCATTCTTTGGACGTGTACATTTTCCTTATCTGATGATGATGTGGTTGTGACATCCGTGTCTCGCTACATGATCACCAAGTACATCCTCACCTCTAAGCCCGTCCAGATGCAACCGGTGTTAAGCTAGTGCTTGGTGTAGCTCTGTTTACACCAACTCCTCCACATGTGGATCCACATTCGTGCACACCACCACAACATATTAGATCATAGTACCAAAGTCCACGCTAGGTTTGTGTGCTTAGGCAGGCATGCATATTGTTCTCGTAGCAAAGAAAGTAAGACATTGCTTGTGCAATCTTGATGCTGCGATGTGCTTTTGTCGCTTTCTTTTCGCTTTCTTTGCTGTCGGTGTAACCATATTCCCCTTATGAAATTTTCTCATCGGACTGCCAACAGGACTTGAAGAATAAATGAGAAATTCAAATATTTGGAAGTTCAACTAAACATTATGGAATTCTCAGCCGACTGCATTGTATTGGGAATATCTGGTCTGAATGCAAATGATATCCTGGCTTGATTGTCAGCATCAAGTCTACATTAGTGAGCCCTCTTCGCAGTAGCAATGAGTAAACCAGCCGAAAGACAAATTGTGTGCAAGACCAACAAGATATTTTCACCAAAGTGACAAACAACATGAGTCTTAAGGTGGTATATATATATGGCATTCAGTCAAGATATTATAGAGGGAAGCTTCTAGTGTAAGCAATCTAGTCTTCCTCCAAGACGCTACCAGAGAAGCTTATGATGCAAGACTCCTCAATCTTCCTCAGTACGATATGTGAATAGCTTCCAACATAAGATACTCAGTCTTCTTCCATAAGCTACCGCAGAAATGTTCCGGCACATGTCACCAAATCTTCCTCAGTAAGCAATCAGGGGAAGAGCTTGTGAGGTACGGTACCCAATCTTGGCACTAGTAATCAAGGCCAGTTTCCTCACACGCAACAAGGTGATATCGTTAACCCTTGTCACCAGTTTGTATGACTGTCGGGATCTCACATCTGACAACATCTATGGTCACACAAAGAATTAAGGACATATATGGCTAAGTTCTTTCAACAAAAGGTTCAGAAAAAGAGAACAATAATGCAGGAGTAAGACCGATTATGCGAGTGTGGTAATCATTGCATGAACAACCTGGTACGGACACTCAAGACAGTATGATTCCATATCGCTCACCATGGATATACACCCAAGAGGTTGACTCTGTTTTGTAAGGACCTCATACCAAGCCAACCAATTTGACCAATTGCATGTGCTCAGAAATGTCAGTATGAAATATCCGTATTTTAGGAAATGTGAAAATCTAAAATTTTAAAAACTATTTATTAAATTTAAATATTTTGTTTTGCAATCAAGTAAAACTTAGTCAATGTTACTCAACTTCATCTCAACTTAATTCTAAAATTTCAAATAAAATATTTTTTATTTTATTTGTTGTGTGATTTATTTTGTGCCGGATTAGCTATGAACCTAGTTCATAATTTAAACTGTTAATTCTTAAATAATCTCTTGCAACCAAATTCCTCTCGAAATTAAATGTCGTGTCTCAAAGTCTCGCGTCATTCGCTTATCACATCTATCTCACCCATCAATCCTGAGAGTCCAAATGGGAACCCTAGATCGAATGACCACGACCCTAATTGAAGCACATCACCAAAACCCTCGATTCAAATCCGCTGAGTCCGGACTTCTTCTCCCGAGTTGAGTTTGACATTAGTGACGATCGCTCCTCGAGCTAATCGGCAATGCCTATCACGGCTCATCTTTCAACCCTAACATAGTGTATATACATGCTGAAACTACGATCATCTAGTCATATATGTCATCGTTGGCATCTTTCTCTTTTCAGAAATCCAAACAAATATGTACTCTCCTTTGAATCCACCAATCTTTGAATTTAGTTCTTTAATCCCATTGGAAAATTCTCTTTTGATTAGGACATAATTTTCAGTCTCGTTGGGTTAAATTCAGTCTAGAAAACAGTTTAAATTCATTCAGGAAATTTATAATTTGTGGGCTGTAAATATTCTAGCCCATGATTTAGGACCATTTACTAGCCCACTAGAACTAACCCTAACACTGGCTCTAGGGACCTCCTATTCATCGACCTACGCGGCCGAGAACACGCAAACGCGCACCCTCTCTCTTTACCGTACATGCTTTTGGACCCGCCCATGTACGGGGCGGGCGCACCTTTTCCTTTATTTTTTGTTTTTCTTTTTTTCTTAATTAAAAAATGTGCAATATTTCAAACAAAAAACAAATTCCAAAATCCCTGGGAATTAAAAAAATGTACCTAAATATAAAAAATGTTCGTGAGTTCAAAACAAATGTCGTAAATTTGTACAAAAAATGTTTGTGAATTTTTAGAAAATGTTCTTGATTTCCAAGAAGGATTAAGAATTCAAAAAAATACGATTTAAGAAAATGTTTCTGAATTTGTAAAAATGTCCGTGTATTTGAAAAATGTTTGTGAATTCCAAAATGTACACAAGTCTTGCAAAAATGTTCAATAATATCAAAAAATATTCAAGATTTTCAAATATGTTCATGATTTTAGAAAAATCCTTCATGAAGTTGAACATATTTTTATATCACGAACATTTTTCAAAATCACAAAACAAGATGGCGGTCCTTTCTTCCTGAATTTGTGGCACATCATAGCTGAGAGGAAACATAAACAAGGATCAAGCGAACGAGGAAAAGGGAGCGAGCGAGCGTAGAGAGCCAAGTCTAATGATCATGAATTCCTAAAATGTTCAAGAATCTCTAAAAAATGTTTGTGGATACCAAAGATGTTCATGAGTCCTGAAATAATGTTTGCGAAATTCAAAAAATGTTCATGATTTTAAAAATATGTTCAATATTTTTTAAACAGGTTCAAAAAATTTAAAAATAAAATTATGAATTCAAAATATGATGGTGAATATCGTAGTTTTTGTGTGTATGCCAAAAATGTTCAGGAGTCTCAAAAAATGTTTGCAAATTCAATAAAATTGTGCAAGAATTCGAGGAAAGGGAGCCAAGTCTAATGGGCCGCTGCCGCGTCTGCGTGGGCGCCCGGTCCGAACCGGCGCTGCGCTGGGGAGGCGCTCTCCAACCGTCGACCTACGCAATAAATAGGAGGTGCTATGGCTCTCGTATCCCTCTAAATTTTTTCTCCCTGCCGCCGCCACCCATAGAACCCACCTTTCTTCCTCACGAGCGGCGAGCGATGTCGGACCGCAGATCTCGCTCTCGCCATGTCCTCAGCACTGCCGCAGATAGCCGCGGCAGATCTATCGCTCCCTATTCCATCAGCGCTGCTGCCAGGGGCCGCCGCAGATCTGTCGATCGCTCTGCTGCCGAGGGCCGCCGCAGATCTGTCGATCGCTCTGCTGCCCTCAGATCTCTTGCGTCTACCCTGCCGCCTGGGTACGATCCGTCGCTTCTTCCTACGTGTACGTGGCCACCGACGCAGAGCTCGCGCGACTCCTTGGTGCGCGGACTCCTGCAGAAGCTGGTAGGGCCCAGCCTCTACTGCCAGCACTACGGCGCCGTCCCGGAGCCCGAGGCCAAGCGCGCTGCCGCAGCCATTGAGGCCGAGGCCTTCGCTGCCATCTCCGAGTACGCCTCCGGCGTGACCTTGGCCTCCCGCAAGGAGCGTTTCGCCGTCTACAAAATGTACTTGAAGGAGGCTTGCGATCGGCTCCTCGGGTTCTTCAAATCCCGAGCGGCCGCAAGGGGGGCCATGGTGGAACCGGGGGATTCGTCGGCGCCTACTTTGGCTCTTGCCGCTTCCACTTCCGAGGAGTAGGGCTTTCATCATATGGGAATTTAATTGCTGTTATTTTGTTGGTTCGTTGGACATTTGTGCATGCATGTTTGCACAGGCATATTTGTTCTGTAATTCTGTTTTTCTGGTTGCGCCGCATTTGGTATCCATGTCGACCAAGGGAGTCTATTTTCTTCGAAGATGAAAAATGCTGGTTTGTTTGCAACTATATGTATATGGGCCTTAAGTTGAACTCAGGAGGGTCGATTTATACTCAAAATTTGTTGATAAACTACATGTCTTTTAAAGAGAACTTTGTTTACTGTCCTTATCATATGAAGTAAATATTTATGAAGAGGAAAATGTGTGCACAGTTCAAATTCAAGGGCTAAACTTATGTTTACCGGAAACCCTATAACCATTCGAATTTGATTGCTAAGTTCCCATGGTTTACTTATCTTTATCTCTGGTTAGGAGTCAAAATTGTGAAACTGTAGAGGTCATTGGTAACTTGTGTGGATGTTGTCCTTAAGTCTGGATGTTCTACACTGGACAGCGGTGGCATGTATCTGACTGACTAGTTGCTAACTATTTTGTGGTGATACTAGCAGGGGGAAGGCCCGGCGTTACGATTTATCTAATTATTTCTTTTCTTAAAACGAATAAGTAAAAATAGTGTAGCAGATGGTGTTGCAAATTCTAGCAGTGAGCAGACAACAACTTAAATGATCTTGATCGCCGATGGCGATATATGTTTTGCGTGTGGTGTAAGACAACCCATCTGTATCACGCCAAATAGCTTGGAAAACAGATTTTACGTGTGGTGTAAGAGCAACTCTAGCAGACCCGTAAAAATTCAACCCGCAAAACGTGTTTGCGATTTCACGAAGATCGCGTTTGCGGGTCGAAAACATGCGCGGCTGATCAGATATCGTATCTAAACCTATATAATTTGTAAAAACACTTGCGTGAGAAATTGCACAAACATAGTTCATCACATCACATACTACAAAGTTCATACATACTACATGATCAACAAATTAAGCATAGATCATACTACATGCTACATTAATTAGTAGTAGAGGGGGTTGGATCTGACGGCGAGGTCGCGGCAAAATGGACGACGCCGTGGAGGTCGAGCGACGCTCAATCCTCCTCGCCGGAGCTGCACAGGTCGACGTACTTCGCCACCTGCTCCGCGCGGATGCGGCGCCACTCCTCAGCCTTCTCGTTGTCGGCGACCGCCTGCCGCCACTCGAGGGCTTCGAGCTCCTCGGCGTGGCGCCGGCGCTCCGCCTGCTCCGCGCGGATGCGGCGCCACTCCTCAGCCTTCTTGTTGTCGGCGACCGCCTACCGCCACTCGAGGGCTTCGAGCTCCTCGGCGTGGCGAGGCCTCCGCCTCCTCGCGCAGACGCTCTGCTGGAGATGGCGGCAGTAACGGCGTCGAAGTCCGCGACGTAGTCCTCGGGCCCGACGACTCCGCGGCGGCCGAGCGGAGCGGGCTCCTCGGGCTCCTCCTTCACCGGGACGAAGGCGAATGGTGCCGGCTCCTCCGGCTCCTCCTCGTCGTCCGACCACTCCCTCTTCACGGGGAGAAAGCCCCCGCTGGAGGATGAGGAGGATCCGGCGTAGGAAGACCACACGGAGGAGAAGGACGCGCGCTGGCGGTCGTACTCCTTCGTCTCGCGGCGGTTGAAGCTTGCCGGCGGCGACATCCCGTGGTTGGTTCACTTCCGGGTGCCGCGCTTCCTCGCGCCGTCCGACCAGACGCGCCGCTCGCGCTCCGGGTACCTCTCACGGTCGGATCTGTTGCCGGAGCCGCGTCCGGAGCTCCACATTCGGCCCCAACCTTCCAGGGAGCTTAGAGTTTTATTGAATTTCCTTCATTTATAATACATATGGCAAAATTCTGAATGAAGGAAATCCAATAAAACTCTAAGCTCCCTGGAAGGTTGGGCTCAGCAGCGCCGCTGTCTCCTCCATTGCGGCGATGACATTAGTGATACTGGCGTCGGAGCGTCGGTTCAGGTCGCCTCCTTGTGGCAACAAGCTGTTTCACTGACTGGCCACGGGGTCGCTGCTGTTCGTCTTTGGACTGCTGACTGTCGGTCTTTTTCAGATGTGCTTCTTTGTCTTAGGTTCCCCTTCTTCGATTCACCAGCCTCCGCGCAGAGTATCCTCCTTCTCCCTGCGTTCTATTTCTCTGTTCGCTTGCTTGTGGCTTTGGTGTTTGGCAGAGTTTGGGGATTTTCGGTGTTCGTTTGTGCGATGGCCGTTCTTGCTCGCCCTACTAATCCGCTTGATGGATATGTAAATTGTTTGTGCCCGATTTGGTTTTCTGTGGTTGGATTGTTTTGTGTCTTTGTGTGATGGGGCCGTAGGGGTTTGTTAGATTGGGACAAAAACGTTGAATAAATTTAGTATTGTTGTACTTGCGTCTCGATGTGTTGTCATGCATCCTCTCGCTCCCGACTCCTCTTGTGTCGCCCCTGCGCGGCGACCGGGGGAACCCTAGCGCCGCCGCGTCCTCATCCCTCCCCCGATCTCTCCTCCTCGCCGCCCGTGGCTCCCACGGTCAAAGCCCGATCGGCGTCGGGCGGCAGATCTCTTCTCCCACGGCTCGGCTGGATCTGCAGGCGGATCGCGGCGGTGGTTGGCGCCTTGAGCTTGGGGGCGATGGCGGTTTCCCACGGTGCGTGGGAGTCCGCTGGCGCCTGGCGGCAGCCCTCGACAAGCGGTGGCGGGCTGGCTCTCGGCGCTTCCGGCGTGTGAAAGCGGTGGTGGTCCTGTCTTGGCGGTCGGCCGTCTCTCTGACCCGGCAGACGGCCTTGAGGATGAATGGCCAGGCGTGGCCGGCGATCTGGATGCGGTGGTCTTTGGCGGCTCGGCCGATCCGCCCGATGCTCCGTGGTTCACTGGTGGTCTTTGGTGGTGACGGCGGCCCGTGCATGAGAGTTGGATCCTTCGAATCGATCTGGGTGAAAACTTGCCTTGAGTCTGCTAAGGCGGCGGTGGTGGCGCTTATCTGCGTCGTTCCTTCTTGAAGGCATCACCATGGAGAAGTTCAAGGCCACTCTCTGCTACCTCAGGGAAACCCTAGATCGGGTGATCGGATGACGGCAGCGCTCTGGTGTCGTTCCTCCCTTGGGGGCGTCATTCTTGGAGGTACACACGTGATCGAGGGACCAGAGGACGGATTCTTAGGTGGAGCGGGGCTTCATCCTACACACCGATGGCGACGGATCTTGACAGCGTGGCGCAGTGCAGGTTCGGAGTTCGTTGTGGGAGGATGGACTTCACAGGAGGACGACGCTTGTCGGGCGTCGTGGTGGCGTCGATGGCAGAGAGACCGACACGGTACATGCAACAAGACAGCTCAAGATGGATTGGTGGCGGTGGCTACAGCTGACCTCATACCCGGCAAAGGCCCCTGGTTGAGGAGTGCGCCGGACTGGCAGGTGCCCCATACCCGACAAGCGTCCTGGTTGGGACCTCAGATCTTAGATGTTTAGGTTTGGCTGCCATGTCTATTTGGTATTAGGCCCAGATTATCTGCGCCCCTTCATCAGTTGGATAGGTGTAGCGACAGTTGTTGCTTAGACGATGGCTTTAGTCTTACTATTGTATGGCTTTTAAGGTCTTGTGAGAATAATTAATAAAGTGGTTGTATGCATCACCCAGATGTAGAGGCCGAGGGTCATCCTCCTTTTCTAAAAAAAACCCAAGCCCCTCTCTGTTCCATTCTCATAGAAAACGAAACCAGAGCATATAAGAAGGTTCATCACACGCTAGTCATATGTCTTGGCTGTCAAGAGCAGAGAAAGAAAGCAGTAAAAAAAACTAATAACCAACACAAGAGCTGTTTCGAGGCAGCCCAGACCAATTATTACAAACTCCCAAAACAGGGGTGAAAGATAGCAGCATAATCTAATTGGATCTAGCAAAAAGAATTGGCTTCATAGACAAGTATCAGAAAGCATAACCTTGAAACTCCTCGACAACAACATCCTGGGTCAGCGCATCAGCATCACTGTAACGCCCCAAGACCGGCGCTTCAGATGCCTTCCATGGATTCCGAGATTCGTCGTGTGCATTTATTTGTTTGTTGCATTCATTATAGTATCATTTGCATTGCATCATTGTTGGGGAACGTAGTAATTTCAAAAAATTTCCTACGCACACGCAAGATCATGGTGATGCATAGCAACGAGAGGGGAGAGTGTTGTCTACGTACCCTCGTAGACCGAAGCGGAAGCAATCACAACGTAGAGGAAGTAGTCAGACGTTCTCCTCGCGATCCAACCGATCCAAGCACCGTTACTCCGGCACCTCCGAGTTCTTGGCACACGTACAGCTCGGTGGCGCTCCTCGGGCTCCGATCCGGCAAAGCTCGGGGAGAGAGAGTTCCGTCGGACGACGGCGTGGTGACGATCTTGATGTTCTACCAACGCAGGGCTTCGCCTAAGCAATCGCCACGATTTGACCGAGGTGGAATATGGTGGAGGGGGCACCGCACACGGCTAAGGAACGATCTCAAGGATCAACTTGTGTGTTCTAGGGTGCCCCCTGCCTGTATATAAAGGAGCAAGGGGAGGGCCGGCCGGCCCTAGGAGGTGCGCCAAGGGAGGGAGTCCTCCTCCTAGTGGGAGTAGGACTCCCTTTCCTAGTCCAACTAGGAAGGAGGAAGGGGAAGGAAAGAGAGGAGAGGGAGAGGAAAGGGGCCGCGCCCCTCCTTGTCCAGTCGGACTCCCCATGGGGGCGCCACCTCTGGCGCAGCCCTCTCTCTCCCTCTTGGCCCAATAAGGCCCATTACTTCCCGTGGGGTTCCGTAACCCCTCGGCACTCCGTCTTTCTCCGGAAACTTCCGGAACCTTTCCGTGTCCGAATATAGCCGTCCAATATATCAATCTTTATGTCTCGATCATTTCGAGACTCCTCGTCATGTCCGTGATCACATCCGGGACTAACTCCTTCGGTACATCAAAATACATAAACTCATAATATAACCGCCATCGAAACCTTAAGCGTGCGGACCCTACGGTTCGAGAACAATGTAGACATGACCGAGACACATCTTCGGTCAATAACCAATAGCGGGACCTGGATGCCCATATTGGTTCCTACATTTTCTACGAAGATCTTTATCGGTCGGACCGCATAACAACATCGTTGTTCCCTTTGTCATCGGTATGTTACTTGCCCGAGATTCGATCGTCGGTATCCAATACCTAGTTCAATCTCACATTCTTGGCAAGTCTCTTTACTCGTTCGTAATACATCATCTCACAACTAACTCATTAGTTGCAATGCTTGCAAGGCTTATGTGATGTGTATTACCGAGAAGGCCCAGAGATACCTCTCCGAGCAATCGGAGTGACAAAACCTAATCTTGATTCATGCCAACTCAACATATACTTTTGGAGACATCTGTAGAGCACCTTTATAATCACCCGATTACGTTGTGACGTTTGGTAGCACACAAAATGTTCCTCCAGTAAACGGGAGTTGTATAATCTCATAGTTGCAGGAACTTTGTATAAGTCATGAAGAAAGCATAAGCAACATACTAAACGATCAAGTGCTAAGCTAACGGAATGGGTCATGTCAATCACATCATTCTCCTAATGATGTGATCCCGTTAATCAAATGACAACTCATGTCTATGGTTAGGAAACATAACCATCTTTGATTTAACGAGCTAGTAAAGTAGAGGCATACTAGTGACACTCTGTTTGTCTATGTATTCACACATGTATTATGTTTCCGGTTAATACAATTCTAGCATGAATAATAAACATTTATCATGATATAAGGAAATAAATAATAACTTTATTATTGCCTCTAGGGCATATTTCCTTGGGTCTCCCACTTGCACTAGAGTCAATAATCTAGTTTATACAAAGAATGATTCTAACACCCATGGAGTCTTGGTGCTGATCATGTTTTGCTCGTGGAAGAGGCTTAGTCAATGGGTCTGTAACATTCAGATCCGTATGTATCTTGCAAATCTCTATGTCTCCCACTTGGACTTGGTTCCGAATGGAATTGAAGCGTCTCTTGATATGCTTGGTCCTCTTGTGAAATCTGGATTCCTTTGCCAAGGCAATTGCACCAAAGATTGTCACAGAAGATCTTCATTGGTCCCGATGCACTAGGTATGACACCTAGATCGGAAATGAATTCTTTCATCCAGACTCCTTCATTTGCTGCTTCCAAGCAGCTATATACTCCGCTTCACATGTAGATCCCGCCACGACGCTTTGTTTAGAACTGCACCAACCGACGGCTCCACCGCTTAATAAAAATACGATCCGGTTTGCGATTTAGAATCGTCCGGATCAGTGTCAAAGCTTGCATCGACGTAACCATTTACGATTAGCTCTTTGTCACCTCCATATACGAGAAACATATCCTTAGTCCTTTTCGTATTTCAGGATGTTCTTGACCGCTGTCCAGTGATCCACTCTGGATTACTTTGGTACCTTCCTGCCAAGCTTATTGCTAAGCATACGTCAGGTCGGTACACAGCATTGCATACATGATAGAGCCTATGGTGAAGCATAGGGAACATTTTCATTTTCTCTCTATCTTCTGCGTGGTCGGGCATTGAGTCGACTCAATTTCATACCTTGTAACACGTAAAAGTCCTTTCTTTGCTCGATCCATTTTGAACTTTTCAAAACTTTATCAAGGTATGTGCTTTGTGAAAGTCCAATTAAGCCGCCTTGATCTATCTCTATAGATCTTGATGCCCAATATGTAAGCAGCTTCACCGAGGTCTTTTATTGAAAACTTTTATTCAAGTATCCTTTTATGCTATCCAGAAATTCTATATCATTTCCAATTAACAATATGTCGTCCACATATAATATTAGAAATGCTACTGAGCTCCCACTCACTTTCTTGTAAATACAGGCTTCTCCAAAAGTGCAGATAAAACCATTTGCTTTGATCACACTATCAAAGCGTTTATTCCAACTCCGAGAGGCTTGCACGGACCATAAATTGATCATTGGAGCTTGCACACTTTGTTAGCACCTTTTGGATCAATAAAACCTTCTCGTTGCATCATATACAACTCTTCTTCTAGAAATCCATTCAAGAATGCAGTTTTACATCCATTTGCCAAATTTCATAATCATAAAATGCGGCAATTGCTAACATGATTCGGACAGACTTAAGCATCGCTACGGGTGAGAAAGTCTCATCGTAGTCAACCCCTTGAACTTGTCGAAAACCTTTCGCAACAAGTCGAGCTTTATAGATAGTTATATTACCATCGGCGTCGGTCTTCTTCTTAAAGATCCATTTATTTTCAATGGCTTGCCGATCATCGGGCAAGTCAACCAAAGTCCATACTTTGTTCTCATACATGGATCCTATCTCAGATTTCATGGCTTCAAGCCATTTTGTGGAATCTGGGCTCACCATCGCTTCTTCATAGTTCGTAGGTTCACCATGATCTAGTATCATGACTTCCGAATAGGATTACCGTACCACTCGGTGCGGATTTTATTCTGGTTGATCTCTGAGTTCAGTGATAACTTGATCTGAAGTTTCATGATCATTATCATTATCTTCCTCGCTAATCGGTGTAGGTGTCACGAAACCGATTTACGTGATGAACTACTTTCCAATAAGGGAGCTGGTACTATTACCTCATCAAGTTCCACTTTCCTCCCACTCACTTCTTTCGAGAGAAACTCCTTCTCTAGAAAGGATCCATTCTTAGCAACGAATGTCTTGCCTTGGATCTGTGATAGAAGGTATACCCAATTGTCTCCTTTGGGTATCCTATGAAGACGCATTTTTCCGATTTGGGTTCAAGCTTATCAGGTTGAAGTTTTTTCACATAAGCATCGCAACCCCAAACTTTCAGAAACGACAACTTTGGTTTCTTGCTAAATCATAGTTCATAAGGTGTCGTCTCAACGGATTTTGACGGTGTCCTATTTAACGTGAATGCGGCCGTCTCTAAAGCATAACCCCAAAACGATAGCGGTAATTCGGAAATAGACATCATAGATCGCACCATATCTAGTAAAGTACGATTCTGACGTTCGGACACACCATTCTGTTGTGGTGTTCCCGGTGGTGTGAGTTGCGAAACTATTCCGCATTGCTTCAAATGTAGACCAAACTTCGTAACTCAAATATTCTCCTCCACGATCAGATCGTAGAAACTTTATTTTCTTGTTACGATGATTTTCAACTTCACTCTGAAATTCTTTGAACTTTTCAAATGTTTCAGATTTATGTTTCATCAAGTAGATATACCCGTATCCGCTTAAATCATCTGTGAAGGTGAGAAAATAACGATATCCGCCACGAGCTTCAACATTCATCGGACCACATACATCTGTATGTATGATTTCCAATAAGTCTGTTGCTCTCTCCATACAACCGGAGAACGGTGTTTTGGTCATCTTGCCCATGAGGCACGGTTCGCAAGTACCAAGTGATTCATAATCAAGTGATTCCAAAAGTCCATCTGTATGGAGTTTCTTCATGCGTTTACACCGATATGACCTAAACGGCGATTACCACAAATAAGTTGCACTATCATTATCAACTCTGCATCTTTTGGCTTCGACATTATGAATATGTGTATCATTACTATCGAGATTCAACAAGAATAGACCATTCTTCAAGGGTGCATGACCATAAAAGATATTACTCATATAAATAGAACAACCATTATTCTCTGATTTAAATGAATAACCGTCTCGCATCAAACAAGATCCAGATATAATGTTCATGCTCAACGCCGGCACCAAATAACAATTATTTAGGTCTAAAACTAATCCCGAAGGTAGATGTAGAGGTAGCGTGCCGACCGCGATCACATTGACTTTGGAACCGTTTCCCACGCGCATCGTCACCTCGTCCTTTGCCAGTGCTCGTCTATTCCGTAGCCCCTGTTTCGAGTTGCAAATATTAGCAACAAAACCAGTATCAAATACCCAGGTGCTACTACGAGCTCTAGTAAGGTACACATCAATAACATGTATATCACATATACCTTTGTTCACCTTGCCATCCTTCTTATCCGCCAAATACTTGGGGCAGTTCCGCTTCGAGGTCGGTCGCTTGCGGTAAAAACACTCGATTTCAGGCTTAGGTCCGGACTTGGGTTTCTTCTCTTGAGCAGCAACTTTCTTGCTGTTCTTTTTGAAGTTTCCCTTCTTCTTCCCTTTGCCCTTTTTCTTGAAACTAGTGGTCTTGTTGACCATCAACACTTGATGCTCTTTCTTGATTTCTACCTCCGCGGCTTTTAGCATTGCAAAGAGCTCAGGAATTGTCTTAGTCATCCCTTGCATATTATAGTTCATCACGAAGCTCTTGTAGCTTGGTGGCAGTGATTGGAGAATTTTGTCAATGACACTATCATCCGGAAGATTAACTCCCAGCTGAATTAAGTGATTATTATACCCGGACATTTTGAGTATGTGCTCACCGATGTAACTATTCTCCTCCATCTTGCAGCTATAGAACTTATTGGAGACTTCATATCTCTCAATCCGGGCATTTGCTTGAAATATTAACTTCAACTCTTGGAACATCTCATATGCTCCATGACGCTCAAAACGTCGTTGAAGACCCGGTTCTAAGCCGTGGCGTGGCACACCGAACTATAGAGTAGTCATCACTTTGCTCGCCAGACGTTCACAACTTGGCGTTGCTCTGCAAAGAGGTTCGGCACCAGCCGGTGCTTCCAGGACGTAATTCTTCCAGGCAGCAATGAGGATAATCCTCAAGTTACGGACCCGATCCGTGTAATTGCTACCATCATCTTTCAACTTTGCTTTCTCAAGGAACGCATTAAAATTCAACGGAACAACAAAGACGAGCCATCTATCTACAATGAAACATAGACAAGCAAAATACTATCGGTACTAAGTTCATGATAAATTTAAGTTTTAATTAATCATATTAAATAACTCCCACTTAGACAGATATCTCTCTAGTCATCTAAGTGATTACGTGATCCAAATCAACTAAACCATAACCGATCATCACGTGAGATGGAGTCGTGTTAAATGGTGAACATCACTATGTTGATCATATATACTATATGATTCACGCCGACCTTTCGGTCTCCGTGTTCCGAGGCCATATCCGCATATGCTAGGCTCGTCAAGTTTAACATGAGTATTCTGCGTGTGCAAAACTGGCTTGCACCCGTTGTAGATGGACGAGAACTTATCACACCCGATCATCACGTGGTGTCCGGGTACTACTGAACTTTTAGCAACGGTGCATACTCAGGGAGAACACTTCTTGATAATATTTAGTGAGAGATCATCTTATAATGCTACCGTCAATCAAAGCAAGATAAGATGCATAAAGGATAAACATCACACGCAATCAATATAAGTGATATGATATGGCCATCATCATCTTGTGCTTGTGATCTCCATCTCAAGCACCGTCGTGATCACCATCGCCACCGCGCGACACCTTGATCTCCATCGTAGCATCGTTGTCGCTCACGC
Source organism: Aegilops bicornis (assembly GCA_021605145.1). Lineage (NCBI taxonomy): Eukaryota > Viridiplantae > Streptophyta > Magnoliopsida > Poales > Poaceae > Aegilops > Aegilops bicornis. The sequence goes on along the minus strand of CM038675.1, from coordinate 355,275,456 downwards.
CATCTATTGCTTCTACGACTATCGCTACCGCTTAGTGATAAAGTAAAGCAATTACAGGCGTTGCATTTCATACAATAAAGCGACAACCATATGGCTCTCGCCATTGCCGATAACTCGGTTACAAAACATGATCATCTCATACAATAAAAATAGCATCACGTCTTGACCATATCACATCACAACATGCCCTGCAAAAACAAGTTAGACGTCCTCTACTTTGTTGTTGCAAGTTTTACGTGGCTGCTACGGGCTGAGCAAGAACCGTTCTTACCTACGCATCAAAACCACAACGATAGTTTGTCAAGTTGGTGCTGTTTTAATCTTCGCAAGGACCGGGCGTAGCCACACTCAGTTCAACTAAAGTGAGAGAAAGCAGACACCCGCCGGTCACCTTTAAGCAACGAGTGCTCAAGCGGTGAAACCAGTCTCGCGTAAGCGTCTGGCGTAATGTCGATGCGGGCCGCTTCATCTCACAATACCGCTGAACCAAAGTATGACATCTGGTAGGCAGTATGACTTGTATCGCCCACAACTCACTTGTGTTCTACTCGTGCAAAACATCAAACCATAAAAACCTAGGCTCGGATGCCACCGTTGGGGAACGTAGTAATTTCAAAAAATTTCCTACGCACGCAAGATCATGGTGATGCATAGCAACGAGAGGGGAGAGTGTTGTCTACGTACCCTCGTGAGACCAAGCGGAAGCAATCACAACGTAGAGGAAGTAGTCGACGTTCTCCTCGCGATCCAACCGATCCAAGCACCGTTACTCCGGCACCTCCGAAGTTCTTGGCACACGACAGCTCGGTGACGCTCCTCGGGCTCCGATCCAGCAAAGCTCGGGAGAGAGAGTTCCGTCAAGACGGCAGGCGTGGTGGCGATCTTGATGTTCTACCAACGCAGGCTTCGCCTAAGCACTGCTTTCTGATTTGACCGAGGTGGAATATGGTGGAGGGGCACCGCACGGCTAAGGAACGATCTCAAGGATCAACTTGTGTGTTCTAGGGTGCCCCCTGCCCCGTGATATAAAGGAGCAAGGGGAGGGCCGGCCGGCCCTAGGAGGTGCGCCAAGGGAGGGGGAGTCCTCCTCCTAGTGGGAGTAGGACTCCCTTTCCTAGTCCAACTAGGAAGGAGGAAGGGGAAGGAAAGAGGAGAGGGAGAGGGAAGGGGGCGCCCCCTCCTTGTCCAGTCGGACTCCCCATGGGGCGCCACCTCTGGCGCAGCCCTCTCTCTCCCCTCTTGGCCCAATAAGGCCCATTACTTCCCGGGGGTTCCGGTAACCCCTCCGGCACTCCGTCTTTCTCCGAAACTTCCGGAACCTTTGCGGTGTCCGAATATAGCCGTCAAATTTATCAATATTTATGTCTAGATCATTTCGAGACTCCTCGTCTTGTCCGTGATCACATCCGTGACTCAGAACTCCTTCGGTACATCAAAATACATAAACTCATAATATAACCGCCATCGAAACCTTAAGCGTGCGGACCCTACGGTTCGAGAACAATGTAGACATGACCGAGACACATCTTCGGGTCAATAACCAATAGCGGGACCTGGATGCCCATATTGGTTCCTACATTTTCTCTGAAGATCTTTATCGGTCAGACCGCATAACAACATCGTTGTTCCCTTTGTCATCGGTATGTTACTTGCCCGAGATTCGATCGTCGGTATCCAATACCTAGTTCAATCTAGATTCTTGGCAAGTCTCTTTACTCGTTCCGTAATACATCATCTCACAACTAACTCATTAGTTGCAATGCTTGCAAGGCTTATGTGATGTGTATTACCGAGAAGGCCCAGAAGATACCTCTCCGACAATCGGAGTGACAAAACCTAATCTTGATTCATGCCAACTCAACATATACTTTTGGAGACATCTCAGTAGAGCACCTTTATAATCACCCGATTACGTTGTGACGTTTGGTAGCACACAAAATGTTCCTCCGTAAACGGAGTTGTATAATCTCATAGTTGCAGGAACTTTGTATAAGTCATGAAGAAAGCATAAGCAACATACTAAACGATCAAGTGCTAAGCTAACGGAATGGGTCATGTCAATCACATCATTCTCCTAATGATGTGATCCCGTTAATCAAATGACAACTCATGTCTATGGTTAGGAAACATAACCATCTTTGATTTAACGAGCTAGTAAAGTAGAGGCATACTAGTGACACTCTGTTTGTCTATGTATTCACACATGTATTATGTTTCCGGTTAATACAATTCTAGCATGAATAATAAACATTTATCATGATATAAGGAAATAAATAATAACTTTATTATTGCCTCTAGGGCATATTTCCTTCAATCATGTCATCATGCCATGTTGATGTGATGGTTGTTTACCATGTTGTTTGCTTCTTTCCGGTTTGCTTCTCTCATTAGCTTCGGTTTCGTTCCGGAGTTGTGAGGATTCTTTCAACTATGTCCGTCTGTCTTCTTCATGGACTCGTTCTTCTTCCTTGCGGGATCTCAGGCAAGATGACCATTACCCTCGATATCACTTCTATCTTTGCTTGCTAGTTGTTTGTTCTATTGCTATGTCGTGCTACCTACCACTTGTTTATCATGTCTCCCATATTGCAATGTCAAGCTTCTAACCCACCCTCCTAGCAAACCGTTGTTTGGCTATGTTACCGCTTTTTTTTCATCCCCTCTTATAGCGTTGTTAGTTATAGTGGAAGTTGAAGATTGCTCCATGTTGGAACATGATTATGTTGGGATATCTCTATATCTCTTATTTTAATTAATGCATCTATATACTTGGTAAAGGGTGGAAGGCTCGGCCTTATGCCTGGTGTTTTGTTCCACTCTTGCCGCCCTAGTTTCCGTCATACCGGTGTTTTGTTCCTTGATTTTGCGTTCCTTATGCGGTTGGGGTTTTGGGACACCCTTGACAGTTCGCTGTGAATAAAATTCCTCCAAAGAAGGCCCAACATTGGTTTTCCATTTGCCTACCACCTATTTCTTTTCCCTTGGGAGCTGCAGCCCCGAGGGTCATCTTTATTTTAAGCCCCCCGGGCCAGTGCTCCTCTGGGTGTTGGTCCGAAACGAGCAGACTGCGGGGCCACCTCGGGAAACTTGAGGGCTGGTTTTACTCGTAGGATGTCTCATCCGGTGTGCCCTGAGAACGAGATATGTGCAGCTCCTATCGGGATTTGTCAGCACATTCAGGTGGTCTTGTTGGTCTTGTTTTACCATTGCCGAAATGTCTTGTAACCGGGATTCTGAATCTGATCGGGTCTTTCCTGGAGAAGGAATATCTTTCATTGATCGTAAGAGCTTGTGATGGGCTAAGTTGGGACACCCCTGCAGGGTATAAACTTTCGAGAGCCGTGCCCGCGGTTATGTGGCAGATGGGAATTTGTTAATATCCGGTTGTAGAAGACTTGAAGTAAACTTAATTAAAATGAATCAACCGTGTGTGTAGCCATGGTGGTCTCTTTTCGGCGGAGTCCGGGAAGTGAACACGGTTTGGGTTATGTTTGAACTTAAGTTGTTTCAGGATCACTCCTTGATCACTTCTAACTTCACGACCATTGCGTAGCTTCTCACCTTACTCTTATTTGCGTATGTTAGCCACCATATTTGCTTAGCGCTTGCTGCAACTCCACCTCATTACCACATCCTACCCATAAGCTTAAATAGTCTTGATCTCGCGGGTTTTGAGATTGCCGAGTCCTCGTGACTCACAGATACTACCAAAATAGTTGCAGGTGTCGATGATGCCAGTGTAGGTGATGTTACCGAACTCAAGTGGGAGTTCGATGAGGACCTTGGTCATTACTATGTTTCGTTTCCAGATGATTAGTAGTGGAGGCTAGTTGGGACGATCGGGGATCTAACATTTGGGGTTGTCTTCTTTTCTTTTGGTTCCGTAGTCGGACCTATGTGTGTACTCTGAATGATGTATGAATTATTTGAACATTGTGTGAAGTGGCGATTGTAAGCCAACTCTATTTACCCCTTTCTTGTTCATTACATGGGATTGTGTGAAGATGACCCTTCTTGCGACAAAACCACAATGCAGATATGCCTCTAAGTCGTGCCTCGACACGTGGGAGATATAGCCGCATCGTGGGCGTTACAAGTTGGTAATCAAAGCCATCCCCGACTTAGGAGCCCCTTGCTTGATCGAATCGCTGACGTTGTTGAGTCTTGAACAAAAATGTTTTGAGTCTTAGGATTATATACCGGAGAGAAGGATTCTTTTTACTCCTCAGTCCCTTCATCGCTCTGGTGAGGCCTCTTGACGTAGATGCTTTGTCTTTCCTCTCCTCAAATTTCACTAAAAATTTTTTTGGATCACGCGGGTATCTTGGGATCGTTCCGATATTCTTGTGACGAGAACATTGTTCTTGGTGCCTCGACATTTAGGGGTTGTGGCGGTGTCCCGTGGAGTTGAGCTCCGAGGTGTTGTCGTCACAATTTTATCGTTCTGATTACGGAATACCTGAGTTCGCCGACATCGAAAATCTCTTTTATGCAGTTGTTGGTGAGATAACCGCAACGCCACCCAGTACTGGGGCGGGAGTTCGGGAGTATTGCCATAGCTCGTATAACGGATGCTTTTCGAAGGTTGAGGTACACGATTTCCGGAGTTTTCTTGGTTGTGTGTTGACAAATGGATACAACTGGATGTAGGGATTGTTAGTTTGGGTGAGATATATTGCTTCCACTGTATCCCCAACACCAGATTGCATAACCAGTAATTTCGGGAGTTTATAGGTGGGAATTCAAGTAGCTCCTAGAATATCTTTCCGAAAAATGCATGATATGGGATTGGGTAAATCTCTATCATATGTATTTGTTCGACTTATTCTGCAAGCCAATCCTTACTTTGTTTTGAGTTGTGGTATTCGAGTTGCTTCAATGTCAAGTGTGGATTCCATACCTTTTCTAAGCGGTGTTCTCATATTTCTATGTGAATACAAATCCTTCTTGATCATCGAGGTTGTCATATTAATTCTTTTCTAACCGGTTTGCATCTCTCCAGGCTAATCCTATCAATTTTTCACATTCGCGAGATCAATTCTAAGTTTTCTCAGCGATATCCATTCCATTTGCCCCAAGTTGCCTTTGTTTTCCCGCCCTCCCACCCTTTTCGTCAAGGACTCAGATTTCTTAATCAAGTATCCTTTTATTGCTGGGAAGTCTCTTCATTTTTTCCATTCAATGTTCTTATCCGGTGATTCTCAGGAAGATACTAAAGGAGGCTTCAAGTTCGTCATTCTTCACTCGTTTTCTTCTCCGGTGGATTCAATTCAAGCTTGCGGTGTTGATCATAGTCCTTTCCTTGTTTCAAATGCTTCCTCTTCCGGTGCACCAATTAATCATTCACCTCTTGCTATTCATGTTATCTGGAGTGCTGAAGATATCCCAGAAGATTCAAGTTTGCACTCTTATTCCTTCCAAGCTATTTCGAGGTTGTTACCTCATTCAAGACGTTCAAATCAACTGGTGCATTATCTCTTCCTAAGCATCGTTCAATGGTGTTTTCTTTTTTGTGGGACCTAACCCATAGGTCTTTTTTCCGAGATCTTACGACTCTTCTATTTTTCGGAGCTATTCCCAAATTCTTTTCGATGTTTGACGTAAGAATGAATTATCATCAGTCCAATGTCTTTCTCCAAGATCTTTCAAATTCTTTTCATCGTTCATTCAATCTTTCTAATTATCATTCCGGAGTGCCTCACCAATTCATGGTGGTGTTTCTCATCGTCGTTCTCAACGTTTGAAGACCGAGGAAGGATTTCTCCTAAATCTTGGTCCGTTCTCTTGAAGATTTTTAGTTCTAGCTTATGCCATCCTCTCATAATTGTTTTCAATTGTGAGAATTCTTTTCACCCATCCGACGCATTTCAGAGGTTGCTTTCCTTTCTCAATCATCCGAAGGCCATCATTTCAAAAGATTTCTTCATTATCATCTTTCATCTTCTTTTCCGCAATTCGTCTCAATTCATGCCTCTTCGTTCGTCTCCATATTCTTCCAGTGCTTTGTTCAAGTATTCTCTAGTCAGCTTGTGATCTCTTCGTGCTCTCTTATCTAAATCCCCTCAAGTATCTTTGTTCAATTTATAATTCTTCCTGGTGATTCGGGCTCTTTCTTTCATGCGTTTCAAGCTCTTATGGTGGTTTGTTCAAGATTCCTCTTCCTATGTACTCATATTAATTTATTCTTTGGTTCAATCCTACCGGTGGTTCGTTGAAGACCTTCTCAAGTTTACGCTATATCTCTCTTAATCCTATCTCTGAGAATAAGTAGTATGCCAAATCGTTGCTTGTCATCAATTTAAATTGGTGAAGGATACACATAACGTAATTCCTATTATTGTTTCATCCAAGTGATCTAGTTTCTTCTTTCCAGAGTTGTTCATCGTGCCACATTTCTCGGTTCGAGATGCTTCATCTTTTCCTTTTCCGGAGTCCCAAATTTTCTCGATTATATCGTCGCGAAGCTCCATCTAAATCATTGCAAGGTTTCACCTTGTGTTTTCAACTTCTCTTTCTTTCTATCATCCTTTTATTACCGGAGTTCTTCATGGAGGCTCTACATGGTGGTTCTTCAAGGATTCCTTTCATTCTTCAATTGTTCTTCAAGATTTCTCTCGAAGTTATGATCCGCCAAGCTATACTCAAAGTTAAACATGGTGCTCAACACATGTTTTGTTTTGAGGAGTTCAAGTATTCTTCTTCTTGCATTTTGAAGTACAATTCTTTCTACCTTATCATTTGCGGCGGTGTTATGTCACTGTTGACAATTTTCCTTCGTGCTTCATGATTCACAAGTTGTCAGGAATGAGATATTGCAAAACCATCGTATTCTCTTCATTCATGAGTTGTCTCAACCCATCATAATTTCTTCGTTGGTGTTATCTTGGTATAGATTTCACTTAAAGCCTTCCCTAAGGAATGTTGCTAATTGTGGTGTCTATCGATAATCCAAGTTTTCCTCCTATTCTCATGGGGAAAGGAGTTTTCATCTCTTCGTTGGTCTCAAGCAAGCAATCGTTTTTCGTTAGTGGCAGAATTTCCCCTCAAAGTTTTGAGATGTTTTCCATAAGCCCACAACAAGCTTATCCTTTCGTTGTTGATAATCCAACAACTCCGTTCTAGAATTTCCTGTAAGCGTGCTCTTTCAAGATCTTCTTTTCCTCCGTTCACTCCATTCCATTCTTTCATTTCTTCCGGAGGCATTGTGATATTGCTCTCTTCGAACCATTGTCTCGTTTTGTCAAGATCATGTTCTTTTCCTTGCTTATCCATTTAACCGGAGTGTTGTGCTCTCATTCAAGTTCTTTTCAACTTATCAAGTTTTCCTTATCTTTTCTATCGGAGTGCTCTCAACTTCATTCAACCCTGTTGTGTTCTTTCTTTCAAGTTTTCTACCTCTCCAAGTTCATTGGTTTCACTCGTTTGTCAGAGAAGCAACTTTATTTTACCTCTTCCTCTTCCGTTTCTCCCCGGTGCCATCCTTAGATCTCGAGTCGAGATATCTAGTAAGTGGAGGAGAGTTGTAACGCCCCAAGACCGGCGCCTGAGATGCCTTTCATGGATTCCGAGATTCGTCGTGTGCATTTATTTGTTTGTTGCATTCATCATAGCATCATTTGCATTGCATCATGTCATCATGCCATGTTGATGTGATGGTTGTTTACCATGTTGTTTTCTTCTTTCCGGTTTGCTTCTCTCGTTAGCTTCGGTTTCGCTCCGGAGTTGTGAGGATTCCTTCAACTATGTCCGTGTGTCTACTTCATGGACTCGTTCATCTTCCTTGCGTGATCTCAGGCAAGATGACAATTACCCTCGATATCACTTCTATCTTTGCTTGGTAGTTGTTCGTTCTATCGCTATGTCGCTCTACCTACCACTTGTTTATCATGTCTCCCATATTGGATGTTAAGCCTCTAACCCACCCTCCTAGCAAACTGTTGTTTGGCTATGTTACCGCTTTTGCTCAGCCCCTCTTATAGCGTTGTTAGTTGCAGGTGAAGTTGAAGATTGCTCCATGTTGGAACATGATTATGTTGGGATATCTCTATATCTCTTATTTTAATTAATGCATCTATATACCTGGTAAAGGGTGGAAGGATCGGCCTTATGCCTGGTGTTTTGTTCCACTCTTGCCGCCTTAGTTTCCGTCATACCGGTGTTATGTTCCTTGATTTTGCGTTCCTTACACGGTTGGGGTTATGGGACCCCCTTGACAGTTCGCTTTGAATAAAACTCCTCCAGCAAGGCCCGACATTGGTTTTCCATTTGCCTACCACCTATTTCTTTTCCCTTGGGAGCTGCAGCCCCGAGGGTCATCTTTATTTTAACCCCCCGGGCCAGTGCTCCTCTGAGTGTTGGTCCGAAATGAGCAGACCGCAGGGCCACCTCGGGGAAACTTGAGGGCTGGTTTTACTCGTAGGATGTCTCATCCGGTGTGCCCTGAGAACGAGATATGTGCAGCTCCTATCGGGATTTGTTGGCACATTCAAGTGGTCTTGCTGGTCTTGGTTTACCATTGCCGAAATGTCTTGTAACCGGGATTCCGAGTCTGATCGGGTCTTTCCGGGAGAAGGAAAATCCTTCGTTGATCGTGAGAGCTTGTGATGGGCTAAGTTGGGACACCCCTGCAGGGTATAAACTTTCGAGAGCTGTGCCCGCGGTTATGTGACATATGGGAATTTGTTAATATCCGGTTGTAGAGGACTTGAAGTAAACTTAACTAAAATGAATCAACCGCGTGTGTAGCCGTGATGGTGTCTTTTCGGCGGAGACCGGGAAGTGAACACGGTTTGGGTTATGTTTGAACGTAAGTAGTTTCACTTCTTGATCACTTCCAGCTTCATGACCGTTGCGTAGCTTCTCACCTTACTCTTATTTGCGTATGTTAGCCACCATATTTGCTTAGCGCTTGCTGCAACTCCACCTCATTACCACATCCTACCCATAAGCTTAAATAGTCTTGATCTCACGGGTTTTGAGATTGCTGAGTCCTCGTGACTCACAAATACTACCAAAACAGTTGCAGGTGCCGATGATGCCAGTGCAGGTGATGTTACCAAACTCAAGTGGGAGTTCGAGGAGGACCTTGGTCGTTACTATGTTTCGTTTCCAGATGATCAGTAGTGGAGCCTAGTTGGGACGATCAGGGATCTGGCATTTGGGGTTGTCTTCTTTTCTTTTGGTTCCTTAGTCGGACCTATGTGTGTACTCTGAATGATGTATGAATTATTTGAACATTGTGTGAAGTGGGGATTGTAAGCCAACTCTATTTACCCCTTTCTTGTTCATTACATGGGATTGTGGGAAGATGACCCTTGTTGCGACGAAAACACAATGCGGTTATGCCTCTAAGTCGTGCCTCGACACGTGGGAGATATAGCCGCATCGTGGGCATTACAATCACGTTGCATCAGCTTCATTCTCACTGCCTGAAGTTGATGTGAGAGCTCTCCTCCAACCCGCTTGACAGCTTGTAGCAGAGAAGGAGGCAGGTCCAGAGTGGAAACAGGGCTCAGTGCCACTTGAGCTTTAGCAGCAAAACCAGGGCTGTTTGAGGGGGAGGGGATATGCTTCTCTCCCATGCTTTTCGGCAACATTGTAGGGGTAAATGTGTGATGATCAATAACACCTGCAATGTTATTTCCAAAGTCTTTTTCCCCAGAATTAACTGCAGAGGGGAGTTGAGAAGCAAAGAGATATGTTGAGAAATCTTTTTTATCCCCTCCAGAGTAGCCATTTTGAACAGGATCTACCATTTCTTGAGATTCAGGTGTACGTGCCACCAGATTTGTTTAATGTTAGACCACAAGACATTATTGAATATCATAGAGTTTCCAAATTTCCATATGCTCCGTAAGACACAAGCACAAACTGCATCCAAGCTCTCATGCTTCTTATGAGCAGGCCAAAATCTTCCTATACCACCACCTTGTTGGGGAACGTAGTAATTTCAAAAAATTTCCTACGCACACGCAAGATCATGGTGATGGCATAGCAACGAGAGGGGAGAGTGTTGTCCACGTACCCTCGTAGACCGTAAGCGGAAGCGTTATGACAAAACGGTTGATGTAGTCGTACGTCTTCACGATCCGACCAATCCAAGTACCGAACGTACGGCACCTCCGAGTTCAACACACGTTCAGCTCGATGACGATCTCCGGGCTCCGATCCAGCAAAGCGTCGTGGATGAGTTCCGTCAGCATGACGGCGTGGTGACGATGATGATGTTCTACCGGCGCAGGGCTTCACCTAAACTCCGCGATGATATGACCGAGGTGGAATATGGTGGAGGGGGGCACCGCACACAGCTAAGGAACGATCCGTAGATCAACTTGTGTGTTCATGGGTTGCCCCCTGCCCCCGTATATAAAGGAGGGAGGGAGGAGGAGGCCGGCCCTAGGAGGGGCGCGCCATGGGGAGTCCTACTCCCACCGGGAGTAGGATTCCCCTTTCCTAGTCCAACTAGGAGTCCTTCCATGTATTAGGAGTAGGAGACAAGTAAGGGGAAGAGAGAAGGGAAGGAAGGAAGGTGCGGCCTCCCCTAGTCCAATTCGGACTAGGCCATGGGGCGCGGCCTGCCCTAGGCAGCCCTCTCTCTTTCCGCAGGGCCCAATAAGGCCCAATACTTCTCCCGGCGAATTCCCGTAACTCTCGATTACTCCGAAAAATACCCGAATCATTCGGAACCTTTCCGAACTCCGAATATAGTCGTCCAATATATCGATCTTTACGTCTCGACCATTTCGAGACTCCTCGTCATGTCCCCGATCTCATCCGGGACTCCGAACTCCTTCGGTACATCAAAACTCATAAACTCATAATATAAGCATCGCCGAAACCTTAAGCGTGCGGACCCTACGGGTTCGAGAAATAAGTAGACATGACCTAGAACTATTCTCGGTCAATAACCAAAAGCGGGACCTGGATGCCCATATTGGCTCCTACATATTCTACGAAGATCTTTATCGGTCAAACCGCATAACAACATACGTTGTTCCCTTTGTCATCGGTATGTTACTTGCCCGAGATTCGATCGTCGGTATCCAATACCTAGTTCAATCTCGTTACCGGCAAGTCTCTTTACTCGTTCCGTAATACATTATCTCGTAACTAACTTATTAGTTGCAATGCTTGCAAGGCTTATGTGATGTGTATTACCGAGAGGGCCCAGAGATACCTCTCCGACAATCGGAGTGACAAAACCTAATCTCGAAATATGCCAACTCAACATGTACCTTTGGAGACACCTGTAGTACTCCTTTATAATCACCCAGTTACGTTGTGACGTTTGGTAGCACCCAAAGTGTTCCTCCGGTAAACGGGAGTTGCATAATCTCATAGTTACAGGAACATGTATAGGTCATGAAGAAAGCAATAGCAATATACTAAACGATCAAGTGCGAGGCTAACGGAATGGGTCATGTCAATCACATCATTCTCCTAATGATGTGATCCCATTAATCCAATGACAACACATGTCTATGGTTAGGAAACATAACCATCTTTGATTAATGAGCTAGTCAAGTAGAGGCATACTAGTGACTATATGTTTGTCTATGTATTCACACATGTATTATGTTTCCGTTAATACAACTCTAGCATGAATAATAAACATTTATCATGATATAAGGAAATAAATAATAACTTTATTATTGCCTCTAGGGCATATTTCCTTCAGTCTCCCACTTGCACTAGAGTCAATAATCTAGTTCACATCGCCATGTGATTTAACATCAATATTCATATCTCAGATATGATTAACACCCATAGTTCACATCGTCATGTGACCAATACCCAAAGGGTTTACTAGAGTCAATAATCTAGTTCACATCGCTATGTGATTAACACCCAAAGAGTACTAAGGTATTATCATGTTTTGCTTGTGAGAGAAGTTTAGTCAACGGATCTGTCATATACAGAGCCGTATGTATTTTGCAAAATATTTTATGTCCACAATGCTCTGCATGGAGCTACTCTAGCTAATTGCTCCCACTTTCAATATGTATTCAGATTGAGACTTAGAGTCATCTGGATCAGTGTAAAAGCTTGCATAGTTGTTACTTTTTATGACGAGCTCTTTTATCACCTCCATAATCGAGAAATATTTCCTTAGTCCTCACTAAGGATATTCTTGACCGCTGTCCAGTGATCTACTATTAGATCAAAATTGTATTCCTTTGCCAAATTCAGAGCAAGGTATACAATAGGTATGGTTCACAGCATAGCATACTTTATAGAACCTATGACTGAGGCATAGGGAATGACTTTTCATTCTCTTTCTATTTTCTGCCGTGGTCGGGTTTTGAGTCTTACTCAATTTCACACCTTGTAACACAGGCAAGAAACTCTTTCTTTGACTGTTCCATTTTAAACTACTTCAAAATCTTGTCAAGGTATGTACTCATTGAAAAACTTATCAAGCGTCTTGATCTATCTCTATAGATCTTGATGCTCAATATGTAAGCAGCTTCACCGAGGTCCTTCTTTGAAAACTCCTTTCAAATACTCCTTTATGCTTTGCAGAATAATTCTACATTATTTACGATCAACAATATGTCATTCACATATACTTATCGAAATCTTTGTAGTGCTCCCACTCACTTTCTTGTAAATACAGGCTTCTCCAAAAGTCTGTATAAAACCATATGCTTTGATCACACTATCAAAGCGTTTATTCCAACTCCGAGATGCTTGCACCAGTCCATAGATGGATCGCTGAAGCTTGCACATTTTGTTAGCTCCTTTAGGATTGAAAAAACCTTTTGGTTGCATCATATACAACTCTTCTTTAATAAATCCATTAAAGAATGTAGTTTTGACATCCATTTGTCAGATTTCATAAAATGTGGCAATTGCTAACATGATTCGGACAGACTTAAGCACCGCTACAGTTGAGAAAATCTCAGTGTAGTCAACACCTTGAACTTGTCGAAAACCTTTTTGTGACAAGTCGAGCTTTGTAGATAGTAACACTACTATCATCGTCCGTCTTCCTCTTGAAGATCCATTTATTTAACATGGCTTGCTGATCATCGAGCAAGTCAATCAAAGTCCATACATTGTTCTCATACATGGATCATATCTCAGATTTCATGGCCTCAATCCAATTAGCGGAATCTGTGCTCATCATCGCTTCCTCATAGTTCATAGCTTCATCATGGTCTAGTAACATGACTTCTAGAACACGATTACCGTACCACTCAGTGCGGATCTTACTCTGGAAGACCTACGAGGGTCGGTAGCAACTTGATCTGAAGTTTCATGATCATCATCATTAACTTCCTCACTAATTGGTGTAGGAATCAATCGAACCGACTTACGTGATGAACAACTGTCCTATTTGGGAGAAGGTACAATTACCTCATCAAGTTCTACTTTCCTCCCACTCACTTCTTTCGAGAGAAACTCCTTCTCTAGAAAGGATCCATCTTAGCAACGAATAACTTGCCTTCGGATCTGTGATAGAAGGTGTACCTAATAGTTTCCTTTGGGTATTCTATGAAGACGCACTTCTCTGATTTGGGTTCGAGCTTATCAGGTTGAAAACCTTTTTCATATAAGCATCGCAACTCCAAACTTTAAGAAACGATAGCTTAGGTTTACTGCTAAACCATAGTTCATACGGTGTCGTCTCAACGGATTTAGATGGTGCCCTATTAAACGTGAATGCAGCTGTCTCTAATGCATAACCCCAAAACGATATTGGTAAATCGGTAAGAGACATCATTGATCGCACCATATCAAAATAAAGTACGGTTACGACGTTCGGACACACCATAACGTTGTGGTGTTCCAGGTGGCGTGAGCTGTGAAACTATTCCACTTTGTTTTAATTGAAGACCAAACTCGTAACTCAAATATTCATCTCCACGATCAGATCGCAAAAACTTTATTTTCTTGTTACGATGATTTTCCACTTCACTCTGAAATTCTTTGAACCTTTCAACTATTTCAGACTTATGTTTCATTAAGTAGATATACTCATATCTGCTCAAATCATCTTGTGAAGGTCAGAAAATAACGATACTTGCCAGGAGCATCAACACTCATTGGATCGCATACGTCGGTATGTATTATTTCCAATAAGTCAGTAGCTTGTTCCATTGTTCCGGAGAACAGAGTTTTAGTCATCTTGCCCAAACGGCACGGTTCGCAAGCATCAAATGATTCATAACCAAGTGATTCCGAAAGTCCATCAGCATAGAGTTTCTTCATGCGCTTTACACCAATATGACCTAAACGGCAGTGCCACAAATAAGTTGCACTATCATTATTAACTTTGCATCTTTTGGCATCAATATTATGAATATGTGTATCACTACAATCGAGATCCAACAAACTATTTTCATTGGGTGCATAACCATCGAAGGTCTTATTCATGTAAACAGAATAACAATTATTCTTTAATTTCAAATGAATAACCGTATCGCAATAAACATGATCAAATCATATTCATGCTCAACGCAAACGCTAAATAACATTTATTTGGCTTTTAACACTAATCTCGAAAATATAGGGAGTGTGTGATGATGATCATATCAAACTTGGAACTATTTCCAACACTCATCGTCACTTCCCCTTCAACTAGTTTCTGTTCATTTTGCAACTCCCGTTTCGAGTTACTACTCTTAGCAACTGAACCAGTATCAAATACCGAGGGGTTGCTATGAACACTAGTAAAATACACATCAATAATCTGTATATCAAATATACCTTTGTTTACTTTGCCATCCTTCTTATCTACCAAATATTCAGGGCATTTCCGCTTCCAGTGACCATTTCCTTTGCAGTGTAAGCACTCAGTTTCGGGCTTTGGTCCAGCTTTGGGCTTCTTCGCAGGAGTGACAACTTACTTGTCTTTCTACTTGAAGTTCCCTTTCTTTCCCTTTGCCCTTCTCTTGAAACTAGTGGTCTTGTCAATCATCAACACTTGATGCTCTTTCTTGATTTCTACCTTCGTCGATTTCAACATCACGAAGAGCTCGGGAATCATTTTGTCATCCCTTGCATCTTGTAGTTCATCACGAAGTTCTAGTAACTTAGTGATGGTGACTAGAGAATTCTGTCAATCACTATCTTATCCGGAAGATTAACTCCCACTTGATTCAAGCGATTAAAGTACCTGACAATCTGAGCACATGCTCACTAGTTGAGCGATTCTCCTCCATCTTTTAGCTATAGAACTTGTTGGAGACTTCATATCTCTCAACTCGGGTATTTGCTTGAAATATTAACTTCAATTCCTGGAACATCTCATATGGTCCATGACGTTCAAAACGTCTTTGAAGTCCCGATTCTAAGCCGTTAAGTATGGTGCACTAAACTATCAAGTAGTCATCATATTGAGCTAGCCAAACGTTCATAACGTCTTCATTTGCTCTTGCAATAGGTCTGTCACCTAGCGGTGCATTAAGGACAAAATTCATCACTGCAGCAATGAGGATAAACCTCAGATCACGGATCCAATCCGCATCATTGCTACTAACATCTTTCAACATAATTTCTCTAGGAACATATCAAAACAAACATATGAAAGCAACAACGCGAGCTATTGATCTACAACATAATTTTGCAAAATACTACCAGGACTAAGTTCATGATAAATTAAAGTTCAATTAATCATACTACTTAAGAACTCCCACTTAGATAGACATCCCTCTAATCCTCTAAGTGATTACGTGATCCATATCAACTACACCTTGTCCGATAGTCACGTGAGATGGTGTAGTTTCAACGATGGAACATCAATATGTTGATCATATCTACTATATGATTCACGCTCGACCTTTCGGTCTCCGTGTTCCGAGGCCATATCTGTTATATGCTAGGCTCGTCAAGTTTAACCTGAGTATTCCGCGTGCGCAACTATTTTGCACCCGTTGTATTTGAACGTAGAGCCTATCACACCCGATCATCACGTGGTGTCTCAGCACGAAGAACTTTCGCAACGGTGCATACTCAGGGAGAACACTTCTTGATAATTGTAGTCAGAGATCATCTTAAAATGCTACCATCAATCAGAGCAAGATAAGATGCATAAAGGATAAACATCACATGCAATCAATATAAGTGATATGATATGGCCATCATCATCTTGTGCTTGTGATCTCCATCTCCGAAGCACCGTCGTGATCACCATAAATCCTTTGGCGCGACACCTTGATCTCCATCGTAGCATCGTTGTCGCCTCGCCAACTATTGCTTCTACGACTATCGCTACCGCTTAGTGATAAAGTAAAGCAATTACATGGCTTTTGCATTTCATACAATAAAGCGACAACCATATGGCTCCTGCCATTGCCGATAACTTCGGTTACAAAACATGATCATCTCATACAATAAAATATAGCATCACGTCTTGACCATATCACATCACAACATGCCTGCAAAAACAAGTTAGACGTCCTCTACTTTGTTGTTGCAAGTTTTACGTGGCTGCTACGGGCTGAGCAAGAACCGTTCTTACCTACGCATCAAAACCACAACGATAGTTTGTCAAGTTGGTGCTGTTTTAATCTTCGCAAGGACCGGGCGTAGCCACACTCGGTTCAACTAAAGTGAGAGAAACAGACACCCGCCGGTCACCTTTAAGCAACGAGTGCTCGAAGCGGTGAAACCAGTCTCGCGTAAGCGTCTGGCGTAATGTCAGGCACGGGCCGCTTCATCTCACAATACCGCTGAACCAAAGTATGACATGCAAGTAAGCAGTATGACTTATATCGCCCACAACTCACTTGTGTTCTACTCGTGCATATGACATCAACGCATAAAACCAGGCTCGGATGCCACTATTGGGGAACGTAGTAATTTCAAAAATTTTCCTACGCACACGCAAGATCATGGTGATGGCATAGCAACGAGAGGGGAGAGTGTTGTCCACGTACCCTCGTAGACCGTAAGCGGAAGCGTTATGACAACGCGGATGATGTAGTCGTACGTCTTCACGATCCGACCGATCCAAGTACCGAACGTACGACACCTCCAAGTTCAGCACACGTTCAGCTCGATGACGATCCCCGGGCTCCGATCCAGCAAAGCGACGGGGATGAGTTCCACAAGACGACGGCGTGGTGACGATGATGATGTTCTACCGGCGTAGGGCTTCGCCTAAACTCCGCGACGATATGACCGAGGTGGAATATGGTGGAGGGGGGCACCGCACACGGCTAAGGAACGATCCGTAGATCAACTTGTGTGTTCATGGGGTGCCCCCTGCCCCCGTATATAAAGGAGGGAGGGAGGAGGAGGCCAGCCCTAGGAGGGGCGCGCCATGGGGAGTCCTACTCCCGGTGGGAGGAGGAGGCCAGCCCTAGGAGGGGCGCGCCATAGGGAGTCCTACTCCCACCGGGAGTAGGATTCCCCCTTTCCTAGTCCAACTAGGAGTCCTTCCATGTATTAGGAGTAGGAGACAAGTAAGGGGAAGAGAGAAGGAAGGAAGGAAGGGTGCGGTTCTCCCCCTAGTCCAATTCGGACTAGGCCATGGGGCGCGCTGCCCCTAGGCAGCCCTCTCTCTTTCCGAAGGGCCCAATAAGGCCCAATACTTCTCCCCGGCGAATTCCGTCACTCTCCGTTACTCGAAAAATACCCGAATCATTCGAACCTTTCCGAACTCCGAATATAGTCGTCCATATATCGATCTTTACGTCTCGACCATTTCGAGACTCCTCGTCATGTCCCCGATCTCATCCGGACTCAACTCCTTCGGTACATCAAAACTCATAAACTCATAATATAAGCATCCATCGAAACCTTAAGCGTGCGGACCCTACAGGTTCGAGAAATATGTAGACATGACCTAGAACTATTCTCGGTCAATAACCAATAGCGGGACACGGATGCCCATATTGGCTCCTACATATTCTACGAAGATCTTTATCGGTCAAACCGCATAACAACATACGTTGTTCCCTTTGTCATCGGTATGTTACTTGCCCGAGATTCGATCGTCGGTATCCAATACCTAGTTCAATCTCGTTACCGGCAAGTCTCTTTACTCGTTCCGTAATACATCATCTCGTAACTAACTTATTAGTTGCAATGCTTGCAAGGCTTATGTGATGTGTATTACCGAGAGGGCCCAGAGATACCTCTCCGACAATCGGAGTGACAAAACCTAATCTCGAAATATGCCAACTCAACATGTACCTTTGGAGACACCTGTAGTACTCCTTTATAATCACCCAGTTACGTTGTGACGTTTGGTAGCACCCAAAGTGTTCCTCCGGTAAACGGGAGTTGCATAATCTCATAGTTATAGGAACATGTATAGGTCATGAAGAAAGCAATAGCAATATACTAAACGATCAAGTGCTAGGCTAACAGAATGGGTCATGTCAATCACATTATTCTCCTAATGATGTGATCCCATTAATCAAATGACAACACATGTCTATGGTTAGGAAACATAACCATCTTTGATTAATGAGCTAGTCAAGTAGAGGCATACTAGTGACTATATGTTTGTCTATGTATTCACACATGTATTATGTTTCCGGTTAATACAATTCTAGCATGAATAATAAACATTTATCATGATATAAGGAAATAAATAATAACTTTATTATTGCCTCTAGGGCATATTTCCTTCACACCTAACTTCCACAAACCCTTTCGATACAGCAAACCCTACCACCACTTGGCCGCTACCAACTCCGACACATTTGGCTGCATTTGGTTTTGAGAATTGGAGTTGTGGTTCATCGTTTCCTACGGTGTTTCGGCTAACTAGGAACGATTCGACATCGACATCACCGCCACTCATCTTGGCCAAGTACTACTACGAACGGCTACATCATTTTGGTACCATTATCTTGGTATTGTGATATCCTCATCCTTTCTTGCATTTGCATTGATAAACCCATAGCCTTACTTTTGCGTCCCTTACCCATCGAGACTAGCCTTTGAGTATTGCCGACAACGTGACTTGTGCACATTAGTGATCATATACCCATAGCATACATACCATATCTCCGTGTTGCATATCGTGGTATCATCTCTAGTGTCACAAAGTTGTGATCGCATACACAATTGCTATCTTGGTTCGTGAAGCATTGCATGAGAAAAGAGCTCAAACAACAAAGAGCCAAACAAGCTTTTAAGCACAAGGAAAGATAAGCAAAGAGCTTGTAAGTAAGAACCATAGCATCATACAACATTAAGATTGTCATACTCGATCATCTTGGATCATATCACCGAAATACCATACATATAGCATACTTGGGATAGAAGTCGTTGCATTTTTGCTTAGTAGGTTGTGCACAAGTTTGTATCTGCCTATTGTGCAATCGTTCTAGCGTCTCTCTAGTGTTGTGCAACACGAGCGTCCTTGTGGATTCCACATTTTGGCTCACCCTTGGTTGCATGACCCCACATTATCTATTTGCGTGTGTGTTTCCGTGTACCATATTTTGCTATTGGTCTACTTGTTGAATTTGCAAATTTGTGAATCTTTTCCAACATTATTGAGTCTCACTAACAATTGCATCAAATTTTGTGCCACCATCATAACCAAGCCCCACCATAAGCTTTTACTTGTGTAGGTGTGAGAAACCGACAAGAATTGGTACCAATTGTGCTATTTCCTTCTTACACATTGGAGTGATCTTTGATCCATCTTCAACATTGGTCAAGGTACATTTGGTATTGGTTCTTCTCTTTCTCCCACTCACATATCTTTGTTTGGAATGATGGATAGGCTAAGTACTTCTACAAATCCACTCTTCCTTGAGCAAGACGACGACCCGAACAACTACGTCACCAAGCTACACCTCTTTGGTATGCAACGAGCTTTGCATGAAGAGCAACTAGCAATGAGCGACCGCATCGACAACCTCGCCACCGACTTGCGACTCTCCCAGAAACGCACAAGAGACTACTTCGACAACAAGCTCGACGAGCACAAGCACGAGAATGACGCAAGAATGGACGAGATTCGTGCCTTGTTGGTCAACCACTCTTCTACCACTTCGTCCTACTCAAGAAGGAGTCGCTCAAGTCGACACGCCGACGACACTATCTCCGGCACAAGTACCCCGACATCGAATACTCTTCGTCGTGCCGCGCGTCAAGATCGTCAAGCAAACCGCAATCCTCTACATGACACCGACTCTCAAGAGCATCGACATCGTCAAAACCAAGCTGCATTTTTGCAAGCACAAGAACGGCAATGCCAACGACAACAAGAACAAGAGGAACGTGCGCGACAACATGAAGATGCACAAGACGCCGAGGCACAACGCCAAGAACAACAACTTCGTGAAGCTCAAGCACTTGAGGCGCAACGTGCCAATAGAGATTCAAGTTGAGGCGTAGCCAACCGAGGCCGACAAGCTCGCCTACAACAAGAAGCGCTTCGCGATGAAACCCAAGAGAGGATTTTCCAAGCACGTGTGCATCGACAAGCTCCTCCTCAAGCTCGACAAGCTCCTCCACAAGCTCGCCAAGAACATCAAGTTCAACAAGAGCAAGACGACAATGGAAATCCTCCAAGGCAAGAGCAACCTGAGGTCAACAACCCTCCTCGCCAAGGAGCAACATGAGTTTGTCAATCCTCAACGACATGGGCGTCATCATCCTCGACCCCAACACAATGAAAAGCAACGATACGGCAAGCTAAAGTTCACATGCCCAAGTTCACCGTAAGCAATGACCCCGAAGAGTACATATCATGGGCATTGAAGGTTGACAAAATCTTCCGCTTACACAACTACGAAGAAGAGAACAAGATTGCAATGGCATCCCTTGAATTCCAAGACTATGTCCTCATTTGGTGGGAACAAGTCATTGAGCGCTGAGAGGCAAAAGGTGAACCACCCATCACTACTTCGAAGCAAATGAAGGATGTCATGAGAGCACGATTCATACCAAACTACTACAACCGCGACCTCTTCTAGAAACTCGAACTACTCAAGCAAGGAACCAAGAGTGTTGAAGAGTACTACAAGGAAATGGAGATTGCCATGATACGAGCCAATGTCACGGAATATGATGAGCAAACTAAGGCACGTTTCTTGAATGGGCTCAATCACCCTATCAAGAAGATTGCCGACTTCCAACCATACTCGAACCTCATTGAGCTAGTGCACCAAGCCACCAAAGCGGAACGCCAAGTGCAAGATGACTTCAAGTATGCCAAGTTCTCATCCAAGTCCTATGGTTTCTCCAACACCCAAGCTTCAACGACTCCAACAACTTCTACCTCAACCAAGCCATCTACAAGCAACGGCGACAAGTCAAGTTACAAGAAAACTTCGACAAGCTCAAGTCGTCCTCCTACTGCAAGCAACTTCAAGCCGAAAGCTTCTTCATCATCTACCACAACCGATGAGACCATCAAGACAAGTTCCTTCAAATGCTTCACATGCGGAGGCCGAGGCCACAAGTCCTTTGAGTGTACAAACAAGCGCACCATGATCCTCAACGACGACGGAACCTACGAGTCCATGAGTGAAGAGGAGATGGAAGCCCTTGAGCAAGTGGCCATGCACCAACAAGTGAACAACGAAGATGACGATGCTTAAATCTTTTGCGACGAAGATTCAAGTCGCGCTCTTGTTGTCTCCAAGGTCTTTACTCTTCAACATCAACAAGACAAAGACCAAAGATGCCATATCTTCAGCACCAAGGCCGGCATAAATGGAAGGTCCGTCAAGGTCATCATCAATGGAGGGAGTTGCCATAACCTCGCAAGTGAAGAACTTTGCTCCAAACTCCAATTGGCCAAGAAGAAACACCCGCACCCTTAGAAAGTTCAATGGATAAGCGACACCGGCACCATCGAAGTCGAGCATAGAGTACAAGTTTCATTCAAGACCGGAGCTTATGAAGACACTTTGGAGTGTGATGTCCTCCCAATGACCATTTTCCACCTTCTTCTTGGACGGCCATGGCAATTTGACAAAGGTTTCATCCACAACGGGCGTACAAACCACTATAGCTTCAAGATGAAAGGAAAGGAGTACGTGCTACGACCTATGTCTCCAAGCCAAGTGATCGCGGACAAGCAAGCCACCCATCGTGGAGAGAACAGTGAGAGAGCGAACCACCAAAAAGAGAGTGAGCGCCACAAGCCAAAATTGAGTGCCTCCATGATGAGCGACAAAAAAAATTAGTTCTATTTGCCACCAAACGTGAGATGAGAGAAGTGTGTGAGAACCCATCTAGTGTCCTACACTATGTCCTATTATGCAAGGATGAGGCACCAAAAGCTAACACCTCTCACGATCTACCTTTGGTGTTATCTTCTTTATTGCAGGAATTCCAAGATGTTTTCCCCGACGAGCTACCTCCGGGTCTACCTCCACTACGAGGCATCGAGCACCGCATCGACCTCATCCCTGGAGCGCCACTTCCAAATAAGGCTCCCTATCGAGTCAACCCCGAAGAAACCAAAGAAATACAAAGTCAAGTAAAGCAGCTCATAGACCATGCACATGTGTGCAAAAGTTTGAGTCCTTGTGCCGTACCGGTCATTCTTGTGGCAAAAAGAGACGGTAGCTTTTTCATGTGTTCCGATTGTAGACCCATTAATGCTATCAGCGTTAGATATAGGTACCCCATTCCACGCCTTGACGATATGATAGATGAACTTAGCGGTGCCACTATCTATTCCTAAATTGATCTTAAAAGTGGTTACTATCAAATTCGCATACAAGAGGGTCATGAATGGAAAACCTCTTTCAAAACAAAGTTTGGCTTGTATGAGTGGTTAGTCATGCCTATGGGTTTATCGGAAGCACCCAGTACTTTCATGCGTCTTATGCATTATGTGTTTCGACCTTATATTGGTGAATTTGTTGTTGTCTACTTCGATGATATCCTTGTGTTTAGCAAATCTCTCAAAGAGCATGTCACCTACCTTCGAACCGTGCTACAAACTCTTCGAAAAGAGTAACTTTATGCTAATATGAAAAAATGCCTCTCTGGTGTTGATAAGCTTGTTTTCTTGGTTTTCGTACTATCTTCTAAGGGTGTTCATGTTGATGAATCTAAGATCAATGCTATTAAAACTTGGCCCCAACCAACCAATTTGCAACAAGTGCGTAGTTTCCTTGGTCTAGCCGGTTCTACCGCCGCTTTGTGAAGGATTTTAGCACCATTGCATCTCCTTTGCATACTTTGTGTAAGAAAATGCACCGCTTTGTTTGGGGATCATCCCAAGACACCGCATTCAATGAGCTTAAGAATTTGCTTACTCATGCTCCCGTGCTTGCATTACCCAACTTTGACAAACCTTTTGAAATTCATTGCGACGCTTAGTGGTAATGGCACAGAGGTGTGTTAACGCAAGAGAAGCGCCCATAGCATATTTTAGTGAGAAACTTTCCGGAGCGCAACTCAATTACCCCATCTATGACAAAGAGCTATATGCTTTAGTGCGAGTTTTGCGTGAATGGGAACATTACCTCCGCTCACAAGAATTCATCATCCATACCGATCATGAAACACTTAAATACCTTAAGGGTCAAACTAAGTTGAACAAGCGTCATGCTAAGTGGAGTGAATTTATTGAGTCTTTTCCCTATGTCATCAAGTATATTAAAGGCAAGAAAAATGTTGTGGCGGATGCGCTTTCCCGTATATGCATGCTTGTTACTCAACTTGAATTGAATGTCATTGGTTTTCAGCACATAAATGACTTGTATGAGCATGATCCTACTTTTTCCATTCCTTATGCAAAGTGCAAGACGCATCCATCTTGGGAACGCTATTACATCAAAGATGGTTATCTTATGAGAGCTAGCAAACTTTGCATCCCCGAGTCTTCTCTTCGCTTGTTGCTTTTGGAAGAATCTCATGGAGGAGGACTAATGGGACATTTTGGACACGACAAGACACTTGCTACGCTCTCCAAGAACTATTTTTGGCCCAAGATGTTCCGCGACGTCAACCGCTTCACCAACCGATGCTCTAAATGTCGCAAAGCTAAGTCTAAAGCTCAATCTCATGGCCTTTACATGCCACTTCCAATTCCGTGCCAACCATGCGAAGATATTAGCATGGATTTTGTGCTTGGTTTGCCTAGAACTAGAAATGGCAAGGATTCCGTTTTCTGTGGTTGTGGACCGATTCTCAAAAAGGCTCATTTCATTCCATGCAACAAGATAGAGGATGCTTCACAAGTTGCCAATCTCTTTTGTAGGGAAATCTTGCGTCTTCATGGAGTGCCAAAGATGATTGTCTCGGACCGCGACGTCAAGTTCTTGAGTTAATTTTGGAAGACCTTATGCGCCAAGCTCGGAATCAAGCTACTATTCTGCACGACATACCATCCACAAACCGACGGCCAAACGGAGGTGACGAACCGCACGCTCTCCACTCTTCTCCGCGTGTTTATCAAGAAGAACATCAAGGAGTGGGAGGAGTGCCTACCGGTCGCCGAGTACGCCCACAACCGCGCAAGACACACAACAACCGGCAAGTCCCCTTTCGAGGTCGTCTACGGATTCAACCTGTTGTCCCCTTTGGACCTCCTTCCTCTACCACTACAAGAGCGCATCAACATGGACGCGAGCACCCGAGTGAACTACCTCAAGAAGATGCATGAAGATACAAGGCACACCATCGAGCATCAAGTACAATGGCTCGCGACCAAGCTCAACGTTAACAAGAAACCCATGATATTCAACATTGGAGATCTTGTGTGGCTACACCTTCACAAGGACCGCTTCCCCAACGAACGCAAGTCCAAACTTCTACCACGAGCCGATGGACCCTTCAAGGTGCTAGCACGCTACAACAACAACGCTTACAAGATCGACCTCCCGTGCAACAAGTACAACGTGAGCGATGTCTTCAACATCAAGGATCTTTCGCCCTACCATGGTGATGAAGATTTCGATCCGAGGTCGGATCTTTCCCAAGGGAGGGGAGATGATGCGGAGCATCTCACGATCATCCCCATGGATGTATCTACACCGACACCACATGGACCAATGACAAGAGCCCGAGCAAAGGCTATCGAAGATAAGGTGAACTCGCTCCTTTCGAACTACCACTTTTGACACATGAGACATGGCTACTACCTCAAACGGAAACACTATGTGTGATTAGGTACTTGGAGGAAAGCCATGGAACATCCACATCCAATGGACAAGACGGCGAGGACAACAAGTGCGAGGGACAAGAAGAAGAGCCGTCACGGAAGCTACAGGCTCCGGACGACAGGCCCAGCCCAGACGTCCGACCCCTGGAGGTCACAACAACCCAAGGAACTCAGGCCTGTAAACGCTACAGCAGCCGGACGACCGACCAGGCCTGGACGTCCGACAACTCCCAGGCTCTGGACGACCGCATCCCTCCGGACGACCGACGCTACGCCAACAGAACCAAATCAACGAAAATCCGAGGAAGACCGGACGACCGTCGACCGGACGACCGGACACCTACGGACGTCCGACGACGTAGCGACAGAACCTAATTTGTGGACATCCGATGATCTACGGACGTCCGGACCCCCGCGAGCCTCCGAACGACCGGCGCCTCATGGACGTCCGGACCCTGGCTGCGTCTAGTTTCGGGCCAAAGCCCGTGTACCCTTTTACTTCGCCCCTCTTTGCACTAAGACTATAAATAGACCTCACCCTCCTCCTAGTTAGGGTTAGCAAAGGATTAGCTCATGTTTGTGTGAGAGCTTTGCTCATCCACTTGGTTACCTTCTCCACGGAGATCACAGCTCCATCGGAGAAGATCCTTCCAAGCGGATTCAAGACCCCCTCTTGGGTGGCCCCATCAAGACCTCCTCACGGAGACGAACCGGTTACCCTTTGTATAAATGCATTGTTGACTTTGGATCGTGTATCCCCTTTGTGTTTCGAGGATCTAGCATATGTGTGACTATATCTTGTTGGTTTTGAGAGTTCCTCTTGTGTTTTCCCTCGCTTTTCCTCGTGTTCTTCGTGTTCTTAGTTGGGATCCGCTCCTTTCGTGAATATTCGCGGACATCCGTTTAGGGTTCCACCCTACATCAAGACGACACTCCAACGACACCATCTCCGGCTCAAGTACTCCGATATCGAATACTCTTTAACGAGTCGCGCGCCAAGACCATAAAGCGACTACGACTCTCAAGAGCAAGCTCGCTCTCAAGAACATGAACACCGTGAAAACCCAGCTACTTTCGCGGAAGCACAAGAACGACAACGCCAATGCCAACAAGAAAAGGAACCGCGAAGGTGACAACACCAAGATGCACAAGATGCTGAGGGACAACGTCTAGAACAACAACAACAACGAGAAGCTCAAGTACTTGAGGCGCAGCGTGCCCTCCAAGATTCAAGTCGAGCCGTAGCCACGTGCAACCGGCTAGCTCGTGAGCAACAAGAAGTGCTTCACGATGAAGTTCAAGAACGAATATATCAAGCTCGCATGCATCATCAAGTTCCTCAAGATCCTCCACAAGCTCGACAAGCTCCTCCACAAGCTCGACAAGCTACTCCACAAGCTCGACAAGCTCCTCCACAAACTCGACAAGAACATCAAGTTCACATAGAGCATGAAGACAATGGAAATCCTCCAAGACAAGAGCATCATGAGGTTAACAAACCTCCTCATCAAGGACGTCATCATCCACGACCCCAACACAATGAAGAGCAACGCTACATCAAGCTAAAGTTCACCATGCCCAAGTTCACCGGAAGCAATGATCTCGAAGACTACCTTTCATGGGCATTGAAGGTTGACAACTATGAGGAAGAGAAGAAGATCGCAATGGCATCCCTTGAGTTCCAAGACTATGTCCTCATTTGGTGGGAACAAGTCATTGAGCACCGTGAGGCAAGAGGTGAACCACCCATCTCTACTTGGGCGCAAATGAAGGATGTCATGAGAGCATGATTTGGGCCAACCTACTACAACCGCGACCTTTACAAGAAACTCCAACTCCTCAATCTAGGAACCAAGACCGTTGAAGAATACTACAAGGAAATGGAGATTGCCATGATAAGAGCCAATGTCATGGAAGATGATGAGCAAACTATGGCAGGTTTCTTGAATGGACTCAATCATCCAACCATAGTCGAACCTCATCGAGCTAGTACATCAAGCTGCCAAAGCAGAACGCCAAGTGCAGGATGACTTCAAATATGCAAATTCTCATCCAAGTCCTATGGTTTCTCCAATTGTCAATCTTCAACGACTGCAACACCTTCTACCTCAACCAAGCCATCTACAAGCAACGACGACAAGTCAAGTTACAAGAAAACTTCGACCACCTCAAGTCGTCCTCCTACTACAAGCAACTTCAAGCGAGAGCTTCATCATCCTCTACCCCAACCTATGAGACCATCAAGAAAAGTTCTTTAAAATGCTTCACATGCAGCGGATGAGGCCACAAGTCCTTCGAGTGTACAAACAAGCGCACCATGATCTTCAACGATGATGGTACATATGACTCCATGAGTGAAGAAGAAATGGAAGCCCTGGAGCAAGTGGCCATGCAACGGCAAGTGAACGAAGATGAAGATGATACAGTCTTTTGTGACGAAGATACGATCCCCGCTCTCATTGTCTCCAAGGTCTTGACTCTTCAACATCAATAAGATGAAGAACAAAGATGCCATATATTCCACACGAAGGCCGGCATCAATGGAAGGTCCGTCAAGGTCAACATCGATGGAGGGAGTCGCCATAACTTGGCAAGTGAAGAACTATGCTCCAAGCTCCAATTGGTCAAGATGAAGCACCCGCATCCTTACAAAGCCTAATGGCTAAGCGACTCCGGCACTATCCAAGTCGAGCATATGGTACAAGTTTCCTTCAAGATCGGAGCTTATGAAGACACTTTGGAGTGTGATGTCGTTCTGATGTCCGTTTGCCAAGGACCTTTCGCCCTACCATGGTGATGAAGATTTCGATCCGAGGTCGGATCTTTCCCAAGGGGGGGGGGGATGCGGAGAAAGAGCCAACCATGCTTTTAAGCAAAAGGGAAAGATAAGCAAAGAGCTTATAAGCAAGAACCATAGCATTATACAACATTAAGATTGTCATATCCGATCATCTAGGATCATATCATCGGAACACCGTACGTATAGCATACTTGGGATAGAAGTCGTTGCATCTTTGCTTAGTAGGTTGAGCACAAGTCTCGTATCCGCATATTGTGCAATCGCAAGAAGCGTCACTCTAGTGTTGTGCAATAAGAGCATTTTCGTGGATTCCACATTTTGGCTCATTCCTTGGTTGCATGACCCCATTTATCTTTCCGTGTGTTTTGTTTCCATGTGCCACATATTCTATTGGTCTACTTGTTTCATTTGCGAATTTGTGAATCTTTTCCAACATTATTGAGTCTTGCTTACTTTCACAACAAAATTTGTGCCACCATCCTAACCGAGCTCCACCATAAGCTTTTACTTGTGTAGGTGTGAGAAACCGACAAGAATTGGTACCAATTGTGCTATTTCGTTGTTATACATTGGAGTGATCATTGATCCATCTTCAACATCGGTCAAGGTACATTTGGTATAGGTTCTTCTCTTTCTCACACTCACATATTTGTTGCAATGATTTATAGGCCAAGTACCTCTACCAAACCATTCTCCCTTGACCAAGACGACGATCCGAACAACTACGTCACCAATGATGTAGGGTGGAACCCTAAACGGCCGATCTTTCACGAAAGGAGAGGATCCCAACTAAGAACATGAAGAACACATGGGGAAAACGAGGGAAAACACAAGAGGATCTCTCAAACCAACAAGATATAGTCACACATATGCTAGATCCAAGAACACATAGAGATCACACGGTCCAAATCCAACAAGAGACGATACATAGGGTAACCGGTTCTTCTCCGAGAGGAGGTCTTGATGGGGACACCCAAGAGGGGGTCTTGAATCCAACGGGGATCTTCTCTGTAGAGGGGCCGCGGTCTCTCTCAAGGAGTCGATCCGTATGGATGAGCAAAGATCTATCTCAAATATGAGCTAAAGCAATGCTAACCCTAACTAGGAGGAGTAAGTCTATTTATAGTCTTAGTGAAAATGGGGGCCGAAGTGAAGGGGTACATGGGCCTCATACCGTAACTGGACACAACCAGGGGTCGGACGTCTGGTGGGTGTCAGACATCCGGACGCTCGGGACGGTCTCGACATCCGTAGATCTTCGGATTTCCGTAGATTAGGTTGTGTTGCCGTGGCATCGGACGTCCGTAGGTGTCTGGTCGTCCGGTTGCCGGTCGTCCGGTCTTCCTCGTACTTCTGTAGATTTCATTCTGTTGGCATGGCGTCGGACGTCCGGAGGGGTTCGGTCGTCCGGAGGGGTTCTGTAGCTTTCGTTGGCGTAAGTTCCTGGGGCTGGCGTGACCTTCGGGGGCCGGTCGTCCGGTGGCTGTAGCTTCCGTGGTAGCCCATCTTCTTGTCCTTCGCACTTGGTGTCCTCGCCGTCTTGTCCATTGAATGTAGATGTTCCATGGATTTCCTCCAAGTACCTAAGCACACATAGTGTTTACATTCGAGGTAGTAGC
This sequence comes from Aegilops bicornis, assembly GCA_021605145.1. Classification (NCBI taxonomy): domain Eukaryota; kingdom Viridiplantae; phylum Streptophyta; class Magnoliopsida; order Poales; family Poaceae; genus Aegilops; species Aegilops bicornis. The sequence goes on along the minus strand of CM038675.1, from coordinate 355,245,995 downwards.
CATGTCTCATGTGTCAAAAGTGGTAGTTCGGAAAGGAGCGAGTTCACCTTATCTTTGATAGCCTTTGCTCTGGCTCTTGTCATAGGTCTAAGTGGTGTCGTGGGAGACGTAGGTAGGTCCATGGGAATGAAGAGCAACGAAGCTACACCTATTTGGAACGCAACGAGCCTTGCATGAAGAGCAACTAGCTATGAGTGACCGCATCGACAACCTCACCACCGACTTGTGACTCTGCGAGCAACATACAAGAGACTTCTTCGACAAGAAGCTCGACAAACACAAGCACGATAATGACGCAAGAATGGATGAGATTCGTTTCTTGTTGGTCAACCGCTCTTCTACCACTTCGTCCTACTCAAGAAGGAGCCGTTCGAGTCGACACTCCAACGACACCATCTCCGGCTCAAGTAACCCGACCACGAATACTCTTCGTCGTGCCGGACGTCAAGATCGTCAAGCCAACTGCACTCCTCTACACGACACCGACTCTCAAGAGCATCGACATCGTCAAAACCAAGCTAGATTCGTGCAAGCACAAGAACGACAACGTCAACGCCAACAAGAACAAGAGGAGCGAGTGCGCCAACACCAAGATGCACAAGATGCCGAGGCACAACGCCAAGAACAACAACTACATGAAGCTCAAGCACTTGAGGCGCAACATGCCCTCCGAGATTCAATTCGAGCCGTAGCCATGCGTAACCGGAAAGCTCGTGAGCAACAAGAAGTGCTTCACGATGAAATTTAAGAACGGATTTATCAATCACATGTGCATCGTCAAGCTCCTCGTCAAGATCGACAAGCGCCTCCTCATGCTAGACAAGAACATCAAGTTCATCGAGAGCATGAAGATAATGGAAATCCTCCAAGACAACAACAACATGAGGTCGGCAAACTTCCTCGACAAGAGAAACATGAGTTTATCAATCCTCAACGACATGGGCATCATCATCCCCGACCCCAACACAATGAAGAGCAACAATACAACAGGCTAAAGTTCACCATGCCCCAGTTCACCCGAAGCAATGAACCCGAAGAGTACATATCATGGGTATTGAACGTTGACGAAATCTTTCGCTTGCACAACTATGAAGAAGAGAAGAAGATATCAATGGCATCCCTTGAATTCCAAGACTACGTCCTCATTTGGTAGGAACAAGTCATTGAGCGCCGAGAGGCCAAAGGTGAACAACCCATCACTACTTGGGTGCAAATGAAGGATGTCATGAGAGCACGCTTCGTGCCAAACTACTACAATCGCGAACTCTTCAAGAAACTCCAAATCCTCAAGCAAGGAACCAAGAGCATTGAATAGTACTACAAGGAAATGGATATTGCCATGATACGAGCCAATGTCACGGAAGATGATGAGAAAACTATGGCACATTCCTTGAATGTACTTAATCATCCTATCAAGAAGATCGCCGAATTCCAACCATACTCGAACCTCATCGAGTTAGTGCATTAAGCTACCAAGACGGAACGCCAAGTGCAAGATGACTTCAAGTACGCAAAGTTCTCATCAAAGTCCTATGGCCTCTCCAACAATCAAGCTTCAATGACTCGAACAACTTCTACCTCAACCAAGCCCTCTACAAGAAACAGTGACAAGTCAAGTTATAAGAAAACTTCGACAACCTCAAGTCATCCTCCTACTACAAGCAACCTCAAGCCGAGAGCTTCATCATCGTCTACCCCAACCGATGAGACCATCAAGACAAGTTCCTTCAAATGCTTCACATGCGGCGGCCGAGGCCACAAGTCCTTTGAGTGTACAAACATGCACACCATGATCCTCAACGTCGACGGAAACTATGACTCCATGAGTGAGGGATAAATGGAAGCCCTTGACCAAGTGGCCATACAGCGGCAAGTGAATGAAGACGAAGATGATCAAAACTTTTGTGACGAAGATTCAAGCCCCGCTCTTGTTGTCTCCAAGGTCTTGACTCTTCAACATCAACAAGAAGAAGACCAAAGATGCCATATCTTCCACACCAGGGCCGGCATCAATGGATGGCCCGTCAAGGTCATCATTGACGGAGGGAGTTGCTATAACCTTGCAAGTGAAGAACTATGCTCCAATCTCCAATTGGTCAAGATGAAGCACCCGCACCCCTACAAGGTTCAATGGCTAAGCGACAACGGCACCATCCAAGTCGAGCATAGGGTACAAGTTTCTTTCAAGATCGGAGCTTACGAAGACACTTCGGAGTGTGATGTCCTTCCGATGATCGTTTGCCACCTCCTTCTTGGATGGCCATGGCACTTTGACGGAGGTGTCATCCACAACGGACGTACAAACCACTATAGCTTCAAGATGAAAGGAAAGGAATATGTACTACGACCTATGTCTCCAAGACAAGAGATCGCCGACAAGCAAGCCACCCATCATGGAGAAAATAGTGAGAGAGCGAACCACCAAAAAGAGAGTGAGCGCCACAAGCCCAAATTGAGTGCCTCCACGATGAGCGACAAGAAGAGCTTAGTCATTTTTGCTATCAAATGTGAGATGAGAGAAGTGTATGAGAACCCATCAATTGTCATGAACTATGTCCTTTTGTGCAAGGACGAGGCACAAAAAACTAGTACCTCTCACAATCTACCTTTGGTGTTATCTTCTCTATTGCAGGAATTCCAAGATGTTTTCCTCGACGAGCTACCTTCGGGTCTACCTACACTACGAGGCATCGAGCACCGCATCGACCTCATCCTCGGAGCACCTCTTCCAAACAAGGCCCCATACCGCGTCAACCCTGAAGAAACCAAAGAAATACAAAGGCAAGTAAAGCATCTCATAGACCATGGACATGTGCGTGAAAGTTTGAGTCCTTGTGCCGTACCGGTCATTCTTGTGCCAAAAAGAGATGGTAGCTTTTGCATGTGCTCCGATTGTAGACCTATCTATGCTATCATAGTTCGCTATAGGTACCCCATTCCATGCCTTGATGATATGCTAGATGAACTTAGCGGTGCCACTATTTTTTCCGAAATTGATCTCAAAAGTGGTTACTATCAAATCCACATACAAGAGGGTGATGAATGGAAAACCGCTTTCAAAACAAAGTTTGGTTTGTATGAGTGGTTAGTCATGCCTATGGGTTTATCGGAAGCACCCGGTACTTTCATGCGTCTTATGCATTATGTGTTTCGCCCTTACATTGGTGAGTTCGTTGTGGTCTATTTCGACGATATCCTTGTTTTTAGCAAATCTTTCACAGATCATGTCACCCACCTTCGAACCGTGCTATAAACTCTTTGAAAAGAGCGACTTTATGCTAATATGGAAAAATGCCTTTTTGGTGTTGATAAGCTTGTTTTCTTGGGTTTTGTAGTATCTTCTAAGGGTGTTCATGTTGATGAATCTAAGATCAATGCTATTAAAACATGGCCCCAACCAACCAATTTGCAACAAGTGCATAGTTTCCTTGGTTTAGCCGGTTTCTACCGTAGATTTGTGAAGGATTTAGCACCATGTCTTCACCTTTGCATGCTTTGAGTAAGAAAAATGCACCGTTTGTTTGGGGACCATCCCAAGACACCGCTTTCAATGAGCTTAAGAATTTTGTTACTTGTCGGATCATGGGTTCCGGCAAAACCCTTAAGGTTCGAACACTGGGGTGCACGCGAAGATTTCCTCCCTACCGATCTACGCCCTAGCTCTCTAAGATCTCGCGGACGAAGTCGACGAACTCGCAACACAAAGACACAAGATTTATACTGGTTCGGGCCATAGTTGTGGTGTAATACCCTAATCCTGTGTGGTGGTGGTGGATTTCCTCTTGGGCTGATGAACAACAGTACACGAGGAAGAACAGCCTCCTGAGGTTGAGGTGTTCTTGTGCTCGGTGTGTGGCTAAGGATTGGCTCCAAATCAGATGCCCCTACTGCGGTGGCTAGTTCCTCTCCCCAAATATTGAGCGGGAAGGGAGCCAACAACAGTGGCCAATTTGAAAGGGGACAACTAGTACAACTTATCCTGACAAAAGCGGTCTTCGCCTGCAAAAGGCCCTGGTGATGACGCCGTCTTGGGCTCCATGGTGACCTCTGTCCTGCCGTCCTGCTCGTCTTGGTCTCGTTGCACCAATAAGAGAACCTTTGCCTGATGCCTCGGTACTCCACGCCTGCGCTTGCCTCTTTAGCACCAAGGAGGAAACAAGGACGATGCACGCTGAAAGTGCAACTATCCCTGGGTGGTTTTGGTAATTCCTAACAACATATAGCTCATTGAGCTAACATTATTCCAAGATTAATATTTTAGGAAAAGCTCAATGAATGGCATGGCATGGATGAGGAAAGTGGATCCCTCAAAATTCTAAGGACAAAGGATTGGCTCAAGCTTCAAGATCAAGACTCTACAATTTATATTTTAGTGATACAAGATCACATTGAGTCTATAGGAAAAGCCAATACTATCAAGGAGGGATGAGATGTTGCTTAATGAGCCTCTTGCTTCATGTGCTTAGTGATATGCTCCAAAACCCTCAACTACCTTCCCACATTCACATATGACCTAAACCAAAAGTCAATCTCGGCCCCACCGATTCTTTCTATCCGGCGCCACCGAGTTTCAAATGTCATAGCCACTGCCACAAACCCTAGCCAAATCGGTTTCACCGATAGGGATCTCGGTCTCACCGAAGTTGGGATTGCAATCTCTGCTTCCCATCGTAACGTTTCGGTCTAACCAAGTGAGCGATCGGTCCCACCGAGATTGCAATGTAAACTCTCTATTTCCTTTTTGTAACATTTCGGTCTCACCGAGATGAGCGAATCGGTCCCACCGAGTTTACCTGACCAACTCTCTGGTTAGCTTATTACCAAAATCGGTCCCACCGAGTTTGTGTAATCGGTCACACCGAGATTACGTTATGCCCTAACCCTAACCATTTCGGTACTACCGAGTTGCATCTCAGTCCCACCGAAAATCCTAACGGTCACTATGTTTGCTGAATCTGTCCAACCGAGTTTAACCATTCGGTCCCACCGAGTTTGGCAAATTGTGTGTAACGGTTAGATTTTGTGTGGAGGCTATATATACCCCTCCACCAACTCTTCATTCATGGAGAGAGCCATCAGAACACATCTACACTTCCAATACACATGTTCTGAGAGAGAACCACCTACACTTGTGTTGAGCTCAAGATATTCCATTCCAACCATATAAATCTTGATCTCTAGCCTTCCCAAGTTGCTTTCCACTCAAATCTTCTTTCCACCAAATCCAAATCCTATGAAAGAGAGTTGAGTGTTGGGGAGACTATCATTTGAAGCACAAGAGCAAGGAGTTCATCATCAACACACCATTTGTTACTTCTTGGAGAGTGGTGTCTCCTAGATTGGCTAGGTGTCACTTGGGAGCCTCCGACAAGATTGTGGAGTTGAAACAAGGAGTTTGTAAGGGCAAGGAGATCGCCTACTTCGTGAAGATCTACATCTAGTGAGGCAAGTCCTTCGTGGGCGACAGCCGTGATGGAATAGACAAGGTTGCTTCTTCGTGGACCCTTCGTGGGTGGAGCCCTTCGTGGACTCGCGCAACCGTTACCCTCCGTGGGTTGAAGTCTCCATCAACGTGGATGTACGATAGCACCACCTATCGGAACCATGCCAAAAACATCCGTGTCTCCAAATGAGTTTGAATCCTCCAAACCCTTCCCTTTACATTCTTTCAAGTTGCATGCTTTCCTTTCCGCTGCTCATATACTCTTTTGCATGCTTGCTTGAATTGTGTGGAGATTGCTTGACTTGTGCTAAGAGAGCTAAAATCTGCCAAGAACTAAAATTGGGAAAAGGCTAGATTTTTATTTGGTCAAGTAGTCTAATAACCCCTCCCCTCTAGACATACTTCCGATCCTACAAGTGGTATCAGAGCTTTGGTCTCCATTTGCTTTGATTTCCATAGCTTTTGGTGGTCATAGCCTTGGTTTCACAACCTTGGAGAGTATGGCGTCTAGCGAGGGAAATTATCACCGTAGAGGTCCTTACTTTGATGGTACTAATTTTGCTAGTTGGAAGCATAAGATGAAAATGCATATTCTTGGACATAACCCCGCCGTTTGGGCTATTGTGTGTATCGGTTTGCATGGTGAATTCTTTGATGGGAAAGAACCGAACCGTGAAGCTACCGCGGAAGAGTTAAAGATGCTGCAATACAACGCTCAAGCTTGTGATATCCTCTTCAACGGATTGTGCCCCGAAGAATTCAACAAAATCAGCCCGTATTGAGAATGCAAAGTAAATTTGGGATACTTTGATTGATATGCACGATGGTACCGACTCCGTCAAGGTATCCAAATTGGATGTGCTTCAAAGTCAACTTGACAAGTTCAAAATGAAGGATGGTGAAGGTGTCACCCAAATGTACTCTAGGCTTGCTCTTATCACAAATGAGATTGCCGGCTTAGGAAGTGAAGAGATGACCGATATATTCATCATCAAGAAGATCCTAAGAGCCTTGGATGGAAAATATGATGCCGTGTGCACATTGATCCAAATGATGCCCAACTACAAAGATCTCAAGCCAACGGAAGTCATCGGAAGAATTGTTGCTCATGAGATGTCACTCAAGGATAAAGAGGAACTTCACAACAAGTCAAGTGGTGCTTACAAAGCCTCATGTGAAGCCTCCACATCATCAAGTGAGAAACAAACCTTCAATGAAGAACTGAGCTTAATGGTGAAGAACTTCAACAAGTTCTACAAGAGTAGAAGCAAATATAGAAGCTCCAAGTCAAGGTCCTACAATGACAAAAGATCTTCTAGTCGAGAGCGAAACTGCTACAATTGTGGAAGGCCCGGACACTATTCCAATGAGTGTATGGCTCCCTTCAAGAGAAGAGAAGATTCTCCCAAGAGAAGAAGTAGAAGAGAAGAATCACCATCTAGAGAAAGAAGGAGTAGAGATGATCGTTATGGACGAAGACCCTCACGGAGAAGCAAGGATTAGGAAAGAAAGGACAAGTCATCAAGGAGCTACACAAAGCGAAGACATCAAGCTCATGTTGGTGAATGGGTATCCGCTCCGACTCCGACAACCACTCCGAGAGAAGCTATCACTCCGACTCCGAATATACTCAAGATGAAGGTGTTACCGGTCTAGCACTTGTGACAACCAACTCCTACGACATATTTGACTCACCAAATGAAGGAGTTGGAACATGCTTCATGGCCAAAGGCCCAAAGGTATCACACCCCGAGTATGTTGATTTCAATAGTGATGAGGATGACTTGTTAGGCGATGATGATTTACTTGTTGACAACTCTAGTGATGAATACTATGATGAAACGTCAATTAATCATGCTAAAACAATGACAATGATAAGGAGAAGATTGAGTCTTTAACTAAAGAACTAAACACTCTTAAGTTAGCTCATGAAACAATCTTAGGAGATCATCGAGAACTTTTAAGGACTCATGAGAAATTACACTTTGAAAAGCTCAATCTTGAGCAAGAGCATGAGTTCTTAAAAGCAATCAATGATGATCTTCGTAAGAAAAGTTCTTCTTACATTGCCAAGTGTTTACTCTTATCCACTTACATGCCTCAAGTCAAGTCTAGTAATAAGAACAAGAAAGATTCTTCCTCTAGTAGTAACAATGATCATGCTAAATCCAATATTGTTGCTTCCAGTAGTTCTCTTGATTCCACTAATGATTCTCTTAGCCAAGATACACTTGAGCAAGAAAATAGTTTATCGAAGGGAATTATAGAGAAAGGTGTTTACAAGAGCCTTGCCGGGAGTAAGCAATTCGAGGAAATTGTGCGCAAGCAAGGAAGACACCGGAAGAATCAAGGTGTTGGTTTTGAACGAAAGTTCAATGCCAATGGAGTTGAGTGGGAAGAAGATCAATACCCCAAGACGAAGTTTGTTCCTCAACAAGATAAGTATGATCCAACTTATTTCAAAGGGACACTACCACGAGACTACAAGCAAAAAGGCAAGGACAAGCTTCAAGAGGAAATTGATGCATTTGAAGAAGCTCCCAAGACCTTAGTCAAGTGGGTTCCCAAGACTACTTCAAGTTCCACTTCATCAAGTACAATTACAACACCAAGGATTCCCATCAAGATGGTGTGGATCCAGAAGAAGGAGAACTAGAGAGTTCTTGAGGGTGACTCCACCAACATACTTCATTCTTATCATCTTGGCAAGAGCAAGTGCAATCAACTTCCACATCTTGCACTAGCTCAAGGAGTCACAAACCCTCTTGTTGGTAAGACAAGGGACAAGGTAACCTAAAAGCTTTCATAAGACATCATCTTGTATGTGCATCATTCTATGTCTATGGATATCCTTGTTTGTTCCTTGTGGGACTAACCCGTGTAGGTATTGAAAGTGCAACTCACTCCAATGGATTGCTCCAAATGAACTACATCAATGTTGAGCATCCACATCTTCAACATCTACATGAAGTCATCATCGACAAAACCCAAGGTTAGTTCATCCCTCCTAGGGGGGATCTCACATCTAGGGGGAGCTTTACTCTAAGAATTGAGCTAAAGCAACTCTAATGGTGTGAACACAACAATGCTTTATGTAAAAGTGGTAACCCCACTTGTGCTTAAACGATGAGTATGACCTATGATCAAATGTTCTCATTTGACTCCTAAGTCAATATACTCATATATAGATGACCTAGTCATCGCCAATTGCTTGATAGATGCTAGAATTGGTTGTGCATGCTTTTCCACATATTTCAATTGCCATTTTATTGTGTGAGCATGTTGATTACATATTTTACTCATTCGAGGACATCCACTTGTTGTTTTGATTGATTGGATTTCTTTTCTTTTGCCAAGTGGATGGACAAGAATGCCTAAGAACCTTCTCTAGCTATCTATGCTCTTCTCATCACAAACTCTATTCATGCTACATCACAAAATTTGATCAAGTCAGATTCAAACCACTCTGTGTGAGGAGCACTCAGAGTCCCCGATTTGTCATAGACTTAAACTTCCAAAACTTCTTTGTGCGTTTCAGTCTGACCGATTCCTCCATTTCGGTCATACCGAGATCACTAAGTCGATCTAGGTTTTCATCTCGGTGCTACCGATTTGAACTTTTCGGTCACACCGAGTTCTGTAATCATCAGCGATTATGCATCTCGGTGCCACCGAGTTGTTCCACTCGGTCACACCGACAGGGTCGGGCTATATATACTCACGGGCAAAATTTTGGAAATTTCTCCGAAACCTCTTCGCCCGCGCATAGCTCGCTCTGCCTCCTGGGTCTCCGGATCGTCCTCCTCGTCGCCAGCCGCCCCCTGTCGCTGGTCTCCGCCGCCGTCAACGGATTTCGTCTCCGCCGTTGCCGCCGTAGCGAGTTCATCGCCAAAATAGGGTATGGACTCGATTACAGTGCTATCCCCGTCCGATTCCTAGCACATTGTGTTCATTATGAATCTTGCTATGATTGAAATGCTTCTATCCAGTCAAAACACTCCGTAGATTAGAGTTGAATCGAAAATTTAGGGTTAGGTTTCCGCCGAAACCATCTCGGACCCACCGGGTTGCAGAACTCGGTTCCACCGATTCGGCCAAGGCCATTGCACATGTGGTTCTCGGTCTGACCGAGAATTGCAAATCGGTGTGACCGAGTTCAGGACTTTGTGAAACCCTAGCAGTCTTGGTGCCACCGAACTGTGACTCGGTCTGACCGAGTTCACTAGTTTAGGTTCCAAAAGCTGCTTCGGTATCACCGAGTTTGCAAATCGGTTGATCCGAAATGCTTTCTGTGGAGAACTAAAACTAAGTTTTTGACTCATTCTTTTGCAAAAATCTCTGCATTTTGTGATGCTCATCCACTCTATCTCATCTACAATCTATTCACAGGGTCTGCAGTCAGTGTTTGCAACATGTCTGACCAAAGTGACAGCCAGAACAAGTCAGAGGAGCAGGTTCACTTGAGTGAGGGCACTAGTCCCTCTAGCAGCTTAGATGAGGGTAGCAGAAGCACCCCAAGCAACTTGCCAAAGGCTGCCACTAGAGCAAGCAAGAGAAGATCTTCAGAATCTGAGGATGAAGATTATGTGGCAGAGGAAGAGGAAGCCACTTCAAAGAAGAAAGTGCTCAAGAAGGAATATGGCTCAGCTGCAGCCACAAAGCCAGGTATGCACAAGAAGGCACCTGCAAGGAGAGTTCCCACTTCCAAACCTAGGAAGGTTGCCACTGGAGAAACCATGAAGTTTACCATGAAGTCAGAAGAGGAAGTTGGTGGCCAAGACAAAAAGAAAAAGAGAGTCAGAACCACTACTGCCAGAGTTCTTGGCAAACCCTCCATGAGGAGAGATTCTGAGGGAGAAGAAGAGGAAGAAGAGGTTCTTTGCACCAAAGCACCTAAGGCGAGAAAAAGGCGATGGGTGATGCTATAAGGTCAGGGCTGCATCATCAAAGCCCAAAGAAGCACCCAAAGCTGCCTCCAAGCCCAAGAGTGCACCTAAGAGGAATACCAGGAACATATCTGCTGCTGAGAAGAACAAGGCCCCAGTGCCTGATGTTGCTGCTGAAGAAGATGATGAAGGACAAGTTCTAAGGAAGCTCAAACCCAAGATTCCAGACCACAACGATGCTCATCCTGTGGATGATAACATGAAGATCAGGAGAGACTCAGGGTTGAGGCTATGGAGAGAGTCAGATCCATATGCCACCAGGAGAAGGACTGCTGTTGATTATAGGTTCCACACAAAGGAACAACAAGACTTCTATGAGATAGTCTTCTTTGGACAAGAAACCCATAGTGTGTGATATGAGGTGGGTCGATTGGGGAGTATATCAAGAAGAATGAAGAACACTATCCTGGAGTGCTTGACAGCTTCAGAGCTTGTGGAGTTGCAGACTTTGTTGGGCAGAAGCTCACAAAGTGGAATGAGGAGCTCATAATGCAATTCTACTCCACAACACACTTCTATCCAGATGGCAGGATAGTATGGATGTCTGAAGGGACTAGATACCAGTCTACAGTTGCAGAATAGGCTCAATTGATAAATGCCCCGGAAGAGCAAGAAGATGACTTGGATGTCTATGCCAAGAAGAAGATGGACCACAAGTCTATGGCAAACATGTACAAGGAAATTCCAGATGCAGATCTTGAGACTCATCAGTTTGGGTCAGTGAAACACTTGCTGTCAGGGCTGCCTACAATCAATTGGATCTTTAGGCACACTCTCTTGCCCAAGTCAGGTGATCACAGAATGATCAGAGGCCATGCAATAAACTTGCTACAGATATTTGATGTGCCACAGAAATTCAAGGTCATGAGCCTCATAGTTGAGACCATCAAGAGGACAGTAGCTGATCAGAAGAGGAGTTGTGGATATGCCCCACATATTCAGGAGTTGAGTAACTCGAAGATGGGCACATGCACATACCTGTTGGATATGGAACACCTGCCATCCATCCAGATTTGGAGGACAATCAAGTTGTGATGAATGAGGATGAACCATCATCAGCACAAGCTCAAGCAAAGAAGGAGAAGGCAAAGATGGAGAAAGCTACCAAGATGCCAACTCAGGAGGGGGAATCTGAGTACTTTCTGAAGAACAAGCAGGAACAACTCGGTTATCTAATAGCATCAACTCTAAGGATTGAGAAAGGACTGGCCACCCTGACTCGAAACCAAGAGAGCTTGGAAAGAATCATGGAACAAAAGTTCCATGACTTAGATGTGAAAGTAACTGAGATTCAGCCTGCTGTGGAGCAACTACAGGATGACATGCAGGAGAGGAAGGGCAAAACAACAACTGATGCATTTGCCAGAGTGCCTAGAGCTCAGAGATCATCTGAAGACCAAGCCTGAGAGTCGTTTTAGTGCTATGCATTTTCTATGAACTTTTTGGTAACTTGTTGCCAAAGGGGGAGAAAAATGTATAGATCATAGGCTTCGAGAGAGAGAGAGAGTTTGCTTTTGTTCTCTCTTGTCTTCTTGGTTGAACTTTGTTTGCTATTGAGTGCTTGAGATACTATGCTTTTATCTGTGAGACATTGATGATCATGTGTTTGATCATAAGCTACACTTACGCTTGTTGGATGATACTATCATGTTATTCCTATTTGATCATTCACTTTGTTTGGTGATGAGTGCATGTATTTTATTCTTATCATTTTGAGCGCTCCACCAATATGTATGTGACATGGAAGAGTAACCCATGATCCTAACTCATTGTGCATTTGCAGTCGAAAGCAAATATTAAAATATGCACAAATTTAGGGGGAGCTCTTGCTTACCACATACTTCTCAAAGCGACGATATCTTTCACTCTTATTATCATTTGTCAAAGCTTTGATATATATGTTGTCATCAATTACCAAAAAGGGGGAGATTGAAAGTGCAATTATCCCTGGGTGGTTTTGGTAATTCCTAACAACATATAGCTCATTGAGCTAACATTATTCCAAGATTAATATTTCAGGAAAAGCTCAATGAATGGCATGGCATGGATGAGGAAAGTGGATCCCTCAAAATTCTAAGGACAAAGGATTGGCTCAAGCTTCAAGATCAAGACTCTACATTTTATATTTTAGTGATCCAAGATCACATTGAGTCCATAGGAAAAGCCAATACTATCAAGGAGGGATGAGGTGTTGCTTAATGAGCCTCTTGCTTCATGTGCTTAGTGATATGCTCCAAAACCCTCAACTACCTTCCCACATCCACATATGACCTAAAACAAAAGTCAATCTCGGCCCACCGATTCTTTCTATCCGGCGCCACCGAGTTTCAAATGTCATAGCCACTGCCACAAACCCTAGCCAAATCGGTTTCACCGATAGGGATCTCGGTCTCACCGAGATGGGATTGCAATCTCTCTGTTTCCCTTCGTAACGTTTCGGTCTAACCAAAGTGAGCGATCGGTCCCACCGAGATTGCAATGTAAACTCTCTGTTTCCTTTTTGTAACATTTCGGTCTCACCGAGATGAGCGAATCGGTCCCACCGAGTTTACCTGACCAACTCTCTGGTTAGCTTATTACCAAAATCGGTCCCACCGAGTTTATGTAATCGGTCACACCGAGATTACGTTATGCCCTAACCCTAACCATTTCGGTACTACCGAGTTGCATCTCAGTCCCACCGAAAATCCTAACTGTCACTAGGTTTGCTGAATCTGTCCGACAGAGTTTAACCATTCGGTCCACCGAGTTTGGCAAATTGTGTGTAACTGTTAGATTTTGTGTGGAGGCTATATATACCCCTCCACCCACTCTTCATTCGTGGAGAGAGCCATCAGAACACATCTACACTTCCAATACACATGTTCTGAGAGAGAACCACCTACACTTGTGTTGAGCTCAAGATATTCCATTCCAACCATATGAATCTTGATCTCTAGCCTTCCCAAGTTGCTTTCCACTCAAATCTTCTTTCCACCAAATCCAAATCCTGTGAGAGAGAGTTGAGTGTTGGGGAGACTATCATTTCAAGCACAAGAGCAAGGAGTTCATCATCAACACACCATTTGTTACTTCTTGGAGAGTGGTGTCTCCTAGATTGGCTAGGTGTGACTTGGGAGCCTCCGACAAGATTGTGGAGTTGAACCAAGGAGTTTGTAAGGGCAAGGAGATCGCCTACTTCATGAAGATCTACCGCTAGTGAGGCAAGTCCTTCGTGGGCGACGGCCGTGATGCAATAGACAAGGTTGCTTATTCATGGGTGGAGCCCTCCTTGGACTCGCGCAACCATTACCCTCTGTGGGTTGAAGTCTCCATCAACGTGGATGTACGATAGCACCACCTATCGGAACCACGCCAAAAACATCCGTGTCTCCAATTGCGTTTGAATCCTCCAAACCCTTCCCTTTACATTCTTGCAAGTTGCATGCTTTACTTTCCGCTGCTCATATACTCTTTTGCATGCTTGCTTGAATTGTGTGGAGATTCCTTGACTTGTGCTAAGATAGCTAAAATCCGCCAAGAACTAAAATTGGGAAAGGCTAGATTTTTATTTGGTCAAGTAGTCTAATCACCCCCCCTCTAGACATACTTCCGATCCTACACACGCACTGGCGCCCGCCTGATCTTGATCGTCATGGCTCACGTCACGAGAGCCTCGCGAGGTTTGCCCCACCTTGATTTCTCAGCTTCTCGCGAGGCATCCTGGTGAGGCTGCTCCTGAGGAGGGCCTTGCGTCGTCCGCCTCGCGACGCTTGGCCCCTCGCGAGGGTCTTGTATGTCTTGCTGATGAAGATGGGCCGTACGGGCCTGCAGCACAGCCATGCCATGGGCCGCAGGCAGGCAAGTCTAGGGACCCCCGTTCCCAGAACGCCGATAGTAGCCCCCGGGCCCAAGGCACGCTCGGGCTTGGCTTCAAGGCAAAGCAAAAGGTCAAGCGCGGAGCGCCGCGGGCCCCAAAAGCCTGCGGCCTCGGTTGATGCGTGGCGGTTGATTGGACGTGGGCGTCTCCGCTTCCCCACGCTGCCTCAGCAACTTCTCGACTTGACAAGTCCCTGCGACATGCAAGGAAAACCATCATTACCTGTGACTGTGGGAGGCGCCGGTTGGCCTTCTTCCGCTATAAATGGGGAGGGGAGCAGAGCCCCCGTCGCCCATCTCTTAGCAGCTCGCTCGCTTCTTTCTCCTTGCTCCTCCGCTAGCAGCAACTCCGATGGCGCCGATTCGAAGGTTCTCCGCCGGCGAGAAAGGAAAGGCACCTCGATGTTCCAGGGCCACTGTCGGTGTCAAAACCGGCGGATCTCGGGTAGGGGGTCCCGAACTGTGCGTCTAGGCGGATGGTAACAGGAGACAAGGGACACAATGTTTTTACCCAGGTTTGGGACCTCTCGATGGAGGTAAAACCCTACTCCTGCTTGAGTAATATTGATGATATGGGTAGTACAAGACTAGATCTACCACGAGATCAGAGAGGCTAAACCCTAGAAGCTAGCCTATGGTATGATTGTTGTTGTTGTTGTGTCCTAGGGACTAAACTCTCCGGTTTATATAGACACCGGAGGGGGCTAGGGTTACACAGAGTCGGTTACAATGGGAGGAGATCTACATATCCGTATTGCCAAGCTTGCCTTCCACGCCAAGGAAAGTCCCATCCGGACACGGGACGAAGTCTTCAATCTTGTATCTTCATAGTCCAACAGTCCGGTCAAAGGTTATAGTCCGGCTATCCGGACACCCCCTAATCCAGGACTCCCTCAGTAGCCCTCGAACTAGGCTTCAATGACGATGAGTCCGGTGCGCAGATTGTCTTCTGCATTGCAAGGCAGGTTCTTCTCCAAATTCCGTATACCAGCTAAATAGTGTCCGGCTTCTTGTAAGTGGTGCGCTCCTTGGCTTCCATGCCCAGTAATGGCCACCTTCCACGTGTCAAGCAAATGTGAAGAGCCAGGGTATTTTTACATTTACCCCCTAGCTATGTACATGAGCTGCCTATTAAAGAGACGAGGATTCAGATCCAAATCCCACCATCCTCCCTTAGTGAGCGTTCATCGGAGCGCATCCGACAGAGATCCATTCCATCATGGCCAGTCGACGCAGCACCTCCTCTCGCTTCCCCAGCCCCTAGCCTGGAGATTGGGAGAGATGTTCCGTCTCGCATAGCAATCTAGTGATGCTTCAGTCCAAGGGATTTCTCCCCCCAGCCTACATGGTCCCGGTTCGAGCCGGGCTCGCCACCTATAATGGCGGAGCGCAAGCGGAGAGCCTTCCCAATCCCTCCAAGGGAGAGCGGGTATCGTTGTCCCTCATTTGATAAGAGGCGTGGATTTCCAATTCATCTTTTTCTCCGGGGCTCCTGGAGTTCTACGGCCTCCAGTTGCACAGCCTTACGCCTGCCTCCATATTGCATATCGCGGGCTTCGTAGCCCTTTGCGAGCTGTTTTTGGGCTGCGAGGCTCATTTCGCGCTGTGGAAGAAGTTGTTCTACCTTGTACCCCGTTCTTAGAAGGGGTCAATATATCAAGTGGGCGGAGCCGAAGTGTGGCGCATCACCGGGATCGGATATTTATCCGGAACCCTAAAGAAGGCATCCGAAGACTGGCCTTCAGAATGGTTTTATATAGAAGACGTCCCCCTCCCGGATCCTATTCGGATTGGCCTCCCTGAGTTTGACAATGCTCCTTTGAAGAAGCGCCTGAGCTGGCGTCCACGGAGCCCCCAGGAGGAAGATGAAAGGGACGTTCTGTACCTGATGAGCCGGATATCGTTAGCTCAATCCGGATTGACCATGATCGAGGCCATGGCCATATGCATTATGCGGGGGTGCAGCCGCTTCAGTATAGAGGCCACCCCACGTGGGATTTCAGCGGGGAGGATGACGCCACCCGCCGCGGCCGTAAGGGGCCGGAATCGGTTGCTGCTCTAATAAAGATCTTGTCCACTTTGTACAAGGGAGAAGAGGAGGAATTCCTCCGCGTCAATCCACAGGACGGATTTTCTATGTACAATCCTCCGAGATGGGTAAGCTGACACTTTTACTTGCCCATCCGTTCATATTCCCATAGTTAAGTATTTTATCTTACGATTTCAATGCAGGAGCTGCGCAAGGTTGTAAGGGAGATAAACAGCCCTCCTCCACAACCCGAGGATCCGGAATGGTCCCTCGACCCGACCTCCCAAGAGGATCCGGACATATCTGTGGAGCTGATCGATAGGGTATTTTACCAATTGAGCAATGACAACGCCTTGGTGGCCATTACGGCCGATTATCCTGGGCTACTTCCAGCCTCGCAGGTAACTGAGACCGAAGTCCTAGCACTTCGAAAAGGATCCGTCCTTGTGTATTTTTGATTACCATATACCAACGGTGTTTTGCAGGGGAGGCCCTCGAGGCGGAATACCGAGCCTGCGGCGACTAGCCAAGAAGGGGCCGCGAGGCCAAGCAGGCTGAAAATACACGCAGTCCGGATTGAGACACCAGCTCAGCGGTATGGCGCGCCATCTTATTCCAAGATATTATTCTCAGAGGCATACTAACGCCCATGCTTTCTTTAGGAAAAAGAACGCTCGCCGGACTATATCCGGATAGGTTGCCAATCGCACCTCCACCAGCCAGGCTCCAAGGCCGAATCCAGAAGCGGAAGCGAATACGAGGCGCGCGCCGGACGCTCCTCCGACAGAGGATGCAGACAAACTGTCCGCCACAAATTCCGATGTGGAGAGTGCCATGAACCACAGGCATCGCCGGACCGTTCTTCGTGACGCTTGTTTCTCCCAAGAGGCATTTGATGCCTTCAACTCGGGAGATGCGTACCTCCGTGCTGCTCAAAATGTCCCGGCCAGAGCCACGGAGCAATATGTAAAGGACATACGGGTGAGAAAATTTGGTGATTATATATATCAGTAGCCCCTGAGACTTGAAACAGTTAGAATAACTGATTTAAGGATCATTTGTTATCTTGAGTTCTTCTGAGAAAAGAATACCCAACTGTCCCATGAGCTGGAAGAGTGCAAAGCCCAACTTCAGGCTGCACTAGCCGCAGCAGGGGAGCCCAAGGAGACCCCCTCTGGTAATATATGCTTCAAATGATAAGTATCATGTAAAGTGCGGCGTATATGCAAATTTGACAATAAAATTGCAGATGACGCAAATCCGAATAAGCGACATCTCCTACGCCAGCTAAAGGCCGGTGAGAGCGTGCTTACAAGGGTGAGGCAGGAGAAGAATGATCTCCTAGATGCCAACACCCAGCTGGGCGTGGAACTAAAGGATGTTCGTGCCCAACTGTCGGACTCCATTAAGGAGAATCGGCGGCTTCGACGCGGCATTTTTAGTAGGTGCTTGAATGAACTTTGAAAAAGAGTTCGGCGAGGAAGTCGGCTGACAGAGTTATGTCTGTAGGTATGCTAACAGGTCGTCCCGCGGAGGGAATGCCCGGTTCTATGGGTGACCTTCTTCCCGAGCTCTCACAACTACATGAACGAGTTCGGCAGGTGATGCAAGGGGTTGCCCAGGCCTTGTGGCCATCCGTCTCCATGCCCGAAGGCCTTGGAGAGCTTGCGGAGAAGCTGAAGGGAGCGCGACGGCGCTTCCGGTTATGGAAGATGTCGGCCTGCCGGCAAGGTGCTAGGGAAGCCTGGGCCATGGTGAAGACGCGGTACACGAAGGCTGACCCAAACCACATGGCCGAGGTCGGACCTGTGGGGCCCGACGGGAAGGAGATCCCTGTGAGCTTAGTGTACGGCCAAGTAGAATTGGCCGCAAAGTATTCCCAACAGGACTGTAGACTAGACAGCCTGTTGGATGGTATAGAAGAGGAATTTAACCAGTCAAATTGACGATGTAATTTAAAGTGACATGTATAATGCCTTCTAGCCGGATTGTAGATCGTTTGTCATGGCGGACCTTTTCTCTTCGACCTCTGGACCCGACAGTCCGGATTGAATCCGAATACCCTCGCGGTTATATAGAACCGGGGCATGCGTGGAAACCAGGCATAGGGGTCATTAGTGCTTGAACATACAAGTGCCCAACTAGTTATGTTATATTACATGGTTAGTAAGAAACATCTTCCAGGGAGAATAGTTCCATTAGGGGTTCCTTTCCACAGGTATGCATGCCACAAGTGCATGTCAAGACTCTTGGAAAGAATCATGATAAAAACATCTGGGGGCATGTATAGAAAATGGTTAAAAAATCGTCTTTTGCTCACTGACCGAATATTCTCTTAAGAACGCTAGCTTTCGGCTTCACCTAGTCTGAGGTACACATCCGGCTGACCCGGCAGTAACAATCGCAGAGGTGCTCCCCTTATGCCCTAGCCGTATTAACAGGAATGTAGGGCATAAATACAAGTGCCAGGCAACCCAGCTTGGCCAAAACTTAAGTCATATCGATGCATATAATGGTGAATAAAAGGTACATGCGGAAGTATAACACATGTGTTGGGCATGAAGCCCGTATGAATAAGATTCTGTTAAAGAAGCCCCCCAGGGATAATGAGCGCGGATAGCGCGTCAATTGTATGCAAACAAGGCACAAATGGGCCCTTAAAGGCTGTGAGAGAAAAGAAGGGGTGAAGGAGAGAAATATAAGACAGAGAGTATATGAAAAAATGGACAGAGGAAGGAGATGAACACAGAGTCCGGCGCTAGGCGTAGAATCTTCGGAGTCGGGCCGCGTTCCATGGGTTCGACTCGAGTCGATTGTCCGATGCATCCCGAAGACGGTACGCTCCACCCGCCAGGACTTGGTCAATAATGAAGGGACCCTCCCATTTGGGCTTGAGTTTGTCCTTTTTCTTATCTGGCAGGCGTAGAACTAACTCGCCAACATTGTAAGTTTTGGCCCATACTTCTCTGCTTTGGTATCTTCGAGCCTGCTGTTGATAGAATGCGGAACGGGCTTTTGCCACGTCACGCTCCTCCTCCAAGGCGTCCAAACTGTCTTGCCGATCGAGCTCGGCTCCTCTTTCTTCGTACATGCGCACTCGAGGTGAGTCATGGATTATATCGCAGGGCAGAACCGCCTCTGCGCCGTATACCATAAAGAATGGTGTGTATCCGGTAGTGCGATTCGGCATGGTGCGCAGCCCCCAGAGTACGGAGTCGAGCTCCTCTACCCAGTGCGTGTTAGATTCCTTGAGGGACCGCACTAATCTGGATTTGATGCCGCTCATGATAAGACCATTTGCTCGCTCGACCTGACCGTTAGTTTGCGGGTGATAGACTGAAGCATAATCGAGCTTGATGCCCATATTTTTGCACTAGAGTTTTACCTCATCGGCTGTAAAGTTCGTGCCGTTATCAGTGATGATGCTGTGGGGGACGCCATAACGGTGTACGACCTCGGATATGAAGTCTATCACCGGTCCAGATTCTGCCGTCTTAACAGGCTTGGCTTCTATCCATTTGGTGAACTTATCCACCATGAACAGCAAGTATTTTTTCTTGTGGGTTCCTCCCTTAAGGGGTCCAACCATGTCAAGCCCCCAGACCACACACGGCCAAGTGATGGGGATAGTTTGGAGGGCGGTGGGTGGCATATGGCTTTGGTTTGCGAAAAGCTGGCAACCAACGCAGCGTTGGACTAAGTCCTGAGCGTCTGCCCGGGCCGTCGGCCAATAAAAGCCTGTACGGAAGGCCTTGCTTACAAGGGCCCGGGCTGCAGCGTGGTGGCCGCCGAGTCCGGCATGAATTTCTGCCAGAAGATTCCGCCCTTCCTCTTCGGAGATGCACCTTTGAAGGACTCCGGTGGTGCTTTTCTTATAAAGCTCTCCCTCATGGACTTTATAGGCTTTAGATCGCCGCACTATGCGGCGTGCCTCGTTTTGGTCCTCGGGGAGTTCCTGCCTAGTTAGGTAGGCTAGGAATTGTTCTGTCCACGGGGCGATGATGGCCATTATTGCGTGGGCTAAAGATGTTATTTCGGTGGCAGAGCCTCCGATTATGTCAGAGTGTTCGGTATCGGGTAGTGCGGTTGAGTCCGGGCTTTTATTGCCGGGTTCCCCTTCCCATACTACGGATGGCTTGAATAGCCTCTCCAAAAAGTTGTTGGGGGGACTGCATCGCGTTTTGCACCGATGCGTGCCAGGACATCTGCCGCCTGGTTGTTTTCCCGGGATATATGGTGAAATTCGAGCCCCTCGAACCGAGCTGACATTTTTAGGACGGCGTTGCTATAAGCTGCCATTTTCGGATCCTTGGCATCAAAGTCTCCATTTATTTGGGATATCGCGAGGTTCGAATCCCCGCGTACCTCTAGGCGTTGAATGCCCATGGATACTGCCATCCGGAGACCATGTAGAAGGGCTTCATATTCGGCTGCGTTGTTGGAGTCCGTGTACATTATCTGGAGTACGTATTGAACTGTATCTCCTGTTGGGGACGTCAAAACGACGCCAGCCCCCAGGTCAGCCAACATTTTTGAGCCGTCTAAATGCATGATCCAGTTGGAGTATGTGCCGTACTCTTTAGGGAGTTCAGATTCTATCCATTCGGCGACGAAATCGGCCAATACTTGTGACTTAATAGCTCGCCGTGGCTTATAATTTATGTCGAACGGGAGGAGCTCAATGGCCCATTTGGCAATCTGGCCTGTCGCGTCGCGGTTGTTTATAATATCATTGAGTGGCACTTCCGAGGCTACCGTTATCGAACACTCTTGAAAGTAGTGTCGCAGCTTCCGGGATGCCATGAATACCGCGTACGCTATCTTTTGATAATGCGGGTACCCCGTGACTTACATGGAGTAAGGATAGTGGATATGTAGTAAACCGGCTTCTGAAGGGGGAATTGATGTCCGTCCGTTTCTCGTTTGACGACGAGCACTGCACTCACAACTTGATGAGTTGCTTTTATTCCAGTCCGGCTGTGGCGGCATCCGTCCACTCGAAGTGTTCGGTGCGCCGAAGGAGGCGGTAAAGGGGTAATGCCTTTTCTCCCAGGCGGGAGATGAAATGGCTTAGAGCCGCTATGCATCCAGTCAATTTTTGTATTTGTTTGAGGTCCTTTGGGATATCCAATTGTGACAGAGCTCGGATATTGGCCGGATTTGCTTCAATTCCTCTACCGGATACAATGAAGCCCAAGAGCTTTCCGGCTGGTACGCCGAAAACACATTCCGGGTTGAGCTTGATGTCATATGTTTGGAGGTTATCGAACGTGAACCTCAAGTTGTCTACTAGGGATTCGACATGTTTGGTTTTGACGACCACGTCATCTACGTATGCCTCCACTGTTTTGCCGACCTGGTTTACCAGACATGTCTGAATCATGCGTTGATA
Organism: Aegilops bicornis; assembly: GCA_021605145.1. Taxonomy (NCBI): domain Eukaryota; kingdom Viridiplantae; phylum Streptophyta; class Magnoliopsida; order Poales; family Poaceae; genus Aegilops; species Aegilops bicornis. The sequence goes on along the minus strand of CM038675.1, from coordinate 355,224,327 downwards.
TGTTGCGCCGGCGTTTTTGAGCCCGAAGGGCATTGTGTTGAAGCAGAAGGGGCCGTATGGTGTGATGAATGCCGTTGCGGCTTGGTCTGGCTCTGCCATCTTGATTTGATGGTAGCCGGAGTATGCGTCGAGGAAACACAATGAATCGTGTCCTGCGGTAGCATCGATGATTTGATCGATGCGGGGGAGGGGGAAGGGATCCTTTGGGCAAGCCTTGTTGAGGTCTTTAAAATCGACACACAGGCGCCAGGATTTGTCCTTTTTTGGTACTATCACCAGGTTTGCTAGCCAGTCCGGATGTTTTATTTCTCTGATGAATCCAGCCTCCAATAACTTGGCTAGCTCCTCTCCCATGGCTTGCCTCTTAGGTTCAGAGAAACGCCGAAGAGACTGCTTGACTGGCTTGAATCTTTTTAGAATATTTAGGCTGTGCTCGTCCAGCCTGCGTGGGATTCCTCGCATGTCTGAAGGGTGCCATGCAAAAATGTCCCAGTTCTCGCGTAGGAACTCTCGTAGTTTGGCGTCTACATCAGGGTTTAATTGTACCCCGATGGAAGCTGTTTTTGTAGGGTCCGTTCGATGGACTTGGAATTTGACTATCTCGTCCGCCGGTTTAAAGGAGGTGGACTTGGATCTTTTATCGAGTATCACATCGTCCTTGTTCATCATGGGCCTTGGCGCGATCAGTTCCTCGGCCGCTAGGGCTTGGATAGTGCCTCGAGGGCGGTGGTTGTCTTATTTTCGGTAGCAGTGCTATGTCCGGATCACTAGCAAGAGTGATAATTCCATTGGGCCCGGGCATTTTGAGCTTCATGTACCCGTAATGGGGTATGGATTGGAAGATTGTAAACGCCTCTCGCCCCAACAGAGCGTGGTATCCGCTGCTGAACGGGGCCACTTGGAACGTAACCTCTTCGGACATATAATTATCCGGCATGCCGAACACCACATCTAGTGTGATTTTTCCTGTACAGCATGCTTCCCGGCTGGGGATTATTCCTCTAAAGGTTGTGCTGCTTCGCTCAATACGGTTCCAGTCTATTTCCATTTTTTGATGCGTTTCCTCATAAATTAGGTTCAATCCGCTGCCACCGTCCATGAGTAGCTTGGTGAGTCGAAAGCCGTCCACTATTGGACTGAGGACCAATGCGGCTAGTGCCCGGGCTGTTCGGAATTTAGGTTCGTCACTCGCATTAAAAGTAATAGCCGTGTCACTCCATGGGTTTATTGTTGCCACGTGGTAGACTTCGGCAAGGCTGCAGAGTGTTCGTTTTCGCATATTATTTGATGCGAAAGTCTCGAAGACTGTTAATACCGTCTTTGGTATCCTCGCGATGGTGCTCTGTGGCTTACGAATTTAGAAGATCTTCGCCACTTTTGGCTACTGCCGGAGTATCCAAAGCATGCTCTAAGGCTATGAGTTGGTATGGCGCCCTCTATACTGTGAATTTTGTAGGGTCCATTGAGCCATCCCTCCAGTACGGTTCCATGCCCTATAGAGGGTTATTGCTTTTTGGTGTTTAACCCGGGTGTCTGGTGATAATGCACCCTTTTATTTTGGACTGGGTTCGTATTCAGGGCCGGATTCTCCCAAAGTTTTATTTCGGTTTTTCAGGCGCTTTCCATCGCACAGTACTTTCCTACTATGGACGCCAAGTCGGCGAAGCGTGTAATTTCACGGCGACTTATGGCATTGAGGATTCCCTTGTCCATGCAATTATTGTAGAAGAATGAGATTGCGTCTTCCTCATGGCGATCCTTGATCTGTTCTTTACCAGAGGAATCGGCCCAATAATGGTGTACCGCTTTCTTGGGGTTCTTGCCTAATTTGGGATAGATCGCTTATGTTTGGGTGGGTGGGTGGAATTGAATCCGAAACCTCACCAATCTGAGACTCGGGGGCCAGGGAGTTTCTGAACTCGGAAGTTTGGATTCTTGGATGTTGTCCAATGAATCTGGCCCGCTGCCTAACTCTAGGTTCAGGTCTTGAGTGACGTCATCCCCTCCGCGGGTATCCGGCTTGGAGGGCTCGAGAATCCGGACATAGATAGTCCTTAAGATAGATGAAGGGTCGCCGCATTGTTCCTCCACCACTGCAACGTGATGGGTGACCTGGGGAGAGTTAATCTCTCTCGGATCGGGTTTAGGCCCAATCTGATCGTAGTCTGTAGCGACTCCCAGGGCGGCGATGCGATCCAAGAGCTCGTTTAAGGAAGAGAGCTCCATTGGATCTAACTCCTCGGCGAGTTCCGAGTTGACATGAAGATTGCTTTTGATGACCCGAGAAGTCATCGTCGTCGCAGCGGCCGACCAGGCGGTCATAAGAAAACCACCTAACCGGAGAGTTTGGCCGACAGCCAAAGCTCCCTTAGCAACAGTGCCATCTTTAAAGACAGGACAAGGTATCCTTCCTGATGGTGACGGCACAGCGGAACTCTCAATGAAAGCACCAATGTCGGTGTCAAAACCGACGGATCTCGGGTAGGGGGTCCCGAACTGTGCGTCTAGGCGGATGGTAACAGGAGACAAGGGGCACAATGTTTTTACCCAGGTTTGGGACCTCTCGATGGAGGTAAAACCCTACTCCTGCTTGAGTAATATTGATGATATGGGTAGTACAAGACTAGATCTACCACGAGATCAGAGAGGCTAAACCCTAGAAGCTAGCCTATGGTATGATTGTTGTTGTTGTTGTGTCCTACGGACTAAACTCTCCGGTTTATATAGACACCGGAGGGGGCTAGGGTTACACAGAGTCGGTTACAATGGGAGGAGATCTACATATCCGTATTGCCAAGCTTGCCTTTCACGCCAAGGAAAGTCCCATCCGGACACGGGACGAAGTCTTCAATCTTGTATCTTCATAGTCCAACAGTCCGGCCAAAGGTTATAGTCCGGCTATCCGGACACCCCCTAATCCAGGAATCCCTTAGCCACTCCCGCCGAAGAAGAGGTCGGTTCATCATCGTGACGAGGCGGCGATGCAGGTAGTGATGAGGCCTTGGTGCAAGCGCCCCCCTCGAGGGTATCCGCTACCATTGTACGCCCAAGCCGGGGGCTCGGGAGGAAGGAGCGGGGAGCGGCACCGCCCGCGTCACGCCCAGGGTCGTCGTGCGACGGCGACGCGCGTCGTTGCCCCTTGAATCCACGCCATGGATTCCTTGCGCGAGCTTGTGCTATAGGCGCCGATGCCTCCAAGCTCTTAGATCCGCTTCCCGCGGTTCCTCTCTGACGTGATGCCGCCGAGGGGGCCTCTCGAGCTCTGGTTGCAGCATGCCAACTGCGACGCTCCGGCGACCGGAGTAGAGGTCGAGGCGCTCCCCACCGGCAAGATCTTCATGACCCGCGGCTGGGGCGAGGTCGCGCGGGTTTGCCGCGCGGAAGGCGCCCTCGTGATCCACTTCGTGTATGATGGCGCCTCCACGCTTTTCTTCAAGGTCTTCGACGTGGACGGCCGCCGCTTGGAGTGTTGTTCTGGAGGGGAGCGCTAGGATGACGCGCGCTCCGCTCATGGCTACTCCAGCAGCAGCGACCCACGTGAGTCCAGCAGTTCTCCTGAGCTCTCTGAGACTCCGGAGACGAGCGACGACAGCTACGTGCCCCCAAGCTATCACCGGGCTCAGAGCAGGGCCGCGGCGTCCAGCCGCCGCCGCCGTTGATCTGGATGGGGTTGGCGCCGGCCTCACACGGCCCACTGTTGATGATGGCGTCAGCCGGGGGAGGGTGTAGATGGAATTCCGCTAAGTTCTCGTCTTTTGTTCCCTGCGAGGAATCAAGAAATGCCCCGCGGGGGCGTGTAAGGACCCGTAATGTCTTTTTGTGTAGATCTTCCTTATTGTGAAATCTGCGAATCATGTCCTGTTAAGGCTCGGTCTCCCCTTTCCAACCTCGCGACAGCTTATTGCCAGGCAGGCTGCAGCCGTCGCTGGTATGCCAGGTCGCATGTCGTGGTCAAGGCTAGGAGGTGAGCGACCCGAGTTCTAGTAAGAGCTCCTAAGGCGCGATGCTCAGGGGGTCCCCTTTAGCACTCAAGCAGCCGTGGTAAGATAAGAAAGGGAGGCGACGTGGCCGCGACAGGGCTGCGACGAGGGTGTCCCCTAGGTTCCAACAACTTAGTTGTCCTGAGCTCGTGACTTATCTTGGCGGTGCGGGGTCGATACTCCGTGATGCGCCAGACCTGTGCGCAAACACCCGCAGCGTAGCTAGGTTAGGCCTGTATGGGTCCTCCCCCTTCCAATGCTCTCCTTCGTGCTCTATGTCCGCAGGTACCGGCCCTCGAGCGAGCTCAGCCGCCGCTGGTATGCCACGTCGCGGTGCCGTGGGCAATGCCAGGGGGTGAGGGCTGGAGAGCCAGTAAGAGCTCCTGAGTCGCGATGGTCAGGAGCCCCCCTTTTAATGCGCAGTGGATTACTTAGAAGAGGTGGGAGCTCGTGGTGCCGCCAGGTGCTATCCTCGTGAGACTCCTGTGAGCCAGCACAAGGAAGACACAATCTACCGTTATGGTCGCCAGCCCGCTGCTGGTTGCTCCGCGAGGGGGTGAAGGCACTGACGGCCCGTTGAGGTGACGTGCGTGGGGCGTGCCGCGAGCCAGAGCTCGACCGCTCAGATTTATCAATGTGGCAGGGACAGACCTGTGCACCAGCGCTGTGCCGGCATGAGAAGGCCCCATGGGAGGCGACGATCGAGCAGGTGATAACCACAAGTAGATTACGCATGAAAGGCAGATCAGCTTGGGTAAATACAGAAAGATACATGCCACTAGGTCAGGCCCGAGCGGCTTGGGGATGATGCAGCCCAAGGGGCGCCCCCAACAGGGTAAACTAAAGACATAAAAAGGGGTACTTGCCACAGGGACGGACCCACACGGCCTGGGAATGATGCAGCCCGAGGGGCGCTCCCAGCTGAATGAACTTGGGAAATGTCACCTGGTTCCGTTGACGAAGGAGAGTTGGGGCAATTGAAGGTACGCGACGAAGGGATTTCTCCTCATGAGCCACCGGGGCCCTGAGCCTCGGGAGGCTCGGGGGGCTCTGGCGGTTCCCTGAGGACCTTCTCCATCTCCGCCAGGACATCATGGTGCCTGGCCTCCTGAGCTGCCAGGACACGCCACATGTTGCGCTGATAGGCTGATGCCACGCTCGGCAGGCCGAAAGGCATGCGAACGTAGCTGTGTGGTGGACCCTTGCAACGGCCCACGCGCGAAGACCAGAAAAGCTCCTGAGAAGCGGCCCTGTTAAGCCCTGGGACGTCGATGCAGACACGTAGCCCGACATCCTCGCCTGGATGGGGAGCTGCGCCTCGTGGGCGGCGATCACCGCGCATGGCCCTTGCATCTTGCAGATCCTGAGTGGTCTTGGTGATAAACTCTTGAGCGGTGGGCGCTCCTTGCCCTGTGTTCTCTGAGGGAAAGCAGCGCCCATGGCACGCTTCCAAGTGGTGCCCAAGCGCCTCCCTCGTGATGTTGGCAAGGTCTGAGGCCCTCCAGAAGAGAGCCCCCGAGCCCTGCCCGAGGAGGGCGCTGGGTGCGCCTTCCTATGCGACAGAGGGAGGCGCCCCTGGAGTGGGCGCTGATCCTGACGAGGTTCCAGTTATGACACCGTCCTCCTGAGATTCTGCACGACGCAGCTGCTTCTTCTTCTTGGGGAGGGCCTCGGGAGGGCCCTCGCCCTTGCTGTCGGGGTCGTCGATTGCTGCAGCTTCGAAGACACGCTCGAGGGAGCACACTGCGTCTCTTCGTTCGCATGGGACCGTGATGATTCCGCCGCTTCCCGGCATCTTGAGGACGTTGTAACCGTGGTGTGTCACCGCCATGAACTTGGCCAGGGCTGGATACCCAAGGATGGCATTGTATGGCAGACGGATGTGCGCGACGTCGAAGTTGATGAGCTCGGTGCGGTAGTTCTTGCGTTCCCCGAAGGTGACAGGGAGGCGGACCTGCCCTGTCGCTGTGGTGGAACCGTCGGTTACTCCTGAGAAAGGCTTGGTAGGCTGAAGCTGGTTATATGGCACTTGAAGGTTGTCGAACGTGTCGGCGGACAGGACGTTGAGCCATGCGCCGCCGTCGATGAGTGTCTTGGTAACCTGCACGTTGCTGATGACTGGTGAGCAAAGCATCGGGAGGGTGCCAGCGGTTCCTACGCACTTGAGCTGATCTGCCGAGTTGAAGGTGATGGCGCACCGGGACCACCTGAGCGGGCGCGTGGCTTCAAGCTTGGGTAGGACTGCATTCACTTCACGAGCAAACTATTTGAAGATGCGCTGCGAGGCTGGGGCCTAGGCTCCGCCCAAGATGCAGGTGATAGCGCGGGGTTCCTGGAAGCCCCCAGCCCCCTCGTCCTGATGGTGGTCGTCATTCCTTCTTGGTGGTGGCGGCACTGGGGGAAGACTGGCGTTGCCTTGAGGACGATCTTCACGAGGCTGGTCCCTCCAGCCGCCCTCACGAGGGTGATCCTGCCAGCGGTCCTCATGAGGCCGGTCGCGCCACTCCTGGCGTGGGCCACGGTCGTCCCATCGTCCGCCTCCACATCCTCCTCCTCGGCCGTCGCCCCGGTAGTTGCGCTCGGGGCGTCGACCGAAGCGTCCTTCACGAATGGCTCTGAGCTCTTGACAGTCACTGGTGTTGTGGGTGTTCAGGTTGTGAAAGGCGAAGAACGGTCGGCTTCTCTTGGATGACTCGGGCTGGTCTCTGCCTCGCTTGGTGTCTGGCTCTGCTGCGAGCACGGCTGCTCCCTTGCGCTTCACGTCCTTGGCCTTGGCCTTCTTCTTCTCTGGGTTCACAGCCGATAGCTCGAAGAGGGAGAGGCGCCCTTCCTCAGCCCTTGCACACTTGGTCGCCAGGTTGAACAGCTCCTGGGACGTGCACAACTCCTCGTGGATAGTGACCTCTTCCTTCATCTTGACGTCGCGGACGCCATCAGAGAACGCAGAGATGATGGCCTCGTCCGTCAACTTGGGGATCTTGAGACGAATGTTGTTGAAGCGCTGGATGAACTTCTGAAGGGTCTCTCCTGGTTGTTGCTTGACACGGCGCATGTCACCAGCGGCCGGCGGGCGGTCGCGAGTGCCCTGGCAGTTGGCGATGAAGCGGTCGCGCATCTCGTCCCAGGAGGACATCGAGCCCGGAGGCAGGTTCAGGAGCCACGAACGGGCGCCGTCTTTGAGTGCCATGGGGAACCAGTTTGCCATGATCTTTTCGTCGCCGTTGGCCGCCTAGATGCTCAGGTCGTAGAGCTGCAGGAACTCCGCGGGGCCGGGGGTGCCGTCGTAGCGAGGAGGCAGATCTGGCTTGAACTTGCCCGACCAGGCGACGCTACGCAGCTCGGGGGTGAAGGCGCGGCAGCCGGCCGTGGTCGCCGGGGCCCGTCTTGGTGGTGGAGCTTGGTCTTGATGCCCACGTGCCGCCACAGCAAGCGGCGCGGGGCCGTGCCGCGGCAGACGAACCTGGCGCGGCGGTGCGAGGAGTGGCAGAGCGTTCTCTTGCGGCGGAGGGACTTCTTGACAACTTCTTTTTTCGCGCGCGGGCGCGGGACACAGCAGGTCGCGTCGTGGGGCCGCCCACCTTGGTGCCAGGGCGCCGTCTTGGGGCAGAGGTGGTGGAGGCGCTCCATGAGCTACGTCGCCCGTAGCTGGCGAAGGGTGAGGCGGAGAGATGGACGGCGCAGGGGAGCCCCCTGCGCCGCGGACGAGCTCGGCGATGTGGTCGAGCCAGTCCTCGTAGAGGTCGTCGACCGAGCGGTAGCGCAGGAGCTCATGCGCCATGAGGAGCGGGGCCCGTGCGTCCATGGGAACGCGACGAGCATGGGATGAGGAACCGACCGGGGTCAGCGATGGAGTGGCGGTGCGACCGTCCCGCCGCACCAAGGGGTGCAGCGAGGACGCTCGCTGCTCGTTCCCCGCCAGACCGGGGGCGGCGTTGGAGGCAGGAGACGGAGAAGCAGCGAGGTGGCCCATCGGCAGGAGCCTCTGGCGACGCAGTGGCTAGGGCAGCCCGGCGCTCTGCCACGAGCACGGTGGCGTCGGCCATGGAGCAGCGAACAGCTGGACACGAGACGGCGGGAAGGAAGCTCCGGCGCACCCCTACCTGGCGCGCCAAATGTCGGATCACGGGTTCCGGCAAACCCTTAAGGTTCGAACACTGGGGTGCACGCGAAGATTTCCTCCCTACCGATCTACGCCCTAGCTCGCTAAGATCTCATGACGAACTTCGGCGAACTCACAACACAAAGACACAAGATTTATACTGGTTCGGGCCACCGTTGTGGTGTAATACCCTACTCCAGTGTGGTGGTGGTGGATTGTCTCTTGGGATGATGAACAATAGTACAAGGGGAAGAACAGCCTCCTGACGTTGAGGTGTTCTTGTGCTCGGTTTGTGGCTAAGGATTGGCTCCAGATCAGATGCCCCTACTGTGGTGGCTAGTTCTACTTAAGGATTGGCTCCAGATCAGATGCCCCTACTGTGGAGGCTAGTTCTACTTATATAGGCCCTGGTCCTCTCCCCAAATATTGAGAGGGAAGGGAGCCATCAACAGTGTCCAATTTGAAAGGGAACAGCTAGTACAGCTTATCCTGACAAAAGCGGTCTTCGCCTGCAAAAGGCTCTGGTGATGACGCCGTCTTGGGCTCCATGGTGACCTCCGTCTTTCCGTTCGGCTGGTTTTGGTCTCATTGCACCGATATGGGAACCTTTGCCTGATGCCTCGGTACTCCGCGCCTGCGCTTGCCTCTTTAGCACCAGAGAGGAAACAAGGATGTTGTGCACACTGGTGCCCGCCTGGCGCCCGCCTGATCTTGATCGTCATGGCTCACATCACGAGAGCCTCGTGAGATTTTCCCCGCCTTGATTTCTCCGCTCCTCGCGAGGCAGCCTGGTGAGGCCGCTCCTGAGGAGGTCTTGCATCGTCCGCCTCGCGAGGCTTGGCCCCTGCGAGGGTCTTGAATGTCTTCTTGATGAAGATGGGCCATACAGACTGCGGCTGCACGCCGTGGGCCGCAGGGAGGCAAGTCTGGGGACCCCCGTTCCCAGAATGCCGACATTACTCATGCTCCCATGCTTGCTTTGCCCAATTTTGACAAAACTTTTGAAGTTCATTGTGATGCTAGCTGTAACGGCATAGGAGGTGTGTTAATGCAAGAGAAGCGCCCAATTGCTTATTTTAGTGAGAAACTTTCGGGAGCGCTATGACAAAGAGCTATATGCTTTAGTGCGAGTTTTGCGTGAATGGGAATATTATCTCCGCCCTCATGAATTCATCATCCATAACGATCATGAAACACTTAAATACCTTAAGCGTCAAACTAAGTTGAACAAGTGTCATGCTAAGTGGAGTGAATTTATAGTCACTTATTTATGTCATCAAATATATTAAAGGTAGGGAAAATGTTGTGGCAGATGTGCTTTCCTGTATATGCATGCTTGTTACTCAACTTGAATTGAATGTCATTGGCTTTGAGCACATAAAAGACTTATATGCGCATGACCCTACTCTTGATATTCCTTATGCAAAGTGCTTGACGCATCCATCTTGGGAATGCTATTACATCAAGGATGGTTATCTTATGAGAGCTAACTACAAAAAAAATACACTTCCGTGATGATACGTGTTTGTCACAGTAGGTCGCTTTTTTTGTCATGCATGTACATCCATGACAAATTTATGACAAAATCAAGATAGTCATCTTTGTCTTTGTCGTAGAAGTGTTCCATGACATTACCAAGATTATCATCACGGAGTGTCCACTTCCATGACGGTAAATCACGCAGCGTCACGAAGTGCTTTAGTCAAGGGTGACCCACACGTGGCATCCACCAGAATGTGAACGCCCGTTAAGCTATCGGGTCGGGTTTTGGATCCGATAACCCGTTAACGACCACCCAATGGGGATTTTCCACGTGTAAAATCATCATTGGCTAGAGGAAACACGTGTTGGCTCATCGATGGGACAGATGTCATCCACTCATTGGACAGGAGGCGCCTATGATAGGTCGACATGTGGCATGGCCCAACAGTGGCCCATTCCGGTGAAAAAGGCCGGCCCAGTAAAAATTAGCAGGCCGGCCCATATAATGCCTACTTGTGTCAGGTCCATTTAAGCCCAAGGCCCATACGAGATGTGCCAATTCGGCCCGTTAAAGATTTGACACCATTGCAGCCCATCGTCAGTTCGAGCCCGTTAACAGCCCACTATATACTTGGGCTCAATATCGGCCCGATGAGATTTGACCTGTTAACGGCCCATTTAATGGATGGGCCAATTTCGGGATGTACATCTTTCGGCCTTTTAGCGACCCATTTAAATGTTGGGCTAATTTCCGGCCGGTGTGTCTTTCGACTGTTGTGACCCATAAATCTGATGGGCCATTTGTAGTCGGACACGAGTTTCGCCTTTTAGTGGCCCATTTAAGTGTTGGGCCAATTTACGGCCGGTGTCACTTTCAACTGTTGACGGCCCATAAATCAGTTGGGCCAATTGTAGTCGGACCTGAGTTTTGGCCTTTTAGCGACCCATTTAAGTGTTGGGCCAATTCCCGGCCCTGTGTGCCTTTCGGCCTGTTAACGGACCATAAATGAGTTGGGGCATCTGTAGTTGGACCTTAGTTTTGGCCTCTTAACGGCCCATGCCCTTTATGGTAGAATACCAACCCGGTTTCTCTTTCGGCTTGCTAAAGGCCCACAACACAGTTGGGCCGTTTACAATACGACCTGACTTTTGGCCTTTTAGTGGCCCATGCTCTTCATGGTCCAACACAAGCCCGCTGTCTCTTTCGGCCTGCTAAAGGCCTACAGTATAGTTGGCCCATATGTAGCCCAAACTTAGTAACGGCCTGTTAACGGCCCATGAAATAAATTGGGGCCACCTGTTGCCCGCTTCGATGTCGGCCTGTTAACGACCCGGAAGGTAAGAGGCCGACCATTAACTTTCGGCCTAGTAACGGCCCATTAACTCAATGGGCCCACTAAAGTTTGTTCATGTCTTTAGGCCAAATTAGATAATTCGAGCCCATTACGACAAGCAAAGGTACGACATACAGGGAATAACGTTGCACATCCAGAATATATTACAGGAAATTACATCCACTGGGCAATCAAAGATTGATGAAAGTGCAAATAAATGAGCAGAACCTAACCATCTACAACGTCACAATCTGCAACCTCAAAGACAGATGGCGCCCATAAGCATGTGGGAAAGTTCTTGCTGCTTTGCCACCTTGTCTCTAAAAACATTGATCGGTTGTTGTGTCGCATGCGACTCGCACCTCTGATTCATCCACCATTTCCATCATTGCTTGACCATTAATTGGTTCACAAACATACATTTATTACATTGCATTCGAGGCGAGAGGATCTTTGAAACAGATTCAGATGGCGATTTTGGCAGGCTTGTATTATTGATAGTGGAGAGTGTCTTGACCACTGCATCATAACATAAATTAGGACGGGAACCAAACAGATTAATCATGAGTTATTGCCATATTACCTGGCCTAGATTTACTGGAAAGAAACAATGGGGTTGTGTAACATCCCAAATTTTCAATTTGGAATGTTATACATTAGGTCATCATGCATATCATATTTTCTCGCATTTTCCGATCCTAGAAAATTTCACGCAACTCAAGGACCCTCGGAGAGAGTTGGAGATTTCATTATTTTCATATTTGGGATTTCTCAAATTTTGAAAATATAGGATCATTGGATTTATTTATTTATCTTCAAAAGTTTTTCCGATAAAAATTTTAAGAGAGGGAATAATATGACTTTCCCAACATTTGGGAAAAATGAAGGTTTAATAAATAAATCAATTTGGTTTTTGAAAGTTTATTTGCTTTAGGGAAAAAAAAGAGTATTTTAAAAATATGCATTTTTGCCCCGTTTTAAAGTTCATTTTGTTCGACTCATTTTTACGAGTCGGGGAAAATTAGTTTTATTTAATTTGGAGTTTGTTTGGTTTTATTTTTAAATCGTTTCATTTTTATTTAAAAAAAACCGCGCCGCCCGGGCCAAGGGCCCGACCAACTTGTGACCCCACCTCCCTCCTCGCGCCATGTGAAGGAGTCCGCCGCCGCCCGGCCAAGGTCGGCTCGGCCCCGCCTCGCCGCCGTTGCCCCCTCCCCAAGGCAACCGGAGCCCCCCCTCCTTTATAACCCGCCGCCCCTCCTCTCCCCTCACCCAGCGCCCTTGCGCCGCCCTCAACCCGAGCCGCCGCCCTTGGCCCTTGTCGCCAAGCGCCACCCCTCGCCGCCCTCGCCGCCCCCGACCCAGACCCTTGCCGTCACTTGAGCCGGGCGAACCCGCCGGCGACTTCGGAAGCCGCCACCCCGATCCGGTTTTCTTTTCGTTGTTCGGTTTTTTAAAACCCTAGATTGGTTTGTTTTTCGGTTTTATTAATTAGTGAACGTTCACCGACCCGTTCGTTTTAATGAACGTGTTCGTCGGATTAGTTTCTGTTAACGAACGTCCGTCGTTTTAACTGTTCGTCGTTTTTCTTTTAATCGGAATTAAATCCATTATTTTCCGAATTCGATTTCCGATCAAATTTTCAAATCTGTTTATTTTCTCGCTCGTTTATCGGAATCAGGTGATTCAAGCGCCTGGAGTTTCGTTTCGAAACCGCCGTTCCGACTAACCTACTTAAACAAAGTTTTGCTACTATAAAATTTTGACCTAGTTTCAGATTGTTAAAACCGAGTTGTTCTCTTTCGACTTTCGATGCTTTATTTGATTCGATTCTTTTGCAACCAGAGTTCTTAAGTTGAACTCTCTGGTTAGATCTTTTATTCGAGATTTCCCTGTGCATTAGATGAGTACTTATTGTATGCTTGTTGTTTGTCTGCGTTAGATCACCCGGAGTGCGCCGCTTGTTACTTCGAATCTCTAGGTCTCGCGGATCATCAGCAAGGCAAGTAACACTTGATCATACCTTTTCTACTCCCCAGTTTTATGCATTAGATCTATCCTCGAACATTGCATGATTAGGATCTAATTAAATTGTGGGTTTTGGGAAGTAGATTGAGGTAGTACCTATTACTGCTTTACTTATGAAACCTTGGGAGTTACTTCTCGTTTGCTTATTATGCCATGCTATGCCGATGAGCGTGGATTGGGTGAGTGAATATCCATGACAGATGTGAGATTGTTAATTAATGGTTTATCTAAGGTGGCAACCTAAACACACATCTGGGTGGATTGAGGCACCTGGTTTCTATCAGGACTTGCCTGTATTTCTTCGGACCGCCACCCAGGCTCCAAGGGATCAAAAGATTATTCAAACTGGAAACTTCTGTGTGCAGCCACAAGCCAATTATGGGCTCTGGCATAGTTGAGTAAGTTGTGCAAACTCTTACGGGTAGGCTAGCTGATGTAGGGGATGTAGGTTGGTATGGTCTACCCACATGTAAGGTGCTAGTGCTTACGAAGGCGTGTCTCGGTCATCCGTCTCTCAAACACCATGTAGTCACGAGAACCAAACGGAGGCGATCGAGTCTTGTGGGGAAAAGTGCATAAACCTCTGCAGTGTATAAACTAATCATGATTAGCCGTGTCCCCCGTTATGGACGTTTTGAGTATCTAGTACTTGAATATCATGTGGATCTCAACATGTTACTTCTAATAAATGTTATTGGGTTTTTAATGAGTACTTTTTAATTGGGATTGAGGATGCTGTCAACCATTCTCAATGTTTAACAACCACCATGATAGTTAAACAAAATTATTCCTTTGTTGTAGGAAAAATTAGCTTTATGCAAAACTGTAACCGTAGAGCTTTTCCACCAGCCATATATGCATGTAGTATAGGCTTATTACTTCATTTGCTCTCTATGTGTTACATGCGGCATATTCCATGTCTTGACCCGTTTTGGGCTGCAACTTTCACGTTGCGAGACTTTTAGAACGACGAGTAAGGTGTTAGGTCGTGGTTCTATACTCAGTGATGCCGATGGAGTTGATGGACTCACTTATCTTCCAAGCCTTCCGCTGTTATTATTAGATGGCCTTAAGCCATGTTTATTGTAATGAGTTCCCTTGTGGACAACGATGTAATAAGTGTGTGATTGCTACTACGCTATAAATCCTTGAAATCTTGTGTGGTGTCGGCATCGATCCGAGGATGACACCGAGCACGTAGACTTGATCCATTCGGGTCTGGTGATTCTGAGAGATGGTATCGAGCACTGGTTGTAGGACACGACCACTAAGATAAAGCCATAGATCACAACTCTCTTCTCATTTTCTAACTCCTCATCTTTTCTACTCTTTAGGATGAAGGATGCAAAGATCAAGTACACCCAACCGGATGAAGGCACACCTTTTGGATTTCACTTGAAGGAAGTCACCAAGTACCTGAACATTGGATTGCCAAGCTTCACCGGGACTTTCAACGCCACTCTGCCTGAAGAGGATTTGGAAGATTCAAGCTCACGTTCGGGAAGGACATTCGCCCCAATCACCAAGCCTATAGATAGTGTTTTCGATTGCACCAACTTGGAGTGCAGGAAAGAGCATGGCAGCTCATATCACCATGGGACGCATTGGAGAAGTTTATCAAGAAGACCTCAAGGACACTATCTACCAGATTTGTGGACGCCGAGATGAACAATGGGAGATAGTCAGCACCAAGAAGGATAGATCCATTGCAGCTTTCATCCAGGAGTTAAACCAGCACATTCGATGCCAGGAAAACCAGATGTGCGATGATATGTTGGAATTGCAGAATGCAAAGGGAAAAATCATCGAGCTTGAAGAAGAACTAAAGACTACACGAAAGGACTACATGGACGAGATCGTAGCTCTAGCAAGACACAATAACGATCTTAAGTACGAGATCGAAGAACTCAAGAAGAAGTTGGCGCTCAGGAATGAAGACCAGTATGTCGGTTGTCCAAGCGACTACATCAACATCGATGACACCGATTCGGATCCAAGTGAACCCGACTTTGAAAGGCGAAGGCTGGAAGCGAGACATCATGGAGTCTTCCACCGGTTCAAATTTGTAGAAGTCCCCCATATATTAGTAGTATTACCTCCATGTAAACATTATAGTACACGCACTTTTGCGATAGTTAGATCATTGTAAGCCCTTTGTTTGATTGAATGAAGTGATTTTGTGTGCATTTGCTCATGTGCATTTGGGTAGTGATTCCCTTAGACCTCATTCTATTCTTAATTTCTCTTCTTTTCTAAACCCCTCAGATGCCTCCGAGATGCGACCCGGGGTTTGTTTTCCCGCCAGAGATCACCCAATTGATTCAGCAGCAGAACACCTTGATTCAAACATTGGTGCAGAACCAGGGCAACAACAACAACAACAACCCACCACCACCACCACCACCCGCGGATCACTTGACTCGTTTCCTTAGACTGAATCCGCGGTGTATTCGATAACACCGAGCCGATTGTAGCGGATGATTGGCTCCATAAGATAGGAAGGGAGTTGACCACTGCGGGATGCATGAGATGGAGAAAGAGTGAAGTTTGCAAAGCACACCAGCTTGAAGGACCCTTGGCGGCATGGTGGGAGAATTTTGACCACTTACCACATGAACCTTTGTCACATGGGATCGGTTTCAACAAGCTTTCCGCCTTGCCCATGTTTGGCGGAGCCATGGCCATGAAGAAGCGTGAGTTTCGCAACTTACGACAAGGAGGAAGGACTGTTGGCGGTATGTGGATGATTTGATGAAGTTAGCACGTTATGCCCCGGATAGCGTTACTTTCTGAGATGCGGCTAAGCGGAGAAGTTTCTAGAAGGACTGAATGATGAGTTCAAAGACATGCCGTTGATGGTAGCAGTTTCAATAACTACGGGAGTTGGTAGACCGAGCCCTCATGATTGAAGGAAAGCGGCAGCAAATTGAGAACCGCAAGAGGAAGTATGGACAGGGAAAGTATAACTCTGGATCTCGGTGAAGCCTCGTTATACCCCTAAATCAGGAATTCGGTTTGACATACCCATGGAGGAGGTAATTAGCATAACCATAATGGCACCAAGAATGGGAGCAGGGAATGGAGGAAGCAATGGACAGAACCGCACCACCCGTCAACTCCATCCAAGGTAGACTCGAGTCACATTACTTGCTTTAAGTGCCGCAAGGCGGGCACTATGCAAATGGTATCGAAGGCGAGCGGAAATGGCAATGGAAGCTCGGAAAGAAGCCAAACCCTTTCAACAGGGGCAGGTGAACCACATTGATGTGGAGGAGGTTGAAGATCAACCAGATGCGATGTCGGTAAGTTTTGGTTAAGTCATTTCTGCGGTTGTTCTTTTCGATCTTTGGTGCATCGCATTCATACATATCAAGGGATTTGTGGATAAGTACAAATTACCGACCCAAGCCCTTAGGTCACCCATGCTAGTAACCTCACCCGGAGCAGAATACATGGCTAGTAAATGGTGTGATCGACTGCCATTAAGGATTGGACACTATGTTTTCCCCTCAGACCTAATAGTTCTGGAATCTCAAGGATTGGATGTGATATTAGGAATGGATTGGTTATCAAAGTATGGAGGGAACATTGATTGCTCCACTAGATCAATTTTGCTCACCACTCCAGAAGGAAGAAGGATCAAGTATGTATCACGACACGAGCCGAGGAGAGTGCAATGAAATTGCCTATCAGGAGTTGTGCAGGAAGAAGTACCAGTGGTAAAGGATTTTCCTGATGTATTTCCGGAAGAGTTGCCAGGAATGCCACCGGATAGAGACATTGAGTTTTTGATTGAGCTATTGCCAGGAACAGGCCTGATATCGAAGCGGCCAAATGCAGGATGCCTTACGAGATTTGGCGGAAATCAAGAAACAGATTAAGGAACTGTTGGATAAAGGTTTTATTGGCCCAAGTTCTTCACCTTGGGGATCACCCGTACTGTTAGTGGAAAAGAAGGATGGATCGATAAGGATGGTTGTTGATTATCGTGGATTGAATGAAGTAACAATCAAGAACAAGTACCCACTACCTATGATAAATGATCTGTTTGATCGCTTGCAAGGAGCTAAAGTGTTTTCCAAGATCGATTTGTGATCAGGGTACCATCAGTTGAAGATTCGGGAGCAGGAAATACCCAAGACATCATTTACCACGAGATATGGATTGTATGAGTATACCGTTATGTCATTTGGACTGACTAACGCACCAGCCTATTTCATGAACCTGATGAACAAAGTGTTTATGGAGTTTTTAGACAAGTTCGTCGTGGTGTTCATTGATGATATTTTGATTTTCTCGAAGAATGAAGAGGAACACAAGGAACATTTGCGATTGGTTTTGGAGAAACTGAGAGAACACCAGTTGTATGCCAAGTTCAGCAATTGTGAGTTTTGGCTAAAGGAAGTTGGATTCCTCGGACATGTTATATCCGGAGAAGGAATAGCAGTTGACCCCACGAAGGTTGAAACCGTAACCAAATGGGAAGCACCAACGACAGTTGGAGAGATTCGGAGTTTCCTTGGACTCGCAGGATACTAGCGAAGATTCATTGAGAATTTCTCAAGAATTGCAAAGCCTATGACAGAATTGTTGAAGAAGGATAACAAATTCATATGGACCAAGGACTGTGAGGCAAGTTTTCAGGAGTTGAAGAAAAGATTGGTTACCTCACCAGTTTTAATATTGCCAGATCAGACCAAGGATTATGAGGTGTATTGCGACGCTTCATGTCGAGGATTTGGAGCAGTGCTTATGCAGGAAGGAAGAGTTGTTTCGTATGCTTCGCGACAACTTAAGCCTCATGAGTTGAATTATGCCACACATGATTTGGAGTTGGCAGCCGTTGTGCATGCCTTGAAGACATGGAGACATTTCTCATTGGAAATCATTGTGAAGTATACACAGATCACAAGAGTTTGAAGTACATTTTCACATAGAAGGAATTAAATCTCAGACAGAGGAGATGGTTAGAACTTATCAAGGATTACGATATGAGATTGCATTATCACCCGGGAAAGGCTAATGTCGTAGCAGACGCATTGAGCCGTAAGAGCCACGTCAATACCCTAATGATGGGAGGGATACCAAATGAGTTAGCCGAGGACCTTCGAGAGCTATGTTTGGAAATAGTTCCGAGAGGCTATGTAGCGACATTGGAGATTGGTCAACACTAATGGACAAAATCAGAGAAGCCCAAAAGGCAGATAAGGAAGTTGCCTCTATAAAGGAGAAAATGGGCAAAGGAAAAGCTAAAGGATTTCATGAGGATGAGCACGATACCCTATGGTTTGAGGACCGTGTTTATGTACCAAATAACCCGGAGATCAGGAAGTTGATTTTGCAAGAAGCCCATGATTCACCCTATTCGAATCACCCAGGAAATA
The DNA here is from genome assembly GCA_021605145.1 of Aegilops bicornis. NCBI lineage: Eukaryota > Viridiplantae > Streptophyta > Magnoliopsida > Poales > Poaceae > Aegilops > Aegilops bicornis. The sequence continues at coordinate 355,206,020 of CM038675.1, read as the reverse complement.
CCAAGATGTATTTGGATTTGAAGAATACTTTCTGGTGGACCGGAATGAAGAAAGGTATTGCGGAGTATGTAGCGATTTGCGATGTATGTCGAGAAAGTAAAGCGAGAACATCATAAGCCAGCAGGATTGTTACAACCATTGCCGATACCCGAATGGAAGTGGGATAAACTAGGCATGGATTTCATCACAGGTTTGCCAAAGACCCGTTCAGGATATGACTCGATTTGGGTTATAGTCGACCGCTTGACGAAGGTAGCTCATTTCATTCGATCAAGACTACCTATAGCGGTGCTAAGTTGGCAAAGATATACATGACCAGAATTGTGTGTTTACACGGAGTTCCGAGGAGTATCGTGTCGAACGGAGGAACCCAATTTACCTCAAAATTTTGGAACCGGTTGCACTAGACATTGGGAACCAGACTGGAATTGATCTGACTTTCCACCTGAGACCGATGGACAGACGAGAGAGTCAATCAGATTTTGGAGGATATCTTTGAGAGCTTGTGCACTAGATTATGGATCTAGTTGGGATGATAATTTGCCGTATGCAGAATTTTCATTATAACAACGATTATCAAACCAGCTTGAAGATGGCACCTTCGAGGCTCTGTATGGAAGGAGATCACGAGGACACCGTTGTCATGGGAATGGCTGGAGATCGTCGAGTTGTTTGGACCAGATTTGATTAAGGAGTGCGGCGAAGGTTAAACTGATTCAAGATAGGCTCAAGGTAGCCAGTCCAGACGGAAAGAGCTATGCGGATTCAAAGCGCCAAAGCGATTGAATATGAAGTTGGAGACAGGGTATATCTTAGAGTATCCCGCTTGAGGAGTTAAGCGTTTTGGAGTTAAAGGAAAATTAGCACCCGTTTCGTTGGACCGTATAAGATTTTGCAACGCATGGGGGCGTTAACTTATAAGCTGGAATTGCGGAAGGACTGTCAGGAGTTCATGATGTATTCCATGTTTCTCAGCTGAAGAAATGTCACTCCAAGATAGTAGAGATACCGTTAAGAGACACAGTGCCACTGGAAGCAATTCAGTTGAAGGATGACTTAACATATGAGGAAAAACCAGTAAAGATTCTCGATTATGCGGTGAGTTACTCGCATGACAAGGTTATCAAGTTTTGCAAACTTGATTGGAGCCACCACCTTTGAAGATGAAGCCACACAGGAAAGAGAGGAAGTTTTGCTCAAGGACCACCCTCACCTATTTTCTAGCCAACCCGAATCTCGAAGTGAGATTCATCTTAAAGGGTAGGTTTGTAACATCCCAAATTTTCAATTTGGAATGTTATACATTAGGTCATCATGCATATCATATTTTCTCGCATTTTCCGATCCTAGAAAATTTCACGCAACTCAAGGACCCTCGGAGAGAGTTGGAGATTTCATTATTTTCATATTTGGGATTTCTCAAATTTTGAAAATATAGGATCGTGGATTTATTTATTTATCTTCAAAAGTTTTTCCGATAAAAAATTTAAGAGAGGGAATAATATGACTTTCCCAACATTTGGGAAAAATGAAGGTTTAATAAATAAATCAATTTGGTTTTTGAAAGTTTATTTGCTTTAGGGAAAAAAGAGTATTTTAAAAATATGCATTTTTGCCCCGTTTTAAAGTTCATTTTGTTCGACTCATTTTTACGAGTCGGGGAAAATTAATTTTATTTAATTTGGAGTTTGTTTGGTTTTATTTTTAAATCGTTTCGTTTTTATTTAAAAAAAAACCATGGCGCCTCCTTGACCAAGGGCCCGACCCATGGCCAGCCCACCTCCCTCCCCTCGCGCCATGAGGAGTCCGCCCCCCCCACGTGAGAGTCCGGCTCGGCCCGCTTCGCCGTCGTTGCCCCCTCCCCAAGGCAACCGAGCCGCCCCTCCTTATAACCCGCCTCCTCTCCCCTCACCCAGCGCCCGCCGCCGCCGCCCTTCAACAGAGCCGCCGCCGTCGCCGCCGCCACCCTCGCCCCGCCAACCCCGCCGACCACGCCGCCGTCCGCGGAGCCGGAGCCCGCGGCGACTTCGCGGAGGTAGCGCTACCACCCCGATCCGGTGTTTCTTTCGTTGTTCGGTTTTTTTTAAAACCCTAGATTGGTTTGTTTTTTTCGGTTTCTTAATTAGTGAACGTTCACCGACCCGTTCGTTTTAATGAACGTGTTCGTCGGATTAGTTTCTGTTAACGAACGTCCGTCGTTTTAACTGTTCGTCGTTTTTCTTTTAATCGGAATTAAATCCGTTATTTTCCGAATTCGATTTCCGATCAAATTTTCAAATCTGTTTATTTTCTCGCTCGTTTATCGGAATCAGGTGATTCAAGCGCGTGGAGTTTCGTTTCGAAACCGCCGTTCCGACTAACCTACTTAAACAAAGTTTTGCTACTGTAAAATTTTGACCTAGTTTCAGATTGTTAAAACCGAGTTGTTCTCTTTCGACTTTCGATGCTTTATTTGATTCGATTCTTTTGCAACCAGGGTTCTTAAGTTGAACTCTCTAGTTAGATCTTTTATTCGAGATTTCCCTGTGCATTAGATGAGTACTTATTGTATGCTTGTTGTTTGTCTGCGTTAGATCACCCGGAGTGCGCCGCTTGTTACTTCGAATCTCTAGGTCTCGCGGATCATCAGCAAGGCAAGTAACACTTGATCATACCTTTTCTACTACCCAGTTTTATGCATTAGATCTATCCTCGAACATTGCATGATTAGGATCTAATTAAATTGTGGGTTTTGGGAAGTAGATTGAGGTAGTACCTATTACCTGTTTACTTATGAAACCTTGGGAGTTACTTCTACGTTTGCTTATTATGCCATGCTATGCCAAGAAGCGTGGATTGGGTGAGTGAATATCCATGACAGATGTGAGATTGTTAATTAATGGTTTATCTAAGGTGGCAACCTAAACACACATCTGGGTGGATTGAGGCACTGGTTTCTATCGAGACTTACTGTATTTCTTGGACCGCCACCCGGGCTCCAAGGGATCATAAGATTATTCAAGCTGAAACTTCCGTGTGCAGCCACAAGCCAATTATGGGCTCTGGCATAGTTGAGTAAGTTGTGCAAACTCTTACGGGTAGGCTAGCTGATGTAGGGGATGTAGGTTGGTACGGTCTACCCACATGTAAGGTGCTAGTGCTTACGAAGGCGTGTCTCGGTCATCCGTCTCTCAAACACCATGTAGTCACGAGAACCAAGCGGAGGCGATCGAGTCTTGTGGGGAAAAGTGCGCAAACCTCTGCAGAGTGTATAAACTAATCATGATTAGCCGTGTCCCCGGTTATGGACGTTTTGAGTATCTAGTACTTGAATATCATGTGGATCTCAACATGTTACTTCTAATAAATGTTATTGGGTTTTTAATGTGTACTTTTTAATTGGGATTGAGGATGCTGTCAACCATTCTCAATGTTTAACAACCACCATGATAGTTAAACAAAATTATTCCTTTGTTGTAGGGAAAAATTAGCTTTATGCAAAACTGTAACCGTAGAGCTTTTCCACCAGCCATATATGCATGTAGTATAGGCTTATTACTTCATTTGCTCTCTATGTGTTACATGCCAGCATATTCCATGTGCTGACCCGTTTTCGGGCTGCAACTTTCACGTTGCAGACTTTTCGAACGACAGTAAGGTGTTAGGTCGTGGTTCTATACTCGATGATGCCGATGGAGTTGATGGACTCACTTATCTTCCAAGCCTTCCGCTGTTATTATTAGATGGCCTTAAGCCATGTTTATTGTAATGAGTTCCCTTGTGGACAACGATGTAATAAGTGTGTGATTGCTACTCTGCTATAAATCCTTGAAATCTTGTGTGGTATCGGCATTCTTGATCCAGGGATGACAACGAGCATAGAGACTTGATCCATTCGGTCTACGGTCGCTCTGAGTTGCCTTCTTTGTTTTGAGTTTGTCTTCATATCTTGACAGCCTGCACAAAATTAACACACTAGAATTGCTATCATTGGCCAAATCGGATAATAGGAAAGCAACATTGACACAACGAACGTTTGGGCAACTAGCCTACACCAAATTAACACAATATGGCACAGCTATCATCAGCCGGTAAGGTGTCTGAAAGCAACATTGACACAATGAATGGGCAACCAGAGAAGCACTACAATTCAGTAATGTGCGTGATATGAGATAGCACATTCATGCAGCTCGATCATAAAACTACGAGCAGTTTTCCTTACAAAAATCAACATTGGTGCCTTTAACATTTTGCTACAACTAATTTTAGGTCGATAAAGGTTAGATTCACGCCGATTAACAAAATACATCTTGATGTAAAAATATAGTGATATACAATAGGTACTTACATCGACACTAGAGCCTGAAGAATTCCATAAGATATTTTCCTCGAATCTGATCCCAATGGAGGAAGTCTTGTATCGTTTAACCTTATTTTACGAAAGAGACGGGTAAGAAATATGTAGAAAATATGATCAGAATGCTATAAAATTTCATGATGCGAGGATACGCTACGCTTCTTAGAATGGAGTTGACATTCTTTTCTTTGAATTTGGGCGGACTAGTTCTTTGTACTTTGGAATCTGCTTATTATCGATTGGGAGTTGGGTTTCTCTGTCTTTGGGCGGTATCTATGAAAAATGGAGTTGGTTTATTATATCCTGGCATTTGGATCTTTTGCAAAGACTTGGTTTGTAACCCTTCAGATTCTAACATAGCCGTCTTCCCCTTGCATGCCTTATATAGAAGAATGGTGATTCGGTTATAAAACATGCTACATTAGAGATGGAATAGGTACTGAAGAATAGAAAGGCATGACATATTGACATGTATTCACTCCATCCGGAAATAAATGGATGGGTCTAGGCGTATTTCAGTTCTAGATACATCCAGTTTTATCCATTTCTGCGACATTTAATCTGAACGGAGGGAGTATGATGTAAGAGCTAGGGATACGACAGGACAACACAGTAAAAAAACACTGAAAAACCCACTGCGGAACCAAAGTATTCAAACCCAGCGATATGAGATAGTACACTCATGCATTTCGGGATGCAAAACTACCGGGCAGTTTTCCTTGCAAAAATCAACATTGTGGCCTTTAATCATACATTTTGCTACAACTAAATTTAGATCGAGATAAAGGTTGGATTCACGCCGATTAACAAAATACATCTTGATGTAAAAATATAGTGATATACAACAGTACTTACATCTACATTGGAGCCTGAGAGAATTCCTGCAAGAATCTTTCCTCATAAGCGATACCATTGCACAAAATCTTCTATCATTAAGCTTATTTTCTAAAAGAGATGGGTAAGAAACATGTAGAAAATATGATCAGCATGCTATAAAATTTCATGATGCAAGGATACGCTACGCTTCTTAGAATTGAGTTGACATATTCTTGCTGAATTTGGAGCGGACTAGTTCTTTGGCCACTGGAATCTTCTTATTATCGATGAGGAGTTGGGTTTCTCTATCTTTGGAAGCGATTACCTATAAAAGCTGGAGTTGGTTTATTATCTCCTGGCGTTTGGATCTTTTGCAAAGGCCTTGTTTGTAACCCTTCAGATTCTAACATAGTCGTCTTCCCCTTGCATGCCTTGTATAGAAGAATGGTGCTTTAATTATAAAACATAAGGCATCAGAGAGATGGAATAGGTACTGAAGAATAGAAAGGCATGACATATTGACATGTATTCCCTCCATCCGGAAAAAATGGATGGGTCTAGGCGTATTTTAGTTCTAGATACATCCTTTTTTATGCATGTTGTACCCATATCACATGCCAAGTTAGAGCAAGGACCTTGTGGGGTGAAGAGGATTCATCATCTTTCTGCAATTCTTCTGAAGAACTGCCTTTACATGTTCCATCATATTGGGTATCATTGACATCAAGTTTATTGGCCTTTATATTGCTCCGTGACGTTCTTGTGGATATATCAGTGTGTGCAATTATATCTGACATGCATGGAAAACAACTAGTACTTAGATTTATGTAATGAGTGCCTGTAGGAGACGACATAAATAGTAGGATTGGGGTTAACTAGCAGCAACAGGTCTCATAAACTAAAGGGAGAACACAGATGAAAGCTACAGAATATGTATCGTTTGTACTCGAGACTAACTAGATGGCACACAAAAGTATTAAAGAACAACATAGGAAATACTAGAAGTGGTATAATACTATAATCACCAACTGTGGGATAGCATTGGCTGATGGATGATAACTATGGAATAGTGTTACCTAAAGAACAAGTATCTTAGCTGAACTATGGAACAACGTTAACTCTGAACAAGACCCGTAAGAGATCAGCATGAATATCTGATGAAATGTGATGATCTATTTTCCATGCTTGGATGAATAACGAAGCCATAAATGTTGCACACAAGTAAGATGAGGGTACAACCTATCGGGCTGCCATCCATAGGAGTGAGCATCATGTGCTGACTTGTCGATGGCCCTCCAGTTGTTGTGGTTGTGCATGTCGGGAACACACATTCGATGCAGGGAACTGTTGAGTGGGGACTATAGCTCCCTTCTGGTGTATGCTTCCCTTGTTGGAGCAGCTACGGTGAGTCGGAAGACGGTGTGTCTGAAGATGCAGATAACGCATAATGTTAAGAACGACATATCTGTTTGATGCGAAGAAATACACTAAGAGATCAATAGCAAAGATGCGAGAGTGGTCACTGCGTCTGTTGACTCAAAGACTAAATTGGGGTCACACGATTTTATTTTATTTTAGTCTTGTCCGATCTCGCCGGATGGCTGGCCGTCTTGTGCCTCCCGGTGACCTTGTTCGGAATCTTCCCGAAGAGCCCGGCGACCAACGGCGAGCAGCCTGCCTTCGCCGTCCGTGGCCCGACCAAAACCCGCTCCGCCCCACCGCCTTTGCCGTGGTTGTGCCGCCTCGGGCCAATCCACAAAGACTCCCGTCATCCAGATCCGGCGGCGGCGGTACCTTCAACCCACTCAAGTCTAAAGATAGCCATCTAAGCGGCGCCTGCGGCGAACTTGCGACCCGCACCCTTACGTTAGACACCAGCCAACCGGCAGCCTAGGAGCTCCGCCGCCTCGAGGTGCTGCTTCCCATTACCGTCGATTGGCCCAGAATAAAAATTCAGACAAGCGGCGCCTAAATAAAGTGATTTGAGATGAGGGTGCGACCTATCTGGCGGCATGGTGAAGTAGGCAGGTCCAGCTGCCGAGTCGGTGAGGCCGGCGCGGTTGAGGTGGCGACCGGCGGTAGGGAAAGAGCGATGTTGCGACATTCGACGGCTACGCCGAAGCAGCGCCAGGACTCTGGACGGATCAGAAGTTGGAGCCGCTCTGGCACCGTGAACAATGGCGGGGGTGAATCGGCTCCGGTACGGTTCACGCGGCCATCGCCGAGGCAGCACCAGCAGCATGGAGTAAGAGGCACACGGCCCAGTGCACGACGGCAAATGGACAGTGTCTCCGGCATTACGGAGGAAGGCGGCTGTGAAATTGGTGCGGTGGGGGCGCCATGGAGGTGGGGCTGAGGTTTCGCGGCTCGGGAGAAGGGAGCTTCCCGGGGAGAAGGTGATTTGGCGCCCACGAGGTATGAATGGGGGCGGGCGGGGGGAATAGGGAGGAGTGGAACCATGTCTTACGGACGCATTTATGCGAAATGTGGGGACTTATAGTTCTACCCTTGCCTATAGGCTTCTCGGCTTGGAGTACGTGTCTTGAGGGTCGGGGATAGTAGAGTAACTTTGCTTCTCCCCAAATAGTGGGCGGAGGCGATTTGGCGAGGCGTGTTTTGAACTATAGTGGGCGCGAGCGATTTCGGGCGAGGAGAGCGTGTTTTGAAATAGTGGGCGCGAGCTATTTCGGGCGAGGAGAGCGTGTTTTGCCGAGGAGAAGGCACGCTTGGATGAAGTTACGAACCTACCCTCGATGTACAATGGGCCAATTGATGCGTGTCCCACATAGGACGGTAATTTCGCGTCTCCCATTTATTTGCTTGGCGTGTTTTGAACTATAGTGGGCGCGAGCGATTTCGGGCGAGGAGAGCGTGTTTTGAAATAGTGGGCGCGAGCTATTTCGGGCGAGGAGAGCGTGTTCGGCCGAGGAGAAGGCGCGCTTGGATGAAGTTACGAACCTACCCTCGATGTACAACGGGCTAATTGAAGCGTGTCCCACATAGGACGGCAATTTCGCGTCTCCCATTTATTTGCTTGGGCGAATTCCACCGAGCAGAGAGGATGTTTAATGGTTCGTTCAAATTTTGGGAGAACGAGCATCCACGTCTACCTTACCAAGTCGATTCGGATCAAATTTTGAAATATTAGCTTGCCACTTCTTTTTTAGATGGAGAGATGATGCTCGGGAGTAATGTGTTTTTACATGCTCGTTGCTAGCGATTTACTATATGACAAGTAGTTGACCCACTCAAAAACGCGAATCAAACCCAAAATGAAATATCTTGATTCAATGAAATAGCTCGTTCAGTAGGTCAAATAGTGAACTAAATCCAAAATTGAACACTTCAATCGAGTAGCATGTTGTACAATATTATAGTACTCTATGAACATGTTGAAAGTCAAATTAATGAACTTGTTTGATATACACATATATCCATTCATGTGTGGATTGCAGACAACATGTTCTCCAATTTAAATATTTGAATGCAAGTTCATATCGAAACATGGTTTATATCAGTCTTTGATGCATAAAACGCGACCTCCCCCTCTCCCGGACTCCTGTTCCCTCTCTCTCTCTCTCTCTCTCACCGACAATCTTCAATTATGTCGCACGCATCCGACACAAAAACCTTGTTGGTCCCTCTCCCTTTCTCTCCATCTCTCTCTCTCTCTTTGTGTGTGTGTGGGGGGGGGAGTCTTTCTAGTTCGCATGCATATATACAGCATCTATAGGTCTCTCTCGCACACTATGTATGATACTCTAGCTAGTCCAAGCTAGATATCTTGGGTGCACTCATAAATGCATACCACAGATTCCTTGGCTCTTTGCCTATAACTCTCTCACGCACCACTATGTCGTCTCGGAACTCTTCCCCCTTCTCTCAAACTCTCCATCCACCTGGGTCACACATTCACATGCATATCTCACTCGCATCCGATAGGCCCATCTAAGACTCTATCTCTCCCTCTCGTTCTCTCTCCATCTCACTGCAGCACACACAATCTCATGCCCAGCTAGCCAAGTATGATGGTGCATCACTCAATTGTAGGCACACGTTGTCCCCCTATATGTATATGACTAGCTAATCTTAGTCTCCATCACAAACATGTGCATGGTCTATCTCGATTTCTCTCGGGGCATCTTTCTATCGCGCACGCACTCCCTCGATCTCCCACCCATATAGTCCCCTCACGATCTCGACGGGATCTCTCTATCACAAACACACCCTCTCTCCTTCCCCATGCGTCTATGCCATCCATGTGTCCCTCTCGACCTTTGTTCCTTGTTGGCCACACCTCTATTGGACATGTGCTACAGGGGTGTGTCTCTCCGTTGCAAACAATCACACACTAGCTATCTTCGTGTATCTCCTCGCCTCGCTTTTCCATCTCGGAGATGCATGCGTGATATGTTTGCATAAGAAACAAAAAAACACAGTATCTCTCTAATTTATCGTTTGTTGTCACTTTCTCTTTCACACACATACTCTTTTTGCACACTTACTCATTCTCCTTCAGACGCACTTGATCTGTCTCGACTGAGGCACTCTCCTCGGTCCATAGCATATAGATTTATTGAAAAGTCAAACATCACAAAGTTTGACCATATGCGTGGAGAAAAAGAATTTCATCTAGTCGACAAACATATACCATTAGATTCACCATGAGATGTAGTTTTGTATGATGCATCTTTGGTATTGTAGATATAAATAACTTTTGCGTAAACCTGATCAAAGTTTCCAAAGTTTGACTTCTAAAAAATTTACATGCACTGCATTATCGAGCGGATGGAATATCTTTTTCCCTACTCAGCTATCTGACACACCACTCAGCCTTATGGGGCCTCCTCAATCTCTCTCAAACTTTATTGGTCAGTTTGGTTCGTGACCTGACCCTCATGCCTTGATGTCCAGTACTGCCTGGTGTGGACGTGAGATGTAAAATATTTACACTGGCCGGGCTTGTGTAGTCTTTGAAGCGTTTGGTTCATGCACGGGCGAACAAAGCATCAACATCCCATCAATCAATCCATGCATCAATTATTTAATGCTAATATCCATCCATGTTCTTTATTATCCTCGTGGCCACCACGACCGAGCCTGACAGTGTTTGAAATCGATGCGCTGGGCGGGCTACTGCGATGTCTGGAGTTCAGCCGAGGCTAATTAAAGTGCAAGGAACCCAGGCCGGCGGGCTTTCTTTTTCACAGGTAGCAACCAAAGAAGCGTGCATGAAATCCAGCCACAACCCGAGGCCGGGCAAAAGATGCTCGGGGCCTTAAGCCAAAGCGGCCTTATATCTCCACAGTTCACACATACACATGTCTCGCTCGCGCTATACATATAGACCCATCCAACACTCTCCGCCCTTGTTCTCTCTCCATGTGACACGCACCCCCCTAAGTACCATAATCCCTCAATCAATCATAGGCGCAAGCACTCCCCCCTCCTAAGTATGATTATCTCTTACTAGCCATCAGGAACACACGAATTGTCTCCTTCCACCCATACGTCTATCTCGATATCTCTCGGGGCATCTTCTATCACGCACACACCTTGTCACTCGATCTCCCACCCATGTAGTCCCATCACGATCTCCAGGGGGTCTCTCTATGACAAACATACACTCTCTCCTCCCCATGTCTGCATTTTCTTCGTACGTCTCTCTCGACCTCATTCCCTTGTTTGTCAGACCCCTCTTGGCCACATGCTAGGGGTCTTGCTCTCTCGGTTCCAAACAACCACACACTATCTCCTCACCTTGCCTCCGTTGTCGTGTGTTGTCCATGTCTCTTTCACACACGCACACACACTTTTTTCACTCTCTCTCTCTCTCTCTCTCTCTCTCTTGTTAGGGACTTTGTCACGTCCATAAGCATATGGATGTTTTGAAAAGTCAAACCTCAGAAAAGTTTGACCAGGTATATGTGGAGAAAAAAATTTACATCTGGAACGATCATTAGATTCATCACAACATGTACTTACTTCATACTATCATTTATCTTTGGTATTGTAGATATAAGTAATTTCTTTATGAACTTGGTAAAAGTTTCAAAAGTTTGACTTAAAAAATGTTGGCACTACATTATCGAGCGGAGGAGTAGCTCTTTCTCTCTCTCTCTTGCTATCTCTCACGGGCCTCCTCTCACTCGAACTCTCTATACCGGCCGGATTATCGCTCTTTGTAGCCGACTTATAGCTCCGTATATTGTTTAGTTGACCGATCAACCAATCCACATGCTGCCTTGTCAGCTCATGTTATGTATCTTCGTGTGCTGGCCCATGTGGCAGTGGGTGAAAATAAGTAAACTAGAGGCCCATCTGACACGCGGTGAAGTAAAGAAAGTTGAAACCACTCGAGGTAGCACCCCTGCGCTAGTAAATTGATGGTGCATTGAGGACAAACTTCTTGCGGCGGGAAGGGCCTTTTCGTGCACAATTCACCGCTAGCGGCGGCATGCAAAGAAGGGCCTTTTCGCGCACACCCAGCACACAACACACACTAGCACTGCGTGTACACGGCGTCGCTGCCGGTTGAGATGGACGGCGAGGCAGCCCACAAGCGAGGCGGCTCGAGAAAAACCGCATCCGGTGAGCACGGACTTCATCGGCAGCCTCCCGGCGACCGCTGCTGCTCGTCATCATCGGCCTCCTCCCCACCAAATCTGTCGTGCGGACCGCCTGCTTTCTGCCGGCGGTGGCGCCCCTCTAGCGTTCGTCCCCTCAACCTCACGGTCGGCAGCTGCCTCTGCGATGGGGATTGCAAGCGCGTAGCGCGATCTCCAAGATCCTTTTATCGCACCTGGGCCAATAAGCGCCTTGACATCCGCGTGTTCATTACCAAGCTGCAAGGTCCAACCCAAGTTCGACGAGTGGTTCATATCCCCGCCCTAGATCAGCTCGAGGAGCTCAGCTTTGAAGCTAGGCGATTTACGCTCTCTGCCGCCGTCCGGCGCTCCGCCTCACGCCAACAGCTGCGCGCGCCCGGCTTCAGCTCCTGCTATCTTCCCCAGATTAATGCCGCACCCGCTCTTCTTCTCCCTCAACTCAAGCAGCTCGACCTCTTTGACGTTGTCATCTCGAATAAGGTTATGGAGTATCTGCTCCGCAGCTGTACTGCGCTCGAGTACCTTCGTCTTGAGCAGATCCACGGGTTCATTAGCCTCCACATCGCCTCGACAAATCTCCGATGGATTTATGTGTCTTGCTGGCCCCGCAACAAGACATCAATTGGGAAGAGATCACTCCAGCTGTTCCACATTATGGTCATTGAGAATGCACCTTTCCTTGAGAGATTGCTTGTATCGGATCTAGAGCGTCCAACAAAAATCAGGGTCATTGTGGCGCTTGAAATTGTGACGTTGGTGTACTCGTCGCCAAATTCTCCGAACTCTTTATTGGATCCGTAATCGTTCAGGTACAACACTCATCTTCTTCTCCGTCTTCTTGAAATTCACATTTTAAATTTCTTCTTGATGTATTCTGACCGTCTTCGAGAAAATGATTCCCACAAGCTTGACCAGTCCATGCGCGGTGAAGATCTTAGCACTAAAATCTATCGGCCCCAATCTGGATCAAGTTGTTGGATTCCTTACATGCTTTCCGTGCGGAGAAGCTACTCATCGAGGTGAAACTTCTTTCCTATAAGTAGCGGTAATCCTGGCGTAGCTCAATTTTTCGTAATTTTCCCAAATTACGATGACAAGTGTAGTGTTCAAAACTGCATCTACGCCTTTGCACCAAAAGAAATGTTTTAGTATTTTTTCTCACATGATCACTGCATCATTTTTATGTTGTACTACTATAGTAGCCTAGGCTAGTCATAGTGGAAAGTAACTTAGACTACTCCAGTAACTCTATCGTTACCCTAAGAGCAAGTACTACCTCCGTCCTGGTTTACTCTTCCAATTTTGTAGTATCAAAATTTGACCATAGATTTAACTAACAAAATGTTAATGCATGTCACTAAGAACTATATCGTCGGATTCGTATTTCAACATAATTTCAAATGGTATAATTTTTAGTGACATGCATTGGCATTTTCTTAGGTAAATCTATGGTCAAAATTTCATACTAAATACGAGGTAGTATTACAAAAGTGGGCTATGTAGGCCAAAACATGTGCCAAATTCACTTGTGATGCATTTGGCATCGATGCCCTCCATTGCTCACCTGGTGTCCCAATCTGGATCACCTACTTTGCTCGGTGCCAAATTAACTCACGCAATGAAAAAACCTTTGCGTGGGAGAGAGAGAGGGTGAGGCAATAAAAAACACTTGTTTGGGAGAGTGAGAGGCTAGTGTAGTTGGTTTGATTGATTTGTTTATACATGTGGGTCTTTGTGCACAGCGGTGCCAACTCTCTCACATCGCGAGGCGGTGCCAAAATCTTTTGATTTGACATCGATCGTGTTATGTGGCATACTTTTGCGAAATATGGCATCAGCCACATAGTGGAAGGCAACAAATGCCCAAGCTCTTCACGTGCTCCTAGTTAAATGAGAGGAAAGAGAGAGAGAGAGAGAGAGAGAGAGAGAGTGAGTGAGTGAAAAAATATCACTAGCTAGCCAACCCTATCGTATGAGCGAATGATATTGGTACCTCTTGATGACACAGCAATCTTATGCAGCCAGCTGCTCTAATATGTTCTCTTCTTTTGCGAGATAAAAAAAAGACCGAAAGTGAAAAATGTCTTTGCACTATAACAATCTCATCGAATGCCTTGATCTCCATCTTATAGAAATTGATTTGATCGACTACCGAGGCAGCATACGAGATTAAATTGGCGGGTTCTTTGTTACGGAGGCAAGTGTCTTTGAAGGTAATGAGGTTTGGCATTCTCTGGCGCAACAATGAATGGCGTCTTGATCACATAAGCGTCTAAGCCTAAATGGCAAAGTCTCCATGAAGCTGAATTTGTTTTGAAACATCAAGTGGCGAGAGACTCGAAAACTTATTTGCCCATTAGTGACTTGTCGAGGCGGTGGATTTTAGTTTATGCGATAATGCTGCATCCACCTAAAGTAACAAAAGTTTTTACGTAAACTTCCTAGTAATTCCCTCTTCGTAGGTGCAGCATTACTCCTAACATTTTTAATATTAGTTTGAAACTTGTAATATTGCCGTGTCCTATTCCTGCGTTTTCAAAATCCTGCGAATCAAACAGGTCCTGAGTTGGTGATGATGTTGTGCCACCCATCTTTCACCAATAGCCGTCGGATCTAGATACGGCGCGCATACAAACGAAGCTTCTCCATTTTTGCAAAAAGATGTCCGCACTTGTTCCCTATTTACAAACAACTCCTTGTCTCTCACAATCAGCCTCATCTCCTCCCCACCACATCTAGGAGTAGAAGGCCGTGGAAAAATCTGGCGCGATGGCTGCTTTGTCGGGCCGTCCACCCCAATCTTGGTGTTACATGCAATGCCACGGGTATCTATGCTGCGGAAATTATGTCGAGCAGGGCTAGTTGTAAGAAGGCTAGCTCTACAGCCATGATGATAGTGACTACTGACGGTGAGGCTGACTATGGTATGCCGAACAGGCGCCTATACTCAGTGTCATCTCCGGCGAGGGTCTTGTCACTTCCTTTGTGAGGAGCAGCACGTAATAATTTGACCAACGGGTAGTACAATGCTAGTACTCCTACTACTACATTGGTAGTACTACTACTAGTACTAGTAGCACCACCATCTGGATTTAGGAGTACTACCACGTCCATCTGGATTTTAGTATTTGACTAGCAATATCTAGTAATGCATGTCACCAAAAATGTACTAGTACTCCCTCTGTAAATAAATACATGGTGTTTTGTTCCTATCGGCGAGAGAACTTAATGTTTTTTTGTTACTCCTAACTAGAGTACATGCAATGAACTAAACACTGCATGTCATGTATGGTAGTCTCAAGTCATTGAAAGCATGCACGAGCCACATCTCTCATTGGTTGATATGTCACGAAATAAGAAACAAGGAGGGAGTTAATGCACCGTGCCTAAGTATTTTGGGATTATTTGGTTTTCGTAAGGTGACTTACACAACATTTTTGTTTACATGCATTAAAGTTTTATTAGTTCAATCAAAGGTCAAAACTTGGCGCAAAACGCAAAGGGGACCAATAAACCAGTAAACATCAAACTTCTCTCGTTTGGCCCCAACTAGAGGTCCGGTAAGATGACTATCTTGCACCGGACGCGGAGGGGATAACTTCATTGACTTAAGGCAACTCCCTTTGGGTGAATGACACGTGGCCCCGGGGGAGGCTGGCCCACCTATATCTGACCAAAGGCGAGGTGCGATGGGGCGAGGGTAATCTGAAATCCTACGCACCTCATACGCTAACCAAGGGCTGAGTGATCACTTTCGAATCGCAAGATCAGTTGACTAGAAGCTACGCTAGACCCATGGAGGCGATGGCGCGAGCATCGGCCCGGCTATGCCGAGATGGTCCACGCCTTGACCTGCGGCAGCGGTAGTATTGCTTGAGGCCGCCCGAGGCGTGGGGCGCAGACGGCAACCGTCTCCTTGTTCGACGAGGTCCTCGTCGGTTTCCTCGACAAGTTCACATCGTCAAGAAGCTTGCGGGCGACTTTGGCGTAAGCCTCCAGCCGATGCGCCCGAGGCTCTGCGATGCCGCCACCCTCAGCGGCCACTATGGTAACAGCCTCTTGACGCCTTTGGTGGCCCTCATTGCCCGCCCGTCGGCGTGAGAATGTCCACCTCGAGTCGGCGCTGCGCTGGCTCTGGCGGAGCAAGACACCATCAACATAATCACCCGTCTCTGGCGCCGTCGTCCACAAGGACTACTACATGCAAGAGGAGGGCGATAGGGGCGCTGGCCTTCTTGAGCGCAGGGCAACCTTGGGCCAGCCTTTGTTCAGAAGCACGTTGAGCTCGCCGCCAACGCCGCTGCTCCTCACACGTCGGTTGGTGACCTGACGCACTAGGGCGTGAGGATGTCGTTGAACGTTGATGGATCTGTATGTATTTTTATCCTTCCGTCAAATCCATGTAGTAGTATATGATACTACAGTAATTATCTTACCTTTCGCATCAACTTCATAATTTTAAATCGTACTCCATGCATGAGCGGCGCGAACCAAACTTCTCATTACTCTAGGAAAAATCGTTATTTTCTATCTATCGGTCGCCATGGAGCAGAACCAAAATTTATAAATTCTGAGTTCAAAAGGAAAAGCCTGCCATGTTCGCGTCGCACCCCCACACGGTTGGTCACACGCCGCTCAAGCGGGAATGCGTCTTGATGTTGCATTTTCACTTACAAGTGGGACCCTTGATTGAGCAAACCGACTATCGGCAAACCCCCACCCGCCCACAGCGATGGCTGAGAAAACAGGAGGGAGAAGAGATGGCTGTATACGGACTCCAAGAAAATTGGTGTCGGATGGGACTCGTGTGGGTGGCGTGTGCCGTACTACTAGGCGTGAATGCTAGTTATGGCCCATGCCACCCCACTATATCGAGCCTATGTCGAAAGTGCGTAGAACAAATTTCCTGCAGTCCGTGCTCAGCCCTCCTCTATCTCTCTTCTCAGCCCGGCCCGGACACGCGGAGCCCATCGTATGTTTTCTCACATGCGGCCCCACATGTCAGTGAAAACGCAAGAGGACCCACTGAAACTGCACATCTTTCACCTCGACGTGCTGGTGATGAAAAACAAATCCACTAAAGATCTTTGGTGGCCGCTTTTGGAGTTACTCAAGAGTAGTAAGATTCTATTCTGATTTAACCCAAGATGCACATCTCGTGGCTTCAACTACCACTCTATTTTCTTTCATGACCACGACACGGATCTTTGGATGTCCCATTAGCCGGCAAAAGGAGGAAGAACCTGACCAAATCTTCGGTTCTGCTCTCGGATTAGACTAGTTGTGCTAACTTCAAATTTTTATTGTGTACTCCCTCCGTTCCAAAATACTTGACTTCCATTTGTCCAAAAATGGACGTACCTATATACTAAGACATGTCTAGATACATATATATTTTGACAAATAGAAGGCATGTATTGTGCATCGGAGGGAGTAGAATGGATGTACCTATATACTAATACATGTCTAGATACATATATATTTTGACAAATAGAAGGCATGTATTGTGCAACAGAGGGAGTAAAATGGATGTACCTATATAGTAATACACGTCTAGATACATATATATTTTGACAAAGAGAAGGCATCTATTGTGCAGCGGAGGGAGTAGAATGGATGCAAGTTTTTGTATTGGGAAGAAGAGTACATCCATATATTGATAGAGCGCAATTTAGTAGATGTTCTATCACTTTTAGCTAGTATAGAATAGAGGCTAGACATGAGACTAGATGCGAGGAAGCAACGTCTACTTCTTTACACTCAAAGAAGAAAGAAGCACGCAAGATCGAGCCTCCGCAGATCAACAATGAATGCATCGAGAAGGCACTGATCCAACTTACAGGAGTAGTAAAATGTATTCTTGTGGTTCTTCTTTTCTTTGGTCTTGCTTTTATAGTCAAAATTATCATTGGAGTTCGTGAAAAACGGAGGTCCGTTTGGGGTCGTGCGTTGGAGTTGGCCTTACATGTGGGATCGCAGTTAAGGAAACCGACTATCGGCAAACCCCCACCTCGCCCGCCACGCGATGGCTAAAGTTAGAGAAATGACGAGGTTGAAGAGATTGCTCTCGCACGGACTCCAAGAAATAATATGGTGTCAGATGTATGTCGTGGTGGCGTGTGCTGTACTCCTGGACGTGAATGCTTGTTCTGGCCCATGCCACCCTACTACTCCTACTACTTACTCCTACTATATAGTATACTACTAGTATCGAGGATTCGAGATGCTGGTTACGTACAACGAACACATTAACATATGGCTACAGTAAAAATACCCGCCCGACGCGCGAAGCATGTGAAGCTAGTACAAATAGTGTACTACTATTGTTGATTGGCCTCATCCGATAACTTGTTGCAATGCACGTACAATTATGTATTCGGAAAATATTTTTTTGCCTCGTCGCACCACTCACTCAGAGAAGCGACTCGAAAGCCATTCATAAATTTAGTAAGTTTATCACATGCATATCATTTTATTACATAGTACAACAGGTCATCAACCCACATCGACAACGAGGATACATTATAAATACTAAAGTTTTCACCACACAAAAAATAACAAGCCATGAAATGAACTTCAACTCAACCATTCCGCGGCGTTGGAAACGCTTGCTTTGAACCACAAGTGATTCTTTGGGATGGGCCATCCGTTGTCGATCTGGAGACCAATGCAGGACTGATCATCCAGGCTGAAGCGGCCTACTATATCAGTACCAGGGTAGGGAACCACCCAAATGTCCGAGGTATAGACACAGTTGCTTCTCATAAATGTGTCAATAGCAGTTGGATCGCCTTTCACCATCATCGGATAGTTTTGTCCAAGGAAGAGCGAGTTTTCTCCAAGACTATCAATTACATGCGGGGAGAAGGAGTTGGCGCTAGCACCCTAGTATCCATACCGAATACCATGCAGCGGGTGTTGGAATAGGTCCGGAGAGTGCGACCATGGGAGACTACACACCTTCCTTAGCGGTAACATCATCGATGGGCTGTATACACACAAGAAGAGGTGATCCATCGAATTAGTTGCGGTAGCCACAGTATATCGGCGCTGCTCGTCCTCATGCTCATGATCATCACCATCATCATCTCCCCCTTGGTTATAAAAATCTTCAAGTATAGGTGGTGGGATGTTCATAGGACCTTGGAAACACAAGAAGAAGGTTAATTAGTAAAGGGAAACTTGCTAACCCGCATGCATGTGGATGAAACAATTATAATTACGGTGGAATACAAACGTACCGAAACAACGAGGATGCCATGCAAAAACAGTGCCAGGAGTGGTGGCAGCAAACACAAGGGCCTCGTATTCAATTGCATCACAGTACTCATCCATGTACAGAAACTGATTTTTGAGCAATATCCATCGAGTGAAACCATCAAGGACGGCAACAAGCTTGTCGAAGATAGCAACAACATCATAGTTTTTGTAATTCCAAGAGCGGTTGGGAACTCGACAAATTGCTATCTTCCATAGACGGCAGTCACCATGATCATATTTGAGCGTGCATACATTACGGTGTGCTCAACCTCTGGGCAGTTCTTTGAGCTTTTGGAAGTGGAACTCGGTGACGAGTGTACACATTCACAAGTTCCCACTCGCTGTTGGACCCAATGTAAACAGCCCAATCTCCATTTGCACCCGCCCAAGCCTTGCCCTCAAGTGATGGCATCTTAACATCACACGTATCATTATCAAGCAGCATAAACTTGCATAGGGTGAGGCCTCCGTCGTGCCGGCGCCAGTCATCAGGATCACGGCGAAGAAGATAGGGGAGATGAAACCGCTCCTTGACCCTTGGGTTCCTTGCAATGATGCTATTAGTTGAGTCGAGAATGGGCTGGAATGAACCTGCCATGCTAGCCGAGGTGATGACGTCGCACCGATCAATGAGTTCCTCCACCACGTCAGCTTTCAGATCGAGGCAAGAATAGCGGGGTGCGTTTACGGCCTGTTCCTCCATGGAGAAGACGATCGAACAATGGCGAGAAGAAAGGGTGAAGGGCTGACGGAAAATGGAGGAGGAGAGGAAGAGCGTCGACAGCAGTTCCAAATCGAGAGGGAAAGGCGAAGAGTCGATGGGCGGTTGCGAGTTTGCCACGGTTCACGAAGAGCGCCCGGCCTACACGTCCGTTACGAAATACTCCTACTACTCGCCGTCGTCTCAGCGATATGTTGGAATGGGACCACATGTCAACGAAACATGGTGTGTAATTTCTCGTGCAAAATGCGATTTGGCCGCGTTGGCCCGAGGTGCCGCATTAGTTATCGACCTTTATTTTTTTTAATGGCGTGCCGATCAGTTTTGAAGCATGACTAACTGGTACTGTACGCAGAAAAATGTAAACTACTCTACCACAACCCCACCTCCAGTACTAGTAGTACAAAAAAGATATATAGGCTGGAGCTTCAGCACTTTCTTGCTAAGGGCTGCCCACTTGCTTCTCACACTACCACCCTCTCTCCAGATCTAAAAAAGACGGCCCCTCTCTCCCTCCTCACCGGTGGTCACAGATCCGCCGGGGAAGAAAAGGACGTGCAACGTGCGCCTTTTCGTTGTCGGCGGCGAGGTCACTTAGCGGCGACAAGGCCGTCCTCTCAGACCTAGCGACCGCGCGGGATGGCCTCCGTCCCCAAGCTCGCTGCCGTAGTGTGTGCGGCGGACGACGACCACGAGCGAAGCCACTTCCCGCCGACCCTCAGGTATGCTACCTCTTTTCGAGCCATAACCTTGTTCTATTGCCCCATCGCTACTGCCGTTTGCATGTGGATCTTTTTCCACTCCACCATCTTCCAAATTTGCTATCCTCTACTCTGCTGGCCTTGAGCGAAAACCATAATTTGCACTATTAAAGGAAACCCTACTTCATGCAGACTAATCCATATGCAGGGTTGAATAAGGAAAGGAAGGGAGACTGTACTGTCCAAGAGAGTAGGCATCGAACCCGCATCTAGGTTGAAAAGGGAAAAATCAGTAGCTAAGGAACGAGTCTCGTGTCTCTTGGTTGAATAAGGGTAGACAGGCATGACAACGCAATAGAGAATGACCAGGTCGATCGGTTTGTTGTCCTTGCATAGGAAAAAGGTGGCTAAAGAGAACAAAAATGGGACCGTAATCCACATATGCTGCCTTGATATTTGTTGCTCTGGGCAACCATACCTCCCTCACCACTCTGCGTCTGTGGAGGTACATCGTACTGGTGCGCCCATTGTCCGAATGGGCCTCCCATGCACTTTTATTGCCACTTTTTTTGCTGTTAGTATAACGCCAGCAGTCAAGTCAAGCAATGCTACTGCTAAAGTGATGCCACATTTAAGTAATGCCGCTCTCAGTCTAATGCCACCCATAAATTTAAGCAATGCCATTTAATGCCCTTTGGATTATTTCAGGGTTAGCTGTTGATTGTGGATGTATTAAAGATTTTTCAGCTAAGGCATTCTAATGTTGTTGCACAACCAGTATACCAACGATGAAACTTGTTACTACCTTCAAATTTTTGCACTGTTAATGCTTATAGATTACATACGTTACTTTCATGAGATATGTTAATTTTTTTATACAGTGTCACCAAAATGCCAAGGCACTGATGTCATTTTATTTTGGTTAAACTGCACAGACAATTATGAAGACAAGAGGAAAGGTCAAGAGTGGGTACCTCCTCCTCCGGCTGTTCTCTTGAGGAGGTCTGTATGTTTGTCTCTAATGCCTGTCGACTACATACCTGACATCATGATGTAATGTGAAGTCATTTCCTTTTTTACAGTGTCACTGAATTGTCAAGGCGGTGATGGCATTTTATTTTAGTAGAACTGCAAAAAGTTTGCTTAAAAGAAGAGGAAAGGTCAGGAATGGCTCACTTTTTCCAGAAAAAACTATGTATGCCTTCCTCACATCAGCAGCTGTTGCTTTATTTATTCCCTCAAACAGGTGGTTAGAAACAGCCTTGCTACCTTTTCCCATTAAGAAATTGGAATGCTTATATTTGTGAGTCTATGCTTCAACTAGTGCCACTTTTAGAGTAATCACACTTTCAATATCTATGCAAACAGGGATGCTCGATTTTAGTGGAACTGCACAAAAAGTCCAACTGGTTCAACATTAGGAGCATGTTTTTTCCCAACCTTTATATCCAATTGGTGGCATTATGTACTATTCATTACGAAGGTACATGGTTTGCTACTATCTTGCTACTATTTTTGTACTGTCATTAGATAGTAATACTAGTGGTTTGCATATGAATTTATTGGCAGGGTGGACCTACATTGGATTCAATGATTGGATGCTCAATCTCGGTTGTATCGATTTCACCTCTTCCATCACTGCGAACATGGATATCCATGGTCTGATGAAGAATTGGCGCTATATTTCTGCTCTCAACAAGCAAATCAATTCAGTATGAAATTGTCCAGGGCAAAACATAACTGTATCAGATTGTCCAGTGTAGAACATGGCAGATGCTAAGCGGAAGAGACATGTTTAAACCGAAAATACAAGGTGTGGTATATGTTTACTAGCGGCCTGATATTTTTGCAGACAGAGATGTCTGCTCGTTGCTATTTGGCAAACAAACAAAGTGCCCGCAATTTTGGTTGAACTGCACAAGAGAATAGTATAGTCACTGCATGTAGTGCCATTTGAAAGTAGACACAGAAAGATTGGATAGTCACTTCATGGACTGCAGAAAAGTAGTACTGTACTATTTATTGGCCAAAACTAGGTGCTTCATTGCTTTGGTCTAAGTTAAAGTTTGTATTCTGAAAATAGTCTCGCAGTGTGATCGAGGGAAGACCAAATCATATTGTAGTGCATGTTCCTCCATCATGTCTGGTTCATTCTCATGGTTCCAGCTGTTGGTGAAACCACTTACATTTGCAAGAGGAATTGTAGACTTCACAAACTAATTTGTCTTTTCGATGCATCTTGAATGTTGGCTAATAGAAGCATCCATGTTAGTAGGAAGAACATATGTTTTTCTAGATCTTTGCTTTTGGAGCTACATATTTGTATATGATCTGTGAGTCATTGAGATGCATTAACATGTTGATCTTATGTATGGGAATCGTACTAGTTAGTTTTAGTTGCGACGCAAGATCCGAAGTGGCTGATCTTTGCTTTTGGAGCTACATATTTGTATATGATCTGTGAATCATTGAGATGCATTAACTGTTACTTATTTCTGTTCGCTCGGTGTTTACAAATTCTTGATCGATCACTAGCTAGCCTACAAATGTGCTCTGGAAGTTTTATTTGCGACGCAAGATGCGAAGTGGCAGTTTTTGAATAAAATGCCTACCTCTGAAAAAGCGACAAGCTACACTATCGATCCTACACGGATAAAAATTCCTACCTCTGAAGAAGCGACAAGCTACACTATCGATCCTACACGAGATAAATAGCGGATCATGCACGTACTACCTCCTTTCCGGTTTGCGGGGCTCAATTCAAGAAAGCGACCTACTCGATCCTACACGAATAAATAGCAGATCACGCATGCGTACTAGTACCTCCTTTCCGTTTTGCAGGGCTTAATTCAAACCTCTCACCAACCAAGGTACTCCCTCCGTCCGGATTTATTAGTCCCGTGAGCAAAGCAGCAAGACCAAGGCATGGCAATAATTAACGGCATGCAGAAGTTTAAGCCTAATTAATTCCAGCGATTTAAGTGGCTGCATGCGTGCCCTCGGCATGCAGAAGTTTAAGCCTAATAAATTCCATCGATTTAAGTGGCTGCATGCGTGCCCTCGGCTGCGACTCGTTGCATGCTGCTTCGCGTACTGCCTGCGAGCGATTCTGCTTGCATGCAGCTGGTCGTTATTAAGGCAGCTAACTGATGCGAAAAAGATACGTTTTAAATATGTGGAATCATTATTGACAAGGAGGGAGATGATTCGAGTGCACTTGTTTGACCGCCATGCCGGCGTGCGACCCAGACGGGACGGGACGGCACAGTCATAATTTCAGTTTCTCTAGTTTTCCATGACAAGCTGGCGCGCTAAGCCATTATGCATTGAATTCCGATGACTGTCACGCTACCTTCCGCCTATAAGTACTGTTTCCCAGCCTTCTCAGGTGCCACCATGACCCAACTCGCCATATCCTCATAAGCCCCCACCGGCCCGACGTCGCTCGCCACATCCGCCATGCCCCCGCCCATCCGCAGTAGGCGACGCCGGAGGCGGTCACCGCCGGAACTAGTGTTCGGGTTTCCACCGGAAGGCAGACGGAGGGAGGAGGCATTCTATCTGTCTTTAGATGGCAATGCGGAGATCGAGGAGTTGTTGGAGCGCAACCGCATGGCGGAGGAGCATGAGTTGTTGGAGCGCGACCGCCTGGCGGAGGAGCAGCGTGTCGCCGATTTGCGCCTCCAGCGGGACATGGAGCAGCAGCGCACCGACGCTCTGAGTCGCGAGCAGAGCACCCGCAACTGGGCCGACTACGTGGAGGCCGGCGCCTGGCAAATAGCCACAGAGGCTGTCCGGGCACGCATGCGTTATAGCGATTTTTACTACCAGCTCGTCAAGTGGGTTTCCGGCAGGCGGAAGCTTGATGGACCACGCCGGCATGGAAAAGACCCAGCAGCAGCAACGCGCCCTATCACACCTACGGCAAGTTCGAGGCGGAGGACACCGGTGCCGGCGTTTAGCATGGACAGCGAGATGGCGGCGGCATCGCCTAGTTAGCTAAGAGTAAGTTAGTACTTATGCGCTACTAGAGTGTTAGTGGGAGTAGATAGTTCACTTGGCTATGATGGTTGTCAGCGTGGAAGTTCGATTACTCTATATGTGGATCGGACACATTACTTTGCTCACGAATGTTGAACTTTCCGTTTGAGCGTATGGAATGGGCTGTTATTTTTTAAATGGGTTGTATTTGTCCTCCACGGTTTAGAGGCTGACTTGTGGGCCTAGCAAGGTGACGCGTACACAATCGGAGATGATTATGCGTGGAGAAGATGACAGCGAGGGACCCGCCAAGGTCATGGCGACGCAAGCAAGTGCCTCCTTATTTCAAGCCAATAAAAAATGGCTCCTCCTAGTGGATTTCTGACATCTGTGTCCCATGCCATTGCCAACGTAGTCAATAAACGAGAGAATTGCACAATGAGCGGCTGACACCAGGGACCCAGCAGCTCGCCCAATTATTTTTGTTTTAGGTTAAATTTGATAAATGCCCCTCCAAATATGGTGTATCCGAGAAATGCCACCACAATTTCCAAACTTTGAAAAATGCCATTTCATGACATTTCTAGTGGCATTTTTCGAAGTCTGGAGTGGCGTTTTTTAAAGTTTGCAAACTGCAGTGCCGTTTTTCAAAGTTTGCAAAAATTGCAGTGGAATTTTTCAAAGTTTGGAAATTACAGTGGCATTTTTATGAATGGCCATAATTGGAGTGGCATTTATATAATTTGTTTACGAGGCAGGCGAGGGTGTCAACTGGGCTGTGCGGGACACTCGGCTGTCTAGACAGCCTTTTCTTTTATGTTTACCACAGACCAGCCCAGTAGTTTTTTCTTCTTTCTAAAAATGGCTAGCCCAGTTTTTTTGTGATTTGTCAAGTAAGTCGCTTTATCAGGCCTGTTGGGCTACAAATCTTTCAAGACGAGGAGAGCTTCATTCGGCTGGCCGAGAAAATGGCCTATCCGTAATCAGAAATGGGCTGTACATTTTTTAAAAACACATCAAACCGGCAATTATTTTCAAATATCTTTTTTTTTATTTAGATATTTTAAATTGCATTGATTTTTATGCGTGGACAATTTATTGGATTTTATATTGATATACATTTATTTTTAAAATCAGTCTGAATGTGATTCGAAATTTCGGGATTAAAAACAGTTCAGACTGCACCGACATATGCAAAATTTCGTATAATTTTGTAACCGTGGCCACAATATGGGCTGTAATCTAACATAAAGAATATGGGCTCCAAAAAACCCGTAATAATTAGCAAATGGGCTGTAAATTATTTGAAATAATGGCAGATGGGCTGTATGCTGTTTTCCATAGATTTGAGGCTTTCCACAGATGGCATGTGTACTGTTGGATGTCCATGCAACGGCCGTCGTGCTTCTTCAATCTCTACTCTTCCTGCTCCAGACGCTCAAACAAGCGCCGGCGGGACTGCCTGCTCCCTCCTCCCCCTGGTTGTCTTGCCTTGAGCCTCACCGCCCCACCGTACTCCCATCGCTGGCCTAGCCATCCCTCTACTCACCCACACTGCTTGTTATTCTCCGTGACGGCGGGCAGAACCAGTAAACCCTCGTACAGTCGTACTCCCCTCCGCGTGGGAAACAAAAACAATGGCCGAGTCTTCCCTGCCTCCGTGTCGTCCCCTTCCTAGGCCTCGCCGTCGTCCATCGCCCTGGTGCTCTCGGCGTGGCGTGGTCAGCGTGGTCAGCGACCGACATGCATCTGAAGTGGACTGTACGTGGAGAGGCTGACAGCTGGGTCCACGGCCGCACGCAAGGAAATGCCTCCTTATTACGCGCAAAATAATGATTTCCTCCACCTGACATCTGGGACCCACCGAAACAGCCTCTGTATTTCGCGAAAAAAATGTTACCGCCGCTGATAGCTCGGACCCACCAGCTATATCTTCGCACGCAAGGAAGTGCCTCCTTATTACGCACAAAAAAATGAATACTCCCCCTGCTAGCTGGGACCCAGTATAGTGGGCCTACTAAGTTGACGGGGACGAAGGGCTTTGTCAACCTAGTCAATATGCACAATTCTAGCTCGACTGACCGTACGATGTCCATCCAACGGCCGTAGTGCTTCTTCAACCTCTGGTCTTCTTGCTCCAGCCGCCCAAACCAGCGCCGGTCGTGCCGCCTGCTCCTGACTCCCGTGGCCGGCTGTGCTGCCGCGGAGGCCTCACCGCCCCCATACTACTCCCACCACTGGCCAGGCCATCCCTCCGCTCCACTCACCCACACCCCCTGTTATTCTGCGGCGACGGCAACACAGCCGAACCAGTGAACCCTCATACTCCTCTCCGCGTGGGCATCCACTGCGGCGTCTTCCCCGCCTCCGCATCGTCCCCTTCCTAGGCCTCGCCGTCGTCCACTGCCGTGGTGCTGTCGGCGCGCCGTGGTCGATGTGGTCACCGACCGAATTCCATCGGACATGGACTGTACGTGGAGAGGCTGGCAGCTGGGTCGATAGAAGCCGCAAGGAAGTGCCTCCTTATTACGCGGAAAATAATTATTCCTCCACCTGACAGCGGGGACCCACAGGACGCCCATCAGTATATCGCAAAAAAAACGTTTTCCCACGACATTGGGACCGACCCGGCCAGACCCACCGTATTCAAGAAAAGCGTTCCCCCACTGTCATTCGGACCCACCGGAAGTGCCTCCTTATTATGCACAAAAAAATGAATACCCCCCTGCTAGCTGGGACCCACCTTGGTGTTAGGCTGACTTGTGGGCCTACTAAGTTGACGGGGATGGAGGGCTTTCTCAACTTAGTCAATATGCACGATTCTAGCTCCAGTGACCGTACGATGTCCATCCAACGGTCGTAGTGCTTCTTCAACCTCTGGTCTTCTTGCTCCAGCCGCCCAAACCAGCGCCTGTCCTGCCTCGTGCTCCTACCTCCCGTGGCTGGCTGCGATGCGGCGGAGGCCTCACCGCCCCCTACTACTCCCACCGCTGGCCAGGCCATCCCTCTACTCACCCACACCCCCTGTTATTCTGCGGCGACGACAACCTCACACCGCAGCGAACCAGTGAACCCTCGTACTCCTCTACGCGTGGGCATCCACTGCCGCGTCTTCCATGGATCCGCGTCGTCCCCTTCCTAGGCCTCGCCGTCATCCACCGCCCTGGTGCGCTATCACACCCTGATTTTCATGCCACAACACTTAAGCTAATAAATCATGATAAAATGTGGTTTGACAAAAACATTTGCATTATTTGGCTTTTATTTGGATTTGGTTTTCTCTCTGTGTTTTTTTTCAAGTGCTCTTTGAAGTCAACACAACTCCACCTTCTGTACTTCATCTCCTTGCCCCAAATTTCTACCCAATGATCATGCCATGTGGATAGTGCAATATAGTATTTTCTTACAAAAATAATTTGGCCAAATAGTATTTTTGAAAATTAGTTTTCCAAAAACCCCTGAATTGAGGCTTGCACTACAAGTACTTGATTTGGGGTATGAAAATTATAACAAAGAGTGTATTTGAAACCTATTAGATATAGGATTCCCATAAACCACAAAAAAATAATTTTAAAAGTTATTTTCCTATTTTATTTAAAAGCTTTTTCTTAAGGCTAGAAATGGTCTTTAATATGGAAAAATTATTTTATTGTTTCAAAAATATTTGACAAAAATCAGGGAAACTCAGTGCATATATAAGAGTTTGAACACATGGTCATGTTCAAAATATTGGACAAAACCCTCCACAACCATTTCAGCTCATTTGAAATATTTGAAATATTTCTATAACAAATATTTTCAAATAAATCCAGGAAAATTCTAACATGTCACATATGACATTTTTTATGATCTTGCCAAGTACCATGTCATGGAGAATAGTATAACCCCATCAAACCCTCTCAAAACCACTTCTGTCCTTTTTCAAGTTTGAACATTTTTGCACTGTCAAACATGTCCAAATGCTATAAAACTTGGTGCACATGCTAAAATGGTGTAATAATGCATCTAGACCAAATGGCACAAGTTGGAGAGAATTTTATCTTAATCAAAGTACCCCAAAACCCTTTCTGTCCAGAACCAAATTTGAACAACTCTACATTGCCAAGAGTGTCATTTTGATCTAAATTTTTGTGGACATGTTCAAATCCTCAAATGATGAAACTACACCAAGTGGTGCATCAAGAAGAATAGATTTGCATGACTAAATCTTGGTAAAGCCATTTCTGCTGATTTCTAGGGTTTACCAAAGTTACATTGGAAACTTTGCCCAAATGAGCTCAAAATTGGTGGAACTCCCTAATTATATGTGCCATTTCACCCTGTGGAGTCTCATGCCAAATGGAGTTCATTTGCTTTGTGACGCCCGTATAATCAAGCTACAGTAATCCCCCATTAATGATGCCATGTCATTGCAGTAATTTGCTAAACCTCACTTTGATCCAAACCCGATTCAAATTAAATTTAAAATAAAGTCAAACTATTATTTCTTCAAACGGTAAAACAAAAATGTTTGGTGGGTTGCAAATATTCACTAACAATTTGTCATGAAATAATTAACATTTTTCAAAATATAAAATTGCCCCTGGATATTAAAACAGTGGACCAACAACACCTTTTTATCCCATTTAAATATAAACTCAAACTTAATAAATTATTTTGAACCCAAACTTGTTGTGGCAGTGCACAATAATGCATAGAAATTATATGGCAAGGTTTAACATTTTACAAAAAATATTTTGATGCTAAAAGAAAATACTAAACAATAGATAAATAAATAAACAAAAAAGTAAATGGAAAAATACTAGTAAAGAGAAACGAAACCCCCTCTACTGGGCCCCGTGCCCCATCTAGCCAAAACGGCCCACCCGCCCAACCCCCACTCCTCTCCTTCTCCCCCCACCCCCCGCAACCCTAGCCGCCACCCCACTCGTCCACTCCTCCCCCCCCACCCGCACGATCTCCTCGCTCCTCTTCCCCCCCACGAGCCGATCTGGATCGGGAAACTGCTCCTACCCCGTCGTCCCACATCGCCAGCACCCCATCCCGTCGCCGGACTTCCCCACCGCCTGACGCCGCGGCCTCGCCTCATCGTCGACCCCGATACCGCCGCCGCTCGACCCCGTTGCCACCACCACCGTCGCCTCGCCTGGACCTCACTGGAGCCGCCTCGCCGGAACGCTCCCTCGCCGATCTCCTCCCCGTCTCCGTGGTCGTCCCCGTCCTCCTCCTAGCAGCTCCGTCGAGCCTCGCCGCCCCCTGGTCTCTACTCGAACGTGAGGCCTGCCTCACCTTCTCTTCCCTCTCCGACCGGCGCCACCTCCCGCTCGTCCCCCCGCGCTAGCACGAGCCGCTCCTACGCTGACCTTCCTCCTCGTGGCCGCGCCGTGTGCACGACGCGCCCGCACGCTCGTCGCATCACCGACGCCTGGCCGTGCCTCACGGCTCGTCGGAGGCCGCCAGCCCGCTCCTCCCGTCCATCCCACTGGCCCCGTGCTTCTCCGGCCACCTTCGGCGCCGGAGCCCATCCGCGCACCGCCCGGCGCCATCGCTCCGTAGGCCTCGCCACGCCTCGCGACTCTGACCACGACGCCTCGCCGACCTCACCTTGCTCGCCGCCGTTAGCCCCCTCCTGCCTCGCCGTCGATGGCCCTCGCCGCCATCGCTAACGGGCTGTGGCTACGCTCGCTTGCCCGTCCCCAACGCCCGCTAGCAACCAAACCCGCTATGGCCCCTAGGGCCAATGACATGTGGGGCCGCCCCCTTTGAAACGTTAAAATAATAATAATAATAAAAATAATAAAATTAAAAAATATATTAAATAAATAAATAAATAATAACTAAAATAATTAAAAAATTAATTAATTAATTAAGTTAATTAATCCTGATTAGATTAACCTAATCACTAATTAAATTAACTAATCTGTAATTAACCTAAACAGAGAATGACAGGTGGGTCCCATTGGACCCACACGTCAGGTTGACCAGGTCAATGGTCAACGTTGATTCTTGACATCACTCTGATGTCATGCTGACGTCATCATTTACTATTCTGGATAATGTTGGATTAAATAATTAATTAAATTCCAAAAATTAATAAAATCTTTAGAAAATCATATCTTTTAATCCGTAACTCGGATTAAAATATTTTCCACATGAAAGTTGCTCAGAACGACGAGACGAATTCAGATACGTAGTCCGTTCGTCCGCCACACACCCCTAACCTATCGAACTCGCAACTTTCCCCCTCCGGCTCCTCTTCCCGAAAACGCGAAACACCGGGAATACTTTCCGGATGTTTTCCTTCGTCAGTATCACCTCCAACGCGTTAGGGCACACCTAGCACCGCGCATTTTCTTATCATGCATCGATATGCATATGTTTGCATAGTATTCATTGTTTCTTCCCCTCTTCTCTCCGGTAGACTACGAGACCGACGTTGCTGCTGCCCAGTTCGGCTGCGGAGTTGACGACCCCTCTCTCTTGCCAGAGCAACCAGGAAAGCCCCCCCCTTGATCACCAGATATCGCCTATTCTACTCTATACTGCTTGCATTAGAGTAGTGTAGCATGTTCTTGCTTCATTATACCTATCACGATGCATAGCTTTGTCCTTGTTACTAGTGTTGTTACCTTTACCTGCAATCCTATATGCTTAGTATAGGATGCTAGTATATTCATCTGTGGCCCTACATTCTTGTCCGTCTGCTGTGCTATACTATCGGGCCGTGATCACTCGGGAGGTGATCACGGGTATATACTATATACTTTATACATGATACATGTGGAGACTAAAGTCGGGTTAATTTGGTGGAGCACCCACGAGTGGATCTTTGTGGCGGAGCGGCAGTGGCAGAGTTGAGACCGCCTAGGAGAGAGGTGGGCCTGGCCCTGTTCGGCGTTCGCGGATACTTAACACGCTTGAGATCTTGGTATTTGATCTGAGTTGGCTGTGAGCCTATACGCACTAACCGTCTCACGTGGGAGTAGTTATGGGTATCCCGTCGTGGTATCGGTAAAAGCACTTCGTGACGTCGTGGCCGGCGCGCCGAATTGGTGGGCTGAACGCCACTAGGCTAGGTCTGCTTTCAGCCGCCCTCGCAACTTGCAGGTGTGTTCAGGGTGATGGGCTCAGACCCCTGGGCGCCTAGGTTTAGACCGGCGTGCTGACCTCTCTGTTGAGCCTAGGTGGGGCTGCGACGTGTTGATCTTCCGCGGCCGGGCATGACCCAGGAAAGTGTGTCCGGCCAAATGGGATCAAGCGTGTTGGGTAAGTTGGTGCACCCCTGCAGGGAAGTTAATCTATTCGAATAGCCGTGATCTTCGGTAACAGGACGACTTGGAGTTGTACCTTGACCTTATGACAACTAGAACCGGATACTTAATAAAACACACCCTTCCAAGTGCGGATACAACGGTGGTCGCTCTCTCTCAGGGATACAAGGAGGGGATCGCCGGGTAGGATTATTGCTATGTGATGTTACTTGGAGGACTTCAACCTACCCTCTTCTACCTGTTGCAAGACGAAGGTGACCAGAAGCGTATTCTTCGATAAGACTAGCTATCCCCCTCTTATTCTGGCATTCTGCAGTTCAGTCCACTGATATGCCCCTTTACACATATATCCATGCATATGTAGTGTAGCTCCTTGCTTGCGAGTACTTTGGATGAGTACTCACGGTTGCCTTGTTCCTCCTTTTCCCCCTATCTCTACTCGGTTGCTGCGACCAGACGATGGAGCCCAGGAGCGACGCATACCGTCGATGAAGACTACTACTGAGGCGCCTACTACTACGTGCAGCCCGGCAGCGGCGACCGGGAAGTAGTTTAGGAGGATCCCAGGCGGGAGGCCTTCGCCTCTTCGATCTGTATCCCGATTTGTGCTAGCCATCTTATGGCAACTTGTTTAACTTATGTCCGTACTCAGATATTGTTACTTCGGCTGACTTCGTCTATGATCGAGCACTTGTATTCGAGCCCTCGAGGCCCCTGGCTTGTATTATGATGCTTGTATGACTTATTTATGTTTTAGAGTTGTGTTGTGATATCTTTCCGTGAGTCCTTGATCTTGATCGTACACATTGCGTGCATGATTAGTGTACGATTGAATTGAGGGCGTCACAAGTTGGTATCAGAGCCGACTGCCTGTAGGAATCCCCCTTCCACACTCCTTGGCCGAAGTCGAGTCTAGACATTGCAAAAACTTTTACTAACTTGGCTGTGTGTGCCTTACGGGCCCACGTCGCCATCGGGTGGTACTAGGATCTTTTACTCCTCGACCTTTACTCTGGGATTCTGAACTCTCTTCTATTCGGGTTAAACGATTTTTACTAAAATCTAACTTTAGGTTCTCGAAAATACTTTCTCCCGGAGAGGCCCTTCAGTCCAGATGACCGCCTGCTGCACCAGAAGATTCTGAAGATACTCTACGATGTGCTCTCGAGACTATGTGCCATCGCTTTTGCCATTCACTTCCATCGATAAATCCATCAGGATAAAAACTTACACCTATAGTTCAAATTGTCATCCCCAGTTGCTCTTGTTATTACAAGATGTCCTGAAATACTCTTCGATATTCCGAGAATTCTTTACGCTTACTGCCCTGCAGTTCCTTGTTGCATGAATACCCCTACGGATAATTACTCACGCTTGCCGAGTATCTGTTCGTCCAAAGTTGTTCATGTGATTCACAAAAATACATTCAAATACTACTCGATCTTCCGAAAATCCTGAGCAGCCTATTGCTCTTGAAATTCTTGCTTGCTTGCAATATGATTAATCCCATAAGTCTCGTAATCTTAATGGCATACCTTGTCATTATCATTTTGAGTCTGTTGATTCAATATGTTGCGAATTCTCGCAATCCTCAAATAGATCCTAGAATTCATCCTTCCGGCTCAGACGTCATTTTGAACATGAGTTGGTTCTCGACCAAACTATCTGTCATCGATTGTGCCTCTGGTATATTCAATTGATCCATCCTTGATCGAGCGATACGCCGATCCTTTGTTTTGGAAATCATAATTCCTTTGCATTTAAGCTGTGAATTATTCAGATGCTTCCATAACCTGTTGCATTTGCATTCCTTCCTCTTCTGGTTGAGTATCGATACTCATATCAGATCCTTTGTGGACCATCAAGTCCTTTGTTGGATTGTTATCCGACAATGACATTCACACTTGATCACTTTGTGAGTTCTTTCTCCGATACATATTGCCTTTGGTAAATTGTATCCTCTCGCTTTCAGCCCCTTTCGAGCTTCGGTGGTGGTATTTCTATTGAAGCTTGTGGTATATATTTCCACGGTACCACGATGGGTTGAACCTATGCCTTCCTTAATATGTGTGAACTTCGGCGGTTTTCATGAGTCATACACTTACGGTATTTTGCCAGATAAAATTTCAACACTACAACTTCCTCAAAGGTGAGAAGTGAATGAAAGGTTATGCATTGGAGAAGTGGGAGTCGACCTTGAACTTTGTGTTCATGCCCATGGACACGATGTAGATCTTATCATTAAAGCTTCTCTTAAATTAATTATTCCTTTGGTATAAGTTCATCTTATATCTGGGATCTGGCCTTTTGCAATCGTGGTTCCGACCATGTTCTCTTTTAAATACCATTTCTCGTGCAAGTTTAAGCACTTGTCTTGATGAGAGCAATACCCCAGTCAACTTCTACTTTGATCTGTCATCGAGTATTACCCCCCTGGTATCTCGATATTATCATGGAACTGCATAACTTCTTATGAGTTCTTCATCAAGTGCTACATTCCCACTGATTCCAAATTTTCACGGGCTCACGAGTTATTAAACACTCAAAGACACCAATAACTGAACCGAGACCGCACTATGGTTCAACAACTCTTCGGTAAGCTTCTATAAGTACGAGTTTGTACCCGATCACATCATTCCTAGCCTGATCGGCTATATCATTATCATGCTAAATTTTAACTGTGCTACCGTGTCCTTCTTCTCGGAACACATATTTCGACGGTGAGCTAATCTTACAATCGATCTCCCTCGTCATACCGTTTGACCTTGTACAGCAAGCTTGATTTCGAGTTTGTGTCGTACCCATGGTTCCAATGACTTTTTGCTTCATCATTCCTTTGACTTGATGTCGTCGCTAATTGATTACTTCTTCAGGAAATCTGTCAACAAATGTGTCGTGATCCACATCAACATTATGAGCTCTTCCAGGATATCAATTGAGATCATGATGAGAAATACCATCCTTGCCCCCGATGATTTGGGTTATCTTTGACCACTTTATTGCCTTCTCGCTCAACACAAACTTGTTCGTGTTTCGTGTTATACCTTGAGATCCTTACTATCCAACATTTGTTCTTCTTTAGCTTGGAGTATTACCCTCTTTTATGACAAGAATGTCATGAGGATTACTCCACCTCTTAAGAATTCTTGGTATAGTGATACTTCTCACCATCACCATTTTTTCTTGGTTCTCGTGTTAATTATAACCGAGGTACCTACAAGTGAACGGTGTTGTTTGGATTCTGTACTTCTAGCAACCCTATTGCTCTGAAGTTAATGGTCAACCGTTCATTCCTAGACTATTGATTATTGAATCATCATTTCGACGTTGGTCGTGCAACCCAGCCCATATTTGATTGCACCTCTCATCCAATGTTTAACTGTATGTTCTCCTCGAGCATACACCATTTTATCATTTGATCCGACAAATGTTATCTCCTTGTTCACATAACTGTGGAAATCCACCTTTTGGAAATCTCGAGGATTTTCGTTGATTCCATCAGCTACCCCTCATCCTCTCCTTGGTTTAAGGATGAACTATTGCTTCAAGAACCCGCTCCCTTAGTTCATTTCCTGAGAATCTTGAAACGTCATTTCGTCTATTTGTGTTGCACCTTTTTCTTCTCGGACATCCTGAGTTTGAGGTATCATGACACCAATTGGGTCTAAATCTCGGTCAGATATGATGGTTGGGACAACTTTCCAGGAGTTAGGTTGTTGGTCCTTTGATGACCCGGTAATATGATGTCATGCCTAGCACCCCCCCCCCCCGGCTGGAGGACCTATCATTATTATTTCTTTTGCAAGGATAACCATTCCTCCTGGAGGAAATTATAGGACTTATTTTATAAGTTACTCCTGATGGATCATTGGTGTATCCAAAGTCTGGTCCTTGATTGAAACACCATATCATTGCTACCTGAAGCATGTCTGTGGTACTCCGTTCATCACCAAGAACATTTGAAGCACAATGCTAAATTCTCTTTATCAATTATCCAAACACCGTTGTATGGGTAATGTCATGAAAATTTTCTCCCCTTACCTAAAGGGTTTTCTACCTCATATCCTGTCATGGGTATCATGCTCTGCTTGTCATTGGGAAGGATATACTCCTGAAATATGTGTTTAAACACATTTTCCTTTCAATTATTCTGTTTAATCTGATAATGATACTATACTTTCCATCGTTTTGTTTAACCTTTCCAAGATAACCAGACTTAACCGAGCAAAGTGATAATTCCCACCTTAGGTAAGCACCTCGTTGTACCACTACTGTAAGTAAGACCCTGTTACTATTGTTGATGACATTCCGGTAACCATCGATGGGCGAGAACCTTGCCTATTGGCCCGCCTCGTTCAACGGCGGCGGAAAATGGTTCTCTTCGTCCCTCGCCCTTGGTATCGATGTTGTTGCCGACATAACTGATAGGCTACCCTCTGACACGCCTTACTAACGTGACCGTGCAAGATGTCGCCCCCCTTAATACTTTCAACCACATGGTGGGCCCATAACCCACAGTTCCACAGGATCGAAACCTGACTCTCCTGTACACCCCCTGTTCCCAAAGTTATTCCTCGTGTGTGGACTCGTATGTAATTCACGGACCGCCGTCCCAAGTGATCTATTTTGGTATCAGATGCAATACTTATTCTCGTTGCTCTGAACCCCTTTCACCTTCTGATTAGGCATCAAATGCTTGCCTATCCGTTTGAAACTTCTCATGGTACCTCCTTACTTTCCTCTCGATATTTTCTTAAGATTCAATTCGAGAGTAACTTCCGACACCTTCCTCGATGTTATCGACCAGATAGTCAACCTTGTAGAGGTTTGTCCTTTTGAAGCTACCCCTTATCCTTTCCGTAAGTACGATGAAGGTCCCCAAGGAAGGACGACAACTTCATCATGATGACCAAGCAGAGAGGAAGACATCAATGTAATGGATCGACCTCTTCGAGAAGAGCAACTATGACCGAGAAGAATCGTTAGAATTTCGTAACCAGATCCCTTCCCCCTTATAACCGCTCCTAAATATCGGGACGAGATTTCTTGTAGTGGAGGAGAATTGTGACGCCCGCATAATCAAGCTACAGTAATCCCCCCTTAATGACGCCATGTCATTGCAGTAATTTGCTAAACCTCACTTTGATCCAAACCCGATTCAAATTAAGTTTAAAATAAAGTCAAACTATTATTTCTTCAAACGGTAAAACAAAAATGTTTGGAGGGTTGCAAATATTCACTAACAATTTGTCATGAAATAATTAACATTTTTCAAAATATAAAATTGCCCCTGGATATTAAAACAGTGGACCAACAACACCTTTTTATCCCATTTAAATATAAACTCAAACTTAATAAATTATTTTGAACCCAAACTTGTTGTGGCAGTGCACAATAATGCATAGAAATTATATGGCAAGGTTTAACATTTTACAAAAATATTTTGATGCTAAAAGAAAATACTAAACAATAGCTAAATAAATAAACAAAAAAAGTAAGTGGAAAAATACTAGTAAAGAGAAAAGAAACCTAATCTACTGGGCCCCTTGGCCCATTTAACAAAAAAGGCCCAACCGGCCAACCCCCCACTCCTCTCATTATCCCCTCACCCCCCGCAACCCTAGCCGCCACCCCACTCGTCCACTCCTCCCCCCACCCGCACGATCTCCTCCCTCCTCTTCCCCCCCCCCCCCACGAGCCGATCTGGATCGGGAAACTGCTCCTACCCCGTCGTCCCACATCGCCATGACACCCCATCCGTCGCGGACTTCCCCACGCTTTGGCCTTGGCCTCGCCTCATCGTCGACCCGATACGCCGCCCGCTCGACCCGATACGCCGCCCGCTTCGACCCGTCACCACCACCACCGTCGCCTCGCCTGGACCTCACTGGAGCCGCCTCGCCGGAACGCTCCCTCGCCGGATCTCCTCCCCGTCTCCGTGGTCGTCCCCGTCCTCCTCCACAACGGCTCCGTCGAGCCTCGCCGCCCCCTGGTCTCTACTCGAACGTGAGGCCTGCCTCCCCTTCTCTTCCCTCTCCGACCGGCGCCACCTCCGCTTTCGTCCTTCTTAGCACGAGCCGCTCCGCCCCTCACCTTCCCCCCTCGTGGCCGCGCCGTGTGCGCGACGCGCCCGCACGCTCGTCGCATCTCCGACGCCTGGCCGTGCCTCACGGCTTGTCGGAGGCCGCCAGCCCGCTCCTCCCGTCCATCCCATCGGCCCGTGCTTCTCGCCACCTTCGGGCCGGGCGCCCATCCGCGCGCCGGCGCCCCACTGCTCCCGTTGCCCCACCGCGCCTCGCGCGGCTACTGGCCACGACGCGCCTCGTCGACCTCTCCTTGCTCGCCGCCGTTCGCCGAGCCCCCTCCTGCCTGCCGATGGCCCCGGCCTCAAGATCGCTAACGGGCTGTATACGCCTGCTTGCCCCCCAACGCCCGCTAGCAACCAAACCCGCTATGGCCCCTAGGGCCAATGACATGTGGGGCCGCCCCCTTTGAAACGTTAAAAAATAATAATAATAAAATAATAAAATTAAAAAAATATATTAAATAAATAAATAAATAATAACTAAAATAATTAAATTATTAATTAATTAATTAAGTAATTAATTAAGATAATTAATCCTGATTTGATTAACCTAATCACTAATTAAATTAACTAATCTATAATTAACCTAAACAGAGAATGACAGGTGGGTCCCACTGGACCCACACGCCAGGTTGACCAGGTCAATGGTCAACGTTGACTGCTGACATCACTCTGATGTCATCCTGACGTCATCATTTACTATTCTGGATAATGTTGGATTAAATAATTAATTAAATTCTAGAAATTAATAAAATCTTTAGAAAATCATATCTTTTAATCTGTAACTAGGATTAAAATATTTTCAACATGAAAGTTGCTCAGAATGACGAGACGAATCCGGATACGCAGTACGTTCGTCCGCCACACACCCCTAACCTATCGAACTGTAACTTTCCCCTCCGGCTCCTCTTCCCGAAAACGCGAAACACCGGGAATACTTTCCCGGATGTTTTCCCCCTTCGTCGGTATCACCTCCAACCGCGTTAGGGCACACCTAGCACCGCGCATTTTCTTGTCATGCATCGATATGCATATGTTTGCATGGTATTCATTGTTTCTTCCCCCTCTTCTCTCCGGTAGACTACGAGACCGACGCTGCTGCTGCCCAGTTCGACTACGGAGTTGACGACCCCTCTCTTGCCAGAGCAACTAGGCAAGCCCCCCCTTGATCACCAGATATCGCCTATTCTACTCTATACTGCTTGCATTAGAGTAGTTTAGCATGTTCTCGCTACATTATACCTATCCACGATGCATAGCTTGTCCTTGTTACTCTTTGTTGTTACCTTTACCTGCAATCCTATATGCTTAGTATAGGATGCTAGTATATTCATCTATGGCCCTACATTCTTGTCCATCTGTTGTGCTATACTATCGGGCCGTGATCACTCGGGAGGTGATCACGGGTATATACTATATACTTTATACATGATACATGTGGAGACTAAAGTCGGGTCGGTGGTGGAGCACCATGAGTGGATCTTTGTGGCGGAGGCGACAGGCAGGTTGAGACCGCCTAGGAGAGAGGTGGGCCTGGCCCTGTTCGGCGTTCGCGGATACTTACCACGCTTAACGAGATCCTGGTATTTGATCTGAGTTGGCTACGAGCCTATACGCACTAACCGTCTACGTGGGAGTAGTTATGGGTATCCCGACGTCGTGGTATCAGCCGAAGCACTTCGTGACGTCAGCGACTGAGCGGCGTGCGCCGAATTGGACTGGAACGCCACTAGGCTAGGTCTTCTTTCAGCCGCCCTCGCAACGTGCAGGTGTGTTCAGGGTGATGGGCCCAGACCCCTGGGCGCCTAGGTTTAGACCGGCGTGCTGACCTCTCTATTGACCCTAGGTGGGGCTGCGACGTGTTGATCTTCCGCGGCTGGGCATGACCCAGGAAAGTGTGTCCGGCCAAATGGGATCAAGCGTGTTGGGTAAGTTGGTGCACCCTGCAGGTGAAGTTAATCTATTCGAATAGCCGTGATCTTGGTAACAGGGCGACTTGGAGTTGTACCTTGACCTTATGACAACTAGAACCGGATACTTAATAAAACACACCCTTCCAAGTGCGGATACAACCGGTGGTCGCTCCTCTCGAGGGATACGAGGAGGGATCGCTGGGTAGGATTATTGCTATGTGATGTTACTTGGAGGACTTCAACCTACCCTCTTCTACTGTTGCAAGGCGAAGGTGACCCGAGCGTAGTCTTCGATAAGACTAGCTATCCCCTCTTATTACGGCATTCTGCGATTCGGTCCATCGATATGGCCCTTTACACATATATCCATGCATATGTAGTGTAGCTCCTTGCTTGCGAGTACTTTGGATGAGTACTCACGGTTGCCTTGTTCCCCCTTTTCCCCCTATCTCTACTCGGTTGCTGCGACCAGACGATGGAGCCTAGGAGCCAGACGCCACCGTCGATGACGACTACTACACTGGAGGTGCCTACTACTACGTGCAGCCCGCTGACGACGACCAGGAGTAGTTTAGTAGGATCGAGGCAGGAGGCCTGCGCCTCTTCGATCTGTATCCCGCTTTGTGCTAGCCATCTTATGGCAACTTGTTTAACTTATGTACGTACTCGAGATATTGTTGCTTCCGCTGACTTGTCTATGATCGAGCACTTGTATTCGAGCCCTCGAGGCCCCTGGCTTGTATTATGATGCTTGTATGACTTATTTATGTTTTAGAGTTGTGTTGTGATATCTTCTCGTGAGTCCTTGATCTTGATCGTACACATTGCGTGCATGATTAGTGTACGATTGAATTGAGGGCGTCACATGCTTACTCAAACCAGCATCAAACACCTTCTGCCACTTTACCAAAATTCCATTTTTGATCTCTTCCACTAATCTCCATGGGCTAAACTTTTTACCACAACCCCTACTAGTCCCCCTCTACCTCCAAAGAGCAACGGCAAAGATCTCGAGATCAATTATTGGGGGGGGGGTTAAAACCACCTCTTTCTCTCTCTGTTCACCCATGGCAGCACCTCCCTCTCTTCCATTTCTATATACCAGCACCCCCCTATATGGAGCCTTCCCCCGAGCTCTTCCTCTCCTCTGCTAGACCCCCATCACTCCCGTGAACCTCTCGGACATGCCCAATCTCCCCCTTGTGCCCTCTTCCCACCTCCATGACCGGAGTGCTACCGTCGTGCCCTCGGGCGTAGCCGAGCCATCGTTGCTTTCCCGCTCCCACTGACCCATCCCGAGGACTCCTACGACCCCAAGAAGCCTCTCCCGCACACTAGGACCTCCTCCCCATGCCTACCTCGCCGTGCCCATCCTCGCCGTCGCCGGTCTCCGCCATGGCCGACGCTCCGCCAAAGTCTGGCGCTCCCCGCGTCCAGCGCAACCACCTCTGGGGGCGCCGTGGACGGGGCATCCGCCCAGACCACCGGCACAGCCACGGCAGCGCGGAGCGGCGGAATCGTCGCCAGCCTTTCGCCGTCTGTCGCCTGCCTCTGCCCGTCGGGAGGAAGAAGGAGGAGGTGGGAGAAGAGAGAGAGAGAGTTGGTGCGGGACCATGGTCGGCTGACGTCGGCGTGAGCCCTTGGTTTAATTGGAGACGGCTTCCGCCGTTACCCGTCTCCCTCAGCGTGAAAGGCGTATCTGGTGAACCCGCCAGCCTTGACCCCCTAGCAGCGTCTTGACCAAGCCGGGCCCGATGACATACCGCCACTAAATCTCGCCGGTCGCCCAACCGCCGCCAGAGATCCGGCCCATTTTGGTAAATTCTTTTTCTTTTCATTAGGCGTAGACTTGTAAAATCCATAGAATAATCAAATTGACTCCAAACTAGATGATTCAAAATTCTAGTAATTCCTAAATTCTCAATCTATCACATGGTGCTGTTTGCACATTTTCCAAAAACATTTCCTACACAAATGTTTATGAAATCCCACCTTTTCATTTTTGTGATAAACTTTAGAAAATCACAGAGAGCCCATTTTTGATCCACATGAAATTATTCAAATTACTAGATACTTCTAAGCTCATAACTTAGGTTTGGAACATTTTCCCCAATACCTTCTGTGTCATATAAAATATTGGTCCATTTCTCCATGTATAGCCAAGTTTACAAATTCATAGAAAAATCATTTGAACTCCAAATCCAGTGAAACCAACTCCTAGATGCTTCTAAAATCATGGTTTGTTAAATGGGTGCCTTTGCTCATTTTTCAAAATATATTTCTGTACACTTCTTGCAAATCCATAAACCCCTTGATTCCATCATATCAAAATGTTTAGAAACGTCCCTTGACCCAATTCCAATGAAACCACTCAGTTATTTTTCATATAACCAGAGATGCCCTAGAAAAGTCAAATTAATATTTTTAGAGCACTTTTATTTTTCTGCCTTGTCGTGTTGCTTATTATGATTGTGTCGACGTTAGTTGACGAAGTAGACGGAGTACTTGGAGAAGGACCAGAAGATCTCAAGACTCTGATGAACCAGGCAAGCAGCCCTTTGACCATGATGAACCATTTTACATTATGATGGTATTTTCGTTGCTTCACTGAGTGCATGATATACCTTGAATGGCAACCTTGCTAGGCTTGCCTCCGTTGCATACTCCATTGATACTTGCATTGTTCATGACTCTACCCTTGCTTAGAGTTGTGTTGGTGGGTTGTAGAAATATGCTATAGTAAATGGCTACATAAAGTGGGTCGAGGGTTATGCATGGAAATAAACAAGTGTGGTTTGATATACTTGCAAAAAGCCCGATGGGTGCCACTAATGCCCACAGGAGATGATGATGAACTAGGTCACTACTTGGTGGAGAGGTAGTGTGCGAGGCTCGATAAAAGTGTTGTTTACAGAGACGGATTAGATTTAAGATTTATCGACTGTCCCAACCTTACATGCGCAACCACTCTACCATTGTATGGGAAAGGGCATTATTGATTACCTAGGCCGATACTAGCTTGGAGCCCGCATTACTAGTGACGGGGGAGAGTTGGTGCTCTCTCTCGGGACGGGGTCATGCCAGGTAGGGCGGCCATGACTGTTTTCACAGGGCACCGGATACACCGTTGTGTCCCCTCTCGGATGTTACGATCTCGAGTGAGTCTCGTATGATGTACATCGTGAGGATATGGAACAACGAGTGGACTCCTTGTTAGTATCGTCTAGGGAAAGATAGTGATCGGTGCTTACCCGGGTACTTGAGGTACCGCTGGTCGTGGATGACACGGAAGTTCCCGGATCTTGTGGGTAAAGTGTGCAACCTCTCGCAAAGTGTAAAACTATTGAATAGCCGTGTCCACGGTCAAGGACAGTTGGGTGGTGCTGCTTAGACTACGTCCATATGTTTCTGACAAACAACACGGTTTGGTAAATCTATTGACGTGATTCGTGAGTAAGTCACGATGAGCTTGAGCATGAGTTGTTGATAACTCTCTCTCGATGTTGATGTCTGTAACCTCCTGATACTTGTTGCAGACGCATTCATATCCTTGATAAATGTTGATCATACTTGCATGAGAAAAACTAGCTTTCCGCAAAATTTACCTATATCATGCATTGTTGTACCTTGAACCAAAACATGGGTTGCTTGCAGTACATTCAAAGTACTCATTGGCTTGCCACTGGTTATTTAATTGGCGAGCACGCGGAAGAACAGAGTCGAAGAAGAGTTCTTTGGAGACGAACATGCGAACTAGGGCGTTTCCGGTCAGAATGCCTGTAGGGTTAAGGCAGATGGCATGGGTTCTACTTATCGACGAAGAATTTCCGCTGCTTAAGTCTGTTTGGTATTCAGCCCTTGTGGCTTTATCTATGTAAGACTTGACCATAATGGTCATAATTTGTGTAAGACGATATGTATGGATGTAAGACTCTGGTTATTCAGCTTCTGTGTGTTCAGTGAGCATTGATCTCTGGGATCACTGTACACGTGCATTCGGTGATCACGACTTATGAGTCGGGGTCCCCACATGCGCTCAGCGCGGCATGGTCAACGTGGTCAAGGAACGGCTTCCATCGGACATGGACTGTACATGGAGAGGCTGACAGCTGGGTCCATGGCCGCAGCAAGGAAGTGCCTCCTTATTTCGTGCAAAATAATTATTCCTCCACCTGACAGCGGGGACCCACCGGACGGGCCACCGTATTTCATGAAAAAAACGTCTCCCCCCTGACTGCTGGGACCCACCGCTACACCTTCGCACGCAAGGAAGTGCCCGACAGTCGGGACCCACCTGGTCGAAGCGTACGTAGCGTTGTCATTCTGGTCGCGAACGATGCGTACGCATATATCTTGGTGGATGTAGAGGCGCGACGTGTCGTAGTAGAGGCGCCGCACGTAGCATGTACACGCGTCGCGTCTGACCAGGTGCAAGAAAGAAAATACGGCCACGTATGTGTACATACGGGCGGGGTCTCGAACGCCTACTCGCGCTCGTGTACATGGCTGGGTCGGAAAGGAGAAATAGCG
Organism: Aegilops bicornis; assembly: GCA_021605145.1. Taxonomy (NCBI): domain Eukaryota; kingdom Viridiplantae; phylum Streptophyta; class Magnoliopsida; order Poales; family Poaceae; genus Aegilops; species Aegilops bicornis. The sequence goes on along the minus strand of CM038675.1, from coordinate 355,161,798 downwards.
TCATCGTCGTGTTGATGGGGAGGCAACAAAATGCGTCGTGTTCATGGGGAGGCAACGGAATGCGTGGTCATGTTCATCGGGAGGGCTTCGACGGAACAGGCGATGGAAACGAGGCCTGGCGTACCGCAGAACGGAGGAAACATACCTCCTATGTTCGGAACGGGGTCCTGTTGATCGGGAGGGGTCTGGCGTACCGCACAATGGAGGAAACAGACCTCCTACGGTCGAAACGGGGGTCTTGTTGATCGGGAGGGGTGTGGCGTACCGCAAAATGGAGGAAACGGACTTGTGTTGGAGCGCTACGGTCGATACGGGGGTCCTGTTCATCGGGAGGGGTGTGGCGTACCGCAAAACGGGACTCCACGGGATACTGTTCATCTCCACCGTAGACCCCCTCCAGCCTCCACGAGCTACTGTTCATCCACCGTCGACCTCCTCCAGCCTCCACGGGCTCCTGCTCATCTAGCCTCCACCGCGCGCTACTCCACCGACTACTATTCAACCATTCCTCCACCATCTACTATTCATCCAGCCCTCCACACCACCAGGTCCTGTTCAACCACCCCTCCACGGGCACCCCTCCACCGTCTACTGTTCATCCTGCCCTCCACACCACGGGGTCCTGTTCATCCACCCCTCCACGGGCACCCCTCCATCGTCTACTGTTCATCCAGCCCTCCACCACACCACGGGGTCCTGTTCATCCAGAGGCAACGCCACCGCTCACTGTTCATCCAACCCCCCCCCCCCCCTGCAACGCTCACTATTCATCCCATCAATCGGCTTCAGTTAGCAGCACTAGCCAAGGAATCGCTCGATCGGGTTTAGTTAACAGCCATCGATCGATCCCTCGGAGTTCGATGTAGCGTAACTGCAGTCTGTCGCTCGGGTTCAGTTAGAGCCCAATGCCTCGCTCGGGTTCAGTTAGAGCCAACGCCTCGCACACACGCGCGTATGTGTACGAGAGAAACGCGCATCGCTCGGCCCCCGACCTCCCACCGTAACCAGGAACTCTCGGAAATTTTCCTCCCCCTCGCTTCTACCACGGTTTTTTCCGTCATGGACGGCCCAAAGAATGTCATGTAGCTGCGTCTCCAGGGACGAAAAGCCCATTTTCTGTCATGATTTTTTGTCATAGAAGTAGGAGCCCACCACATCTATGATGATACCAGGTTTTGTCACAATTATCGTCATAGAAGTGTCATATGTATGACAGAAAATTATTTCGTTCGGCCCAAAATGTCACGGATGTGTCTTTTTTTTGTAGTGATCCCCGAGCATTCTCTTCGATTGTTGTTTTTGCAAGAATCTCATGGAGGAGGACTAATAGGACACTTTGGACGCGACAGGACACTTGCTACGCTCTCCAAGAACTATTTTTGGCCCAAGATGTTCCGCGACGTCAACCGCTTCACCAACCGATGCTCTACATGTCGCAAAGCTAAGTCTAAAGCTCAATCTCATGGCCTATATATGCCTCTTCCAATTCCGTACCAACCTTGGGAAGATATTAGCATGGATTTTGTGCTTGGTTTTCCTAGAACTAGAAATGGCAAGGATTCCGTTTTTGTTGTTGTGGATCGATTCTCCAAAATGGCTCATTTCATTCCTTGCAACAAGATAGACGGTGCTTCACATGTTGCCAATCTTTTTTGTAGGGAAATCTTGCGACTTCATGGAGTGCCAAAGACAATTGTCTCAGACCGCGACGTCAAGTTCTTGAGTTACTTTTGGAAGAATCTATGCGCAAAGCTCGGAATCAAGCTTCTATTCTCCACGGTATATCATCCACAAAACGACGGCCAAACAGAGGTGACGAACCATACGTTCTCCACTCTACTACGTGTGTTGATCAAGAGGAACATCAAGGAGTGGGAAGAGTGCCTATCGATCGCCGAGTAGACCTACAACCGCTGATAGAGGCAAAGGTGTCCCGTCTTTCGATGAGATGGTGGTTATCGTTTTGGAGGAAGTCAACTTTGATGATCCGACTACGAACGTGCAAGGACGTCGCGCCTTAGCAATCGCTAAACCAATTCCGAGAGGTTATTAACCACGCCGGAGCATGATCAACCTGACCATGAAGGTCTGTTTCCTGCAGGCAAACGAAGAACAAGCAAGAAACTAAGATTGCAATCTGGATATTGCGAATATAAGAGGAAAGCTTTATTGATCAATGTAACATCCCAAAGTTTCAATTTGGAATGTTATACATTTGATCATCAATGCATATCATATTTTATTTGCTTTTGGCTTTGATCCTAGAAATTCTACGCAACTCAAGGACCCAAGGAGAGAGTTGGGGATTTCGTTATTTTCATATTTGAGTTTTCTCAAATTATGAGAATAGGATCATTTGATTTTATTTATTTTATCATCAATAATTTCTATTACATAAAGATGAGAGAGGGAAAAAAATGACTTTCCCAAAATAAAGAAATATTGATGATTTAATAATAAAATCATATAAGATTTTATTCCGGAGTTTTTCGCTATTTTATTTGAATTTAGGAAAAATATGCGTTTTTCAAGATTGCATTTAGGCCCCAAATAAATGTTCACTTTGTCCGGCTTGATTGTAGAAGTTGGGGAAAATTTATTTCGGAATTTTTGGTGTCAGTTTAGTATTTCTTTTGATATTTTCTTCTGCGTGTTATTATTTAAAAAAAACGCGCACCGACCTACGGGCCGTGTCCGACCGGGACTCTGGCCCGTCTAGGCTTTATAAGCCGGGAGCCCAGCCAGCCCAGCCCAGCTTCGATACCCTAAGCGCTCGCCGCTGCCGCGCCGCCGCCACCTCGCCACCCACGGAGGTTCGCCTCGAAATCCGCGCCGCCGGTTTTTCCCGAAACACCGTTCGGTTTTTCCGTCGGTTTTCGTCGGTTTTTTAATTTCCGTTTTTTTATTTAGATCGTTTTTTTGGTTTAGGTTAATTAGCGAGCGTTCGCTCGTTCGTTCATTCTAACGAACGTATTCGTCGGTTAGATCTGGATAACAAACGTTCGTTCGTTAATCCGTTCGTCGTTTTTCTTTTCTCCGATTTTCCACGATTATTTTCTCATCACGATTTCTGATCCGATTTTCGTTTTAGTATAACTTTTCGCTCGTTTATCGGAATCAGGCGATCCAAGCGCCTGGAGTTTCGTCTCGAAATCCTCTATCCGTTTAACCAACTTAAACAAGTTTTTGTTTCTGTAAAATTTGACTTAGATCCAGATTAGTAGAACGAAGTAGTTTTCTTTCGCCGTTTGACTTTCGTTGCTTCGTTCGATTTGATTCTTTTTGCAAACCGGAGTTCTTAAGTTGAACTTTCTGGTTAGATATCTTATTTGAGTTTTACCTGTGCATTAGATGAGTACTTATTGTATGCTTGTTTGTTTGTCTGCGATAGAATACCCGGAGTGCACCGCTTGTTACGTCGAATCTCTAGGTTTCGCGGATCATCAGCAAGGCAAGTAACACTTTGATCATACCTTTTTACTACCCAGTTTTTATTGCATGAGATCAATCCTCAAGCATTGCATGATTAGGATCTAATTAAATTATGGGATGGGAAGTAGTTGAGGTAGTACCTATTACCTGTTTTATTATGAAACCTTTGGGAGTTACTTCTACGTTTGCTTATTATGCCATGCTATGCTAGTAGACGTGGATTGGGTGAGTGATATCCATGACAGATGTGAGTTTGTTAATTAATGGTTTATCTAAGGTGGCAACTTAAACACACATCTGGGTGGATTGAAATTACTGGTTTCGAGTTTACTGTTTCATTTTGGACCGCCACCCAGGCTCAAAGGGATCATGAGATTATTCATACTAGAAACTTCCGTGTGCAGCCACAAGCCATTATGGGCTCTGGCATAGTTGATTAAGTCGTGCGAACTCTTACAGGGTAGACTAGCAGATGTAGGGGAAAGTAGGTGTACCGGTCTATCCATCGTAAGGTGCTAGCGCTTCTGAAAGACTATGTCTCGGTCATCCATTTCTCAAACATCATGTAGTGCGAGAAATCCAACGGAGGCGCTCGAGTCTTGTGGGGAAAAGTGCGCAAACCTCTGCAGAGTGTACAAACTAATCATGGTTAGTCGTGTCCCCGGTTATGGACGTTTTGAGTATCTAGTACTTGGATATCATGTGAATCTCATCATGTTACTCTAAATTAATATTGTTGGGTTTTAATGATGATTACTTTAATTGGGATTGAGGATGCTGTCAACCATTCTCAATGTTTAACAACCACCACGATAGTTAAATAAAATTTATTCCTTTGCAGTAGGGAAAATTTGGCTTTACGCAAAACTGTAACCATAGAGCTTTCCACCAGCCATATATGCATGTAGTATAGCTTATTCCATCATTTACTCTCTATGTGTTACATTGCCAGCATATTCCATGTGCTGACCCATTTCGGGCTGCAACGTTTCATGTTGCAGACTTTTCAGACGACGAGTAGGGTGCCTTTAGGTCGTGGTTCTATACTCAATGAGCCGTTGGAGTTGATGGACTCGCTTATCTTCCAAGCCTTCCGCTGTTATCGTTATTAGATGGCCTTAAGCCATATTTATTGTAATAATTCTCTTTTGAGACATTCGATGTAATAAGTGTGTGATTGCTACTCTGTTACAAATCCTTCAAGTATTGTGTGGTGTCAGCATTACTGATCCAGGGATGACACCTGAGCACAGACATCAGACTGTTTGAGGTCTGGTCGCTACAATCATGGTGGGGTTCTGTGACGCCTTTGTCTGGTCGTTGAACACAAACGAAGTATGCGAAGTTGCAGCTATGGCGAACCTTTAATCTAAATAGAACCCAAAGTCTAAACGATGCCCTAAGGGCTGTATATATGGCGGAGAGAAGGGGGAATTTCGTGGCCCTTGGAGGAGGGGTCCGAAACCAACCCTAACTCTTGTTTCCCCACACATACGAACTCTAAAAACTTCCTATAATCAAGTATTTCCAAATTACATGGGACAGGCCCAAAAATAAGGTGACGCAACACCTAGAATAACCTCTGGACGAAATTTATGAAGTGGCATCTTGTATATTTCATCCAAGGCTTCATGCACTCATTATGGTGGCTTCAAAGTCCTAGGATCATCACTTGTAACTCCGTTCTTGTTCCCCTTGCGCATGCCATCATCTCCATGCTTGAACTTGCTCCAAGGTTCATCTTTCTTGTCCAAGCTAGGCCCTTCGTTTGTGAGCAAAACAAATGTATCCAATTTAGGCAGCATCATATTCTCATGAACATTAGAATCGTTACCAAGAAACGAAAGTACCTGATAATTCAATTGGCGTGCGCGGGCTCTAGTAATTGGTCCAGTATGTATAGCAGTAGGGGCTGTGGGTGTAACAATCGTATTGATGTCCTCATCATCCTCCCCTTCTTGAAGTGAAGTTGTCCTCGACGAAAGCTCATCTTCCTCTCCCAAATAAGGCTTCAAATCTGCAATGTTAAAAGTGGGACTAACCCCAAAATCTGTAGGCAGCTCAAGTTTATAAGCATTATCATTTATTTTCTCTAACACCTTAAAAGGACCATCAGCACGTGGCATTATCTTTGATTTGCGCAAATTAGGAAATCTATCCTTACGCAAATGTAACCAAACAAGATCTCCAGGTGCAAACTCAACATGTTTTTTACCCTTATCTCCAACAAGTTTATATTTAGCATTCATACGCTTAATGTTTTCCATAGTTAACTCATGCGTTTTTAAAATCAATTCAGCACGTTCTTTAGCATCAAAATTAACCTTCTCCGAAGATGGAAGAGGCAACAAATCAATAGGTGCACGAGGTAGGAAACCATACACAATTTCAAAAGGGCACATCTCAGTAGTAGAATGCAATGAAAGATTATAAGCAAATTCAATATGAGGCAAGCATTCTTCCCACATTTTCTTATTATTCTTCAAAACAGCCCTAAGCACAGTAGACAATTTTCTATTGACTACTTTAGTTTGTCCATCAGTTTAGGGGTGACAAGTAGTACTAAAAAGAAGTTTAGTCCCCAACTTAGCCCATAAACATCTCCAAAAGTGGCTAAGAAATTTAGTATCACGATCTGAAACAATAGTATTTGGCACACCATGCAAGCGAATACTTTCACGAAAGAATAAATCAGCAACATTAACAGCATCATCGCTTTCATGACATGGTATAAAGTGTGCCATTTTCGAGAACCTATCCACGACAACAAATATGCTATCCCTCCCCTTCTTTGTTCGAGGTAAACCTAAAACAAAGTATGTAGATCTTCCAAGCAACACTAGGTACAAGCAAAGGCATATATAAACCATGAGGATTTAGTCGTGACTTAGCTTTTTGACATGTCTTTGCAATGACGAGCAAAACGCTCAACATCACGTCTCATCTTTGGCCAAAAGAAATGTGTAGCAAGTATATCCTCCGTCTTCTTCATGCCAAAGTGTCCCATTAATCCTCCTCCATGCACCTCCTGCAACAACAAAAGACGAGCGGAGCTAGCTGGAATGCGTAGCTTGTTAACATGAAACACAAATCCATCATTAATGACAAACTTGTTCCATGTTCTTCCTTCTTTACAATTCTGCATTACATCTTTAAAATCAGCATCATGCACATATTGATCTTTGATGGTCTCCAAACCAAATATTTTGAAGTCAAGTTGTGAAAGCATAGTATAGCGACGAGAAAATGCTTCAGCAATAACATTTTGTTTACCCTTCTTGTGTTTAATGACATAAGGGAAAGTCTCAATGAATTCAACCCATTTAGCATGTCTACGATTCAATTTATTTGAATTTTAGTGTGTTTCAAAGATTCATGATCACAATGTATCACAAATTCTTTGGGCCATAAATAATGTTGCCATGTTTCTAAAGTCCGAACAAGAGCATATAATTCTTTATCATAAGTAGAATAATTCATACTAGGCCCACTCAATTTTTCAGAAAAGTATGCCACAGGCTTGCCATCTTGTAATAACACACCTCCTAATCCAATTCCACTAGCATCACATTCAAGCTCAAAAGTCTTATTAAAATCAGGAAGCTGGAGTAAAGGAGCATGTGTCAACTTATCTTTCAATACCGGGAAGGCTTCTTCATGTGCGGTACCCCAAACAAAAGGCAAATCCTTGTTTGTAAGCCCGTTGAGAGGTGTGGCAATGGTGCTGAAATCTCTCACAAAACGCCTATAGAATCCAGCGAGGCCAAGAAAACTCCTCACTTGTGTGACCGTTTTGGGCTGCGGCCAACTCTCAATAGCTTCTATCTTGGCTTTATCAACTTCAATTCCCTGTGGAGTGATAACATAGCCAAGAAAAGATACTCGGTCGGTGCAGAAGGTGCACTTCCCAAGGTTACCAAACAAACGTGCATCAGCAATAAAAACAACACGTAAATGTTCCAAATGTTCCTTCAAAGATCTGCTGTAAATCAGTATATCATCAAAATAGACTACCACAAGTCGTCCAATGAAAGCATGTAAAACTTCGTTCATTAGTCTCATGAAAGTACTAGGTGCATTAGTTAATCCAAAAGGCATGACTAACCACTCATATAAACCAAACTTAGTTTTAAATGTTGTTTTCCATTAATCTCCCAATTTCATACGAATTTGATGGTATCCACTACGCAAATCCACTTTGGAGAAAATTGTAGAGCCACTCAATTAAATCAAGCATATCATCTAGCCTATGAATAGGATAGCGATAACGAATAGTAATATAATTAATGCCTCTATAATCAACACACATACGCGACGTACCATCCTTTTTAGGCACTAGTATAATAGGAACATCACAAGGACTAAGAGATTCGCGTATGTATCCTTTGTCGAGCAGCTCCTGTACTTGACGCATAATCTCTTTCGTCTCCTCTGGATTGGTACGGTATGGTGCATGGTTCGGTAGCGATGCACCAGGAATTAAGTCAATTTGATGCTCAATCCCTCGAATAGGTGGTAATCCCGGTGGCACGTCTTGTGGGAAGACGTCATCGAACTCCTGCAAAATGTTAGTAATGACGGTGGCAAAGAGGAAGGCACATCCTCGAATGAAAATAATGCCTCTTCGCACACAAAATCATAGCAAACAAATTTGCTAAAATCTAGCTCATCAATATCAGATTTGGTGGCAAGTAAACATGCACATTTCAATTTTATTTCAGAAGCAACACTAGATGGTTTATTATAAGGCTTCATTTGTTGCTCAAATTCTTTTGCCACAATCTGATTTTCACTCTTATTTTTGTCCTATTTTGCTTTATTATCTCTATTAATATCATCTATCAAAATGCAATCAGGAGTCATAGGAAGCAAAGTTATATTTTTATCCTTATGAACAACAGTATACTGATTGTTTCTACCATGGCGTAAAGAATTTTTATCAAATTGCCATGGTCTACCAAGTAATAAGGAACATGCTTGCATAGGTACCACATCACAATCAACACAATTAGCATATGTAGATATACTAAAATGCACATGAACAGTACGTGTTACCTTAACCTTGCCACTGTTGTTGAACCATTGGATGTAGTAAGGATGTGGATGTGGTCTTGTGGTGAGAGATAGCTTCTCCACCATCTCCATGCTAGCCAGGTTGTTGCAGCTCCCTCCATCTATGATGACGCGAATAGAACGTTCCTTCACAACTCCCTTTGTATGAAACAAATTAGGCCTCTGATTTTGCTCAGCTTGCGTAACCTGCAGATTCAAAACACGTTGAGCAACTAAACATTGATACCTGTCAGCATCTTCAGCAGCCATGTATTGCGTCTCATGATCAGAATCATCTCCACCGTGTTCTTCATGTGTAATAAGAGCCAAAGTCTCCTCATAATAGTCACTAGCGGACTCATACCCACCATCCTTAGTAGCAATCATCACACGCTGAGATTTGCATTCTCTTGCCAAATGTCCTCTTCCCTTACAACGACGACAAATAATATCACTTGTGTGCCCTGTTGATGCCATGGAAGAAGAAGAACTCTGTGCAGGCCCGATAGGTGTGCTCTTGGCAGATAATGGTGGCTGTGCACCTTCCTTGTATCACGGCTGGAGGTAACGGTGATGGAGGTGTCGGTGCAGTAGAATGTGTGGAAGTAGAGGATGCGGCGGTGTCCATGATGAATGTCGACCATCGAGAAAATTTAGTCCCGGCCAATGCACTCGATCACGCACTTCACGTTCGACTTTACAAGCAAGATGGAATAAGCAGTGATATTATTATAATCCTTATACTCTAGAATGGTCTGAATCTCTCTATTTAATCCACGCATAAAACGTGCAAGCATAGCTTCATTCTCCTCAACAATACCACATCTAATCAAGCCAGTTTGTAATTCACGATAATATTCTTCTGTAACTTTTCCTTGTCTTAAGTGCTGCAATTTTTGAAGTAATTCACGTTGATAATATGGAGGAACCCAAAGAGTACGCATATCAGTTTTCAGAGCAGCCCAAGTAGCTGGAATAGGATATAATCTACAATGTTCAGACCACCAAACACATGCAAAACTAGTGAGAGCACAAACAGCAGCAGGAACACGTCTCTCCTCGGGATATTGTAAACATGTAAAATGTTGTTCAGTTTGTAACTCGCAAGTAAGATATATATCAGGAACATATCTACCCTTAGATGGTGGAATATTCAATTTCAGTTTAGGAAGATGGTCATGATCTCGTACCTCATGTGGTGGTGCATCCCTACCATTGCAATGATATGCATGAGGACGACCTGGTGGTGGTGGTGCTGGTGGTTGCACGTAGTTTTGATTTTGGTCAACCTCATCCTCGTAATGGTCCTCCACCTCTGCAGTAGTAGCAGGAGCTACAGAAGCATCAACAACGGCACAAGAATTTTTCCCAGGGCCAATGGGAACGCGCTGTGCTCGTCCCACTTGATTTGGAAGTTGTTGTTGTTGTTGTTGTTGTTGTTGTAGAGGTGCGACAGGTGCAGCCGGCAGTGGTGGTGGAAAACGCGAAAGCAATTCAGTAAACATGTTATCGAGCTTTGTTTCGAATGTCTTCTCCATGCCATCTATATTCTCCATGGCCTCTTCAAATCTGTTTAGCACATCTTGCACCTGTCCACTCATCATTTGCTGAAACTTATCATGAAGCTCCTTGTTCGTCAAGTTCTCCCAGTCAATCTGGTCGGGTTGTGATCCTGCCATGGTTAGCAGCAATAGAAACACACAAGAATATGATCCTACAGACTACTAGAAAATGGCAGTGGTGGGGTGTCACAAATCCATCAAGCAAATCTCAGATTCCTACCAGTTCTTACCCAGCAGTAGGTGGTGAACGCCAACTATTGTAGTCAAAACTCTCAAAGCATGGATAGAGCGATTACTAGGGAGAGTCAAACGCACGTCGTAGATGTATGTGGAGCTGGGAAGGCTTATAATATGCTAGCAAAAAGGGTCAGCAATAATCAATTCAGAGATGCAAAGTTGAATAAGCGCTCAGCAGCAGTCTTGCATTGGTCCTAGGCTAGACCGTGCTAGAGACGCGAGCCTAGAACACTAAGAAAATCACGGTGCTGCACGTAAACAAGGGAAAAGCAAACTCTAGATATTTTTTTCGGTCTGTTTTTTTGGCTCTCCTCTTTTTTCTTTTTTGCGCTCCTCCTTTTTTTTGCGAAACATCACTATAATGGCGAGTTTCTCAAAACACTTCCCAGTTGAAACTGATAGGATGGGCACGAATTTTTTTTATACTTTTTTCGGAAATCAGGGCAGCGACGACGAAAAAGTGCGACAAAAAATAACTATGATGGCACGTGGTTCAAAAGACTCAGAAAAGCCTAAAAATAGGATAGGGAAAAATATTTTTGGTCGCATAAATTTTGGCCTAAAAACTGCCCGGTGGTCTCCAGACTCTTTTTTTGAGACATACTCAGGCAAGGAAACACGAAACGAAAAAAAGATGGATCTCGAAAACAAACCTAAAATGAAAAGAACTCGGATTGGTGGTGGATATATAGTGGTAGGAGATGGCAGCGGTGGTGGTATATGGTAGCGGTGGTGGTATATGGATACAGATTAGTGGTGGTATGTGGATACGGATTGGTGGTGGCATATGGATACGGATTTAGAGCAAGCGGTAGTGGTAGATGGCAGGGGCGATGATGATGGTGCGGCGGCGGCGTGACAAATTATGACCAGAACTCGAAACTCTAAAAGACTAGACTCTAAGACCAGCAACTTGACACGACGTTGCAACCGCAAATTCAACAAAGCAAAAAACCAAAAAAGATTATGCAAAGGCTCAGATTGGTTCGGATATGATGAAATAACCCTATTTTTTTCTGGCTTTTTCGTGGACTGTAGGTATGAAGAACAGACTCGATCTAAACTATGAAAAACTGTAAAATCGCCTTTGAAAGCAACACGGAAATCTGATACCACTTGATAGAGGCAAAGGTGTCTCGTCTTTCGATGAGATGGTGGTTATCGTTTTGCAGGAAGTAGACTTTGACGATCCGACTACGAACGTGCGAGGACGTCGCGCCTTAGCAATCGCTAAACCAACTCCGAGAGCTAATTGATCACGCCGGAGCACGATCAACCTGACCACGAAGTTCTGTTTCCTGCAGGCAAACGAAGAACAAGCAAGAAACTAAGATTGCAATCTGGATATTGCGAATATAAGAGGAAATCTTTATTGATCAAGGTGGGGTTCTATGACGCCTTTGTCTGGTCATTGAACATAAATGAAGTATCTTGAAGTTGCAGCTATGGCAAACTTTTAATCTAAACAAAACCCAAAGTCTAAGCGATGCCCTAAGGGCTGTATATATGGAGGAGAGAGGGGGGAATTTTGTGGCCCTTGGAGGAGGGGACCGAAACCAACCCTAACTCTTGTTTCCCCACACATACGGACTCTAAAATCTGCCTATAATCAAGTATTTCGAAATTACATGGGCCAGGCCCAAAAATAAGGTGACGCAGCACCTAGAATATCCTCTGGACGAAATTTATGAAGTGGCATCTTGTATATTTCGTCCAAGGCTTCATGCACTCATTATGGTGGCTTCAAAGTCCTGGAATCATCACTTGTAACTCCGTTCTTGTTCCCCTTGCGCATTCCATCATCTCCATGCTTGAACTTGCTTCAAGGTTCATCTTTCTTGTCCAAGATAGGCCCTTCATTTGTAAGCAAAACAAATATATCCAATTTAGGCAGCATTATATTCTCATGAACATTAGAATCGTTACCAAGAAACGAAAGTACCTGATAATTCAATTGGCGTGCGCGGGCTCTAGTAATTGGTCCAGTATGTATAGCAACAGGGGCCGTGAGTGTAACAATGGTATTGATGTCCTCATCAACCGCGCAAGACACTCAAAAACCGGCAAGTCCCCTTTCGAGGTCGTCTATGGATTCAACCCGTTGTCCCCATTGGACATTCTTCCTCTACCACTACAAGAGCGCATCAACACGGACGCGAGTGCCCGAGTGAACTACCTCAAGAAGATGCTTGAAGATACAAGGCACACCATCGAGCGCCAAGTACAACGACTCGCGACAAAGCTCAACGACGACAAGCAACCCATGATATTCAACATTGGAGATCTTGTGTGGCTACACCTTCACAAGGACCGCTTCCGCAACGAACGCAAGTCCAAACTTCTGTCAAGAGCCGATGGACCTTCAAGGTGCTAGCACGCTACAACAACAACGCTTACAAGATCGACCTCCCACGCGACAAGTATAACGTGAGCAACGTCTTCAACATCAAAGATCTCTCGCCCTACCATGGGGATGAAGATTTTGATCCGAGGTCGGATCTTTCCCAAGGGAGGGGAGATGATGCGGAGCATCCAAAGGTCATCCCCATGGACGTACCATCGTCTCACCAAGTGCCTAGTGGACCCATGACACGAGCACGTGCAAGAGCTCTTGAAACCGAGGTGACATCTCTCCTCTCACAATTCCACTTCGATGCACATGAGACATGGCTACTAACTCAAACTGAGACATTGTGCATACTCAGGTATCAAGGAGTTAGCTATGGAGAAGCTAAGGAGCAAGGAGGAGCGGAAGAGGAAGACTTGCGTGAAGAGGAGAGGAAATCAGCCAAGTCCCAGGCTGGCCGGACGATCCACCCGAGGACACCCGAAGCTGCACCCTGAAGCCAGACCATCCGGGCAACCCCCGGATAATCTAGACACCAGTCGGACGTCCGGCCCGCCCTCCGGATATCCGGCCCGCCGTCATCATCGTCTGCCTCTTCGCCTCATCCGGACCACCTCCCGGACCATCCGGGTCCCTGAAGCCCGGATCATCCGGACCACCACCTGCATGTGCGTGTTGGGCCGAAGCCCATGTACCCCTTCGCCCCCTTTGCCTATATAAACGACCCCTCCATCACTTTTCTAGGGTCAGCATTGGTTTAGCTCATATGTGAGTTAGAGTTTTTGCTCATCTATACGGATCTACTCCTTGAGAGAGACAACGGCCCCTCTTCGGAGAAAATCCATGTTGGATTCAAGACCCCCTCTTGGGTGGCCCCATCAAGACCTCCTCACGGAGAAGAACTGGTTACCCTATGCATCGTCCCTTGTTGGTTTTGGACCGTGTGATATCTATGTGTACTCGGATCTAGAATATGTGTGACTATATCTTGTTCGGTTGAGAGATCCTCTTGTGTTTTCCCTTGTTTTCCCCTCGTGTTCTTCGTGTTCTTAGTTGGGATCCGCTCCTTTCGTGAAAGATCGGCCGTTTAGGGTTCCACACTACATCATGAGTTGTGTCTCCTAAGGTGTTTCGGCTACTTAGAGACCGTGATTCCGACTCCGAAACCGTGTATAGCCCATCATACCCATCCTCCACCATAACCCATTTTGACCGGTTTCCACCAATACTTCCACAACCACCACTATTTTTCCGTTACCACCATTTGAGATTTGAGATTTTGAGTTCGCAGTTTTTCTGTTTCCTAAGGTGTTTTGGCTAATTAGGAACGGGTCTACATCGAGAACACCGCCACCCATCATCGCTGCGAGGTCATGATCGACATTGACCACTTCATCATTTTGACACCCCTACCGTGAGCAAGGACGGTAACCTCAACGACATCATAGTACATTCTCCTTGCCATTGCGTTGTTAACCCCTAGCCCATTCTTTGTCACTTGCCTATCGAGACTAGCCATTGAGTATTGCCGGCAACGTTACATGTGCACATTAGTGATCCACCCTTCCATTGCATACACACCATATCATATTGGTATCGTCATATCATCCCTGGTGTTACAAGCTTGTTCACGATATGTCATAATTGCTCTCTTGGTTTGTGCATTTCGCATTGTGGCCATAGAAAAAAGAGAATAAGTTTTTAAGCAAAAGAGAAAGAGCAAAGAAGCTTGTAAGCAAGATCCATAGCATCATACCACATGCATATAAGAATGTCATATCCGATCCTCTTGGGTCATCTTGAGATAAACACCGGGAACCATATACATAACATACTTGGGATAGAAGTCGTTGCATTTTTGTCTCCTATATGTTGTGCACAAGTGTCTTATCCGCCTATTGAGTAATCATGCTAGCGTCTCTCTTGAGGTTTGCAACACGAGCATTTTCCATGGATTCCACATTTTGTGCTCATTCCTTGGTTGCATGACCCCATTTATCTACCCGTGTGTGCGTTTCCGTCTGCCATTCATTGCTATTGTTCTACCTGTCTCACTTGCGAATTTGTGAATCTCTTTCAACAATATTGACTCTTGCTAACATTTTACATAAAAAATTTTGTGCCACTATCCTCACCAAGCTCCACCATAAGCCTTATTGGTGTAGGTGTGAGAAATTCACAAGATCGATGCCAATTGTGCTATTTCCTTGTTACACTATTGAGTGATCATTGATCCATCTTCAACATCGGTCAAGGTACATTTGGTATAGTTCTTCTCTTTCTCTCACTCATATTTTCTCGAGTCTTGTGATGGATAGGCAAGGCATTTCATCTCCGGTCTTTCACAACAACGATGGCGCGTACAACTACAACAACAAAACTCCCCACTTCGGACTACAACGAGCAACGCAAGTCATCGACAACATCACCACCGACTTATGACATTCCGAAGCTAGGAGAAGGGACTACTTCGAGAACAAGTTTTCACAAAAGGAGGAGAAAGATGCAAGGATGGAGGAGATTTGGACCTTTTTGATCAACCGTTCTTCCCCTTCATCATCCTCAAGGCGACGTCGAGCAAGCCGATCATCTACGGAGTGCCCAAGCGATGCAAGCCCAAGTCGTCCACATCCACATATACATGGTGACCATCATCACGTTCGTGATCCACATCGTCACGAAGAGCAAGTTACCCCCAAGCAACATGTGCGCGACAACGAACGACATCTACTACGAGCTCAAGCACGACAACGTCATCATCAACATGAAGATGGTCGACACACGCAAACCTACAAGTCCAAACAAGCTTTACATCAAGCTACGACCAAACTTCATGAGCACAAGAGAAGTCCGCGAGACAAGAACCACCAAGAGGACGCTACGGCTACTACCACCACCACTGCGGCATCTTCGCCGAGTGCTATCAAGGCACCTTCGCCTTTGGACGTACGGCATCTTCGCCTACTTCCCATGAGTTTGCCTGCATCGACATTTTCAACAACAAGGCGACCACCTACGAGCGAGGACGACACTTCCATCTTCGGAAGCCCCGCAAGAAAGATGGCCGAGCATGAGAAATTCCCTTTGGTCATGGAGACGAGCTACGAGGTGACACATCATATGGATATCCAACTACAAGACGACGACAATAAGGTCGAGCAAGGGTCATCCCCTTCGACCACGGCGACGAGCATGAACCTTTTCAACAACATGAAAACGACGCCCATAGTGGACTCATACTCCGAGTCAAGTTACGGGACCACACATGAGACCCTCTCTTTGGTCTCGGAGGAGAGTGATGTTTTGCCACATCCTACGACATTCATCTTTGGAGTCATTATGGATGAGGAGGTTGAGCATGGTACTATCCCTTCAACCATGGCGGCGATAGGAGTTGAGCATGGAGATATTTACACAAAAATCTCTCTGACATCCACATATGTTGAGATGCCCCAATTCCCATGTGAGGAGAGTCACCCCACCATGAGTGATATGAGTGACTCCATCATATGTGACATTGAGTGCATTTCCTATGAGAGGGTGAGTGTCGGTGCCAAAACCGGCGGATCTCGGGTAGGGGGTCCCGAACTGTGCGTCAAGGTCGGATGGTAACAGGAGACAAGGGACACTTTATTTTACCCAGGTTCGGGCCCTCTCGATGGAGGTAAAACCCTACTCCTGCTAGATTAATATTGATGATATGGGTAGTACAAGAGTAGATCTACCACGAGATCAAGGAGGCTAAACCCTAGAAGCTAGCCTACGGTATGATTGTGTATGATGATGGTTGTCCTACGGGCTACAACCCTCCGGTTTATATAGACACCGGATAGGATTAGGGTTACACAGAGTCGGTTACAATGGTAGGAGATCTTGAATATCCGCATGCCTAGCTTGCCTTCCACGCCAAGAAAAGATCCATCCGGACACGGGACGAAGTCTTCAATCTTGTATCTTCATAGTCCTGGAGTCCGGCTGAAGGTATAGTCCGGCTATCCGAACACCCCCTAATCCAGGACTCCCTCAGTAGCCCCTGAACCAGGCTTCAATGACGACGAGTCCGGCGCGCAAATTGTCTTCGGCATTGCAAGGCGGATTCCTCCTCCAAGTTCTTCAAGAAGATTACAGACACCAAAAATAGTGTCCGTCTCTGCAAAATAAGTTTCCACATATTGCCATATAGAGAATAATATTAACATAAATCAAATCTGCTGACGTATTCCGCAGTGCGTCATAACACTGCGGCCAAGCTCTTTATATAAATCGTTTTCATTGTTCCATCTCAGCGTGTTTAGCGAGGCGGTTTCCTTGGCACGTCTTGTCAAAGCAGAGATCGCATGGCCCTTTTAACGAGATTCTCATTAATACGGACGTGGGTAACCCAACCGCGCCATTTACCACGGCGCTTGAGAGGCAAGTGAGTTTTATTAGGTAGGTGGGGACGCATAACCGCATCGGCCCATATAAGGGGATAAGGATCCACCTTTTTTACCTACGCCTTCTTCCTCCTTTGCCCATCCATCTCTCGCGCACTAAAGCTCTAGCGCCCAAGTCCGCTCTTCCTTCCTCAACCTTCTCCAGCAATGTCCGGAGCGGGAGGCAAGTGGATGGTCTCCTCCGTCACGGAGGGTCAAGTAAAAAAGCTAAGGAAGGCCGGATACCTGTCCAAGGACATCCCGCACCGGCTTCCTGACGAGGGGCAGCTTCTTCCTACCCCAAGGCCCCATGAGAGGGTAGTTTTTCTTCCCCATTTTCTCCGCGGACTGGGCTTTCCACTCCACCCTTTTGTCCGGGGGCTCATGTTCTACTATGGCCTGGATTTCCACGATCTGGCCCCGAACTTTGTCCTCAATATCTCGGCGTTCATCGTCGTGCGTGAGGCCTTTCTCCGCGTCCGCCCCCATTTCGGCCTTTGGCTCAAGACCTTCAACGTCAAGCCCAAGGAGGTGCGCGGCAGCCAAGCGGAGTGCGGAGGCGCCATGGCTGGCAAGATAGCCAGCGTCCTTTGGTTCGAGGGCTCCTTTGTGGAGACCCTAAAGGGGTGGCAAGCAGGGTGGTTTTACATCACCGAGCCACGCGATCCGAAATGGGTCGCAGCTCGTAGGTTCCGATCCGGACCCCCCACGTGGCTTATGTCCTGGAAAGAGACGGGCCTGTCATGGGGCAAAGAAGAAGAGGTGACCGGATTGCAAACTTGCATCCAGTCCCTGGTGAACAAGCCAATCCGGCTTGTCAATATAGTCCAGGTTATGCTCATCCGCCGGATCCTCCCGTGCCAACAACGGGCTTTCAATCTGTGGGAGTTCGACCCGACGCAGCACCAAACCCTCAAGGGGCTCTTCGACACGACGTACGAAGATGCTTGGAAGGTGCTTTTCAAGGGCGCCGTGGCTCCCGCATCCGCCTCCGAGGATCGCGGATACAGCTCGCAGCGTCACGCTAGCGAGGTAAGCTGTCTTCACCTTTTACAGGATACTAAGCTTTTTCCTTTCATAGTTTGACTCTGTGCGGGATCTAAACTCCCTTACCTCTGACAGGCTTGGCTGAAGGTATCCGGACCAATTAACTGTCTGGCTCCCTTGCCCGAAGACCCAGCCCCAGCTCTCCTAGTGAAGCTGCTGGCTCCGGCACCTTATGTGGTGCCGGAGAAGAAGGCCAAGAAGAAGAAAACCACCGGGACTCGACAAAGTTCCCGCAACATGGTGGTGTTGAGCTCGTCATCTGACGAGTCTGCGACGCTCTCCTCTCGTGAAAACGAGGAGGAGGAGCAAGGAAGCTCTCCCCCCCCCAGTGAGGGGAGAAAAGAAGAAGAAGGCCACCCCAACGGGGGAGGCCGAGGGGTCGAGGAAGAGGAAGACCCCTCTGCCGGATTACTCCCATGACGCCGAAGAGGGCGGAGAGAGGAGTGGCTGGACAGAACCAAGCGTCCGGCAACATCGTGAGTATTTACATACCAGAGTGACTCACGATATTTTTTAATGCGCGGCTTTCCCTAATGTCGCTTGTAATTTATGCAGCCCGCCCCGAGCCGAACTCGACGATTCGTCGAGCGGCTCCCTGGATTCGTCGGACGTGAACTCTGTTCCGCCCGCTGTCTCCCCCTGCAGGGCGGACGACGCCGAAGTGGCGCCCCGCCAAGTTTCAGGGCAGGAGGAGATGGTCCTGGAGGAGCCGCAAGGCAATCCTCTGGACCCCAGGAGTAAAGGGGATGAAACCCCCCAGGGCTCCAAGTCCGGCTTTGTGCCGGACACCGCGCCGGACTCGACAGTCCCGGTCCGCGGTGGGCGAACTCCTTCCAAGAGGAGTAAGCCGTCTGAGCCGGCGACCTCCGTCCAACCAGAGGCGCCGGACAATCTGCTGGAGGTGCTTGAGGGCGCCACCATCGGCGAGGAGCACCGTACTGTGATGAGTACGGTGATCCAAAGGGTTCAGTCCATCAGGAGCGGACTGACTGAAGCTTGCACTAGCCTTCTAACAGGCTTCCAGGTAAACAAAAATATGTCAAATTATTTACCGCATAGACAGTAGCCCCTGATGCTCTGTTCGGTGTTCGGAAAGAAAAGCCGAATAGAGGATCTAGTAATTTTCGCAGGAGTCTAATAACAAAAAGTCAAATATGCGTATGCAGGCTTCGCTGCTGTCCACCGCCGCACTGACTGCGTAGGTGGATGTCCTCAAAAAGGACCTCGGGCGGACCGAGGAAGAGCTCGATCTTGCCAAACGGCAGCTCGAGGAGGAAGAAGGTAAGTAATACCCCAAAAAAGAAAAAAGATGCCTATAGAGAGGCTTGATTGCAGAAAGAAATAACAGGATTATACTGCTTATTGTAGGGGCCACAACCGAGGTGGCAACCCTGAAGCAGGCACTGGCTGAGGCCGGAAAGAAAACGGCCGAGGAGCGCGCCGAGCGAGAAAGGCTTGGGGTTCAAGTTGGCGAGGTGCAGCAAGAGCTGCAAGCTCTCATGAAAAAACATGAGAGTTTGGAGCTTGAGTAAAAAACGCAAGCATCCGAGCTCACGTCGGCTCTTGAGACCGCCAAGAGTGCCAAGGCCGAAGCCCAAAAGGCCCTCCAAGAGTTGGAGGAGGTGAAAAAGATAGCAACGGTTAAGGCATTCTCAATGCAAAGTAGGAATATAAAAGTAAACTACCTATTACTTACCCGAATCCAGAGTTCTCCAAGGGCGTTCGCCGATCTTCCCCGCAGCGTATCCGACGCCGCCGCGTTCTACCGAGCTGAAGAGGGCAGCTCGACGGAGAGTGTGTTCTGGTCTCAGTATTCTGAGGCCGAACACCCTGTGCCCTTGAGCGATCAGCTGAAACAGCTGGTCGAGCTCCACAAGGCGGCGAACAGGCCATGAAGGGCTTATTAGTTGGTGTGGCTGGAGAGGCCCTGCTCGGGAGCTATTCGGGCTAGTGCGGCGGTGGTGGAGGCCTGTCCACGGTTTGAGGTCATCAAGCGCTCACTTTGCATTGAAGGTGCCGGAGGGCCTTGCCCGATGTAAGGGTACACTGAGGGTAAGCTAGACGAGAGAGAATTTGGTGAAGGACGGGCCGCTTGAAGGAAGGAGCATCGCAAGCCCGAGAACTACTACAAGGAAGTTCTTGCCGGAGCCCGCCTTGTCGCGGATGAATGTACTAAAGATGTAGTATTTGAATGAACTCGCTCGTTTGTATCCTGTGCGCTGAAAACTTTTTCATATGCGCTAAGCAATGCTTATTGAATTTAAAATATTATTTTCTGTGCGGCCGTTTATCAAAAATTGAGAGATGGCGATCGTAAACTTGCCCCCATGCCACTAGTCTTTGGGGTGTTCGGGATAAACTTGAGGGCTCTTTTCCCATAGTTGGGTCCTTCGAGGGAGGCGCCAAAGACAACGAACCGTGCAATCGGACTATAATGCTTGAACACTCTCACTTAGCCATAGAACGTTATAATTTTAAATTTCGGCGAAGCCCCTAGTTCGGAAGGCCGAATTCGGGGCGCTATCCACGCCTTTGTCCGGACATAGCCAGCTCCTCGCTCGAAGCGGCATAAGCCTTTAAGGACTCGAAAAACCTCTCGAACAGCGACCGGTCTCACGCCTTATCATGACAGTCTGTTTTAGCTTTCTCCACTGAGGTGCTTAACCCACCTGAACTGGGGCACAATCGCAGTGGTTCTCCTAGTGCTACCTTAGTCGATATAGCGGAACGTAAGGCACCAAAACATAGGAGCCGGGCAAACCCAACATGTGACCAAAATCATGACTCGGAGCCGATGCATATAGTGCTATAAGTTCGGGGTGCCGCACTTGTGAAAGTGTACGGACTTCTCACGCCAGATAGAAGGGTAATGAAGCCCCTGGAGTGGTTTGCCGTACCATGGTGTACGGGTGCGATCATGTTATGTAATAAACATATATATTCAAAGAGGATAATGCAAAAAATAGGCAAAAAGCTATGCATTGTTTATAAAGAGGCTATTTATCAAAGCCGACCGATACAAATAATGTGATAAGCAAAAAAGATATTAGACTATTAAACATGTCATGACCAGGCGCAGGCCGCGGAATTTAAAAACAGATATATCGCTCGAAATAGAGACCACCTGAGAGTTCCGTAATGCGGCATAGCTTTGTCTGCTTTCCTGGGTCTTGCATCGTCTGTGCGGCAGCAAAGCCGAATAGGTTATCCAGAGTGTGGAATCCTGAAAGTAAAAAAGAAAAATCCGGCAGCCCCTAGTACGTTTGACGCCGTATTGTAAGCATGCCATTAATGTGCCCCTCCCCCTGTGCCCATGGAATTTTAAGGGCGTAATTGTGTACTCGAGGTACTAGCTCCGCTATGTTGCGATGGCTGGGGTTGGGGCCGTATTGCTACGCTTGCTCCGAACGTGCCAGGCGGTCTTGTTGCAGGTTACTCCGGGCGCACTTTGCATTGTCCGGCTTTTTAGCGGCCGGACTGGAGAGTTGCCTTGAAAGGCTGCTTTGTACTTCCGCTGCGAGGGCCGTCGTGTGCTCCTCCGTACAGATGGAGCGTTCGGTGTTTCCGCTGACCGTAATTACTCCTCGAGGGCCTGGCGTCTTGAGCTTGAGATATGCATAGTGCGGCACCGCATTGAATTTAGTGAATGCAGTTCGTCCGAGCAGGGCATGATAGCCACTGCGGAACGGGACTATATCAAAGATTAACTCTTCGCTTCGGAAGTTATCCGGAGATCCGAAGACCACATCAAGTGTTATCGAGCCTGTGCAATTGGCCTCTACACCTGGTGTGACGCCTTTAAAGGTCGTCCTTGTGGGCTTGATCCTTGATGGATCTATGCCCATTTTCTGCACTGTATCCTTATAAAGCAAGTTCAGGCTACTGTCACCGTCCATGAGGACTCTTGTGAGATGAAATCCGTCAACGATTGGGTCAAGGATCAATGCGGCAAAACTGCCGTGACGGATGCTAGTGGGGTGGTCCCTTCGATTGAAAGTGATCGGGCAGGAGGACCATGGGTTGAACTTTGGGGCGACTGGCTCCATCGCGTATACATCCCGTAGCGCACGCTTCCTCTCCCGCTTGGGAATGTGGGTCGCGTATATGATGTTCACCGTCCGCACTTGTGGGGGAAACCCCTTCTGTCCATTGTTGTCCGGCGGCCTGGGCTCCTCCTCGTCGTCGCTATGCAGCCCCTTGTCTTTGTGTTCGGCTCTTAACTATCCTGCCTGCGTGAAAACCCAACAATCTCTGTTGGTGTGATTGGCTGGCCTTCGAAGTGCCATGAATCTGGCACGAGCGGTCGAGTATCCGGTCCAAACTGGACGGGCCCTGGGTATTCTTTTTAAATGGCTTTTTCTGCTGACCGGATTTATAGCCTCTGAATCCGGCATTTACTGCCGTATCCTCATTGTTGTCGCTGCTAACGCGGCGCTTTTGCTTATTCCGACGTGACCTGCCACCTTTGTCCTTGGTATCCGAATTACCAGGCTTCTTCGATAAGTTGTTGCTGCGAGCTAGCCAGCTATCTTCGCCCGTGCAAAAGCGGGTCATGAGTGTCGTGAGGGCTGCCATGGATTTCGGCTTTTCCTGTCCCAGGTGCCGGGCAAGCCACTCGTCGCGGATGTTATGTTTGAAGGCTGCTAGGGCCTCTGCGTCCGGACAATCGACTATCAGATTTTTCTTTGTTAGGAATTGTGTCCAGAATTGCCTGGCCGATTCTTCTGGCTGCTGAATTATGTGGCTTAGGTCGTCGGCGTCCGGTGGCCGCACATAGGTCCCCTGGAAGTTGTCGAGGAATGCGGCCTCCAGGTCCTCCCAAGAACCGATTGAGTCCGCTGGTAGGCTGTTAAGCCAGTGCCGGGCTGGTCCCTTAAGCTTAAGGGGTAGATATTTGATGGCGTGTAGATCGTCGCCACGTGCCATGTGGATGTGAAGGAGATAATCCTCAATCCATACTGCCGGATCTATCGTACCATCGTACGACTCGATATTAACGGGTTTGAAACCCTCTGGGATTTTATGATCCATTACTTCGTCTGTGAAGCATAGTGGGTGTGCGGCGCCCCTGTACTGGGCTATGTCACGACGCAGCTCGGAAGAGCTGTGCCTGTTGTGTTCGGCAAGACCGGATTTATTGTGTCCGGAGTGAAGATCATCACTTGTCGTCGGGCGTCCGCGCGATCCATAGATCGATCTTGTTTGCCTTGTTTTATCCTCCAGTACGTCTCGCAGGTCTGGCTTGTTTTCCCATGCCTTAGTTGAACGACACCGGGGCATGGCTTGTTTAAAGGGTCGACATGCCTCTCTGTCGCGGCCGCGAGGTGGCCGGTTTGCCATGTCGTATGTTTCCCCCTCTGATTGGGGTAGCGGCCTGCGCTTAGGATAATTTTTGGAGGGGCGCCCGAGTTCATACTCTTCGGCCGCAAGGACTTCAGTCCATCTGTCAGCTAGCAAATCTTGATCAGCTCTAAGCTGTTTGCTTTTTCTTTAGGCTGTTCGCCGTGGCTAGAAGCCTGCGTTTAAAACGCTCTTGTTCGGCGCGGGTCTCGATGGTACGACGAATTAAATAAATCGTCGAGGCTTGCCTCGTATTCGGAGGGAGGCATGTAGTTATAATCCTCAACCTCTCGCTCTGCCGCTCTCTCATGAGGGCTGGCTTTTCCATCTTCCTGCGCCGAATCTTGCTGGTTTTGGTGTTCTTCGGCGCTGTCCGGGGTAGTATTATCTCCCGTGCCAGAAGCACCGTTTCTGCTGTGGCGGGATTTAGAGCGGCGCCGTTGGCGCCGGCGTTTTGGCGGCTTTTTCGAGGTGCCATCCCCCGTTGTTCCATCGCCATCTCCATCCTTTGGAGCATCCACCATATATATGTCATATGACGAGGTGGCGGTCCAGCGCCCTACAGGTGCTGGTTCTTGTTCGTCTCCTCCTTCGTCGTCCATACCGTCGAAGTCTTCGGAGCCGAAGTCAAGCATGTCGGTTAAATCATCGACAGTGGCTATTAAGTGGGTGGTGGGTGGGCTTTGAATTTCTTCGTCGTCCGAATCCCAACCTCGCAGACCATAGTTCGGCCTGGGCTCTCCTGGTAGAGAGAGAGACTTGAGAGAGTTCAGGATATCATCGAAAGGTGAGCACTGAAAGACGTCCGCGGCAGTGAACTCCATTATAGGCGCCCAATCAGATTCGATCGGCAGGGGCACGGGAGGCCCGGAGTTTGGAGAAGAATCCGACTCCTCGGAGTCATGGGCCGTGCGGAGTGCGAGGCTGGCGTTCAGCTCGATCGCCTTCAAGATCGCAGCCCCGAGGTGACGTCCAACCGTTCATCCTCAAAGGACGCAGCGGGATCCGAGTCGAGGATCGGGGCGGTGTGTGTGCGGCCTCCAGGGCACTATTCGGAGGCAGAGCTATATCCTGCCCCTCGAGGTAGTGCGGCGCGCTTGGCTGTGGCTCGGACCCGTCGAAGATCAAGTCTCCGCGGATATCTGCCGTGTAGTTTAAGCTTCTAAACCTGACTTGATGGCCAGGGGCGTAGCTTTCGATCTGCTCCAGATGACCAAGCGAATTGGCCCGCAGAGCGAAGCCGCCGAAGACGAAGATTTGTCCGGGGAGGAAAGTCTCACCCTGGACCTCATCGTTGTTGATGATCAAAGGAGCCATCGGGCCTAAAAGCGACGACACAGAGGAACTCTCAATGAAAGCACCAATGTCGGTGTCAAAACCGGCGGATCTCGGGTAGGGGGTCCCGAACTGTGCGTCAAGGTCGGATGGTAACAGGAGACAAGGGACACTTTATTTTACCCAGGTTCGGGCCCTCTCGATGGAGGTAAAACCCTACTCCTGCTAGATTAATATTGATGATATGGGTAGTACAAGAGTAGATCTACCACGAGATCAAGGAGGCTAAACCCTAGAAGCTAGCCTACGGTATGATTGTGTATGATGATGGTTGTCCTACGGACTACAACCCTCCGGTTTATATAGACACCGGATAGGGTTAGGGTTACGTAGTCGGTTACAATGGTAGGAGATCTTGAATATCCTTGACGCCTAGCTTGCCTTCCACGCCAAGAAAAGATCCTTCCGGACACGGGACGAAGTCTTCAATCTTGTATCTTCATAGTCCTGGAGTCCGGCTGAAGGTATAGTCCGGCTATCCGAACACCCCCTAATCCAGGACTCCCTCAATGAGCGTGACCACCACTAGCCTCCCTGATAGAGGCAAAGGTGTCTCGTCTTCCAATGAGATGGTGGCTATTCTTTTGGAGGAAGTCGACTTTGATGATCCGACTACGAATGTGCGAGGACGTCGCGCCTTAACAATTGCTAAACCAACTCCAAGAGGTTATTGACCACGCCGAAGCACAATCAACCTGACTATGAAGGTCTGTTTCCTACAGGCAAACGAATAACAAGCAAGAAACTAAGATTGCAATCTGGATATTGCGAATATAAGAGGAAAGCTTTAATTATCAAGGTGGGGTTCTGTGACGCCATTGTCTGGTCGTTGAACACAAACGAAGAACGCGAAGTTGCAGCTATGGAGAACTTTAATCTAAATAAAACTCAAAGTCTAAACGGTTCCCTAAGGGCTGTATATATGGAGGAAGAGGGGGGAATTTCGTGGCCCTTGGGGAAGGGGTCCGAAACCAACCCTATCTCTTGTTTCCCCACACATACGGACTCTAAAAACAGCCTATAATTATGTATTTCAAAATTACATGGGCTGGCCCAATAATAAGGTGACACAGCACCTAGAATAGCCTCTGGAAGAAATTTATGAAGTGGCATCTTGTATATTTCATCCAAGGCTTCATGCAATCCTTATGGTGGCTTCAAAGTCCTGAAATAATGTTGCCATGTTTCTAAAGTCTGAACAAGAGCATATAATTCTTTGTCATAAGTAGAATAGTTCAGACTAGGCCCACTCAATTTTTCAGATAAGTATGCAACAGGTTTTCCATCTTGTAATAACTCACCGCCTAATCCAATTCCACTAGCATCACATTCAAGCTCAAAAGTCTTATTAAAATCAGGAAGTTGGAGTAAAGGAGCCTGTGTCAACTTATCTTTCAATGCCGTGAAGGCTTCTTCCTGTGCGGTACCCGAAACAAAAGGCACATCCTTCTATGTAAGCTCGTTGAGAGGTGCAGCAATGGTGCTAAAATCTCTCACAAAACGCCTATAGAAACTAGCGAGTCCAAGAAAACAACTCACTTGTGTGACCGTTTTGGGCTGCAGCCAACTCTCAATAGCTTCAATCCTGGCTTTATCAACTTCAATTCCCTGTGGAGTAACAACATAGCCAAGAAAAGATACTCGGTCGGTGCAAAAGGTGCACTTCACAAGGTTACCAAACAAACGTGCATCACGTAGAGCAATAAAAACAGCACGTAAATGTTCCAAATGTTCTTCCAAATATTTGCTATAAATCAGTATATCATCAAAATAGACTACCACAAATCATCCAATGAAAGCACGTAAAACTTCGTTCATTAGTCTCACGAAAGTACTAGGTGCATTAGTTAACCCAAAAGGCATGACTAACCACTCATATAAACCAAACTTAGTTTTAAATGTTGTTTTCCATTCATCTCCCAATTTCATACGAATTTGATGGTATCCACTACGCAAATCAACTTTGGAGAATATTGTGGAGCCACTCTGATAGAGGCAAAAGTGACCCGATGTTTCGATGATATAGCTTTCGTTTTCTGTGGGAGTCGACTTTGACGATCCGACTATGAACGTGCGAAGACGTCGCACCATAGCAATCGCTAAACCAACTTACGAGGGTTATTGACCACGCCAGAGCACGATCAACCTGACCACGCGGGTCTATTTCCTGCGAGCAAACGAAGAACAAGCAATAAACTGAGATTCCAATCTATATATTGTGAATATAAGAGGAAAGCTTTATTAATGAAGGTGGGGTTACGTGGCGCCTTGGTCCGGTTGTTGAACACAAACGTAATGCATGAAGTTGCAGCTATGGATAACTTTTGATCTAAACAAAACACAAAGTCTAAACGGTGCCCTAAGGGCTGTATATATGGAGGAAGAGGGGGGGGGGGGGTTCGTGGCCCTTGGGGAAGGGGTCCGAAACCAACCCTATCTCTTGTTTCCCCACACATACGAACTCTAAAAACAACCTATACTTATGTATTACGAAATTACATGGGCCTGGCCCAATAATAAGGTGACGCAGCACCTAGAATAGCCTCTGGACGAAATTTATGAAGTGGCATCTTGTATATTTCGTTCAAGGCTTCATGCACTCCTTATGCTGGCTTCAAAGTCCTGAAATCATCACGTGTAACTCTGTTCTTGTTCCCCTTGCGCATGACATCAACTCCATGCTGCTTCTTGCTCCAATGTTCATCCTTCTCCAAGCTAGGCCCTTCATTTGTAAGCAAAACAAATGTATCCAATTTAGGAAGCATCATATTCTCATGAACATTAGAATCATTACCAAGAAATGGAAGTACCTGGTAATTTAATTGGCGCGCGCGAGCTCTAGTAATTGGTCCATTATATGTAACAATAGGGGTTGTGGGTGTACCAATGGTATTGATGTCCTCATCATCCTCCCCTTCTTGAAATGAAGTCGTCCTCGACGGAATCTCATCTTCCTCACCCAAATAAGGCTTCAAATCTGCAATGTTAAAAGTGGGACTAACCCAAAATCTGCAGGTAGCTCAAGTTTATATGCATTATCATTTATTTTCTCTAACACCTTAAAAGGACCAGCAGCACGTGGCATTAGCTTTGATTTATAAATTGGGAAATCTATCCTTACGCAAATGTAACCAAACAAGATCTCCATGTGCAAACACAACATGTTTTCTACCCTTATCTCCCGCAAGTTTATATCTAGCATGCATACGCTCAATGTTTTCCTTAGTTAACTCATGCATTTTTAAAATCAATTCAGCACGTTCTTTAGCATCAAAATTAACCTTCTCCGAAGATGGAAGAGGCAACAAATCAATAGGTGCACGAGGTAGGAAACCATACACAATTTCAAAAGGGCACATCTTAGTAGTAGAATGTAATGAACGATTATAAGCAAATTCAATATGAGGCAAGCATTCTTCCCACATTTTCTTATTATTCTTCAAAACAACCCTAAGCATAGTAGACAATGTTCTAGTGACTACTTCAGTTTGTCCATCAGTTTGGGGGTGACATGTAGTACTAAAAAGCTGTTTAGTCCCCAACTTAGCCCATAAACATCTCCAAAAGTGGCTAAGAAATTTAGTATCACGATCTGAAACGATAGTATTTGGCACACCATGCAAGCGAATAATTTCACGAAAGAACAAATCAGCAACATTAACAACATCCTCGCTTTTATGACATGGTATAAAGTGTGCCATTTTCGAGAATCTATCCACGACAGCAAATATGCTATCCCTCCCCTTCTTTGTTCGAGGTAAACCTAAAACAAAGTCGATATATATATACTCCCAAGGAACACTAGGTACAGGCAAAGGCATATATAAACCATGAGGATTTAATCGTGACTTAGCTTTTTGACATGTAGTGCAGCGAGCAACAAAACGCTCAACATCCCATCTCATCTTTGGCCAAAAGAAATGTGTAGCAAGTATATCCTCCGTCTTCTTCACGCCAAAGTGTCCCATTAGTCCTCCTCCATGCGCCTCCTGCAACAACAAAAGACGAACGGAGCTAGCTGGAATGCATAGCTTGTTAGCACGAAACACAAATCCATCATTAACGACGAACTTGTTCCATGTTCTACCTTCTTTACAATTCTGCAATACATCTTTAAATTCAGCATCATGCACATATTGATCTTTGATGGTCTCCAAACCAAATATTTTAAAGTCAAGTTGTGAAAGCATAGTATAATGACGAGACAATGCATCAGCAATAACATTTTCTTTACCCTTCTTGTGTTTAATGACATAAGGGAAAGTCTCAATGAATTCAACCCATTTAGCATGTCTACGATTCAGTTTTGCTTGACTTTTAATGTGTTTCAAAGATTCATGATCAGAATGTATAACAAATACTTTGGGCCATAAATAATGTTGCCATGTTTCTAAAGTATGAACAAGAGCATATAATTCTTTATCATAAGTAGGATAGTTCAGACTAGGCCCACTCAATTTTTAAGATAAGTATGCAACAGGTTTGCCATCTTGTAATAACACACCGCCTAATCCAATTCCACTAGCATCACATTCAAGCTCAAAAGTCTTATTAAAATCAGGAAGTTGGAGTAAAGGAGCATGTGTCAACTTATCTTTCAATACCGTGAAGGATTCTTCCTGTGCGGTTCCCCAAACAAAAGGCACATCCTTCTTTGTAAGCTCGTTGAGAGGTGCAGCAATGATGCTAAAATCTCTCACAAAACGCCTATAGAAACCAGCGAGTCCAAGAAAACTCCTCACTTGTGTGACCGTTTTGGGTTGCGGCCAACTCTCAATAGCTTCAATCTTGTCTTTATCAACTTCAACTGCCCGTGGAGTAACAACATAGCCAAGAAAAGATACTCGGTCAGTGCAAAAGGTGCACTTCCCAAGGTTACCAAACAAACGTGCATCACGTGGACCAATAAAAACAGCACGTAAATGTTCCAAATGTTCTTCCAAAGATTTGCTATAAATCAGTATATCATCAAAATAGACTACCACAAATCATCCAATGAAAGCACGTAAAACTTCGTTCATTAGTCTCATGAAAGTACTAGGTGCATTAGTAACTCAAAAGGCATGACTAACCACTCATATAAACCAAACTTAGTTTTAAGTGTTGTTCTCCATTCATCTCCCAATTTCATACGAATTTGATGGTACCCACTACGCAAATCAACTTTGGAGAATATTGTTGAGCCACTCAATTCATCAAGCATATCATCTAGCCTAGGAATAGGATGACAATAACGAATAGTAATATTATTAATGCCTCTACAATCACAACACATACGCGACGTACGATCCTTTTTAGGCACTAGTATAATAGGAACAACACAAGGACTAATAGATTCGCGTATATAACCTTTCTCGAGTAGCTCCTGTACTTGACGCATAATCTCCTTCGTCTCCTCTGGATTGGTACGGTATGGTGCACGGTTGGGTAGCGATGCACCGGGAATTAAGTCAATTTGATGCTCAATACCTCGAATAGGTGGTAATCCTGGTGGCACGTCTTGTGGAAAAACATCAGCGAACTCCTGCAAAATGTTAGTGACATCAGGGGGCAAAGAGGAAGGCACGTCCTCGAATGAAAATAATGCCTCTTTGAACACAAAAGCATAGCAAACAGATTTGCTAAAAATTAGCTCATCAATATCAGTTTGGTGGCAAGTAAACATGCAATTTTCAATTTAATTTCAGAAGCAACACTAGATGGTTTATTATTAGGCTTCATTTGTTGCTCAAATTATTTTGTCACAATCTGATTTTCACTCTTATTTTTCTCCTGTTTTGCTTTATTAGCTCTATGAATATCATCTTTCAAAATGGAATCAGGAGTCATAGGAAGCAAAGTAATATTTGTATCCTTATGAACAAGAGCATACTGATTGTTTCTACCATGGTGTATAGAATTTATATCAAATTTCCATGGTCAACCAAGAAATAAGGAAGATCTTGCATAGGTACCACATTATAATCAACATAATCAGCATATGTAGTGATACTAAAATGCACACGAACAGTACGTGTTACCTTAACATTGCCGCTGTTGTTGAACCATTAGATGTAGTAAGGATGTGGATGTGGTCTTGTGGTGAGAGATAGCTTCTCCACCATCTCCATGCTAGCCAAGTTGTTGCAGCTCCCTCCATCTACGATGACGTGAATAGAATGTTCCTTCACAACACCCTTTATATGGAACAAATTATGCCTCTGATTTTGCTCAGCTTGTGTAACCTGCACACTCAAAACACGTTGAGCAACTAAACATGCATACCTGTCAGCATCTTCAGGAGCCATGTATTGCGTCTCATGATCAGAATCATCTCCACCGTGTTCTTCACGTGTAATAAGAGCCAAAGTCTCCTCATCATAGTCACTACTGGACTCATACCCACCATCCTCAGTAGCAATCATCACACACTGAGATTTGCATTCTCTCGCATAATGACCTCTTCCCTTACAACGACGACAAATAATATCACTTGTGTGGCTTGTTGATGCCATGGAAGAAGAAAAGCTCTGTGCAGGCCCGGTAGGTGTGCTCTTGGCGGATATTGGTGGTTGTGCTTGCTTTCTTGTATCACGGTTGGAGGTAGTACACGATGGAGGTGATGGTGCGGTGTAAGTAGAGGATGCACGTTGTGTCCATGATGAAGGTCGACCTGCGAGAAAAGTTAGTTCGCCAATGCACTGTCGATCCTGCACTTCACGTTCGACTTTATAAGCAAGATGGAATAAACGAGTGATATTATTATAATCCTTATACTCTAGAATGGTCTGAATCTCTCTATTTAATCCACCCATAAAACGTGCAAGCATAGCTTCATTATCCTCAACAATACCACATCTAATCATGCCAGTTTGTAATTCCTGATAATATTCCTCTACAGAATTTTTTCCTTGTCTAAAACGCTGCCATTTTTGAAGTAATTCACGTTGATAATATGCTGGAACCCAACGAGTACGCATAGCAGTTTCCAAAACAGCCCAAGTAGTTGGAATATTATTTGGATATAATCTACGATGTTCAGACCACCACACACAAGCAAAACTAGTGAAAGCACAAAGGGAAACAACAACACGTCTCTCCTCGGGATATTCTAAACATGTAAAACGTTGTTTGGTTTCTAACTCCCAAGTAAGATATATACTAGGAACATATCTACCCTCAAATGGTGGAATATTCAATTTCAGTTTAGGAAGATGGTCATGATCTCGTACCTGAGGGAGAGCCCTACCATTGTGATTATTTGCATGTGGATGACCTGGCGGTTGTGGTGCTGGTGGTTGCACGTAGTTCTGATTTTGATCAACCTCATCCTCGTAATCTCCCGCATAATCATCCTCCGCCTCATTAGCAGCAGGAGCCATAGAAGTATCAACAGCAGCACCAACAGTTTGGCCAGGCTGAAGAAGGACACGGTTCGCTCGGTGGAGGGCTGTTTCGCGACGTGGAGGTAGTCCTTCTACCTCATCCTCGCTTGTTGTTGTTGTTGTTGTTGTTGTTGTTGTTGTTGTTGTTGTTGTTGTTGTTGTTGTTGTTGTTGTTGTTGTTGTTGTTGTTGTTGTTGTTGTTGTTGTTGTTGTTGTTGTTGTTGTTGTTGTTGTTGTTGTTGTTGTTGTTGTTGTTGTTGTTGTTGTTGTTGTTGTTGTTGTTGTTGTTGTTGTTGTTGTTGTTGTTGTTGTTGTTGTTGTTGTTGTTGTTGTTGTTGTTGTTGTTGTTGTTGTTGTTGTTGTTGTTGTTGTTGTTGTTGTTGTTGTTGTTGTTGTTGTTGTTGTTGTTGTTGTTGTTGTTGTTGTTGTTGTTGTTGTTGTTGTTGTTGTTGTTGTTGTTGTTGTTGTTGTTGTTGTTGTTGTTGTTGTTGTTGTTGTTGTTGTTGTTGTTGTTGTTGTTGTTGTTGTTGTTGTTGTTGTTGTTGTTGTTGTTGTTGTTGTTGTTGTTGTTGTTGTTGTTGTTGTTGTTGTTGTTGTTGTTGTTGTTGTTGTTGTTGTTGTTGTTGTTGTTATTTGTTGTTGTTGTTGTTGTTGTTGTTGTTGTTGTTGTTGTTGTTGTTGTTGTTGTTGTTGTTGTTGTTGTTGTTGTTGTTGTTGTTGTTGTTGTTGTTGTTGTTGTTGTTGTTGTTGTTGTTGTTGTTGTTGTTGTTGTTGTTGTTGTTGTTGTTGTTGTTGTTGTTGTTGTTGTTGTTGTTGTTGTTGTTGTTGTTGTTGTTGTTGTTGTTGTTGTTGTTGTTGTTGTTGTTGTTGTTGTTGTTGTTGTTGTTGTTGTTGTTGTTGTTGTTGTTGTTGTTGTTGTTGTTGTTGTTGTTGTTGTTGTTGTTGTTGTTGTTGTTGTTGTTGTTGTTGTTGTTGTTGTTGTTGTTGTTGTTGTTGTTGTTGTTGTTGTTGTTGTTGTTGTTGTTGTTGTTGTTGTTGTTGTTGTTGTTGTTGTTGTTGTTGTTGTTGTTGTTGTTGTTGTTGTTGTTGTTGTTGTTGTTGTTGTTGTTGTTGTTGTTGTTGTTGTTGTTGTTGTTGTTGTTGTTGTTGTTGTTGTTGTTGTTGTTGTTGTTGTTGTTGTTGTTGTTGTTGTTGTTGTTGTTGTTGTTGTTGTTGTTGTTGTTGTTGTTGTTGTTGTTGTTGTTGTTGTTGTTGTTGTTGTTGTTGTTGTTGTTGTTGTTGTTGTTGTTGTTGTTGTTGTTGTTGTTGTTGTTGTTGTTGTTGTTGTTGTTGTTGTTGTTGTTGTTGTTGTTGTTGTTGTTGTTGTTGTTGTTGTTGTTGTTGTTGTTGTTGTTGTTGTTGTTGTTGTTGTTGTTGTTGTTGTTGTTGTTGTTGTTGTTGTTGTTGTTGTTGTTGTTGTTGTTGTTATTGTTGTTGTTGTTGTTGTTGTTGTTGTTGTTGTTGTTGTTGTTGTTGTTGTTGTTGTTGTTGTTGTTGTTGTTGTTGTTGTTGTTGTTGTTGTTGTTGTTGTTGTTGTTGTTGTTGTTGTGCTACAGGTGTAGCCGGTGGTGGAAGACGCGCAAGCACTTCATTAAATCTGTTATCGAGCTTTGTTTCGAACGTCTTCTCAAGGCCAGTGATCTTCTCCATGGCCTCTTCAAAATTGTTCAACACATCTTGCACCTGTTCAGTCATCATTTGCTGAAACTTATCATGAAGCTCCTTGTTCGTTAAGTTCTCCCAGTCAATCTCGTCAGCTTGTGATCCTGGCATGGTTAGTAGCAATAGAAACACACAAGAATATGATCCTAAAGACTACTAACAATTGGTGGTGGTGGTGGGTGTCACAAATCCGTCAAGCAAATCTCAAATTCTTACCAGTTCTTACCCAGCAGCAGGCGGTGATCGGCAACCGATGTAGTCAAAACTCTCAAAGCTTGGATAGAGTGATTACCAGGGAGAGTCAAACGCACGATGTAGATGTATGTGGAGCTGGGAAGGCTTATAATATGGTAGCAAAAAGGGTCAGCAATAATCAATTCAGAGATGCAAAGTTGAATAAATGCTCAACGACGGTACTGTGCTGGTCCTAGGCTAGACCATGCTAGAGACGCGAGCCTAGAACACTAACAAAATCATGGCGCTGCATGTAAACAAGGGAGGAGCACGCTCTGAATTTTTTTCCTTTTTTCACTTTTTTTGCACTTTTTTTCTCCGCAACTATTTTTTTTTGAAAAAGTCTACAAATGGTCTAAAAACCGCCTAGCCAGAATTTTCCAGACTTAGCTTTTTTTTGAAACTGGATTTATTTTTCTACTGCGGGCAGCACGGAATTTCGGGAGTCCGACTTGGTCACGACTCGGAGTATGGCGTGATCTAGAAATCGAAAACGAAGCAACAATTACTGGACTCGGACTAGGACTGGTGGCGGAGATGAATATGGTGGAAACTCGGACTGATGGCGGATATATGCAGGGCGGTGGAACACGGACTGGTGGCGAATCTGTGATGGAGGTGGACTCAGATTAGCGTGATGGAGGTGGCAGCGGTGATGACGATGGTGGTGTATGGCAGCGGTGATGACGATGGTGGTGTATGGTAGCGGTGATGACGATGGTGCGGCGGCGGCGTGATAACTTGTGAACAGAACTCGAAACTCTAAAGGACTAGACGGTAAGACCAGCAACTTGACACGACGAGGCAACCGCAAATTCAACAAAGCAAAAACCCTAAAAAGATTATGCAAAGGCTCAGATTGGTTCGGATATGATGAACTAACCGTAATTTTTTTGTGGCTTTTTCGTGGACTGTAGGTATGAAGAACAGACACGACCTAAACTACGAAAAACTGTAAAATCTCACCGAGCAACCTGGAAATATGATACCACTTGATAGAGGCGAAAGTGTCCCGATGTTTCGATGAGATAACTTTTGTTTTCTGTGGGAGTCAACTTTGACGATCCGACTACGAACGTGCGAAGACGTCGCGCCCTAGCAATCGCTAAACACACTTCCGAGGGTTATTGACCACGCCGGAGCACGATCAACCTGACCACGAGGGTCTATTTCCTGCGATCAAATGAAGAACAAGCAAAAACTAAGATTGCAATCTAGATATGGTGAATATAAGAGGAAAGCTTTATTAATGAAGGTGGGGTTACTGGCGCCTTAGTGCGGTTGTTGAGCGAAGCGAAATGCAGCGAAGTTGCTGCTATGGCGAACTTTTTATCTAAACAAAACCCAAAGTCTAAACAGTGCCCTAAGGGCTGTATATAGACTCTGGGTTTTGTTTAGATTAAAAGTTCGCCATAACTGCAACTTCGCGTACTTCGTTTGTGTTCAACGACCAAACAAAGGCGTCACAGAACCCCACCTTGATCAATAAAGCTTTCCTTTTATATTCGCAATATCTAGATTGCATTCTTAGTTTCTTGCTTGTTCTTTGTTGCCTGCAGGAAACAGACCTTCATGGTCAGGTTGATCATGCTCCGGCGTGGACAATAATCTCTCGGAGTTGGTTTAGCGATTGCTAAGGCGCGACGTCCTCGCACGTTCGTAGTCGGATCGTCAAAGTCGACTTCTTCCAAAACAATAGCCACCATCTCATCGGAAGACGGGACACCTTTCCCTCTATCACTTGCCGTTGTTGTTGAACCATTGGATGTAGTACGGATGTGGATGTGGTCTTGTGGTGAGAGATAGCTTCACCACCATCTCCATGCTAGCCAAGTAGTTGTAGCTCCCTCCAACTATGATGACGTGAATAGAACGTTCCTTCACAACTCCCTTTGTATGGAACAAAGTATGTCTCTGATTCTGCTCAGCTTGTGTAACCTGCACACTCAACACACGTTGAGCAACCAAACATTCATACCTGTCAGCATCTTCAGGAGCCATGTATTGCGTCTCATGATCAGAATCATCTCCACCGTGTTGTTCACGTGTAATAAGAGCCAAAGTCTCCTCATCATAGTCACTAGCAGACTAATACCCACCATCCTCAGTAGCAATCATCACACACTGAGATTTGCATTCTCTCGCATAATGACCTCATCCCTTACAACGACGACAAATAATATCACTTGTGTGGCATGTTGATGCCATGGAAGAAGAAGAGCTCTGTGCAAGCCCGACAGGTGTGCTCTTGGCAGATAGTGCTGGTTGTGCCTACTTTCTTGTTTCACGGTTGGAGGTGGCACCTGATGGAGGTGATGGTGCAATGGAAGTAGAGGATGCACGTGGTGTCCATGATGAAGGTCGACCTGCAGAAAAGTTAGTTCGCGCCAATGTTTGTCGATCATGCACGTCACGTTCAGCTTTACAAGCAAGATGGAATAAACGAGTGATATTATTATACTCCTTATACTCTATAATGAGGACATGACTACCTTGGATACGATAAAAAATATTGCATACATGCATATTTGTCAGGTGATATCTAGTGCAAACTATTCAATAATCTATTTAAGGTTATCCAGAACAAAAATACTTCACACACTTTTATGTTTTGTCTAATTGCAGGTGTATGGGACATTTGTACAATCCACATATTAAGATAGGGGAAAAAGATAAGTTTAGGTTCTGTTCAAAAACTCCTCTCACGTCACTTTTGGGCCAAGATAAGATAGAGTGCAAGTCTCTCACGTTCTGGATTCAGATTTGGACTGCACAGACATACCTGACTCAAAACGCCAATAACTTTTCCATACGGACTCCGAATTGGGTGATTCTTTTTTTTTTGCAAAGTAGATTTCATCCTCTTTCCAACCCAATTGGAGTCACCTTTAAATTAGTCTGGAGCGTTGAGAGACGGACGAAACAATCTGACACTGCAGTAGAATCCGAGTCAAACAACAAGTCCAATGGTGTTGCATCACCTCCACTTGGGCCCATGAGCCTTGTACGACATAGGGTTGGTTTTAGGCTGCCTTGGGACGTCCTCCCACCTCCTCGGCCGCCACCCCTTGCTCCTATATAAGTAGATCCATCTAGTAGCTTTTTCCTTGGGTTTTGTTTAGATCAAAAGTTCGTCATAGTTGCAACTTCACGTACCTCGTTTCTGTTCAATGACCAGACCAAGACGTCACAGAACCCCACCTTCATTAATAAAGCTTTCTTCTTATATTCACAATATCCAGATTGCAATCTTAGTTTCTTGCTTGTTCTTCGTTTGCTCGCAGGAAACAGGCCCTCGTGGTCAGGTTGATCGTGCTCCGGCGTGGTCAATAACCCTCGGAAGTTGGTTTAGCGTTTGCTAAGGCGCGACTTCTCGCACGTTCGTAGTCGGATCGTCAAGGTCGAATCATGACTACCTTGGATACGACCAAAAATATTGTATACATGCATATTTGTCAGGTGATTTCTAGTGCAAACTATTCAATAATCTATTTATGTTATCCAGAACAAAAATACTTCACACACTTTTGTGTTTTGTCTAATTGCAGGTGTATGGGACATTCGTACAATCCACATATGAAGGTAGGGGAAAAGAAGAAGTTTAGGTTTTGTTTAAAAAGTTCTCTCACGTCACTTTTGGGCCAAGAGAAGATAGAGTCCAAGGCTCTCACGTTCTGGATTCAGATTCGGACTGCACAGACATACCTGACTCAAAACGCCAACATTTTTTTCATACGGACTCCGAATTGGGTGATTCCTTTTTTGTTGGAAAGTAGATTTCGTCCTGTTTCCAACCCAATTGGATTCATCTTTAAATTCGTCCGGAGCGTTGAGATATGGATGAAACAATCTGAAGCTGTAGCAGAATCCGAGTCAAACAACAAGTCCAAAGGTGTTGCATCACCTCCACTTGGGCCCATGAGCCTTGTACGACCTAGTGTTGGCTTTAGGCTGCCTTGGGACGTCCTGCGACCTCCTTGGCCGCCACCCATTGCTCATATATAAGTAGATCCATCTAGTAGCTTTTTCCTTGTGTTTTGTTTAGATCAAAAGTTCGCCATAGTTGCAACTTCGCGTACTTCGTTTGTGTTCAACGTCCAGACCAAGACGTCACAGATCCCCACCTTCGTTAATAAAGCTTTCCTCTTATATTCGCAATATCCAGATTGCAATCTTAGTTTCTTGCTTATTCTTCGTTTGCTCCGAGGAAACAGGCCCTCGTGGTCAGGTTGATAGTGCTCCGGCGTGGTCAGTAACGCTCGTAAGTTGGTTTAGCGATTGCTAAGGCGCGACGTCTCGCACGTTCGTAGTCGGAACGTCAAGGTCGACTCATGAATACCTTGGATACGACCAAAAATATTGCATACATGCATATTTGTCAGGTGATTTCTAGTGCAAACTATTTAATAATCTATTTATGTTATCCAGAACAAAAATACTTCACACACTTTTGTGTTTTCTCTAATTGCAGGTTTATGAGACATTTGTACAATCCACATATGAAGATATGGGAAAATGAGAAGTTTAGGTTCTGTTCAAAAAGTCCTCTCACGCCTCT
Organism: Aegilops bicornis; assembly: GCA_021605145.1. Taxonomy (NCBI): domain Eukaryota; kingdom Viridiplantae; phylum Streptophyta; class Magnoliopsida; order Poales; family Poaceae; genus Aegilops; species Aegilops bicornis. The sequence continues at coordinate 355,123,174 of CM038675.1, read as the reverse complement.
TTTGGGCCAAGAGAAGATAGAATCCAAGTCTCTCACGTTCTGGATTCAGATTCGGACTGCACAGACATACCTGACTCAAAATGCCAACAACGTTTTCATACGGACTCTGAATTGGGTGATTCTTTTTTTTTGGAAACTAGATTTCGTCCTCTTTCCAACTTGGATTCATCTTTAAATTCGTCCGGAGCTTGAGATATGGACAAAACAATCTGACGCTGCAGCAGAATCCGAGTTAAACAACAAGTCCAAAGGTGTTGCATCACCTCCACTTGGGCCCATGAGCCTTGTACGACCTAGGGTTCATTTTAGGCTGCCTTGAGACGTCCTCCCACCTCCTTGGCCGCCACCCCTTGCTCCTATATAAGTAGATCCATCTAGTAGCTTTTTCCTTGGGTTTTGTTTAGATCAAAAGTTCGTCATAGTTGCAACTTCACGTACTTCGTTTGTGTTCAACGACCAGACCAAGACGTCATAGAACCCCACCTTCATTAATAAAGATTTCCTCTTATATTTGCAATATCCAGATTGCAATCTTAGTTTCTTGCTTGTTCTTCGTTTGCTTGCAGGAAACAGGCCCTCATGGTCAGGTTGATCGTGCTCCGGCGTGGTCAATAACCCTCGGAAGTTGTTTTAACGATTGTTAAGGCGCGACGTCTCGCACGTTCGTCGTCGGATCGTCAAGGTCGACTCATGACTACGTTGGATACGACCAAAAATATTGCATACATGCATATTTGTCAGGTGATTTCTAGTGCAAACTGTTCAATAATCTATTTATGTTATCCATAACAAAAATACTTCACACACTTTTGTGTTTTGCCTAATTGCAGGTGTATAGGACATTTGTACAATCCACATATTAAGATAGGGGAAAAGGAGAAGTTTAGATTCTGTTCAAAAAGTCCTCTCACGTCACTTTTGGGCCAAGAGAAGATAGAGTCCAAGGCTCTCACGTTCTGGATTCAAATTCGAACTGCACAGACATACCTGACTCAAAACGCCAACATTTTTTGTCATACGGACTCCGAATTGGGTGATTCGTTTTTTTTTGGTATTTAGATTTCGTCCTCTTTCCAACCCAATTGGATTCATCTTTAAATTTGTCCGGAGCGTTGAGATACGGACGAAACAATCTGACGCTGTAACAGAATCCGAGTCAAACAGCAAGTCCAAAGGTGTTGCATCACCTCCACTTGGGCCCATGAGCCTTGTACGACCTAGGGTTGGTTTTAGGCTGCCTTGGGACGTCCTCCCACCACCTTGGCCGCAACCACTTGCTCCTATATAAGTAGATCCATCTAGTTGCTTTTTCCTTGGGTTTTGTTTAGATCAAAAGTTCGCCATAGTTGCAACTTCGCATACTTCGTTTGTGTTCAACAACCAGACCAAGACGTCACATATCCCCACCTTCATTAATAAAGCTTTACTCTTATATTTGCAATATCCAGATTGAAATCTTAGTTTCTTGCTTGTTCTTCGCTTACTCTGAGGAAACAGGCCCTCGTGGTCAGGTTGATCGTGCTTCGGCGTGGTCAATAACCCTCGGAAGTTGGTTTAGCGATTGCTAAGGCGCGACGTCTCGCACTTTCGTAGTCGGATCGTCAAGGTTGACTCATGACTACCTTGGATACGACCAAAAATATTGCATACATGCATATTTGTCAGGTGATTTCTACTGCAAACTATTCAATAATCTATTTATGTTATCCAGAACAAAAATACTTCACACACTTTTGTGTTTTTTCTAATTGCAGGTTTATGGGACATTTGTACAATCCACATATGAAGATAGGAGAAAAGGAGAAGTTAGTTTCTGTTTAAAAAGTTCTCTCACGCCACTTTTGGGCCAAGAGAAGATAGAGTCCAAGTCTCTCACGTTCTGGATTCAGATTCGGACTGCACAGACATACCTGGCTCAAAACGCCAACACCTTTTATATACGGACTCTGAATTGGGTGATTCCTTTTTTTGGAAAGTAGATTTCGTCCTCTTTCCAACCCAATTGGATTCATCTTTAAATTCGTCCTAAGCGTTGAGATATGGACGAAACAATCTGACGCTGCAGCAGAATCCGAGTCAAACAACAAGTCCAAAGTTGTTGCATCACCTCCACTTGGGCCCATGAGCCTTGTACGACCTAGGGTTGGTTTTAGGCTGCCTTGGGACATCCTCCCACCTCCTTGGACGCCACCCCTTGCTCCTATATAAGTAGATCCATCTAGTAGCTTTTTCCTTGGGTTTTGTTTAGATCAAAAGTTCAGCATTGTTGCAATTTTGCGTACTTCATTTGTGTTCAACGAGCAGGCCAAGACGTCACAGAACCCCACCTTCATTAATAAAGCGTTCCTCTTATATTCGCAATATACAGATTGCAATCTTAGTTTCTTGCTTGTTCTTCGTTTGCTGGCAGGAAACAGGCCCTCGTGGTCATGTTGATCGTGCTCCGGCATGGTCAATAACCCTCGGAAATTGGTTTAGCAATTGCTGAGGCGCGACGTCTCGCACGTTCGTAGCCGGATCGTCAAGGTCGACTCATGACTACCTTGGATATGACAAAAAATATTCCATACATGCATATTTGTCAGGTGACTTCTAGTGCAAACTATTCAATAATCTATTTATGTTATCCAGAACAAAAATACTTCACACACTTTTGTGTTTTGTCTAATTGCAGGTGTATGGGACATTTGTACAATCCACATATGAAGATAGGGGAAAAGGATAAGTTTTGGTTCTGTTCGAAAAGCCCTCTCACGTCACTTTTGGGCTAAGACAAGATAGAGTCCAAGTCTCTCACGTTCTGGATTCAGATTTGGACTGCACAGACATATCTGACTCAAAACGCCAACAACGTTTTCATACGGAGTCCGAATTGGGTGATCCCTTTTTTGTTGGAAAGTAGATATCGTCCTTTTTCCAACCCAATTGAATTCACCTTTAAATTCGTCCGGAGCTTTGAGATATGGATGAAACAATCTTACACTGCAGCAGAATCCGAGTCAAACAACAATTCCAAAGGTGTTGCATCACCTCCACTTGGGCCCATGAGCCTTGTACGACCTAGGGTTGGTTTCAGACTGCCTTGGGACGTCCTCCCACCTCCTTGGCCGCCACCCTTGCTCCTATATAAGTAGATCCATCTAGTTGCTTTTTCCTTGGGTTTTGTTTAGATCAAAAGTTCGCCACAGTTGCAACTTCGCGTACTTCGTTTGTGTTCAACGACCAGACCAAGACGTCACAGAACCCCACCTTCATTAATAAAGCTTTCTTCTTATATTCCCAATATCAAGATTGCAATCTTAGTTTCTTTCTTGTTCTTCGTTTGTTCGCAGGAAACTGGCCCTTGTGGCAAGTTGATCGTGCTCCGGCGTGGTCAATAACCCTCGGAAGTTGGTTTAGCGATTGCTAAGGTGCGGCATCTCGCACGTTCGTAGTCGGATCGTCAAGGTCGACTCCCACAGAAAACGATAGCCACCATCTCATCGAAACATCGGGACACCTTTGCCTCTATCAAGTTGTATCAGTTTTCAGGTTGCTCGGTGAGAATTTCCAGATATCCCTAGCTTAGATTTATTTTCTTACCTATTGTCCAAGAAAAAGCCACACAAAAAAAGTTAGATCTATTAATCCTTTGTCCTAGCCAGTCCGAGCCTTTGCAATCTTTTTTTCTTTGTTTGCAGTATTGAATTATCGCTTGCATCATCGTGTCGAGTTGCTGGTCTTATTTCTACTTCGTTTAGAGTTTCGAGTTCTGTTCACATTAGTACGTCGCCGCTGCATCGTTATCCCTTCAGCTGTCCACCACCCATCCATCAATTTCCACCACGTTCTACCCATCGTTCATTGTCATAATCATAGTTCAGATCATTCACATCTTTGCTTGATCCAATCTGCATCTTATCTAGTTTGTTTTGGCAAAAAAGAGAAAAAAGTAAAAACAAAGAGTCAGAGAAAAAAAAGGAGAGAAAGAAAAAAGTGCGAGGAAAAAAAAGAGAGAAGAAAAAAAACAAAATTAGGATCTATCTAGACTCAATCTCGTAGTGGAATGCGGATTGGAATCTGTTTTGTGCACTGTTCAGTAAAACAGGCAATACTTCCTCATACGAAGTCAGTTTTGGCTCCACGAGTACTCAAATGAAAGCTAGCGACAAGCCGCATCAAAATAGTTGTAGAGGTTTGTTCACTATTTGACACCTCAAAATCGGCTTCTAAATAGGTCTTTTTGCCCTCCGAAGTTCACGGACACATCTTCACCATCGCGAGAGTTGGGACAACACACATAAGCACATGGTCAGGTTATCTTTTTACCGTCATTTGAGGGTAGATTTAATCCTGCTATTTATCTAGCTTGGGAGCTTGAAGTAGAACAAGTTTTTAGTCACCATGACTTTTACGAACTTGAGCGAGTACGAGCTGCCACTAGAGCATTCTTGGTTTTGCTACATTTGGTGGAGTGTGCATTGTAAGAAAACCATTGATAACCAACCCACAACTTGGAAAGATTTGAAACATGTAATGAGACAACAATTTTCCCCTCCTTACTATCGTCGTGAATTGCTTCGCAAATTTGAACAATTTAAACAAGGCAACAACACTGTTCATGTTTACTACCAAGAGTTCAAATCTTATATGCATCATTGTGACATAGAAGAATTTGAGGATGATACAATGAATAGATTCTTTGGTGGTTTGAACCATGATATTCAGGCATGATTTCAGTATATTCCTCGTTGCATTACTGGTATGTATGTTCGTGCTTGTACCTTTGAGAGACAGTTACAGGAGGATGCATTGGGTGACTACAACAACTACTATTCTAGTTCATGCTCACCACCACCGCTTGGTTCCTCCACCGTTGCACCTACTAGAGCAGCCACACCTTAGATTGTGAGCGCGACATCATCTCAAGAGTATGGTACATTGCCATCATCCGTACCTACATCAGCTATATCTTTGGGACAAGGTAACTGTAAAGATATTGATGATATAACTTCACATTAGAATGATGCATGTCTAGTTAACTAGAATACATCATGTGTTGAGTTACCTGTTGATTTGAGCGCATCACCTATTTTTATAGAATCATGTTACTGTCATGAATGGGTCATGTGATCAAACAACTGAAATACCAACAATTTTGAGTGCACCCAATGAATTAACTATTGATGTAAAAGAACCAATGTTTAATCATTTTGATATGACCTCTAATCTTGGTGATGATTCTGTGTCAAATGACTTATTGCATGTTTGCTTATTTAAGCATGTTATAGCATGTAAATTTGATGCAAGTAAGGTTTATTCATAATTGTTGGGATGGTTTAATGATGAATATTGTCAATATTTTCATATGAATAACAACTTCACTTATATGTGCAAACTGAGTTGCAATACTTTCATGCCTTCTACTTCTTGTGATAATATTTTGGCTTTATATTTTATTAACTATGAAAGGTTACTCATGTATAGATGTGTCATATGTGCAAAATCCACGGGAAGTAAAAAATGGATGACATATACATATACAACATGTACACCTTGTCTCTTTTGTTAGCCACATTTCAGATTAAGCAATGCCGAGGACGGCTTCATTTTCAAGAAGGAGAGGATGATGAGGACATGACTACCTTGGATACGACCAAAAATATTGCATACATGCATATTTGTCAGGTGATTTCTAGTGCAAACTATTCAATAATCTATTTATGTTATCCAGAACAAAAATACTTCACACACTTTTGTGTTTTGCCTAGTTGCAGGTGTATGGGACATTTGTACAATCCACATATGAAGATAGGGGAAAAGGAGAAGTTTAGGTTCCGTTCAAAAAGTCCTCTCATGTCACTTTTGGGCCAAGAGAAGATAGAGTCCAAGTCTCTCACGTTCTGGATTCAAATTCGGACTGCACAGACATACCTGACTCAAAACGCTAACAACTTTTTCATACGGACTCCGAATTGGGTGATTCTTTTTTTTGGAAAGTAGATTTCATCCTCTTTCCAAACCA